>JAWNMD010000076.1:1259904-2519809 GCA_035044365.1 Drosophila neotestacea
TTACAACTAGATAAGTATGTAGTCGTACAAAATATTTGAAAAACATATCAATTAATGTCAGTGCTGCCGTTTTAGCGGTTTTGCCAATAGAGTTAGGTTTTTGTTTAGATTGCTAGTGGATAAAAAATATCTACCCACATAGAATTTATTAGTGGTTTTTTCGTCATCTTGTTATAGTAAGTCAAATGGATCTTTTGTGTATAGAAATATAACTACCTTTTAACGAAAGCTCCCTTCAGGACTATTCTTAGTCATAAGAATAGCATCATTTGATAGATCATACTTTCAAAAAATATTATAGCCAGATTAAAAAGTTTATTTTATCTTAATTCATATTCAAATAAAGGTCTTTGATTATCATTAAAGTCCCTGCACTAAATCGTCTACTTATTTCTATAGAAAACAGATGTGTAGTCCATATCTATATTATGGACAAAAACGCAACAACAATTGTTGTAGCAATAGACACATAATTAAATTTTTTATTGAATTAGCAAAAATTGCAATATCAAGTAATATGAAGAAGACTTTGTTTTTATTTTAGTTTCTCTCAACTTCTCGTAATCAGAAAAAAATAAATATAAAATGATAATCAAGTGGTTTCTAGTGGGTTTTGTACCAAAATTGGTGGTTCTTTAAAAAAGCCAACGGCAACACTGATTGATGCTCACAATCAAGCTTAAACTCAGCATGGATTGGGGACTAGCCCAAAACAGATTGCACAAAATTATTTTAGCTGCTGCCACATATGATTAACTGAGTGTGTGTGCAACATTTGCAGGTAACTTTGCACTCAAACATGCAAAAAGTAATTGAGTTGTCGCAGAGTGTTGTGGTCGACAAATCGATGATTGAACGGTTTGAGGAAATCCAACGGCAAAACTTCATAAGCAGCAACAGCAGCGTCACAATCGACAATATGGCAACTGACATAGGAACAACAACAGCACCAACTACACCAACAGCTGCAACTGCAACTGCCACATCGATTATGATGGAAAGTTCAATGGAATACACGCAGGATATGACAACGACAGATGGTCAGGATGGGGCAGAAACGATGGCGGTGGCTGTGGCAGTTGACTCTGCCACACGGACCACAACCACCAAGAGTATTTCAATGTCCACATTTGAAACCCGACGCATGCGGAAAACATTAACAACCACGCTCAGCAATGGCAGCAGCAGCAGCAGTAGCAACAACGGCAACACAAGCAGCTCAAGTGGCAGTGCCACAGGCAGCATCAACACCAACCTGCCACAACAATGCCAGCAACAGCCAGAGGTATCACCCATAAAAGCCGTACTATTTCCACTAACAAGAACAGATGTAACTGAAAAGCAATCACTCGAAACGCTGCTCGTGCAACACAAACAACAGCAACAACAACAACAACAGAAGTTGGCGGCGGAAGCAGCAGTTGCTGCAGCAATGGAGGAGGCAACAACAGAGAATAATCAAAGCGATAATAATAGTCAGTGCAATAAGCCGTACAACATCGTTAAACAGCAAATTATATTGTCTTTGGATTTGTCCAACAAGTGCGAAACTTATAGCAACAGCAACAGCAATAGCAACAACAACGGCAACAATAACAACGAGCAACAGCAACAAAATAGACAACGTCAAGTCAACAGCACACCACAAACACCCATCACACCCCTAACACCACCAACACCAACCAACACGACTGCTGCTGGCACAGCAACAACACCCACAACACCAGCAGCAACAGCCACAACACCCACAACAGCAACAAGCAGCAGCAACATTCCACAGAAGCCCATCAAAGTGCAATCGGACAAGGACTGCACCGTACCCTATAACATTATCAACAATTATTTCTCCGTTGGCGTGGTGAGTACAATTTCCTTATGCTTTTCCTCTAGCTTTTCCTTTTTCCTATTGTGTTTTGTATTGTGTGTAAATCAGTGAATACATTTAGGCTGCCACAATAGCAATAGCAACAGCAGCAGCAACAACAGCAGCTGCTTTTCTCTTTACTTTCTCACTGATGATGCAACTAAAGTGTATATTTCCTGCTTTGATTATCTGAATTACCAGAAAAGATAACGTTATCAATGCTAATCATATAAATGTCTGGTTAAGAAAATCAACAATAGTCGTCTCTCTGCAAACTTTAACAAATTTAAATCATTTCAGAATTCAAATATTCTTTTAAGCAATCAGTTAATTTCTTCCATTCAATGCAAACTTTGTTTCAATTATGCAAACAAAGATTTCATAATTTGGAAAACACACAGTGACTTAAACTAAACGGATTCCGCAACAGACTTGGATCCAATAATGTTAAGAGCACTATCTATTGGTTTAATTTCTCTCTCTCTCTCTTTCTTAAGTCAACACACGATGCTCGTTTTAATAATGCATATAAATGTACATTTGCTCAATCATTTATTCAGCATGTTTCCGCAATTCCTCGCACACAATTTTCATATGCAAAGTTTAGGAAAGTTTTGCGCGTTGGAAAAGCGAAGCGCTTTTCTAATATAATCCATATTTCCATTGAATTGGATACCTTCATGCCGGAAGGTTTAACAGCAAGCCAAAATAAAAGCAAACAATGAATATTGCAAAACTTTGACATACCCTGCCAGCTGTTTGATGCAATCAATCAGTTAACATGCATATATCCCTATAGCTACCTTAATATTAAGGATATTAAAAGCCATAAAACGCAATCGCGCAACGGTACACAAATTTGCATATTTGCATTCCTCTCCATCTTCTCTCTCGCCCTTTTCCATCAATGTCTGGCCAAGAGGGCAGCATTTAGAACAGCATTGCTAAAAGTGTTGCACAAACACATATGTTCAACATGCGGCCAATTGACAATGTGGCCAAAATCGAATGCCGCATACAACGGCTGCCTCCCTGTCCTCATCCGGACACGCCCTCTTGACCAAACAGCTTCGTCGAGTCATCAGAGGCTCATTTGAATTATTGATGCATCGCTGAATTTTGGGCCAACACAGCAATCAACAACAACGGGTGGACTCACAGGACTCACGGGACTCACAGGACTTGCAACGCGCCCGGAACTTTATCCTGCGCTAGGCAACAATTAGCAATTTTCGCCATTCGCCTGCGTGTTGTTGAAGCTTTTGAGGTGCAAATGAAATGTTGCAGCTTACACCGCTTAAAAGCAGTGTTGTAAAACTCAACAGCTCTGCAGCAGGAGCCGTTTTGTAATCAGGGAATCTCAGTACAAAACAGTTCGTTTTTTTGGGTAGTTTTGACCGATTCGTATTGCAAATTCGTACAAACCATTTTGTTGAGGCTTTTGAGGTGCAAATGAAATGTTGCAGCTTACACCGCTTAAAAGTAGTGTTGTAAAACTCAACAGCTCTGCAGCAGGAGCCGTTTTGTAATCAGGGAATCTGAGTACAAAACAGTTCCTTTTTTGGGTAGTATTGACTGATTCGTATTGAGAACAACCATTTTGTTGTTGATGCCTTTAAGGTGCAACTGAAATATTACACTGTTAAAAAAACAGTGCTATAAGACACTACAACTTTGCATTAGGATCAGTTTGTTATCAGAGATTCCACACCCCAAAACAGTTCATTAACTGATTTTTTTAAAAGCAACGACTAGTTGGTTAATCTATCTCTTAATACGAGATCATTATACTAATTCCGCATGGGTAAACTGCAAACTAGGCACATTTAATTTAATGCGCTACAGTCAAGAGGCTGTCAGGAAGTCGGAGCTGGGGACATCTTGTCTAATTACAATTTGGGGGCAAGTGTGGAATTGGTAAGTGCCCCCAACAACAACACCAACAACAACAAAAAAAGGAAAAATAGTCAAAAGCAAACAAAACACATTGCGCCCCTGGGACAATTTGACAAAGTACGCCCCAAAACACAACCACACACACACACACACTAGCAGCACACACTCCAACACACACACACACACACACAAACTTAGTCGTAAATAGATGCAGGCAAAGCAATAAATTGAAATGGCAAAGGAGTGGGAAACTGTGAAAATGTGAAAATGAGAAATGCGGTATGGGAAGGAGATTGGGCATCAGTTGGCGAAAGGATGTAAAACTGAAATCTTACAAAGTTTTATCACAGGCTAAAGGCTTTTGAATAATTTAGCTTGAAACGTAGCTGAAGATGAACCCAAAGATATGAAATTCTCGAGCTAAAAGTGGAAATCAAAGATACTTTCTTTTGGCTACGTGCGACTAAGTAGCTGGCCAAAAAGATTTAATGCGACCATAAACAAAGGTTAAGTGAGAAATTTACTGGCCAAGTCCAGCCGCAAGATGTGGCAACAAAAAAATGAGAAGGCCAATGAAAAAAGAAAACGTAGAGAAACTGAAAAGAATGGCAACTACTAAAACGGATATGTTGTACAAATCAGCAAGGCGCTATTTGAGTCCTGTTTTCTGTGTATAATCAAAATGGAAACACGCCCCCGCATTGGGAGCCTCCCAGTCAGGACTCACTGATAGTAGTGTCCTTAGTGTTTTCTGATTTTATTTGTGCGTTCTGTTTGTGTGTGTGTGTGTATTTTGTAATGTTGCACCATTTGTCAAGTGCGGCTAAAGCTAAAATACTTTTTGTGCAAACATTTTGCACTCTTACTTACCTACCTCGTTCCCCTCGTTCCTCCTCTTCCCCCCTGGAAACGTAACTGAATATCAGCCTAATACGCAATGAGCCCACACAATTGCAAACCTTGCGATTAAGATCCACAAAATCCTTGCCAGAATAAAAATACACACAACAAAATGCCATAAAATGCGTCTGTTCCATTTGATATCTGCTTGTGTGTGCGTGGAGTGTGTGTGCGTGGGGTGTGTGGGTGAGGGTGTGGGTGTCTCCGAGCCAGGATGTTAGTTTATTTATGACCTGATGTGCGTCTGTTTAAACTGTAGGCGTCTACAGCAAACTGTCGACGATGTTGTTGTTACATTTGTATACCCTTTAATAGCAGTCAATCAATAGGATAAACCTAGCAAAAGCAAGCCGGAAACCAGTTCAGAGCCTAACCTCACAAACCCGTGTCCATTCTGTTTTTGAGTTATAAAATAAAAAACTGACAAAAAGAAAATGTTTATTTTCAAAAAATTTAATTAGAACAAATTAAATTAAAATGGTTCAAAGCTCGAACTAAGGATCAGCACGGACTACTTCTAAAAGTCGAAATGGGATTATTTTAGGCACACAAATTACGGTCCTTCTTTCACTATCGATTTAAAACAGGATTGTGCAAAATTTCGCTCCTAATTCCACTTACAGTCAAGTTTATAAGGAATCGGTTATTTCACAAATTTATCCATTACTTCAAAAGGAAGAATTCGATATATATGATTAGTATTTTTTCATAAATTAAGTTTAGTGCACATGTCAGTTTTAAGCTGGTAGCTACAGGGTATCTTTGAGTGGATACGACAATGTCATGACATCAATGTTATTGTTGCAAGTATTGTTACTGCTGGGATTTCACTTGTCGGCTTCATTTCACACAGCCTCCAGGCTGTCCCCAGCACGAAATCCATTTAGCACTCATGTACATCATGTGAATGTCTCGAGAAGGAGAGTCCCGAATGTAACACAAGAAACTTGTCATATGTATGAGTATACGAATGTATGTGTGTGTGTATGTGTCTGATACGGTGGCTCAAGTTGCTCCTTAAGTTAAAGGTTGAAGGGAGCTTTGCTCTCGGCAGGAACTGAGGGGAATTCGGTCTGAATAGTAAATCGTTGTGAGGGACTTTTCGGGTGTGGGAGGACGGGTAATACGGCATGAAAAGTATTTCACGCTGACGCTTTGGTTTAACGTCAATTGTTGACGTTAAGCGCGAACTTGTGCGTTGTTGATGACACTGCCAAAAGCATGGGACGACGTGGGGCGGGGCAGTTCAACGTGTGGCAAATTGTGGCACACACATACATATGTGTAATTGTGTGCGTTGCGCTTTTGGCATGACTTGTCTTTGAGTCAAAATTTGAAATGTCAGTGACAGAGACAGAATCGAGGGTCTTATGTATTGTTAAAGTATTGTGCGTACATTTTTATGACATTCGATGTGCGTTTTATGCGATCTTTGATAAAGCTTCTTATACCTATCTCTCACTCTTACTATGTCTCCGAACTTTATGACTTTAAGGTACATCCCTTTGACCATTTGCGAGAACACTTTGGCCCCTTCACATGCTAATAAGCCAGTGTGATCAAGTTAGTTTCATTCAGGTTGCATCAACGTCAACTTTATGCGAATGACACTTTGGAACGATAAGCTAATTAAAAAGTTTTGTCAACCTTTCGCCTCAATCCCACTTTGCCTTGCTTGACAATTCAATTTGCGCTGGTGCTGTAATTAATCTTATTTATGATGTAAAAGCGACCAACCACAAGTTTTACCCCCAAAATCCCCTCTCACACACCACCCACATACCTCTTACAAAACAGCCATGCCCATCAGGCTCCTCCCACGTTGCCTTTTCAGTGTGCTGACATGCATAATAAATGCGCCTACAAATGTGCAACGTGTCGTATGCGTAACGAAAACTCGGGGCCCACACATCCTTAACCCAATCTCCCATCCACATTTCCATCTCCATTTAACTAGCAGGCAATCTCAGGTATTCAGGCGCGAACCCAAAATGCAAATATAATAATGCTGCCTCATGCATGCCCAAAAGGATGTGCCTAGAGATGTGCCTGTGATGCAATGCATTCGCGATTGTTTCATATACTATCTTGATTGTGTTTCTCTGAACTATCTCTTAGTGAAAGTCAAGAATTCCTTTGGCAAACAGAATAAGCGGAAATTGCTCAATTTAAATATATTTTAAAGCGACAGTAAAGACGTCAAAGACAGCAGTCAGTTTTTTATTTATGAAAACACTTGTAAAGTTCTTGGGTTACATTTAATTTCCTTTCCAAAATATCTGTACAGCTTAACCAACAACCTTATTACCGTAGATATATGTCTGTATCTTTACTGTACTGTAGGTAAACACAACACTAACTATAAAGTTTGTAGCTAATTTAGTTATTATTAACAAATCAATAGTAACCTTGAGCTGCTTCTGGTTTCAATTGAATTTCGCAGTTTCTGCAACTACGTGACAAAACATAATGCATACCTACTTAAGTTTTAACAACAACTGATTGATTACTATTGTATCTGATTATTTCTTCTATTGCTGCAGGACGCTGCAATTTGTGTCAAGTTTCATTTGGAACGAGAGAAAAATCCGCATAAATTTAACAGCCGCATGAAAAACAAGTTGTGGTACTTTGAGTATGCAACATCCGAGACTTTTGCCGCATCCTGTAAGAATCTGCACGAAAACATTGAGATTGTGGTAAGTGTCCTATTGAGTGTAAAATCAAGTAAACAAAATATCCTTGAATTACTTTTGATTCGCCTCTCTTTTCAGTGCGATGGTGTTGCCTTGGACTTGGCGAATGGTCCGCATTTGCAGGGCGTGGCACTGCTGAATATACCCTATACCCACGGTGGCTCTAATCTGTGGGGCGAGCACCTGTCCCAAAAGCGAATACGCAAAAGTGCCGGACCATTTGGCAAGAGTAAGAAGCTTAAATCGAGTGATAAAGAATTCTCAGCCACAAGCTTTAATTCTGTGGATCTCTCCGTGGCCATACAGGGTAACTAATTTTCTATAGCGTGTAGCTTAAAGATCAGATTGAAATACGATAACTTTACAGATTTTGGCGATCGTTTGATTGAGGTGATTGGTCTGGAGAATTGCTTGCACATGGGACAAGTACGAACTGGACTCCGTGCATCCGGACGACGTTTAGCCCAATGTAGCGAGGTGATCATTAAAACCAAAAAGACATTTCCCATGCAAATCGATGGCGAGCCCTGGATGCAAATGCCATGCACGGTAAGTCTTTTGGTTCCGTAGTAATGCTTGGCATTATCAAAACTTGAAATTCCAGATTAAAGTAACGCACAAGAACCAAGTTCCTATGTTGATGGCGCCGCGCTCAGAGAAAGGTCGCGGATTTTTCAATATGCTCTGCAGCTGATTCAGGCGCAGCGCATCGAGCGACTTCATCGGCCGGAGACAGGCCGCTGAGTCAGCCGATGAGCTGGAAGATGAATTTCGTATTGTAACCAGAAGCACCACCGTCCATAATTTACCTTAGCAAGCATAAGTACGAGTAAACATAGCTTTAAATTATTTATTTATCCACACAGGCTGGCATCTGGTTCGCTTTTGTTAAAAATGTCTGTATTTACAAAATATATATTAGTTTGTGAGTTGCAGAGCTTTACGGTTAAGTCAAATGCTTTTAATGCGGCCAATTACGTTGGGATTACGTGTATGTTCAAGTAAGACTAAAACGATTACCGCAATTAGAACTACAACGAGTTTGTCGAGTAGAACTACGAATAATAAGCGTGTTATTTCAACGAGTATGACTTTATCTAGTCCTTCAAGTTAGTCCTCAATGAGTACGAGAAAAACACTATGCACATCGAGTTCAACCCAAGTCGCAATCGTTTCAGACTTTTTCCCGAACTGTAAAAATGCCCAGCAATTTTTTGACTAGGATAAGAAAATATTTATGAAATTTACGAATTGAAATCTCCGAGTTATGTGCGCATCAGTGTTAGCCATATGAAAGCTTTAGATGTACTGTAGAGTGGAGTACACATGTATTTGTTATATGTATATTAGATACCATAAGACCACAAACACACAAGACACACACGCTGTGTGTTTACAGATGTATATTAGATACCATAAGACCACAAACACACACGCACACACTTAAGCCAAACTTGTCCAATAATGCAACTAAAATGAGACCAAACATTATAGTGCGATTTTTAAAAATGGTGCACAATTTGTACACACAAATAACTAAGCATATATACTTAATCTATATACTTATATACATACATAATATTAACATACATATTTACAAATTAAATCCGTCGTAACTAGTACGGGCTGAGTGCCAAGTGCTGTGTAGTGTCAGACAGAACATCGATTTCTCGTTTGATTTATTTTGTACATACATATATCATTTTAAGGTTCCTATTTAATAAAACATATCATTGGCTTCATTTGATTTTGGCTTAAATTGGAACGTACGGAAATAACACAGAGAACTACGAATTAAAAAGACTATAGTTTTGAATTCCTTTTAAATACACAGCACAGCACAATATTATTATATGAAATATTAATGCATACATATTTATTTATTATATGTATATTGTAAATTGAACAATGTAACTTGATATACACAATATCAATGAAATGGTGCAGCTTTAAATGAATTTTGATATAAAAATACATATAATGAGATACAAAATGGAGCGAACTACGAGTATAAACATAAGCCGAGACATGTATATTTGATATAGTCATATATGTATATGTATAATATGTATTTACTTGCCACAACAAAAACTTTAAAATTTAACAATTTAATTATAAAATCTACATAAGAAAAACAAACCGAAAAATAAATACAACTCGATATAAGAATCGAATAAAGCTCGGAAAAAAACCATAGTTAGAAGTAGATTGTATATAGTCAGATAATTATGAAACTGAATAATAAAGGTTTATTGATTGTTTCTAGATCTAGAATATTATAAATAATAATTAGTTTACAGTAAATTTAGTTTAATTGATATTATCGGCGCATTCCCTGCAAGCATAAATAGGTATCCTATACTTAGATATATCTGAAAAATGTATATACTCGTAATTCAATGTTTATTTACTTCAAAACTAGTTTTATCAATGAAAATACTCTTTTTTGTATTATTACTGTTTGCTTTCTTATTTGTATTTTGAAGATTCTCTGTATAGAGAGATGTTTAATGATTGAGTACTAGAAAACGCATTCTTGAACCTTCTGTTTAAAATATTTAAAGATTGAAGTTTAATTAATATTCTAGAGCTTGCTCATTCAAATAGAAATACATGTATAATATGTATTCAACTATTAATCCACATATGTGAAAGATGAATTACATATAAATGTATACATATTTAGTTCAATTACCAAGCAAAGCAAATATATACACAAAATATATTCATAAATTAATTTAGTTTATGCAAAGAACATTATTCGATGCAATTCCTCACGCCCACAAAATGGTGATCCTTTCCAAGCGGAAAGGATATCCTTATTGTGTCTTGGCGTCAGGATGCAAATGCCACACAGTAGCCAGTTAACATTAAATTTAAATGAAGAACTTAACTCTTAGGAACATATATGCAAAACCAAAAACACAATCCAAAAACCAGTTAAATATAATTAAGGACTAAATGCAAGCACTACAAAATGTAGTATGCATTATAATTAGTTGTTACTAAGCGAATAAAACTACAGACTAAAGTGTATTTATTTACAAAAAGAAAAACCAAAACAAGCTTAAGCTTACAACTTCAATTTAGAGAGTAGTTACTACTTAATTAAAATGTTATTAGGAATAGCCCAAACAAAAGTTATTGATTAGCTCATAAGCGAAAGCAACGCATACTTCAAGAGTGGATGCTACGTTTGAATGTATATAAATAACTACACAATAACCATAACTAAATTCAACAAATATGAGTATATTATAAGTGCTTATATGTTATATACTTACGAAAGTATCATTGTTAAATTGCTATATACTTAGTTTTATCAAAGAAAGTTCATATATGTGCCATTAAATGTAGCTTCAAGTGCTAAATTATATAAATATATACTTAACTTAAGTATTCCTGTTCAGTTTAAGACTTGCCTCCGCTTATTATACATATTTGTTAAATATTACGCATACGCCGCACTGTACTCGTACTACGATTATAATCTTAACCAAACTGAGTTTTCACTTGTGCCAAGGACAAGGATAATTGTAAATGTAGTATAGAAAATGCGTATGTGTTGTGCATGTATAGGTGAAGCCATATTATGTAGACAATTAAGAATCATAACCATATTTATGTATATGTAAACAACGCCTGTAATCAGTGTTTAAAACAACCTATAATAAATACTATTTATCAAATATATTTAAATAGCTCTTATTTCTGCATATCCAAGCCGTAGGCATTTGCTAAATTTAATTGAACATAAGGTCCATATAAACTTATAAAGGTAATCAATAGATTTCTACTGGGCTTGCCAAATTGTGCAAGAATTTCAGTAGTGCGACAAGGATGAAACGCCATGAAAGGTCTAAACAACACCGGGTGCTCCATTTGCGTCAACATTTGGTAAAGTTCACTGCGTGGTGTTTCCGGCGTAAATGTTCTCCATGTGGCCTCCAAATCCAAAAGACTGCCATCTATGAAAATATGTTTATTATCTTGGATAAGACGCACTGTAGCAAATTACAATATACCTGATCTATGGGCTTGAAAGTAGAGCACAGGAACCTGATAGGATATACTATAGACTATGTGATACTCCACATTTATAAGATCATCGCTGGTTTTACATTTTATCTTTTGTGTATACTTAAGAAAACTGTTGGGCTCCTGGTCATCCTAAACGAAAAAATATCTGTTAGCTGGGATTCTAAATAATAGGAATGATACTCACCTTTTCATAAATTATCCAATTGTCGTTTAGCTGGTTTGATATTTTCAAAATCTGCTTGGCTTGGCTAAGAAACTCTGGCCACGTTAATGTTGTCATGCTGTTGTAAAACGATAAAAGAACAGAAATTTGACTGAAATGATTGAAATGGCACAATGTATACGATATAGTGCCACAGGCAGTTTATTGACTTTACTTAAAATAAAACACAGAACAGTTTTTATATATATGCCTCATATATTTAATATGCAACTGACAAATTGAAATCTTTGTAATATTAAAGCTCCTCAACTTGTATACTTAAAATAACACATAATTAACTTTACTACAAGCAGTTCAGGGAACAGAATGCAGAATCTAAAACTTATTAAAAGAAATGCCTCCATTAAGTGTTGCGTGGCTCGCCATCTAATGCGGTTACTTGGATATTTTCATTGCGCCGGACTTGCACAACAGTCACACTGCCAGCCTTGTCATCAAACTTGCATGTAACTGTGACCTCGCTCAGTTGAAAAGTGAAGATTTGTGAACCATATTTTGTGCGCAGATAAACGGAACGTGGATCAGCCTCCAATATATCCACAATACATTGCTTATGCACCTGCAGCTCTAGCAACTGAGCCTCAGCATGTTCATTAAAATGAACGCTTAGTCGATGGCTGGCCACCACCCAGTTGGGCACACGCACAGCGCTGGGTAATGGTGGCAGTGGTGCTGCCTGCATCCCATTGCCACTTAATCCATCTGCGTTTAGGTTGCTCGCTGAATAACCGACAGCGCCATATAATTCGAGATCAGACTCTTCTCCATCAGGTTCCTGGCGAGAATCATAAAAGTCTGCACTATTTTCATTTGGAATAACAGAAGTTTGTCCTACGGTAGATAGAAATAAATATATTTATTACAATCTCTGCTTACATGTAATATTTGCTCAACATACCTGAGTCGATGCTTAAAACTGGTGCATCATAATAGGGAATATAAGGCTTGATATCCAACACAGGCGTGCCATCTACCATATCAGTGCCATAGAAGCTTATAGTGGCGCCCTCAATTTTCTCAATTTCCACCAAAGATAATCCAATCGGACAGGGACGATGTGGCGAACGTGTTGAGAAGACACCAATGCGTTCACCGCCTAAGCGTGGAGGTGCAACCTTTGCCTTGGGATGAGTGTTGTTTCGATGAAAATGATAGATGAGCCACATGTGCGAGAAGTCGGCCAATCCCTCCAGCGAGTGCTCCGGATTAGTAAAGACGCTGTCGGTGAGTTGAACACTGCTCCGCAGACGACTGCCAACGCTTGATTGGCGTGGCACGGCGCGTTTCTCTGGGAAAGCAGTGTGTATTATGCCAATAGGCTTAAAATGAGCCACATCATCGCAACCGTTCACATTGTTGTCATTATTGCTGGATGTCTGTAAATATTAAAAACTTAATATGATGTTTGACTTTGTTTACTTACCTGCAACGCACCTGCAACAGCATCGTTTCCAGTTTGTCCTTGCTCTTGGCATTTTTGCTGGCGCAGCCTTCACAGCGAAAGTCCTGCAGCAGCCGGTTTATTGTTTCAATGTCCTTGCGCTGCACATGCTGTAAGTTGCGCACTTGCTGTCTGCACATGTAATCGAATTCAAGGTAACATAAATAACATTGAACTTGAACTTCAGAAACATCAAGGATTTTTTATTTATTGTACCTCAAGTTGTTAATCTCGTTCCGCGCAATTGTTAATTGATTTTTCAAGTCATCCTCAAGCATGTTCGTAATGCAGAACCGCCAAACCGATTATACACTTAAATTAACACTTTAACACAAGCTTAATATTATTTGTTTCGAATTTTAAGAATCGTATATTTATATTTACCTTTTCCTTTGTATTGTGCCATTCGCAAGCGCAAATTAGATATGCCAATTCAGCCTTTTTCCGGACAAATCTGTCCTGTTTTTAAGAGACAAAAAAGATTTTTAGCTGTCAAATATTGCCAACACTGACAAAAGAGAGAGCGGCGAGAGAGCAAATCGATCAAATTATTATTATTATTTCCAAAAACTTATCAAAAACTCGTTGAATCTGATTTTATGGCCCACTTTTGAGTGAATTTTGCCTGTCACGCGCTGTCTTTTGTTTTTTAAGGGAACTAAATAAAATAGAGCCATCTCTTGTCTTTTATCGGAACTAATAATGATCCAGTTTTGAGTGAGTGCCGTTTTGAAGTGACCGACAAATTTTTAATTTTTTTCCATTTCTCGCTTACGGATCGGATTGAAAATTTGCATGCATTTTTTTTTTAATTTTTCTAAGCTTTTCATAAAAACCGCAGCTTACTGAGAAAGCTGTGAACGGAACCTCGCCCCCAGTGGATCTAGAAAATCGAGACAAATTTAAAAAAAGGGGCTTAATTTTGTCGAATTTCGGATTTACTTGTTTTGTGGATTAAAAATCGTTTTCCTGGCTAAAAAATTAATTTTAGTCTTATAAATTTTCTTTCGTTTTATTAGCGCCGACAGCCGTGCTAGAAACTACAAAGCGCCGCCTCTGGCCATGTTAGAAACTACACCACCACCAATAACTCGATAATTTAAATCAGCCCTGTCAGGAATGACTTTATAAAATTTCGTGTTAGAGCAAAACCAAAACTGAAACTAACTTGAAATTTTAATTTTGTAATTAAAAAAAGTAAAGGTGAGTGCACTTATACAAAATGAATAATATTGAGAAGCTTGACCGTGTAACTTTACTTTTGACTGCAGTCAAATAAAAAAACATCAACATGTCTCGAGGAAGTTCAGCCGGTTTCGATAGACACATTACAATTTTCTCGCCCGAGGGACGCCTCTACCAAGTTGGCAAGTATTTCGGCTTTTATTTGACAATAAATATATTTCTCACGTTCACTCTTTCGTTTGCTTAGAATATGCATTTAAGGCCATTACCCAGGAGAACATCACTTCTGTGGCTTTGAAGAGCGGCGATTGTGCTGTTGTGGCCACGCAGAAGAAGGTGACGGAGAAGAACATTGTGCCCGAGACTGTGACCCATTTGTTTGGCATAACCAAGGAAATTGGCTGCGTTATGACTGGCCGCATTGGTAAACACTATAGCTTTGCTGGGTTATCACTGGGGTAATAAGCTATAGAGCAATGCAAACGTCAAAGACTATGATGCTAAATTTCTTTATGGTATTGACTAAATTTTAACGCTCTATTATACTGACTAGTAGTGAAGGATATCATTTGGCCTGGCTTCATAGATCCCCAAAAAACATCTCACTGTTACATTATGACCCAGTGAGAACCCAGCATTACTCATTCCAGTTTTATTCCGAAATCTAATTCTATTTCTCACTTGCAGCGGACTCCCGTTCGCAGGTCCAAAAGGCGCGCTATGAGGCCGCCAACTTCCGTTACAAATACGGCTACGAAATGCCTGTGGATGTACTTTGCCGTCGTATTGCAGACATCAATCAGGTGTACACACAAAATGCTGAGATGCGTCCACTGGGCTGCAGCATGGTGTTAATCTCGTATGATGATGAATTGGGTCCTAGTGTCTACAAAACCGATCCAGCTGGCTATTACTGTGGATTCCGGGCATGCTCAGTGGGTGCAAAGAGTACCGAGGCAAACAGCTATTTGGAAAAGAAGTACAAGAACAACTTATCTGAGGAGAAGGCTATTCAATTGGCCATCACCTGCTTGTCCACCGTTTTGGCCGTTGATTTTAAGCCCAATGGCATTGAGATCGGTGTTGTGAGTAAGTCAAATTCTCAGTTCCGCATTCTGGACGAGAAGGAGATCGAGGATCACCTAACCAAAATTGCTGAAAAGGATTAAACGCCAAGCGTGTCACCCATAGATGTTAATACACCTATTTTATACATTGCAAAAATAAAATATGCTCGTGGAAAATAACTAATAAACAAACTGTATTATTTTCAACAATTAATTCTTAAATACATATTCAATTTTCCTTCTTTTTGTATACTTTTCCTCCATATCGCATTACAAAGGCATTCACATCAAACTTGCGCTTACATCCTTGATAGTTCATGTAACGTATCTTGCCGAATATGGCCCGTTCCTTCCAGCCCTGATCATGGACACCCCCAATGGACCACATACAACCCACATAGCCATTGGGATCACGGCCATCCAGGCTGTACTTGTCATTTAATAGTATACAATACTCCAGTGCCTGCTCTGGCGTTTCCGTCCATTCGAGAATCTTTTTAGCCCAATACATGCGTAGAAATCCATGCATTTTGCCCTCTTTTACTAGTTGCAGTTGCGCCGAGTTCCAAAGGTCGTCATAGGTGCGCGACCTCTCCAATTCGTCGAGTGTATAGCACGGATTTCGCTTATCCTTGCGATGGGCATCCAGCGATTGATAGGCCCAATCGTGTAATCCCTTCAAGCTATCGTAGTGCTCGTTGTAATAACAAAAGTTGTCGGCCAACTCACGACGAACAATGGTCTCCTCGCAAAAAGCATCCGCTGAAGCCTTGTGTATGGCCGCATAGCGCTTGACTTCCAGGATGCAACGCTGAGCTGATATTTGTCCAAAATGCAGCCAGGGCGAAAGTCCTGACAATGCATTGGCCATTGGATCATTGCGCTTGTCATTAAAATAACGTAATCGACGCGTGCAGAAGTCGTAAAGTTGCTGACAAGCAGCCGTGTAACCAGGTTTGGCCCATTCCACCTCATCCACGCTAGTGTCGCAAGTCAACATCTTATGTGCAGCACTCCAATCAACAGGTTTCATCCTCGAAGCCTTGCCATGCGGATGTGTAATAACAGGGGGAAACTCGGTAAGAAATTCGGTCAACTTTGAATTGATTTTGTTGCGTATGGTACGCGCTGCGTATTCCTGCTTCTCGGATGCCACCCAAAGGGGAACAATGTTGTGTGCATCCACTTGTATAATCGGCACATTGCCAGGTAGTTTCTTTGTCACATCTGTGACCCACTGACGCGGCAATCTCAATGGAGCAAAGTCACAAACGACTGCTCCTATGTCTTCGGTCTTGACAAATTCCGGCAAACGATCTACGGCGGGTCCCAGCAGAAGATCAAAGGGTATGTTCAGTTTACGACACTCCTGCTCCACTTCCTGCAGGCCTCCCAGCATAAACTTGTAGTGTCTGAGAGTAGCGTTAAGGAACTTGGGCACCAAACAGAATACCACAGTCAATGGCAGCTCCAGTTTCAGTGCCAAACGCTGTGCAAATAGAAAAGCCCAATTATCCTGGACACGACCATCTCGAGACATCCAATAAACAATGCCGCCTTTGCATCCTTCCTTCACATCGCTTGCTGTACTTAAAACTCGCACACGTTTCTTCTTAAAGGCAAATTCGTGTACATTGGATGCGGAAGCAAGGCGTTGATCTTGAATGTGGCCAATAAACTGATCCACATTTTGGTAGCTTGGTATAAACGTTTTTGTTGTGGAAGCTGTAACTGTTTCCTCCTCACAACTGCTGCTACTACTTTCCTTCGCTTCCCTTTTTGGCTTCTTTTTGGCACCGCCAGCACTGCTTGTTTTGTTGCGTTTCATGTGTAAGCTGAGTATAAAACGTATTAATTAAAATAGGTTTACACTTCAATAAAATTTAATTATTTATTACGTTCTAAATAAAAAACGGAAACCGCCAAAAACTGTTGTTGTCATCTGCTGCAACGCTCGATACTATCGACTATTCGCTTTTAAATCGATTTAAATTGGTATTTTTCGCAAAGCACACATTAGAGGGCGCCACAGTACTGAAACGCTTACCAACACACATAAGACGACGTTAAATTTGAAAATCAAACATTCGTTATTTGTTGTGCGCATGCTCGATTGTTATATTTACACTTACATCGCAGTTTCGTTTGTATCCAGCAAAGGAGATTTCAAAGTCAAATGTGTCCTTGCCGTGCGGCAACGGTGCTGTAAAGCAGTGAACAAGAAATTGTAAAGAAAACAAGAAGCGCAAGAAACAATTATTGCTATTTTAGCATTACGAAGAACCTGTGCACAGTTAACATATATATATTGACTATTTTGATAAATAAAACAATTATTGAAAAGTTGGGAAATCAATACCAACGTCTTGTATCGATTTACATATAAAGTTTTTATACGGTAAGTTTGAGTAATTAAGTATGATTGGTAGATATTACGCAATTCTCTTTAAGACGTCGAGGACAAGACAAGTATTTGTTGGGATTTACAAACATATCTATCAGGAGTTGACTTGGATTTGTGAATTGTACTCTCCTTTCTTGTGGTCACGTAGTGCTTCCGTGACACATTCACTGCGTAATTCAAAAGAGGCATGCCAAAATTGGGCGTCTGCGTAAATGTACATATGTATACGAAAAACACAAATACATAAATACCTATGTTTTGGATATACCAACCCAACCTACATAACATACACACCCAAGGCAGCATAGTTTTTTGCACGCAATAATAAAACATATTGGAGTTTTAATTGAGGGCAACTAACATCTAATGTTCTCGTGCATAAACAAGTATTCCAATGACCATTGAGTGTATAGTAAATAAATAGGCTACTCGTGCCTTCTATCAGCCCCTGGAGATTCCACTCGACACTAAAAGTGCTCCAGTCTTTGAATTAAAAACAATAGAAAAACACACGCAATTAATACATGTTTATGTATGTGTATACTATATGATGATTGTAAATTATATTAATATCAGAAATCATAATCACAGCCCGCAAACGCTGACGATGGCCTTTTGTGCTCGATCGTTCAGAGCACAAAGGGCCTATAAATAGCATCGGGATGTGTAGAGTTCATTCCGGTTAAATGCAAACGATTATAATAAAATTTAATGTCTCGTTAATGCATAATTTGTTACATTTAGCCGACTTGTAAATGAATTACAAGCAACGGTACTCAAGCGACTACACCGTTAAAATCAAGTGGACAGCATTTTTCAGGCGCGACAAATGCAAATCATCGTTTGATTAATTATAATCCTCAATTGATTGAAAGAATTCCACAACAAGTAGTAGCAAATAAGTTAAATTGAACTGTTGCTCAAAACAACAAAAAAACAAATCATTTAAAATTTGGAGCTAAATATGCTGATCTCACGAGCTAACAATTGATCCATCTTCTTTGCAATTGACACTGTTTCTTTTATTGAACATGGAGAGATGAATGGAAAACATGAATTGAGCTTAATTAATATAAATATGTGCGTGCATGTGAATATATTTTTAGTAAATTCGAAATGCCAAATTTTATGGCACTTTCGCCCAGTACCCTGTACCCATAACATGTATAAAATGGGGTATAATCAGTTATAGTATGTGCGTATGTAGGCAGGTCTGTCATTCTGTTTGTCAATAAAGTGCAAATTAAATACACATGGTTACCATGTACTACTTACAGAGTATAGCATATCCGAAGTTGTGTGAAATTTCATTTGTTGAGTATGGTCGCTTTATATGAAGAAAGCAAAACATATTTACTTGTACATATATTATGTAAGTGCAAATATGTGCAGATCTTATACACTAAAGTGTTTAAGTTATTCAAAGTTATACTATGTATTTATATCGCTATAAATTTTCAAAAATGACCTCAGCATTTAATGCTGTCAAAAGATTTCAGAGATTTTTATTGTCAGGATGCAGATATATGTATGTATGTGCGTATTTGTGTGTGAAAGCTCGCCAACAAAGAACAAAGACAGTTTTACGCACAAAAGAAGATGTACACATGCACATTTCAGTTTCTATCTCCGCATTCTGTTTTCAGTGCTCCATTACCATAATAACTTTGCAAGTCTTTTTCGAGAGCCACGGCCAATGCGCTTTTTGGAATTGAGGGTGAGTCTGCGAACCAAAACAAGACCAAAGTTATTGAGAGAGTTACATTCTCATAGTGCGCGAGTGAGAGAGTTAGGAAGAGAGCAGTGCCGGCATACATACCATACATACAGAACTTGCACGCGACGAGTGCGTGATAATCACGCAGCACTCACATGTTTCTTATTGTTATTGTTATTGTTGTGGTTGTATTTGACCCTCATTTCCATTCAAACATCTCTCGCCCGGTTAGCAAACAAAATGCGTACATACATATGCACGAATTCTCATGTATTAGTTCGGTATGTATGTATTTGATTTCATTTAATGTAAACAAAAATTTTCAATTGTAAATAATGCTTATCAATAAGTAAAGTGTTGAACCTCTATAGATCTTATAAATAATATATGTACAATATTATAAGTTATGCCACACGCCGAGATGAGAACGTGACTAATTCAGCGTTTCACATTAAGATTCTCTGGCATATTCAAATGTTCATAAATATTCTAAAATTTATTAGAACATTTTATAAATAACAACAAATTTCGGTGCTGCTTGGCAACGCATTCACGCATCCCAGATTGAGAAATAACATTGTCATTTACCTTAACAAATATCTAAATAAATATAATCTTTTGTTTTTCTTTATATTTAATGTTTTTTTTTACGATCTGTTGTTGTTTGTTTTATTCTAAATCAAGTAGCTACATATGTACATACATACATTTATGTATATCTAACTGTGTATGTATATATGTAGCTATATATATGTATGTACACACAAGTCAAAACAAAAGATAAACAACAACAGTCTGCTTGCTGTACACTGACAAAAAACTTAAACGTAGTTTAAAACGAAATAATCTGATTTCAAATTTCAGATTTTAATGTCCGGAGCCCTTAATTTATATACTTTAAATTTCAATGAGAGATTTTTGTATTATATGCACTTATGTATCTTGAATATACTTTCTCTGAGTATCTCAAAGTGCACGTTCAGTGCATGCATTCTGTGCATGTCCATGACTGTATATGTATGTTCCATAAGTGTATGTGTATGAGTGCTGCTTTGTTTGTCAACTTATTCATTCCACAACGTTCGACGCCGGCTGAATTCAGCTTTTTAGAGTGCGCATCGTCCCAGGAACATTTCAGTTGTTCTTTGGAAGTGCGCTCGACAAGTCTAGTGCCGGAATAAACGAGACACATAATATCAAAAAGAAAAATCTGTTACGTACTGTGAAAAGAGTGAAAGTGTTTAACGAACTTTGGCAATATACGTTAACTTAAAACTTTTATGTGCTTTATCAGTAACTAAATTAAATACACAAGTGAAAACAAAACAAAAATAATTATTACAAAATGCAGGTCGATATTTGCAGTCAACCGCTTAATATGATTAGCTCAATAAGGTAAAAGCCTATTTCGATTTTTATGGCAGCCATATAAAAATAATAATAAATCTTCCATAATAAGTGAAATACTAGATACAGTAAATATATTTAAAGGTTCAAGCAGGTGCTAAACTGAAGGCCGTGAAGGCACTTAAGAAAGTCTGTCAAATGAAAAAGTTGACACGACAAATGCTCAATAAATAAAACATATCGAAATTATCGTGTAAAATCAATTCAACTCTATTGCATATTTATATGAAAACCTACCTGTCCACTTGACCTTTCAGTTACTCCAACATTATCTTACCTTTCATAACCAAGTACATATATAAATATTTACTTGAAAATAGCAGGCGATAATATTTATTACAGTTTCATTGTTATTCTTGTTGTCAATCAAGCAAAAGTAAAAATCTAAATAAATAATTACATAGGAAGTTAAGAAAAAACTAAAAGTCATAGTGCGCATGTACTCTCTAGATTTTTTTTGTTGTTTTGTAATGAACATCAAACAAGATTTCAAAGCAAATTAAAACAAAATATGGCCTTGGTCCAAATCGAGGCATGTAAATGATAAATAGCTTAGTCATTGCCTAAAGCAAACCAAATAATAGATAATATTTTTGATTATGGCAAATTCTGCTAAGTGAACGAATCGTTTTTATTAGCAGAAGAATTTTTGTATAAAGTTTTACAATTTGGTTGACAAATTTAAAAGCTATGTTTAGTTTTAATGGTCTATACAAATTTAAAGGTAATTTTTCTTTTCTGTCTTGCAGCGCAACAACAGATACCTCCCCTTTGTCACTCTCCTTGGCATCTGATTTGCCGCCGATCAATCCCGAGCATCCACACAGTACATACGACATGAATAAGCTGTGCCGACAGGTGTCAATTGAATCACCCGGACCGGGTGTAAAGAACTGCGTTTTCAATTTCTTTGTACCTATTGAGGATACACCGGCACATGGCGCCCGCATTAAGATTGTTTGTGCTGGCGCCTGTTATCGTCCCAGGGGTCGCTCCAATTCGATAACCAGCGTCTCCTCAGTATCATCCGAATTGAGTGATTACTGTCCGTCGGTGACGTCAATGTCACCGCCAGCTCATCAAGGCATACGTGAGGGTTCATTCTTTCCGGGCTTCGAAGTGGCCGGCGTAATTGAGTCCTTGGGCTCGGAGATCACAGAGGCCAACAACTGTGGCCTACGCATTGGACAGCGTGTCATTGTATATCCGTTTGATGAGACTCCTGCCGGTTATGCAGAGCTTTTGGTGGTGCCCGATCTAAGCCATATCGTACCGATACCAGATTCTCTACCCATGGAAGAGGCGGCAATGCTGCCTACTGGCGCATTGCTGGCCATGAACGCCGTTTTTAAGGCGCAGGAGGTGGTCACTGAGATCCTTAAACAGCGTGCGGCCACGGATCCCAATAAGAAATGTAAGATCCTGATAGTAGGCACTGGAGGATTGGCCCTTTGGGCAGTGCGAACTGCATCCTATCATTTTGCATCTACTGGTGCCCATAACGTAGACATTACAGTGGCCAGTCTCCGGGATGAGGGATTCCGTTTAGCTACAGAGATCAAGAAGTAAGTTTATAACCTAGTTTATTGCCTAGATATTTATCTAAATGGTTTCTTATTCTATTCCTGCTTGCAGTGTCAGCGTTGTGCAATGGAACGAGTGTCTGTACGAGCCACAGCTAATTGAGCGCACTAAGGATGTGTGTGGTGGTCCAGTTGATGTTGTTATTGATTTTGGCACAACTTCGAGAAGTCTGCATCGTTCCATGCACTGTCTGTCCAAGGGAGGCGTTGTGCTGATCAGTGAGGAGGTTGCTGAAAAGTTGCTGCCAAAATTCTCCCGACTCTCCAATGAGTATCAACAGGAGATCATACCGATATCGAATGGTACTGCAGAGCAGCTGGCGGAGTTGGTGAAATTGGTGGCAAATAAAAAGATTGAGCCGCCACCGTATTCGGTATTTCCGTGCGAACAGGCCGCCGAAGTTATACAGAAACTGTGCAACTCAGAGATTCCCGGACGCGCCATTCTGCGCTTCCACGAAATTGAATAGATCGAATAATGCAAATGTCGCAAAAGTAGCGAAAGCATCACAAAGCATTAACTCATCTTATCTAGATATCTATTAGTTTTACTCAAGAGATCCCACACAAAACATTTGGCACACTGCGCTCTCCCTCCTCCTGATAAAGTGGAACAACGGATCAGTATGAACTGTTAAAACCCTTCCGCTACCACAAAAATTTAATAATTATGTGCTTAATATTTGCAATAGGCTTTCGTTTTGTACTGTTTGAGTTGGTCTTTGACCAGTGATTTAATTTCCTTAATTTTGTTTAATTATTAAGAATTTTTAGTATTATGTATGTATTTTTTATATACTTGTATTTATACAGATTGTGATTAACTTTAATTTAAGCATCTCACAATTTTGTGACTTGATTTGCGTACTTAGAAATCACCCTGGTCACATTCATAGTACATTCTTTGTTAACCTATTTTTTGAGTGGAAAAAATTAATAGGCCATAAAATAAAAGCGAAGAAAAATGTTCAGAATAAATGTTATTATATTATATATAAAAACCAAAATGAAATTTGTTATGCATGCAATGCAAAATGTTTGATTCGATTTGCTTGATATTTGTACTCCATTACGTACCCAAAAATACATTATACTAAACTACTACTACTTAAGAAAATCATAAATAAAAGCATATGTATATGTACTCGTACCCAATTCAAGCCTCTCTGACGCACGAGTCGTTTCGTAGCCCCCCTCATCATTTGGCAGGTTGAGGCGGGTCAGTTTCTGGAAAGGTCGGAACTGCTTATCATCGCATACATCCTTAGTCACACATACATATGAATGTATTATGACTGTAATTGACTAATTCGTTCGAGAACTTGCATTCTAGATGTTTACTATAGTTTCTTGGATCTAATAAAAGAAAATAATGTCGCCTGCTCACAATTCTACATATCTACGCTTTCGAAAATTTGAGACTATAACAATTTGTCAAACCTTAGGGGATTTCCATGCAAAATATGAATTTGATCATAGTATCACTTCTTAATTGATTCTGTGTGAAAATGTTTGTCATATGGAATAGCTTAAATATGATTTAAAAGTATCTGATTACACTAGGCAACAAAACTGACTTTTTTACCTTTTCCAAACCACCTCTAATAAGAAAAAAACATTTTCTTTGGTAGACTTTATTGTTTTCAAATTTTAAGTCTTTTATTTCTCATTGCTGTTTTCAAAGTTGAGTAACCGACAATCTTACAGTCGATTTTAAAAAGCTCTATGGAGTAGTACTGGCAAAAGTATTGAAGTATGGATACTATCGACTACATGTGTTTGTTTTTAAATGTCGATTCCTTTACACTCGGTTCTCAATCAAGAAAACGTTAAGATACTTTAACTAATAACTAACGTTTGACATATGGTTGGTGTTGGCGGCTGTAACATGGGTAAATAGTATTTAATTAATACTTATTTTGTAAAATTAATGGTAAGTATTCTGTTTATTTTCTTAAATACGTTTTCACTTATACTGTAGTACAAACAAAGTAAAGTAAAGTAGTATAAGTAGATTGAAAGGATTGTAGTACTCCTGTGGAATTCGAGAAGTCGAGATAGAAAAACAAGGCAGAAGTTCTACAAATTTGGGGGCTCAACCTTGTCGAAAGGAAGAAATAATTAAAATAAAAAAAACATACATATTCAGTCGCGATGACCCGACAGTAAAATACCCTGTGGAAGTAAAGGACGACGTTAAATTCCATATGAATGCAAACAGAATTAACCTGCTCAATACTTGCAGTATTGGCCAATTCTATAGCACTCCCTAGGTCAGTTATTTTCAAATGATAATATATAAAACTGTTTGACTAAATACCTGCTGAAAGATGATTAAGAATGACGAGAAATTTTAAAATCATTTCGAGAAACCAATGTGTGCTATAATAATTACAAATAACATAATTTAAATTTGTAATCCTAAGGTCAATTTAATCGCTTAGAACGTCGCGACAACGGGTCGTTTTATTCGCAAGTATACATGGTATACAATTGGAGAAATTAGTTCTAGTTCTAGCAAACATACACATAAATAATGAAGCGAATGCCATAAATTATTTGTAACACATTTGAAATTAAAATCTTTCATTTAAATAATTGTGTACCAGTTTTTACTGTCTTGTCTTTAATTGTATACCTTTGTCCTTTTGTATTTGTTAAATGAATTTGTAATTAAATTTTTTAATTTTTGTATAACATAATTGTTAACTTAATCGTTGCATTTGTACTAGAATAAAGCTGACTTAATTGTCTTCTTGTTTATTGTTGCTTTATGAGTCGAGGGTTTGCATAAGACCTTACGTAAAAATTGGTGAACAGTATTAAAAATATTACGCTCAAAGTGATTATAAGATAATGCAATACGACAGGGAACTCGCAATCTGGATTAAACACAACAATATACACCGAATATAATAACAGAAATACAAACTGAATTATTTGAATTTTCGTTATATACCTCTTCCACCACAGGCTGCCCTTCAGCTCCGGGTACATGGCCGAGATCATGTAGTAAAAGTACATAATGGTATGAACAAATGAGTTTGCTAGTCCCAATGCAAAAAATTGTCCACCAAATCCATAAAATCTCACAACCCAATACATAACGTAGACCATCAAGGCATGATGAAAGACATGAAGAAATGTGATTTGCTTGTAACTCTTGCGCAGCACAAAGAAGATGGTATCCAGTAGATCTATAATCTTATTGATAAAGTATGCATATGATCCCAGGCGTTCGACATTTTTCCAGGGATCTTCCAAGGGAGTTGTGGGCATACAATCTACGGGGTAATGTCTTTCGATGAAGAAATAATAAACTGTCGAGGATATCAGAAAGCTAAATAAGTCATTCAATTTGAATTTCCTTTTACACTTACACATTGGGACAAACATTATCGCATTATAGATCACTTGGAATATATTATAGAAGATCAATATCTTCTTAATATCATAAGGCTGACGGTGCTCCATAAATTTCTTGCCATATTTTAGCACAAAAAGAGCATAAGTTAAAAGTAGAATTGTGGCGGGCCACGCAGATCCAAGAAGCGGTAAACTCTTTGCAACAGGATCTATAAGAAATATATCGAGCATATGTGGGATTACTAATAGAACCATCTGTTAGTTTATTTATGTACCTGCTGGTGGTCGATCAAAAACAGCGAGGACTTTTGAAAACATTCCGAGAAATCAATGTGTGCTTTAAGTACGATGAACGACGATTGTGGATACAATTTTCAATGTGGAAATATTGAAGTGTGGTATCGGAATTTATACAAAAGTGTGTCTGAATACAATCAGAAATTGAATGACCCAAGTTGGAAAAAAGCTTTGTGTTCGAACATAATTATAATTTATAATCCTAAAGTTCATATTATCGCTTAGAACGTCAAATTGCGTTCACAACGCGTCGCTTATTTCGTAAGTATTACTATACGTTGTATACAAATAGAGAAATTAGTTCTAGTTCTTGCAAACATATAAATAAGCGAATGTCATAACTTATTCATACCACAATTAAGATTAAAATCTTTGATTTGACAAGCGCAATATTCTGCAAAAATTGCTTACAAAAATACAATACATATATGTAGTATGCTAAAAATTCTTATAGAGAATGAATAGTCGCGCTCATCAGCACAATTCAATCATCTATCACAAATCAAAAAATTTGTGATTGTCTGCTGGTGAACACTTTTAATGAAATTTAAGGCAAAATAAAAGAATCCATTTCTTTCAATTTTATATCTGCTTATTATTTTCCAAAAATAACACAACAACCTTTCGCTAAATGATAAACTTGAGGGAAAATAACAAAGATAAATAAAATAGAAATATATTAATGCACTTCTTCATGATATTTTGATTCTCCTCTAGAAATAAGCTTGTATGTTTTCTATACAAAACCACGCCCATCTTAACTTAAAAATCTTGTGTTTTTTGCCTTAAATTTAAATGATAGATAGCAAAACATCACAAACAGATTCTAACGAACTTATATTTGTAGTAGATTTTCATCTACTACAATCACAAAATTGCTGGATCATGATTGCACATCAGCAGAAATATCATAAAAATTCAATCGGTTTTCTGTCATTGATTTGTTCTGGTGAACGCGAACATTTCCTATGGTAGATATTTTTTTTTTATACATTTTTAAGCCTTTTATTTTTCATAGCTGTTTTCAAAGTTGGGAATTTCACAGTCAGAAAGTAGAGTCTAAAAATTCCTGAAACTGTTTTGATTTTGGTTTGCTTAAAATTATCGGCTGTCCACTTTGTAAACAGTGTAGTTTTGGTTAAAATAAAGTGTTATTATGTTTATAAAATAAAATAATTACGAATAGTAACAGTCCCAAAAAACTGCAGCTGTGAACTTTCGATAAGAAAAAATACTGCAATTCGATAGGCCGATTATGAACGAATATCGTAATTCGACGTCATTCGAATTGCACAGACCGAATGACGAAATTGTAGCGAATGACGGCTCGTGGAAAGAGCCTATTAATAATCGATAGATTTAACCATCGTTCGATTGTATTTTTGCGCCAAAAGTAGTGCTCAGCGCGGCAAGAAGCAGCTGCCAGATTTGTGTATTTGTTGTATTTATTGGGTAAAAAAAGTCAAAAAGTAGAACACAACCCATTTTTACAATTGCTGACGACGAAGATTTGTTTTTACTACGTTTTCGTGATGGTTAATAACGAAAATGCAATTTGCTCTGGTCAGCAGCAGGTCATTTGGATCGGCAGCCACGAGCCAAACACATTTGTTAAAAGTCTGGAGCATAAAAACGTTTACTTCTACAAAAAGTGTGTGTACGGACCGTTGACACTGACAGTTGGAGACTATATTCTTGTGGCAAATGCGGATGCAGCAGAGCCCGACACAGTGGACGGTTGTGACATCGCCAAGATCCTGCATCTCTACGAACTGCGGGAAATGTCCCATAAAGAGTCCTGCCGTGCTATAGTCCAATGGTACTCACGTCCTCAAGCCATACCGCATAAGAACTTTGATGCGGACGACTTGGCCATTGACTTTGGCGTCGAAATCATTGAGGAACATCGTCCATACGATAACGACGTAGCCCTGGGCTCCATTTACCGCAAGTGTCTCGTTATCGAAGGCAATTCCAAGTCAAGTGCCGAGCAGCTGATCAAAAAGCAGAGAAAAGCAATCCCCAATTGTCCAATGTTTGTCAGCAGATATAAGTTTATAAAGGTGAAGCAAAGCTATCGCCTCATTCCGCTAGAAATTCAGCTCGATGAAACGGAAGAGACACGTAAAAAGCGAACGGGACGAGATGGCAGCTCAACCTCGGCCCGTAAATCGATCTCACGCAGACGCGTTTCTGTTGCAGCGGCCAATGCTGCACCAGAGTTTATTGATGTCAACTATTTTAATTGCGAGAACAAAGTTTCTCCTATCAAAATTATAGGTGGCTGCAGTGTGGTGCGGCTATCCGAGAAGAAAAAGAGTCTGAGCGGAACAACTATTAATAGCGATTTGCCGGAGATCAATGCCAACTATCTTATGGCATCACCGCTTACAGAAAAGAATCACAAAGTAACAACACCAAAGTCACGGGCATCGGCTGCTCGTCGCAATCTTAATCTCAGCTTAGACAAGGGAGCAGATTCGACTGCCGATTCCGACTGCTTAAACTATTCTATTGTCCAGCAAACTCCCGATCCAAAGACTCCTTCCAATGACATGAAAATCAAATTGCGCGTCTCAGAGCGTAGAAAGTCTACTCGTCTTGTGTCGGTGGACGACGAGCGGGATCCCCTTGAAATAGTGTTGGCAGCCAACACACATAGCCGCAAGAGACTCGGTGTCAGCGATGGCGATATTTATCATACGCCCACAAAGAAACCCAAAGATCTGCTGGAATCGACGGGTACGGAATTGACGCCTTCCACACGCCGCAAGAGTATCCTCAAGTCTGCCACCACTCGCTTGGGTAAGTAATTCTTATCATACCCTTGGAAAAGGTACTATAATTTTGTCGTGATCTTTTGTAGCTGATGGCACGCCCAGACGCAGCATACAATTATCAAATATTGTGGAGCAGCGCATATTCGATAACAACGAGATCATATCGACACCAAAGCGAAATCGCTCTAAACTGGCAGACCAAGTGGACGACGCTGAATACACACCAAAGAAGTCAACCCAAAAAACTCCGACGCGTCCACGTCGCATGAGCAGCACAGGATCAAAGGTTGCATCGGCGACTAAACTAAAGGAGGATGCTCCATTGACACCTTCGCAGAAGCTCAAGAAAATACGTTCTGGCGAACTGAGCCCGAGCATGGAGCAGCGTCATCAGCCCTTGGACATAAGACACAAGTCACAACTGCAGTTGGCGCGTGAGCAACTTCACGTCTCGGTTGTGCCCAAGAGTTTGCCCTGTCGCGAAAAGGAGTTTGACAATATTTACAACTTTTTGGAGGGTAAAATCCAAGATCAGTGCGGTGGATGCATGTATGTGTCCGGAGTGCCAGGCACTGGCAAAACTGCCACCGTCACCGGTGTCATTCGCACATTGCAGCGTCTAGTTACAGAGGATAAATTGCCAGCCTTTGACTTTCTGGAGATTAATGGCATGCGACTGACAGAACCTCGTCAGGCCTATGTGCAAATCTACAAGCAGTTGACGGGCAAAACCGTATCCTGGGAACATGCCCACACGTTGCTGGAGAAGCGTTTCACAACGCCGGCACCGCGTCGTGTGACAACAGTGCTGCTCGTGGATGAACTGGATATATTGTGTAACAGGCGTCAGGATGTCGTTTATAATCTGCTCGATTGGCCAACCAAATCGGCGGCACGTCTTGTAGTCGTCACTATAGCTAACACAATGGATTTGCCCGAGCGTTTGCTGATGGGTAAGTGTGGATTGAAAATTCTCTCAGATTTATAATTAACAACTAATCATTATTATCTCTTAGGCAAGGTAACATCCCGTCTGGGCCTTACGCGTCTCACTTTCCAGCCATACACGCATAAGCAGCTCCAGGAAATCGTCACTGCACGTTTGGCCGGCTCCGAGGCATTCAAGGGCGAGGCGGTGCAGCTTGTAGCACGCAAAGTGGCAGCCGTATCGGGTGATGCGCGAAGAGCTTTGGATATCTGTCGTCGTGCCACTGAAATAGCTGACACCGCCGAGGAGCAGCCTTCAGCAGCAGCGTCTGCAAAGTGCGTTAACATGCTGCATGTGCAGCAAGCGCTTGCCGAGATGATAGCCAGTGCCAAAGTGCAGGCAATCAAGAATTGCTCGCGTCTGGAGCAAATCTTTTTACAGGCCGTCGCAGCCGAGGTGACACGCACCGGCGTCGAGGAGACAACATTCCTGGGAGTCTATACGCAGGTTGAAACAATTGTAGCTTTTATGGGCGTATCTCTGCCAGCACCAGGACGTGCTCTGCACATCTGCTCTAAACTGGGCGCCGAGAGACTCATCATCTGCGAGCATTCACGCAATGATCTATTTCAAAAGATTCTGCTCAACGTTAGCGCTGATGATATACATTACGCGCTCCGCGTGGAAGGAAATTAGAAACATTGAAAATATGTATATTAAGTTTTAAAGCTTTTAAATTAATTAATATTTAAGCGTCGTGTTTAAACAATTTAAAGTACAAACTCGTTGATAGGAATACTAAGTAAAAGACCAATACAGTATAACAGTCGTACAGCACTTTGGGTGAAAAGACGGAATAGATGAACAAATGATATCGGATGCCAACCATGACACAGAGATAGAATGCCGTTGGTAACATGACTAGAGCAGCATACAGAGGTGCCACCATCGAATCTGCAGCCTTTGCATACGACGGCAGCATCTGGATGATGCCCACACTCCGTAAATCCGCACGCAGAGTGTGCACAATTAGGTAAAGGAAGGAATGTATTTCGGCGCTGTATGTGTTGAGGGTCACAAAGAAACCAACGATGATCGGATTATAGCTGGTCTGGCCGATGTAGCCGGGCGTTAGATCAATGGTGGACAAACTGTTCGAGTTGCCTTGATAGAAGTAAAACATTCGAGCCACAAATATGGTCATGAATATTTTGTAGACATGTACCAATCGCACCGAAAACTTGCGAGCAGTTGTCCCGTAAGCTTCGCATAGCTTGTAAGTCTCGTCCAGCGTGATGAGGAGTGTGGGCAACAGAACAATGTTCTGCACCTTGAACAGCAAAGCAACTAACATCAGCGAGCATGTCAAATTGGTTTGCAGAATCTTTAACAGATTGCTTCTTGGCTGGGCATCCAGCAAAGTTTGGCCACTATGCTGTTGTGGCAAGGCTGTGCGGTAACCCAGGACAAAAACAAGCGCTAGGCAACACCAGAAGAGCACCACGACCGGCAGCACAAAGCGAGCACTGCAAATAAAGGGAAAGTTAACATGAGCATGAGGTTAAGGCTCGATATATTTGGCAGAACTTACGCCATGTATTGAGGCAACGCAAAGAAATGCACCTGTCCGTTGAGGCCTCGAAAACTGTAGACCAGCACGAATGCGATGCCGTTGAAGATGGCCTGAGGCGTGTCCGTAAACTTTCGAAGACGTGCCCAGAATAGCAGCAATGCGAACAACATCAAAGTGCTCTTAATGCTCGTTAGTCTGTGCAGGTATCGCATAATTGTGAGCAGAATAAGGACCACAAAGATCTTGCGTTGTTGCCACAGACAAGCTGAGGCAATCTTGTGTAAATGTCTTCCATCCAGTTCCACATTCGCTTTGGTAATGCGCCGACGTAGTGTCTTGAGTGCTATCAGCAGTAAGAGAGTGTTTCCAAGATAATACGAGATCTTGTATTCGAACTCAATGATTGACGAAGAGCCCAAGGAGAAGGTGCGTACAGCAAAGCAAGCCAGCAGTGAAAATGGCAACGGTATTGATAGCTTAACCCGACGCGCATAGAGAGGTGGCAAGGCAATTTTGATTAGCGCTTGAGCTACATCAATGGACAGGTAAACGGAGGCTACTATGGGCAACACCAAGAGCAGACTCTGCAGCATAGAGCTGGTCATTAACTGGTCCAGCATATGACCCACAATATTAAGTATTATCCCAATAACTAGTGAGAGCAACAGCTGTCCCAGTTTCAGACCATTTAAATGCAGTTGTTCCGTTGCAATATCCAAAAACAAAACGCTCAATAGAATATGCAAGGAGGTCTGAAATAAAAGGTAAATCGTAATTAAAAATATATAAAATTAAACAATTAAATATAATATAAAATCAAAGCATGGTAATATTTAATACAAACCGATGTTGTGAGCGCTAGTCCGACGGCTATTAATCCGTAATCAAATTTCACCAACGACTCGGACAGCTGTCCGGAAATCTCGCGTGCCACACGCAAATAATTAAGCTTAGCATTTTCATAGTGCACTTTGCTGGCACTGCTGCCATCCCCATTCCTCAGTGGTTTTAACAGATTCTTATGCAGCAACGTTGCATTCTGATACCATACATAGTAATCTGGGAAAATAAATACATAAGTATCTGGAAGTATTATTGGGAACAGCTCTTACCGCTACGCCGGACACTTTCATGCCCAAACTTTACTCTCGCCTTGTTGAGCAGGTGATGGGCGTTGTAGAAATAGGCATACATTTGATGCTCCAGAGATAATGCTTGCAACATTTCTGGAATCAGACAGCCAATGGACATTGTGGGTATCTCAACGGACAACAACAACGCCAATGTGGGCGTCAAATCAATTTGATTGTATCTCTTTGTGCTAGAACTAAAAATTAATTAAATCAGCATATTATCATCTTTAACATGGAACAGCTTACTTACGTGTACTTGCTGCAGTTGTTGGAGTACAAATAGAGTGGAACTGAAGTCTCTGGAGGTGTGTTGCCGCCGTGTCCCCCGCCATCAGCCATGCCATGATCCCCAGTTAGCATTAACAGATAATTTTCCATGTTCTGAAATTTTCAGTTTTCAGCTAAATTGATTAAATTGGGTGTGGTCTGAATAGCTTGCCTTATGTTCCAGTATTTTTTTAACAGCATCGTCCATTTCCATAAGTTTGTGTTGTACTTTTGGGCTGGCATGGCCTTCAACATGACCAATATGATCCAAGCCCAGATAGTGTAATATAAGCAGTGTCCAGTCTTTTTTCTCCAGCTCCAACTCCAGCGTTTTGGTCACGTTCTTGTCGCCCTCGTAAAAGTCATTTACGTAAAACGAATCATTGTTTTCTGCTTTTCGAGTGAATTCAGTAGGAAATAGTTTAACCCAGGTATGATCACCGGCAAAGGACACAACGGTATTGCGTTGTTTTAGGCGATGCAGAAGTGAATCCTCCACCTGCTCTGTGTGTCCTACATTGAGTGCAATGTCAATGAAATTGGACAGTGTTCCAGTCGTAATACTCTTCAGCCGCGGCATTGTCACTGTCGGAATATCCACATGAAGGCTGAGCTTCATACAAGCCTTTTCATAGGCAGCAGGCATAGTGGACTCATTTGGAAAGTCATTGCGCAAGGCATCGATCAGGAATAGTATGAACGAATTATAGCTTGCTGGCGGTGGTTCCAGGCTGCAAATAGTTTATAATTAATATAAGCATATGTGGCAGCTACCTATGTAACTACTGATAACAAAAAACTTACTTTTCACCATGCAGTGTTGTTGGACGATCAATGGGCACACTATTTTCTTGCTCTGCAACGGAGTATGAGGCGGGAAAGAAACCTATGAGGAAGAGGACGGCACCGCACAGAAACAATGTTAGCATATAGAAGGTGTATGCAAGGCGACTTTTATGCTCCTCCATTGCCATTGCGTGTCCTCAAGCATGACAAGAATTAAAACACCGTCCGGTCAGTTGACAAGTAAACAAATACTATTGAATCGAGAAGTGCTGCCAACTTAATTTTTATTTAGTTAAGTTGGCAGCATTCTCATCAGACAGCTGATTGCATTGCAATCATTGCAAGCAGTATTTGCGTAAAGATTGTTTATATTTTAATTAAATGTCAAAGAAATATGGAAACCTGTGGACTTATTATTAGCAGAGGTAAAGACCTCGAAAACTTCCTGATGCGTTGTTCATATTGTACAATAGACGTGGAAATCGATCAATGGCGTGAATTTGTGTTGCACATTCGGAATATTCATGGGTCCAATAATGATGACAATTTGAGTGAATTGGAAGGAGAAGTGGAAGATGAAGGCTGTATTAAAGAAGAATTAGTGGATATTCCGATAGATGAAGAAGATGAAGAAGTCGAAAGTGGACTTAAGGCACCCTCAAAGGCAGCTCTTTCAAGGTCCTCTTCACCCTTATCGGATACAAGTATGAGCGAAGAGGAAACTGCTGAAACTGAATCCAATGATCAATCAGAAAAGGAAGAACTCCAAGAAATACCTACGAATTTGACTACATATAAGGTAGATTCTTTTATATAAGTATATTATATTTACTAAAATTTCGTATTTTCTAGTTTAATCCGTCGTTTTTTAGACGGGATCCGCGTACATTGAAATTTATAGAGTCGTATAAAAATCAACCCTCTCTCTGGAATTCTGGTTACAGCAAGTATAAAGATCCAACTACATGTAAGGCAGCGTATAATCAACTCATATCTGAGCTGGAAACCAAAATAGCAGTCATGTTCTCTGAGCATTCTCTAAAGGCTGCCATCAAGAAGCTACACATCCAATATAAAACTGTTGAGAAGCGGGTTTTGAATGGCAGCCAAAAGCCGAACTCAGTCGCGTTTAATCACTATACAAGTTGTAGTTTTTTAAAAGCTAATACAGATGAAACGGACTCCTATAAAAATGGATTAATTCAGGTAATATCAAATTAAATTTTGAAGATGTTTGAATTGAATATTTGACGTCTTTGCTTTCCAGTTGAACTTTTCTAAAAAGAATAAGCTTACCACAGACTTTATTCAACTGTATGCCAACTTTCCGCAACTCTACGACAACAAGCACAGTGATTTCTCAAAGATGAGTGCCCGGAAACAGGCCTATGATCAAATGGCAGTGGAAACTATAGTGAATTACGGCGATATTAACAGCGACGACGTCTACCTCGCTATACAGTGCCTTCGTCAATGGTATTATAAGAACACAAGGCACGCCCTTAAAGCAGTTAATGAGTCGGAACAGTTTTATTTAAAGGCCTGCGCCTTTTTGCCACCTAAAATGTTTAAACAGAAACTAGTCTGTGAAATCTGCCAGCAGGAAACTTCATCCGATCACGTGCTGCAAGCACATATTTATAAGGCTCATAATATTGGGGATCTTCCCTTCAAGTGTTCATTATGTGATCGCAGTTTTGTCGGACGCGGGGAGCTGACCACACACATGCAACGTGTTCATATTGGGAAGACGCATAAGTGCAATTACTGCGATAGGACATTCGCTGTAAACTCAGATCTTCGTCTGCATATACGTACTCATACCGGGAATAATATTCTTTGTGAGTTGTGTGGCAAAGCTTTCAGATTGAGATCACAGTTGAAGCTTCATGTCACCGCAATACACACCAAGATAAGAGCATTTAAGTGTACCATGTGTCCAAAGGATTTCATAAAAAAGGTCGATCTCTCGGACCACATCAAGAGCCATTTGAACATACGGGATAAGATATGTACAACATGCGGCAAAGGATTTACCAGTTGCCATTCGCTCATTAGACACCGGCAAATACACTCGGAAATTAAAAAATTTGTCTGCAAACTTTGTGACGCCAGATTCTCACAATTTGTCGGTTTAAACTCTCACATGAAACGGACGCACAACATTGTCCGGAATAGTGCACAGAAACCAACTGAAAATTCAGTTACAGAGCAGTCAATTAGCTAAAACATTATGTATATTATTATTATTATTTAATAAAGTTTTGAAAATAATATATATTTTAAAACTTTTGAAAGTGGTGTTTCGATAAGAAACTAGACACCACTGTTATCGATAGACTACGATAAGTCCTAAGCAACCCTAGTCCATTCACAGCTGGACTGCATGCAGTTAAATTCGCGTAAATAAAAAATCTAGATTTAGTATTCTTTGTTATATGAAGTCGTTGCAATGGAGATATGCGGCAACATATTTACCAATGCCGACTACACTGAGTTTTACTTAAAGTGCATATATTGCCCAACTGAATGTAATCTCAAGGACTCTGAACAATTCGTGTCCCACATAAGGAAGGAACATTCATTTGATGAGGCTACTGAAGGAAGCGTCAACAGTGAAAACCAAGCGTTGAAACAAGAGGAGTTTGTCGAAGAAACAGATAACAATAGTTTTATAAACGAAGAAAACGAGATTTGGCCAGATGACGATGATGATTTTAATGTAAGCTAGTATTTTGACTCCTGTGCATTGTTTCCGCTCAAGCGCTTATCATTATATTTTAAATAGGAAAATTACGAGTACATTGAAGGCGAAATAGCTTCACAATCCCCAACTGGAACCGAGGTCAGTGCCTACCCTACCTCAATAAGTATAGCTGGGACATTGGGTACTACAGAGCGACTCGAATTTGAACACGATTCAAATGTGGTAGACGAGAACGGTGGGACAGTGTCCGAATGTTCTGAAGATAATACTTCTGATGAAAGTTTTGAAGATGAAAGCAATTCCAATGAGTCTAATGATGAACCTGAAGAAACGCCCTTCAAACGTAGGAGGACTAATCCATTGACATTGTTACGCAAAGTATGCTGGTCAAACAAATAATACTATCTTTAATATTAATACGATTTTAAATTTTAGTTGAAAATTTCTTTCACTCGTAATAATCCACGCGTTTTACAATTCATCGAAGAATTTAAGAAGCATCCATGTTTGTGGAACACCGAATGCTCAGAGTTTAACAAGGAAAAAGCAAAAACGAGTGCTTACAATGAAATAATTGAAATAATGGATAAAAAGGTAAATGTTCTCTTCACGCAAAAAGAATTGAAGAAATCAATTGGACAGTTATTTGTCCAATATACGATTGCTGCCGATAATTCTGAGCAGAAAAAACTGACTGGAACGGCCGCCCGTTATTTTGAAAGATGTAAATTTCTCTCAAATTTGAATTACAAAGAGAGTGAGGACGAAGAGTCTAAATCGGATGTACTACAGGTAAGATGATCGCAATTGGTAATTTGATCGACATTGATTAAGATAATTTAATTTTTCAGCTTAATTTTAAAGAGATCAATGTTGTGACAACCACCTTCATTGATACTTATGCCAACTTTCCGGTGCTTTACGATACCTCTCTTTCGGAATTTAAGAATATAGATGCACGCACGCAAGCGTACATTCAAATGTCAAAGATGTTGGAGCCGCACATTTATGTGAACGAAACTGAAGTTCATCTGGCTGTTTTAAGATTGCGTAAATGGGTTTACATGGCTTTACGACGCGTCAAGTCGAAAGAATTGCAACATCGTTGCTCGAAAACTGAGTTGCACTACTTGCAATTGTGTAGCTTCCTACCGTCGCAAAAGGAAAACTTTGTTTTTATTTGTGATTTGTGTGGAAAGAAATTTTTTATTGACTACCTTCTTCGCGCACACATGGTCAAGATGCACAACGTGGGCGATCTACCATATCTCTGCTCCCAGTGCCCGCGGCGGTTCGAGAAAACTTTCGATATGGAACGTCACAAATTGCGACAGCACTGTGAAAAAATGATAAAGTGTGATTACTGTGAAAGTACATTTGCACTAAAGACCGACCTGGCTGTTCATTCACGTATTCACACGGGCGAAAAACCTTTTGTATGCGAAATTTGCGGCAAGTCGTTCCGACTAAAACTGTCGCTTGATTATCATATCAATGGTCTTCATCTTAACTTGCGACCATTTAAATGCGATTTGTGTCCCAAAACATTCCGAAAGAGGGTTCAGTTAAAGAATCATATGAAAGCTCATCTAAATATCAAGGACAAAAAATGTGACATATGCGGTGCACGATTTACTTGTCCAACTAGTCTTTGCCGACATCGCAAAACTCATTTTTGTTAGAATAAACTTAGTTTTATATAGCCTATTTATCCTGAAGAATAAATTATTTCATTTGCGATGGAGACATTTTTCTGAACGCTTGTTTTTTGTTAAGGGGATTTTTGGGTGGCCGCAATGTCATAAACCAAAGTCGCAGCTGACTTTGGGTACTACCGGTCTGGCAGCACCGTTTTTGTTAAACCTATCGATACCATCGTTACTGAAGAGACTGCAACAACAATTGTCATTTTCGTTTGTTTATTTTTGCTTCTTAAAATTATAAGCTATAAATCATATTTTAATGTGTTCAAAATGGTGATTTGTGGGACTCTCCTTGTGCGCAACAATTATAGAGAGTTCTTTTTAAGCTGTTCGCACTGCCAAAACGATTGCGACGTGGAGGTAAAACTTGAAAGGTGGCAGGAATTCGTCTTGCACATTAGAAATGCGCACAAAGTGGGATTTGAAGATGACAAAATGTCCTGCGGTAGCAGCATCGAATTTAAAACTGAGCCAATTCAAAATAATTACGATAGTAGTGATGCCGAAATTAGTAATGATGATGATGATGGTGATGATAATAAGGATTGCTTAACTGAAGCAGCTTTTGTTGATTTGCCGAGCGTGCCGACTGATGAAGATGAAGAGGATGACGATAGCGAATTCGAGAATGATGATGTGGTATTTATTTTTAATTTTCTTAATAACTATGGATCATAATATATTATTAATTGTTTCAGATAATGGAGAAATGTCCAATACTCTCAATGTCATGTCAAATGGATGATATTAAACCAACTGAAGATATGGACGTAAAAAAGGGTTTCGCGCCAACAGCAAAAGTAAGTAATTTAAAGAAAACTCGAAGACTCTACTAAGTCATATTTATTTTAGTTTAACCCAACATTTTACCGGCGCAATCCACGAATCACACAATTCATTGAGCTGTATAAGGGACACCCGTGCCTCTGGGATCCCAAAAATTCTTCCTATAAAAACAAGGAAAAACGCAGTGCCGCATACGAAACACTAGTAGATCAGCTTAAAGCTAGCATAAATGTTCATCTTACCCATTATAAGCTAAAGAAATGCATAGCCAGTCTTCATAGTCAATACGCGGTGATAACTCGTCAAAAGCGCACCAAGAAATTGACTAAATTACCTTTGTATTATCACGAAATGTACAGCTTCCTAGGGAAACGTTGTGATGTTGACGATGCGGAAAGTGATGAGGAAAGTGTGGATAATAAAATTAAGGTAAAATAATTTTGTAACGTATTTAGTTTTCCATTAATTCATTTTTTTTGCTTACTTGCAGTTAACGTTTGTGGAAACGAACCACCTGACAACGTATTTCATCGAGCTGTACTCCAAGTTTCCTCAATTGTATGATCCAACGCATACGGATTTCTCTAATATCAATGCACGTAAAACTGCGTACATTGAAATGACTGACCTGCTCACGACAAAAATTCCTTTAGGCATCATTACGCACTATGACGTTTATGATAGTGTACTATACTTGCGGCAATGGTATTCCAGAAAAATCAAAGGTCTCACAGAGACTCAGACGATCGGGTTATTAACAGCGGAGAAACGTTATATTGAAACATGCAAGAGCTTTCTGAGAACGAAAACATTTCGTCAGAAAATTCCGTGCGACATTTGCCAGAATAGCTTCAGCACTGATCACGCTCTGCAGGCCCATCAGTTCCGGGCTCATAAGATTGGTGATGGTGGTTGGTTTAAGTGTGCTCTCTGTGAGAATCATTTCGAGCGACGCTGCCATTTACAACAACATAATCAGCGTGTCCACATGGGCAAAACCTTTAACTGCAATTTATGTGAGAGAAGCTTTTCATTTTCAAGCCAATTAAGCGGACATATGCGAACTCACGATGAAACTCACATAGCAAAGCCATTTGTATGCGAATTCTGTGGCAAATCCTTTAAACAAAAGATTCAAATGAGCAATCATGTAACCGCTGTACATACCAAAATTCGGGCATTTAAGTGCAGCATGTGCCCCAAGGATTTTCTAACTAAACGAGATCTCAAGGATCACATAAAGGCGCACCTTAATATTCGCGATAAGGTATGCGAAATCTGCCAAAAGTCTTTTACAAACGCAAATGCACTTGTCAAACATCGTCACATACACCGCGAGAAGACATTGCAGTGCAGTCTTTGTAATACCAAGTTTTCCGAGCGTGTAAGTCTGGGTGTTCATATGAAGCGTACTCATAAAATTATTCGAAATAACTCAAAGGTTGCGGAGGCAGCAGAAATCGCATTAAATTCACAAGCATTTCCAAAAACTGAAGATAATTCAAATAAATAAAACTATATTATAAAAATCCACATGCGTATAATTTCAGTTTAAATAAAATTACCGTTTGGCTTTTTGGCTACTTTACAACACTGCAGACGTTTGTCAGCACGAAATCGAACGAACCGGTCAAGAAGAAGAAAAACAGCTGTTCTTGTTTTGATTGAGAAGCGGCGTGCAATTTGACGAACGATTACGTACATTGCTAACAATGAGACGTTTTCTGGCCAGGATTTGGAGGCATCACGATGCAGTGGCTCTGCAAAAGCTACCCCGTCCATTGACTGCCATTGCCAATTTTGGCAGTTTTCGTTTGTATGCCAGCAATATTAAGCAAAGCCCTAAACCAACTTCCAGCCAACCTGAGCAGGCACACTGTAATGTTGGCACCATTGGTCATGTGGACCATGGCAAGACGACACTGACGGCGGCAATTACCAAAATACAATCGACCAAAGGTCTGGCCGACTACATTTCCTACGAGCAAATCGATCGTGCGCCCGAGGAAAAGGCTCGGGGCATAACCATAAATGCCTGCCACATTGGATATGCCACCAAGGAGCGCACCTACGCACACACCGACTGTCCAGGTCATGCGGATTACATCAAGGTAAGTAGTGAAGTTGAGTAGTGCTTAACCCTCAGCTAAATCTTAATTTTTTGTTTAGAATATGATTTCGGGTGCCTCTCAAATGGATGGAGCAATTTTGGTGGTGGCAGCTACAGATGGACAAATGCCCCAAACCCGTGAGCATTTGCTGCTGGCTAAGCAGGTGGGCATTCAGCGCATTGTTGTGTTTATCAATAAGGCAGATCTCGTCGATCAAGAGGTGCTTGAACTAGTCGAAATTGAGATGCGGGAAATGTTGTCTGACTTCGGTTTTGATGGCGTCAACAGTCCAGTTATTTGTGGCTCTGCTTTGCTAGCTCTACGCGGTGATCAGTCTTGTTTTGGTGTGCCCGCCATCGAGCAGCTCTTGGAGTACTGTGATACTTATATACCTACACCCAAGCGTGACACTACGGCTCCCTTTATTCTGCCCATTGACAACGCATTTACGGTTCCCGGGAGAGGCACTGTTGTGGTTGGGACTATCAAACGAGGTACCATAGCACGCAACGCGGATGCCGATCTCCTTGGTTTCAACCAGAACCTAAAAACTAGCGTCAGTGATATACAGATCTTTCGAAAGAGCGTACCTCAAGCACTTGCTGGTGAGAATGTTGGCGCCCTGTTGCGTGGCATTAAGATTTCATCTGTGGAGCGTGGCATGCTGTTATGTGCAACCGGTTCTGAGAATATATCGAATCACTTTGAGGCTTCCATGTATTTGCTGTCTCGTGCCGAGGGCGGACGTTTCAAGCCCATGCTTTCCAAGTATATACAACAACTGTTCAGCATGACGTGGAACATTCCAGCTCGCATTGATATTGGTGAGTTGAGGATTTCTTTTTTTATAAGATGTTCACATCTAACTATGTGCACGACTTTATCTTTTAGTGCCCAACGAATCCATGTTAATGCCTGGTGAGCACGGTCAGGTGCGCGTAACTTTGCTCCGTAAAATGGTCATGACACCAGGACAAGCCTTCACAATACGTGAGAACGGCATGACGGTGGCAACGGGCATGATAACCCAACGTTTACCATCCCTAGATCTGCCGAAAAACAAGTTATCCAAGGCGCCAGTTGAATGTTAACATAAATTTTATTGAGGCCAGCATTCGAAACTGCCTGTGTACAAATTCTTTATTTAATTTCAGTGTACATGTGTATGTATTTAATATTAATATTAATCGTATTCATATTCATACTCAAACAAATGCCAACAGTTTGTTTTAATAAATCATCTTTGTTTGCTTCAATACATAAGGCTACTCTAAAGTCGGGAGGGATCACTTTTCAAATCGCTAATTGAGAATACACATGAATAAGTAAATTACAAAAAAAATACATACATATAAAGAATACATAAATTAAATACAGCATCGTTACATATATACCTTTTACTCTCTGTATAGTATATATTAATTAAATGTTTATAAGTACTTATTATCTTAACACTTACAAGTCTCTAGATTGCAAACGTTTAAGGCAACAAATCGGCCTTTGTATACATAGAATTTTCATTTACTATATCATCATTATAATTTTCGTTTAGTACATTCTGTATATAAGTTAAGGTACATAAGGTTTATCTTTATTGCAACTTAGGAATGCTTTCTTTTATTTTTTGGAGAGTCTTACTCCCGGCACACGTCAACACACAAATAGTTTCTTATGTTGCATTGGTTTCAAACCATTTTAAACATGTTGTTAACTTAAGTTTTTTGATGGGAATGGATTGAAGAGAGTTTGTATTAGGTCAGTAAGCTGGGTTTTTTTCTTTAAACTAAACAGGAACTACGGTTAGGCAATTGCTATGCTCTTAATATTTTGCTAACATTTTTGTTAATATAAATTATCTTAGTTTTAAAAACAATAAGGCGATGACATCAAATGGCAACGATCAACTAAATGGTCACACTAACACACGCTATACAAAATTTATATCTTTGTGAGGAATTCGTCCAGATTTAAATGTGACGGCAACTCGATCTCCTCCAGCTTGATGTCGCTGTACTTGAATACTACCTTGAAAGGATGTATGAACTTTTGATCCATTGTAAATTCATCGCTCTTGGGCTGAAATTGTAATTGAAATCGAATTACGAAAACATTCCTTTAGAAGGATTTGATTATGTTTTACCATTTGGCGTGCATTCAATTTCTGCGTAAGCTTATCCAGAAATACATTGGTTATTTCGCTTTCGTAGTCATCCAACTTGTATGACTTCATAACTTTTAGCACTTGAGCGGTGTTCAAAGATGTACATAGATCACAAATAGTTTGAACATCCTCCTCACTCTTTCGCGACTGCAACAGCTGGGAAACTTGGTTCAAAGGTGCCAACGGTGACAGCACATCATTTGACTAAATTCAATGAAATGTGTGTTATAAAAGGTGACAGTACAACTTTGGATCATGCAACTTACCATCTTTTTGTCGCGTACCCAATCCTCAATACACCCAAGATTATAGCGTATTATCATGCCGGTCTCCCACATACAAATGTCGCCCCGTAACATTAAACAATTTAAAGCCACGGCGCAGACAAAGTACAAGAGTTGACTGAATATTTGCTCAGCATAGACAGCATCAAGGCCAAAGTGCTGGAATTGTTTATAAAAGTGCTCCAGCTGACCAATTAACTGTTTCCATGCCGGAATATTGCCGTGCTCTGGTGATGATGTGGCATCCATGTTACGATTACGCATTCCATGCGGATGGCGAGTCCGTTGAATTTCATCGTTGTTTAATATGGCCGGCACAATTTTAGGATCAAGTAGACCCTGTATTTGCATAACCAGTGCTTGGTACAAATTCACAATGAGATCGAGTATTACACGTCGATATTCAAACAGATTAAAGTTCTTCAATTGCTGTTGATTTTGTTTTTCCGTATTAAATTTTACGTATTCCTCAACATCTCCATATTGTTTCAATAAATTCAGTAGCCTGCAAATAGAAATATGGTAATATAAGGTCTAGGGTAATATGTCATTCTTTTATGTAAATGTACATAATGAAAAACCTTCATAATTGTTATATGATATAGTAGTCCAAACTTAAGTTCTTTGAACTGATTTTGTTTGAGATATCTCAAAGTACAAAGAAAATTTTCTTACTAAACCGATCCTTCCTAATAGAAAGTTTTAATCGAATTTGACTTGACACTTGACACGTATGTTGTGTAAGAAGTTTAGTCTTCCAATTAGTCGGAACAAACAGTTTTATATATGCAGATAGAAGAATGAATGAATAAGTAATTAAATGGAAAGCATACGTTATAGAGTTGACCAGCCAAATGACGCGGTTCTCAATCGGATGTGGTGTTCGATGCATTTTCTTGATTTGCATTACAAATTTACTCAGCAACTCGCGCACATCGTCGTCAGCATTGGTCAGGTCGGTGTAACTGGAAATTGTTGTTAATAATTAATTAATTGGAACATTGTAAACAATTCGATATGGGTTTTTACCGAATACACATAAATATGAGATACGCTGGAAAGCCGGGAAGTAGCCCAACTACGGTGCGTGGCATAAGATTACTTAGCAGACGTTGCAAGATCTTGTCCAGATCACTGTTGTGGAACTTCATCAGGCCGAGGGGATTCTGTGACTTTTGTTTGGCAACATTGGCACCCACATCGTTGCTGTTGTTGGCCGCCTTATTTCGTATCATTTCCTCCTCCAGTTTGTTCTCAAGCTTGCCACCATCCTGCCTGTAGGCTGTTAGCTTGGCATTGGCCAACTTAAGTTCTTCCTGGACAAGTAGATACTGTGTTATGGCCTTTTTGAGCTCCAAGCGCAGATAGCGATCATTCTGCTTTAGGGTATCCACATTGGCTTGATCAAATTCATCGATGCTCTTGAATAGCACCTCCTGGAGATCGCTCTTCTCATGGTTAAGTCGCTCAATGGCCTGCGTCATTTCCACCAGCTTGCTGTTGTGTTCCTCAGTAATGGCTTTTAGTTCAGATTCCAATTGCCTGTTGACCAGCTTCTGGGACTGGAATGCCTCCATTAACTCGTTGATATTTCCAGTATCATTGGCTGGATCAAACGATCGCAGTGACTGGCTCTGTTGCATCAAGACCGCCTTTAATTGGATGCATTCCTCTCGCCTCCTACGCACCTCCTCTTGTAGTGCGGCATGTTGTGCTGATGTTGATTGAAAACAGAAAGAAAGAGGGAAGAGAGAAAGGGGATTGTCGATGTAAATTAAAGTTATGCAAAATACTATTGCCATTGACGAATGTTACCATTGAGCTCGTTGGTCTCTACACCGTGCTTAATGCTCGTGCGCAGCTGATCGTAGTCGCTGCGGAGTTTCTCGTTCTCTACTTCAAGCTCGGAGACGCTATGACATGTGTGTGGCAATAATATACATAATATACATATTTGTAATTAGACTATCTATCTATGTGTGGGACTTTATGTATCTACAAGTTACAAGTAAATGCAATACTTACCGGAATGAATCCTCAGTGGGCTTATTGCGACTTGCCAACTTTACATACTGCTCCTGCAAATACTTGTGCTTCTGCTTCTCCTCTTCGAGTATGGATCGCAACTTGACCACAATGCTGGTGTTATCAAAGAATGAATCTGTAGGTAGTACATAATTATATCAATCTTTCTAAGACTCTCCTTCTTCTATAAGTACCATTCTTGTTGATCAAATCTGGTGGCCTGTTAATGTCCAGCGTGTTCTTCGCAGAGGCGTAACCAATATCATCTTCATTCTGACTGGATGCATTGCTAGCAGAACGTGCATGATGCATGCCAAAGGAGCTGAGCCCATTATGATGCTGCATACGACTCAGTTCCTCCTTCAGCTGGTAATTCTCATTCTCAATCACCTCTTTATCTTTGATGGCACGCTGATAGGCTTCGTTGAGCTCCTTGTTGTCAATTTCGGTCATCATGCGCTCTTCACGGTCCCGTTGATTGTTCTCTGAACTCTTGGCCATCTCAATCATGGAATCGACCTGCTTACGCAACTCCTCATTCTCCATGCACCACATTTGCTTCTGTGAGCACCAATTCTCCTGCGAATGTCCGTTCTCCTCCAGCAATTGCATTTTCTCATCACGCTCGGATTCAAGCTGCTTGTTGAGAGCCTCAATTAGTTTATCCTTATCAAGGCAGGCGGCTTTTATGTTTTTAAATTCCAACTCCAAGTTCTTTTTCATCTCAAGCTTCATTCTACAGATGACAGACAGAAAAAACAAATCTATAAAATCAAACAACTATTATAACCAATGCCAAATACTGACTTCAACACGCTAATCTCGCTCGTCTTGTGCTTCAGATTGCTATTGTCCCGGTTGAGTTCATCAATGCGCTGTTGCATTGATATGATCTTATTCTCCAGCCCCATGTATTTATTCGTCATATGCGAAATAGTCTTTGCCTCCGCCTTCATTCGCTTAAACTTGCGACGGGCCAAGAAGCGACGCACTGCCGCCTGGCAAATGATAATGCTACGTCGCCGTTTCTGGTATGAGCGACGTGCCAGAACACCACGGACAAAGCGCTGTATCTGAACAGCCCGATAGTGATCCCTCATGGCAAAGAACCGTTGGCGAGCAAGCATGCCACGGGCATATTGCTGAATGCCTGCAACCGAGTGACAAAGGCGCAAATAGCGACGTCGACAGAGCCAACCCTTGGCATATTTCGACAATATGAGAGCTGCTCGGACTTCTCGCATTTTCTGGACTCGCATGCGGGCCATATAGCCACGAGCATGGCGTTGTATACCAGAGATAATGGCTTGCAGTCTTAAATAGCGTCGACGCTTAATGAATCGACGGACTACAGACTGCACAATGGTTATGTATTTCTTGCGCAGATTAGCCCGCACCTGCTCCAGATAGGCAACCTGACCGGCTCTAAAGAAAATTTGTGTATTGCCAAATCGATACTTGTCCTCATCCTGAATCCACTTGAGCACAATATTGCGACACGATTGCTTCATGTCGCTCTTATCGATTTGATTTCGATACGCCAGCAGCTGATATCGCATATAGAAATCTGGATAAAGCCAGCGCGATGGAAAACCAGCTGCTGAGATGCGTACCGTCTCCAAGACGCCACAGGCTCGCAGTTGTTGAATAATCTTGGCCGTCTCCCACTTGAAGGCAACCTTGTCATCATTGGGCTGAAAACGAATACAGTTTTAAATGGAATTAAACAAATATAAAATATATATGCTTACTTTAATACAGCGCACATAATGTGGTGTGGTTGCATGCAACGTGGAGATAAGCGAGGCCAGACTCTCCTGGAACTGTGAACCCACGGTTTTCTTATGCTGTTTCGATGGCACGACCTGATTAAATTATAGAAACTCTCATTAATTAGGATTACATTACTAGTTAAAAGACTATAGGCATAATTTTCATTATAAGACGGAAACTAACTCTTCGACGTGTCTCGTTGAGTTGCTGTTGACCCAGTTGGACAGTGTTCGATGGACGGTGGACAGTGTACATTGGTGGACAGTGAACAGTGATGACAAGCGTATGGAAATACAATTTAGCAATACAGATATTTAGAAATGCGCCAAGTTAATACTGGTGGCTCAGATGACTGCTGACAAACCTGTTTGCGGTTGGCACTAATTACAACACGTCCACCAAGTGTGGTGGTATTTTTATTGGCATCTGTGCTGAGGGTGTCCACCTCTTCCAGTATCATGACCTGTTTGCACAGGGACATGTTTGACTGGGCCATCACGTTGGTCAGCTCCTTCGATACCGTATCTCTGTTTTTCTCCAAAAATCCATTAACATCGTATTCAACCGTGTCCGAAAAGTGTTTTATAAAGAAACCTGAAAGATGTAAACGTTATTTTATTTCGAATGCTAGTTGTATGGTGATGCTACCCACTTGTGGTGCCAAAGCGTGGCTTTTCAAAATGTGGAAATTTGGTGCACTTATCGATGAGTTTTCCTGCCCAGCTCTCGTCGGAACCCTTGGGCATCTGCAGATAAGCAAATAGTTTAGAGAACATTCAATAAAAACCAGGGAATAATAATAAAAAAGAAAGAAAGAAATTAGATACTAACTCTACACTCCTCGTCCAGGAGATCGAGCACACCGAGTCGTGACTCGATGAGATCAATGCAGGGCTGATTGTCATAGAAATCAATCATGGTCCAGGTAATACCTTCCTTAAGGTACTCCTCCTGTTCCAGCTTGAAGACATGCTGATTGAATTGCTGCTGGAGCTTTTCGTTTGCATAGTTTATGCAAAACTGTTCAAACGAGTTCACCTCGAACGTTTCGAAGCCGTAGATATCGAGGACGCCAATGAAGCTGCACTGTTTGCTACCGTTATTTAAACTCTTATTAAGCACACCGACAATGTACTGGAAGAGCTTCGCATAGATGTGCTTGGCTAAAGCATCACGTGCTGCCATTGCCATCTCAATGTTATTCGGTATCAGCACATATTCATTGACCGACTCTATCTTACGCATCAATAGCCAGCGTCGCAAATCTTCAGCGTTAATCTTTAACAGATCCCCAGTTACTTGTAGATGCATGTTGTTTTGCTAAAATAATTTCACTTGATTAGATAAGTTATGATAAGATAAGGATCATCAGTTGTCTTACAAAGATTTCACACGATTCGGTATCTTCTTCTTCATTGCCGTCCTTGTACTTCTTGGACACCTCAATGTTGCCCAAATGCAGTATACCAGCGAGTATTTTAACTATATCCGCAATCTGTTGTATGGAGAAACCCAAAACGGTCATGGCCTGCACCGTTTCATTAAATTGATCCGCATCCGAAATACGATCAATATCCGAAGCGCCGCCCATGTTTAAGAACTGATATTTATCCTGATGCTCTGGAAGGGATAATACAATATATTAAAAGTTTAATCGATACTCTGTTTGATTTACTTACCCAGCACTAATTCAGGATACTTGGCACGTGCCGCGCACAGTTGATAGAATATGTGATAATTCCGCTCGCCCTGAGCCTGATAAACCACACGAGATTTCTCTAGAAGATACGTATGCATAGTGGCACCTTGGAGGTACATGACGCCCATGTGGTTACGAAACAGCAGCTTCGTGAATTTTCCAAAACGTGAGCTATTGTCATTGCGTGTGGTTTTGGCATTGCCAAAGGCTTCCATGATCGGCGAAGATGCCAGCACCTTGCGCTCGACCTGAGTCTCCGACTCGGAGCCACCAACGGCAGCAAAATAACGCATAGCGTACTTGGCGGATACGGTTTTTCCCGCTCCAGATTCGCCGCTCACAATGATACTGAGATTGCAATTCTCACGTTCCAACTTTGTGTACGCCTCCTCGGCCAATGCGAAAATGTGAGGTTCCAGTTCGCCCATGGCATGACCCCGATAGGCACGGATAATATTAGGTCCATAGAGCGGCAGGTCAGCATACGGATTGAAAGCCACCAGAATAATGCCACAGTAGGTATATATAATTTGACGCTCAGAAAAGCGAACACGCAGATTGTAGAGCACGCCGGGTTCGTGTAGATACGACAAAGTCGTCAAATCATTTTGTCCTACCAATATGGCAGGATTACGCAAAGGAGGCAAATTGCTTCCATCCGGTTTTAGTTTAATCTCTTTTAGAGCACCCGATTCGGTTTGGACCTTCAAAAGTCCGGCACCCTTCCGATAGCTCTCTTCCAAAGTGGCGCTCTCCCAGACCTGTTCCGCATGGGGTATCCATATTTTGGAACCCTAAGAAATAAGGAATAAATGATAAATAAATAAACCGTGATACGTATGAAACTAAAGCCTGACCTGGGACAAGTGTTCAACTATTGAGAACTAATGCCAAACAATCTGAGCTGACTAAAGCCGGGGCTAAGACTCCAGAAACACACAAACTAACACACACGCATACATCATCACGACAGCTCATACTCATTCAAAAATGAAAAAAGCGCCACTCTTATCAGAGCGAAAGTTCTGATAAGACCGTGATTCATTTCTAATAGGTATTTCTTTTCTAAAAATGCACCATGACACTCTGGCATGACATCAATAACGGTGAATGAGGGTCGGAAAGTAGAACGAAAGAAATGTAAAAATCAAATTGGCGCACAAACACAAACACACACACGGTCACATGCAATGCACGTTGTTATTGTTGTTATTATGTATACGTTTTTTTATAAGCTCCCATTCTTAACACTATTGGGTGCTTGACAAGTGTCGACGACAGCGACAACAACAACGCGCAATTGCCAACAATGCACTTGTGGGGCATCAATATAACTTGAAATATACCTTTGCGTATAACATCTCTTCGCTTGACATGATTACAATGTATCCGAGCTTCTAGTAATCAATTCAGCACTTAATACTCTGCATCTACTTCGAATGCAGCAACGACAAAGCCAACGACAACTACAACGACGGCGGCAGCATAAAATCCCGTTAGATTTTCCTTCTTATTTTTAATTGAATTTGGGTTGAACAATTTGACTATTTTTTCTTTCGATTTATTTTATGTTTGTTTTGACTCTTGTTATTTTTTATTATTGCACTTGTGTTCATTTATAGAGCCATAGCAAGAAATATTTTATTTTATAGACTTAAATTTGTAAATGAAGGCCAAAAGAATTATGAAAAGTAACTCAGTTATTGAAACATTTATATATTGCTAATTTGGTAATTTAGAAGACACTACAACTGTTAACAAAACTACGTTCGCCTAGTCGCCGTCTAAACCGACTCTGACTGACGTATGTGTGTTGCCAAAGGGCAGGGTTGTCACAGGGCCTCAAAGTTCTGGCCAGACTAATACCTGCACAACAGGCGGCATTTATTATGCTGACTCTGGTCTAGTACGTGAAATGCGGAATAATAAATTGAAATCTTTATTTCATATGCATCTAAAAGTTCCGTATTTCGAACTACGTATTTACGCGGCAATTTAAAAGTGTTCGTTTTACAGCACTGTTACATACCCGCAACCATTTGCCAACACTCCACCGCGGCCGCGTCGCTGCTGCAGCTGTCAACATTTCCCGCGTAAATATCGGCAGCGCGTTGTTCACAATCTCCGGCAATAACAAGATTTAGAAGTGCTGCTATTTGTTGTAGAACATATAAAATTGATAGATAAAACTGATAAAATATGTCAAGTCCCGCTCGTTCACCTAGTGTCGGAGCAGCTACACCAAAGCAAGGAGCGCGTACGCCCACTCGAAGTAACAAATCTCTTCATCTGTAGACCTTACGGATAATTCAACACATACCACATTTATTTCCAGGAATTGCATCCCAGGATGTAGACACGCCAATGCGTATGGGACCCGGCCGGGTGCCCGGTAGACCTTCGGACAACATTAGCCTACCGCCCACGTCGCCGGCCAACATTAGCTTGCCGGCTACGAGTCCGGCTCGAGGTTTGGCCGGCATGAGCGAGATTGATTTGAGTTCACCCCTTAACTATGGTACCCCCAGCTCCATGGGTTCCATACGTACACCGCGGTCCGGTATTCGTGGAACTCCGTTGCGTGCGCGTCCAGATATTCGCACGGATAAGCGAATTCGCCAAGTGGCTATTGGTGGCCCTTCAAGTGTAAGTAATAACGAAAACTGCTTAATTTCATGATTTGCTTAGGATTATTTCATTGTTACAGCTTGAACCTATACCCGAGAAGGGCTCAGAGGCGACAGATCCTGTGTCCGAGGCTTCAGCAGGAGGACCCCAGCTTGTCGTTTGGGGCACCAATGTCGTTGTGAGCCAATGCAAGTCCAAGTTCAAGTCGTTTATTATGCGTTTCATCGATCCAAGTGCAGAGCAGGATGAAATTTCCGAGAACATTGATGTCAATCAGCCATTGTATTTACAAAAGCTGGAGGAGATTCACACATTGGAGGAGCCGTATTTAAATCTGAACTGCGCGCATCTGAAAACTTTTGACCAGGATTTGTATCGCCAGTTGATTTGCTACCCACAGGAAGTGATACCTGGTTTCGATATGGCCATCAATGAGATGTTCTTCGAACGCTATCCGGCCGCTTTGCTGGAGCATCAGATTCAAGTGCGTCCCTTTAATGCGGATAAAACTCGTAACATGCGTTCGCTGAATCCTGAGGATATGGACCAATTGATCAGTATTAGCGGCATGGTTATCCGTTCCTCCAACGTCATCCCGGAAATGCGAGAGGCGTTCTTTATGTGCAACATATGCTCCTACTCTACCACCGTCGAAGTAGATCGTGGCCGCATTTCCCAGCCAACTCTATGCACTAACTGCAACACGAATCATTGCTTCCGGATCATCCACAATCGCAGTGAATTTACGGACAAGCAGCTTATCAAGCTGCAAGAGTCCCCCGATGACATGGCAGCTGGCCAGACGCCACATAACGTGATGTTGTATGCGCACAATGATCTTGTAGATAGAGTACAGCCTGGTGATCGTGTCACTGTCACGGGAATCTATCGTGCCATGCCATTAAGGGGTAAGGGACTCAACGTGAAGAGTGTGTACAAGACACACATCGATGTTGTCCATTTCCGTAAGGTGGACAACAAGCGTCTTTACGAGGAGGAAGAGGGGTAAGCATCTGCCACACTTTTCAGTGATTTCCTATTTTAAGACCTTAAACTTAAAGAGTACAAAGGGCTCAAAATGCTTGCCAAAAGCCAAGTCGGTCTAGATCGAAATTACCTAATTACCTATTCACCAAAATTGGTATATATGTTCCAAAGGAGCAAAACTAATAAGAGCCATTATTTAGATATAATTTCTTGATAGAATCGTTTTGTTATATATCGAATAAGCACACTCTCTCACTTTCCCACTAGTTTCCTATCACTCTTATATAAAATTTTTAAATTTTTACAGCAAGGATCACATATTCCCACCAGAACGCATTGAGTTGCTTCAATTGCTGTCCAAGAAACCAGATATATATGATCGTCTGGCACGAGCCATTGCGCCCTCCATTTACGAGAATGATGACATCAAAAAGGGTATTTTACTTCAGCTCTTTGGAGGCACCAAAAAGAAGCACTCTACACTGGGTCGCCAAAACTTTCGATCGGAGATACATCTACTGCTTTGCGGTGATCCGGGCACTTCAAAATCTCAAATGCTGCAGTATGTCTATAATCTTGTGCCACGCTCACAGTATACCTCTGGACGTGGCTCATCCGCTGTGGGTTTAACTGCCTATGTTACCAAGGATCCGGAAACACGTCAACTGGTCTTACAAACGTATGTGACACTAATTTTATAGCTATTTCTAAAATAATATTAATACATATACAATGTTATTATTTTATTTTTAGTGGCGCCCTTGTGCTATCAGATAACGGCGTCTGTTGCATTGATGAGTTTGACAAGATGAACGACTCCACGCGCAGTGTTTTGCATGAAGTTATGGAGCAGCAGACATTAAGTATTGCCAAGGCAGGAATCATTTGTCAATTGAATGCGCGTACTTCCATATTAGCAGCTGCGAATCCCGCCGAATCGCAATGGAATAAACGCAAGAACATCATCGACAACGTGCAGTTGCCTCACACTTTGTTGTCGCGCTTTGACCTTATATTCTTGGTGTTGGACCCACAGGATGAGCTCTTTGATAAGCGTTTGGCAAGCCATTTGGTATCCCTATACTATGTGACGCGCCACGAAGAGGAAGATACCATGTTTGATATGAGCGTGTTGCGAGATTACATTGCCTATGCTCGGGAGCATCTCTCGCCCACACTGTCGGCTGAGGCACAACAGCGTTTGATTCAAGCGTATGTGGATATGCGTAAAGTAGGTGCTGGGCGTGGCCAAATCTCTGCTTATCCTAGGCAACTGGAAAGCTTGATTCGCTTATCGGAGGCTCACGCCAAAGTGCGTCTTAGCAGTACAGTAGAATTGCGGGATGTTGAGGAAGCCTGGCGTCTTCATCGTGAGGCCCTGAAGCAATCGGCCACAGATCCGCTCTCGGGCAAAATCGATGTTGGCATCTTGACCACCGGATTGTCAACAGCTGCGCGTAAGAAACGCGCTGATCTCGTGGCCGCCATCAAAGAAAATCTCAAAAAGAAAGGTAAGGTACCGACAGTACCTTACCAAAAACTGTTTAAGGAAATCAAGGAGGGATCGCAAATTGTAAGCTACCCATTTATTCTAATTACTTTATTTGCACTATTTTAAACTTTATTTATTTTTTTAGTTAATTACTCGCGAACAGTTTGAAGATGCCCTGAAAGAAGTGCAAGATGAAGGCGCTATAGTTGTTATGGGCAAGAATACCATTAGAATTTGTTAATTTCATAAAGCCACAAAATATTTCATTCATTCCTAGTTGTAAGCAAGAAAATTTACAAATAAATATCGGTTTTTTAAATACTTTATTGTTTAGTTAAATATTTACTAATTTATTTGCCGGCTACCTACCTGCCTTCAAGTGTAACAGAAGAATAAGAAGACAACTTAAAACAAACGGTCCTTAAAATTATAAGTTTGAGAATTGTTGCACTCGAATTTTCAAAAATAGCGATTAATAAGGGCTGAAAGTTTCAATTGCCCGCCGATAGCATATCGATAAGTCGTATTGGCAGTGTGTGTGGGATTTGACATGTTTTGAAAAAATCGACTTAATTTTGTCTAATTTCAAATAAATTTATTTTGTTGAAAAAAAATCATTTTGGTTATTTTTTCATTTTTTTCTGATTTGCAAAGTACGCGCTTGTTTTGTTAGCGCCGCCGCCACTGGTCACATTGGGAACTACAAAGCGCCACCTGTCATATTTTGTTAGTGAAAAAAGCCGAAAAAAGAAAAACATTTAAAATAAAGCCAGATTTGACGGGAAAAAAGCTGAGCGGGCAACACTGTTAATAAGCACAAAAGTACGGCATAACAATAAATGCTTTGTTTTTCAAACCCCGCTACAAGCGTAGTAAAGTTGGGATTGTACGAGCGAGTAGGAGGATTGTTACGTCACCGGTCACAAACATCAACACACATCTCCCTCACCACCCGTAGGAGTAGTGGCTTCAGAGATCAGCTGACGACAACAACGACGACGACGGGCAGCGGCGTTACCAACATTTCTAGTGGGAAGAAAAGCTCAGCAGATGTAACATGGCTTCAACCTCGGCAGGCACACTGGAAGGAACACTGAGCAAATGGACAAACGTTATGAAGGGATGGCAGTATCGCTTCTTTGTCTTGGACGAGAATGCGGGCCTGTTATCCTACTACACGGTGAGTAAGAGTGAGTGATCGATGATCATCGTCACTCGTTGACTGACGGAAATGTCATTTTATCTACACAAACTTGCGTAGCTTTAATTGTTATCTTATCTGCCAAGCCAAAGCAAACAAACAGCTTCTCTTCCCCACCTCCCATTACTCTTGACGGTGTCAATAGGCGGCTAATTAATCAAATTGCAGAATTCTATAAAAAAAAGTGCATTCATAGGCATACGAATATGTGTGTATGTCCATGTATTTATTTAGTCTCATCTGCTGCCGCGTTCTTTTTGCGCTTTGAGCTTTCGTATGACATTTGATAGAAATCGTAAAATCCATAAAACATGAGCATAATCACAAATATAAAGTAAGTGAACTGCATTTTTCCAACGCCGCAATTGATGGAAGTAAGAACCGCATGAACTAATATGAGAGCAAACTGCGTCATCTGCATAACCGTAATGGACTTCTTCACTGGCGTCAGAGCACGGATAATGCTCTTATCTGCCACAGCGGCAACCAAGTAATAGGAATACATAATGATGTGTACGTTGGAATTAAGAAATATAGGAAACAGTGCATCACAGCCTATAAAGATAAGTTCATCATCATATTCACTCCGAAATCAATAGAAAACCATTTACATACCATTCGTATTATGATTGATCAGCAAATAGATGAGAGTTACGGTGGTAATATGATGGAATATGTGCAGCTTTGTCACCTGATTCTGTTTCTTGCGGAGCACAAATATTACGGTTTCCACAAGCTCCGAGATTTTCAGCCAGAAGAGGAAATATGCCAATCTAAAATGACGATTAACTCTTTCGCCTGAAAACTTCACGGTGCTACATTTCCAAAAATACACTATTTTATTATCCGTAATGTGAATAATCTACAGATAAAATATGTATAGTGAAAGTGCTAATTGATGCGTTTATAATTTACCTCATAAACCACATATAGGCAGGACACAACCTGTACGATATTATGCACAATGATTAGCGTTTTAAGTTCATACGGTTTCCGGGACTTCATAAAGCTTTAAGCATAAAGATATACAATGAACTTCAATCGTATAAGTATCTGAAGGTTAATTACATTGCAAGTTTGTTAAATGTCTAATCAGGTCAAATGTATTTGTAATTCAGTCTTAAACAAAGTGTAGAATTTTATACAGACACTTGCGTAACTTAAATACTTACCTTGGTCCGATGCGTGTCACCAGTAGCAGATATATTCCCAAAACGGCACCCATAAACCAAGGAGTCACCATAATCCCAGGATGTTCGAGTGCTGCAAATAACGAAGGCTATTTTTGTTTAAAATAACTGTCCAAATAGTCTTAGATATACTCTCACATGTTGTTGCGTCCATTCTAGAATGTTTCCTTTAGGTCCTTTAAATTCAGTTTATATGTATATCCTTAGGATTGCTGCTGATTAGCTAAGGGAGTTCCACGAACCAGCGTGGCCGACTTATCGTAGATATGTGAACGTTTCTTATTTGCTTCACTTGAATTTTAATCATTTAGCCCGCCGATGAACTTCATTAATTAATTCAAAGAAACCTATTTAGAAATATATACCCATTGACCATTGTTCCTAGTGTTGGACGTCATAGACCAGGCGAATTAATGAACTTTCCATTAAATTTGCGTTGTTATACCCTGGTTAAAACTAGGAGTATCAATTTTGGTAAGCAGACGCATTATACATATGTTTATTATACATTTGCGGTTCCCAAATTAAAAATAACACTTGCAGCTTTGAAAGACCTGAGTCATTTGGTCACAACTTAGGAAGCTCGAATCCTCGGAAAAAATTGTATTTTGACAATAAACTTAAAGTCGAAGTGCTTGTAGCGTGTTTGGTGCTGGGCACTTCTGGAGCATTTCCTTCCCTCTCGACAGTTTTAGTTCGAAGGAGCATCTAGTAGTAAATGATTCGGTAACTGTCTATTATAAGACCCTCATCGCCATAGATCTCGAATTAAGAGTCTTTAGTGATTTAATTTTAAATACGTTTTGGAATTCGTGATCCATCGAGCATGGACAATTACCTAAATTACCTACCAAAAATTGGCTGTTACAGTATCATTTAAATCTTACTCTATGTTTTGTGCATTTGTATAAAAATATATTTATCTAAATTTTAAATGCTCATAACTTTTTTGAAACACTCAGCTTTTAAGTTCTCATTAACTAAAGTGATTGCATGGGTACACTGTTCAATAACAAATACAATAGCAACAACAGATGTACATTATAGAGAGAGTGGCACAGGGAATTATGCTGTCACGCGCACTCGAATGTAGCCTTTCCGACTCGTTTCTTACGTAAATACGATTTGTTTTCTACATTTTCAGTCCAAAGAGAAAATGATGAAGGGAGTACGACGCGGTTGTGTGCGTCTAAAGGATGCGCTCATTGGCATTGATGATCAGGAAGATAATACCTTTACCATTACTGTGGATCACAAGACCTTTCACTTTCAGGCAAGTCTCCAACAACATCCAGAAAATGGACGAGTTATGCATTAAGATGATTTAAATATAAATGAGCTTGATAAGTGATTTAATTTTATGAATGGTTTTAAAATCAAGTCTTGAGTTATATCATAGTATGCATATTACAATGTCACTTATTTTTCAAAGTTCTTACGCATAAATGTATGCCTAATTTGAAGTACAATGACCCGTATCGACTTGCATTCACCACAAGTTAACCTTGACTTTAGGAACAACTTGGTGTTTGAATAAGTCTTGGAAGCTTAAAAAGAAATTTCCTAATTTTTGTTCACTCATACCCAGACTTATTCAAATACAAAGTTTTAACTTTTCTGAATTTGTATTAATTTTATGTAACAATAAACAAAAGTAAGGTTCATGCGTAAAAAGAATATCTTTGAAAAATAAGGTTCAGCGCAGTCAAACCCAAATGTAATACTTTGTTACATATTCAAATTAGATATGGGTTAGGCCGAGTTAGTTTGAAGGAAAACCTGCCGAAGAATTTAATTTTGTATCTAGTTTGAAATGTCTATTTAAAATATGTCTGTTTTAATTATAACTAACACAAGACCTGTAACTTTCAGCAAGTGTTCAATAAATGAAAGTTAATGGACTAGGCTAAATTAGCTAAAATCATAATCTGTCTATGTATTTAGTTTATATAACGAATAGGGTAGTATACCTTTTATATGTGCATTGTATAGGGCATACCGCTAACTTATGCAGATTGCACTGCATAAGGAATGCGAGGAAGTAACAAAAATGTATATAGGAATGCTTCAATGGGTGCTACGAACTTGTATTCTTAATAGACACATAAAAGCAAAAGTGCATTATTATACAGCGAAATGTTCTATTACATAAAAAGATATATACATATGTATATGTACAAATGTTATATAATAAATACATAGAACATTTCGTTTTTGGCTGTTTCTACTCGAGTCTTTTTCACTGATTTTGTTATTGTTTTCCTCTATTTTGTTTTGGCGCCACGAACGATAAAACTTATTGGCAATATTACATACGGCGAACCACACAAACAACAAACCAACCAAACAACCAACCAACCACACAACCAACCAACCAACCAACCAACCACCCAACTCAACCACTTGCAGGCGCGGCACAGCGATGAGCGTGAACAGTGGGTGCGACGTCTGGAGGACACAATACGACGGCACGCGAATCGTTCACGTCTGTGGGACAGTCAGAGTTCATTTTACATTGCTGGTGGCTACACGAAGGAGTCGAGTGGCAAACGCGCCAATCACTTGGAGCTCGTTGGACGACGTGTATCCGAGGCAGATGCCTATCTGCAGCTGATGATTGAGCAGACCAATGTGAGTAATCCCTATATATTATTACGTAATAAGTCTATCTAATCTCTTATCTATTCCAAATACAGGCACTAGATAGACGAATCACTGAGCTAAGCGACCCTACAGAGCAGGCCAAATGCAAAGCGCTGCAGGACAACGCTAGTGTGAGTACCCGTGGTTTAGAAATTACTTTATTAACATCTTGGTTTAAAGTCTATTGGTTGATGCCAACAGTTAGATGCAATTCATCCCGAAAGCCATTTGATATCTTACGTATTTCGTTATAAGACAGACGCCAGTAATTGCCATCCACTATCATAAACTCGCTAGTGTTCTGACCCTCACTCAGAGAACGCACGGCCAAAATGGCTTTTGCCTGGACAGCTGCATTGCGTCCACACAGACAAAGGGTTGCATTTAACTTTGATTGAGCATGGGTAGTCACCAGCCACAAGACAAAGACTTGATCTTTGGGATTGGCATAGCGTAGCTTGTCCATCAGCCTACAGCTGGGTGAAGTCTTGCAAATGAGCACCACGATAGGCACATTGCCTTCACTATCTACATTCACCTGGTGTTGAAAACTGTTGTAGATCTGATGACAAGGCTGTGATGGCAACTGCTTTTGCTGCAAGTGGGAGTCGCCATAATCGAGTAGTCCGATAACTTGATTCTGGTTGAGTACACAGCGTCTAGCTGTGAAGGACAACACAATTTGTTGATCTCTTCCTATCTTGTGACAGCGCAAAAAGGCAGCATCCCCATCACTGTGATTGGTATAGTAGTGCAGCAATAAAAGCTGATTGTCCACACGCTTGCGGCAGTGCTCAAATAGGCACGGAGTCGAACCGCAGCTGATCATCAGTTCCTCTTCCTCTAATAATTGCAGTTCTTGCTTCTCCTCTTCGTCGTCCACCTCCACAGAGGAGATGTCATCGTCACACGAATTAATTATATTAAACGGAAGTTCCTCGATATCATCTGGTTTCTGGCAGCAACATAATTCAATCTTCAGTTTCTGCAGTTTATTCATGCCTTTTCGCAGCTTACGGACTTCAGCGTTAATTTGTTTCATTCCCTTACCCATACAAAATTCCTCCATTAGCTTTTTGAACAACTCGTGTTGGTGCATACAGCGGAGTTTCTCAAACTGGTCCTCATCAGTGTTAAATTGCTTTAGATTCAGTTGTCCCTTATCCATTTTTGGTGAATTTTGGGAAATAAGTATGCACAAAAACTTGTCTCTGCGTAATGTTAACAATTTGAAATGTATTGAAATTTGTTTACATCAGGGATCGTAAGAAATACTTATAAGTTTTACGAGCTCAAATCCGAAAATGGTAACTTAGATGAATGTAAAAGCAAAAATTTCCTTTTTATGGGGTATATTTTAAATTTTATTATAAAAAGTATAACTTTTTGTCTTAGTTAAGAAATTTTAAAATAAATAGGGACTTTGCCTTCTCACTTAATATGCATCCGATTTTATATATAATATAGTGTTCCGATTTAAGCGAAATTTGTTCAGGACTTATCAGAAAGTCCTAAATTCACAATCTGTGAAACTGAACTGAAATTTTCAACCTCCTAGCTCCTACTACTTCTGCTCCAAGATGATCAGCTAGTGAAGTTTTTTTTATATAACTAATAACATTTCAATTTCTTTAACCATGAATTTTCGGAAAGCAGTAATTTAAGAGGAATCACATACTTATCAATAATAATATAAGAAAATGAATGTTTATTTTGTAAATTTTATTTTAAATATCTTAAGTGCTACGATCCCTGGTTTATAGCATACAAATTGTAGACAGATTTAACAAAGCTAATAGATAAATTATTGATTTTCAATGCAAGTTCAGGGTTAGCCTTAGGGTCCCCTACCCATTGCCCTCGCTTCCCTCTGGTCGTATTATTAGATATGCATTAGGCATGAGAAATTTTGCGAGCTTGCGCCAGCTGCCAACACAAACAGCTGCTCATTTCTTTGGCAAACTTTGAGGGAAACTGTTTTCTATATTACAATAGTATAAACAATAACACGACTAGCTAGGCAGGTAGTCCAGCAGTCCAATATGGTTGGTTTATTTAATTAAGATCTTGACACCTTTTCGTGCTGGTCATTATTGCAGCTGGTTTTAATAAACGTGTACATATTGCATTTTGCAGGCCATGTTGGATCATATCAAACACTCGATTGTTAGTCTACAAATTGCCAAAAATATGGCGCACCCCATCAATGGCATTTACAATGGCCCCAACACATCAGGAACAACAACATCGGCAATGGCATCTGGCGATACGGGCAACAGCAGCAGTAGCAGCGGAAAGGCCACCGAGGCCATCTCGGGGCTCAAGAACGAAATCGGTGGCGACGATGAGGATGATTCAGCAACGGAAAACGGTAAATGTCATCCAAGTGCAAAATACTTTTTGGGGGTCACATTTTCGTCTCTTACGTTTCGCTTTGTCTGATTGTTTTCACAACACTGACTGTCAAAAGAGTATGTTCACTTTGCTGCTTAGCTTGCAGCGGCAATTGTTTCTAAGTGCAATTTAATCAGTGAACTAATAGAAACAATGTAAATATAGATCTGTGTGCTTAGTATAGAGATTAAATTATTTGAGGGTATATTTTCAAAGAGCATATTTCATTTCTCACAGCTTGCATGAGATGTGTTCAGGGTCATGCCTATGCCAAGTAGATGGCCCAAGTATTATTAAGAGGGCAATCGATGGATTTGGCATTGGTATCCAAACCAATTCAATTGGAATTTTATTGAAAGCATTTGATTAATATTGTATGTATTTTGTGTGTTTGCATGACTTATTAAATTGACTGCAGCCACCACAGCACCCTTGGGTCTGGTCGTACCAGAGACCTCTTATTCGAGCAGTGAAGGTGAAGAAGACTTCTATGATGCCTACGATGATCCGTTTACTAGTCTGGGCAGCTCACCAATTGGCTGGTAAGTGTACAAAAGCGGCAAACTGCTGACGCCAGTACGCCAGATAAACAAAAGTTATCTCTCAGCGTTGCCGGCTTACTCATTGGACTATACACACACACAAACATACATGTTAGTCATACACTATACACTTAGTGCCTCCTCTCTCTCTCTCGCTCTCTTGGCGCATGCGCTTATGACAATGCAAGTTGCAGCTTAGGAATCACGCATACGTAGTATTTAAGTTGGTCAGTCGCCTGCTTATAATTTATGCAGTTTTTGGAAGCAGCGCGTAAGCCGATTTGGCAACGCTCTCGTTGACACAGCTGACGAGCTTTTGTCGGGACATTGCACGATTTACGATTTCGTCCTGTTAGTTTGTAGCTGCGTTCGTCGTTGACTGTTGACTATAGTTCGGCTGCCTTTGTTATTTCTTTTTTCTTGAATTGATGAAAAGGAACAAAAAAAATAGCTCAGTAATGGAGAAAGTCCCATAGTTTCAACTTGGATTTACAGACTTGAGTTGAGATTTGTGTGTATGTCTGCAAGTGACGTTTGATTTGTTTGTTGCGCGCAGCTGGCGCCACAGAATATGCAACGAAAGTTTGCAGTCGCCATTTTAAGATTTTGTATGCAGCTCAAACTGCATTCGCGTTTGCATCCGCAGCTAAAAGCATCGCCAGTGTTGCCATGTTTAAGAAGTGGGTACGACGCGTTAGCATAAGGTAAGCAACACTTGCTACATATATTTCCGTCTCCTTGTTGTGTTTCATAAATTCTAAATGAGCCTAGCAACAAACAAGTATTGGGTGAGTGAGTGAGACAGGGAGAGTAAAATGAGAGAAAGGACTGACATCATATATACAAATTTTATCAGCTCATTAAATATGCATTCCTCTTAAATTCATACAATGTAGCAGATAAAGCATCTTTGTGTTTGGTTTGCAGCGCTACGCGCGGTTTTGTGGAAACATCACCCACGCATGAGAAGACTTCGGATAGCTATGTTGGTGGCGCCGATTCAGTAGGAGCAACAACAGCAACCAGCACATCAACAGCAGCAGGTACAACAAAAGCAACAACAACAACAGTCACACAGTCAAGGCTGCCAGAAATCGATGAGACAGAGTCGAATAAAGTGCCGAGTTCACGCTCGTCAAGCTATGACAATGGCATCGATTATGATGCACTCTACGAAGAGGAGGAGGAGATGGACCTCAGCATGGAGGCGCATGGATCGATGATAACGCATCTATTGTCGCAGGTTAAGATTGGTATGGACCTCACCAAAGTGGTGCTACCCACGTTCATATTGGAACGCCGCTCACTTCTCGAAATGTACGCCGATTACTTTGCACATCCCGATTTGTTTCTCAAGTGAGTTTTCCTTTTCACAGAAATTTATTGGGTAATTCCATTAATATGTACTGTAACTTCTTGCAGAATCTCAGAGCTGGATGACCCTCGGGATCGTATTGTCCAAGTTTGCCGTTGGTATCTGAGTGCTTATCATGCTGGACGCAAGAGCGCGGTGGCCAAGAAACCCTACAATCCTATATTGGGCGAAGTATTCCAGTGCCATTGGGATATTCCAGGTAGATCATCAATTAAAAAATTATGATTTACTTACTTTTCAAGCATCATCTATTTTTTGCAGGTGAATCCGAAGATGGAAAGGAGGTTCTTGATGGTCCCGTTCCTTGGTGCAAACGGGATCAGCTAACATTCTTGGCTGAACAGGTATCCCATCATCCACCAAGTAAGTGCTCATTAGATACTCACACACCAATTGAACTGATTGATCTACGTTTTTTCCCTGCAGTTTCAGCCTTCTATGCAGAGCATTATAATAAGAAAATTACATTTACCGCACACGTTTGGACCAAATCAAAGTTCTTAGGCCTATCCATCGGGGTGCACAATATTGGTGAGGGCGTCGTCACCCTTGTGGATCGCAGTGAGGAGTACATTGTAACGTTTCCAAATGGTTATGGCAGGTATGTGTGAGCTTAAACTTTGATAATAAGATTGATGATAAGATACTTGGACTTTACAGATCTATTTTAACGGTGCCTTGGATTGAGCTGGGCGGCTCAGTTGAAATTAAATGTCCCCAGACAGGTTACCATGCCAACGTGGAGTTTCTCACAAAGCCCTTCTATGGCGGTAAACGCAACAAAGTCAGCGCTGAGGTTGGTTATAGTTAAAATTAAAAAAAAGCTTTATTTAATATCGATTTTGTACTCTCTATTCTCATTTTTTCTTCGTTTAGATATATTCGCCCAACGATAAGAAGCCATTTGTTTCGATTGCCGGCGAGTGGAGCGGTTTGATGGAAGCCAAGTGGCATGATAAGAATGTAAGTTGGCATGCTATACTAAAAATATTGTTGTAATTGGTGTATGTAGAGTTGTGTATTAACTAATTTCTGTTAACGTTTTGTCAAAGTTGAAATCCTATATCCTATATCTACGCCTTAACCGCTGCAACAAACAACACAACGAGTTGGCAGCTACATCCATGTATCTTCTATCTGTCTATCTATCCAACTATTTACCTTTCCATCTACATCTCTACACTTTTAACCTGCTCCAATTTACCTTTTGCGATAATTGTACTTTTCTCTTAAATAGTTTGGGAACATATTTCTGTGTGTTTACTTTGTTTATCTAGAAAATGAATCCTCAAACCTAAATTGCCTGCTTAAATTCTATTCTAAATCTAAATCTCTATGCATCATATTATTGTGTGTTGTTGTGCGTATGCCTAAAACGTATGCCTAAATGGACTATGTGCATCTTTAATTTTCTAGAAAACCGAAGTATTCGTCGACGTAAACCGCATACCAATATTTAAGAAACAAGTTCGACCAATCGTTGAACAGGATGAATATGAATCGCGACGTGTTTGGAAGGAAGTGACGGCGGGACTCAAGTAAAAAGCTAATTCTTAATTACTATCTCTTTACATTTTCTAGAGAAAATAAGTGGAATTATTATTAACATTTATATTAATCGAACAATTTAAACAGATTTAATGATATTGAACGCGCCACGAATGCCAAATTTGTTGTGGAGCAACAACAGCGAGATCAGGCCAAGGTTCGCAAAGAATATGATTTAGCTTGGGAGCACAAGGTGCGTTATATAAATTTATGCTATACTGTAAAACTAAGAATATTACGTCCATTTTCAGCACTTTAAGCCAGTTGGCGAGAATTGGATCTATACAAAGCCACTAAGTCAGCGCATGTATTTGCAGGAGAAGGAGGCCAAAAGATAATGAACGAATCGGGAGCAATATAAAACGCCAACACCAACAACAATGTTTTTATATACAGACACACGCATATATCAGTGTATAGACATATATATGTGATTCATATCAAGAATGAGCCTCAACTATTGTATAATTTCCACAAGTGCGCAAAACCCTTTAACACTGACGATGATATAACGTAACATATGCAGGAAACTAAATGTTTTACAGAAATATGAATTATGAAATAAGAGATAGGAAGCCAATTGGGTCTGTCTCTAGTGTCCGTTTATTAAATTGTAAATAGTTCATAAACAAAAAAGCAAGAAAAACAAAAGAAAGCCAAGTTTAAGTAGACAGTTGATAACAATAGTTGAACGATACAACGTAATCACTAATGATGAGCAATGGTTGAAAAATGAATCTAATATACTGCAAAAAACACAATATACAAAACGAACACTTTAATAGAACTATCGCAATATATTCGTATAAAGCAACTTATTATTAATTAAATATATTCTAGAGTGTTTCAAAGGCAATCGCAGTTAACTGCAAAACAAAGAACACCTAAAACAAACACGAAAATACCTTTTACAATACACAATACTATAACTAACACAACAGAATACACAGACACACACACACACTATGGGATATGTATATCAGAATCAGAAGTTGTAGATTACAGAATTATAGATATTTAAGCATAGAAATTCTATTTTTTAAATAAAAGACTCTAATAGACAGAATACAATACAAGAGATATCTAATAGATACATATTATAAATGAATGATTCCTGTTTTCAAAACTTTAAATGCACAATTGATTTTGTCAAATAAAATAAAAATAATAATTTTAGTATTATACTTTCAATTCCATTGTCACAATAATAAAGACGAAAGCTTTACTTACAACCCTCAGCCAAAACTCCAACGAATTGTTTGTATACAGAAATAAAACAAAACACGAATAATAACAATTTATAGTATTACACTATTAGCTTATAATTTGGTTGGAATTTGCAAAATTTGCAAACAACCACAATGCAAAGCTTTTTTCTTTGTAAACTACCGAATACTCTCACTCAAAGTTAACGCAAAATGAAACGAATAAAGAATATTACGCTTTTAAAAATGTTGAATAATAATAAAATATACAAACATATAGGTTATTCAATATACGCATCCTCTTAATCTTACCTTATTACATACTGTATGTATACAATGCACCAATGCGTGCATATATTTTTACGAATTTCTTTCGAAAAGTGCAAACACTTTAAGCCCATAGAATTTATATCAGCCATTATACTATTATTGCAAATAAAAATTGAAATTGAATCGTCTCAATGAAAATAAAAAGAACTTGTTACTTTTGAATTTTGGGAATTTCGCGCTTAGCAGTTCGTTCATTTGAACCTCTCGTTTCAAAAGTGGCAACATTGCAACATTAAGGCGTTCGGTATGTATTTTTGAATTTCTTATCCCGTAGCAACTAAGTGGGTCTTTAAATTTCATATGTGTACAATCGTTTTTGACTTTATTAAACAATTTGGACCTTGATGAAGTACCATCAATTTTTTATAAGTTCTTTTACATTTCAGGATTGTCGATTAAAAGGAAAAGCACCGATTAAAGTAACGGCTTATAAAATCGCACAAATATCGACAATTAATATCGATAGATATATTATCGCAAGAAGATATCGTACAAAAGCCTATCATCACGAAATGATATCTATCGATATATCGATATATCAATATTTTTTCATCAACTCTACGTGGCTCTAAATTTTTAGTGTTTAGGTGTATTTTAGAGGCTGAAATTGCAATGCAAAATCTTTTGCACGCAATCAGTCCATTAAATTAAACGGTGAATTGGTGCTGGAACGGTGATACAATATTGCATTCAGGTACGCACCAATTAAACAGGCTAAGACGCGAAAATCGCTCAGCGAGAAATCGAGAGCGAGAGTGAGTGTGTGTGATATAGAGGCCGAGGCTCGCAAGGCAGCAGCGCCGTTGTTCATTGTCAGCTAAGAAAAAATTCGTTTGTTGCGTGCAAATTCCAATAGAATTGGTAACAAGACTTTTACTGCAACTGCAATACCAACTAAAACAGATAAATCGACGGGCGAAAACGCAGTGAAAAGTGAGTGCATGCCAATTAAGGAAAAAAGAAGAAGAGTCAACTACAAAGTGCAAGTGCTGGTCAAGTACACAGTGACACATACTCTCATAAAAACACACACACACGTTCCAACGCCCTTTTTCCAACGATACAATTAGTTTGGCAACAAGAAAGGTAAGCTTATGTTATTTGCATTATTCATTTATGTTTTTTACCACACGTTCCCATCTGCCACGGCCATAGTCACTGCGACGTCATCAACATTAGCTGGGTTATCTTTTATCTCAATTAAATCAAGTACATTTGTAGTTATTGTTATCACATGGTCGCCTAGTTGATATCAGTTGCTAAAGCATAAACGGAGCTCTCCTGCTGTTCGTACCTTCTCCCCAGATAGAGAGGGAGACTGAGCTTTTAGTTGGAAAGATCAAATCAGCAGCATACTAAGCTCAAGCTCCACTTAAGCTTTCCTGTTGGTGTCTCATCCTCAGTTCAATAAACGCTTTATCAAGTTCGCAGTCTTTATTGATGTTAATATTGTCACGCATGTGCCCGTTTAGTATAACTGTAAAGCACGTACATATGTAGCTTAATAAATTCTTAAAATCAAGTTAAGAATTACATGATAAAGAAATTTGTTACGCAAAGTACTATTCAAATGGCAATTGCCATACATCAATGAAAGGCCACACTAGTTTCCAATTAGAAATTATTTATACTCTATTGAAGTTCCATGTTGTGTAACCTTGACTTCATTTACACCTGATAGTTGGTTTTGGGTGTTATCGGTTATTGATTTCATATGCATATATTATTCAAAACTGTGTCAAAGTGAAGCACTTAAATAAACAAATGGCAAGCTTTTGATAGATACAGTAAATTGAGGGTAAAAGCGGAGTATCTTTTGGTTGCACAGTCCCACAATACATGTGGCAATGGAAATGCCAATTGTTGTAATTATCTTTATCTGAGCACGTTTGCCTTAAGTCTGTTTAAAATATTTAAAGTCAACTATTTTTGGTTGCTAACTGATAAGATAGCTAGTAGGAAATTCTACAGTTGAGTGAACTTAACTGCAACAGACCATGTACTAATTTTTCATATCACATATAAATGAAGATTGCAAGAATTCATATATAGAACAAAAATATTTTAAGAGCAATTTTAATACAAGACAAGCTTTGTTCGGTAAAGCTTCAGAATTCTCTTCTTTGGCCACGGAGAATTGCATCCAAGTAGATAAACTTTCGAATTTCAGAGATCAATGAGTTTAAACTTACACATTTGCCTATTGCCCACGGCTCAAAACTTAAAACAACCTTTGCACTTTTTGTGTACAGGGTCTAAGCACAACAGCGATTGCTCACATTGCTCGGCCTTCATCATAAGACGTTACCCTTCAAATTTGATGTTTGATAAAGTTGAACAATTGATTAATTCATTAGAAATGTTAATGACTAATTCTTTTTCTATTTTTCAGCTGCATCTCATGAATTAGAAATTCGTATTACAGAATGTCAGCATATAATACGAATTTTGTACAACCTGTGCCAAATGGCAGCCAAGCTGGTTTGGTAAATGGTCAGTCTGTGCCACTGCAACAACAACAACAACAGCAACAGCAACTACAACAACAGCAGCAACTACAACAACAACAGCAGCAGCATGGAGTGCCGTTGAAGTCAGTCCATTTACAGCAGCAACCAGCGCAGTATCCTTTAAATGCCACGCCCCAAATTCCAGCAGCACAGCCGCAATTCGATAGCAATGTGATGAGCAAATTTATGCCGCCTCCTTTGAGCAATGGACCAGCGTCGTTAGCTCCACTAAATCATTTGCCAGCTCATGTACGACCGCCCACGCTAAACGGACCCTCCACGGTGTCTCCTGTGAGTTCCACAGCGCCTGTAACCAATGGCAGCAATGGTGCACTTAGCGCTAATTCCTCGCGCACGGCATCGCCTGGATTGATGAATAGCAATGTCACCTTGCCCTCAAGGGAAGCAGCACCGCCACCACCTCCATCAACAACATCATCTAATGTGCAGTTTATGCCTGGTCCATTGGGTAGCACGGCACTGCCGCAGTCCCAGCAGTTGCCTAACAGGCAATCCATGCAGTCCATGCTTCCCCAGCAGCCGCCGCCTACGTTAGGCGCCACATTTTCGCCTCCTCCTCAACAGGCAGCACCACAGCCAGCTGCAGCATCTGTTAGCCAGGTTGGCAGCTTGGCAAGCAACTTGCAGAACATGAATTTGAATCCCAGCAATAATAGTATTGCGACGTCTGTGAACACTTCCTTACCACGAAGGGATTACCGAGGCGTGGCTGTGGGATTAGCTGGTCCAAATCGGCAACTGGACAACATGGGTGCCAATGCACTGCTTGCCACAAGTGCCGCGACACCCAACATGCAGAATCCCATGGCTTCTCCATTCAATCCATCGGTGCCTAGCAATAGAAGTCCAGCTAGCGTATTTGGTAGTCTCAATGTGCCACCAAAGGTGGCTAGCAAACCGCTCCCATTGGATAGCCAGAAGATACCATACGGTATCCCAGCGCAACCATCGGACAGCCAAAAGACACCATACGGTATACCACCACCAGCAGCAATAGAGCAGAACAACAATATACAGCGTGGAGTCCCTCCATCAGCTGCACAACGGCCTGCGCAACCACAGTGGCAGCTTCCCAATCCTCAACTGCAGCAGAAACTGGCACCAACACCACAATTGCCAATATCTCAAGCTGTGCCGTCGCAAGTACAGTTGCCGCCGTTTGGCCCACCACCAACTGCAGAGAAGCAGCAACAACAACCACATCTGCAGCAGCAACAACAACCACAACAGCCCCTACAATATCCATACAAGCAGGCTTATCCCCAAGCAATGCCACCACAGCAGCAGCAGCAATTGCCACCGCAGCAGCAGCAATTGCCACCCCAGCAGCAACACATACCACTTCAGCCGCAACAGCCACCACCTCCAGGCATGTTTGGAGCCCAGCAGATGCCCAGCAATGCTCCTTTGCAGTATCAAGCGCAGGGAGCACCAACGACAGCACCTTTAAATGTTGCACAGCAAGGATTTAGTCGATTGTGGGGACAGGATACCATTGATCTGATGCAGAACAGACACATACTTTCTCCAGCAACAATGGCACCACCAAAAGTTGTCCTACATAATCAGTTCCACGAATCGATTAACTGCAATCCGAGCATCATGCGTTGCACCTTGGCCAAAATCCCCGAGAGCAATTCATTGCTGCAAAAGTCACGTTTGCCCCTTGGCATTGTTATTCACCCATTTCGCGATGTCAACGTAAGTTTAACAAAATATGTACTTGTTCATTAAGTAATGTAAATCTCTATTTAACACAGAGCCTGCCCGTGATTCAATGCATCAATATTGTACGTTGCCGTCTGTGCCGCACCTACATAAATCCCTTTGTCTATTTTGTGGACAGCAAAATGTGGAAGTGCAATCTTTGCTATCGCGTTAACGAACGTAAGTTAAGCTGAAGTCAGACTAGATCTGTACTACATAGTAACGAAATTTTGCCGCAATCGCTAACCGAATAAATTTGGCAGAGAGAAGTGAAAACGTCAGGAATTTCTATATTTAAATTTCGAGCTTTTACTTTAAATCAACTAATGTCCCATCAAGTATTACTGAGGAGTTTTGTTTTCAGGCCTAAAGTATACCAGAGTTCAGTCCATTTATAGATCAAATCATGGTTAAAATGACATTCAGCATGAAATTCGATTAAGCATAGGAAAGGATTTCAACTAATTTTGATTAATAGAGTCACTTAGCAGGGAATTGCAAGTTCTGAAGTTATTCTCTGAATGACCCATTATTTATAATATTGTAAAGTTTTGCTGACAATGAGAGCAATAAATATATTTTGTAATTAAAAGTTAGTCGGCAAACGTTATCCATGTTCTCGTGGATCTGATTTAATTAATGATCTAAGTGAAAAAGTGATTGCAATCAAAAATCAATTCAAAATGTTACTATATAAATAAATCAGAAGCACAATTATTGAAAGCAAAACTACAATTATTTAACATTTTTATTTTGTAGTGCCCGAAGATTTTCAATTCGATCCGGCGACAAAGACCTATGGCGATGTGACTCGACGTCCTGAGGTGCGATCCAGCACCATTGAATTCATTGCGCCATCGGAGTATATGCTGCGTCCTCCACAACCGGCCATGTATTTGTTCCTGTTCGATGTCTCGATCATAGCCCAACAGAGCGGTTATCTGGAGTCAGCCTGCTCGGTGCTCAATCGTCATTTGGATGAGATGCCAGGGGATGCGCGAACCCAAGTGGGATTTATATGTTACGACAGTTTTGTGCACTTTTATAGTATGGCCGAGGGACTGAATCAACCGCATGAAATGACCCTGCTGGATATTGATGATCCCTTCCTTCCGCGACCAGACAGTTTGCTGGTCAATCTAAAAGAGTGCAAGGAACTGGTGAGGGATCTTTTAAAGCAATTGCCCAAAAGATTTGCGCACACGCATGATCCCGGCTCGGCATTGGGCGCTGCCCTCCAGGTGGCCTTCAAGCTGATGGTAAGTGAGCTACAAATTTAAAGCATCAAAGTTAAAATCGAAAAAAGAAAAATTACTTCTCGAGTTAAATACACTCAGTACTTGAAAGGTCCTTATCCTTACGTTTCTAACATGTGCTGCACACATGTTTACATTGGTGTCCCTATCTTATGTTTCAAGTTGATGTTAGGACTCATAAATAGTTACACATTTGTTTGATATTTGTTTAGGTCAAGCACATATAACATTCTCAACATATGTATGATGCTTGTATTTATATTTTATGGCTTAGGTCCACCAAGTGATTATATATATTAATGGTTGCATGAATCACTTATTTTTTTGTATATAAGTATAAGAATATTATATTTTAGGAGTGGTAAAAAAATAACCATTATTTTTTAATAGATATCTTAGTAACCAGTATCTCGCGTTTTATAAGTCCAATCAGGTTGCACTTTATGGCGTTAAAAAGATGACATTTTGCTTTAAAAGCATTTAATTCCCGGACAGTGCTGTGATTGGTTCAACTAGCTCTGTTTTAATAAAACAAATTTGATTAAAATATATTTTACAATATTACTTTATCAAATTTACTTATGAAATTGAATTTCAACAGCAAGCATCTGGCGGTCGTATAACCGTCTTTCAATCGTGCCTTCCCAATAAGGGACCTGGGGCGCTGGAACCGCGCGAAGATCCCAACAATCGATCAGCCAAAGATGTGGCGCATCTGAATCCAGCGACAGATTTCTACAAACGCTACGCTCTGGAATGCTCTGGATATCAGGTCGCAGTTGATTTGTTTTTGATGAATCAACAGTACAGTGATATGGCCACCATATGTAAGATTCACTCAATCTATTTGCATATTCAGATATAATAATTGTCTTTTATGTTATAGCCGGTGTTAGCAAACACAGCGGTGGTTGCGTGCATCATTTCCCGCTTTACCAGAAGACCAAGCAGCATATGGTTGACTCGTTTAGACAATGCTTTAAGCGCTATCTGACCCGCAAGATTGGTTTCGAGGCCGTCATGCGGATACGCTGCACACGCGGTCTACAGGTGCACACATTCCATGGGAACTTCTTTGTGCGCAGTACGGATCTCTTGTCGCTGCCCAATGTCAATCCGGATGCGGGCTATGGCATGCAGATATCGTACGAGGAGAGTCTCACCGATGTGAAGACCATTTGTTTCCAGGCGGCCTTGCTCTACACGAACAGCGAAGGTGAACGTCGCATCCGTGTCCATACGGTATGCTTGCCGGTCACAGCATCTCTGCCCGAGGTGATGCACTCAGCTGACACGGAAGCTATTGTGGGTTTGCTCTCCAAAATGGCTGTGGATCGTTCGATAGCATCGAATCTGTCCGATGCTCGCGACGCCTTCATCAATGCGACCATCGACGTGTACAATGCATTTAAGATTGCACAAAATCTTCCGTCTGGCCAATCTGGACAGTTGATAGCTCCACGCAGCCTGGCTCTAATGCCACTCTACATTCTAGCGCTGCTCAAGCACGTAAGTGCTTATGCATTTCAATTAGATTGTGCTCTTTTCTCACTCTATTACTTTTCCATATTTTAGCCTGCATTCCGTGTGGGAACAAGCACGCGCCTGGATGATCGGGTATATGCAATGGACTGCATGAAAACATTGCCACTGGACCAACTCATGAAGTATATCTATCCGGAGTTGTACAAAATCGATGGGCTTATTTACCATGCGCGCAACTCAAATGTAAACACAACGCAGGATGAGGACGATGATGATGATGATCTTTTGCCAGAAGTGCCACGTCTGCAATTGTCTGCAGAGCAGTAAGTTTTCATAAACCCAAGCAGACTTTATTCATTTAATTAATTTCTCTTTTATTCTCTTGCAGTCTGGACTCACGCTCGATATTCCTGATGGATTGTGGTACCCTGATTATGATATATGTTGGCATTAACGTACCTACCGATGTTCTACAGACACTGTTTGGTAGGTTTGAACACACTTATATAAAGAGAAATGATTGCTTTAACTGTTGTTTATCTCTTACAGGCATCAGCGCGACAGCAGAATTGTCGGATTATGTTTATGGCTTACCTAACGTTGTCAGCGCCGAGAATGATGTGCTAAAGCGTTTCATATTGCGTCTGAACTATGATAAGCCCTATGCGCCTCTAGTGCAAATAATCAGGTGAGATCAACTGAATTTAATAGTATTTATCAGTTTTCTAATAATAATGTTTTCTTTCAGGGATACGAGCACGGCGAAGGCTCAATTTATTGAGAGATTAACGGACGATCGCAGTGAATCTAGTTTGTCATACTATGAATTTTTGCAACACATTCGGGCTCAGGTTAAATAGTATATAAGCGGATAATCCTACTACTATTGTATACAACATAAATACGAGTTTCTTCGGACCTAAAAAAAACTATGGTGACTAAAAAAGAATCGACTCAACTCGACTAAGTGCAGGCTGGCCTGGCGAATCAACTGCAATCAGCCAATTTGTAAGGATATGGAACGCATGCGAGTGTACAAGTGATGTGAACAAAAGAGAGAACGTTAAAAATTTATTATCTAATTAACAAAATAACATCAAGTCTTGTACATAAAGATCCAAGTGCAAGTACTGTCTCGAGTTCAATCCATGTTCTTTCTAAAAATCAGAAAAATAGTTGTGCCCTTGGCTTAGATAATTTTAAAAGTGCATGTATTTATTTATTGTTGATTTGTTGCACTAAAAAAAAAATCACCACCTACAATTAATTAATTCAATAAATCTATACAATGAAAGGCGAAATCTGTCACAACACATTTTAGTCCTCATAGCCTGCAAATACTAGTTAGAACAGTCAAGAGCAAAGTTATTTATTATAGCAATAAACATAAATTGTACAATTGTTTTTTTTTTATTAGTCACATTTGCTTGGCGTTTCTAAAAACAAAGCTTTAAATTATAAACAACTGTTTTCCTTTCTTCTAATCTACTTTTTCACTAATATTTAGCTGCTTGCAACATTCACACAGCCACATTGTTATTGTTTATTTTTTATTTTGTTCCTTGCTTTAGCTGTTTTCAGTTGTATTTATTTTCCAAAAGAAAAAAAAATAATTTTACATACTTATATTTAAGTTGTCGGTATGACTAATCGATGGTGTCGAGTTCATTGCGAGTTATGTGTAGTTCATTGTAGTTAGCCAACTTATTTCAAAGATTGTATTGGGAACAGATAGATATTTGGTATTGCGTGCGAAATGCATTGGACTGCTATGGAATGTTTGTCTTAAGCTTAAAAAAACAAAATATACATAATAAATCAGTATACAAAAAAATAATGAAACAAAACTAAGTTAATTCACGATCGGTAGTTGGAAATCCTTTTTTGTACGTTTCAAGAAATGAAGCAATCGATTTATTTCATTGATTGTATAAACTACCCAAAAGAAATTATGTAACGTATGCTGTACTATAAACTATAAATCATATATATATACATATAAATAGAAAGCAAAATAAAATTTTAAATAAAGCGTCAATTTATCCTTATTTTTTTATTAACGTTTCAAGGCACGAGTTAAGTAATCGGTTTCAATCAAAAGCAAACCTATAAGAACTATATATAGATTTCATTGTTAACGAAGGTCATTCCCAAATAGAGATTGGCATCGGTCTGACACAACTGTTGTTTATTAACATATATTTTAAATTATTTTGACGGACAGCTCTTTGGACCTCACTTTTTCACATTAATTTTTCAGTTTCTTAGAAATAGAATATGTTCTGCATGAAATAAATGGACTAAAATGGGTCTCGAACTTTATAACTGATTTTGTTGACCATTAAAACTGTAATGACTGTCCTTAATACTAGTACATTTTTCACTTTTAACATTTAATAAATTTTGTCGGGTTTGAGATGCGCAATCGAACACACCCGAACTTGCCATAAATTCAATTTTCCAATTCTTGATTTAATTTTAGTTTGCTAATTTAATGAACTTTCGTGCCTTGAAGTTAGGCAATACCGAATAAAAAGACTATTTTTATTAGCCTCAAGGCCCGACACAGACCGTGTCCAACTCTAATTTCAGTTGTGTGTTTATATGTAACCATTAGGGTCCATCCAGAGATTTCTAAAAATAAAGCTAAATATATTATTTTAATTCTTGCTGATAAAAAATAAAACACTCACGGATTAAAATGTGGCGAACGGGGAGGATATTTTATTTTCGGTCCAGAATATTGAAAAGCTGCATACATCATCGGTGCGGGCTCTGCAGTTATTTGTTTAGCTTTTTCTGTTTTTGGGACATGGGTCAATTCTACATGCTTCAGTAGGATGTACGAACTTTCACAGATATAGCCACATAGCTTGCATGACACAGATTCTTCAGACTCGATCTCTTTCCTCATCGCAGTTGCCTCATGATACCGTTTATGGTGCTCTTTTAAATCCGCTTCTGAGCGAAGAGTTCGCCCGCAAAACTTACAGTTAAAATATTGTGCGGTTCTTTCGAGATCCGAATATTGGACATAATGAATGGACAAATGTTCTTGCAGTTCATCGATGTCGGTAAATACTTGCTGACAGAGAAAACAACTCATGGTATATCCCTCACAATCCTCATCAATCTGATCTTGATATTTTTCGGAAGGTGTTGTGTTCTTATCTAAGGTTGTATTCATTTCAATATCAATGCCATATAGTTGATGCGAATTCAGACTTGGATGCATTTGAAACTGTTAATAAAAATCAAATATTTTTTGGTGTGATTACATTTATTAACACTCAACTTACATTTGGATTAAGTTCCATTATTATAACTTTTTTTTTAATGGCTCTGTACTAAGTTCCGAACTTATCAAGCAGGTGGATATGTACATGTGTACTGTATATGAATATATATATATATTTATTTATATTTTTTTGATTTCTTGCAAAGTAAACAAGTTCTAAGCGTTTCAGTCACATACACGATTTTCTTTAGCTCCGAATTCGTTGCGTGCTGAAATGATACTAAGCGAAGAAGGAATAAAGAGAACACAATAAACAGATCTCAGCGAGGTACCCTTGTGCATTTGTGTGTGGATTGTGTTTCTCTTGCCACACGCAAGTACTCAGTATTTAGTACTGTGCTTCTCAAAAAAGTGTTGAAAAGTGGTGAGTAAGCATATGATGATAAGACGCTGTACATCGAATACGTACATATGTATGTATGTATGTATGTATATAAAAACGTACATTAGTTTGTATATATGTAAATATGAATGTACGTATATATATAATTTTATAAATATGTATGTAAGTGTATATACATGTATAGTTTACATATATTAGCTCATATGATACATAGGCAAGTAATTTAAAACACATATGTACATATGTACATACATCTAGCAAGTCTGTCAACTTTGTCGCACCCTCATTTTATATTTGTAAAATAAGCATTATTAATTAAGTGGAATTATTCAAATGACTTTAATTGGCTTATTCATTTAGTTTTATTTTAAATTATTTACGATTGCGGAACTCTTTAAAATTATCCATTTCTTTATACATATGTATAAAAACATACCTGTCTTCAATTAAACAATATATGTATGTATTTGAAACAAAGGACTACCTGTTGATCTTGTAAGAGACTCCAGATTAGGTTGACAGTTTTAGTATGCCATAAAATACAATGATAAAGGTGTTTTTTCTATTGACAGCAAAAAGAGAAAAAGAAAACACAACCTTGTCAAGCGCTGAGGCATAAAAAACACCTTTTTAACGCACCCTAAAAATGATCCTTTTAGAAAAAGGGCCGAAAATTCACCACTATCAGTCGCTGAGTTGGTAGAGGGCGCACAACCTTGAGAGGGTGTAGTTCGATTGTAAACAACCCAAAGGAAGGACATTACCTTTCGTCCTCTTTTTTCTTAAAAGAAAAACTTATGACCCTTAAAAGGATGGCTTAAAATGTGTTCAACTTGAATTTTTTAAAAGGCAGAAAAATTCGTTTTGTTTCGTTTCGATAAAAAAAAAAAACACATATATAATGCTTTATTTATTTGTTACATAGTAAAAATTACACTTCCATATAAATTGATTGCAACATACTTACACATACAAACATAAGTACTTAAAAAACTTGACGATAGCCAAGCGGTTTTCCATTTTGATCGAGGAAATTGCTGTAGAAACTTTGCTGACATACGAATTTCCAAACATAGACGAAAGCAATAAACCCCATCAGGCGTCTTGTTGTTTATTTCAAGTGAAGCGGACGATGGAACAGTCTCAAGTGGATCATATTGCGACACCAAATACAATGGCATTATTTTTAATTATCAGCAAAAACTTTGTTCTAGCTGTGTGAGTGTATGTACGATCTAAAAAAAACGAAGTCAGCGAATTGACTCGGGTTCGGATTTCAGTCTGGGTTTCATCGCGTTGCTTCGGTCCTTTCGATGATTGTATAAGACTTGTCTTTCTTCTTCCCACGATGATTCCCTATCTTGTTTACATGAATACGTTTGTACATATTTAATATGTACAGTATTCAGATTATTTTATAAAGTGCTGAATCCATTTCAAAAGCTTCTCTAACATACTAAATGCAATGTCCGGTTGCTTTCGCTAGCGATAAGCAACCATAAAGTTGAATCTGTTCAGTATTAAATTATAATCTTATGAATAAAGCACTTGTTATATACACATACTATATATGTATATACATGTATAGAGGCAGCCTCTGTGGAATCCAAATGCTTGTTATGGAATGTGATTATCGTAGTCTACCCAGAGATTTCTAAAAGTTCAAAAATAATTAGTTATTATTAACAATCTTATACTTAAGCTGTGCTCAACATACGGATTGCAGAAGGGGGAACGTAGCGCATATTTCTGCCTTGGTTTCGACATCCGGCAGGGATTAACTTCCTCAGTGGGTGACTTGTATTTGGAGGCGGATTCCGTGGCAGGACTGTAATTGGCAGCTGCAACAGCATTAAGCAATTTGGTGCTATAAACAACCTTTTTACTAGGTTTCTTTATTTCACCATCAGCTGATGAGGGTGGAGTTGGCTGCGAAGGCAGTTCTGGCTGTAATGTGGGAATGGCTGAATCAATTTTCTGAGCATGTTGTCGATGTCTGCAATGCATGTGTTTCAACAGATTTGCATCCCGTCTGTAGCCCTTCTTGCATATATGACACCTGAAAGTCTTTGCCATCCACCTTTTCTTCTGCCCAGGCGAACTGTGGATCAACCTTATATGATAGTATAGGTCCACTTCCGATGTCAAAGGCATACCACACAGATCACATATGAATTTTTGTTGCTCTGATGAACCTTGGATCTGTACAGTAGGTGGTATTGCTGCAACTGGAACAGGAGGTGTGGTATTCAAATTCATTATTGGCGGCACTGGAACAGGATGTGTGGTATTCATATTCATTGTTGGCGGCACTGGAACAGTATGTGTGGTATTCATATTCATTACTGGCGGAACTGGAACAGGAGGTGTGCTATTCATATTTGTTATTCGCGGCATCTGAACACGAAATTTTGGTATTGTTGGAGGAGGTGGAGGATCACTGATGCCAACATTCAGTTGTAAGGCATGCATTGTTAAATGATCCCGTAAGCTGTCAATGTCGCTGAAGGGTCTCTTGCACAGAAAGCAAGGAATGTGCACAATATATCCGGTTGGAGCATATCCTGAATAAGTGTTGGACAACATGGCTCTCAGTGACGGCATATCCATCTGTGGCAGATTCATGTCCTGATGATTATCTGGTGATTGCGGTGGTGTTGCCAGCAACAACGGCATTTTTCCAAAAGTTGAGGCTATGTTTGGTGCGGAGAAATTTGTGTTCAAATTTTCGTTAATTAAAATTGACGGTTCTTTCGTGTAAGTTCCTACAAACTGCACATCCTCATTATCGCTATAATTAGCGTTTTGTTCCGAATTGGGTGTGGACCCAGGACTTTTGGGTAATTCAAATTTGGCCCTTAACTGTATAAAGTATGAAGGTATTAAATAACGTTTTCGCTCTTAAAATATATGTATGTAAATTTATTTAAACTTACCATGTATAACGGATCCATGATGTACAGCTATCTATTATTGGCTATTCAAAAAATATCACAGGCTTTAATCGTATCGACACTCTCATCTAGTTGTGTTCAGCTGAGAATTTCACAGCGAACTGAGCGGTCATTTTGCTCTTCAATGCTTCTTATATACTTCGCTCTCAGGCATACATATATGTATGTATGTGTGTAGTTGCCGTTGCTGTCGCCCTTTTTTTAAGATAATTTATATGAGGGACTCACAGGACTCTTTTATTATTCTCTACCTAAGACCATGTTGAACTTACTAACTAGCCTTATCTCATAAGAACACGTCGCCTCAAAAAAAGTTCACCATGGATACGTGTTTCTTTTCGTTTCAGCAAGGTGAACTCACCACATACTAGAAAAATATTAAAAACAACAACAAAATAAAAATGAGATAAGATCACTGGACACACACATAGACATCTGTTTACATACATATAGTGCGCAAATAACTGTCCCGTCAATTGCTCCGATTTCATGCTGCGAAAAAATAGCACCAAATGAAGGAAATACATACATATCTTAATAGGGCGTTGTTAAGCGTGGAGCTGTATGAATACAGTCAAACAGTTTCCAAATATATTCGAAACTAGTACATAAAACCAGGTGGACGCCGGAAAAGTTTTTTATTGCAACTAGTAAGTACATAAACTAGGTGAACAGAGGGTAGCTGATGATTCAAAACAAAGGGTTGAAGTGAATGACATTTATTTAGGAATTTTAAGTTAATCTTAAACGTTGCGTAGGCAGTAAGACCTTTTTTTTTGAGTGAGATTTATTGTTAGTCATGACCTGCTTATAGGTGAAATTTTAGGAATAAAATTAAATGTTTAAATCTATGCCTTAATAGAAAATATTATTTATATAAACATATTTGGGATTCTTTTCTTTGACAAAATGTAAAAAGTGGAACGAAGAGAATCTTTTTAAATCAATAGTTTTTGGATTAAAATTCATTTTTATTTCCGAGCTGCACTTTTAGTTAAACCTATTGTTAGTAAAAAAGTATGCCCTTGTATTTAAAAATTATAATTTAAAAAAAATTAGGACCTCACGTGACATAACTGTAATAATGTAAGCAATTTTTTAAATTTACACAATTTTGTTTTAAAAAAACATACAATGTTCAACGAGTACTAACCTACGCCTTCGACACAACATTATAAACAATACTCCCAACTTAAGACATTATCTTTACATTGTCCTATATTTTGTTCCCAAACTGTACATATTTATGTGTCCAATTGCGTACATCCATGTAAATGTGTTTGTAATAAAAACAGATCCGATTTTTAACTAGATAAAATGCATCATGCGCTTATACACACATACATATATATGCACATATGTGTGCATGTGTCAAAGAGTTTGTATTTTATTGCACATTAAATAAAAATTAGCTAATTTTCTACCACTAAATTTGTCCTTGTCATAAGATAATAATGAAATATGTATATACTCCAAATTCGAATATCAAAGAAAAAGAAGAGAATCTGAATTAAAAAGTTTAAGAATCTTTCAACTCTCAATAACTTTCGAATATGCCTTAAGATTTTTGAACAAGAGTTATCTCCAATTAAAGGTAATGAGCTCTCCTTAACCTTTTCTATACAAAAAAGATTCATACTAATAAACCTAAGGAAAAATGATATCTCTGAGGCAGGTTAAAATAATATTTGTAAACTGCTGTTATCTACCTGCGCAGGTAGATTAGCAAAACAGGATCGTTCTTGTTCAAACAAGTTCGAAGGACCTCATTAAATGAATATCACACAATCTTGGCAAATAGAATAAGATCGGCCATACTCGTAAATATACACTACTGGTCAAAATAATAAGTACATAAGTACGTTCTAATTTGTTATTCAATATCTCGATTATTTTTGAATGCATAGCTGCCTGTTGTTTATATTTTGAGAGGTTACAGTGTTGTAAAACATTTTCATCAAAAATTAAAGCGGGGAACGCCCTTTATTTAATTCTGAGCTTAAATTTGTGCTGGATGGCCATTTTTAGTCTGGTCAAAATAATAAGTACACTGGTGATATTCATCATTTTTAAAGGATAAGATCAGGATTTTACCAAAGGTTTGTTGGTTTTTATTGACTCTTTGCATATTTAAGTACATCAGAGTTAAAAAAATTCTTTAGATGGGCCGAAAAAATCATTATACTGCAGCAGAATAGAAGATTGCCATGAATCTTTGAAATGAAGGGAAGAGTCTCCGAGAAATTTCGAAATCTCTTGGACGGTCAGTATGTTTTGTTCAGAATCCCCTTAGATCAAAAGTACCTATTGAAAAACACACCGAAAGAATGAAAGGACTATGAAATTTGATCTAAGCAAATGTAAAGATAAAAATGTAACCTAAAAATGCACTTGTAACCTAAAATAGGGTCACGTATGTAAATTATAAAAACGGCTGGAAAGGTAAATAGACATGTGTGCATCAGATGTTAGGCGTCCTTCCAATGACTAGAAGCGACTTAGAAATTAAGATTTTCATGTTAGTTACGTAAGACTAGGATTTTAAGAATACAAATCAGTTCAAATTGTGTACTCAAGCAACTTGGTTGTGTCCATTTCTTTGTCAAACAAATATTTTTTACTAAATAACACATAAATCAACAATTCAAGTAAGTATTTTTTTATTATAAATTATATATATTTTTTATTTAAAAAACTAAAAAAGCAACGGATTTTGAAAAAGTATGAGTACAAACTTAAAGCTAACTTTATTTAAGCTTGGTATTGATCTTTATGTACAGTTAAATTTCATATTACGATAATTAAACAATAAAATCTTTAACCCGCTTGTTTATAAGGCAAATTTTTTGAGATAACTCGGCTTATTTGATCATAAATCGTAAACGCGGTTGCCGATTTAAGCAACTAAAGGTAATGAGATCTTTTTTATAAAGTTTTTAAATCAGCTGGATTGTTTCCTCGAGCAAAACATGCCACCGTCAATAAAATTCGGCTGACGAATGACGATACTTGTGTATATATTTTATAAATATAAATTGTTGACGATTAATGTCTTATGCAGAAAAAATACATTTTTGACAGTAATTTTTGTTCACAGTGAAAGTTGTGCGTTGAGCTTGTACGCACAGTTTTTCTGGCAAGTGTATGTACAATGTTCATGTTTTTAACCCCAAGCTCTACGATAACGACCCACCAAAGATAATTGTAAATTTTTAAAACAAAGCGTGTTAGAATAAATAATTATTTAAAAAATACAAACGTTATCAGTGGAAAACAGATGTCAGATCATTTAACCCTGCTTTAAGATTCCTTATCAGCTCAATACGATGCCCTTTCAAGATTTGAAAATAAACGTAATCCGATCCGTTGGAGTGAATATACATATAGCCAGATAGCACCAATAGAATAAATTCTCGTTGTTTATAATTTTGTGATTATTTCAAATTGCTTTTATTTTCTTTTGTGTTGGTTTCAAGACAAATTTGTTAAACGCACTAACTACGGTTACAGATACAAATAAAATTAATAATATAAGCATGTAATAATATACATATATATGTATAATATATATATATATATAGATTAATATTTCTATGTATAGAGACTACGCGCTTAACACTTATGGCCGGGTGTTATTTATAGTAGTATTTATTTACAAATTTGTATACCTCATAAAACATTCCATACTTTCATGCCTGAGATAAACGAGAGAGTTTATTAAATTTAAAATCAAATTCCAATGTTTGCCGAGCTATGTACAATGAATTGTTTTCATTAAATTATATATATTCTGAATCCGATTAAAACTTAAAACTAAAGGAGCAAATAAACGAGAATACGTATGAAATGTCGTCCCTAATAATTTTGATTTTTAGTGTAAAATTAATTAGGTCCTAAGACTATTTATAGAAGTAAAATATGATGAATATGACTTGTGATCCTCGCGATATCGATAACTATATACATAGCCACAAGTACATACATACTCACATATATAGCTGTCTGTCATTATCTGTTTTCTTGATAGGAACATTCGCCCTCTTAAAGACACTTAATTCTGTAATGCTTTGTGGGAGGATTCTTAAAACAATACGACAGCATACGTGTAGAGGGTGTGATTATTAAATTACATAAGTATGTATATATGTATGTATGTGCATGATGTGATTATAAATTATTTTAAAGATGATTCTCAGTCAGTATCATTTCATCCAAAGGACTTTCGCGATGAGTGCGCAGAAGAACTTCTTGGATCGCTTGATATTAGCCACTGCTTGCAATCTGTTGCCGACCTCTCGATTCTGTAAGAGATAAACATTGATTTGTTATTATAAAGCATAAACATAATGATGAACATAAAGAAGAGAACAATATGTTAGGAACGGATATAAGCGATTGCATCTGATTTGGGCACAGAAACTGAGCAGCATTAACATTTCTACGAGAGTAATGTATGTTTTATGTGTGAGGGTGTTATGAGATCACATATTATAATGGCTATGGGAACGCGGCCGATAGATCTTCTCAACACAATTTTGGTTAGTTCTGAGGCCGAAACAAACAAACAAACGAAACAGAATTTTGAAACTTGTAATTTTGTGACCCACCTACCGAAAGCTTTTGGCCAAAATATGTAGCTACAAATTCTAGGACTCATAGACTTGGTTAACGCTGTCACGCGCGCTCTCTCAATGCAATATCGGTGCACATGACCAGGCAATCCGAATCGAATATATCATTCTTGTTTTCACCTGGCGCCAGTCTCAACTCTTTGACTGTGTTGATATTGAGAACGGCGCCAAAAGAGGAAGAGACGAAATACCGAAATCGGAGTAGAGAATTTTAGAATAGAGAAGAGGTCGCACACCCAGGATTATTGACTGTAAAATGCCTACCCATTGACTCTTGTGTGGCTTTGCGTCTGTCCTTGATCACATAGCACGCGGTGCACAGGAAGAAAATCCCACCCAGCACTTCAACAAAGGTTGTGGAGAACAATGAGTACTGTAGCGCCTCAAACGAAATCGCATCTTCCGAGCTCTGTAATATAATAAAAAAATTAATAATCGGTACTAATCTTATTAAATTCTCATGTACTTACGCTCGTTTTGGGACTGAATTGAAAATCTTTAAGGGTTTCTGTCACAGTTTCCGTTGCGTTTTCCAAAATTTGCGACATGCTCTGCAAAGTTTCTTGACTGATCATTTTGGGCTGCGAGCTAAGATGTCCCTTGATAGCAACGGATATCTAAAAAGATAAGTAGAGTTTGCTAGATGAAAGGATTACAGATGTTTTGAGTGAATGTAGTTTTGGAGTGACCGAAAATTTTCCATTTTTTTCCTGTCTTGCTCGCGGATCAGATTGAAAATTTGCATGAATTTTTTTTTGGATTATTCTAAGCTTTTCAGTAAAAACCGCAGCTTACTGAGAAAGCTGTGAACGGAACTTGGCCCCTAGTGGATCTAAAAAATCGAGACAAATTTAAAAAAAGCGGCTTAATTTTGTCGAGTTTCGGATTTACTTGTTTTGTTGATTAAAAATAGTTTTCCCGGTTAAAAAATTTATTTTAGTTTAAGCAATTTTCTTTCGTTTTATTAGCGCTGACGGACGTGTAAGGAACTACAAAGCGCCGCCACTGGCCATGTTAGGAACTACAAAGCGCCACTGCTTAACTTTTGCAATTTACCGTTTGTAATATATAAAAACACATTAATTATACTTACAGCGCCAACCAGATAAGGACTGCCAGCATCTCCAAGCGCATGTGAGACTAAAATTTGGAAGGCTTCAGCGGTTGAGCGACGAGTGGGCAGCACCACATACTGCAACAATTCAAGAGGTTTATTTAGTGATGTACAAAATAATGAAGCTGAACAAGCAGTGTTACCAACAACAACAATGGTTAAATAATAAGCAGTGCAAATAAGCAAGCGGTGCAAAAGCCACAGTCAACAAGTTGCCAATCTCAAAAGCTCTCAAGAGATGGCGCCACATTAAATTTCACTTTTAAATTGTGTCTGGGTAGAAAGCCAATTTGGTCATGTCGCCGATTGAATTAATCAAGAATGGGAACAGCTGGCATATGCGCGTCTGGGAACAGTTCTATACGCTCAACCGACCGATTTTGACTGTGGCATTTGTTGACTACATTGTTTACTTTTTTTTTCAAGTTTATACAACAAAAATCAAATATCTACATTAACTGTTTACTGTTATAAATAAATAAATGAGTAAGTGTGTTTATGAGCGTGTAAAAGCAACTAAATACTACTAGCAATAAAAAAGCGCAAAAGAAAAGTCGACGGTTGGTGTCATTGCTTAAAGGAAATATTCTCAAAATAGGAACAGTTGTGTTTAAATTTAAATTTAACGGAACCAAAACATTTTGTCAAGTAAATGAATGTGGGACGATTTTCATATTAATTAATTAAATGCATTGAAAAACATAAGAGGTTGCAATTCTTTAAAAATTAATATAATAAACACTATATAAAGCTTTTAAAATAGAGAAAACGCTATCCAAACCGTCGGCTTTGTTTAAAAAGTAGATTCAGACGTTGAACAATTCGATACAACTATGGTATACTAAATAATAAACAAAGTTGATTACAGGTACATAAACAAATAAATACTTATACATATATCGCAATGTATAATAAATAAAATCATACGATATCGTGGTGCCACCTCGAAGCTCTTTTGGACCTGGTTAGATAATCAGTTTCAGAACCAAAAAGCCAATTGAGATTGCTCATACGCCTCGTCGCCAAAGCGGAACTGATGCATTCCCAAAATAACCCACAACCGATTCGTGTGGCATAGTTTTAAATGTTTTTCCGCTGTTAGTTGCGGTTGTCACAGCTGATCATCATCAGCTGAAAGACGAGCTAAGAGCTTGTGCATCTGTTGGCCACGAAACGTGACTGACACATAAATAAACCCACACCAAGGAACTTTCTTATTGCCGGAATGAGAGTTGTCTGTTTTTATATTCCTTTTTTTTTGTGGGGGAGTATGGTTGAAAGCTGCATAATGTAATGTAATTTCTTGGCTTCTTTCAGTACTGCACCCTTGGGGGTTAGACTTTTTCCTTCTTTTTTTTTTTAAGGGTGGTTCCCCAATTCAGCAGGGTTAGAGGTATGAATAAACTTGTCGTATGCGTGCAGATATTTTTTAATAAGATAGAAGGAAATATTTTATGGCAAGTTTTCCAATAATACCAATAATGAATGTACCACAACCAACCAATCAGCAAATCATATTACAGCGTGTATATGTGAGATGGACGTGCATTGACTCTGTGCGTGTGTGTGTGTGTGAGGGTTATAACAGTAAAAAGTTAATAAATGTATACACACAAAATTCAATATATAAACTAAAGTGCAAAATTACAAAAGCCAAAATATGAGATTGTTTTTTTTTATACCAATTTTATAGCAAAGTGTTAAAACAACAATTTTGTTAGGAATTTGTTGTAATTTGTTTTTTGTTGTTTTCTTTTCATATAAAGTTCTTACCAGCAAAATGTCCGCAACAACTGCCCAGTTCATGTTTAAAGCTAATTGACCAAAAAATATCAAAGTATATGTAAGAATCGTTTGGTTAGAAACGAGCAAACAGGCGCCGGTCAAAAGCGGAGCGCTAAGCAGCAGGCCAACAGCGCAAATAACGGGATCGGAGGTTGGAAAGCGTTTCCTCAGTGTTTGCGATAGAATTGAACCCAACGGCACGCCCAGCAGCCCAGCGAACATGGTAATAAGCCCAAATATCAGAGAGACTCTACAAAAGGGCAGGTTATATAAGGCAGCAAAGAATCGGTTAGCGAAATATGTTTAAAAGAAATCGAAATTACAATTTGAAATTAAGGCTGAGGCTGAGACTGAGACTTAGGCAAGTGGCATAGTTGTCGTTGTTGTTGTTGTTATCACTGTTATGTTTTTGAGGTTCTTACCAACAGCATGTCGGCCACAATGGACCAACTCAGATTGAGCGTAACCTGCGCAAGAAACACAAAGAAGAAGCAGAGAGTTCCACTCATCTTTGGTATAATTAAGGCCATAAAGACCATCGGTGCCGATAGAAACAGTCCGATGGCACAAATGTAGGGATCACAGTTCTCGATGCGGGGTCTCAAACGTTGGGCCAGCACAGAGCCTAACGGTACACCGATTAGGCCAGCTCCCATTGCGACCAGTCCAAATTTGTAGGAAACACTTAAGAATTGATGCAACAACAACAGATTGTCATATAGGAATGCGGTCTCAGAGATGGGGTATAAAGAGGGGGAAACACGGGAAAGGGGGTATACTTACTCATCCAACTTTAAATCCTCGTTGCCCGGTTGCATTTTAAGACCCAGATGTATATAGGTTGGTCCCCACCAAGCAAGTGCTCCGGCCACAAATGCCACACAGGTGAAACCCGCCGTTGAAAACATGAATGAACGATTCTTGACCAACTCCTTGATGTCCGTCCAAAAGGTGGTTGGCTCGAGGTTCTCTGTACCTTCGCTAGCACCACGCTTAGGATCCTTGATTAAACAGATTAGCACCACAGCAATCACGCCCAATATGGGCGTCACACGCAATGCCCAACGCCAGTTGTTGGCCAAATGCGCTGTCTTTGAGCCAACAATGTATCTGCAAGTGTATAAATTGCGTAAATAAGTTGCATGACAATATGACGAGTTGAAGACATGACAAACTGACAAGTAGACAAGTTGACGACCTGACGAATTGATAAACTGAATTTTGTTGCATTGGCTGACAATTGCATGAGCAATTCCCCCCTCCAATTGACCCCACTTAAGTAAATTCAGCCTAATTGAGTTAAAATTCGTATTTGATTTGCTATAAATAACTGAAAACTGTGCAATTAAACTTTCAACTTAACCTGGAGGTAATCAATTCAGCGATTGCTTCTCACGACAGCTGCCAGAGCTCAAGAGTTGGTCAACACGTGACTAAACAGACTCAGACAGACGCCTGATAACAGCAACAGATAACAGACAATAGTCTAATCAAATCGTAAACGTAGCCTCGTCTGCTATCTATATGGAACACAACTAAAAGTAGTATTTTTCTTCTTATAGCTATGACTAGACCATCTTTACTCTCCGATCATTGACCTTTGATAGACTTACCCCAGTCCAGATCCCACAGGAATGGCAAAGTAGAACATGGCCAGCATTTGGGATCGCACACTGTTCACGAACAGATCCGAGATTATTGTTGGGGCTATAGTGCTATAGGAGGCCTCGCCGATGCCAACTAGGGCCCGGAATGTGAGGAACCAGCCGAACTCGTGCATATATGAGCCCAGAAATGTTGTCGTTGACCATAAGGTGACACCAATGGCCATTAGCCAACGTCGGGAGTAACGATCTCCCAGATAGCCAAAGAGTGGGGCAAAAACCATGTAAGAGACGACAAACGCCGTCTGCAATAATCCCGCACTATCGTTGTTTATCTGGAAGTCGGATTGTACATCAGTAAGCACGCCTGTAAAAGGGAGAGGGAGAGTTTTATTGTTAGTTATAGATTAGTCTGGCGTTGTTAATTGTTAAAGTAAATGTGAAATTTATATAACGAAAGGTTTACGTAAGTTACAAACGGGGAGTGCAACTATTTCTACTTAACCTTTTATGACTTGCTGTAAAATCAAGTAAATTAACAGTTGTCGCGGCTGAGATTAATATTTAGAAATAGGAAATTCAATGCTGAAATCGTACTAACTAATTCCACTTTAATGGATGTGTAAACAACTTAAAGTAAGCAAATAATTGTAACCTTATTCATATCGCAATAATTCAATTATCAGTTTGGCCAATGTCATGCCAATTTTTGATAAATATATATAAGTTTTTGATTGTATTCTTTTTGTTTGTAGAACAGTTGATAAGAAGAATTAAAGAAAATATACAAAATTAAATATATCTTTCAACTGGCATTCCGTAAACATTTATATTTCCGGCTGATCATCTTTCTGCCTTTAAATATATAAATATTTCTAATTAACTGACGGATATGCAAGCCATTTAAAAGGCCATTTATTACAGTATTGACAACACGACCTAGACAATAACGGTTCAATGTTTATATATAAAATCAACGTTGAATTTCCTATAATTAACGATCACAATTCAAATGAAGCTTTCGTACCTATAAACGTGCATTGGCCTTTAATAAGAGCCGAAACTTAACGGCATAAGGTTCTATTGGTGCATATGCACCCAAAATATAAAGATATAAAAATCTTACAAAAAAAAAAACATTTGTTGAGAGTAGTGAGGAATAACGAGGGGAAGGCCAAGACAGCCGGTGATATCCATCTTACCAATACTAACATTTAACACCAATACCTATACTATTGGCCGTAAAGCTCAACAAGTTGTGACCGAACGTCGAACGAACGCTTCGCTCGACGTGGCACGAAGTCAAACGAAGTGTGAATCAGCCACCACAAACGGTCGGCTGACGTTTTATGTTTAATTATTTCATTTTCTGGGTCTTTTGCACATTTCGCTTTTGAGAAATTTATCGTACGATTTTTTCGACCAATCAGCGCGTTTGTTTGGCCAGTGACGTAACGGTACGAGGACGCCAACTGAGCGGCGAGCGCCACGCGATAAAAGCAATGTGGGGTGTGTAACCACATACATATGCACATGCATATGCATTGCGCGCGTGTGTGTGTATGTGAGCTTCGATCCACATGTGTGCGTGCGAGCAAGAGAGTATAATTTACAGACAGAAATTCGCAAGGTTCGCCGTTTGTTTATGACATTTTTGGCATTGCGTCGTCTTCGAAGCTCAAGTATGAGAGCCAGAGGTGAGAGAGGGTCAGACGTCGCGACGCGACAAAGGCTTGCCGTGTTGTTGTTATTATTTATTGTGAGAGCATATTGGCATATTTTTGCCGGTTATAGAAACCTGAGAGTGAATTCAAGAACCAGTTTTTGCTCCTCTCTCCCAATCGTTCTCTGTTTCTCTTTTCCTCACTGCTAGGCTCTGTCAGACGGAACTAAAATGCTTCCAGCTAGTAGCAGACACTTGACTAGCAGCAGTTGGATGCTAAGAATGGATACTGCATATTGTATACCTATAATACTAAAACGAGTTGAGCCTCATTAATATGAATGAAAATGTTGCCAACTTAAAAGCGATTCTGATTGGCCTTGAAATATCGCGCGATTTGCAGCGTCAGTGAGATGTGAGATGTCTTGAAAGCATTAAATGATGTCATAAACACTTTTCTCTCTTCGCTTTTATTTCGGGAAAGCTTGTGACTTTCTTTTGAAAAAGAAAAATAGAAATCGTTTAAAAGCTGCGCGCATCGATTATCATAGAAAAAGTAAAGCTTTTAAAGACCACAGCCTCTGAAGTGAAATACTCCTCTATTGTTGTGGTTACTGTTAATGTTAATGCTGTTGTTGTACTAGTTGTTTATATATTTTCAGCTCTTTACAGGTTGTTGTCGCTATTGCCGTTTGTCGCTCTCGGTCATTGACATAGAAAACAAAAACGAAAAATGCCAGAAAAAAGGGAAATAATGTAAAATGCAAACCGAAAACTAACAAAACTACAACATATGACAGGCAGTGTTGCCAACTCTTCTGAGCCTGAAAAAAGCTAGATCTCAGATTTGCAAAAAGGCCAGATAAGCAGCCATTATAGTTTAAAGGTTGTATAAAAGGTAACATAAAGTGGCTTAGTGGAAATGTGTGCAAAAGACCTATGAGGTATATACCACCCTATAAAGCACATATAGTATGTTATTGACCAGTATCCACAGCCGAGTCAATTAAACTCTGTACTTACGAACATGGTTTTAGATTGCATTGAATTTTGGATGTTTTTTCGATTCGAAATAGTTAAATACTTTGTATACATATATTGGATTTATAGCCAATATTTTAGAATGTTTTTGGAATTTTTGTTAAAGCTATAAACGCTAGAATTCTCGTTACCCACCAGTGACATTTGCAAAAAGTCAGACCTGTTGGTAAAAAAATATCTGAGTTGGCAACACTGTTGACAAGTTGTGCAATGTAGTCTCAAATCGGACAAGATACTGTACGAATTTGTCTACTTTTAATTGTGCATGCACAATTAATATTAAAATTTAATGTATAGTACATATATATAATTTATATATGAGAAAAAGCTTGACTGTCAACTCTGTAATTTATAAATTAATTTTAAAATAAAGAAAATGTATTCTCTTAAAAATCAGTGAAATGAAATTTCATAAAAATCGCTGAAAATGAAAGTTTTGACTGGGTAAAAATTCGACAACAGTAACAAATTGTTGTTATGGCAAAAACGACACAAAAAGACTTGAATAAAATGCAAAATAACATAATCTTAAAGAAAGATACAGACAAATTTCAAGGCGTTCCAAAATTTCAATAGCAAAAGATCACGTAATGTTTTAGTTAGTATTTAGCGTTTGGTCAACATACGGCTGGAGTTTTTTTTTATTTTTTTTTAAATTTCAACTGCAATCGACGACCAAAAACTGTTGACAATTATTGTACAAGTATTTAGCTTTTCTTTATTTTATTTTGTTTTTGTAGAGGCAGAATGACGCCGAGTTTTGTTTTGGAAAGTGGCCAAAAAGATTACGTAGACAAGCATCGGGCAATGCATGGCCTGTTTTCAAGAAATTTTTATACAGATGTCTATATATATACAATTATAGATCTAAGCATATAGAAAGAATTAAATGTATACATATATATAATTTAAATTTTGACTCTTTCAGCTGTCTTTTAGAAGAACAAAGTTCAGTGTGAATTTATTTTGTCAACAACTTGCATCAGCAGATATTTTGCTTAATGAATGAATGGCCAAAAATGTTTTCGGAATGTGAATTACGCTGCAAGGATTATTACCAAAAAAAAACGACATATCAGGCAATAAAATGCGATACCTAAAATATGTACCTCGAGTCATACGATTATTTTAAAGTCTGAGATCATTTGCATCATAAGTTCAAAGTGGGAGACTTTTAAGTTAAGGTCAAACACTGGTTTCAAACAATAATTAAATGTGTGTATATCATTAAACTAAGCAGACCTCAGCTGATATAACATATGGGTTGAGTAGTACGAATAAACCATGAAGCTCAAAATTTCGCAACATTCGACTGTCGAATACGACGATTATGATAATGAGTTCGACGTGGCCCTCTTCTGTTGAAATAGTTCCAAGCATTATCGAAATATTTGCGACAATCAAGGCTGACAACCAAAACATTTGCAAGACTCAATTTTTGGGCCCAACAAATTAATGCCAGTCACATGACTTAAGCCCAGACCGTTCTGGCCACGTGCAATCTACGTGCAGTGCTAAATGCAATTGTTGTTGTTGCCTAAAATCAGCTCATGTTAATGTTAAGGCGTAAATTGTCATTAATTATGCGATAACTGCCAATCGTTATCGCTGCTATCAATTGCAAGCGCATCCAAAACTAACTGCTAATGAACGATATGATAACTTATACAAACAGAAACTAATAACCAATCCAAATAGCAATAAAACTATGGCGCAGTCTAACTAACTTTAAGTTAAGTATCTGAGTTGTTAAGTTGAATGTTAGCTAAAAGGTTATAATCTTATAGCCCTTTAACCTGTAAAATCTTACTAACACAATGGAAAACTTATAGCAACTGCAATTAGTGTAAAAATTCCAATAAGTAAATGCAAATAAACAAATATGGAGAGAATCGTTGATTTATTTGCACACACCCACATGTAAAAAGATATGAATGTGAATGTGATTGTGAATATGAATACAAATACGTTAAACAAATGATGAATAAGCGTATAAGTAACCAGCATGACGAGTAAATTATATATCATGTATGTAAAAAACTTATCGCCCAATTTGTGTATATTATTATATATAATATAGTATACATATATAATATCATTTCCTGTTAATGAGTCCTACGAGTTATTGTTGGTTTTAAAAATCATACGATTATTTGTTGTTTGGTTGCCAATTAAGGGCTTAGCGAAAGTGCAAATCAATTTTAAATGCTTTTGGGTCTTAAAAAGTCTTGTAATTGAGTTCTCAAAATGTTATACTAGTGTTGGTTAACGACTTTCTGCCCTTGGAATCTTTATTTTCTGCCTCACAGTGTTGTTATCAATGACAAGTGTCATTGGTCGTCATATTGCAAAACTGATGATTAAGCTTGAAAGTTCAAGTTTGTGATTTTGCACAACAAACAAAAGAATAAAATGCAAAGCTTGGAAAAACTTTTAATTAAATAAATATAAGTAAACAACTACAAAAAGATTAATAATATAGAGATTAGGTAAAACGTGGTTGCATTATTACAACAACTAATCGGGTTAAGTGCGCAACTGGTTTAAGTCTAATTTGCCATAAAATGAGCTCTCAGCCTGGCAACGCAATGTAATCCCAGCGTAAACAAGCTTACATTTGTTTTCCCTTACTAGTAACGATTGTAAAACACAAATGATTCATTCACGCAATAATCACGCCACACTATTAAAATAGTTATTGTAGTTGATAAGCGGGTTTAACGTTTCCTAGCTGGTGTAAACATAAATCAACTCTAATAAACAATGAAATTGTTTTGGCTTTTTATAAATAAACCAACTCCGATCTCATCTTCAGTTTGGAGCTTAAAATGTCACGAGGGATCGGGAATCGGGGATTTGGGAGACGTAATCGTACACGTCGAGACGGATATTTGTTATCACACCATGTCAGGTGGTTATTTCGCATAAAAGTGTTAAGATTTCACGAAATTTGACTATGCCCACCCAGTGATTGATTGCCTAGAAGTCATAGGAAATGTGGTACGATATAAGGTAAAGAATGTGAGAAAGATAAGTTATATATATTACCGCAGGTCGTATGATTCAAATGTAAATGTGATTAGTCATACAAATGTTTTTTTATACTATTCTACGTAGAATTCCATTATGCGCAGGTTCTGTACAAATACATGAACATACATACGTCAAAAATAGAATTTTAGTAGCTGTGACGTAACAAACTTAATCCAAGGCAATACTTGCGTTATCTTTATAAACAGTAGGACACGCGACGATAAGAACATCAACAAAAACAAAGAACTATCAATTCAGTGACGACAATTAAATACTCTCTAGACAAACTGACAGATAACATATGGAGCCGCATTGAAAAAATCATTATAGTGCGTTACACAATGCATATGAAAACAAAAATACCCTCTGTAAGTGTAGATATACAGTGAAAGAGGGAATTTAGGGCGCCTCTGCCGACGAGTCTTTGACTTCAATTAGAGAAAGCGATGTAGCTGATATGAATTAGTGCAATATGCGGGTCGGGCTTCTTTCTAATCGGATGTGTTTTAATCAAATTGAACTCTCAACTTACCCGCAATTGTGAAGCGATCCATGTAGTTGATGAGATTGACAAAGCAGAGAACGCCAACGGTAAACCATTGTTGAGCTGTTGTTGAGCGGGGAGTAGGTACTGATTCATTTCCTCGCAGGCGCTCCATTGAATCAAAATCTGATGCTACAAGCTGTTGTGACGAATAAGTCGGAGGTAATCCGAGCGGCTCCAAACTGGCTACGTCATCATTGCTCCCACTGCTGCTGCTGCTGTTGCTCATCGCCGGATTATCCATGGCTGCCGCGGCAGTTGGTAGCGGTTGATAGGCCTGATTGTGTTTCTGCGACATTCACGTGCCTTGCACTCACACACTCAGACACTCCTCCAACAACGACACTGAAGTCGAAAGTTTACTCAGCGAATACAGCAGCAAAACGTTGCGGCAAAAATATTTTTGCAGTCTCTTTATCTTTCTTTTTACATACAATACACTCACACACGCATACGATGCCGCGCAAACACACGCGATGCACGAAACTGAATAGGAAGCGAGAATGTGAAAATATGTGTTGGTGGCAGATTTCTATTCGTTCACTCTAAAAAAATTACTCTTTGGCAGCGTTTCAAATCCCTTAAAATTATATTTATTTACTTTGCTCTTGCATTTGTCTGTTCCTTGATTGAAAACTGATTCTGTTTGTTGCAATACGTATGTACCCTAGAATGCACTGTTGACTAATCGAATGCGGCGTTTACTTTTTATATGCATTTGCAGTGCTTCTATTTTAATTTTATATTATGTCCGCGACACGTCCACACTCTTTCAAATCACTAATTGGACTGAGAAGGAGAAACAGAGACAACTCTATTTGTTGTTAAAATGTTATCTACAGCGACCGATAAGTTATCGGCGATAACTAACACTGTCGTTATGACTTCTTTAAATGTTAAAATGTTTTTATTTTGTTTAAGCGTGGTGAAAAAATTATCTATTTTTATAATGCAATTAGAGTATATCAGATGGTTGACTATTAATAAAAAAAACCCAGATATTAAACTCTGTTTTGAAATAACAGCTGTTGACAGCATAACATTATAGAATACACAGTACTGCTGTCAACATTAATCGCACCTATCGATATGCATGCCGATATTTACAAACAAAGTAATATATCGATAGACGACCATCGCACAATAAATTGGCGGCATATTTAAAAAATACAAATAAAAACAACTCAAAGTAAATCTTGTAAAGCAAATCCTCTATTTATTTTATTTTTTGTTTTGCTTATTGGATTTAACTAAAATTAAGTTTCGCCCAATCAACCCAAATGCTTGCCGGCAAAAAGTAGGACATTATTCTGGGATTTTACAAGGTAGACAAACGGATGCGTGGCATAGAAATGTTTGCGCCGGATTGCCATTACCGGCATTATGCGAAGAACTGTGGACAAGGTCATAAATGCAGTCAAAATTTATTTAGTTGTTTCGTTGAATAAGTTTATTGAATAAATTTCACATGCTTGTTTAGTAAAAAAATGAGGAGTAAATTATCACCATGAGCAGTCTTGTAAATATTTTTTGGTGCACAGATCATGTTATGTTTAAAGTTTTAGTAGCTTTCCAGCAAATAGCACCGTGCTCTGCTTATTTATTATATAGTAATAGAATGGATGGTCTGCATGGAAACGTATTGGCTCCGGCTGGAACATGGGCATCGAAGCAAAACACATGACCATTGCTGTAGAAATGAGAGACAAAAACAAAACAATTATGATTAGAATATTCCCTTCGGTTATGAATGAGATCAACATTTATATGATGAGTAATATTTTAAGTAAACAACAACAAACGATGCGTAACGCCCTCTGCTAAAGTAAAATGATTCACCAATTTTAAAAAACTTGATCTTTTATTAAAACATGTCATGCAATAGGTTCTAATAAAATACTTAAAATTTAATTGAACTATATGGCATTGACTCTACTTTACGAGTGCAGCATGTTTTTGATTATTTCTCAAAATTGTTGCATTGTTTGCCAGCAAAGAGCACCGCATTCTCCTCATTGGCTATGTAATAAAAGAATGGACGATCTACGAAGAAGTCGATGGGATCCGGCTCGATCATCATCATTTCACAGCTTACAACCATTGCTGTGAAAATGAAAGACAAAAACAGACACAATACCATGTACGGATGATTAGAATGATACAAATATGCGGGCCAATTAAAATTAATGAAAATAATTCAATTTTATAAAATAAATTAATGGGTTTCCAGGAAATAATTTGTGTAGTTTGAAGTGATTAAAAATATATAAAGCTGAAGTGACAGATTGGGATCTTTAGATATAAATGTAGAATGTAGGTGATGGATGTAAGTCATACCAAATAAAATAATTTTAATATTATAAATTATATTGATCCATTGCATTTAGAGGGTCAATCCCAAGTTCATGAATTGTTGGGACAAAGTAAAATAATATAATTCATCATTGCTAATTTCAGTGATTTCTCAATTATTTTATTATATCACATTGTGCTATTGATTTTATAGTGTAATAAATTTTTTAAAGATCAAAATGACAGATCAAATGACAGTTGAAATACGTATAAAATATGTATAATTTTCGATGATCGCTCAAAACTTTTGCATCTTGCCAGCAAAGTGGATTAGGCCCTGTTTATTGGCAATGTAAAAGAAAAATGGATGGTTTGCATAGAACAACATAGGTTGTGGCTCATATTGCATTGATGCACGAAGACACATGACCATAGCTGTAGGAATAAAATATAAAACACAGTTGTATAAAAGTGCATTCATAAAGAATGCTTACAAACAAAAAGGGGAAATTTGGAAATGCTTTATGGTATGAAATGAACTAGGCGCACACGATAAGATAAAGTTTTAGTTATTCAGACATAACAAGCTTATTTTATTTCTACAAATAAATACCCGTGTTTATAGTGCTTTTATATAATATTATTAATTTGTATTTTTAATCAAAGCTCGTCATGTTCGTTGACTGTTGTGGCACAAGTGCCGGAAGTTGCCACGTCTAGTTGCACAACGGAGCCAAAGAATAATGGTAGACTTTGCTGATGGGCCAGCACATAGATAAATGGATGATCTGCATGGAACTCGATTGGATCCGTGAGCGATATGAGGCTGCGTTTCTTACGCACCACAACGCCTACCAAATGAGATAAGACAAAACGAAGACAAAATGAACAAACAGACCAAGAGGCATGCCACCTCAACATGCAACATGATGATGAAGTGCAATAGATGAATAAAGAAGGTATATAGATCACACTTACCGGTAGCTGCAGCTGCTTCAGTGCCCTTCTCATTGACATCGATGAAGGCCTTGTGGATGATCTTCGACACCTTCAAGTCGTCCGGACTCTTTAACATTTTGCTAAAGTCGGCGTGATCCGAGAACAAGTGCGTCATGCCCAACTAATTAGAATAATTAATAAGTGTTAGGTAAGAGTACAATCCGGTAATCTTCTATTTTATTTACCTGTTTAAAAGCCTCTGTCAGCTCCACCTCAAACTCGGACTTGAACTTGGGCAGCTTGACAAGCACCTGAGTCTTGTGCAGCTGCTCCGTGATCTGTGTGAGAGGTGTATTGCGGAGTTTCTCCTCCAGCTGGGACAGTCCAGTCTTGCTCTTGGGCAGCACTATCAACATGGAAAGGTCAGAGTCCTCGTAGGGTAATTCCAGCGCAGAGGCATCCAGGCTAGGCAGATCGGCATAGCGGAAACGTTCCTTTAAGTTCATCATGGGTACATCAATGCCATCGACCTCGTTCAAATGGAAACGCTCATTGTGGGTAGCATATTCTGGGAATGGATGCACCCAGTTACCCTTGAAATGTATCGCATTGACCAAAACAAGACGAGAATCGGCATCCAAGGCACTGGCCGGAACTAGATTCTTGATCAAGTTGTTAGTACGCTGTTCGACCCAGGAATTGATTAGACCCGCTGCCTGGACATTCTTGGCAAAGTCCACATGCTCGGCAGCCGATAGAAACTGTTTTGTGAGCAGAGAACTGAATTCATCCCTCAGCTCAAATCCTTTCATTATATAGATCTTGTTGGCAATACGCAGAATGCTACTGTTCTCATAAGCGGAAAGCACTTGGTGAAAACTCTCAGCAATCTGTCCCGCATCATTGGAAATAAGTCCAAGACCATTATCCAGTTGGGTGGCAGTTTCCCCAGAGGCTCCAAGACGGGCCATTGCTGCACAGCTCTGGATTGAGAATGGCGAGAAGACAACATTCTGATTGGGCTTCAACGAGATCAGTTTGCTGTACATATTGATGGAGAAGGTGGCCAACCGGCGAGAGAACTCGGCCACATTGTTGCTGTCGGTATTGGCCATCGTGTTGAGTGTGGACTTGGATTGGGATTGGGAGTGGGCCTGTTGCAGAGGTGGCTGTAGTAGCAGCAGCAGCAGCGAGAACGTCACACAGACTGTGGAGGGAAAACAACAATAGTATGTGAGAAGTGTCTATGTATTGAGCAATAATAATATGGGGAATGATTTCATTATTTTTATGTAATTCCCACTGTCTGAGTCACCTCGGCGGATGTTGTTCAGTTTTTGTCGTTGCTTAGCCGTCTTGCGTGTTGTTTTAACTCACAAACTAAATACGGATTGCTTTTTAAATGTCGCGACAATCTGTGCGTATGTCTATCTGTGGCTTTCTCCAATGTCTTTTCTCTTGATTCCCTTTTAGTGTGAAAGCGCTCTGTGTTCTGCTTTCAAAGGCGTCGTATGGCCAACTGATTGCTTGTGCTCTGTTCACAGTTGTTTTTCCACACAAAAATCACAAGCCAACACACAAATATACATATGCTTATGTATATGTGTAAGCATGTATATCTATTCACATACAACAGGTTTGCGCTCTCAATTAATATCGTTTCTCTTATTGTTAGCAGCAAGCACTACGTGAACTCATTCTCTCTTTGATTGCACGCTCTTTTTTCTTAAAAGCTAAAGCTTTCTTGTTGTGTCGTTAATCAGGTGTTTTAAGCGTTCTTACCGTTTAATTGCAAAAGTCGCTGCATTTGACTGACTAATTTGGCTTATATCAGTGAAGGATAGTAAAGTGTTTAACACAAATCACCGTTCAGGTGGTTATACAAGTTGTTCGAACAGAAGCGCGATTCAGACTGTCTGACACTTTGTAAATAAAGTTCTCATTTGTCGTTTTCGCTCTTCTTATCAGTAGTATTGAATGGAAATTAGACGCCGTTACTTCGAATCTGCGCTTCATTTAGAACCGTACATAAATAAGTACATACATAAATAAAGCTGATAACAGCACTAGTCTTTCGGTTGATTTTCGAAAACAATTTCGTTTTCATTCCCGTGTTGGGGACAGTTTGCACATTTCGTAAATGTAATCTTTATTCAATTCTAAATATTTATATATTTACATATGTACGTTTAAACACACGGTACATTTCAATACATCTGTTAATTTGGCTTGAATGCGTTCTTATAAGCCATACATTTTAGAACAATATAGTTGACCATTTAATGAGGGTGTCTAATGATTCTGAAATTTATATTATTTTATGTTTATCGCTTATAACCGTTCAGACTAAATTAACCAAGTAAAACGGAGTGCAAAAGAGCCATACCACTAATCAGAAACTCTTAGTGCGAATTCTCCAAGAGTACGTGAACTCTTCGATTTTTGTTAAATGTCTTAACAAATTCTTTGGTATACAATTTATATTGGGGATACTTAAGCATTTGAAGCTTATAATCTGAATGGTCATAATTTTATTTATGAATTCGCTATTATACGTAGTACTATCAGTGACGAGTTAAGCGAACTCACACGTATAATATTTATATTACAAACAAGTAGGGACGCTCAAGTCGAGTGTGCTCGACTACGAGATACCCTGCAAAAATACACCAAATACAAATACACGCTTTTAAACCTCTGCTAACTTTGCTTATTGGACATCTTCATCGTGATACAACTGCCAGTTTGATGCCTTCTTCTAACTGTTACATACGTTTTCATAAAATTGTTGTACCCATATTTTTTTTTAAATTTTTCACTTGGGAAATTGTACAAAATAAATATCAGCCAGGCGGTCTGCTCTTTGCATTCTCTCTGTGAATTATCTTATCTAAAATGTTTCATTTTATTCAGTTTTTTTTTGGCTGATTCACCTCGCTGTTAGTTTGTTTTTTATGTTCGGTTAAGACGGTTGGTTCGTCTATAGTTTTGTCAATTGTTGACGTTTTCAGGTAAATGAGCCATCAATTGGCCTCATCACTTTCATTTTTAAATGCTTCTGCGTACTAACCAACCAAGTTTATTACTTTAGTATTAATTTTTCCGAAGAAAAGAGAGCTTTATTAACGTTTTGTAAATATTCTCTGCGACTCAAGTAATTTCGGTTATCGGTTTCAGTTGACAGAGCAATTTTGAAGGTGTCTGTTATCAGTTGTCTTTTCAAGTGCTTATACGTCGTGAATATCCCAACTAATAATACTATATATTCGACTATATGAGTTCAGTTATCACATTGATGCGGATCTCGGAAGAAACAGTTTTCAGAACTTTAATTTGTCGTTGCAGTAAATATGGTTCTACTATCTATTACAAAAAAATGCCCTTGATGTGAACTAATTAAGTCCGATTTTATTTTTTCATAGACAAACAACAGATATGATAGCAATATGAAAGAAAATAGTAAAAAAAAACTCAAATTAGGAAACTGAAATAACTGAGTATGCGGTTTGTCGATCTTAAATAAATTATTGATATAATTATGACAGATTTTGTGCTGTGCTGGAATATGGGCGGGGTCCAGAAGAGCTGCAATGCATTCGCTAGAGATTTGTTCGATGTGGTTGCCAGAAACAGTTCTACAGAAAACAATGCAATTATCTCACCTGTGTCGATACAAACATCCCTTATATATGCCTTTATGGGTGCTGACGGTTCAACGGCAGAGGAACTACGTCAGGGACTCAACCTGGGATCTGGTGACCGAGAGGAAATTGCCAAAAGCTTTCATGAATTCTGGACAAAACATTGCACTTATGGTGACAAGTTGACTCTAAGATCCGTGAATCGAATATTTGTGAACAAGACGCTTACCTTACAACCTGAGTTCCAAAAACTTGCTGAGGATTATTTCCAATCTAAACCGGAAGCACTGCAATTTTCCAATCCGGTGGAGGCCACAAATACTATTAACGACTTGGTAATGAAAGATACGGAGAACAAGATACAGCATCTGCTGCAACCGGATGCAGTGAATGCGGATACGAGTGCTGTTCTAGTAAATGCTCTTTATTTTAAGGGGAAGTTCCAAAAGCCCTTCACCCCAGAATCAACAATGTCTGATGACTTCTATATAAGCGACGGCATTCGTGTCGAGGTTGACATGATGTATCAAGAAGATAAGTTTAAGTACATTGAGCTACCAGAGCTGGATGCTAGAGCCGTCCAGTTGCCCTACGAGGATTCCGACATATCCCTACTTATCGTACTGCCAAGGAAGGTTATGGGTCTGTTGGAAATGGAGCCTAAACTGGCGACTATCGATTTGGGTAATATTGAAAGTAGAATGACAATGGAAGATGTAGAGATAGCCATGCCCAAATTCAGTCTAGAGTTTGATTTGGACTTAAAGGAGACACTACAAGAGGTATTGACCCGATAATTTCAAACCTAAAAATTACACGATTCTAAAAGGTTTCTTTATTCCAGCTAGGCATATCGAAGTTGTTCGATGACTCTGCGGATCTAAGTAAACTCTTTACAGAGCCAACTGGACAAAAGATTTCAGCTGCCAAACACCGTGGATATATTAACGTCAATGAAGCGGGCTCAGAAGCCGCGGCCGTAACCTGTAAGTTGAATCATTATATAACTTTGAATATGAGTTGAATTTATCTTCAATTCACATTTTTTTAGGTATGAAAATTGTGCCTATGAGTTTGAATATGCAGAAGAAAACCTTCAAGGTCGATCATCCATTCCTGTTCTTCATACGTAGCCCCAAGGCGGTTTTCTTTGCCGGTCGTTTTGTGGACCCTCAAAAGGAAATAGACTCAACTGAATATAAGAGATTGAAATATTTGAGTGAATCTATGAAAGTTGATATGAGTCAAATGTCTTCTCGAAAGTCAGAATAAGTTAATAATAATATCAATAACAATACTTGTTTTTGTTCCTAACTCTTCCAACATATCTAATAATAATATCATAATAATGAATGTAAAATTGAATTTATGATTAGTGTAATGAGGGGCAAGCTTATAACTATTGTTAGTTAAAGCGTACTTCTGACTCTCGGCTTATTTCTAAGAACACCGCTAACAGTATCGACTTCTCGAAATGACTGGTCATAATCTTCATAAAGGTTGTCGGCTATTTTGAAAATTTAAAGTTTAAATTGTCGTCAGAACAAAATTAAAATTTTGAATTTGTCATTATGACATTTTTTGAACTTCATAAATAAAATGGGGGGATTTTCTCCGTTATAAAGATTATGTTTATTTAATTGTTCTTTAATCAAGCAATAACTTATCTAATCAATTCGCCCATTCATTCGATTTTCTATTACAATCAAGCGTGTGCCGGTACTGGAACTTTAGGCAGCTAATTTGTATGCAAACCAATAATAAAAGTTACAGTAATATCAATATATTACGATTACCAAATGTAGTCGTATGATATACATATTTAAGCTAAAATAAAATTAAAAGAATAACGCAAGCAATCTATGGAGCGCCAAAGATTGAATACCCGTGCAGAGACCTGTATTCAAATTTCGACATATGTGTGTTCCTTTTTGATATGGTAGTCCAATTTTATCCTAATTTGGTCAGATTATATATACGAAACACACAATTTATGAGTTTAGCCAAGATATGTAGCTTAAAAACCAAAAAGTTATTTTATACAAAATGTTGATTTCTAACTGATCGTTCCTATGCCAGCTATTCGATATATTGGTCCGATTCGATACTGTTCTTACATATGTCATGGTCATCAAGTGCCAGGTCAAGTTAGCTTCAAAACTGAGAGACTAGCTTGCATAGAAACAGGCTGACGGACGGACTGATATTATGGGATCTGCCACGCCTTTTTCAATGCGTTAAAGATTTAGTAACAACAATTATAACGCCATCTGCATGACTATAAAAAACAAATTGAATAATGAATTCCATTATAGATCTAAATTAATGCTCTTTCGAAACATTCCATTTATATTGAATGCATTCTATTCCCAAGCCATTATAAAAAAGTAAAGCAGCCTCCATTAAATATTCTGAATGGCCCTTAACTATTTCCACACACTTCTGTGTCGAAATGGGTTCTCATTTATATTTTATATGAATATTTCGTATATAGACATATGTATTTCGGGTATTCACTTTGTAAATATTTGTAAATATGTCTTTAAAAATGACATCATCATAGACATCATCGCTGAGAGAAAAGAAAAACAGAGAAGTGGCATTGAAATGAAAAGAGAAATGAGAGAGTGCGTGATAAGAGAGCACTGAGTGAATACTCTTTAGTATTTGTTATTATTGAAATATTGACACAGAGTTCATGGCCAGTTCAAACTGTATTTCCATATGTTAATACTAAAAAGTAAATGTTGCTAAATAAAATGGTTTCTCATTTCACAAGTTGACCATGGTCTAGGGCCCTTCAGATATCGTTAAAACGCTGACGAAAGTATTAACGGTACCGATACAAAGTACGCGTCAAAGCTTTGGCTTCAACTGTCTAGTGGTCAGAGGGGTCAGGGGAGTCAAGCGGGTGACAATCCTGTACTTTGACTGTCTTCCACTTAGGCCTAAAGTCTAAACCTGGCCGGGAGCAACAACAAAAGTTGACCAGGTTTGCCGAGCACAATTCACACAGCAGTTTTCAAAAGCCGATTGGCATTTTTCTCGAAATTGAAAAACGCCAATCGCATTTATGTGTCCGTCTAATACGAGTTGGCCAGCTTTATTAGCCCTTGGTGAGAAACAAATCGAAAAAGTCCACAAGTTGCCGGTGGCAAAACTGCAACAACGCACATAAGGAACTGCTGTGGACAAGTGTTGACGTGTAGTACAGTCTAACTCCGCTTTAAAGGCTAGGTAGGGCTTAAAATATAATTCGTTATATATTTCAAAAAGTTAACTTCTTATGATTTCTTTGAGATTGCTTAGGTCTGAATCATTTATCGACTTCTATCAGTCGACTAGTTGACAAAAAGCTCTTCAAAATTGAAATTTAATTAGAATATAAGATCTTGTGTCAAACAACTATATTTTCAAGTAATTTTATTTAAAGTTTAAAATTTAAAATATAAGTGAACTTTCTTTTTAAACGAGCCTTGAAGTGTTGCGTGCTTCTAATAACCACACAAAATCAAGAGCTCAGTTGTATCTGTTGGGTTAAACAGACACAAAGCTAATAAACGACTGGATTGGATTGGGTTTTTGGATTGGTTTTGGGTTAACCAAGCAAAAGCTTATAAATGCCACTGCTCAGTTTCATTCTGTAAGGCATTCAGTGTCAATTGCAGCTCGTAAATTGCAACACAGGCAGAACAACAACAACAATGATAGCAATAGCAATAGCAACAACTTGATGAGTTTTAGTTGCACAATGCCAGCCTGTTTCTTGGCCCAAAGACAACTGACGCTGATCATTTGCCAATGTCCAGTGGAATATGCGATAGTTTGGCAATGTCATATCATCAGCAGTAAGGGGAACACTCATACTCATACTCATACTCATACTCATACTCGTATTCGTTTGCACATGTCCTGGCAACTGTCTGGCAATAAATCAAAGTTACTGTGGCTATCAATCCACGACAAAGGAACAACAAAATATCTACGAGATGCATTGGCGAAATTTGAATGCCAGAGTTAAGTGGCCAAGGCACAAGAAACACACAGATACTCGTACACACAGATACACACATCTGCACACACTCAGGGACAAAAATCAACAACTTCGCCGGCAATTTGTTGCAATCATCCTTAGCCTGTTCTAAGCTCTCTTTTCCTCTGGCCAATTTTTGTTTCTTTTTTTTGCTCTGTGTTCAAGCCAGCTCAGTTGGCAGGCCAAGGGATTCAGCCAAATTTAATGGTTATGTCAGTGCTAACTTTTTGCTGTTGCCCACTTTTTGGAGCAACTTTGCCGGGATTGCTTGTAACAAACAGCTGTAAATTCAATTTGTTAAGTTTCCGACATTTGACCAGGGTATTCGGTTCATTGTAATTGCTGGCCATTTATGACAGTGTAACATAATTAAACGTTATTGTTGACCAACTGACAAAAGCAGCAACAGTCAAGTGAAAACAATTACAACGGATTTACGCACGTGTAAAACATTTTAATTAAAGCCGTTTGCCTTTTGTTTTATTTAATTTGAGATATTGTGCGATTTTGTTACACTTTCTCTTCTGGTAGTTCGAAGGTCTCGACTCATGCCCCATGCCGTGGCATTCCAAACATCACTAATTGGTTGCAAGGTGGCCAAGGGAATATGCATCGACTAAGCTTGCGTCAAACTTCTGTGCGTTGTCCTAGGCAACGTTTCACGCTTCCGTCAGCAAATTGAAATTCAAATGGTGCCACAAACCGCTGCGGCAAACGTTAACGGGAATGGCAATAGCGACGGAAACGGAAGGAAATGCAATGCCGTTGCACACAACTGCAAATAAGAAATTGTTCAGCTCAAGGTAGCAGTATGCCAATTGCAGACATTGTACTGACAATGCGGCAAAAGTTTGCCACGCTTCACTGGCTATTGCAACAGGCATTGATGCGCTTGTACCGTCTGACCCCTCCCCCAATTTTCCACAATCCCCTGTTGGCAAATTCCACTGTCAGTGCCAGTGACGACTAAATGACGACTTCTTTGAAATACTTGTCCAAATTGGCACACTGCTATTTCTTGATGCTGTCAGTTTGGTGTTTTGAATTGTGGCCGAGTGTGCGATCATCTGAAAGTCCGTATAAATAAATATATAGCATACAATTTAACTTTTCATTTTCACTCATTGGATTATATGCATTCTTTTAAATTTCATTTAAATTGATTGGGTAAAAATTACACTTTTTCTCTTTATCGCTTAAACTTATTAAAATAAGTTTATTCTTTTTTTCCTGTGATTTATTGTTTAAGTCTTAGGGCCGATTGTTAATTCGTAGTGACTAGCGCCTTAATAGCTTTAGCTTTTAGTACGTTAAATCAAATGGTGTCGAAAGTTAAAACAGGAACAGATCTGATGATAGCAACTTAATTAAATATGCTTTCAATTTAATTCTTTTTCAACATTAAAACTATATTACTACACTAACACTATACACTATATATAAAACACTTGTAATCCTTATACGAGTATTCAACTAGTATGAAAGGCTACAGTCAAGACAACCAGACTGTTAGAGTCCCTGTACTTACAATTTGATCTGTGTAGAATAAATATTCAGGAGTCTACAGACAGACGGGCGAATATACAGTCATAGCGACTCGGTTCACTAGATTAATAAAATGATTTATTTCACGTTTCATTTATGTTTTGTTAGGTTAAGCTGGTACAAATGATAGTTTTTCTCTTTATCGGGATTTATATTTGTCAGCTCTAAGTGATTTCAGAAAAAAGAAAATCATTTTCAAAAAGTCTTATCGAAGCGGTTGACAAAATCTTAATCTACAACGATTTCTAAAAAGATCTGATTTCAGATTCTAATAAAACTCATTGAAATAAGAAAAATATAACATCGTTATCTCGAAAACTAAGCCCGAATTCAATAATGTATTATAATTTTTTGAGCAACTTAATACACTAATTACTAATTAGTAATTAGTAATAATTAATAATTAGTCTACGTCTCAAGAAATATGTGTCAAATCATACGCCATGTGGTCTCATAAGTAGTCAAAGGAAGAATGCATTCTTCCCATTCGGATGGGTATATTCTTCGGAAACTAAAGAAAACGTTTTATAAAACTAATGAAATATTAGTAAATGATTCTAAAGATTAAATCATAGAAGTCGGTTCAATATTCCAAAGTTAGGGTCGACGGATATATAGTGAAGCGAAGGGTATCTTTACTTGAACCTTCTTGCCAAAACCTATCACAGGCTTTGGAGGATTTAAAAAATGTTTTTTGAATAAATGAACATATAGCCGGGTATCAAAAGTTTTCGGAGATGATAACTGTGTTTTTCATTGAAGAAATATATAAAATCTTTCTATTAAATCGATAGATTAACTTCTAAGAACAATTTTCACTTACTTTGAAATTTTTCATGTGATATTTCTTTTCAGGAATGTTGAGTAATTTATGTGTATATCTTGAGAGCCATGGACAGCATTGGCCAAGTGACAGCTACAATGCAGTGTAACCAATGCACAAGGACGCATACCAGATAACAACAACCAAAAAAGTAAAAAAACATCAACATCATATATTTAGCTATAGAGAAGCAGTCTTGTTCCGTTTTCATGTGAACATGACAACTTTGGTAATTAAGGAATTATGTCATGCGCACATTTGTGTTTACCTTGTATATCTTTGGGTGTGTGTATGCGTGTAGGTGTCCGTGTATTTATGTATGTGTGAGAAGGATATTTTTGTTAGCTTTTGGTAACCATGGAGTTGCTTTGTGCAGATGTGTTTTTTGTGCATATTGCAATTGGCATTTAATTTAAAAGTTACCTCTCTGGATTTTCCATTTCGCAGAGACATTTTTCGCATTTCTCCCTTTGAAATCTAGTTGGAAAACTAACAGAACCGAGTTGATGACTTTATATGACCATGAACTGAAATGAGTTGCTTTCTTAACAGGCTCCTTTAATAAATTAGATGGATTCTCCTATGCATTGCTTGTGCGTTTTATGGTTAAATGTCAGACACAGTTCAAAGGGGACACAAATGAAACAAATGTGAGATAAGTATTAAGAACCAGAATGTCCACAGTTTGTATGACCTTTCACATAGGCTTTTTCAGACACTGTAACTGCCACAAAAATGATAATGAAGAACGTGTTCGGGCTTCCGCTGTCATTGACTCTTGGTGTAAGGGAACAAAATCATTAAAAACCAAACACAAAACAATAAAAAGCACAGCAAATAAAATAAAAGTCAATGATGATGTCCTGGCAGATACTACATAAATAAGTATACATAAATGGGATAACCCTTCTAATGAGTTAGGAGATAATCAAGAATAGTTTTGAAAAACAATACGATGCTTGTCTTATACTATAACTAAAGAGTTAGGTAACTTTAAGATCACACTGGCAAACTTTAAAGTTTAAAGTGCCGTAAAAGAAATCCTCTCTGCTTTATTTCAGCTTTATTATACCCATTTAATGAGTGCTGGGTATGAAAACAATAAAACTGATGTGGTTAGCGTCCCACTTTATTGGAGTTCGTAGAAAACAAGTTAACACACTCGCATAGACAGCTTCCATCGTGCGTATCGTACGTATCTGGTCGAGTCAGGTTAATGAAAAACTTGGACATGTTTGTAGAAAGTTCTTGGCATCAATGGGACCTAAAGTTCAATGGCTGTCAACGTTCAGCCGGATCGCACTGAATTGTCCTTTTTGCCATGCAAAGTGCAAAATGCTGTCAAACACTTTAAATTTAAGCACATGCCATTGAATATTGAATAAATATTCAAAGTATTCATTGTTGCATCAATGGGCTGTTGCTTTACACTGAATCTGATTCCAAATTGAATACTAAATAAATAACAATAATAAATCTTACAGTCCTTGACAAACACTTTGATTATTTGCTTTGGTTTTTGTTTGGTTTCTTGTCGGTTTTATTTCTGTTGTAGTTGTTACCTCTTGTTGGTTAATTAACATTTCGTTTGTCAATATTGACAAGAGCCACAAAATTAAAATGAAATTTAGTTAGAGTGGAACTCAAACTGAAGCTGGAACTCAACTCCATTGACAGGTGCTTATCAGAGCCAGCATGTTGACCATGGCATGTTGAATGGTCATTTGTAGTGCGTAAGCGTAGCTAATTGTAAGCCTATCAGTTGCCGTTGGCATTCGATTGTGGTTAATCTGACTATGTACCCTCCCCCTCGGATCACCTTTCACCTCTCACTTCTCACCTGCCAACAACAAACAGCATACCTGAGCTGGTAATCGTTGCTATGCCACGAGAAGGACATTCGCTGGAGGCCAGTTTAAGCCTAGCAACGTGAGACTTTAATTGCTATTAAACATGTTCTGATTTAAGCTCACATTTATTCAAAAAAATGTGTCGAAATTTAATTTGTATTACTTAAACCAAAAAAAAATACACGAGGCTTTAATTGTTATTAAAAATTTTCTGATTTAAGCTTAATACCAGTTTAATTAAATCAATTTTATTCAAAAGATATGTGTCGAATTCCTGTTTGTATCAATTAAAAAATACTTTTATCACTGCACTAGAGGCACAGGCTTATTAATTGATATTCAATATATTTGATTAAGAGAAATTTTAAAATTAGAGAAAATTGATATAAATCGGTTTGGATGTTTTTAGTCATAAGATTAATTTAAAGCAGGGATCGTAACAAAGGCGGCAAAATAATAGTTCAATTGCAATTTTTTAAAGAAAAGTTAGTTAATAAAACTACTTTATCTCTTTTTATTATTATAGTTGTAATTTAAGAGATATTCTGCAACTTATAAAAAAAGAGCTATTTTACTAAAACAATTAGAACTAAAATTAAAATAGCAAAATCTCCTTAAAAAAGTGGCTTTTTATGAAAGCTAAAAGCATTCACATTCTTTTAAAATGAATATAAACATTCCTGTTTTCTAAAATTCTAGGAAAGATAAAATTTGAGCAGCTGCCGGTTTCATAATGAGTCTAGCTTTATTCTAATAGTCTTGCATTTTCCAGGAAATATTAACAGCAAAATTCAAACATCTTTTGAACAAATGTGGTTTATTTCCAACGATTAAAAGCATTCACATTCTTCCAAATTCATAAATATATTCAAATTTGTTTACTGTAATGCCAATACACTAAAATTTGAGCAGCTGCTGCATTTCATATGAATCCAACTTTATAATCTGCCGATTTCCAGGAAATATCAAGAACTATCAGGATGCCCTTAAGAAATGCAACTATACAAAGCATTCCTGACATACACAACTTGTGTGTGCTCTCTCAGAGCATTCAGGGCCAAAAGCAATTGGCAACGCGAGTTGGTAGGACCTCTACGAACATGTTCAAGGCAACACTTCCAGTTAAGGGGCAATAGAGAAATTCAAACGGAAATTAAAAGCTTTGGTTGAGATTCTGGCTAAATGTAAGGCAAATATTGGTGTGCCATAAATAAGTCGAGTTGCTGTCCCTGTTTAGCGGCTGCGCAGTGGCAAGCTGGAAGTATTGTTTTCGTTGCAAGCACACATGCAACATGTTGTGTTTTGAATGCTGTGCGGCAATCAGTTGGCGGCTTTATAAAAGCAACTCGCATCGCAGTAAACGAAACAGTTCTCAACTTGTACGCAACGGGCGCGTTTCTCTCTTGGCCACGTCACGCGTATTAGCCACAGAGAAAAAAAGGCGCTGCCAAATCGCCAAGTGACGGTTAAGCGTTTTGAAAGCCCATTTGTAAATGGAAACAAGTGCCAGACTAGAATACATTCATTGTAGAAGGCATTGTATATGCCAGGAACAATAAATCAGACGCTTAATCAATCTCACGTGCCATAGAGCAGTTGACCTTTCGCCTTTGCCATTGGCGGATTCTTCGTTTCAGTTACAGTGTTTTACAGCTTTGGTGATTAAGTATACGCCAGGTAAGCCACAACACGAAATAACTAAATCTCTTTGACCTACTAAGTGACAAAAACAATGTGCGTGTGCGTGTGAGTGTGCGTGTCCGTCCGTGTGTGTTTTGTGAGTGTGTTTACGTGTGGTCATTTGGAAAATGTCCTTCTGACCCAACAGCCTTGTTGTGACCTGCCCTGCATTTTATGGGCGCATTAAAACATAAACAACAGCCTGACTGCAAGTGGCCAAGTGTAGCGTGGAGCGTCCTTTTAAAAGACACTCAATTCAAATTTTTGTTTCCTCAACTCCTTGCATTTCCAGGGTATATGGCAAGGATGGGGCTTGGATCAAACTTAACGGCAAACATTTGCGCGCCATAATGAAAATTTATCGTAAGCGCATTAAATTTGTAGCTGGCACAAGTTTCATTTTGCCTTTTTGTCATTCGCCCAAATCGAACCAAAGTCCTCGACCGTCGCTGCCTTGCCAGGTGAAAGCAAGGAGGCACAGGAAACAGGAGACAGGAGACAGGAGACAGGAAAGGGAGATCTGGGGGTAGGAATCGAACACTTCTTGGTCACAATGCCAACGCCATGTTGTGCATTTTTATTATGCTCGCACATGGCACCCCCAAAATCTAGAGGGTTCCGGAGTTTGAGTGCCTCGTGCCTCGGCCTCATGCCCCAGGCCAGAAGCATCCAGTATGTGTGAGAGAGTCTATAATAAATTCTAAAATTGTCAAATAAATATGAAAAAAAAGTGAAAGCGTATTTATGTCCCTTTACATTTACATTGCTACGAGTATATTCTCTATAATCGGATTTGATTCTGCACTTGAGCAGTTTCTCCCTTTATAGATTATTTCAGCTAAGAGATGTCCTACAGTAATTTTGGAACCAAATATTCAGCTTAGTAAAAGTATTTTCATTTAGATACGAGTATAGGAAATATCTATAACCAATTTGAATCGCTTGAATGCATGCTTCTATGTTGTATTCAAATTTAAATGATTATATTAAATTAAAAGCTTTGTCGTTTTATTTGCTTCTTAATTTCTAGAAAATGAAATCAAAGAATTTCTATGCTAATAGCCGTATCGAATTCTCGGAAGCAAAAGAAACAGTTTCATGAATATTTAATTAATTCATTTCCCATAAAAACGTCTAAAAGTATACAAATACAGTTGGCAAACAAGCCTCGGGATTATTAAAATGAATTGATTTCTTATATTTTTTTAATAGTCAAATGATTTAGCAAATTACCATCTTTGTGATTAAACATCTTGTTAACTAGTGTAGTGACATTGTCGAACGGTGAATACATTAATAGTGAACTGAAGTGTAAATAACGTGTTAAAATGTTGCTTCAAGCTTTAAAGCCAACTCCAATGAATTACTTAAGATTTAGCTGAATATTTCAAAAGGATTCAACTTATTGACTGAGCGCCATTCAAAATACCTTTAAGGAAGCGAGTAAAAATCACATCAGCTTAGCCAAAACACTCACACACCTGTCGAGCTACTCACACACACTCATAGAAATACGCACTCATAAATACTCAGTCATGTGTTTATGCTAGATTAAACATTCTGCTGCCAACTGCAAATGGGGAATAACAAGAACACTCACACAGCTACACACACTTACAGTGAAAGACGCACACGCCTACACCCACAGACACACACACACACACACACACACAGATACACGTAAGTACAGGGCTAAGCATGTGGCATGTGCCTGCCTCTGGCTGATATTCATTCATTTTTATTACACCCTGCACTTAATAAATACAAAGGGTCTTTAAAGATTGTAAATAAAAAATGTGCGTAACAGGCAGCAAAAGACAGGACAAAGCCCATTAGACAAGTGTATTCTTGATCAGCTACAACAATCGCGTCTATATAGCCATGTTCGTCTGTATGAGTACCTAGATTGCGCCGACTATAAGGCCTAGAGATAGCTAACTTCTTACGTAAGCAGAATATAAGAATAGTGTTTCTTCTCATATTTTGATTGCTGGGACTTCTTTCGGAGTTTTTTAATTGATCTAAATCTAAATAATTTATCTAAATATTATTTACCTATCTTAGTGCTGGATTGTTACTTTTTGATCCACATATAATTAAAATTTAACAAATGTATCCTAAATACGTACTTAAAGAGTTTAAAATAAAATCCAGCATTTTAACTAGAAATTAAGAATGATTTATATTTCTGTACGTGTTCCTTACAGAATAAGTACAGGGGCTATTACAGTCGGGTTCTTTCGATTGTTGCTTTTGCTACTAGGTTTTTTTTTAGTATCTTTAAGTACGCATCTCAAGCGAACAGCTGCTCGTTTGGCGCCTGGCAGATGTAGAGCACAGCACGAGAGAGCGTTAGAATTTGACTGTGATAATGAAGTCTAGACCGGATGCCTAAAATGTGGCACTTAGTTAGCTTTATATCCGGCCAAACTTCGCCTGCTCTACTTTGTAAATGTATACATAAACTTACCCAGGGGCCACATTAAAGTTGTCATTGGCAGTTATTAAAGTTATTTTGGGTTTCTTCCACCGCATCGTTATCATTTGTCATAGAAACAAAAGCCTATGTGTGTGCGTTTTGTTGGCCATTAATTATATTTATCCCATTTACTGGTTGGAATTGAAATTACTATTGTGTATGTATGTTTGAGATGCTCTTCATATCAATGTTCACATTTGTATATCTGGACACAGTTGCCTGCAGTCTGACACCTTGAGCATGTAATTAATTGCACTACAGAGGAGACTTCTCTAATGAGTCCAATGAAATAGCCCACAAGTAAACAGCCTTCTTAAGCTGTCTTGAGTGTACTTTAATTTTCGATGATGACTCTGCTGTTTATTAATGGAACGCATTAGCTGAGTCATAGACCCCCAGCAATCCTCTGGAGTCGCGCTTAACGCACATTTGCATATCACGCATACGCCGCGTATGGTGCGTAGCTTCAGGACGCCTGAGAATGATGGCAGCTGCGTAAAAAATGCATTGCTTATGTAAAGTGCAGATTGAAAATGCGACCAACGCATGAAAATACAATCAAGAGTGTGGAAATCAGCTCACAGAGGCAATGTTGCCAATCTGGCTTGTTTACCGCTAGATCTATCGTACTTTAAAATCTTTAAATGTTTTTAAATGATACATTTAAGCCACCATTTTTATTTTTTTATATTCTTTTTGGTATAATTCTGATAGCTAAAATAAGTTATATTTGAGAAGGAGAAAAAAGTATAGAAGTACATAATTAACAGTTTTAAAGACAAGGCTTAAATCAAATCAGTTAGAATAAATGCATGGCTATAGTTATTTTCTTCAACCAACTTTCGTTGGTTAATTTTTTTCGAAATGGAGATATTAATAACAGTCTGTTCAAAGCAGGAATATTAACCGACACGAATAAAGGCATCAGTTACAGTGTCGTTTTTTGGTATGGTCTTGGATTTTGCTTAATGGTTACGTACAATTTTGTTATATCTGTTTCGTAAAGGCTACTGTTTTTTTCTAGGTTTTGTTTTCAAAATACGGGTATGAGTTCGGTTTCCAAAAATATAAATATTTTAAAAATGCTTTATTCATATTACCAAGTAGAATCAGAGCAATAAATACTTAACAAACATTTTTTAAATTGGTGAGTTTTTAGCGACCTTTTTAATTGTTTTAATTTTAAATGTTTAGCTGACTCGAGCTCGAAAATGAATTCAATTTAAATTTAAATTTAATTGAATGATAACATGTATTATGTTTATGTATGAATGTTCATGTACTCATGTTAAGTTACACTCAATTAAATATTTGAAATCATTCCCAAATTCAAAAATCAATTGCATTTTCGCATTCGCTAGCCAAACCCGAAACAAACCGTATCTGTTTCTAAACGGTTATATCGGTTATTAAAAATATGTTTTCGGATACGGAATAATAAATTTGTGTTTCGGTTACGGTTTTAGGTACGGTTGTAAATTTTAATCGGTTAATACCGGCTAACAGTTACGGTTTCAGTCCCTTGTTAAAAGACTTGTATCCCAGCATTCTGTAAAAGATTCCAATTGAGTATGATGAGGTTCCACCAAAAATGCAGTAAGTTCTTAGTCATAATAACACTACTTAAAGAAGAGAAATTAAAGAACAACAAACCTTCTACGGTTACAAGAAATTTGCTGAAATCCGTCTATATAACAAATTAAACTGGGACAAGTATTTTCTTTTATTTTTATTTATTTTTTATATCTAGCCTATTTTAACTGTTAAAAATCTAGTAGCCCTGCCCTGCCAGCAACGAGTTTTTTCTTGGTTTTTATTAAAATTAAATGCACATAAAAGGTTCAAAAGGTCGCCTACTCTAGTTTGTCATTGATGACGCGCTCATGCGTTGAATAGGGACACAACCTACTGTTCCTACTCCTGTTAGGGATTTCCTATTTCACTCTCATGTGTGCACGCCCTAATGCGCCCATTTCCACTTACTTTAATAGTTTTTGTTCTTTTTGGCAGCACTTGTAAGAATCTCTTGGCCGCACTCAAGCCTCACAATGCTTGCCAGCTGATGGCTTCATTCAAATCTCATACACAAACACACAGATACTCAAGCACACACACACAGACACACCCATACCCAGCTGGTAAGACTCGTGTTTATGGATGAACTGTGTTCATGGGCTTTGCGGCCGCAGTTTGCCCTAACCAGACTTTGATTAAAGTGCCACAAACATTTGATTGAGCTGAAGTGTGTGCTGATCTTATGGTCAGCAAGATTTTGGTTTAAGTTTTAGCATTTTATTGAAATTTTTCACTTAGCAACTTTGATAACAAGAGCTCCAAGAGTTGTGCGTGTGCGTGTGTGTGTGTGGTGGAGCCTTGTTTGATGGCACTTAATGACTACAAAATGTTCATTTTGAGCATCGTCTAAATAGCGAGCATTCCTGGAATGTGGGACAAGACGAAAGCAAACAGAAATTGTATTTTATTAAAAGCAATTTCAACTTGGCGACAAATGCCCTCCACAAAGGAAAAGCAAAGGGAAAGCTAGTGGCAACAGAGGAGAAGGAAAAATGGTTTCAGGCACGTTTTCCAACTTGTATGCCATAATGGCGGTAGTTGAGAAAATGAATAATGTATGCTCCAAACGTTATATGAAATTCATGAGCATAAATGTTGACAACAATTTGTGTAATTGCTGTTAAAAGTGTTGCATTTAAACAGGAAACTAAACCCGACTAACAACCTGTGTAAGTGATACACAAGGGCGATGTTGTAAAAATGCAACTAAATGAATGAATGAATGAATTAATGAGTGAATGAACGAATGTGCAACCTAATTAACGTAACGGTGAATATTTACTGTTCATTAACAATGAATTTGCTTGGCAAAATGTTTAAATAATTTGATAGCACACCTGGTTGCACAATAGGTTGTTATGTATTTGCACTCGATCAAGTGGAAAATCAAAACTAAAAACACACAAATAGCTTCTCTTTCTCTTACTCTTCCTTTCTATCTCTCTCTCTCTCTCTCTCTCTCTCTCGCTCTGTGGTGAGTCAAACAAAGAGCTGCTTGCAACAAGAGAGCATGCCACAAAACTGTTCGACAGTTGAATGTCGTTTCCTATTGACAGCATTAATAAGGATGAATTGGCCAGCTGAACTGCCGGCTCATGCTTGGCTGACCAGCATTGACGTTCAACTAACTTGGCTTAAACAGTCCACACAAATATAGTGCCAACTTTTCCCTCTCTGACATTGTTTGCCAACTGCGTTTTAAGGACCAGCATCTGATATGCAATTGTTGTTGCCTTCGATAATGCTGCTGAAGTTTGTTGTTGTGCCAACTGCAACAGAATGAGACAGGCACAAAAAATAGCAACAAATCAAAGCGTGCCATATGCCTGGCTAAACCACTCAACCAGACAGGGATATCACACACACATATACACACACTCATTGGTGTGCGTTTTGCCACCATTTGTTGCTTTAGTTGTTGTTGTTGTTGTTGTCTAGCTATTGGCAATCTCTGCTTAACATCCGCTTGCCAAACGCAGGACAGGATTCAACCTCCACGTGATGGGATTTCTCATACTCATATATTTATACAGTTGGTCACGTAAGTGTTTTGACCAAGGCTGCAAGCCTTTCAAATTTTGAAGAAGGTTCGGCTTGGTGGTTCAAGCCAGTTTCGGGTTTGGTTTGTGATCCTCTGAACCTTGGCTCGAGCTTCGCTTCAATTTAATTTATGACAATTTTTTAATTTTACCAATTGTTTTAATTTATTTGTATTCTTAAAGTGAATAAAATTTTGAAACAAAATTAATTATCCAATTTTTTTAAACCTATTTTAAGAATAATATTTATTGTTCTTTCAATAAAATTTTAAATTATTTGTTTTCTAGTCGAAGTCTATTTTAAATAGTCAATTCGTTTCATGATTCGGATCGAGCATCCCAAAAAACCTAATCCTAAAAAGTTCTAAGAGGTTTTGACTAAATGAAATAAGATAACAATAAAAAGACTCAATATATTTTGTAATGCAAAATAAAATATGTTCACCTTTCATTTCGTCAAAATACGTATTTGACTAACTGTATATTTTTTGTGCCTTCTTTAAATGGGTTTGCCAAAGCAATCAATAAGTTCGTATATCCATCGTTCGATTCGATGCTATGCAAAGTGCTTCAATGAGTTTTCTAAAAACTTTTTCCCTCTACAATTTTACTGTTTTTTGTTTTCTCTTTTGAAAAAGTTGCCATTTGCAGCAGCAGCGTTAATAATATCAAATTGAGGGCATTTTGTCTGAGGACACCTTAAAGTAGGCAACGAATTTAATATGTTAAATGGTGCCCCTTCTGGAGGGAAAGGGTGGAAATCATAAGGAAATTAGGGGACAGCGCATAATTAAAGAAACTCATTAGTGGAAAGTTCCTGAGCGGCTTTTGAACGAGCCCTTTTTAACAAAAGCGGCATAACCTCGACTTAAAGCATAACAAATCGTTTTGGGCCATTTGCAGGCATTTATTTATAGCCCATTGTGAAAATTGCACATAATAAAATCAAATCCTAAACTCCACCATAAATAGCGCAGTAAATATTAAGCAGTTATGCAGAACTTGCAGGAATTTGAAATATGATTAAAGCATTTGTGTGGAAATCCAATCTTTGCCTTAATCCATTCGAATCAATCTCAATTAAGGCCTTAAATCCTATCGCTGCTTTCGAGCGATTTCGTCTGGTTTTGGTCTTTATCTATGTCAACTCAAATGTTGAAAATATGTTTTAGATTTTATGGACCATGTGGCAATATGCAATCTTCTGTTTCTTGGTATTTAATTTGGCCAATATCCGCTAGAAAGAAGTGACAATATGGAAGAGCAAAGATAACAAACTGCCGCAACATTGATGATAACGATTACTATATTATTATCATAATCGAGATTGTGATGACAGTCATCAACGGCTCATCAGGGTTTGAATTTGAGTTCGGGTCGACGTTGCTCCCTATTCTCTGTCATCTTCTCATCTTCCAAGCTTCCCTTTTGCCTGCTCCCCGCCAGACACACAAATCTCTTTATAATCGTCTTGGTTGCGTTGTGTTGAGCCTCCGTTGGCAGCCCAATGACCTCAGGCTGCGGGGGCGGCAACCTGTAGGCGGACAGACGAATGGATGAACAGTCGGAAGAATGAAGAGAGGAACGAACAGACGAACAGAATGGCGGGTAGTTGGTTCTTATGCCTATACTTTCACATTTTTTATTTGTTGGCATTTCGCAATTTATTTTATATTTGTTTTACTTGAAACGACCGCGACAGTCAACTCTTGTCCTCCCTCTGCTTTGTCCTCCTCTCAGTTGTTGTTGTTGTTTGTCCTACGCCCATTTCAGCTGTTGGCTCTTCCTGTTTCAGGTCGTCTGTTTGTCCCTCCCTTGTTCGCCTGCCTGTCTGTTTGTCTGTGTGTCTGTCGCTCTGTCAATGCCGCCGGCAACTGGCAACGCCTCGTGTTGCTCTTTTCCGGTGTGCACGTTGAGAAATCTTTTGAACAGTTTGCATGTTAACCATATTAGGATATTTCATTTATAGATACAAATATATTAAAGCATAAATTGCGTGATATAAATTCTGTCAGATTAGACATATCCACTTTGTACTAATTTATGCAATCAAATGTAACTGAAAATACTGAATGTTTTCATTTATGACAACAACTTTGTATTTTTCTCTGCTCAGTGCTGTCAGAATAATGACATTTCAAAAAAGATATTTCAAATAAAGTAGATATAAAATAAAATATATTTAAAGAGGGATATGATTTAAATTAAATTTAACAAACGTTCGTACACTTTACAATATAGAATTACGCTGAAAAGATAAAATGACAATACTGGCTCCGCTTAATGCCAATAAACTTTTTAACAGAAAATATCTTCTTCGAAAATCTCATAAAATGAGGCTTGATATAATAAACTTATATTAATCATATATTAGGTAAAAGTCTCCTCTGCACTCAAATATTTCTAAGATCTCAATTCTTCAGTTGTGCAAAGTGTATATTTCAAGTTCTGTCAATTTGCTCATTTGCTCGAAACGCGTTTTTCACGTTCTTCTTCTCATTTCACTGTTCTTTGATAAGTCTGGAGTTCGTTTGGCTGTCGTGTGGCCTTTGTAATGTTGGGAATGTTGTTTGTGATTTTCCTGCGAGTTTTCTTGGGATCTAGGCGTGTTATTTTTTTTGTATTTTTTCGCTTGTTTCCGTTTTTTGTTGTCCTCCTCCATTTTTCCGTTCCCGTTAAATTCGGTCACGCGTAAAGCGCGTTGCGTGCTTTATGAATTTCTGGGTGCTTCTCTATTACTTCTAGTACTTCGTCTTTCAACGCAATTTTTATTTGCGACTTTTGTGTTTTTGCCGCCAGCAAATAGCAAGGAGCATGGAGCAAGGAGCAAGGAGCAAATACTCAGGAATGAGGACTCGGACTTGGAATTGGAATTGGACTTGGACTCACAGCTGGCTCCAGCTGGCGTTCTTGGTATTCGTGTTTATTAAGTCTAATTCAATTTTGTGTGAATTTTATATGTTGCATACATTAGGGCATTGAAAGGCTCCCTTTTCCAAAACTGATGACGTTGAATAATCGTCTGGTTTTGATGCTTTGAGGTGTGCTTTGAGCCAGTTTTGCAACCGTTTTCATGATTTTTTCATGTCGTCATCGCAGCTGTAATTACACACTTAACAATTTAGAGATTGCTGCTATGAAGTTTTTAATTAAAACTTTGATAAATAAGCTCAATTTATCCGTCAGATATTTGCCATTTAACTTTAACAACGACGGCGACGGCAGACGCATGTAGCATGCTCGTGTTGTTCCGTGTTTTGTTGAGTTGTGTTGTGTTCTGTCTTAGTATTGGTTGGCATTTCTTTGACAATGCAGGTTTTTCATTTAAATTGAAATTTCACAGCGAACTGGAAATGGAAATGGAAACGGGAATGGAAATGGAAATTAAACCAACGCTGAAGACTTTGTAATGTCAAACATGCTCTTGCTTTATTCATTCTTAACTCTGGAGTTGCAAATGAATTTTCCGCCTGAGTCAATTAAAAGCAGAAAAGCAGAAAATAAAAATAAATAAATGTAGAGGAAATTTTGTGGGAAATTAATAAAAGCAAATGCAAGGCTTAGAAAATAATAAACAGCGATGTTGAACGCTTACAATTATTTATGTTAGCAAATATTAAGTATACGCCGTAAATCATTAGTCAGTTTATATTTGGAATATTGCAATAAATTTATAAAATAGTTAAGTTAGTGGCAATATAAACCATTTAATAAAAGCAAGGTATACTTGTTTGCCAAGTTCTGGTAGGAAATATTACGTATACGTATTTTTTTATGAGTTTAATAATATTCAGTTTAAATTTAATAAGATAAAATGAGCTCAAATTATTTCAGTAGTTATATTCATTATTCACACTGACTCAAAGCAATTCAACCGTTGAGTACCAATTATTTTTAGAAGTGAATAAAATGTTGCACAAACTGATCAACTCTGATTGCACTTGACTCACACCCACATATGTACAGAGTAATAGCCAAGCTTTGAGCAAACACACATGAGCTGCCAAAATTGCTAGACACACACAAACAGAGAGAAGAAGGGAGAAAGGAAAAGAGAATAAATGAAAGGAGGCACACTCAGAGGGTCAAAGTTGTGACAAGTGCAATCTTTGGCGCGAAAACTGCGCACACACATTGGTTTGTGTTGGCGATTAACCTACATAGCGGATATGCTCCCACACATACACAAAAACAGACACACACAGATACAAAGTCAGAGGGCAATTGGGGTAAAGTTCGCAAGATGTCCGCGATGTCGAGCTGGCTCTTGGACTATGTGTGACTTAAAAGGCACATGTCGAGGGCGATTCCAAGCAATGACAATGAAAGTGCATTGATGATGATTACTATGGTGATGATGACGATGATGATGAGGATGATGATGATCACAGCGATGGAGCTTTGCATGCTTTTGGGACAAAAGACAAACACAAAAGGAGCAACAGCAGCTGAAACTTACCAAGTGAGAAAGTTGCTTTAGTACGTGCAAGTGTCTGTACGTGTCTCTCTCATGCCTCTAGCGTTATGTCGCATGCCACATGCAACTTACCCCATGTTTGTGTTTAATTTGCGGCACAGCCACAGATGTTTACAATCGATGTCGTCATTGGAACGTGACGTACACGTCAAGATGTTAACTGCAGCTGATAGAGAGAGTCATCTCTGGGACTGGACCTGGTATGTCAATGTCAACCGCAGGCGATTGCAACGCAATTGTTGAACATTCCATTCACCCCTCGTGGCATTTGCAACTTCATTTTTCGCCTGATTAAGTTTTTTGCATTCATTTTTTTTGCAAGCCACGCCTTGTTTACTCAACTATTAAATGCTGCAACAGATACTGAATCTGGTAAGGGAAGAAGCTAGAACGTGGGTGGAGATATCAGAAGGTGGCAATAATCCTCTGCGGTTGCGGTTGCGGTTGCCAACAGTTTGCTGACCTTTTTTTTTAGCATCCTTCTTGGCTTTTACGCTTCAGTTGCAATCAAATTTATTAGAAACCCAACCGCAAAGTCAAATTACAGAAGGTTCCTGTTGTAGCTTTTTACGCAGGAACTCCGCTTGATTATAATCTTTAATGGTGTCTCAATAGGAATTCAGCTGTCTTCATATTCAGCAATTTAATTATAAGAATTGCTGTCCAATTAGCCAACTGGTTAGCCACATGGCAGCTATTAGCTTCGCACTGCGCTAATCCAATTTGCATAAAACAAAATACCAAAAATGCCAACCAATTGCAGCTGCAATGTGTAAAGTTGCTCATTAAGTTGCAAAGTGCGGGCAGCAGCAGCAACATTGGAAACAGTGGCAACATCAACAGCATTATGAGCACTATAGGGACCAAAAGTGCTTTCCAAGTGCTGAACAGGTTAAGGACTGGGCAGGGCCAACAACTTTGACCCAGCTCTATTGTGCTCAGCTAAATTTAGGTACCTCAACAAAGTTTTTAATAACACTTAAGGCATCAGATAAAAGCAAAATGTTGGAATACGAGCAACAGCAGCAGCAATAGACCTGTTCGCGACCCCGTTACTGAGTCACCATTCACCACTTCAGATGCTTCTTCTGACCTCCAGCCTCAGTCTCAGCTTCAGACTCAGATTCAACGATGCCGACTTGATTAGTATAAATAAGTAACAGTTAGTGACCCATTTTCTGCACACCATTGAACCAGAAAAAGGCTTTAATGCTCTTGTTTCAGGTGCTTTTGTTTTATACCTGACCATACCAGTCTATACCTCAATGAGTATGAGTGTGTGTATGTATATGTATGTGTGTGTGTGAATGTATCGGTCATAAAAGGTGGCAGCATCATCAGCGCAGCCATCAACAGTTTAACGGCATCGCTTCTGGCCCTGTTCTTAATCGCCGTCTGACGCCAGTTTGTAATCATTAAACCCGTGTCTGCAGCAACTACAAATAACCACACACACACACAAACAAACACGCAGTGCCTTCAATTTTAATGCCTGCCTGGTTGGCATCATAAAATAATTTGTTTATTGCTGCGGTCATTAGTCCATTAAGAGTTTAAATTAATTGCAATAAATTTGGCCGAAAACAAGCCAAAAGCTTAGCATACTTTTCGACGCAGCATATGTTTTGAATTGACCGCATAAAATAGATTCCATTATACGATTTAAGGCCAGAAAGCCACAAGCTTTCGTTCCAAAATCATTTTAGTTCATTGGCTGAAGCAAGTTGCTATAAAAGCAACTAATTATACCCTATAACACAGCTAAAATTAACTGCAGTTATACGCCAATAAATGATGAAATAAATAATATAGGTTTTTAATAAATGATATACATTTACAGGGCATTTTGCAGTCATCATACTCAAATAGAAAATATAAATCGCATGCCACAAAGCTCTTTTCGGCTGCTGTTTTACCAGCGACAACTATTGAAGTTAATTGCTTTCTCGGTTTAGGCCATAATTAATAGCTGATTTCTGAAGTGGCCACAACACTCTATAAATTAAAAACAATTGCCACTATTTGACTCTGAATTTGGTACCATAAATATGCTGACATGGTCAAATTGGAGCTTAACCAAGCTCTGAGCTGAAAGTTGAACATGCTATCAGTTGACAGAATTGACCTCCTGTGCGATCAAGCGGAAGTAGTGCACAACTACTGTTATATACACACACAGGAAATATCCACATACATAAACCTTCTGACGTATGCCAAGTCTCATCAATGTTGCGAACTTTTTTGCGCGAGTTTTGTGGCCAACAGCAATCGCTTCTTGCTCGTCAGCTGCCAGCTTCCCAGCTTTCCAGCTTCCATCTCGGCTATCCTGCGGTATTCGAGGCATTTTAATAAACTACATACCGAAAGCCTTCTCGACCAGCTGGCAATGCGTTACAATAGAATTTTAACGCATGCCAACGCTGCGGCTAATGAATATTTATAAATTCTCTGGCCAACTATTAGACATTGCCTGGACGAAAGTAGATAATATGGGTGTGTGTGTGTGTGTGTGTGTATATAGATGGGGTGTGTATGGTATTTGACTCGCTTTGTTATTTGTTGAGCACTTTGTGTCAGCTGCCGACTCCATGAGACATGGTCAGGCCAAAGTACTTACATATATATGTCAAATGGTCTCTCCTTATATATGTATATATCTCTCTGATCCCTTCGAGAACTAGTTGTTATTTGTTTGTGTCTGTTGTGAGGTTTTAAGCCTCAGCTCTCGGTTTTTATCGTGTCATATGCGTTGACATTACGAGTCTTGCACACAAGGCAGCCTTGAGTGCAGCTCCATTGTTGTTGTTCATCTTATGATTTGCTGTTGTTGCTGTTCCTCTTGCTTGTGGTTGGAGTGACAAATGTGCTTTTGATGACATTTCAAACGATGCCGTGTCGAGTAATGTGAGCCATCTCATCTCATCTTTAATAAAAATAGTCCTAAACACAACCTGTTCAATTTGCAAAGCATGTGATTCAATAAAACTCAAGCTTGTGCGAGAAAATAAAAAAAACATTTTCTACAAACATAAATTGATTGCATATAAAGGGAAAAAAAGGGGAAATTCACATTTGGTTCATACTTTTTACTTTTCACTCGAACAGGCAAACAAAACAAACAACAACCAAAAATTACACGCATCGTAAAAGTTTTAGGGGCGAAACCCAGAAAAAGATACGACTATACTTCATAGTCCCACAAAGAACAGCAGAAGAAGCAGCAGAAATGTCAACAACAGTCATATTTTTATTTCAGAAATCTTTTGGCTGTATAAAATACAAAAAAAATTAATTCAAGTTCTGAACCTCAAGATGCTTTAAAATGTAAAGCGAATGGATGGCGACAACAATATATACAAAGTTCAGTCCAGGAATTTACAATTGTTCTTGTTCTTTTCTTTTTTTTTGTTGTTGTTGCACAGCTGCTATCTTGTTCACTTTGTCTGAGTGTGTGTGTGTGTGTGTGTGTGTGTGTGTGTGTGTGTGTGTGTGGGTGTATCTGTGAGTAAAAGTGTAGGCCTAGTAGATTTAATTAAAATTGTATATATTGTAAAAAAGCATGACAAAGGATGTGCTCTCGCAGAAGTAAGAGCAAAAGTGTTGCCTACTTGTATGGGCAGCATAATATTGAATTAATTCTTTTAAGTTTAAACTCGATTTTATTGCTGGGAAAAATGTAATTCAATCAAATTACTAAAAGCTCTTCTGAAACTAATTTCAATTTAATAAATATTATTATCATTATATTTACAAGGACAACAAACAGATAATTCCATGAATTATCCGCTTGCTTTCAAAGTAAACAGATGCAAGGCTTACGCCTACACCTGCAGCCTTTTTTTGCAGCCATCGCAAATTAAATGCAAATAAAATAATGCATTTTAAGTCATGGCTCACAGTTCTCATAACTAGTTTGGGACATGAAAAAACTAAACAAAATTAATTAAATAAGTAGTTGTGCAAGGTGTGCTGAACAGTTAGGTACCCCGCTTTTACTTAGTTGATAGATAAAGCTGCAAACTATTGTTAAAACTAAGGTTTTGTAAGCAAGATTTAAGGTGGAAATTAATGGAGTTTACCAACACACTAATATACTCTTGGTTGCACATTATCTGACCAAACATTCACTGAGGAAATACTTACTATTATGTAACATGTAAATAAAAGATTAGATAAGCTATTAACATAAAATTTAATTTGTAATACCTTTTATTAATATTTTTTGTCAATATTGATATCGATATAAGAAATAAATATCGGAACCAAGTCCAAATATTTAGTCTGCAGGTGAAAATTAATAGAGTTAACCTTTAGACAAGTATACCCTTTAATTGCAGACTAACTGCAGGATAGATTGACTAAACACACTCTGAGGAAATATTTATATTTACTCTGCAGCATAAAATATCATAAACACAATGTTAAACGAATACCCAATTTGCATATCCATTTGCAAAGCTCTTGTAATTTTCCAACTAACTCTTATTCTGGTTGCTTGTGTGGACAACTTGCCCATATAAATTGCCATGCTCAGTGGTAAAATATACATAAAACTACACACACACATACAAGTAGCTACACAGATACAGTTGAAGTTGCAGCTGAAGCTGCAATTGCAGCTTGTGTTGTCTGCTTGGTAACAGGTTTTCCATGGAATTTGGCTAAACTATTTTCAATTTCCACAATTGCCTGGTACTCATGTGACAACTTGTATGGTGTTATTCGAGTGGTGACGTTTCAAAGCAACAATGCCAATTTAACGACCTTGCATCTATATACGAGTATCTGTACTTGTTGGCATTTTATTCAGAAAAGTTTAGTAAATTACAAATGTGCTTTTTTTGTTGTTATTTAATGCCATCAACAGCACTATTTGCATTTTTTGTAAGTAATTAACACTTTGGCATACTGTTAGGAACATAATCGAAATTCTCAGGCCATGGAGCCAGTCAAGTTGGCCTCAACTGTCGCTCAATCTTAGCACTTGATTGCAACAAATTGCATTTTCCCAGTAACGTAATTATATCACGTTGCTATTGCAATTAGACAGGTACCAGCAATATTGCCAACAACAGCATCACATCGGCATCAGCATCAGCAGCAGCTTCGGTATCTGGTTTTTCCGAGTATCAGGTGCTCGTAAAGGTGCACTGGTATCTGACAGCATACTAAAGCTATCAACGCTGACTGGAACAGCTTTAAGAAACAACTTCAATGTGCTTCTTTCCACTAGCAAATTGAGTTGCCTGCTGCACTTAGCATGTGAATTACATAGCAATACATATACAAACAGGCAGACAGATTGAGATTCAGATACAGATACATGTACAGATACAAATGCAGATACACAGATACACAAACAGCCTGATAGAGGTTGCTAGCTTTGGGCTTCTTAACTCTGTTCCGATGCACAAAGCATTTGCTGTCTGAAGGTTTATTTGCAATTTGCCGTCAAGTTTTGCTACTCTATTTTTCCCCATGGCATAAGAGTCAAAAAGTTCTGCACACAAATGGCATCCACTTGTTTGCAACTGTAAGAGTATGTGAGGTCATCCAATGATCTTAGTTTATTATGCCTTGTGCACTGTATTTCGATTAGCTGAGTAACTCATATGAGCTCACTATGTTTATTTAAATTTAATAAACACTACAAAATATATAGTATCAATCTTAAGGAAAAGTCTCAAAACCATTCACTTGAATTTTATAAGTCATACATAAAATAATTAAATAACTACATTTAAAAATATTAAGAAACGTTTAGGATATTTAACAAATGTAGAACATTTGAATATACAGGTTGTGTTTTAATAATCTGTAAAGATTTGGACAAGAACTAACTTTAAAAAGCAATAAATAGCCGAAATCGGCTGCTATAAATGTATTTAAAATTTCGACAACTCTTATGGTATATCTATATCATGCAAAAAGTGTTTCATTTAAAAATGTTGCGTGTTGTACTGAATTTTATATTTCACTATTTAATTATTCTATTAGTTTAAGCTGTCGTGTGGAAGCAGTACACTAGTTAGCGACAATCTAAGAAAATTTCAAAAAATAAATTATATCAATTAAACTGAGTACAAGTAAATGTATGTTTTTATTTGATTTGAAATATTTTTGAATATTATTTGGATTACTTAGGTCTCTAGAGATTTGTAAAGCACGTCCATTAGAGTTACATATTTTTAGGGAAAGTGAAATAGCTAATGCTACATTTTTGTTTCGGATACATGCAAGTTATCAAGGTGAAATTGTATTTGTATTTGTATTTGCAATCGTGCACACATTTTTAAGTTCATCATTTTTGTAAATGTAGATGCATCCTTTGCCTGCAACGAGCATATTCATGTGAACACGTGAACACAGATTATGATTATAGCAACGGCAAATACACACACAGACACACTTGGATACATATGCATACAGATAAGCTGAGATACATTTGTTTGAAGTTTTGTAGGTTGTAGCTTTTAGCAATTTATGTGGAATATTTGAGTACACATTTCGTATTGGTAGAGTCAAATTACTGAAAAAGGGCGCTGTAATTTTCATAGATAGATTAACACAGCTGGCCAAAATTGTTGCTGTTGTTATTGTTGATTTTACCGATTTTGGCCAACTGCCAAAATTTGCAATTATCATAAAATAATAAACAAAAGCCCACAAAACAAGCACAAACACAAATTACGTGCCATGGAAATCCCAATCAGAGTTTCCCTCATTGTACTGCGTCTATTGCGTTGCTCTAGGCAACAACCCTCGCCGTTTTCCCTTCCTGTATTTTGCACACTTTTGAATCCAGTTTGACTTTAAAACGTTTCGTTTTGTATCCACAGCACACCACGCACACATCTCGCCCAGCGGAAACGGAAGTCAAAGTTACAAAACGGAAGCCTAAGCTGTTGTTATTAAGCCAGAGAGACGAAGCTGCAAGTGTTGCCGATAAGTTCAACAAATTTAATAGCTCAAGTCAAACACAATACAACCAAGTTAAGGCTGATCCTAAGCGATTTCACGTATATAATGACGAAATTCAAGTTGAAGTGTACGAGTGAAAGTACAATGAATCACAGCAATAATAACAAGTGAATTATCGCCCAAATAGCCGGACATTTAAAGCAAACGAAAGAGAAATTTGTGCGACAACAATAGACAAACATAAATACCACTTTATATAACGACAAACGATTTATAAACTGCGCTCTTAAGTAGGCAACACGCAAGCACAAGCAACAACACCGCCAACAACAAGAACAGCAGCAACACTTTCAACAACAGAAACAACACCAACAAAATGGCGGACCTGGAACGCATTCGACTCGTGTTGCTGGGTGGTGCGGGGGTGGGAAAAAGCTCTATTCTAAAGCGTTTCCTATTCAAGACCTACACGGACAAATATCGTGCCACCGTCGAGGATCTCTACAATCGTGAATATGACCTGGGCGGCGTCACATTAAAGGTAAGTAATATACCAAAGGGACACACAGGGATGCGGGGAAGCGGAGGTCAACCTTTTGTGTCCAGCGTGCATTAGTGCAACTAAGCAAGCCTGTAATGTGTAGTGCAATATGTAATGTGTGTTGCCAGCAAGGTTACTCCACAGTTAACTAATGTAACAGCACACGAATTGTGGCATGTCTAACTATAGAGTGAAGCTTGCACATTTGTACAAATATGATGTAGATTTATTAATACATATACATGTATTTATTTCTAAATTGTATCTTTACTTAAAGTTATGTTTAAATAAAATACTTCATAATTATTTTTTATTTATATTAATGCAGGCTATAAAAATCTCCAACAACTGTTTAAAAAATGTTCTCTCAGGCAGAAAGAATTGTGCGATTATTGAATATTGAATTTAAAATAATAAATTAATTTTTAAGTCATTTATTTTTATATAATTTACTAACAGTAATTTAAAATTCCTAATCCGAAGTAAATTTATGGCAATTAAAATTCCTTTATATTTATAAATAAAAGTAAAGTTGGGCTTGAAAACCGTTCTCCTAAAAATCTTTACAGATTATTGGAATACATTTCGAATTTTTACTCAAATGCAATAATTATATCTTTTAGTTTATTATTGTTTTCAATATAAGGTTTAATTATTAAAATTAAATTTGAATCATTTTAAATTTCAATTTTGGGGAAAGCTATTTTTTTCTTTATTTTTACAGACAAATATTTTATTTATTTATTTTGAAGTTTTCATTTCATTTTGGAATAGTTTAATTTTTCTGCATTTAATTTTATTAAGTATTTTTCAAACTTGGCTCAAAGGCAACACAATTCTCGTCCCCAAAGAGTATTTTAGTTTGTAATTTGTTTTATTTTTTACTTTTATTGCTGCTGGTTGAAGTGACAGCCGGGAGGGACATTTTACCAGGAATGTAGAATTGTTATTTGGCTCTCAGTTGATGCTTCCTGAGTGCACTCGTGTTGCAGTTGTAGTTTCATAATGCAATTGTACGGATGTTTATGGTAACTGTGTGTATATGTGTGTTGGTTGTGCGTGTCTTAGATGCCAGCAAGTAATTCGAAGTGGACCACTAATTAAATCAAAGCTGTGGTCAAGTGTGGGCACGGTCAATTGCAAAGTGCAGTTCATGTTGGCCATCAACTGAGATGGTTACTGAATTACAAGTGGTTTAAACATCATGATTACATTACGAGTATAAGCTCAACTGACTTATTTTGCGTGCTACATACGGATATGAGCTTATTGCAAGTTATTAGCCAAAGTTAAGAGTTGCTTTATAATTCAGACACGTGTATGTTCTAAGCCGTTTCCTTAACAACAGGAAACATGGAATAGGGAACAGGGAGACTGATTATGCTTGCGGCCATAACAAAAGTTGATTAAACATTTAAGTGCTAGAAACGCAAATTGAGCGTATGTAAAATGCTAAAACGGTTCAATGATAGGCAAATGGATTAATAGTGTATCTGCAGCCATCTCCTTTTGCACACTTTCTCATAACTTGAAACGGAGAGACAAGGCAGATAGACAGGCTTCCTCATTAATCAAATTTACACGCTCTGCCTCAAAACTGTGGCAGCAACTTCAAAATTTCATATACACACTCATGTACGCCTGGATGCACAACATGTTATGGATATTATCTGCTTTGATGGGGTATATGCCAGGCAGAGATGGCAGTGTGGCCAACTTACTTTTGATGGCACATCCTTCAAGCTTGGTATACGAGCTGATTATTCGCTGTTTTCAAAGTTGCCCCCCAACATAGACACAGACACAGAGACAAAGACAGACACAGACACAGTAAACAACGTCGACTCGCCGCAAAAAGTTGTAACAAAAAGTTGATTAATAGGTATGATGTTCATTTTCTATCTCCCCCTACTCTCTCTTTCACTCTCACATTCTATGTGTTTCCTTCTTGTTGTTGCTCTTGGTTGCCATGGCAGGACGAACGCCAAATTGATGTTGACTAAACTGCGTTGAGGGCGACGGTGAAAGCAATGGCGACACTGACACCCTTGGTGGTGGCGTCGTTTGCCAACATCGACAATGTCATCATCGCCAGAATTTTTGTTTTAATTAATTTCATTTTAACGCTTGATACTCTGACCAAACGTTGCCTAAAGCTCTGTTATCCGGGTTGCAATTAATACTTTCTGTTGTTAGTTAAAAGTTGAACCGATATGCCAAGCATTAGATTGAATTTACATGCCGCAAACATGCGTATACTTAACATTGCCAATACGCCTCGTACTCTGCTTCCCCGAAATCAATTTGATGTGCAATTTTTTAACTCTGTTTGTCTGGCATCAATCAAAGTACAACTTGTGGAGCAACCAACTAAAAGCCCGGACTTGAGGTTGCGCTTAACAGATTGCTCATTTGGGTTGTTGCAACCCGCTGCGGTTGTGGCCAATGCCCATCAAATGGTAGGCACATTACACGGCAATACAAGTTGGACGATGAGCGTTAAGCATTTTGTGGCCACAACAGCGCGGCCTTAATGGCAATTTTGTGTCAACGCAGCTGGAATATTCGTATAAACAATGCAAAAGAATGGCCTTGCACAGAAATCTGTGTACTGTGTTTACACACATTTTCGCGCATTTTTAATAAAGTTACTTGACCAACGGTCATGGTAGTGCAACAATGTGCTACAAATTACCGAACAATGGCCTCTAACCGAACAATAGACCCCTCCAGCTTCATCTCGGGATTCCAGAGTCCTGCCCCATAAATGTGTCAGTTGGGTGTCGCTAAAAACCGACGCCGCGCCGTTAAATGCTCAGCTTTTGTATGCTGTTGACATTGCGGCTGTTGGCCAATTGGTGGGAGGAGACGCAGAGTCTGAGTCTGAGTTGACTCACTTACTGATTCTCTGACTGCTCGACTGTCTGGGGAACAATGGGTACCGCGAAAAAATACTGTATTTATGTATAACAGATGCTGACACTTGGGATTAGTTGGCATCAACTGAGCATTGAACGACATCGCTATCGAGAAATATCTACATATCTCCCTTGACATCATTCCTCTCCTCTTCTGTGTGTGTGTCTGCCAATCACGGTTCATTTGTTGTGTTGTGTGAGTTCTGGGTTCGCTGTCACTGGCAAAGTTCAATTTTAAATTCAAAGTTAAATGGCAATTTTGTCAGATTTGCCTAATGCAGTTTTTGAATCTTATTCCAGCTCTAGAATAAAGCGGATTAGAGCTTATAAAACACAACAATAACAAGAACAACCTCAAATTAAGCTCTCAGATTGTTTTTAATATGACAAATGAAATTTTATAATTAAAAATGCTTGCGGCTAATGCATAATTTAATTTGTACTTATTTTTACTTTACTTGTTAACAATACTTTAAATTTAATTTAACCAATACACACAGTTGTAAGAGCAGAAATTTAATGAACTTAAAGGATACTCAATCATTTTCGGAATAAAAGGAATTCTAGATTTTCAATTAACATTTCGTGCGGAATGTGTTTCTTTTCATTTTATTATGTTTCGTCAGATGTTTTGTGGTTTTATTTGAAATATTCGATAGCCAAAAAACCCTCTTTTGGGGTTGTCCGATAATCCATTTAGTTCAATTACCTTTTATACGATTTCATTGCGTTCCCATCGGCAACAGAAGCATGAAATCAATTTATGAAATGAATTTGGCCATAAACTTACTAACACGATAAGGATTGCTGAATTTAGAATTTGCATTTGTGTATCGAATTCGGATTTGAAATTTAAACTCAATTTTGTGTATAGTACAAAGCTTGCAGTATTTGTGCGTCAGGAAACATGAAGTCGACGAAATATGCTTTTGCCAAACTTGTGGCATTAAAATCAAACTGTTTATGGTTTAAGGGTTAATGCGATAGAGAAAATAATATTAAAAGCGTAACCGAAGCGTAGGTCTCATGGCGTATACGTGATGGAATGTATTTCAAATATTTAAGGGCTATGGGCCTGCTGATCGATCAATTTATGTCAGACCTCTACACATATTTACTCAATAAATTACTATTTGCATCCTTTGTGTTTAATTTTGTTTCAGTTTGTGCTTCACTTGCCACATATTTGAAATTTTGTTTGTTTCTTATTGCAGGTGGACATTTTGGACACATCCGGTGACATGCAATTCCCCGCCATGCGACGTCTCTCCATTGCGACAGCTCACGCCTTTATGCTGGTCTATGCGACGACATCCGCGCCCAGTTTTCAGTGTGTTAAGCAATGTTTTGAGGAGATCCGCGAGCAGCGTGCTGACTTTCAGGTGAGTTCTCTTTGAATTTTGAATGCAATTAGCACAGCTGGAGCGAGTTGAATGAAAAAAATATGAGAAAAATTCCACATACGCCATGTAAACCAATTTCAATGCCCCAAAGCAATTAAAAATTAAAACTTGTTCCAAGTCTTTTGGCCTCTGAATTTGGTTGGTTTACGCTGGTTGCTTTTCATAAATCCATTGTTGTTGTTGTTGTTGCTGTTATTGTTGTTTTTATTATTGTCGTTAGCTTGCTTTTTGTGTTGTTTTTTCGCTCTCGCTGTGCTGCCATTGTGCGTGAGTGTCAATTATAGCCAAGTTTGCTTTGTTAGCGGCTTGGCTTTCAGCCCGCCTCGAAGCACAATCCGCTGCAGCTTAGACCACAGAAGATGCTTTCTTTAGATCTAACATAGCATGTCTAATTCTCATCTCTTTTCTTCATTTACAGGACATTCCCATTGTCATAGCTGGCAACAAAGCCGACCTGGCAAGCTCCCATAGAGAGGTCAGGCAGGAGGAGGTGACTGATTGGGTATTCTGCGAATTGCCACGACTCAGGTGAGTTAAGTCTCAAATGCTTTAATTGCATTAATTTCCCATTCAATCGAGCATACAAAATGCAAATGTTGTAAAAACTGCAATTACGACTATGCTAAAAGTTACATAATGAAAGCGTCACAAAAACCGCAAAGCAGCAATTTTCATAAGTAATGGCAAGTAAAAAGCAAACACAGCAAAAAGCGCAATAAAATGGGCTATAAATTTGTGCAGGTGAAACAAATGTAAACCGTAGTTGCAACACGAATAGGTGCCTGTCCCAAATGGCAAGCAGCAGCAGCAGCAACAGCAGCTGTTGCAGCCGACAAATGCAATTAAATGCAACAAATGAAATTAAGCGACAAAAAGCGTGACTGCCGACCATGAGGTGGAAAAATGTGGGCGTGGCAGACCCGGTTGGTTAGTTGCCACTGCCAAAACCATTTGGTTCTTGTTAAATTTCATTTGTTAGCGTAAGCGCCTGGAAAATATGTTTTTCAGCATTGCAATGGCATAACAAGACGCGAAAATTGCATTTAGACAACCCCCTCAGTTTGTTAGTTGGACAGCCCAACCACTTCTATTGATTGTCCTCTTTTGCGCAGGAGACACTGTATAGAATGCACTTTAATTGCCACGCACTTGCTGCTGCTCTCAAAAGCATTTTGAATTGAAATTTCCTTCTACACAAGGCCGTTCAATGCACTCGACGGGGGCAAAAACGCGCTTTGCATTCTAAACAGTCTAAAATGACGCTGAAACTGTGAGACTGTGACAAGGATCCATGCATATGCATAAGTAAAAGGTCCTTCAACTAATACTTTAGTGTTCTCAAGTCTCCATGCTTTGGGTACTCACTGAACATTTCACTTTTTAAAGAATTCTTAGAAAAATGAAATTAATTCATCTGAATCTATATTTCAAATGTACAGCTTACTTGGACATTTATCTATGCTTAAAGTATCTGAGAAACTCGGAGCTCCCTCTAAAAAAGACTTGGATTTTTGGGATAAAGGCATCTTACACCAGACTGATTGAAAGCATCCTGACTGCTATAGACTATTGATTCAAAAGAATCTAATAAAATCGGCCAGATTCTAGAAAGAGAAACAAGGATACTTGAGCTTAAAGTATTTATATGATAAAGTCTAAATGAAATCTAATATTATCTAATCTAAGATACTAAGAGTATCTAATAAATCAGGCGTACTGTAATGTAATCTAGAAATAAATTGTGTCTTTTGGCATAGTATGTAATAAAATCAGACTTACTCTCAAAGTAAACTCGAAGTCTTTACCCAAAAATATAAAATACACAATTTTTTCTCCCAGTTGCCATGCTTTTCAACTCTTTTCATTTTAAGATGAAAGCTCTTTGTTCTCTGAAAAAAAAAACAATACTTTTCTCCTTGGAAACTTTTAATCTCATGTTGTATTGATGCAAAGTCTCCTTAATTTTTAGCATAAACAACAGTAGACAATCTCGTATGTAAAGCATGATTGCAAAGTTAATAATAATATGTTTGCATATTTAAGATGTATGTTAAGGTCTTGGAGTGACAATCTTTCCAGAACTTTGCTGTCAACATGATTTAAAACTGATTTCCGTTTCCGTTGCCCACTTTAGCTTATTTACCTCTTGAGAACATTGAACATACACATAATTGTATCCTTAATAAACTGAACGCACATAAAAATCACTTACAGGTGAAAAGCGTGGCAACAGCAACAGTATAATGGAAAGGGGGAGTTGCAGAGGTGAGAGGGAGGATTCGGGCAGGTGGATTTGCTTCCCGAATGTGGGCAATGTGGTGGCCACACTTACCATAATTTCATGCGCCAGAGGCAGGTCGGATTAAAAGACTGAAGGGCTCGTGTTGCTGTTAAAGCAAGCGTGTATCAACTCTGAATCAAGGATTCAGTGGGGAGTATGAGTTGCCCAGTTACCCAGTACATAGATGAGTTGCTGGATTGTTTCGTTACCTGGTTTGGTAATTTGTATCGGGTAATTAAAACTGCTTCAGAACTAACAACGCAATTATATTGCATAGCATACTCTTATCTACCCTTCAGCTACTTTCAATGGGTATAGAGTATAATTATATAAGCACACGCACTCGGCACACGCACAAGGCGCACATAGATTTATATAAACAGAGTTATACGCACAAACCTATAGGTATGTGTATACATACATATATAGATGTATATGCAAATATACTTATATACAAATCTCTGTGGGATTAAACATTTAAGCAGATTGATGGTGTGGCTGAAACGCACCTTGAACTTTTCGCTTGTGTCCACCTGACCAACGCAACGCCTTGTTGCCCCTGTTACCCCTCCCCCTCTGTGGACCTTGCAACTGCCACAGCTCATCACACATTTCCACTTCACGTGCCAACTTTGCACTTTTTTCCCTGTGGTAGAAGCCTCTGTGGTTGGGGCTTTCTGTTTTCTGTGTTCGGTGGCTCTTAAAATGTTGCAGTTACCGTTGCTGATGAAGTTGCTGTTGTTGTTGATGTTGCTGTTGCTGTTGCAGTTGCAGTGGCAAGAGCTTTGCAATTTGTTGCTTGCGTGTCTGTCTGCGGTTAAACGCTTCACGAATGCAAAGCCCAAAGTGCATTTATCTCAGTTGGCATGTTTGCAATTGTATAAGTTGTTTATTTATAAAGAGAGGTGGGAAAAAGAAAGCTGAAAATCATTTTAATATTTGCAAGCTCACTGATTTTTAATGCAAAACAATAATAAACAAAATTGCTCACACTTTGATAAACTGCAACTGCACTTATGGCATTTATAATTCATAGTTCATTTTGCCAGCCTTTAAATAAAATGTAGGAAATGTTGCTAAAGATAAAACTAAGTATTGGCGCCTGTTAAATTAATTTCGAAAAGTTCAAAAACTTTGGGTCTGTGTTGTCCAGGTTTCCTGTTGCAACAACTGTATTTTTTGTGGTATTTCCAAGTTGGTGTTTCCGCTGTTGACAGCAAACCAACAATTGGCCAACTGCTCAACTGGCCAAGATACCAACTTGACAACTTGCCAACTTGTCGACTACTTTCTGTACGCAACTCTGGCTAAATGCATGATACGACTAATTTAGCCATTTAAAGGCATCGTTAGTCGTCTGGCAGCAGTTTGTTGTCGTGCCCCTGTTGCTGCCACAATTCCCTTTCGTGTCCTGTCGCCTGCTGTCATTGAATGCTTTATCCGGTTGTGGCACACACAAAAAACCTTTCCACCACCCTTGATGTGTGCCACGAACATGCTGTAAAGTGAACATTTTGTTGCAATTGTTATACCCTATAGCAATACAACAAGAAGTTAGGATTGACACAGAGTCAAAATATGTATATGGAGAATTGTGTGGCAGTTTAAAGATATTACACATCCTTTAGAGGGCATCTGCCAGTCGAGCAAACTGTTTTGCCCATTAGTCAAAGTTACAGCTTTTTAAGTTGCACACTCGTTTGAATTTTTATTACGTTTTTTCGTCAATTTTTTCAATGTTGAAGAATTTGACTAACGTTTCATTTTTTGTTTGTTGTTTTCGGCACAAAAGTTGCCATGTAATGTAAATTCGCGTCATTATTTCAGGGTTGGCCTACATACGCATTACGTATACGTAATATATTCTAGCCGCAACTGGTTGAAAAACTTTACAACTCTTTATGCATAGTTTTGGCAGTAACCTGAACTTTTATTTCGTTATTTCTTTCGTTTCAGGGCCAAGGTGCTCGAGTGCTCAGCCAAGGAGGACACCAACGTCACCGAACTGTTTAAGACCCTGCTCTCCCTCTCCCGTTTCCTGCCCGCCAGCAGTGGCAGTGGTGGTCCAGGCGGTGCGGGCGGGGAGGCAGCGCCCAGCGGTTTCAAGCGACGCTCCTCCGCCTACGTCAGCGCATCCTCCAGTCGCAGTAAGTACTCCTCATCCAGAAACATAGAAAAAAGATATAAAAATGTAAATTGTATACCCTTAATACCTGCATTAAATTTTCGACTGATGACCATTTAGTGATAGATTTAGTAGTCAGTTCTCTAACAACGTTAGTTGCAATGTGTAAGACACTACAACAACATATTCTGTGGTTCGATTTCAACCAAATTTATATAAAAGTTTTAACAAATCAATACTCAAACTACAATCAACGAAGAAAACTGTTTGTCATACACAAAAACACAGATTAACAAAGTATTTGCTAAGATCTAAATAAAAAACCATACTAGAACCAAGCATTTCGTATCTGGTATTTTTCTTCTATGTACTAAAGGTGTATTATTGACCGATGGTTGCTATGGTAACTATATGATATAGATCCGATCCGATCCAGTCGCTTATATACTGCCCTTCGCAAACAGACGGAGATATCTTCAACTGAGCGACTATTTAGCTTAGAAACAGGAAACAGAGTAATCAGCAACCCAGTTAACCATCAAGAATATATCGCTCATTTACTAGAAGAGTGACATATCTTTAAAAAAAATGGCATTTCGAGATAAACGCATTTGAAGTTTTATACCTGTCTTCCTTGATAGCGGTCAGTTAATGATAGGATGATAAAATGTTTACACAACATAGATAAGCACATAATAAACATTTCTGCATCACTAACTCAAAAATCGTGTTTTTTGACTTATGTCACTCTTCTAGTAAATGAGCGATATATTCCGCCAATGCGTTTCGTAACAATATTATAATACCCTTATAAAAGAGTATAATAAACAACAACAACAACAACATTAGACAACATTGGATTTATGAAGTCTTCATCATTGATTTTCTTATGACGAGCAAAAGAACAAACACCGACACTGACAATCTGTTAGACTTGCTCAATAATTGAATTCAATAGGTCAGACGAAATCTGAGTTCAGTGGTAAGCACGACAAGTAGATACCCTGGTTGTTAAGTCATTTTGTAGTCATCATGAATGGGTAAATCACCATTGTAGTTCGTGCTTTCTTTAATCTGCTTTGAGGTGATGCCTTTTATAACTTTTATTTAACATTGAATGGGTATACAAACGGCAACAGTTGCAACTTTTGCCAGCCGGTAACTGACAGCGGAAATAATTTCGAACTTGTTTGCCAGAAAATGCCTTTGTGCCTTTAGCAGTTTCAAATATCAATTTGCCACTTGATTGCAAAGTTAAAGTACGATAGTAACCGTTGACTACCGTTGCTCTCATCGAGTATCTTGCAGATGCATTCATCTGTGTACTTCACTCATGTCTCATAACTGAGATCTTGCTGATTGAATGAAAAATCAGGAGTTTTATTGAGTTTCCTGAAGTAGTTGAAAATTTACCGAGCAGTGCAACCGTTAACAGACGAGGCAACACTGTAATCCAAATAATTAATGCGTAATGAAAATACGATATGCAATTAATGCAATAATTAAGCATATTATGTGCGGGTAAATAAACTACGTATACGGTTTATATACTTGGAGAAGATCATAATAATTTCATATTTCCACAATTGTTCCACAATTGCTGCTGTTGGTAATTGCAAATTTATAATACGAAATTTAATCTTGGTAATTATGCTTTAAATATGACATATTCAATTGAAGTTGTAAGCACACCTGTTAAATTCGTTAACAGGCAATTCATGTCTCGTGTTACCTGAAATCAGCTTGCAATTAGTAGAAATGGAATTGGGTTTTGTCAAAACGTGTACATAACATTGACAAATTGTCGACAATTTGGCTAATTGAGTGTAATTACCATTCTAGCCAGTTGTCGTATGGCGGCTTCTTTTGCATTTGACCCAAATTAATTGTTAAAATTTGGCAAATGAACATAAAAGAAAAATAATAATAAAGGCACAACCAGACCCAGTTCATTTCCTGTTGTCAAGGGATGAGAACTCAAAAAGACAAACCCTTTTCATTATTTATATTTATACTCGTATCGTGCGGCAAAGCAATACAAAGAGGGACTTAAAAAACGAAGAAAAACAAATTAGAAATACAAGAACAACTCACTGAAAAAAGACAAAGAAAAAGTATAAGAAAATAAGTTAGAAATTGTTTTTTAGCAGACTTTTTGGTACAAGTTGAAACTTGGAAAATCTTAGCATTGCCTGCTCAAATATCTCAGATATTTTCCGAAATAGTTAAGCAGCTTCTTAAACAACTTTGACACACAACAAATACGGTAAAAAGTGCTCGATTAGGATATTTCCTGTAGTCGAATAAACAATCAGTTTCTACAGCATCAATTTCCTGCTGTCAAGAATTTCGTTATATTTTAATTGCGAACAAACGAACGAAATTTGAATAATCAAAACGGATTTTTGACATTTCCAATACATTTTTAATGTGCAAGCGGACGTTGAAAATTAGCATATTTATCGTTTAATTAAAATTCACTTGATTGAGCCCGATATAATGCATTAACAATTAAATTTATATTTAAAAAATATGAAATTGGTATTAAAATTAATTGTATAATAAGTACACATCATTCTTTTACATCTTTCTATTACTTATATTTAATTAATTTATTACATTTGCATTAATTTACATTTTGTAATAAACATTGAAGTGGTTTGATATAAATTTGTGATGTGATTAAATTGCAAATGTTGAAGCTTAAGAGGATTATCTTGGAAAAATTCTATAATTTAAGCTTGGACTATAATTAATTGGAAATTCATCTTGTTAGCTGTGAACTGACCTTTTCTGCGGGAATAGAAGCTGAGCTACTCTCAGACAGTATTAAGATTCCGTCGCAAGTCTGACAAAAGTTGAGCAGCACGTGTATTAATTATGTAAATATCTTGACCTTCTAATTAGCCGTAAAAGCATTTAATTTCCATCACCCAGGTATATTATCTCATTAAAAACTTTCTTTCTGCACTTTTGTATGTGTGTTGTGGGTGTATATATATCTGTGTGAGTGTGTGTGTAAAGGGAAATGGCCGAGTTAAAGAAGACAAGAAGTTTTCAATTTTCCCAGCAACGCCTGTTACAAATATAAATAAACAGTTAATTAATGCTGCCAAAGTGGCACGCACTACTCCCAGCCACGCCCTCACGCCCAACGACCCACTGGGGTTTCAACAAAATAATGAATATAATTTCCGTGCTTAAAAGTTGTTAGGATGCTCGTCTTCAGCCCATTTCGTCCCCTCCCTCTGTAACGGCCTCCTGGCCAATAATTTAATTGTTTGCTGGCGGCATTTGATAAAATTTAACTTGGACCCTCCTCCCTTTCCTTCTTCTCACAGAAGTCATATAAATGAAGTGCAAAGCTGGCCTCTGGCAAAAGAGAGTGGAAATTAAATGCAATTTAAAGCTTTAATGGCAGCTCAAGTCCAAGCAATTCTCTAGTTGTATTGTGCGCCCAAAATGCTGCTATACAATTTGTAAGGCCTGCTGTTTGCTTTATGTACACACACGCACACATACACATTTACACACATACATGTGGACACATTAAATGTGAGTAATAAAAGCGACAGGCGGCAAATTTGTAAATTATTTTTGGCCAAATAGAGACAAGCATTGTCCAAGTCGACAGCAACAACTGTCGATGACAGCAATGCTTATTTGTGTGTGTGTGTGTGGGGCGGGGGGTATAGAGGGGGCTCTATTGATGTCTGAATGTTGAAGGTCAAATTCCAAATTGAAATACTTGTGTCAGCTCAATTGACAAAGAAACGTCAGCATCGATGGCATTAGATATGTATGTGCATAAGTCGAATGAGCACTCCCTTTTATGCCAACACCTGATCGAGGAGAACGGGAGCAGACATAGTTTCCACCCATATCAAAATCCATATCCTTACCTCAAAAATGAAGTCTGAGCAGTTAATCACGGGAATTGAGGCCATGACAGGGGCCACAACAAGTAATTGCCTTAAAAGTACTTGACATATTGCGGTAAATGCAAAAACAAATCATTTTCAATTTAAGGTGTGTTAGTTAATATCCATTGTAATTGTATGTGTGTGTGTATGTGTGGTACTGCCAACTCAATGGCCTAAACACATGTGCCTGTATGGGTGATGGCGCATAAAAAATGGCTGGGCGCGTAAGCGCTTTTGTAAGACCCAAAGCCAAAGAGCCAGTCTAAGGAGCACTTCTTCACACATGTCTAGCCTAGCCTAGAAATGAGTTCCCTTCCCCTTGCACCCTTGCCCCTTGCCCCTACTCCTCTTGCCAGACATGTCGAGACGACAGTCGTCAGTCGGCAACGAAATGTGGTTTGGGTCTGTGGCTTTTGGGCCAACGCAACCGCAAGCAAGTTTTATTCGCAGTCAGCCAACTGAAACCGTAACTCAATTGAAACTTTTACATGCTCGTTTGTAGTACCAAGAATGCCACACTTGCCACACATGGGTATTTGTATCACAGCAACAATGTTATTTAACAAAAATCTTTACAGCTAGAGAGTTGCTTACGTTTTAAACCATTTGCAGCAGCCGTCAACGCGCCTTTTGCCTCCTGATGAAAACCTTTCTGTAAGCAGTACAAAAAAAATTGATAAAATAAGTAAATTTACGGTAGATAAATTTAGGTGTATACTACTAAAAGATACTCTGTACCACGCCTCAAAAGTATTCAAAATAAAATAAAGTGTTGATTGCTTCTAAATGTGTGGTTATAAGTTTACTTTACTTACAAGTTTTAAGCTCCTAAGGAGATGTGAACATTCATGGCATACATAATACCATATGCACAGTAATATATATTATGAGTTAAATCAAATTGCATATATTTTTATTTTATCCCCTTCCGTTTCCTCCATTCTCTGCAATAACTATAATTTTCTTGATTGATATAATTAAATCTCAGTCAATGTTCTCTGCTCACTCTCTTCTTTACTCTTTGAAGTTCATAACACCGCATTGATGCGTACTGGGTATTAAAAGTAAAAATGTAATTTAAATTTCTGTTATATTTCCGCCTCCAAATAAAGCCACATGTGCACAATTTGTTTGAGGCAGTTCGCTTTTCGACATACAGTCAGTCGTGATATTTGTACTCTTATTACTCGTAGTGCTCGGATATTCTATCTATGTATATGGGAGTGTGTTTGCCTTTGTGCCCGAATGAGTTTACTATGTGCATTTGTAGCACAAGCGTGTAATAAGCCAAAAAAGCAACAGACACACACATTCACTCACTCACATACAAACGATACACTCTCGAACTGTAAATGTGTGTGTGTGTGTTTGTGTGTGTGTTACTACGCAGCGTGTGGCCAGGCGACACACAAAACTCGAATTTCCCATGATTCTAGCAATTTTTGAGGCATTTTTCGCGCGTTTTTGTGTCAGCGACAGCATTTTCATCGCCTCAAACAACAAGAACAACAAGAACAGCAGCAACAATGGCGATGGCAGCCATTTTGTTTGCACTTGACAAAACTGTATACACTCGTACATTCTCATGCATATATTATGAGGTTCAAAAGTTCAACAAAATATGTGAAATTATACATTTTAAAGAATATTTTGTGCTCGGTTCCTTTGGGTGCGTTTAACCGATGAACCAAATGGTTAAATTCATGAAAAACCCTTGAGAAATTCATTAGTAACTTTACTTTTATCATTATATGCAAACTTTCTAACGAAATGGAAAGTTTTAATTTATGAGCTCATTACAGCTAATGAAATACTTGAACAACTTATGTTTCAACCAAAAGTCGACTACACTATAACGGGTAACTGGTCTAGTAAATAAGTTCGCATTAAGCCATTTTATTAGCAACATTTTTTCTGCTTTAACGCGCACTCTGTCGCCGCTGTTAAATATTTATTCATCATCATGCTAGATTACACCTTTTGTTTCAGGTTGAACGGTCTTGCTGAAAGCGCTTTAAATGGGTATCGAGTCAGTTAATCAATATGCGCAGTTTTATCGAATCTTTGGACCTTAGAGCACAGAATATTCTCAGAATTCAGATTGTAAACTGACGGCAAGAAATGTAATGGCAACAACATGCAAGATACGAGCGATATGTATTGTCTAGAGTTTGTCGTTAAAAACACATAAACTTTGGTTTCCCCACGGGAATACCAAATTTCAACTTTATAACAACATTTGCCTTTCATACTTTTGGGAACAAAAGCAATACGTTCATATACTTGTAACATAGAAAGGAGAAAGATCAAAAGGAACTTAGTTAACCATTTATCGTGGTTTCATTTAAACGTAAATCTTATTTAAATCATGTCTATGTAGAAACAGTTTTAGCTGAAACTCATCTGGGAAACGCATTTCCCCGTATTGAGCGCTTTGTCCGACTTCTGTTGCCAAATGAAACTTCCTACATCAGTTAATTGCCTTACGTAACTACGCAGATTTCTCCAGAAATCGACGCAGCATTATTCCTTGCAAATGAGAGTTGCTGTCGACTTTCAGGAAGCCTATGTATGGCAATATCCCCTAATTAATAGGGGAGCCAGAAATTCCGAATATCGGTTATGCTCCTCTTTGCCTCTACTGTAAGACGTGCTTACCACTATACCATTGTGAATAACAGAAAAGCGACCGCATTGCAACGTTACCTGGAAATTGGACTTTCATAGTTATTAATATTCCAAGAAATTTCGCATTGTAAGACACTCTGATGGGAAATATTCAAGAGCGGAACGAAAATACAGAACTCTTATTTGATCATTTTTAAATGAACCAACAAGTTGAATTTATATTGAAAATACATAAAATAATGAAATTTTAACCATTTTTCTTGCTTGTAGACAAAAATCGCATGAATAGTCCCGCAGTAAGCGGTGACAAAAAGTCGAATCTGGTGGATGCAGTCGATGTGGCAAGTACCAGTGCAGAGGCCAAATTAAAGCCACGTTCCAGGTGAATGCAACACAGATCTATATCAGACTCATGACATTTACTACATTTATTGGTTTATTTATTTTACAGATCACTCATACGCCGTGCATCACGCAAGACCAAGCAGCAAATTAACAACGCATCCGATGACTGTAATTTGCAGTAATGCCAAATAAAAGTGACATCAAGCGCATAAATATGCGCTCATTAACAATTAATATAAATAATAATAAGTCACAATTATTAAAAATAAATATCAATAAATTACGAGAGTAAAACATTTAAATAAGATAAGTACGAGTATTCTGATTATCGTAAATTTAATAAGTTATGTTGCTCAATTTGCTGTTACACTAATGTATTTAGAGACACTATTAGGTGTTCCGTTTGATTATAATCAATGTGCAGTTCGATAATGACTTATTAGATTATCATTACTAATAACACTACAGCGGCGCTTTAAAGATGAAATATGTGCTCTCATATCTGTCGTTAAATTCAAAAGCGATACAAATTCAAACTGAATTTTGTTGAGAGTGCAGAATATTAAACAAAAGAATATGTTTTCATTTTTATTTAGATGGTTTGAATGGGACCAAGGGCGTCGGCAGCTTTGAGCGAAATGGGGGAGACAAATAATTTTTTTTAGTACATATATCAAATGTACAAATGAGTATAACTTTTTAAAGCAACCAAACGAAATGTCGGAGTTTCTAGCACCACAATTCGAGTTTATTTTTACCTTTCAAACAATAAATTGTCGAATATTCGCTTATTTCAACTTTCACACTATAGAAACTTGCTTTTGCTATTTGCTTTGTTCAAAATAAGTTCTGGCGAGATAATAAGAAAGTTATAATTGCATTAAATAATAAAAACCGATTGAAAATCAAACACGAAAACTGGCTATCCAAGTTTTTTAGTTATCAGATTTCAGAGCAATTGTGGCTTTTTTCTGTTTGTTTGAAAATCCGGACAGTTGTACGTTTTCCGAGGTTATGAACGTAATATTTGGCATTTGGGCATTTGGATTCCCCTGCCGACGCCCTTGCATGGGACCAGTTTAAATTAAAGTCATTTTGATAATCTTAAAGTCTCTCCTTTTGCTTCGCAGAAATTGAAATCTGTAAGAAAAACATGAATCTTTTTAAACAAATATTAAGTATACAAACTTCGGTATACCGAAGACACGATTTTATAATGCCAATTTGATTTTGTCATAAATTTACTTTTCTATTAGATAGCAATTTGTGTGTGAAATTTATAAGATATGCGACTGTCTTTGAAAATCAGTCGAAATCATACAGTTCCTTTGATGACAAAATAATAACTCTGTAAAGCATGGAGTCAGAAGACTAAGTTAATTATGTTTTTTTTTTTTAAGTACAATTATTCGTAATCATTTATCTACGAGCGTGTTGCGATAGCTTTAAAAATAGATTATTAATATATAGACATAAGTATGAGAGATGTGCGAAAATGTTTGGCATTAGAGTTATTTAAATACAATGTATTCAAGTGTTTAAATGTAGTTTATAAGCAAAAAAAAAAATATATGAAAACTATGGCAAAAATCTCATAATTTGAATGTGGTTGCAAAAGTTGATTGCGTTGCTAGGTTGCGTATTCTTTGATAGCGTATGCCACTCAGGTTGTTTTGAACAGGAAAGGGAAGGAAAGTAGCTCCCCGTGTTGACCTTTTTAAGCAGACCAAAGCATAGAAATGTTTGAGCAATTTATGGAAGTTTGCTTTCTGCCATTTTCACAAACGAAAAAAGCTAAAGGAAAAGTGAAAACGTGCAAAAAAAAAAAACTGCAGCTATAAACAGAACAATTTATTATGCAAAGTGAGGTACTAATTAATGTTTATTTTTGTCCTTGTTGTGCGTATTTACCGCATAGTTTGTGATTATTTCAATTACAGAAGATACTATAACAACGGACAAAGAGAAATTTAAGGATAATACAGGGTGCATGCTTATCGCCAAAATAAAAAGAAAATCAAATTCAACTTTTTAAAATAATAATTAAATATGAGTATTAGCTGAAGCATTAGGTGTTTATTTAATAACTCGAATAACTATATGTTTTTTAAACAGTCGATTTGCGAATGCATTTGTGAGTTTGTGTGCGTGTGAATGTGAAGCAACAATTTTCTAACAAATTGATATTTGATTTGTGGGAGTTAATATAAGTTATTGAAAAGACCGAAAATCCAAGGAAAACTGCGCCAATCTTGGGCGCTTTGTAAATGATCAAATAAATATATGGCAGATGCAAAGTGAATTGTGATGAAATAATATTTAACGATAATGATTTACTCAGTAATAAATTGAATAAATGGTTTAGCTGGTTAAGGGAAAGAAACCAAAAAGTGCGACTGCATCACTGTGGTTATCGCGTTTGTTATATCCTTTGGATGGTTGCGTTGAGGCCATCAGCGTCCAGTAAAAAATTAATATAAGTATATGTACTTATTTGTAGGATAAGGCATGCTTAACATAAGGATATATTGTGTACATCATTTCTACCAGCATATGTTTATACGTTGTTATTAAATGTAGTTAAATCTAACAAGTAACAAATCTGATAGCCCAAGAAGCATGTATCAAATTCTATTCAGTTATCTAGGAAATATCAGCGACAAATGGGAACATATTGGCGATCAGCATATGACAGTTATATCTACATATATACTCAGTATCTTTACTCAGTAATCGTTGACAAACAAAAAAAAAACAAACAAAAAGTAAAATTAATTAATTATCTATAGACTTTGTTAAACATGCGAATCAAATTTTGAAATATATATTTGTGTACGTAATTCGATTGTTCATAATGAAACTTAAAAACTAGAAACCCAAACAAAAACAAAAGAAATAACACGAGTTATTGTTGCTCACAGTATCTACAGAATCAAAAAGCATATGAAAAGAATGAGAAAATGTACTTATTTTTAAAATATTAACTGAAAATAAACTTACTAAATGTGTCCATTAACTTACCAGAAACAAAACTTGGATTTTATTTCTTATGCTGTAAAATGATGTAAGTGCAATAGAAGCTGTTAAATGTATATGTATATATACATATATTAAATTGATTTTTGATGCAGAGCCTCGATTTAAAAATTAAATTGACTAATAATGTTTATATTTGAATTAAACTTACACAGAGGCTATTAAAATAAGCTGCAACCATGCATCCGCAGGTTCTGTCACCTATTTATATCGTCTGATTGCACTACATTATAATTTACCTCTATATATTACCCGTATGATTGCCTAGTTGCTATTGCTGGGGAAATATATCAACAATTGTTGCCACTAAATCAATTAAGCAACTGACCATCCCCTGTTCAGTCCTGCACTCCCGAAAGCAACCAGTCTAGTGAGCTAGCCACAGTATCCATTAAAAGTAACTAATGGAATTTTATTCCAATTATAAATTGAATTTTCAGTAAATTCCATAGCGTACGAAATGTAAATGTAAATGCCACTGCATTTAAATCAATTGAACTCTGAATGCCAAATGGGTTACAATACGCACCAAAACTGCGATTTATTTACATGACATCACATATGAAATTAGCATATGGTACTATGGCTTGATATGTTCCTAAGTGTACGGCTACGTATTTATGCAGGCACATATAGTATGTATGTATGTAGAAGTAAATTTTAAGGGAAATGCGTGAATATTGCGATACAATAAACAGCTTTGGCAGCGACCAAATTAGTTGAAATTATGCACATTTCCGAATGCAATTTTCCCTGGCATTGATTTAGCATTATAGTGACTTAAACCATTTAATGACAGCAATATATTTAGGGAATTGTTAAATTTGACATTAGAGACGCACGTAATTGATCGTAAATTGATTTACGATCCATTTCAAATGAATCCAAACTACAAAAATTTTAGTATTCTAAACTTAAGCGTGTTTAAAATAATAAAATTTTTGTAACACTTTTGCGTATAACCTTATTCAAGATTGCTATGCAATAATATATAACAATGTTTTTTAATTTTTCGACAATCCAACGGCTTTCCGAAAACGTTATTTCACGATTTCCCGTTGAAATTTGAAACTTTTGCGAAATCAAAATTAACATATCGATTGCGTTCGGTGGCTTGACGACCCAACGGTTTCTGGTATTCACACGAGACAAGCGACAATTCATATAGTCCTTAAATCTTCATTGTATTTTAACGAAGCTTTTTAATTTAAAATTTTGATTTGTAAATTTTAATTTCATTTAAGTTTTTGTGTCAACTGCAAGGGCGTAGGCAGCTTTTCAATGAAGCCTCGCGAGGGGGGCGCCAAAACCTGAAATTTTGTCACTCAAAGAAGGTGGTGCTCACCGACCTGGTTGTAACTTTGAACGAGTTTTTTGTGGATATTTCGAAGCTTTTCAGGAAAAGCCAGGCTTTTCACAAGGCAATGAACGGAACTTGTCCCCAGTGAAGATAGAAAATCGAGACATATTTTAAAAGTAGCGGCTTTAATTTATCTAATTTTGAACTTTTTAATTTTGTGGAAAAAAAATTTATTTTCTTGTTTAAAAAATAAAGTTTAGTTATACAACAGTTTTTTTGCATTTGAATAAATGTTTGGGGACAACTTTTGGCTGAAAACACTAGTAACATCGAGGAAAATCGGTATTTACTTTGAATTCAAAAGCAAATCGTTACTCGCCGCCATTTTGTTTACACAGCTTTTTTAGTTTACACGGCAAAAAATGTAGTTCTAAAAAAGAGGCGCTAGCAAACAAGGGATGGCGCCAAAATCGGACAGTCACCAACACACCTGACAACCCTGGTGTCTCATAGTGAATTTCCACTAGCTGGTATTATTCGGTTTCGTGAGGGCTCACGCAAGACATACGAAAAGTGTTTCTACTGCGTTTGCCGCATCCATAGTCAGCACCAACATGAATATAATCCAGTGTTGTTTGAACAAAGTCTGAAGGCAGAATGCACATGTTTCTTTATTTTCCATGTCAAAAAGCATATGGCTAATACAAACAAAAAAAAACGCACTTTTAGGTCGTTTCATTCTAAATAAGTTCAAATGAACGGGTCATCGAAATGAACGAATTAACTTATTCAGTATTTCTTTCATTAACTATATCGTTTATTTTACCTTGAAGATTAAATGAGAATCTATCGATATCGATATACCATTATGGTTTCAACACCTTTCTGCCATAGGTGGCGTATTATGTTGAAAATTGAGCGACCGTTAAGTTTAAAAATATTGACCTGATCGTTCAATTTGAATTTGTACTATGTGGTTCATGTTTGGGTGGGTCCAGGTAGATGTGTGTGTTGTGCGTTTGAGCTGCTAGCGGCAACCGCAGTAAGTCTTTGTTTGCATGTATGTGAAATTCATTGCAATAATTTGCACAAATTGGTCTACAAACAAAAAAACCTTGCTCCCCGCCACTGCCAATAATAAAACGCATTATAATTTCAAAATATCAGTATACTTTATTCTTAAAATCCTATCCTTATGGAGTAACATTGAATCTATGCTAACTTTATAAAGCTAAATTTAATGTTTATTAATAACAATGTAACATAAAATAAAAAATATTATAGTAGTTAGCGTATGACTTGTTTTCGACAATTTTCCAAGCGTAGTCGTAGACTCCAAAGCCTGTAAGGTAAACATAAATTGATAAATATAAATATATTGATATAGCCCAGTTCCAAATAAAATTGATTATGAGAATCTAACATTTTTTTAAGCAAAGAATAAAATTAACTTGTCGAATATTAATCTATGATAGTACTACCTTTTTTGCAGCTACTTTGACACGTTCCTGCTGGCGTCTATTTACAATTGGCCGGGCTTAAATCTAAGCTGAAGTCAACATTCGCCTCGTCGAGGAGTCTCAAGGATAAGGTTCTCCGTTGGAAGTGTGGTCTGATTACCAAGTTGATCACTGTCGGATCAAGGGAAGAATGTACCTTGCTGTAAGTACAACATTGATATAAATTATCATATCTGATATATAAAGTATAATTTGATGAAATAAATTCACTCTTTCTTGCAGCTCTGCTCGAGGAATATCGGAATCTACCCTACGATGTTGGACTTAGCGAACTGACGTCATTTTGGCCGCCAATCAAAGTTGCCACAACGGAAGAACAAATTGTAATTTTCTAGGCAAATAGTTATATGTATAATAATAATTTTTATATTCGTATAATTATATAACTATATAACTATATTTAACTTTATATTAAAATAATAATTTTAAATTGTAAATTAAGATTAAAGTTAGTACAGATAATATTACTGCTTAAGAATAGCATTTTTAGAGTAAAAGAAAAATAAATCTGGAATTATAATTAGACCATACTATATAGCTACTATACTATCTTAAAATTATTTAATTAAACTGTTAATTTAGCTTAAAGTTAGCATAGATCCAATGTTAGTACCTAAGGATAGGATTTTAAGAATAAAAGAGAATTAAATTCTGAAATTAAACGTGCTTTTCATTGGTTGGCTTTTATTTGCAATTTAAACTGCAACGGAATTTACAGCGGTCGAATTTTTCTGATCAAAATAGCACTTTTTCTAGCTGGAGTACCAGGCGAACAGAATCAGCAGCAAGCGTAAGTAAATTTTGCAGCACGCATTTGTTTGTATGCATGTGTGCGCTTGCAGTGGGCGGCTATGATCCGCCACCCACGCATACAGAGAACGCCGCCTGCAGTGCTTAGAGAGGACTAAAAACGGCTCTCTAAGCATTGAACGCCGCCTGCAGTGCTTAGAGAGGACCAAAAACGGCTCTCTAAGCATTGAACGCCGCCTGCAGTGCTTAGAGAGGACCAACAACGGCTCTCTAAGCATTGAACGCCGCCTGCAGTGCTTAGAGAGGACCAACAACGGCTCTCTAAGCATTGAACGCCGCCTGCAGTGCTTAGAGAGGACCAACAACGGCTCTCTAAGCATTGAACGCCGCCTGCAGTGCTTAGAGAGGACCAACAACGGCTCTCTAAGCATTGAACGTTTTGACGTCACGCCAAGTGAAACTTCCACCTGCTGCTGATTTCTGTTCGCCTGGTATTTCTGCGCTCATTTTCGGGTTTTTGGTTTTTTTGCCGCTTGCAAGTTCAAACGCACACACATACATCATGCACAAATAGCGCAGAAATACCATATTCATTTAAGCCAAAATTGTTCAAATTTCCAAGTGAAATACCAGGCGAACAGAAACTGAAAGTAGGTCGCCACAGTAAAAATTTTATTTGGCCATGACGTCACACTTGTTTGGAGTGACGTCACTAAAATGGACCTTTTTTGGGTCCGGATTTACTTCATGACGTCACTCCATGACTTCACACAAAGGGTAGCTTGTTTGAACTGACGTCACCAAAATGGACCTTTTTTGGGGCGACCTTGATTTAAGTGACGTCATGGCAAAATACAATTTTTACTGTGGCGACCTACTTTCAGTTTCTGTTCGCCTGGTATTTCACTTGGAAATTTGAACAATTTTGGCTGTTCGGGAAAGTTGCCAGTGAGCTTGAAAGTTGTTCGCATGGTAATTGTGGGCCTATTTCTTGATTCTCCAGCCTAGTTTCCATATTCTTCCTGACTCTAATTTCGTTAACCAACCAATGAAAAAACACGTTTTAATTTCAAAATTGCAGTTTCTTTTATTCTTAAAATCCTATCCTTACGAATAACATTGAAATATAAGCTAAAATCTAGTTAATATCCCTTAATCTAATACAAACATTTCTTTTAGCTTAATGTAACAAACAATGTATTACAATTTAAACATTTTTCTTAATTATACGTATATAATAATTATTATTATTCATAAAACTATTTGCCTAGAAAATTACAATTTATTCTTCCGTTGCGGCAACTTTAATTGGAGGCTAAAATGACGTCAGTTCGCTAAGTCCAACAGCGTAGGGTAGATTCCGATATTCCTCGAGCAGAGCTGCAAGAAAGAGTGAATTTATTTCATCAAATTATACTTTATATATCAGATATGATAATTTATATCAATGTTGTACTTACAGCAAGGTACATTCTTCCCTTGATCCGACAGTGATCAACTTGTTAATCAGACCACGCTTCCAACGGAGAACCTTATCCTTGAGACTCCTCGACGAGGCGAATGTTGACTTCATCTTAGATTTAAGCCCGGCCAATTGTAAATAGACGCCAGCAGGAACGTGTCAAAGTAGCTGCAAAAAAGGTAGTACTATCATAGATTAATATTCGACAAGTTAGTTTTATTCTTTGCTTAAAAAAAGATATTATGATAATTCAAAATGAAATCTTAATTTTATGTTAGATTCTCATAATCAATTTTATTTGGAACTGGGCTGTATCAATATATTTATATTTATCAATTTATGTTTACCTTACAGGCTTTGGAGTCTACGACTACGCTTGGAAAATTGTCAAAAAGAAGTCATTCGCAACAAACCTACTATATTATTTTTCATATTATGTAACACTGTTATTAATAAACTTTAAATTTAGCTTTGTAAAATAAGCATAGATTCAATGTTACTCCATAAGGATAGGATTTTAAGAATAAAGTATACTATTATTTTGAAATTATAATGCGTTTTATTATTGGCAGTGGTGGGGAGCTGCGTATTTTTAGTTTGTAGACCAATTTGTGCAAATTATTGCAATGAATTTCACATACATGCAAACAAAGACTTACTGCGGTCTTATTTTCCTGTCCAAATAGCATTTAAATGTATGTGTGCATGGCCAGAGTGAGCTTCGGAGAGGATCAGCAGTGGGCGCTGATTGAAACAGCTGTGATCCACACAGAGGGAGTGCTGCTTAGAGAGCCGTCAGTCACGCATACAGTGTACGGTACCTGCAGCAGTTATCGACCAATCAGAGTGCGAAGCTGTACTTTATAATTGTAAAGAATTATGATATTTCTGCGCTCATTTTCGGTTTTTAGGTGATGCTGCCACTAGCAGTTCAAACGCACAACACACACATATACCTGGACCCACCAAAAAATGAACCACATATGTACAAATTCAAATTGAACGATCAGGTCAATATTTTTAAACTTAACGGTCGCTCAATTTTCAACATAATACGCCACCTATGGCAGAAAGGTGTTGAAACCATAATGGTATATCGATATCGATAGATTCTCATTTAATCTTCAAGGTAAAATAAACGATATAGTTAATGAAAGAAATACTGAATAAGTTAATTCGTTCATTTCGATGACCCGTTCATTTGAACTAATTTAGAATGAAACGACCTAAAAGTGCGTTTTTTTTTGTTTGTATTAGCCATATGCTTTTTGACATGGAAAATAAAGAAAGATGTGCATTCTGCCTTCAGACTTTGTTCAAACATCACTGGATTATATTCATATTGGTACTGGCAGTCACTTGCTGAAAAGAAATTTAAAAGGTACAGAATCACTTCAGTAGTCCATTTCAGTAACAGCTGTATTAAAAACAAAAGGTATTATGTAAATGAATAAATAAATTATTTTTTAAAATTTTCTTTCGGGTTCTTTTTTCTATCACCTGTTTGTTGCTTATTTGTTGCCAAATTTGGATAAATGTCCAAACATTATTGACCATTTTCCTGAGCTTTTCAATTTCACACTGGCGCCATCTGGCGTTTTTTTATACGTACCACATCGGGCGACAATTTGCTAGCTTGTCACGAACTACTGATTTCTTGAGTCTTGGATTTTCATGTTAGGGTTTTCACTTGCTTGACGATCTAACTGTTTCTGGTATCACACGATACACGCGACTGTTCACATATTCATTTAAGCATTATTTAACTTAACTTAACTACAATTAAGTTAACAATAAATGAATTACAAATTTTGAGTAAGTTTTTGAATTTGTCGGTTGTATGCGCCATCTGGCGGCATTTTGCCAAACTACTTGTTGACGGACATTGTGGCGGCTTGTCGATATGTAACCTGGTGGCAGCTCTTCGACCTCATTAGCGGTATAATACCTTATCGATAACTTGTTCTTGTCGGTTGACGCAATCGACACTCGCCGGCAAGTCTACCAAATTAATTTCACAATAATAATAAATAAATAATTGAGTCGAATTAGTCATAAGTAAAAAGTGTAATCATCTTAAAATTGGTTACTCCATAAATACCAGTTGCAATTCTTCAGTACAATTTGATGAATGTTAAGAAACACTTCAGAATGGCTTTAAAATATATTGGTAAATACAAAAGATCAATGCTGATAGGACCCTTAAAATCTATTCTACCGGTAATTCACAGACATTGGCGCCAATCTAACGGACCCTATGTTCCGGGGCTGCTATGGCGGATCAACGAAACACCCAGATGACTATAACATTGTTTTGGAACGCGCGTGGCAGCATGGATTACAGAAGATAATAATAACAGCTGGTTGCCTGAGCGACGTGGATGAAGCTTTAAAGCTGGTGGCAAAGGATGGCAAGTAACAATTCAAAAATGTTGGAAATCAAATGTTTTCAAACTTTCCTTGCAGAGCGCCTTTACACGACAGTGGGTGCGCATCCTACTCGCTGTGGGGAGTTTGTTAAGGATCCGGAGCAATACTACAATGAATTGCGTTCCAGACTTAAGGGGAACCCACAAAAAGTAGTTGCAGTGGGAGAATGTGGTCTGGATTATGATCGCCTGCGCTTTTGTGCCAAGAAAACACAGCAGGTGTACTTTGAGAAACAGCTCAGTTTGGCAGAAGAATTTCGATTGCCTCTCTTTTTGCACATGCGAAATGCTTCAGAGGATTTCATGCCCATTTTAGAACGTAATCGAGACAAGCTTAAAGCCTGTGGTGGTGGTGTTGTGCACAGTTTCACCGGCACATTGGAGGAGGCTAAGAGTATCCTAGCATTCGATAACCTTTATATAGGCGTCAATGGTTGCTCGCTTAAAACGAATGAGAATGTTGAAGTGGTGCGACAGCTGCCCAACGATCGGATAATGCTGGAAACTGATTGCCCCTGGTGTGGTATACGTCCCTCGCACGCGAGTCACAAACATGTGACCACCAAGTTTCCAACCGTCAAGAGAAAAGAGAAGTGGACCGCAGAAACGTTGATCGACGGACGTAACGAACCATGTCAGATTGGGTGAGCTTTTCTGCTTGTTTAGCGTCTTATAAATACTTTAACGATTTCTATTTCAGGCAAGTTTTAGAGGTAATTGCATGCATTAAGCAGGAGCCCAAGGAAAAGCTGGCCGAGATATACTATCAAAACACTTTAGATTTGTTTTTCAGCCAGACTAAGTAAAAGAAGTCGGAATTACATTTCATGCTTTTACATTTATTGTATGAATTATTGTTTCTCATGTCCTAAATGCAAATGAATTCAAAAGTACGCATTACAACTGGAAGTTTGTATATGAATTAGTTTTGCTTTTGGCTTTTGTTTTTACAATAAACACACAGAAACACATTAAGATTAACATTTAGATTTGTAAATAATTGTTTTTGTTAATTATCTTTTTTGTTGAGTACGTATTCATGTACTATGTATAGAGATGATCGCCAAAAAATATATTGTATGTGGATGTGTTCATGCCCCAGTTGTATATATATATATATATATATCTATTAATAAATGTATATATCTAGGTATTGTTAATGATTTAAAGACTAGTGGGGTTTGTAGCTTAGTTATTGCCATTTTGAATACGACACGACGATTTGCAGTAGACCAATAGATGCCAATATCAATGTTAAGTTTACTTTCCATTTAATTTATTGATTACAGTTGAAGCCTTAAAAAGCGTATATACAAAATATTTTGTAAATATTTAAAAAGTCTGTTAACTAGCGATAGAACTTTTTCTGAGTATAATATCAAGTTTTAGAAATATGTAAATGCTATCAACAAGTAGCTTGCTTGTTATTTGTTAAATATAGGTATATATACTGCCGTTAGAATGCATTATTTAAAATGAAAATCTCTATAAAAGGTTTTTTAAAACTGTCTATATATGTAGTTAGATGTATTTCATGTTTTGAAACTGATATGAACGAAAATGATATTTGTGTATAATTAGATTTGTATGTAGTAGTCTAATTGAGAAACTGTTTTCTAGTCTACTCAGTTTGCATTTTAAATGACAATTTTTTGGTAGCACATAAAAAGATTCAGTCAAATAGAAATATAACGTAATGCTTGTTTGATATGAACTTAATCATATATAGCACACTACGTTTAAGCACTGAATCTAAAATTGACTCCGAATTCTTGGCAGAGTTTGCTGTTCAAGATACAAGATACGAGTAAAGGTTAGAATCAGTTACAGTGGGATTTCTAAATTCACATTAACTATTTATATCTGTCCTTAAGATAGAAATGTAGCATCTATAGCTATCAATTATAATGTATTGTAAATGGTTTTGTTAAATATGCTCAGTCGCGTACAATTGACTCGCAGTTGCTGTTGGGGTTTCTCTAAACAAGCAAATTATAAAACTCAAATAAATATTTAATGATAGGTACGACAAGTTCATTTATTGGGTGTCATATTTAGTTTAGTATTATATATTAAATCATAGATATTTACATAGACAAAGAAAAAGTATAAATAATATTAAATAAGGGCGCAGAAGCTAAGGATCACTAACAGTAAATTCGAGTTAAAATTATAAATAAATAATCCATGAAAGTAATTTAATCCAACATAACTTCAATAGTCTTTCACTTTTCACGTTTCACTTAACTAAAATAGAGATACTTAATTACATTTGAATATTATTTATATGTTGTCAATATATCTATGTATATTCATGTTTGTTTTATGGGCAAAATCAGAAAATATAGCAAATTTTACTTCAACTTTTGCAACTAGAGAATATTCAACCCTTTTTGATTTGCTTCGTTTTTGTTAAATATATATGTATATGTGAATATATAATAAGTATATAGATATATTCTTTATGCGCAAATTTATCTGTTATCATATGTTTGTATCGCTTTTCGTATGTAGTTTTAGTTTATATATTTTATATACGAGTTTCTTAGTTTCAAACTAAACTCTGCGGCCTGCAATCGAGCAGGCGACGCCGCCTCATAGTTAATTTTGGATTAATAATATTAAATAATATTCGCTTGATAAATTAATAATTAATGTATTTTAGGCGCGCTGCGATCGTTGATCTTCTGGTTCCGCTTTAGGGTCGCGCCACGCTTTATTTGATCCATCAGCGACTCATGACAAATACGTGGATCCGGCTGAAAGTGTACAAATTGAAAGCATTTAAAACAAAGCGAATATAATTGAGTATTGAATAAGCTAAGGCATAGTATATAAATATTTATGTAGTTAATGCTTGGCAGTTTGGGGGATTAAATGCTCGCTGGGACGGATCGAGCAACAATAGAAACATAGTAAGAAAACAATAAACATAAACGAAACAAACAAACAAACACAAAATACCTTAACACTGCTCATCACAAGCGCTGGTGTTGGGATAGGTGGGTGGTCTACGATATTGTGCACTGGGACGCGATAGATTTTGTGGATTTTGATACATCTAAATAGCACAACACAGCCCATATGTATATAGATCACAGTAGTAGAGAAAGTGTGGGAGTGGGTCTGATACAATGTCATGTTATGGATGCCTTCTAGGATACTTACCAGGGCCTTGCTATTAATCAGATTTCGCACTGCAAATGCACGTCCAGACATGCCCTGTTTGGCCAACTTCGCATTGAGATTCTCGAGAAATTCAGCCTTGGTCTTGGCACGTATGCTGCCAGTCTTTTCAATATTGGTGCTTGTGGCATAGTCTATGGATATGCGTTTCGAATGGCGTATTGAATGAGGTGCACAAAGCGCACATATAAAAGAAAAAAGAAGCAAACAAATGTTTGACAAATGTTTTTATCAAAATGTGTGCGAAAAATGTGACAAAGAGATATGAGTTGAGAATTCTGATAAATGCAAACAAATTTTTGGCGATTTATTATTGAAAAATAAGAAATAAAATCAAGATAAACAAATGCTGAATAAGAATAGTCACAAAAAGAGTGCAATGAAATGCCTTAAAATTTAATGTGATAGTTGCTGCTGTTGCCAGTTCCTTTCATTAACACGACAACAGCAAATGATTAGGTTAAAAGAAATGAGAGATGAGAATAGGTTTATTCAATTCTTATCCTGTTCGTTCGCTGGACACGTTAATGTTAATTGGCAACACTTTTTGATACGTCTTATTTATTTATATAAAATCCAAATTCAAGACAAAAATCCAACTCAAAAACAAAGAACAACATAAGCAACATGCAATTTGCCGAACAATTTTCATATAACTGGACGAAATATTTTCGCAATAACAGAAAATCAAAAATGAATATGCAAAGAATTAAGAATTCAATTATCCATAACAAATCAAATCAGCAGCAAAAAACAAAGAAAAGAAAAAAGAATGAACAAATAAAATCCGCTCAACGACTTGCAATCAAATCAAATCAAATCAAACGCGCGCTCACTTGAATGATGTGCCTGGACATGGGGCATATGGGGCGTATGCGCATTCGCATTTATGTTGGCGTTGGCGTTCGAATGGCCGTGGGCGTTGTTGTGGCTGGCATAATAAACAGCGCCGCCATTGCTGTTGCCGCCAGAAACATCGCGATAATAATGTTGTTGCTGCTGCTGTTGTTGCTGTTGCTGATGGTGGTGGTGCAGTTGCTGCTGTTGCTGGTGGTGGTATTGCTGTGCACCGCCGCCACGTGCCGTTGTACCATAAATGCTTGCCATAGTTGCTGATACGGGTGAACCACAGGTCGGCGAGGCAGCTGGCGTCGAGTGTACCGACGATGGCGAATGAAATTTGACGGCCGTCGTTTGTATGAATGGATTCGTTGAAACGAATATCTTTTGCTGCACACTGGAATGACGCGATGGTATGGGTGGTTGGCGTTGTTGTTGCTGTTGTTGTTGGTGTTGCTGCTGCTGAGGCAACGGCATGGGTGCTCGTTGATTAGAGTGTCCATTGCCAACGCTGATGCCTGTTGGCTGTTGATATTGTTGCTGTTGCTGCTGCTGCTGGTGTTGCAGTTGGAGTTGATGCTGTTGCTGCTGTAAACGTTGCTGTTGTAATATATTTTTGGGCAACGTTGAACTGTTGGAAGCTGCAGCATATGCGCTGACCAAATGGTTCCCCATATTGCTGTTGCTGTTGCTGTGACCAACACTTGGGCGTGCCAATTTTTTGGGCATGGTTGCTGAATAAATGGGCGGCGGCGGTGGATCTTCAAGCGGCGGTGGACATGTATAATGCTGTTGATGTTGATGATGTTGCTGCTGTTGCTGGTGTTGTCGCATGTTAGCTGTTGCTTGCGCAGCTGCTGAATTTTTTGTAAACGAATTTGAATAGTTGCCAAAATCTTTGCTATTTAAAGTTGCTGCTGCTGCTGCTGCCGAGGCTGCTGCTGCTGCAACTGGCGCTTGTGGCGGCTGATAATGCGATGTATTGTTTGCTGTCGTTGTTGATGATGAGTTTGAAAATGAACTGACTTTAGAGAGCAACGATGATGTGGATGATGAAAGTGGAAAGTGTGGCAAAGCATTGAATGAGGAGGAAGTGCTAGAAATTGTTGTTGATGGAGTCAAAACAGATGAAGCAGCTGCAGCATTATTTGCCGCTGCTGATGCTGTTACAGATGAGGATGAAGATGTTACAGATGATGTGCCAAAACTAGCATAAATTCTATGTTGCTGATGTGCAAGTTTATGTTCAGATTTACCGTCGTAGTGTTGCTGCTGTTGCTGTGTCATGGACAAACCAATGCCATTGCCGCCGCGCATGTAGATGGATTCCCCGCCAACAGCATTGCCATAGATGCCCTCGGCAACATGCTGCTGGTGTTGTTGTTGTTGGTGCTGCTGCTGGTGTTGTTGTTGTTGGTGCTGCTGCTGTTGCTGCTTGCTGTTGAGTCGTGCATTTAGCTGTGCAATTAGATTCGGATTCGCCTTCGGTTGTGTTGGAGGCAGTGGATGAGCATGTCCATTTGGACTGGGACTGCTGGTGCGAAAGCTGGACATGTTGCTCATCACCTTGGGTTGCGCATAGATGCTGCCGCTGGGCGATGATGTGCGGAACGACTGTTTGTGTGTGTGTGTGGTGCGTGCGTGTGTGAGTGTGAGAAAAAAGAAGTAAACAAAAGGCAATAAATTATATAGTGATCAAAACACAGCAAAAATTATATCTATATTACTCGATCTAAATTCGAGTTGTAGATGTATGCATGATAAACTAGGCTAAATGGCATTATTACAACTAAACTAAGCAGACAAATTAGAACAATTAGTAGGCACGATGAAGGGAGATTTACGCAGTTGCAGTTGCAGCAGCTGTTGCATGATTGCATGGTTGGTTAGTGGCGCAATCAAGTGGATGTTGCACTTACGGCGGCATCTACCTGTGGTGGACCATGATATGGAGGCGGCGTTGGTGGCAGCTGTTGTTGTTGCCGTTGATGTTGCTGATGTTGTGGCTGATGCTGCTGCTGATGTTCATGATGAGGCGGATGATGTTGCTGCGTTAAGCTTTGATATTGCTGCTGTTGCTGTTGATGCTGGTGCTGATGTTGTTGGGGTAAGGCATGCAACTCCATATAGGAATTATAATAAGCTTCATATTCAGCATCATCACTAAGGGAAATCTTGTGCATGGGCTGTGATATCAGTTCAATTGGTGGGTGTGTTTTTGTGTGTGTGTGTGATAAGGCAAAGCAATTGTAAATCAAAAATAATGTAAAGAAATCATAGGAAACAGAAAAGTGTGAGTATAAAATAAAAGCCCGTAGCCAAGAGATGTGCACACACCTGCAGTAAAGACTGTTGTTGTTGTTGCTGCTGCTGCTGTTGTTGTTGCTGCTGTTGCTGATGCATGCGTCTAAGTGCAACAGGTGAGGCAGGCTGATGCCGCATTGCAGCCAGAGCACGCACCGTCTCCGACACCTTAAGCGCTGAGCTGGGCATCGATGTTGGTGGTGTTGGCGATGTGGAATAAGCTGTTGTTGCCTCCAGCATAAATGCTGGCGGTGGTGGCAAGTGCTCATGAGAGCTGCTCAAGGATAGAGACTGTTGCTGTTGCTGCTGGTATGAATGAGAGTTGCTGCTGTTGTTGCTGTGCTGCTGCTGCTGCTGCATTAGGTGCATAATTTAAATTTAAATCATAAGTGAGAAAAGAAATCAACAACTTAAACGTAAAGGAATCGTGTGTTGCACAGTGTTCGATCTATCGAGTCCTCCACTTAATTTAAGCTTACACACTAACTTATTTGATTAAGCGTAATATTATTAACAACAACAAATTAAAGTGGCAACTCACCCCAACACCTGCCACATTGTTGGGACTCGGTGTCACCGATGAACTGCGTCTCACTGGCGGCGGTGGCTTGGCCTGATTAATGGATGAACGACGTGCGATGCGTGTTGAGCTGCCTCCTCCTGCTCCTGCTCCTCCTCCTCCTGTGAAATGTGGCAAAGTAAATACGATTAGCATTTTGTGGCAAGGAAATGTTGTTGCTCAGTTAATTACAGTTATATGTACAGACAAAAATCATATGAACACACCATATACATACTATACATATAAATTTATATACCAGTTATGCTAAAAAAGTATCTCAGATACTTTATCTGTTAGCCGAGTGAGAACACAACATTCAGTTGAGCGTTAGGCAAATGAGTTCCCGTATGAACATTTTGAATACCCTACACCAAAACGATGAATAAGACCAGCTAACCAGAAAACGTAGACTGTAACAAGTACAAGCTAATTCGATAGTCTCGATTATTTCTCGATAGTCTCGATAGCATCTTTTCCGGCATTTAGTCAATGTTGATTAGTGTAAAGCTATGTGGCAATTAGTTGCAGTTAACGTGCTGTATGTATGTTGTGCATACAGCTATGATCATACAAATAGTTCAAGTAAATATACTACAAAGTTCAAGCTTTACAATCATTGAGTACTTTATGCTTTAAAATTTATAAACATTTAATTCAAGTTCTATTATGGAAAACCACCTTAATATGCTTTCATTTTTCAATTAAAAATTGACGTTATTTATTTGATTTGTTAATCAAAAATTGAATTGTAAATTAAGTTAGTCGACTTTAATTTTAATAAATTGGTGCTATTTGTATGACCATTGCTGTAAGTAGATGTTGCTGTGAGTGAGTGAGAGGTGATGATTTGAGTTAAAACCTTAACACAAGATTCAAAGCGAGGTTAATTGTAAGACAACACAAACAGTAAGAAAAACCAATTAGAACCAAGAAGAACGTGTGGTAAACCATAAGCCAAAAGGAAGATGATGAGAAGAAGCAGAAGGGAAAACAAATTTTAATCGATGGTTATGTGAGATCAAATTAAAGAAGAGATTATTCAAAAAATAAAACGAAAACGAACCCGACAGAGATGCCGGCCTGGGCGTAATGCACGGTTTGGCATTGGGATTGACATTGGCATTGAAATTGGAGCACGCATATGAATTTGGTGGTTGAGGTGGTTGTGGTTGAGGTTGTTGTGGTATTGTTGTTGTTGTTGTTTTTGGAGTTGGAGTTGGTTTAGCGGGCACATTGGGCGGAGGCAGCGATGCGGGCGCAAGCATAGTTGCTGATAATAATGATGATGATGATGATAATGGCAATGACAACTTGGCCCCAGGTGATGTTGCTGATAATGATGATGACGATGATGATAATGTTGCTGCTGCTGTTGTTGTGGGCGTTTTGTATGGCGCATGATTGTATGTTGTTGCTGTTTGATTTGGCATTCTATGATTTTGATTTAAGGATGCGGATGCAATAACGGCAGGTTTATTAGTGACATTACAATTTGCATTTGTTGTAGCTGTTGTTGTGGTTGTTTGGGGCGACTGTGGTGAGTGTGGTTGTTGTTGTTGTTGTGGTGGTGATTGTTGCTGCTGCTCTTGCTGTTGGTTGCTTGGCTGTAGCTGTAGTTGTTGCTGCTGTTGCTGTTGCTGCAATTGCTGCTGCACTTTCTGTTTCTGCTTGCGTATTTTGGCATCTAAATCGGCCTTAAAGTCAAACTTTCTAGGTATCACTGGCTTATTGCTGACCACATCAACTGCTGGCCCATTAAATATACTCAGGCTGATTGGCTTTGGCGGCAACTTGCGCCTCGCTGCAACATTGCTGTTGTCGTTGTTGCTGCTGCTGTTGCTGCTGTTATCACTCGCTATCACCTGTTGCAGTTGCTGCTGCTGTTCACTAACTCTAAGCTTATCCGTACCTCTGTGCGGACTTGCGCGTCCCAGCAGCTGTAGTTGCTGCTCACTGGATGCCCGAAACGAGGAGAGTCGCTGCTTGGCGGGCGCCACAGTTGCTGTTGCCGGCTGTACATTTGTACTCCCAGAGGCTGCATCTGGGGATTCTGGCGATGCGGCCAGATTGTCAGGCAACTGTTGCAGTTCACGCATCTCATGCAAATGCAATTGTTGCGGATCTTTTGTCCGCAAGAGCACAATCTCCGAGTTCTGTTTGACAAACTCAATGTCCGGCGTATTGGGGATCTGATGATCATAGATGACAACAACGGCACTGCCGTCATCACTGCACGTGTCCACATATGCATGTCGTTGCTGTCCCAGACACACACTGTCCGATGCAGTCAACGATATGCTGTCGGCAGCAGATGCGTACAGAGATCGACTGTCGCCGCCATTGTAAGGGTCCTGATCCCGATTGGCCGCAAAGTGGGCAAATGTGGGATTCTCGTAGCCGCCGGCCAAGATGCCGCCGGTCAGCGAACTTGTCTCGCTCACATAGCAACGACTCAGCTCCGAATCGCTGGCTCCCAGCTGTTGATGTCGCCTTGCTGCTGCCAGACTGTTGGTCTCCTCTCCGGCCAACTCCTCTGAAGTGGTATCGGATATATCTGTGCCACAACCGCTGGAATTTGTCTGATTGCTGATCGCACAGCAATCAATGTTGCTGTTGGGTATAAGTAGATCAGTGTTGCTGTTGTTGTTCTCAGTGCTGGTGTTGCTGCTCGAGCCGCTCATGTTGTTGTTGTTGCCACTGCTGCCGTTGTTGCTGCTGTGGTTGTTGTTACTGCTGTGCTGCTGCTGTTGCTGTTGCTGCTTGCCCTTGCCCTCATCGATCTCACGTTGAAAGGAGTCTAATTCGCCAATTAAATTGTTTAGTGCTTGAATCGAGTCTTCGAAAGATTTGTCTAATTATTAAATTCAATTTCGTGTTGTTGTTGTTGTGGTTGTTGTTGTTGTTGTTGATGTGTGGTGCATTATAAAAATATCGCGAAATTATACGAAATTTGTTTTTGCAAAATTTATTGATGTGCGTGTGTGTGTGTTTGTTTTTGTGTGTGTGTGTGAAGGATACACAACAAAATAACCAAAATGAGAGAAAGAAAAGTGGGGTAAAAAAAAGAAAACAAAAACAGAAAAAATATATATAACGGGTTAAATATAGTAAAACACAAGAGAAGGGGGCATGGGGAGGAATTCAAACAATTGTCGAGGGAGGAGACGGGGGTAAATTGTCGTATAACTGTGCCCGGAGTGGATCACTCCTTCTCCTCCTTCTCTCTCTTTCGCTTTACTTACCCATTTCTTGCTGTTCCACAGCTCTCAACTCCTCGGAACGTCTGGCAACGCTGACCCCACCTCCTCCAGTTGTTGCTGCTGCTGTTGTAGCTGTTGTTGTTGTTGGGATTGCAGCTGCAGCAGCTGCTGCCTGCTTCTCAAACATGGATGCCTTTTGTAGGACCGAGGCACGGGAACGTTCATCGGATTCGTTCGAATCGCTGGCATCCACAGCTGTTGGGGGACCCGGTTCCGTGATCTTGAGCACATCGCTGGCAGAGATGTTGGCGGAGGCGGAGGCGGGGGGCGTGGGTGAGCTGACTTGGTAGACAAAGCCGAGACCACTGGCAATGCTGCCACCACTGGGAGTACCTGCGGCAGTGGACGTGGGTGAGTTGGTTAACAGTGGTGAATAGTGATTCTGTGGCGTTGAACAGCCGCTAGAGGGCGTTGTAGTGCTCGTGTTGGTGTTGGTATTGGTGTTGGCAGCACCGCCCACAAGCGAGGCGGCAACAGCTGAATCGATGGATGGATGCGAGTGCAACGAGGATGCCGTGTTCGAGGACACCGACGAGGATATGGAATGGGAGCGTGTGGCAAGGCCACTGCCATGTGTTGATGATTGCTGATGATTGTTGCTGATGTGTAGCTGTTGCTGCAACAACTGCTGCTGCAGCGAACCCGTTGACGAATCATTCGAATGCTGTGAACAAATCGAATCAATGCTGCTCTGTTGCTGCAACAAAGGTGTTGGCGCATGTTGTTGCTGTTGCTGTTGTTGTGATTGCTGTTGCTGCTGTTGTTGCTGGTTGGTTAGTTTCATTGCCGCCAGCTCAGACATGTTAACATAGGTGGGCGGGGTTTGTTGCTGTTGTGATTGCTGCTGTTGCTGTGATTGCTGCTGCTGTTGTGCATGATGTGCTGCTGATAGCTCTGTGTGACATTAACATGAACGTTGGACAAAGCATGCGCATGGAGTTGTTGGTGTTGGGATGTTGTTGATGTTGTTGGGAGAGAGAGTAGCACAATAATACGTATGGATTTTATTAGTAAAGACTTGATGGATTAGGCATTAAATGCGTGCACACAAGGACACAACAAATAGGAAGTAGGACAACAAGTCGATTACTAAAATAGATACTTTACCTTTCGTGATATGAGCCGGTATCGGTGAGGGGCACTGACGTTGCAACAGATTCTGTCCACTGTTCTGACGATGATTGCTCTGCGCCGACAACGGACGCTCCAGCGACGAGCAGCGCTGCAATTGCACAATATTTAAGGATTAGTAAAAGATCTATAAAAGAGTAATGCAATTGAAGATGAGTCAAATGACGACGACTAACTGTAAATGGGCAGGGGCAGAGGCAGAGGCAGAGGGGAAGAGCGCATGCAAATGAGCGCATTTATGGTCTAGAGTCTAGTCTACGCTGCCACTTACCACATGTGCTGGCTTCTATTTATCGATTGTTGCCACAGCAAATATTAACGAGAAATAACTTAATGACTAAACTTTTACAAACAAATATACATTCACACTGTTGTGATCTAAAAATATCTGAGCTTTTCAATTAAAACATAGAAAGGTACATTGCTTTTTTCTTTTGAACGAACTTATCAACACAACATATTGGTTCATAGAGTAAATATTACATTTTGTATTAAACTTTTGATGAATCAACAATTTAATTAAATTAGTTTTTATGACAACAAATTTAAGAATTCAATTGATACTTTGATGTAAATAAAATGTATCCCATTTTAATAATAAAGTATAACTAAAAATATCAGATATTTTTTAGACCACATTGTGTGTTTTTAAAAGAGACTGTTATTTTCAAGAGATACTTACAACTGGCAATGGAGGACGACTCAGAGTTGCTGCTGGTGACTTCTGTGTTGCCGGCGTGTTCTGACCCGATGAGGAGTTGCCAGCAGCAGCAACTCCTGTTGCTGCTATAAGACTGCCGTTGCTGTTCGATTCGTGTATGGTCTCTGGATTCTGGAACGTGTAGACTGTCAAGGGAGGACGCTGATGACCCTTCTCGTAGGTGGTTGAAATTGTATGTGGACGATCAGCTGTCGGTGGCAACGAGTCCACAGCATCCTGGGAATGTGGCGGCCAAGTGGAAACAGCATGTGTCTGGTTTGTTGCATTCGAAGCCTGTTCAATGACAATACACACAATTAGAAAATCAATACAATAAAATTAAACAAATATTTTCCATTTGGACACACACAAAAGTAATTAGAATAATTATATTTTAAATTAACAGTCCAAATAAAGTTAAAAATAAATTAGATAATTAAATGAAAACCTGTGTTGTTAGCGCTGGCGATGAGCAAAAGCCACTATCACTGGATTCACCAGGTTTCAAGCGAATTGCGGGCGTTACAAACTAAAAACAATATAAAAAAAGAACACAAAAGACAAAAGAACGTTTTGATGAAAGCCCCAAATAAAATGGATTGGCGAAAACAATTAATGACAACAATAAGACATAGACATTACTTCATTTTATACTATGCAACAATACGTAAAGGACAGTACTATCAGAATGTACTATGATTCGCTTAGAAAATAAATAAAAGTCTTAAAGAGAATAATTTAATACAAATTTAAACCTTATTTCATTGCCAGATATTTTCTTTTACAAAGAATTGATTATAGTTTCCAAAAGAACAAATATAATTTTCATTTAAAGTGGCACAAATTGAATTTAGAAATCGATACAATATATCTTTCTGTTTTAAAAAGTTATGACAGTTTAATGTTTTCTAAGGCCTTTGAACATATTTAGACAAGTCAACAGTTCAATACGTTTTGGGAGGTATTAAAATAATAAATGTAGTTATTAACTAAATTAATTAAAGATTTACATTGAAAGTTAACAAACTATAATTTATAAAAAGTAAATAAATAAGAGAACTTCTGTGTCTAAAAACTGTTACAAGCCAAAACAGAATGTAAATTTAAAGCAGCTTTAACTTAACATGTATTAACTCAATCATAGTACATTAGTTGCATAGTTTTGTTGCATAGTGTTGTCAGTCAACGCATCTGCTGTAGTTGACCAACAAAACAAACCTGGGAAAGCGAGCGTTGATAATGATGATGACCCGGCGAGTTGCTGGAACCGCTGCTGTTCATGCTGCTAATGGAGCACACGGAACTCTTGCGAGAGCCCAAAGAATTGGAGCACCCACCGCCCTGGGAGCCTGAACCGCCTCCTGGCGATTCGGGATAGAGGTTAATGCTAGCCTTGGCATCATGTATGAGCTCCTCCGATGCTTGTGGCAACACACTTGGCTCCTTAGTGACCAAAGCAATGGACTGCATGGCCTCCTAAAGAACACAGAGAGAAAGAGAGATTAAGTACGCTATTGTGATGATGTGTGAAATTCATTGAAAACTAACCTGCAGGTGTCCCAGTTCAGAAATCACCTCACACTCCTCATGCACCACCGGCTGCAACATGTGGACAAAGCTGCAATAACGCAATCTTTCCTCGATCATCGCCGCACGCAGTGACTTCTTCTCGACATCCTCGAGCTCAGCACGACGCAGTGTCACATCCTGCATATGGGAGTCCATCAGAGATTGGAGACTGTTATCCGTTTGTCCCTTGCGAGCCTTCTTCTGGAGTCGGAGAGTGTCGCTGGAACGTTTCTTCAGCTCACTGCGACAACGTTTATATTCTTTGGCATGATCCTTATCAATGGTGGCCACCGTGCGTTTCCAGTCCTCGATCTTGTCCTGCAACGGTTGTACCAGGCAATCCATAATGGCGCTTGTGAAGGTCTTAAGTCGTGTCTCCACAGCCTTGTGGCGGAGACAGACGCGGGTCAGGGCGGTGCCAATTTCCTTGGATGCACCTGCAAATCAAATCAAAAAAAAGATTGAATTACTGTTGCTGCTGAATCAACGGAAATGTTAGTTATTGTAGTTGTCGTGTCTATGGACACGCCACAATGTCTGGACGACGTCGCTTCAATTTGGCGTTGCCTCGTTGCATGCCACACGGAATTTGGCTTTGAAGTCGGTCAACAACCGGTCTCGTGTGTGCCCATTATGCCAGCTACTGCTAAGCTTCAGGCGCCTGCCTATCAACCAAGTGACAGGAGCACATGGTTAATAATCTATGCACGCTCCTTCTCTTCCTTCGTTACCTCCTCCCCTTCTTTTATCTGTCCCAAATCAAAATATCTATGAAACTGATGAGCAAATGGCATTATCCTATTGATTTCTACTTTTTCTATTCACCCAAAAACAGAGTACTCCATAATGTGATACTAACGCTAAGTCCATTTAAAGCACTTTATGGACACTACCCTGAAATCCAAGTTAATTAAATAAAAGATACCAATATTTGTTGCCATTCAACCACCATCAACCACTAAAAGGAAACGCATGTGCAAATTATTGAGTTTTTACCCTCGTGCCAAACAGGGCCGTTGTAGCCATTGGTCCCATTAAGGACAATTGACACTTGTCCTGCCAATATGTCCTGACTTGAGCCACAGACACAACCCGATAGCCTACTCTGCATACTGTGTGTGTGTGTGTGTAAGCCGAGTAACCACTAAAACTAATGAAACCATTTAGTAAGTGCAAAGTACAGTTTTTGGCACACAATTGCCAACGTGTCAAGGGGTGGCTTAAACAGGCCAAAACAGACACATTACATGGTCAGGTAGCTTGAGTTCTTAGTAGATGGGGCTTATGAGGATTCTTTCTATGGGTCTATGCGTCTCCCTGGCTGACTGACTGTCTGACAGTCTGTCTTTTGTATGCAATTATAGCCGCAGGGAAAGTGCAAGACCCGCAAGTGGATCAATAAATGCAAATGGAGCAAACAACTCACGAAACAGACCAAAGATAATAGATAAATAATGAAACACATTGGCGAATTGCAGATAATTATGCAAATTTATTTTTGAAGTAAATAGAACTTGTCAAAAGTTACAAGATTCAGCGAAAACTTTTATATAATAACATTTAGGAAATGACAAAAAGCAAATAATTTTGTGGATACCTTACTGTTAAGTATACAAATTTACTGTCTATTTTTATTCATTTCATTGGACTTTAATTAGTAAAGTTAATCCTCAAAATTCTGACGAAATTAAATTAGAACGTTAAATGGGAATCTGTAAGTTTAAGTATGAATAAGCAAGCTCTATCGACTTAGTGTTTAAATACAGAGAATTGGATAGTAGAATACGTTTTTGGCTGTACATTTGGAACACGTAACGTAATGTGAATAATTATAAACAAGAGATTTATCACCTGTCTAAAATATCAACAGCATCTAAATGTTCAAAAAAAAAAAAGTAAACTACACAATTCTTGGACAGCACTAATTAACTAATTAGATCCACTTGACCTGCTTTTACTGGCAGCTTAAACTATAATCTTCATAAAGTAGGGCACTCATTGTATAATTTTGGTAGTTGACTTTGACTTGAAGCTTGTTCTGGCCATTTTCAAGTGCATTTAAGCCACTAACTGTAACTAACTTGAGAGGAACTTTTGCTAAATGTCAACTTGAAGCAATCGTCTAAGTATATACTATATAAATACATGTTGTCTGTGGTCTTTGATCTCTATTTAGATGTCTCTGGTTCCATGCCAAACTACTGCCCACAGACATTGGCGCTGTCGCTTCTCGTTCCCGATTGACGATTCCCGCCCAGGTGAGCAACATTGCATAATCAGAAGTGAGCGTGAAACGGCGGCCCAGTTGAGAGGCGTTCAATAAATAAATAAATATAAATAGCAAAAGCTGAAATGCGTGAGTAGCCATCGAATAGAACATAGAACTGAACTCTATTCAACTCAACTCAACTGAACAGGCGTGAAATTTTGTAAAATCAGATCGATGACCGACGCGACGTCGACGTTGACGCTGCCTCTTGAGTGAACACATAAATAATAGATGTTTGTTTAAAACTATCTAATGTATATAGACAGAGAACGAGAGAAGGAGTATCTATTGCTTTATAGTTACGGAAATCGTCGACAATTACGTGAGACGGTCAGTCAGTTGATGTTTTGATGTTTACGACTTTTGAACTTACCTCTGGAATTGGTGGCCGCATCAGCGATCTTTTGGAAGGCATCCAAATAGGCGGCAATTGCCTGAATGGCAGCGCTGTAAATATAGAAAAGCAAACACAGAAAACAGATTATATAGATAGATGCCATTGATTATACTACTATGGCCACAAGCATCAGCAACAAATTCGAATTTTGCAACAAACTTTATTGGCCGTGGGCGACATTTCAATTGAAAATGGCAAAGTAAGACAAACAGACAGAGAGTCAAATAGACAGAAAGTCAAAAGACATGACTGCACCCAAGCATCAATGATGAAGACGAAGATGAAGATAAAGATGCTGGTCTGAAGTTGTGACTGGGACTCCAACTGGGTTTGCTCTGAGGTTCAACTGTATGTCGAGTATCGCGGACAACGTTGCGTATGTGTGTCAAGCGCATTGGGCAAACACTTGGCGCAGAATTTCTTTTCTCGTTGGCAAAAAGACAACAAACTTTAGCCCATGATTAATGCAAGTTGTATGCTTACGTGAATATACATTACTTAGATATGTATTTTGTATGGTGTATCGCATATGCCAGACATTGCCGCTGGCGTCACAAATTGAGGCCAAGTCTGAGCATAAAAAAGAAAATTATAAAACATAGCAAAAGCATAAACAAAAACGCGAAAAACGAAAAACGAAAGAAGAAAACAAAGATACACACACACACACACAGGTCTGTCTCGCCGGCAAATGGCCAAAAAGAGCAGCCAAAAATAATCATAGACTGTGAAGGAAATGGAAGGCATAAAACAATTTCAAGATACTTTCAGCCATAATATAATCAAATAATGCCCCATTCCTTTTTGTTCATTTGAGAATTTTTCTGTTGCAATTGAAAAATGTTGCAACTCGATAATCAACTTACCGCAGGCATGTGTGCAGCTTACTCGCTTTTGCCACAAAGTCCTCCCACAGTGGAGAAGTGTTCTGTAAAAAGACAAGAAAAAAACAATAAATAACATTAGCAATTTGTACTCATTCAAATTCATCATGTCAATAAGTGTATTAAATAGATTTAAATTAAACCAGATGACAGTTATTTATTGTCTCAAATGGTTCCAGAAAAAGATGTGTCATGACAACAGCAACAATAAGAACAGTGATGGCCAATCAAATATGTCATTTTGTGCCCTCAACCAAGACTAATAAATTGGCAAAAGGTACGAGACTGGAAGATGCCCTGTAGAGAATTTAAAGTATAAGTAAAGAATCATCAAGTAATACTCTTTAATTAGCACAATTTCAGAAAGTTAAACTGTTATATTCTGCTGTATACACAAACATAGACAAGCACATTTGTTTATACACCTCCTTTCTGTACAGGGCATATCAATCAATAGAAACCCAAAAGCAAATAAATATCTCAAGCTATGCAATAAACAGCTGATCAAAGGCAAATGTCTTTGAAATTGGACCTGCAAAATATCTAAATGAAATAAAAGTCAACACACACACAAATCGACATAAAAGCCTTGACAAATTGTGCGTACGTGTGGCTCAATCGTCAATAGAAAAAAGGTTTGCAATATGTCGACCAGGACAAGAAAAAGGACATGAAACTGGCAAATAAAAAAGGCAATGAAACGTTAAAGAGTATTGATTTGGTTTATGCCAATGCCTTGAGTTAAAGCCAACATTTGCTTAGGCTCAACTAGTTGGAAAATCACTAGAGTAGTTATATAAAATGTGGTTTATAAAGATTCTGATTTCATTCATCCAATTAATGATTTTAAGAGTGAAGTTTGTTCATTTAACTCAGAGAGCTTTAAATTTGGCATACCTTGCAGCTTGATTCTATGTCTGCCAATTAGGCTGCGTGTTTTCTTTGCATTTTCCTCGTATTTTCTTGTTAAAACTTTTTAATACACAAAACAAAATAAGATAAAAGAAAACATCTGCAGCAAAAACTTATTAAAAGTTATTGGACAAGCGAATTTTCAACGTGGGTTTAATAAAGAATATATTAATGCAGAAAAGAGTCCGTTATTTCTGTCATGTTTGTATTGTATTTAATCTCATTGAGTTGTGACTTTTGTTGTCTGTGCATTTCATTAAATCTCATACAAAGTGAGAGAAAAAAAAACATATGTACATAATAATTTAATTCAATAAAGTTGATCAATTCAATTGGCTGCACTTCATGATGATATCACAGACAACAGTTCAAAGTTTTAATTTAAATTGAAATGGAAATAGTTAAACGAACCAATCTTTTGCCAGACTTCTAGATACACACCATATGGACACACCATATTGGCTTATAAGGTGACTGCAATTAGCTCTACAAGAGATCCACTATTCAGCTGCCTGTGGTGTAGTTCATTAACTTATTACTTATACCCCTTCTTTGTTTTTTTTTGCTAAACCGAATACAATCATCAGAATGAAAGTGATTGAGGAGGGTTCGATTGATAGGCCAACGACCAGCAATTGACCAGCTAAGCAGTTTCAATAGTGGTCAAAACAGATTCTCACAATGGCAAAATGTTGACGCTCAGAATATGGTCAAAACCACAGAGCACAGCAGGAATAAGACGCAACCAGTTAAAAAGTTGTTGCTTTTGCTTTTGCTACTCTTTACTTAACTTTTTTTTACTAGTTTCATTGTCAGGCCATAAAAGACAAACGGCAGCAAATTGTGCACACCATAAAAAGTGGGCAAAGATTTATACATAATTTAAGAATAATCGTAAGTTAAGAAGCGCAAATGGTCAATAAAAGTGAAAACGGGTTTTGGGCCATGTTACAAATGACGTGTGAATATACAAACAAAATAAAAAAGCCTTACTCGTTATGACCAATTTTACTGCACTTGCTTTGTATCTATATATTTTTTCAGCTGCTCAGTTTCAATTGACATTGAAATAGAGCCGGGAAAAGAAAGAATGATGAACACAGTCCATGTCAATGCATCAATTTAATGGCCAATCAAGCGGAGAAGAAGAAGCTGCCGGCCACGATTCGATTCACAACAAATTCAATTCGGTGCGATTCGGTTTGGTCTCGGTTTGATTTGCTTCGATTCAATTGTTTTTAGCCCTTTTTTTTGGCAAAAGTCCACAATGCAATTTGAATTCGCTTTCGATTTCAATTTTTGCATTCGAGCGCAAAAATACGACTACAATAAAAGACAGTGCGCAAATGCCAATCGACAAAAATCCATTTTAAAAGCACAAAAAAGAGAGACCAAAATGCAAACAACAATTCGCGGCAGTTGCAGAGTGGCAGAAGGAAGAGGGGGTCAGGAGGGCACAAGGGGAGGGGGAGGTATTGCATAAAAAGGTGACGTAGTGCATTGAAGCCGCGGCATAAAAAAGGTGCAACAAAAATGAACGGAAATCGATTTTGGTTATTTCTCTTTTTTAGCGACAACAAACTAAAGTACAGCAACTACAATGTAATACAAAACAAGACCAACACGGCTCTAGTATACCCTGTAATGGTTTCAAACAGAAAGGAAAATATCTCTAAAGGCTTTTAGCATTTTAACTTGTTTTTTCGCATGCATTTACCCCACAAGCGTCTGCTTACAGGGTATAAGCACTTTTGTTTAGTTTGTCTAACCGCTGCTTCAACATAATGGGCACCAAAGTGGCATCTAAACGTTAATAAAGCCGGTACATGTCAACTTACGACGACAAAAGGTTTATAATTCATAACACGATGACAACAACAACGACAACGACTTCGAGGATAGGGAATATGGTATATGTTGGTTGTGGTATATCTTGGCAACACAACAGACTAAGGGGAGTCATGTTGGTGTCAGTCAATGGCCCCGACAAAACTGTCTGTTCCACCTTATTTGGCATATGTCGCGTATTTAAGGTTCCTTTTGTTCTGCAATTCTGAAATCTCAACCATATGGTCGATGTGGACAATCCGATTGATTTCTTGACCTACCGCAATCAATTGTATGTTAATCGTTTCATAGAATGACAGCAAGATTGCGAATTAATTTTTATAATAAAAAGATCTCAAAAGTTGAAGCATTGACTGGTGATGGGGAAACTAATAAAAAGCATCGAGTATTCCTCTGACGTATATAGATACATTTATAGATCAGCAATTGATGCCAAAGTAGCATGTTTACCGTCAAATCTACATTGTTTCAAATTCACATTCCAACTGCAGGGATAAGAACTAAAATAGTAGATTTTTTTAAGGAAATTTTAGTTTCTTACGACCTATAACTTAAAACGTGTTTTTCTTTCTTCTCAAAAGTTTACAATACTTGTTGCAACCGATCCTTAGCTTTAGAAAATAGCGTATATATATTCAAATACCTGTGATTGGATTTTATTCATAAGTTATTTGCCTCACCACTTTTAATTTATCAAGTATTAATGTTTTAATATTTGATTTAATTTATTTTAACTTAATTTGTATAACTACTTTTACAAACTGCTTTTAGTCAGTTTTAATAAATAAATAAATCTATTAAGATTGCTGGGAACTTTAAATTACTTAAAATCTCAGATCGTATGCTGATCATTCTTTATACCTAAAATTAAGCTCATGAAAATAGCGTGGGCTTTACAAATAGTACAAATGTATATGCACAAATATTACACAAGACAAGCAAAAAATTGAATGCCCAAGGCAATATGCTTAAATAATTTACAATATTTTGAGAAAACTGCATATTAAGCCAAAAAAAAATATATATAAAATCATTTAAAAATCACACGATTTCCGGATGATTGACAAAGCGTGGCAGAAATGTCAACCCACATGCAATTTTTGCGATACACGAAAAATAGAAGAAAAAAAATAAAACGAGACTGAGAAAAATTATAATAATATTTGTACAGCAATTTTTGTTCAATAAACCGATATGGTGACAACAACAACAACAACAACAACATCAGCAGCAGCAGTAATATTAACAACAACAACTTGATAAGCGTATTTGGCTGTGATGTTGAATGTGATGCGTGGGTTTGCGTCGTTATGTTGACGTGACTTGGACTTGTCGGCATTTTATGAATGAAATTTTTATATTACAGACCCCAAGTCGAACCAGCCGCGATGGTCAACACACACTTGCACACTCTCGCACACACACACACATACAGTGAAGCACACGCAAGGCTGTCATTACGAGTATTATGACCAAGTTGATGGCGTTGGCTTTAACGTGGGCGTTGCGCCTTAAACTCGCATGTTAACCATTTGGTTATGGTTCAACTTGATGCTTATGAATGACGAAAAATATTTGGATTTTAGGCCTAGGGGGCTGTGTGTGGCCATCAAAACGAAGTATGTACTTGAAAGCATTATTCTAAGACTCTGTGTACATTAAGACGAAGCCACAACAAATTGACCCGAGGAACATGGCCGAAAAGAGCTGCCATATTAGGCATATAATCAACTTATACAAGCAAAAAAAAAAAAAAAAAAAAAAAAAAAAAGGAAGCAAAACACAATAATTTTGAAATGTGTGACGAAGTGCAAGAGGCAAACACTTTCCAGTTTAACTGTAGACTGTAGGCAGCTGCCAGATGCATCTGTATCTGTATCTTTTGTGTGTGTGTGTGTGTATCTATTTAGGTGCAACTGTGCGAGACACCTAAAAACCCACAATTTATGCCAAACAACAGCAGCGAGAGGCGGCAACCAGCCACAGCTAGCGGCAAAGCTAAAAAAAAAAAAAAAAACTGGAAAGGTTCTCACAGATATACACACACACAAACAGAGAGAGAGAGAGAGATACTGTGCTGGCATTATAAACTCTTGATCTTTCCAATAGCCTACAAACATCCTACACGAGTTTAAAACGTTGCTCGCCAACTTGCAACAGCCTCTCAGCTGCTTCACAGCCATTCATGCAACAATTTCATGCCCCATGTTGCAGTTGCAGTCGCTGTCGTCGTCGTTGTCGTTGTCGTTTGATAACTTTTGTGCTTCCCGAGAGCTTGTGAATCTTAAGTTAGAGCTAGAGATGAGATGCAAAACTGAAAACTGGGAGCTGGCTGGAAAAACGGGTTCAGCTGCACGTCGCCTCGTCCTACATTGCACTTTTTGGGTTAAATACAAAAAAAAAAAAAAAAAAAAAAAAGAGGAAAAATTATTAAGACTTTTTGGCACAATATGCAAAACGAGCAGCAGTTTTATGACTAACGGCCATAAAACAAAGTTCTACCAATTGATTTTCCATACGTTGCCATACATCAACAGCACATTAGACTAGGCTATTGGCCTGGAGGCTAATAAATTTCCTGCCTCTTGGACAAAATCGTGCGCAACTAATTTGCACCTTTTTGGCCAGATTTGTGTTGTGTTATTTTGTGTTGTGTTTAGAAAGTTGCACACAGATTATATATTGTTCGTACAATATCAAGGAATTTGAAATGAAAGTGTTGCAAAGATTGAATGCGATTATGAAGAAGTTGCTGCTGCTGTGTTGATGACGATGTTGATGATGATGATGATGAATAATAATAACTTCTTTTTGCACAATTCCGCCTCAATTTCAAATCAAAGGAAAGTTTTCTTCCAGCTGGGCTGCAAAAAGGGTCAAAATCGTTTTGTCCAATGAGTCGGCAATAAAAAATACTTGTATCATTAGATACTGAACCAATATAAAAGCACAACCAATTGGCAATCGTGCGTCCAAGTTTATACAGAATACTATGAATATATATACCACGATCTTATGCCATTCATCAAGTAATTTAATAACTGACAGCTGTGCATTTGCATATGCCATTTACCATTTGCCGTTTTCCACTCTGTCTATTCATTACAATATAAAACCGATTACAAATACACAAATTGCCACATGGCAGCATGGCAATACTGCTGACGGAATACTAGTAGCAGGCACTGTGAAACCATGTAATGTAATCCAAAACTTTTGCGAGACTCTGACTGAGCTTGCTTGCAACATGCGGCACACTGCATACAACATGCATAAACGAAACGCTTGAAGAAGTCTTTGGCCACTAAAACACACACCAAACACACACACACAAACACTTGCACGCACAACAAACAATGGCAACTCGTATGACAGTTGAATGACTGTTGACATCAGCGCGTGCTGCAGCCACAAAATCCAATACGAGATTAAAATAAAGCTCAACGTGGCACAAGCCACAGCTAATCCATTAAATTTAAAGCCAATCAGCATTGTTGGATTTTCATAGATGAAATATGGATTAAGTCTAAAGAGATTCACTCTTTTACATTTACTAGGCAAAACTGAATTCCCTGCATCACCATAATACATAAATGCCTTTGCCCGAACTGACTGATCATTGTACAGCCGAAGTGCTAGGAGCTAGGATGCTGAAAATTTCGCACAACACTTCAAATAAGTCTTAAAACTTGTTTTTATTTTTGAAATTCGATTATAATAGTTTAAATTCTTGTTAATATAGCATATAATAGAGCAAAATAGTCTCCGTTTAAATTTTCTCAAGGTCTCCCTTGATTTCTATGCAAATGCTTGAAGGTCGCTTCATATTCTTGTCATCGAAGGCCTCCAAGGTGACAATGATTTTATAATTGCCATTAAAAGAGCCACGCATATTGGAAATGACCAAATTTAGATCAAATGGTTCATGATCTAACTTGGTCTGGAAAAGTAATAGAATTAACAAAGGACTCGTTAATCTCGAAATCTAAAACTTACGCCTTTGTGATGAAGACATTTGCTTTTCACACTGTTAGCGTTTGTCACATGTTTGGTCCAATATTTGTACCAATACTGATCCGGATCATACATAATATTGCAAAAATCGTTTGAGGCAATACTAAACATTGTGGGCTCCCAAGCCCCACGTTCGAAATGCATCAACCTGGCTGAAGCCTAAAGCCAAATGAGTAAAGGTTAAGTAGAAATCCTGTAGAGAATTAAGTTAAGATTTACCGCAATACGATCATTTGGTTCTATATCCCAGATAGTTGTAGCGTCGCCTTCAATATGAATTTTATCACCATCCATAGTAAATTTTACGTCATCAATGTTGAATAGACCAGAGAGATCCAAGGCATCAGGAGGAGCTTCCTTACAGGGCATGAATATCTCAGGATCATCAATAATCATCCTGTAATCATTCGCCTTTGGCCCTTGGCCCAGGACACAACAGCAGGAAAGGCTCAAAACCAACAATGCTCTCCACATTTTAAGCTAAATACCAAACTAAAATTGCTATTGTGGTCAAGCCCTATTTATATGTGAATCAATTCATTGTATAAATAATTAAGTTAATAACACAATGTAACGGCACTAATCAAAAATGTTGTTTACATTGTTTACTTGTTGCAAATTAACACAATTCCCGATATCATCGACAAGCCAAAAAAAAACACGAATCATATACAATTGTAGATCACTTTGTACATCTTCAGACTGATATCAAAAACTATGTATACTATATATAGTCTATTCTGATATGCATTCTAATTGTTGAACTTTCATCTGACATTGCAAGCTGATTGAATAAGTTTGCTTCTCAAAAAATGCCGGCAATCTTGTCCAGACACATTATGCATAATTGGGCGTGTAGACAACGAGAACAACGTTGATCATGACACACCCACATTAAAATACACACAACCCACACACGAGCTGAGTTTTTTATCGGAATAACTCAACATTTGTGTTAATCTCCGAGTGCAATTTCATATTCATTATAATTAATTGCAGCTTGTTCACGTTGTGGCAATGGTCTGGAACCCTCTCTGATACTGATACCCAGTCATATGTATGCTCAAATACTGCTTCAATCGCAATTCAATCACAGCACAATTTCACATGCACATCATGTCAAAATGCCAAGCTAAACGACAGTCTCCTCAGATCAACAACAGCAACAACTCACAGTAACAACTTCCAGCAACAACTGTTGCCCGCACTTTGTTTTAAACAATAATGCAAAGTAATTAATATAACGACAACGTCGACATCATCGTTTGTTGAATCCCCATCGCAACAATGCCCCGTTCTCATTGTTTGTGGCGCCTGAAGAGGAAACGCTTTTCGCATGCCTCAGATTACAATATATGTAGTATGCGGGGGATCGTTGTCTGTGGCAAGAAGATCAAACATTTCAGTTGTGTGAAATTTCATTTACATACTTTAATTTACCAAGTGTTAAACGTGTTAAGCGAACAAAAGATATTCAAAATCTGAAACCTGAAATCTGAAAGTACTTGACACACAAGAGATCACAAAGTGTTGCAGTTAAAAGATGTTGAAGAGCTTAACTGTTACTTTAAGTGGCATGTGGCAAGAGATACTCGCTTATCAAAGTCGGATAACAAAAGCAAAGATCGCAGGTAATTCTTAGTATAATACAAACTCTATTACAACATATTACAGTAGATTCAGTTGATAAAATTCAACAGTTGACTGCAACTTTACTTCAACTGTTAAAATGCGTTACAGTTATAAGTGTTTTTTTGTGGCAAGGCCATGTGCCAGTTTCTAGTTGCTTTGATGTCCCACATCCTGCGTACATCCTGTGCACTTCCTGCCACTCTCTATTGTTGAGAGTTCAGTTAATTCATATGGCAAATACAAATGCACCACAACACTGGCCTATTTCATTTCATCCAGTCGAGCTTTTGGCCTTGAATGTGGCTTTTAGCCATTTTCAAACAATCCGAGAAAAACGAGAAAACGAGATGTTGTCATACCAATGGTAAATGACAGCATATTGCGTCATTCCACTGTTGTCATTGTTCATGTTGTTGTTTGCACAGTGTTCAGCTTCAGTGCTATAAATAAAAACTTATTAGTTATACATACGTCCTATAAATATATTGTGTATCAAATGGACTAACAATAAGTCCCACACAACGAGACAGGCAAGACAGCAAAAAAAATAGGGAAAAATTCTGGATTTTAAATTTCAAGATAACATGAAAATTAGCAGGAAACTCATTCACTACAACAACAAACTTTGTACATGTTTAAAACATAAAAATATAATAATCATAAGAAAAACTGTAAAAAAAATTAATAATAATAAAAAACATATTATAAAAAATGTAATTTCGCCCAACGTGGGGCTCGAACCCACGACCCTGAGATTAAGAGTCTCATGCTCTACCGACTGAGCTAGCCGGGCACTTGCGAGCGTCGTGTCAAAATTCTATCAAGGTGATCACCTGACCATAGATCGGTTTAGCTTTTTTTATTGGGCTTTTCTTGGGTCATTTTCACATCTAAAATTCCATATACCGGTTAAGGTGAAGGCCTTGTTCAGCAAATGTGGCCTAATTCCAATTTTAAATGCATTTAAACTGGTTTCATTTATTGATTAATTAATAACTAATGAATTGAGTGTTGAACAAATTTGGACATTTGCATGGAAATTATCAAATAAATTAAGTAATTTATTAATTTATATTCACAACACGTTTTCTTCATTATTGTAAATAGATGAACCAAAACTTTGCTAGATAAAATTGGTTTTATTACTCGTACTTCCCACTTATAAAACTTGTGTTAGGAGGATTTCACATAAAACTAGCGATTGAACATGGATTTGTACTGTTGCTTTGAAGGTTAATTTAAAATGCATGTCTAATCTACATTCTTGTACAACAAAATACCATTAGAGGATACCCCCTGTGAGTCACCCAGTCAAGCAATTAGTCGAGCTCATCGCTTACAGGATTCGACTGGTATCCATATAAAAGGCAATGTGCCACATGTCAGGGTCTTTAGTTTACCATGACGCAACACATCAAAGACAGAAAGAAGTCCAGTCCACGGACCGAAGTGTTTGTACCTAAGGACCAAGATTGGTGGGCAGAGTTCTGCAAGGAATCGGCTATCCATGGAATGCCATATTTGGCTAAAAAGAATCTTCATTGGACTGAGCGTTTATTCTGGGTGGCAGCAATTGTGGCAGCCGCCTACTATGCGATCAGCAGTTGTTATTCACAGTGGGAACGATATCGCAATAATCCACTTGTTTACGAGTATGAATATATTTATATGCTCCGCAATTTCTCTTTACCGGGAATCACACTTTGCACCTTGTTTCCGAAACTAGATAATGCAGATAATTTGATTTTTGAGTGAGTAAAAGAATCAATAATAAAGAATTTATTATTTACTAATTGTTATTGCAAGAACTTGGCAGATAAATTCTAGCCTGGATACCGCTACGGCCAACTATTATCGGCATTTTCTCGTAACCCTAACTTTTTTGCAATATAATAACTTGGAGATTCTGGAAACCTATGAAAACGATACTACTGTAGCTGATTTGGATTTTGTTAAACTCTTGCTATATCTACACAGAGATGTTTATCCTACTCCATCCGAAACTAAGGAGCAACAATTTGTACCGATCCTTACCGAAATGGGACTATGCCAGACGAACTCAAGGCTTACAAAATATGGAAATCCCTTTGGCAAACTGTTCGTATTATAATAAGTGTACGCCTCAGTTCCTATTCTATCAATTTATCCCTACAGTATTGAAAGAAAAGTAACACCAGTGAAAAATGGCAGCTTTTTCAGTCCCACTCAGCTTCAATTGAAACCATCTCATAACTTTACCATTGTACAATTGGTAAGTACGGTTTTTTCTTCACTTGATTTGCATATATTTATCAACTAACTATATTTTAGTTTATGCATGATGTTAATGAGATGATGTTGCCTCAGGATCGACGCACAGTGAGCGTTAATACGGGTGTGAAGATCTTCTACTCAATAAGGGTGAAACTCAATACAATTTCAGCTGAGGATGAAGTAAGTCATGTTCCCATTGCCTACCGCAAGTGTCGCTACACAGGAGAAGCCAACCTCCAACATTTTAACGTAAGAAAGTAGGATAGATATGGATAGTATATCGATATATATATAAGCCATGCCCTTTCAGGTCTATTATCCTAGTCTGTGTCGAATGGAGTGTCGCATTAACTGGGCCTTGAATCTGTGCAAATGCAAGCCTTACTTCTATGCCGCAGGACCACAGTCCCCAATCTGTAATGTCCAAGGAATGTTATGTCTTCACCGCAAAAATTGGTTGGATAAACCCTGTAATTGTCTTCCCCTATGTAAGGAGAATAGTTTCATCGTTACAGAGGATCTCGGACAAAACACAGTGAGTGCGAATTTATTGATAAATTATCGATTAGTTCTCGCATTTATATATATTTTTACCCTCAAAGGGCGGAGAGGACTACAAAGGCGAGGGCTATGAACGTGTTGTACAAATACATGTGGAGTTACCCAAAATGGGAATGAAACGAAGAGTGGTCTTTAGTACCGATCAACTGATCATGTCCTTTGGTGGTGCTATTGGACTCTTTTTGGGTGCCAGTTTTTTGACAATATATGGCTTGATATATTTGGCCTTATCTTTTTTTATTGCTAAATGCAATTGTCCAAAATTCTGTAAGAAGGATCAAGATGATAATTTACAGAACGATTAATCAACAAACTTGCACTATTTACGATTGTAATGCAATGTTTGAAATAATTATCTGTCAATAGTTTCATGCTTTAAGGTTTTCTCAAGTTTCTGCATTACTCTTAAGGAAAAACAAATACTCTGTAATATTAAAGTGGAAACTAATTTTCTTGCCTATTATGTGAACAGTGATGAGCAATGCGCATATGAGTGGTAAGAAAAAATAAAAAGCAACAATAAAACCTTTAAGACGCACTCGCAACACAAGTATTGTTGTTGTTGCCCCACGAGAGGAAGCCAGAAAAGTGACAAACGAGCAAAGAAAGCGTAGCTCAAAAGCGAATTTCACTTTTGCGGAATATACAAAATAAATATAGTATAAAATGTATTATTATAAAAGACATGTTGCAGTTGGGCTTGCACATTTAACGCCATTTTCTGTTACACATATTTAGCGAGTGTCATCCGAGGCAGTGACAATTTGACTAAATGACAAACTGACAGAATGACAGACTCACGGTTTTCCACTTGCCGGCGTAAAGTCAAAGAAGGGAATCAACGGAGCGAGACATTCACTTGAAAATGTGAACAACCTTTTAATTTTATTTTATTTGTATTTTTTGTAGCTTTTTTAAAGATGATAAACTTTGGACTCGGACTGCGATTTAAGTAGACTACTTAATTGAAATTAGCCGCATTTAATTGCAGCTACTTACGAATGCCGTTAGCAATTGAATTCGTACTCATATTCGTACTTATTTCTCCAGACTGATATTTACCTTGGCGGCATAAATTTGTTCTGGTCTGATGGCATTTAAGATCTTCTTTTTATATTTGCTAAATATATGTACATACATAAAAGCCAAAGCAGAAGCTACACAAAATGCAGCGAACCAATTAAAACCAAAGAAACTAATTTTAGTAACTAGAAAAATGTAAAGTTTGCTAAGAGTTTGTTCACCATTTGCATCTTTTAGATACGGCACTAAGGAAAAAACGAACAAAATAAGAAATAATAGACAAAACACCTTGCTGACATTTACATTGGCATTTCTCGAGCTCGAGCTCTCAACCTTAAAGACTAATCTTCAACAAGTAAACTGATGCCCCAGACGGCAATGCCAATTGCCAAGTAACCAAGAGAGAAATAGAGAGAAGGAGAGAGAGACAGACTGATGAGACTGTTTCATAGATGATGCACATGCTTCAAGGCATATTTATGCTCCAATTCGCACTCAGGCCAAACAACACTAGCAACAACGTAGTACAACGAACAACGAACAACGAACTTCTGCACAATTGCGTGGCAAGAGCGAACATTTCCAAATTTCATAAATACAAAATGCAACCGCCCGCATCCACGATGCCTGACAGCTGCCTCAGACTTAGACTGTGTCTGTATCTAAGACTGTGTATATATGTATATGTATCTGTATCTGTGTCTGACTCTCAGTGTGATCCCAAGGTGCGCAACGGGTCGTTCATAGGCCACAGAAAAGAGTGCTGTCATGATGGCATTATAAATAGCAACAGCGGTGTACTTTTATCTTCAGCCACTGGAGTTTTGCCTCTGTTTTAAGTTGCAAGGCAACTGAGGCAACTGAGGCAACTGAGGCAGCTGAGACAGCAGCCTAAAATGCTCAACACCTGTCGACGAGGTAAAGTCGGAAATGGAAATTGGACGTGGAAATGGGCTACAAGGTCTGCAACATTCAGGAAGCAAATATAACAACGTGCTTAAGAATTCCATTTCAACAGTGCCCAGTAAATGTGGCACATGTAAATTCTTGGTAACTTTCTAGCTATGCAACAAAGTGTTCTTGCTGTGCCAACAAAAATAGAACTACATTTCCATAGGCATTAGCTTCGACAGCCATAAATTACTCTCAAAAAGTGAGAGAGAGAGCTCTGCTTTGAGGATTAGCCTGACAACAGAGCTTAAGTCAACATGAGGCATTGACTTGGCCCAAAGACAAACAAGCGCCAAGGAATTAAAACAATCATGACTGTTGGCCATAAATAGCAACAGAAATCGAAAACTTTTTAATTGCCAAATAGCTGAAAACTTGAAAGGTCATTTGTCCCACGATATACGGCCTGTATCTACAAGATAGTATATATTGTATTTCAACAGCATATTTACTTTGATAGCGTTAATTGAAATTGCTATTAAGTTCCATATAATAGATACATTTATGTATGAAAGTAGTCAACACGAATGGCGTCATGATTGCTATAAATTATTGATTGACTGCAATGAGATACATAAATACATATAATACATATGGACGAGCATGTATCTATAGGCCAGCATCGTAATGAAACAAACTACATATTGAGCTGTGACACAATAGATATACCCTGTAAATTGTAGAGATGTTTTCATATTTAGTATAGCTGAACTACCAAACTAGCATTAACTTTTTTCTAGATTTGTCTGCATTGAATTGTATTATCAAGAGAGTTTCGACATCAAAATCATCTTTAGTATTTAATTCTCATCAAGAAAAGTGAACGCTTCAATTTCCACTTAAAAATTGTACATAAATCTTTAACTTGAAATTGATATTTACTTCTTTAGTGCATCTAAATTAGTTCTACATCAACGAAATTTATTGACAGTGCTTCTAACAGTTTCAGTGAAACTTTCTTAGCTTTAATTACAGGGTATGAAAATCAATTAATGATAAAAGCGAACATATCTTTTTTATTTAATTGAAATGCGCCGTTTCGCGTAGATTAATTAGAAAATATTTGGCATTTTTTCTCTACAGGCAGCAAAAAAAAATCAATTAGGATCAGATGAAATATTTATGTGTAAAGCCTTGAATTAGATACACAGATACATACTTAGTATCTGTATCTATTATCGCATATCATTCGCATTAGTCTGAAAGTAACTACAAGTATTCTGACAAATATTTCCAATACAATTGTTTATCTGAAACTCGCTGTTCGCCTTTTTGCTTTGTTTACACATAACTTATGACTCTTATTTGACCTTGGCATTAATTATTTTTGCTGGATTTTGTTTACACAATATGAATATTTAAACCCAAGACCCAGCATGGAAGTTCTTGACACACTCCAATTAAGAAAAAAAGACAACATATGGAGCGTTATGAGTGTTTTCTTTACTTTCTTGTTTGACAAAATAAAAAAGGTTTTCTGATTTATGTTTTCGTTGTTATTCGATAGTGTTCAAGAATTGTGGCATGAAAACGAACACAGCTTGCAAGTGTTTGGTTAGAAATCTGGGTTCATTATATCAAATGCACATTACACGGTTTTCTGACACGTGTCCGGTTCAATTCGTAGAAATAAACCAGAACAAAACTTTCAATTTCTTATTTTAACTGGAAAAACTGTGTCAAATCGGAAAGAAAACCAACCGCAGTTCGTGAGGAAACTCAACTGTCGGTTTTGCCCGTTTTGATTTCCTTGTAATTTATGTCACTTCCGATAGGGTGCATTAGATTTCACCTTAGGATAAATTATACATGTATCGCAATAGTCGATAAATCGATAGCTTACCTTCATGTCATTGATAATCTGTTGAAACAGACTGCCCAGAGCAGAGCTGTCGCGTTCGAGACTGAGATCCATTTTCGTAACTGTCTATCTCCGTGTTGTACTCCCAACTTTAACTCTATCTCAATGCAATCAATCGAATATTCGTATTCGTTTTCGTTTACTGCTTACACGTACTTTTCCAATTAACTTTAGTTGGAAAATTCACTCTTCGATGGCTTGGAAGACCACGAACATTAATATTTCCATTAACTTGATACTATTTTTACGTTTAATCGACATTTTATTCGGTTCGCGTTCGGTTCAGTTCTATGTGGGACTTCGGCAGTAGCTGTAAGAAAAAGAAAAATATATTTTCCATTATTTCCATTGCAGTACAATTCAAGTCTTAATAAAGGTAAAGAAGGAGAAAAATAAGTTTAAACTTTGTAAAGAAAATAAAGCTTTTCCAATTTTCTCTTTGGAATTTTAGATGAAACTACTTTAAAACTTATGTAAAGACCCGTTTCAAAGAAAATATTTATCTTTTATAGTAATACTATAAACTATTATCTGTATCTGGAGGATGATTAATTCACTGTGAGAGTCCTGTAAGAACTCAGAAGTACTCAGAAGAACTTAAGTATATCAACTTTGTAATGAAAAGGGGGCATTACAATGCTTTTTAGAGTTCTGAGATTGAAATAACCTTTAAGTTCTGTAAAGAACCGTTTCAGAAGAAATATTTCCATATCTTCCATAATGTAGTGTGAACTACATTATTATCAGTATCTCGAAGATGATTCATTCACTTTAAAAGCCATCACACTTCCGACTTGATATGTATAAATATATAAAAACGAGAAACCATATGTAATATCCATTCATGAGAGTTCCACAAGCATTTCTCCGCAAGACATAACATAAATTTTCGAAATTTGTCTTGGGCGATGTAATAATGTGCTCATAAATAATATAATGAAAACTAGCGCGTATTTCAAAACAAAAATTATGCTTAATTATGCTTATTAATAAGCTTTTGCTTTTTTCGAGACGAAGGAATCAGAGGAGAAATGGGGGAGGTTGAAGGCGTGTGGTTTTCGGGCATCGCGTAGGCGCAACATAAAAATTTATACATACATTTATGAGTATGTATAGTTACATACATATATGGCATGAGTTTTTATACACATTTTTCATGTGTTCCACGAGATCACTGAACGGAAAATGAAAGCAATGCAATGCAATGTGACCCAAATAATGATATCAGAGTTTTGATTTATGTGTTATGTGCGTGTTCGACAAGTGCTCGAAGTCACTTTAATCATACCAGGCTAATTGCGTTAATGCAATTGTTAATTGGTAATTGTTAATTGATATGTCAATGAGTATGTGTCCAAACAGGGCAATGCCAAAGTCACAGTGTACACTGTACAGGAAGTTGCAACTGATGTCTTGTTTTGAAGTTTTATGACTTATGAGCATATAAATAATGCCATTAGCCAAGTCATCAATCGGATACACTTTTGGTATTGACTAGGAAATGCCATAGTTTTGACCCATATTCAAAGAGTGCCACTACGTGTTAAACAACATAATTCCTATTCAGTTTTAAGCTTAATCAAAAGAGTGTATATGCAATTTTTAAGTCTGACAAGTTTCTTCAAGTTTAATGGTCACTCTACAGGCGATACTTGAGGCAGAGTTGAAGTGTCGCCGCTGATTATGACACTGACAGCAACTGTCAGCGAGTTCTGAGCGCGGCAATTACAAACAAGATACATAGATACACAGATACGCACTCACAAAAGATACAAGTGCTCAGACGCGAAGAGAGGAAAACACAATGCTCAATGCACAAATGATAAATACTTGTAACGAAAAGCGCGACAACAACAACAACAGCAACAGCAACAATGCTTGAAAGAGTGCCAACCCAACAAAAGCTGATTGCCTGGCCACGCTGCGTATCTATGTATCTGTATCTATGAGTACGTTTCTATGCATTTCTGTCTGTCTTTGTGTGAGAGTGTGTTAGAAAAAGTGCAGAGAAAAGCATCAAGAACAAGCTGAAGAAAACGCGCAACTGAAAGAGCTGGCATCGCGTCTCTGGCCAGTGTAAATGACCTCTCAAGATAAAGTTGTTGCCACCAAGCAGCCGCAATGGCGTCATTGCTGTTGTTCTTGATGTTGTTGTTCTCGCTAATGCTGTTGTTGTTGTTCTTGCTGCTGTTGCTAGCAGACTTGCAATTGCCGTGAGCGCGGAAATACGTTTTTTGGGTTTTACATTTGCAGAATTTCTTCCATAGACCATAACAAATCAGATTAACATTAAGATACTGTATCTAATAGATATTTATGCATACTAGATACATATTCTAGATTTCTGGATTCTTTGTATAAACAAAGTGTGAAAACCAGATATATTTTACTTATTAAGAACGATCTCGAGTAACTTCTGTTGCTATTTTTCTGGTAATGTAGTTTTTGCTGGAATTTTCTATTATTGTTGTTTAGCTACTTTTATTTATTTTCTGTGAACTTAAAACAAATGACATTAAGTTAATCAAAAGATACATATTGTACCTTTAGATATTTATGCACAATAAATACATATTATGGATATCTAAATTATGAAAAAATGTCTAGTAACTACTGATTCTACTATCGTTCTCAAACTTTTACTACTTCTATATATTTTCGTATCTTTTGTTGAGCTTCCAGCGGAAGCGAGTTAAAAGAAATCAAATCCAATGCTTAACCGCAAGATATAAGAAATGCGTGAGCAAAAAGAAACTCATTCGGTAAAGACTGCAGTTGGGAATTGAGTACAAGGGGCACTGGGTTTAAGGTTTAGGGGATTGTCAAATGCCAAAGATGCGCAACAGGAATAACAACAACCCACAACGGGTTCGGAGTAATTGCAAGACCAGGTCTTAAGACTCATCCAGCAATGGCACGTCATGAGGTCACGCTGAAAAACGTGATGTGATCTACTGTGAATGCCGTTTAACAGGCCAGACCAAACCAGACTATAGGCCCAGATTCTCGGCCAGTAGCCAACAAATTACCAAATCGTGCATAAAACTCTCAAACAGGAAAACGACAATTTCGCAAGCAGCGTCTGTTTGGGAAACCATTTAAAGTAAAGCTGCCTGCCAAAACAATGCAAGAGAGGGAAAGGAAAGGAAGGGATTGGAGTAGAGAACCCACATCACAAATGTCAAGTTGAGGTCGTTGTTGTATCTCTCGGTAGTTGTTATTTCCAGTTGTTGTATCGGCTGTGAATGCGTTTTAATTTCAACTATGTTGTACGCATAATTTTCCGCCCTATTTACGTTTGATCTGTTGATGCTGTTGCTTTTCAGTCCCTCTCTGTCTGTCTAGTTGCCTGTCTGTCTGTCGGTTCACATCTGATCTGATTGTCGCCGTCTGTGCGGTTTCAGCGGCGCCCTGAGATTTGCATCTGTTTGCAGCGGAAGCTGTTGCAAGGGCTGTGCCTGATACAGCAAATAGATTTGTGTACACGTTTATGTTTTAGTTGCATGCTGCACGTTCAGCTTCAGCTTCAGTTTCTATTACAGGAAGTGACTTGACAGAGTTCGTCTGCCTGCCTTCCAACATGATAGTTCCCCCTTCGTCAACTTTATTCAAGGGCCCCCAGTGAGAATTCCTAATTGCGCCCAAAGATGTGTGCACACGCACAGTGTGTACTGTCTGTAATTATGCGTAAATGCGAGCTAAAGTTGAAATGTTATCGACATCGTGCCAGGGCAACACTTGCCCGGACTTTTCAAGAAAATCCATCTTCATATAGAAAAGCTGTTGCGGATATGATTACGTGTGTGGATAATTCATGGGTAAAGTATAAATATTTATTTAACTGCTTAATAATCAAGAGCGATATGTAAAAGAATGTTTAATGTCTGTTAACATGTGCTGTTAAAAGCAGCTGTTAAACTGAACTTAAGTCAATATTAACGCTAGCCCGGAGTTTTCAAGAAAATCTATCTGAATAAGGAAAATATAAACGGAAATATCATTTTCATAGGGAAAAGCAGTGTATGAGTGGAAAGTGTATGAGTAAATGTGTAAAATCTTGAGTAAAATATAAATATTTGTTTAGCTGCTTAATAATCTAGGGCGATATAAAACCAAAAGCTTAACATCTGTTAACATGCGCTGCTATTAACAGCTGTTAAACTATCTTCTCTCAACTTTATTAACACAAATCCAGACTTTTCAAGAAAATATGTAGATCTACACATGGAAGAGCTACTGTGGATATGAGTAAGAGAGTGAATAAATCGTAGATAAAGTATTAATATTTATTTAACTGCTAAATAATCATAAATGTCTGTAAACATGCGCTGTTATCAACTGCTGTTAAGGAACTTCCAGGAAATTAATATTGATATGATTGGGATGTGACTAATGGTGAGAATAAATCTATAAATGAAGTATAAATATTTATTTAACTGGTATATAATCATTGAATTGTATATAATGTATATTCAACTACTCTATACCTAATAGTATCAACGTCACTTCAACAATAAAAACTAAAGCATTCTTTACAGTTGCAATACGTTCGCTGAGCTTTATGATAATCGGTAATTGGAGGCACTTTTATATTTGGTGAGGAGAGAGAAAAACTGGAAAAACTAGAATTCCACTCATTACAGAAAATTGACATTCTAATCTAATGCTATGCCTTTCCTGTGCCTGCGTCATCAGAGACCATTAGACTGGTATATAAATATCTAAGAATATGATTATATACCCACCTGAAGTCCCCTCAAAGTTCTAAGGCATTCAGTTAAATAAACATGTTTACAGCCTGTTTCGACATTACTTCTGCAGCAGATTTATGGGCTTATGGCCAACACTGGGATGTAGATGGAGATGGAAAACGGAGACTAAGGTTGCAGCCACAAGGTAAACGATATACGGATGGCAAATTGAACGACGCGCATCATGACTTTACACTTTCACCGCACAACACTGCACAACACACACAGCTGTGGTCAACAATGAGACAAAGCCCGCCCTCTCTTCACCCGCCATCACTTTGATCCGTAGGTTGTGCCCAGGGCCGGGGCGTAGGTTGTCAACATTGTTGATGTTGTTGTTGCTGTTGTTGTTGTTGTAGTTGGGAAAGCGCTGACAACGAATGTATTTTCTTTTTAGAAAATGCACTTTGAAAAGCGAAAAGAACTCATCAGACAAAGTTGATGTTGTTGATGATAATCTAAAGATCGTATATTTTTTTGTATTTCTTTTATTTTATGAATGTTTTATATGAAATCTATGGGATGAGCACATGCGTGTATCTTCTGGCAAATGTATCTATGTATCTGTGCATCTATTTGACTGCGTTTTCAAGTTGAGAGTGGCGGTGGCATCTGTGTTTGCTCTTTAGCTCTACGTCATTAACCCAAATTTCTATAAATACCATTTAGCAATTGAATAAACGAAATGGCACACACACACACGCACATACGCACTCTATTGCCTATTGACAGTGTTGAGTAACGCTGCGTAAAATATTTATGTTGAGAAAATTAAATCTTTTTCGCAGCTCATTTAGGAAACCAAAAACAAGTCTACGCAAAATCATTTAACACAAATTGCAGCACACCCAGCATGTGAGTGTTTCCGCTTCTTCTGACCACTTTTTGCTGTTTTAGCCGTATCTTTTGCTGGCCATGTCAGCTGATAAGAAACGAGGGAAATACACATGGTAAGCTCTTTCTTATCTAATCTGTTTTGGGATGTCAACACAAGTTCTTTTTTGCGCCAAATACAGCAATCGATTATCGATCGAAAAGTTATCAAAACCAATGTGATGCATAAACCGGGAGGCAAAACAACAACGACCAAAAGTAGAACACAACATAAATTTCGCAATGGCAACGCCCACAATATGTAAACAACTTCCCAACCCACAAAAAAAGATAGAGTTTATACATATATACGTATGTATGTGTATTTGTGTGTAGTATGTGTGTGTTTGGCTGCCTCTAGAAATAAACTTTCGGCACATTAACGCCTAACAGTTTAATCGGGCATAAAATTAGATGATTAAACATTGAAAACATGAGTGGAAAGTATGTATGCACACATATACATACACATGTTATACACACACACAAACAGATTATTTATAATACACAGAATACATATTAATTAAGTTGTTAAAGCTGTCTTAAGCCATTAAACGAATACTTAAATTCAAGAAAAGAAAAGGCACAAGTAAAAAAAACATTGCAGTTGAAAGTACGAAGTACTAAATTCGCATAATGAATAGTATTCGAAAGTCTGTGCAAGAACCAATCAACATTTTTATTTTAGTTATGATGGAAAATAAGCTTAGTTAGGAGTCATAAAAATAAGTTACTTGGCAGTAATTAAAAGCTAATCGAAATAAAATATTAATGTATATTCAGTTTCAAGAAAGTTGAGAGTTGAGTCTTAAGATTCAACTGGAGACCAAAATAGTTTGTTAGAATTTCTTTAGGGATGTTAAGGCAATATTGTTAACCAAGTTTAACAATAGACGTTTTAAACAATATATCTATCTATATTTAAGTTACTTCAACATGTACAAGTATCTAGAACTCCAGATCTATGTAGGTTGATAGACTGATTGGTGAAACGAGTACTCACTATGGGTCCAACATGTGCGGCACTTTGATGAATACGTTAACAGACATTAGCGTTGGGATGAACATTATTCATTAGACTATTCACATTATTCACCAACTCACTCGTTGGCAAGCTGCAAACGAATGCTAATTAAAACTCCATTCACATTCAACAACTACGAAACTTTCCACCATTTGTCCAAAATAATTTGTAAAACATAACCCTAAGAATCTGCTGCATTAATTTATGCAACGAAAGGAATTCTTGAGAATTGAAACCATAATATTTTCTTCATTATTATTTGCAAAGACTTAGTACATATACAGGGTCTAACCTTATTCAACACCCATTCATTAATGATAAACAAATGTACCGTTAGACGGCACATGTTGTTATTTTAGTTTACTTTTTTTTCCTTTCTTTGTTCATTTTCATGTTTGCTATTTTCAGTCGCCGTTTTGCCGGCTCGCTCTGTCGCTTTTCTAAGCCGTAAGTATTCTGTCTGCACACAGATTTCTTTTCTTAATGTACACAAGGCACATACATGTCTTTAAATATCAGTGTATGCGTGTGTGTATTTATACATATATTTTTTTGTTTACATAGTAATGGCAACTTTGTAGTCAACACATGTCAATTTTCACTGTTCTGTTTGCTTTGTCTCCTCTCATTTGGCTTAAAAGATCTGCAGCTCAAGTCGATTAATGGCTCGAATGCAGATTGTGTTGCCAAGAAGAGGGAGAAGCGTTAGCTTAATGAATTCCTCAGAAAAGAGAATTTACTAATTTGCAGGCATAACAAATAATTAACTCAAGTGTCGACGTTAAGTTTAATTAGACAAAGCTTTGTGATTAATTACATAATTTTGCAACACTTTTGCTCAAACGTAGTCACAGAAATTAATCTACATTCTAATGAGTTGTCCGCTTTGGCTAATTTATAACTTATTTATCTAAACTGTAAATTAGTCATTTCCAAATTAATTTCAAATTCAAGTTATGATTTTTCTTTAAATTGAAATGTATAAATAATAATAAATAACTCGAAGATTATATAGTTATATAAAAACTGCTTTATCGATCTGCATTCAAAAATGTTTTATTCAATGTGTTACAAATATATTGACAAAATGTTAAAGAACTCTTGACAAAGTCCATTAAGGCGAACTCAACTTTTGACATTTTCCCAGGGCGTGCGACAAAATGAAAACTTTTTTAATGAGCTTTCGTTGGTTTTTTGTTGGTCGTTTGAGACTTCGACACGCAAAAGGCGATAGTTAAATTAAACACGATGCTCATTAGGGCCAAGAGGCGATATAGAAGAGGTAGTTGAAGTAGAAGACGGGACGATGAAGAGATTAGCAAATGGCGCGTGGGCATTGACTTTATATATTATGCATGAATACAAATGTATACATGTATGTACATATGTGTGCTGTTGTATATAGGAGTAGCATATGGACACACGCCTCTCCTTTAATATGCATGTGTGTTGTTTCTTTTGTGTTTGTATGTATATTCATGAATTCATTCATACATTCAAATATACACCCATGCATCAGGCTAAGCCAACGAAAACGAAATCGAAAATGCTTTCCGAGTGGGTGCCAGACTACAACAACAACAACAACAACAACAGTGAACAACGAACGAATGAACAAGATGCAAAACAAATGCATTCATTCATGCAGTTACTCAAAAGACTCAAAGAGGCCAGTTTATAACTTTCAAGAGACTCAGAGACTCTCAAAAAGTTCCCAGTTTGCCCCAGCTGTTTACCAACAACAACAACAAAACTAACAACAACTCTGACGACAACAACATCAACTAACAACGATGCGTTGGCGTATGCAAACACCAAACAGGCTCAGCCAGACTATCGTCAATTATTTTCATATAGTATTTCTATACCTGTTGTTGTTGCAAAGCCAAAGCTTGTATGTAGACTTTTCTGTTATATAGTATGTGTTTGTAGACACTGTCTTCTATTGCCCAAAGTATAATTAAAAATTACACGGCTCAAAGCAAGAGGCAAAAAACGATAGCAAAGCAAACACAAAAAGTTGCACACACATTTACATCTGTACATATGTGTATGTTGCCTCTGTTGTTGCTGTTAAATGGTCTTTTATTTGCAATTGTTGTAGCTTGGTCAGAACAACAGTTGTTGCTGTTGCAGCGTTTTAAAATAGATGGTAAATAAAATAATTCTTTTTATTTAAATTTTTTATACATATAATATTTTGTGCAGTTTTGTCTGCTTGTTGATACAGCCGAGGGGCACAGGGCATAAACATACCAACAAACCATCTCATACCATTCTATACCATCTCATACCGTCCGTAACCACAAACATAACCAGGAGGAACCCAAGCTATTTCGGTGCTGGCAGCTGTTTGAGTTTGTCTTAAACAGTTGAACAGGTGCAGAGGCAACTGAATGCCTTTTTGGGATTAGGTTACACATTTGCTGGATGCGGCCAAAAAGTATCTGATAAGCACAGATACATACACAGCTATCTAAGTGTACAGTAGCCCAGTCTCTAAACATTCTAAGCATATCATGTGCATATAAAACTGAATAGAATTCAAATAGAACATGAAACTGACTGGTTTAGTCTGGGAAAACTTCAAGTAAATAGTATTGTATACCCTATAATAAACAGTAAACAGTGTGTTATACTATTACATAAATTCCTTGATGCATTTCATCATTAAGAATTGTCTAAATAAATGCAAATGATGACAAAAGTAAGCAAATCTTTCTTAAATATACAACAGCTAAGTGAAATTCTAGCATTGTAGTATGTATTTTGTATTCTATATATGATATTGAAGTGTCGGTCTCTTATCAGTACTACCCCTTAACCCCGTAGGCAAAGTCGTTTGAAAGGTATGCAAAGAAATGACACATGAAATTTCAAACAAACGTGTTGAGCATGGCGATAAGAAAAAGCGACAACAACAACAACAACAACACAAATAGTAATAATAGAAGAGAACGGCATTTTTACAACAAAATAAATTTCTAATTAAACAACATTTACAGTTACAAGCTACACACAACGTGCTGCTCTGGTTCCTGCTCTGATTACGACACCCGCAGCAATTTCCACTGCAAAATGGAGACATGACAAAAAACCCGTTGTTGAGCACCAAAAATAAACAACCCCATTTACTTAATATACCTATAAATGTTACCCCCAAAAAAGGTGAATAACAACGAAAAAAAAAACAAAGTTCTAAACCTCGAAAAGTTGATTGGATATGGATATGAATTTGATAGCCTGAATGAAGTCAATGACCCTTTTTGGATGCTGTTGTTGGGTTCGCCAACGCATTATGATTATCTCTGATGTTTGTTGATTTTATAATTTTGCATTAGACACGAAAAAAAAGGTTAATAAGTAGCCCACACATAATGCAAAATATTTAAGCTCCAAAGTGTGCACATTATTATTAGAGCAGGGGGAAAATACAAACGAGACAAGAGTTGAAAGAAGTAGGGCCCAAAGCAGACTGGGTATACAGCATAGAGATGAGCGAGGGCTAAAGTTTTCAGTCACGAATAAACAATTTTTCAAGCACAAGCACGACGGTAATGAGTACAAAGCAACAGACAAACACGTACTGGTAATTTAATAGTTAAATGACACATTTTTTGACAATTATTTCAGGATAATTAATTTGTAAATAGACAGAAACACGCACGTTGATATCGTGTCACGACACGAGTTCACATCTAGTACTGAGTCCCTGCACTTGCGCAAATAGCGCGACAACTTCAAAAAGGGAGCATACAATTGCTGCTACTGTAGTTGTTCTTGTTGTTTCTTTTGCTGCTGATTCTGATGCTGTTGTTGTTGCTGTTGCTGTTGCTTTTGGCTGGCAATGAAAGGAGTTTTCATGGTTTACTCCGACTGGAATTGGCACTGGAAGGCCTTGGAATACTTTCGTCTCTGCCTGCTCAAGCTTGCATTTGTATGTGTATGTGTAGATGTTTGTGTGCGTGAGAATGGGAAGCTGTGTTGTGCATACTTGTTGTGAGCTTCATTTGTTGTCTGCTCCCAGGTCAGCACTCAACCTAATTACATTTTCCAAATCATTTTCATAATTAGCACACTTGAAGAGAGGCCATAGAGAGTGAGGGAGTGTGAGTATAAAAGAGGGCGGCAACAACAAAAGCGTGCAAACGAAAGATAAAAACACACTTAAAGGATACTCACATAAAATGCATTCAATCTTTCAAGCGGCGTCATCGGTTCATGAATCTATGTATTTGCCCAAATGCATTCACATCACAATGAGACGAATCAGCAGAATCACAATCCAAGTGCACTCGTTTCTGCCTCCTGCAAACAATTAAACAGCGTTTCCTCCCCGCTCCACCGGTACCGGTGTGTGAATGTGTATGCGAGTGTGTGCTCGTCACGGTCGCCCGCTGTTGTTGTTCCTGCTGCTGTTGTTTTTGTTGGGCTGCAGCGCATTCCAGGCGGCAAAAGCGCACAAAAGAGAAGAGAGCTCTCGTCTCTTGCCCTCAGCCCACTGTGTCTCTGGGTTCCTCTGTGTGTGGATGTTAGGCTTTGGCTTTGTTCAAACAAACTACCCTGACGGTTGTCGTTGATCCTTGCACAGTTGATGTTATTGCTGCTTTTGTTGTTGTTGTTGTTGTTGTTATTATTCTTGTTGTAGACACCACACACACAATCACAGGAAAACACACGCAAACACAGACAGACGATAAACTTACATTCGTGTGTGAGTTTGTGTGTGTTGCATAAAATTATTCACTTAAAATTTAAATACATATACATATACACACTTTTGGCGATTTCAGCTCACGTTTTATACTCCTCTATCTCTTTTCTTTTCTATTATTTTGCACTTCTACTTCTTTCGACCCTTTCGACCAAACAACAGTTATAAAAGTGCTGTCGCCGCCGTTTAACAGTTACTTTGTGCGTACTTGCTTTTCGATTTTAATACTGCTCCTGCCAGAAATGCTTGGCATATTCGTTATTTAATTCAATTGGACGCACATAGACACTTCGTGTATACAAAAAAACAACCGAACTGGAAGGAAATGCAGTTGCCGCAAACAAACACCCTCCATACGTTATGCAAATCAATCCAATTCTTGTTAGACAAATGAAGATTTGCTCAGACGCGCGAGTTTCGACATTGGGAACAATTGTGTTATCAAATAGCATTTAATTATTTAACAATACACTTTAAATCCCGCGCACCGATTGTCGCACGTCCGACTCGCTCGGCTTTGTTTTTGCTTCTGTTTGTCGATAGCAATACAGTGTTGGTTAGTGCACACAAAACGATATCGATAGTTCATACTTTGTAGTAGATAATATCGATAGTAAATTGCTCCAATTTGCGTTCGCAGCCAACTTGACTGTGAAGATGATCGCTCGACAGTATTATGGCGGCATCGATACACTTTTCAATCGACTTTCAAACAAGTTTCGAAATTTATCGGCAATATTATTTCAAAACAAACACCTGTACCTCGAGCCAGCTAAAAACAATTATTTGACAATAAAAAAGGTCGCCAAAACAATAAATTGTAAGTTTCCATTTATAACAATTAAGGTATTTATTTGTTCATTCGTTTGTTTTTGGTGCAGGTCATTAACCACAAACTTACAGCTAAGAATTTAAGGTATCTGTCAGCATTATCACATAAGCCTACGCCTTTTAAAACTATTGAAATAAGTGCAATACACAAATATACAACAATGTACACAAAAACCATATTATAGAAATTATGTATAAACAAGAGCAAAAGCGACAATCTCCCCTCAATTTTATGGACTTCTTCTTCTTTATCTGTCCACACATTCAACGCTCAGTTGAATATCCGTTTTTGGCATCAATACGAGCTTTCTATTGTCATACTGTAAAGGTATCTGCGTCTCAGCACAAGGTGCATATTTATGATGCTGTAGCAATGACACAAGGCCAACCAGGAGTTGTTGCTCGGCCAGCTGCATGGCAATGCAACCACGTAGACCTTCACCAAACGGCAGAAAGGACATGGACGGACGTGTTCGCACAGCTGAAGCCTCAAAGCGATCGGGATCGAAGCTTAAAGGATCGGGGTAGATATCTGGATCCCGATGAATCGCAGCAGTTGGGATGATTATATTGTTGCCTTTTGCAATCACAAATATCGACTTGACCAACTCAAATTCCTTGGTGGCACGTCGCAACAGAAACGGATACGGAGTGTGCAGACGAAGCGTTTCTGGATAAAAGAAAATCTTTAAAACTGTTTGAAATTTTGGAATTATTAAAAAAATAACTCACCATTTAATACTTGCTTCGTATAATTTAGCTCCTTTAAGCACTCTGCCGTTATATTTCCACTGTGTTGCTGCAGCGTTTTTTGTATTTCTGCTCTGACACGCTCCTGCAGCTCCGGATGGAGTGCCAACTCATACAGGCAAAAGCCCAAAGTGGCTTTCAATGGATCTAGACCTGCGAGGATAAAGCCAAAGGCTTGTGCTGCAATCTGTGCATCACTCAGGGCTTCATCCGTGGATGCAGACAATTGCAAAAAATTCTGCAAAGGCTGTCGATCTCTCTTGCGCTGTTGATTCAATTGGGTTTGAACTAGATTATAAAAATATTCCGTGGCCAGCTGGTCATAGCTTTTGTGGTGTAAAAGACGAGCCATGAGTGGAAACTCCATGGCCAAATAGGCACGCCAAAGGCTAAAGTTATTCCAATAACTGCGCGTCATCTTGCGAAACTCGTACTGTTCTCCACTTAATCCATAGCCCAGAGAGGCAATCATCTCAATGTTGTAATCTTCCACAAGTTGGCTTACATTAAGGTTCTGCAACTTCTTTTCCCCGATTCTGCTCTGAAAGATGTTGGATACTTTCAGCAACTGCGGCAACAGCTTTTTAATATTATTTGACGCAAATACAGTCACGGTCTTTGCATGAAGTGTGCGCCATTTGTGGCCATCCAACTGTAGAAGATTCTCTGACAACGGCTCGTCCTTTATATTGTGATACAGTCCACGGCTTGTGAAGTAACCTGCATCGCTGACTAGTATATTCCGTACCAGCTTCAGATCCAGCACCATAATGAAAGGTTTGAGCAACGCATAGCAACCGATAAATGGAGCACGTCCTTTGTAACTCTCATAGATGGCCTCCAATGTCTCGTTTACATGCCGCTTGCCACCTAAAACGCCTTTGATGTTGCCCCAGAAGAATTTGGGCTTTTCGTGCAGAATACCCCGACGCTTCCAGTAGCCCAGACTTATTTTAACCAGTGCACAGAAGATTGTAAGTGCGCTAAGGGTGGCAAACAATGCACGTTGCAGCAAATCCATGCCTGAAGTTGGCCGAAAAAGTGTTCCGTCTTGTAGCCTCGTTATCGTTGAATTACCTTTTGTGTTATTTGTCTTTTATTGTTTTGGCAGTGGCTGTGAACCCCTTGTCGATGTCCGTTTAATGGGAACCGTTTAGAGTCGCTGGCTTATCAGCGTCATCGCTACGAATGTGTGTGCTTATCAACAAGCTCGATCCCTTGCCATAGCGAACTAAAATATAAAAAGAAACGAAACGTAACTATAAGCAATCTATTCGAGGCATTCAATTGATAAGTGTTGGCATTGGCTACCAAAATCTACACAAATATACAATATATTTTTACACCTTATGACAATTGTTGTTGCTATGTAAAATTTCTTGTAAAACTAATTTTAATATGATAGCTACGATAATTTTCTATAGATTCTATTGCTGCAGAATAAAGCAGAGATTGTAGGCGCTCTCTTGAAACTCATTCATGTGCATCCAACGAACGTAGCCTTTATCAATCAATTGTTGCGTTGAACAGGGGATGCCAGAGAAATGCGGATCCTGAGAAAGCATAGAAAATAACATTACTTTTAATTGAAGTCAAGCTAGAGTTCAATTCACTCACCACAACCAGCAGAAAGACGCCAGCATCTGGACTCTGATGTATGCCCGCAATGCCCTTTGCGGCCATGTCGTTTAACCCTCCCATAGCTATAAAACCAGCATATTCTTCGAAATAACGACGTATTTGGTTAATCACCTCGTCGGTGTTCAGTTTTTGTACGTGAACAATTTTACAGGGTATGTCAAACATGACATCAATCACATAAAACTCCTCCAAAGTGCCAATCCAATCGCGTGAGTCAATAAATCGAGGCAGTTTGTCACCAATGCTGACTAAGATGCGCTGAATCTCCCGAATGGAGGGTACATGTTGGGTGGCACTGCGCTTATCGATAATCCATGATATGGCTGTTTGCAACGTTCGATATCCGCAGCCCCAACCTGCATCCAAGGTGCCATCGCAGCCGTAGTGAAAATACTTGAATTTTCCGCGTGTATACAAGGTTTCACCTTGATTGTTACCTGGTGGTGGCAATGCCAGGTGCACATCTTCAAATAATGCGTACTTGTATGTTTTTGAGCTAATTTCAATTCGTTCGGGTTTGTTTTGAATTTCATTCCATTCCAAATCACAGGTTGTCGTCATTGTTGTTTACACGCTCAAAATAAGTATTTATAGAACTTTGCCCAAACCCAACGCTTTCTATTTTACGCGTGCACACACATATATTTTTTACAATATATTATTTACCTTTTTCGCTACGTTGCCACAATTAATTTTAGAAATTTAGAAATCATCTGCTTGCATATGTTTATTGCCTCGATAACGATAATGCTCATATTTCGATAGGTGGCAAGTGCATTTTATGCGGAGTATCGATAACAATTCCGATTATACGGCGCTATCGGAAATTTGGCGGCAAATTAAAAAATGCGTAAAAAACAACTACAAACTTTTTGCTTTTGTATACATTATATATTAAAAATTAAACCTTACTAGAAAATCTTAACAGCTAATTCATTTATTTAGATGTACACATATGGGTCTAGCTATAGAGATGTAAAAATCATCGCCACAAATATATTTTTGAATATAAACATGTGGATGACCCCGCATTTGAACGCTTTGCGTTCATTTAGAAAAGGTCCATTTCACCGCAATTCACATCCAAAATATCATCATCATAGCAAACCATCTCCTTAAGGCCCGCCGTCGAAGCAGCTTGTGAAGTTGAGGGTAGATCAGTACTATCAATGAGATTAATGTTTATTTCATGTGTCTTATATTCTGGGCTGCTCTGTTCCTGGCCAACAGGCGAAGGTGGCGGATTGGATACTGTTAAATATATATATGACTCTGTAATGAATTATGAAATGGTGATAACTATAAATTGAACTTACAACTGCCAGGTTGATTTTGGTCAATCGACTCAGCGCCTTGCAAATAGTGTTCTTTGCGTGCAATTAATAAAGGCAATTCGGTGCTCTTTTCGCTCAGACATTTCTTTAGTTCTTCAACCTTACGATCGCGTATCAATGTTTCAATCTGCTTTCGAGATTTGTTGACATTCTGGCGATCTTCGTTAAAAATTGACTTTTGTTGCGCTGGCGTAATATTATCGTTGTGTTTCAGCAAAAATAGAAATACTCCGCCTGGTGTACGTCGGCGTCTTCCATTCTATCGTCAAATATAAATACTTGAGTATAAATAAGGCAAACGTAAATACAGCATTTAGTTACCTTGATCATCATGCCGCCATCGGCTTCGATGCGTTGAGTTTCCTTATATAGTTCCAAAGGCACATCTAAACCAAGGACGTTTACAACTCGCACTGAAAAACAAATTTAAATTATAATATAAAATCATTTCTTACTTATTTAGTACTTTTCAGTAAAGAAATATTAAAAGAGATTTTCCAATACCATTACTCAACTCAATTATGTCGACTGGTAAAGAAAATATTGAAAAATGAAATTAAAGCAGAAAAATAGATTTATTTGTTTCGATTACTCCTGTTAATCTGATCTTATCTGTTTAACGAGTCCTTTTAAGGATATTCTTGATTTTTTTAACTTTTGAAAAAAATTACTGATTTGAAAATAGATGTATAACAGATGTATAAACAACTTTTACGGTTTAAGAATTTATTACTCACCTAATAGATCGTCTTTCTCCTCATAAAGTTTGTTGGCCATTTCCCTAGCCACATCGGTCGGATCACGACCGCATGTATCCTTCAAGTCGAGTATATGTCTGGGTTCACTCGAGTTGTCAGACGATCCACTTGTGGATGAATTATTACGTCGAGAACGCGACCTCTGTCCAAGTCGGCTCTTTATTGGATGCCTATCCCGTTCACACTCCATTGCAGTGCGTGCGGACTGGCGTCCCCTTTTGTGGGCTGGATGTGAACCTCCCTCGTCCGAAGAATTCGACAATCGACGCTTTAATGTATTCTCCCCATTAACCCGATATTTTAATGAGAAATCATAGTTTTCTACATTGCGATCGCTTCTGCTACGCGTTACATCGCAACCGCGCATGTTTTCACTGAGTGCATCCTCCTGTAGAGCAGCTGTCCATACGTTGTATTTCTTGAAACGTGCTCGATTCGATTCTGCATCTAACGGTGGGGGCACCCGGATCATAACGGTGCGTCTGATGCGCTTTCTGCGTTTTTTATGACTGCCGGCTGAGGAGGCGTCAGTGCGCAGCTTTTTGATGCAACCCTCTTCGGAGGATTCCCCGGACGAGGATTCGGTATTAGACTGTGACTCATCATCCAAGGCGCTTTGTATCTGATGGCAGGTTGCAAGTGGACTTGCAACGCTCTCGGCTCCCATTGCAGCAGGTGTGGTTGTGGGCGCCGGTCGTTGCAGTGGCGTATATATGTCATCGTCACCACTTGCTGACAACTGTAATGTATGTTGGTCATTATTTAATTATGATATCTTCATATGATTTATTAATGTACCTCTCCATCTTCCAAATCGATGTCGTCGTTGGCCTGCAAGTCCATCATCTTGCGAAAAAAATTAATTCTACTGCGACCAGTAGTACTGGCAAAAGTATCGAGGATGTATCGATACCATCGAGTACTTGAGTTTTTAAAAAGTATTGCAATTTCAAGATACTCGATATTGACCCGCCATTTTTCGCATTTTCGTAACTGTGCTAAGAAAATTTAAATAAAACTATTAAGATATCTTTGCTAATAAGTAACGTTTGATATACGTTGTTGGCTGCTTTAACATGGATACATACCTATTTAACAATAACAATAGTAAGTTTTCTGCTTATTTTCATAAATACGGATGCATTTACACGTATGTATGTACATATGTTTACAGTATACATTATTACATAGATCCCGATTCCGGTTTTTTGCTGTTAACATACGTATTTTTATTTACTTGAAAATTTTAATCTTGATGCGATTGGTATTACGATTCTTTTTGATATCGCCGATACTATCGATTTTATAGAAAATTTGAAGCCAAAATATCGAATACCCTTATTATCGATACCTTAACAGCACCAGAGACCAGTGCTGCCAGCTTTTAGGAAAAATAACCAGACTTCCCAAGACTCTAGTTTTAAAATAACCAACAAGATTGATCGCAGCGCAAACAAACAAAAAATGACGACACCACATTTGCGATAATATTAATTGTTGCTTCCATATTTATTTAAAAAAAATTGAGATTGCAAAGAACTTTATAAAAATAACGGGACTACACCAATGCCTATCCATAAAATAACGTCATCGACTATCGTCATCAGCTGATTGAAGTGTTTTCAAAGTGGAAACAATAGATTTCCAACACCTTGGCAGCCCTGAAAATATGCAGTAAGAAGAAGAAGACACGTGCATTCTTTTTTATTAGATTTTGAACGTGGTTTCGTTTGAAGGCGTATAATTTACGTCTAATAATGGTGCGACCCAACAACCAACTGCCGGAAAATCTTCCGCAGTTGCAAAATTTAATTAAACGTGATCCCGAGTCGTACAGCGATGAGTTTCACACACAGTACGAGCATTTTCTAAGTTTATTAGAAATTTTTGCCCTTAATCCGGGCGAGGAAAACAAATCATTAGATGAAATAATAATGTTCATTGCTCAGGTGGCACAATGCTATCCGCAAGTGTGCCAGCAGTTTCCCAAACATCTGACAGATCTACTGAGGAACAGTGCCACAGTGTTGGACCCAGCTATGCGTAATTGTTTTGTCAAGGCTCTGATTCTGCTGCGTAATAAGAATCTTGTGCCAGCGCTCGATATTTTGGAACTGTTCTTCCAGTTGCTCCGTTGTCAGGACAAGAGCTTGCGCACATTTCTACAGACTCACATTGTAACAGATATCAAGAACATGAATGCAAAGCACAAGGATATGAAGCTCAATTCGGTAAGTAGCCAACACTTGTTGCTCTTTCAAAAATTACAAATTAAACCTCCTTATAGAGTCTGCAAAACTTTATGTATGGCATGTTAAAAGATGCGAATCCAAAGGCAGCTAAAATGTCGGCTGACATTATGATTGACCTGTACAAGAAGAACATCTGGAACGATGCCAAGACGGTGAATGTTATTGCCAGTGTCGGCTGCTTCTCGTCAATAACCAAGGTTTGTGTAAATAAAGAGTGTATCCTGTTGTATACCCTTGCAGAGTCCCCATACAGTATATAGGACTGTTATTATGTTTATACATAAACAGGTGTTTCTGTTTTTGTTCGTATAGTAATCTTTATCAAACTCACCATTTCTGCGATTGATATTGTGTTATACATCCTGCACTAATTTTAACTACTACTCCATTAGAACGATTAGTTAAAAACTTAATCTAGGGCTCTAAAATGGTATTTAATTTTTGGGGATCCAAAAATAACCTTTCTTTTTTGCACAAGAAAACTTATTAAATTTATTACTTTCATTTTAAGGTACTGGTCACATCACTAAAGTTCTTTCTCGGTCACGACGACGAGGATGAAGCCAATTCAGACACGGAGAGTGAAAACGAGGTGGATTTGAAAGGAGCTTTAATGGCGAACCGTGTGAACAAGAAAACAAGGAAAGGCCAAAAGCAGCTGCAGCAAATCAAGAAACAAGCAGTCAAGGCACAGAAGAAAAAAAAGAATGCGCCAGCATTTAATTTTTCTGCCATTCATTTGATCCACAATCCGCAGGGAATGGCCGAGGGGCTCTTCAAACAGTTGCAGGGCACGAACGATAGATTTGAAGTGAAGCTAATGCACCTGGATGTCATATCCCGCCTGATTGGCATACACGAACTGTTTCTCTTTGGCTATTATCCTTACATCACTCGTTTCCTGCAGCCTCATCAGCGTCAGGTAACCCGTGTGCTTCAGTTTGCAGCACAGGCATCTCACGAGCTGGTGCCAGGTGACATTATCGAGCCCATACTGAAGACGATAGCGAACAACTTTATCACAGAACGTAACTCGAGTGATGTCATGGCTATTGGTTTAAATGCGACACGTGAGATTTGCATGCGTTGTCCCTTATCCATGGGTGAGGATTTGCTGCAGGATCTGGCCATGTATAAGACATACAAGGAGAAGTCTGTGATGATGGCAGCACGCTCTTTAATTACTCTGTATCGTGAACAATTGCCTGCGATGCTCCACAAAAAGGATCGTGGACGTCAAACAGAGGCTCAGGCTGAGCGGAAGGTGCGTGCCTATGGAGAACGCGATGTTCAGGATACGGTTCTTGGCGCCGAAGCCCTTCTAAAGGATTCCAAGACCATCGATATTGACAGCGATGATGACACAGACTCCAACGATGGAGAGTGGGTGGATGTGAAGCATAGTGACGGGGAAGAACCGGCTGAAAGCGGAGATGATGATGATGACGATGATGACAGTGATAACGACGAGGAGGAATCTGATGAGGGCGTAGAGAGCGAAGGCAACGAGGCGACTGAAGCCGAGAAAAAAGAGAAGGCCAATGTTAAAATGCTAAATCAAAAGGAAGCCGCCCAGGAATTGGCACTGACGCGAATCTTTACAGACGAGGACTTTAAGCGCATCAATGCAGCAAATCTAAAGAAGACGGTCACAAGTGCCCGCAAGCGTCCATTGGAGCAGGATCGTGCTGAATTCGTCAAGCTTAACAGCATTGAGATGATTTACAAGAAGCGAAAGCACGATAAGGAGTCGCGCTTGGAAACGGTTCAAGCCGGTCGTCAGGATCGTGAGCGTTTTGGCTGGAAGGATGGACGCGTTAACGAGAACTGTTCCAAGACCAATAAGGAGAAGCGCAAGACGAAAAACTTTGGCATGTTGCGGCACAAGGCGCGTTCTAAGGTGAAGAAGAGTTTCCGCGACAAGCAAATGGCGATGCGCAAACATTTGTTGCACCAGAAGAAAATGAAGTAATAGCCGATAGAATTTGTGTTCCAATTGCCGCTGCAATAAATTTATTTCATTTTTATGTTAAAGACAAGTTTTGTGGATTATGCTAATTTAAGAATTATGTATTCGTTGGCTTCCATCAATCTCTATCTGCGTCGTTTCTCAGACTTTTTCACTCGCTTCGGTCCCTTGACGAAGCACCAATCGACTTGAATGGTTTGGCCCATTATATCGGCACCATGGAGTGCCTCCTTGGCGGCCAGTGCTTGCTTGTGAGTCTCGTACTCCACTAGCGCATAGCCCTTGGAGAAACCTGTGCGACGGTCCAGATTCAAATGAATGTTCTTGATCTCACCGTAATCGCAGAACTTTTCCTGAATTTCATCCTCCTGTGCCTCCTCGTGAATTGAGGTCACAAACAATATCCAACCCTCGACTGACCGCTGTGGTCCTGGCTCCAATTCATCATCGTCCTCGTTACGAACCCTTTCATAGCTGTGAATGGCCTCGCGGGTGTTGCTGTCACTGCCAAAACCACGTCCCTTGCGGTGCTTTGCTTTCTCCTTCAAGCGCACGATGCCCTCTGTACGTGGGAGGCATTAAAACCGTACAATTAAGCGCGCTTTGCAAATGAAAATTTGGTCTTCATTGATACTTACGGTCTCCATCTTCGTCGACCTCAAACTCCTCTGCATTATCAATATCCAGCACATCAGCCATTGTAATTCAACTTTTACTTCAACCTTAATCAATTATGCCAATAAATATGTCTTTTATTGATATTTTTGTGTCAATTTGTATAGTTTTCGCCGCGTGTTGTTCTTGTTTTTTTTTTCTTTTCTTTCGGCGTACAATTGCAAAAACAGTCACATTTAGTATATTTTAGCCTCAGTTGTTCAGTATTATTAACCAGTATATTCCCCTTCAACATTGAGTCCACGCCACAGAGCGAAATATAAATACGCCACCTTTTGTCAGCTCTGTATATTGTACCCCAGCAATAATAGTACTTGCTATCGATTTCCTAATAGTCGCTTTGACATCTATCGATAGTAAAGCATCGACTGCAGAATTTTTTTAATTCATAAAATTGGTTTATTAAAAATTGAGATCAGTTTAAATCAAACCAAATTAATAAGAAATTATATAAATTAAAGCAGCTTCTTTTAGTACATGTTTAGTTCCTTTGAACAAGGTCTGAAAAATCGGGGATATTCATGAAAATTCTACAAAAAATCCATGAAAAAACTCAGCTCAATCGGTTTTGTGACGCATTTTTGAGAAAGAAATCTTTGTTTTTGAAAAACACTCAAAAATGTTGTTAAATTTGACGGATTTTAAATTGGTGATGGCGCCATCTCTTGGTTGCTAGTGTCATATTGTTTACCTTTGGAACTAGAATATTATTGAAGTCTGGCAATGAACTGAACTGGCTCCAACGTTTATTTTTTGGGTATTTGGAGCTCGAAATAAAAGACAAAATAAATTAAAGCAACTAACTGTAGAAAAGTTTTCTCAAATACTAGATTAAATCAATAAAAATATCGTTTCACTACTCTAGCGGTTTTTTTTAGCTACCATCAAAATATGCTGCCTATTTCTAGCTTTTTTCAAAGGCTAATATAGCTTTTTTATGACCCGAAGAGTTGGCAACACCGAGCCCAAGTTTAGTGCGATTGGTTTGTTTTTATTAATCAAGTTCAAGACTTCGCAAGGGCTCGGTCGGTCTTTAATTAAAAGTACCGGGTGAGTTTAGCGATAAGTATTAATTCATAAATGAATGTGTGTATATTTATGTGCGTGCGATTACGTATATGTTATTTGACATAGGGTGTGTCGTCAACAAACGACTTTTCCATCAATTAAGGGTGTGTGTGCAAAAAACATCTGACAATGTCAATCATAAATGGGCATTAATTTCCCTTTTATTTTGTGTATGGTGAAATATTTTTAATAGCACTTCGACGCGTTGCCCCAAAACTTCCGTAGGTTACATTAAACAAAATTATACAGAGAGAGTGTTTTGTTCTTAGGTTATTATTCGTGACCATTTTTGTACTGGTTTTTTGAGGAATCCTTATCGTTTTCAGTTGTGTCCTTTTTCAGGATGGCATAAAATAAGTTTTGTAACAGTTTCGCAAAGTCTCGAATTCAAAAAGGAAACCTTTACTTTTAAGCTTGCAATGTTTAATTGTGAATCATAATTTTGTGATGCACATAAATAAATATTCCTTTCTTATGTTTAATACTTGAAAACTGTTTTAGATTAAATTCTAGATTTTTCGGAAAGGCACTCGTATTAACCATGGTCCAAGAGATAAGTGAACTGGAAAACATGCAGTTATCAGACGATGAAAAGTTGAATGAACAGATAAAAAATTGGATCAAATGGGATAAAAATCCAAAAACAAAGGCTGAAATCCTACAGGCCGTTAAGGATAAAGATTGGGATAAGTAAGTTCAGAAACTACTGTGATATTCGTGAAATTTCTAAATTGATAACTTTAATTAGACTCCGGAATCGTCTTTGTACCCGTATAACTTTCGGAACGGCAGGCTTACGTGCTGAAATGCGAGCTGGCTTTGATTCTATGAACGATTTGGTTGTTGTCCAGTAAGTTTCCATTGAATTTATTAAATAAATAAACAACTAGATTACAATTGCTGACACTTTCTAGAACTGCCCAGGGACTGTGTGAGTATATGAAAGAGCAATATCCGGACAAATCGTTATGGTCTAAACGTGGCATCGTTTTTGGCTATGATGCTCGCTATAACAGCAAACGTTTTGCGGAACTTTCGGCCGTTGTCTTTGTGAAGAACGGATTCCGTGTGTTTCTTTATACGTGTTACGTTGCAACACCCTTGGTTCCATTTGCAATCACAAAGCTCCAGTGTCTGGCAGGTGTGCAGGTAACTGCGTCTCACAATCCAAAGCAAGATAACGGCTATAAGGTAAGTCTTTATTATTTATATTGATATCAGATAAGAATGTTTGCATCTATCTATTTGCAGGTCTATTGGAGCAACGGTGCACAGATTATACCACCGCACGATGCTGGAATCCACAACTCGATACTTAAGAACTTGGAACCTGTTGACAATTATTGGAATGTAAATGTAGCTGAATTAAGATCGGACAAATTACTGATCGATCCGTATGATGAAGTTGTACCGTCCTATTATGAAGCGCTTAAAAAAGAGATCCCGTGTGAATTTATCGAGAAGAATGCAGACTCTCCGTTGGACTTTATTTACACAGCTATGCATGGCGTTGGTTATCCGTATATTCAGGAGGCGTTTAAACAGGTTAACCTTAGGCCAGTTGTGCCGGTGATCCAACAAGTTGAGCCCGATCCGGAATTCCCAACGACACCAATGCCAAATCCAGAAGAGGGCAAGCAATCCCTAGATTTGGCCATTAAAACGGCAACTGAAAAGAATTGTAAAATCATATTGGCAAACGATCCGGATGCTGATCGTCTGGCAGTTGCCGAATTTGACAGTGAAAAAAATAAGTTTAAGCTCTTCAATGGCAACGAGCTGGGAGCGCTCTTGGGCTGGTGGTCTTTGAAGACCTATAAAATGCTTGAGCCTAAAGGAGATGTATCCAATTGTGTTATGATCTACAGCACAGTTAGTTCAAAGATACTGAAATCCATGGCAGCCATCGAAGGTTTTAAATCTTTCGAGACCCTGACAGGTTTCAAATGGATGGGCAACAAAGCAATGGAAGAGGAATTGGCTGGCAGGAAGGTGCTATTTGCATTTGAAGAGGCGATTGGCTTCATGGTATCCACCGCTGTGCTGGACAAAGACGGTGTAAGTGCTGCTGCGCATGTTGCAACAATGGCAAGTTACCTGCACTGCGAGGAGAAAATGACTTTGCAGGAGAAACTGCGCGACATTTACAAAACTTATGGCTACCACTCTAGCATCTGCTCCTATCTCATCTGCCGTGATCCGGTGTTAATTAAGAAAATCTTTGAACGTCTTCGCACCTTTGACAATGGCAAAGCAAACACCTATCCGACCAGCATCTTGAATGGCGAATTTGATATTGAGCATGTCCGCGATTTGACCACTGGCTATGACAGCAGTGCGGATGATAAGAAAGCCACTCTTCCGGTCAGCTCAAGCTCCCAGATGATAACATTTACCTTTAGAAATGGCCTTATTGTCACCTTGCGCACCAGCGGCACCGAGCCCAAAATGAAGTTCTATGCCGAGATGTGTGGCAAGCCGGAAGACAAAGACTGGGATAAGCTTACAGCCACGCTTAACCGCATGATCGAGGCTATTGTTGATGAGTTCTATGAGCCCGAAAAGAACGGACTTCAGCGCAAGGCCTCTGATTAAATAAAACAGCGAATTTTGTTTACCACATTCTCCATGTGAAATGTTCCAAGTTGCCTTCCAAAGCAGCAACAACAACACTTGATCACTATAACAAACCAAATATATGTAGGAAAAAAGATGTAGAATTAGTCACAACGTGTGTTATAAACGAATATATATGTATGTAAAACTCTTTATACCTGTAAATGTATATGTTACCACAATATTTATAAACACTAACCGATTTTATTTAAATAAACATTTCCAACAGGCACAAACAAATGGAAAAGTATCTTTTCATAGCCACTTGGCTTAATTATAATCTGTTTTTCTTATTCAATGCTTATCAGAAATAATCCCTAGGCCTTGTTGAGTGGCAATCATTAAAAACTTCAATTTCTATGTCAATGCCATAATCTCTGTCATTTGATTTCTGTTATACACTATCCGGGGTATAACCGATTTAATTATGTCTATTTCTGTTAGACAACTAAAGTTCCTATTGTCATTAGAACCTTTATAACCTTAATAAAAGTTGATTAGTTTTCATAAGCAGAAGTATTTCAGGAGATGTGAAAAGAGTATTACGTCTTCGGCAAACTTCAGCTACAGTTTAATTTTTGTTTTTAGCTTAATTTATGAATGCAGAAGGAAGAGCCGTCGTTGCTGACGTTATTTATAAATATACTTACTTAGCCCAATGACTTTAGATTAGAATTCAAGATTACTATGTATGTCTATGGGGGTCTTTATAGATTGTATTAGGTAAACAAAACGCTGCATTAAAGCTGACGAAAAGGTTTTTGCATTTATTATTTATACAGCTCGTGTACCGTTTAGCTATTTAATAACAGACACAATTATGATATCGAGAGTGTTATTAAATCTATAAATATGTATTCGGTTTAAAATTGCTTCACATTCATTCAGTTTTATTGCTATGATAATAGATTCTCAGATAAAAAGCATTTAGCTAGAAAAACATAATAAAAGTTACGCTCTCTGGCAAGAGGTGAAAATTAAGCAAAGTTTTCTACGTAGTTTGTAAATATGTATGTTTGTATACTATAAATATATATATGTTTATGTATGTCTATGTAAGTCAGTATCAATTGAATACTGGCACTTATCATTAAAATTCATGTTTTCGATCGTCTAAAAATATTGTGCTCTATTGTTGCTATGCACAGATTAGTAGTACAAATATTAGTTGGCAATTTGTCAGTGTATATAAAATGCGTTATTAGCAGTCTCTTGCTTAAGTTTATGTATTTGTCACAAGTTACATTCGAGTTGCAGTTGCAGTTGCAGTTGCCAACATGCGGCAGTTTAGTGGAACGTTGGGGAACTGTTGATTTTGAGTATTCTATTTAAGCTTAAAAATGCACTTATCAAATCTTTTAAAATCTGCTCGAATCGCACCAACAGTGTTGTCTACAAATACATGCAACACTCTTGGCGCAAGTCGTATAATTTCTTTCTTATCTTTCCACATCCTTAAATCTGGCAAATGGAATAGCTTTTTGTTTTCAATTAAGTACTTATGAGCTACTTGATATTTTCTAAAAAATAATAACTATGCACACTTGCTATTAGAAAATAGGCAGTAAAAAATTAAGCTTGTATTGGAAAATTGTTTGTTTTTTTTTCTTTTTTTTTTTGGGAGCCGAAGCACCAGACTTACGATTAATACTTTGGGAACTTGTAAATCAGTTTGTATGTCATTTCAAGGGACGTGTGATATGTGTGCGTTGGCTTAGGATATTACACTGGGCTTGAGCATCGTTAACTTTAGTTATATATATAATTTTATATATACGACATGCTGGCCTTAAGTTCAGTTTCAGTTTGAGTTCTATATAAATTAATACTAACTTTGAGAAAACTAAAAAAATGAAAACGTTCCTTAATCGGGATTATGTGAGAAATGAAATAAGTTGAAATACTCGTAATTACATACACTTAAATTGTTGATATTAACTAATTTTGATAAAACTATAATCCCGATTAAGAAGCGATTCTTAGCCACCGATTTGGAGTATCAGACAAACACATGCAAATACGAAGATTGCGTTTGATTGCTATGAGTTGGCGTTATCATTGGCGGTGTTCTTGGATGGGGCTGTTGGTGGTGATGATGATGGTGTCATACAGATGTCTCTGAGTTGAGCTTTAGTACAAACTTATTGCTCTTAGGATCGACCACCTCCTCGGCCAGATTGAAGTGCGGTAACTTGTGCACGGTGACCATTAAGGAGACATCATTCTGAATCAACTGAAATGTGCACTCGTTGCTAATTGGCCGCGATACGATATCATCACAGATCAGTGACCATGACTGAACCCAGCGACGCTCCTTCTCGCTCTGCATAACGGGTGACTCTGTCAGATATGGTTCCAGAAAGGCGCGGGGTGACAGATCATGCTTAAGGCAGTGAGCCAGATGCTTCAATATGCTTTCAAATGTATGACGTGGCTGCTGTCGCGTTACACGCAAATATTTCTGCAATGCCCTCGCCATGGATGGAAACACTGCCTGTGCTGCCTCCTGTGGATCCAGAGGCAGAGCTGGGGCCGGCTCATTGTGTATGCGTTTAATGTGGGTAAATGCTTCCTCGGCGGCAGTGATGAGACGTGCACGTCGCTTCTTCACACGTCTCTCATACTCGTGCTCCTCGTAGAAGCGTTCATTGTGGGAGGAATCCCTTCGCCGAGCATTGGCCGCCAACACAGCGCGGCTTTGACTTTGCTGCTGAGAGTTGCTAACGCCATCCACTTCATAATACTTGAAACTATTCGAGATTTTGTTGCGTTGTGATTTCGATATTGAAATGGGTATGCGTTCCAGATACGGATTGAAGATGGGAAAGTCTACATAGTAATGCTGGAGCACCCAAACAGCGGCACGCTGTATGCTTAGCTGGCCAAGCATATACGAACGGGATACGCCGTCTGGTGAGCGTATGATCTTAATATAATAACAGGGCTGTTGATGGCGCAACTCCAGCAAGATCACTGCCACGTAATGTATAAAAAGCAAAGTGTCTACAAAGTTGGTGGCATAGGCCACCAACGATTTATAATCGACAGCATCGCCTCCGGTTTCAACCACAATTTTAGCGCCATTTGTGACCTGCACGATGTAGAAGAGCCAATAGGCGAATGTGGAAATTGTGACCAGCAGAAGGACAATGGCGCGATACAGAAATATACGTGGCATACTGGCGGATGTGCGACGCATGAACACAGCCCACAAACCAATGGCCAGCAGCAATAAACGGGCAGCCAACGAGACTAACTGACCCTTACACTGTTCACTGCAGGCCAGGAGTTGGGTGCGTACCGTCTGCGTTAATTCGGGATGATCGAAGGCCGAGGGAAAGAAACCAATGTATGGCATGACCACCATGGCAACTGGTGAGAAGAAAGCCGCACAGCCGAGTAGAAAATAGAATGTAGACTCCACGTAACGACGACAGGCGAAACCGAATCCTTTATCGTTCTCACGATGCCACATATTATTGATGTCCTCCATTGAAATGCTTTGCTCCGATGTGTTGCCTGTCACAGCTGTTGTATTCTCACCCCAGTTTTCATCCTGTGGCAGAATCTGAACTTCTATCACCTCCTGACCATCACGAGTCTCATCGCCTAAAGAGCAATTATATTAATATGGAATTTTAGAAAGATAAAGTAACGGGAATTGTCTATTATGTTGCGCAATTTCTGGTACAGAGTAACAAGATGCAATATTCTTTTAAGTAAACTAGATGTATGTAGTTGCAAAAACAATTATCATTAATTGTCATATTAATATTTTTTGGTGGTCATCAGACGTTTTGCGGTCCAGTGATAATTTATTTTTGTTCGTAATTTTTAGAGATGAGTGCCACATAATAGACAATATACCAAAATTAATTGTTTAGGCATACCTGTCATATTAACGCTGGTCTGATAGGGCGCCATATCGCCACGACTGCCACTGCCTCCCTTGCCGGACTTGGAGGAGTGGGTGCTGCGATGTGAATGACGAGATCGATCTCTGTGGTAACCGTTGTTTACAGCACCTCCACCACCACCACCACCTCCGCCTCCTCCGCTACTATTGTTGTTATGATTGCGAGAGCGTCGCGAGCGTCCACTGTGTTCCGATTTGACGGAATCGTTTTCCATTGCAAATTGCAATTGAAAGCGTGCGTGGGCGTCTCTATGCAGCACTCCCCACCTGAACTAGCTTTGTTCCTTAATTAACTGACAGTGTTTGCTGTTTTAGTGTCTAACTGTAATTACGGCCAACGGCAGCAGGTTTTTCAAATACATATATACATATGTTTGCATGCATGAATGTATGTACATTCATAGGTATTTGGTGCAAGCGGTGCAGGGTGGAGTCTGTTGCAAGTAGACGCCGTTCTCATTGGGCACTTTAATGGAAAACTATTAATTCTATCTATTTAAGGCAGCGCGCTAACACATTTGCACAATAGCATGTTGCTTTCATTGATATTTTCACTATTTAATACACATTTTACTGCTTTTATTCCATTGACTCTTTTTTTTTGCTTCAACCCCGACCAGAAAGAATGGAGTTCAGTGTCACCACACCATTAAACAGAGCGTTTCCCACACACGCACACATAATTTACTTTAATGTATTGTTCAACACTTGTCAGCGGTTGCTTTACCTTTGTTGGCTTTTGTTACATGATTTTTGGACCAGGGTTGATACCCGCCTTCGATAGCTCAGTTGGTAGAGCGATGGACTGTAGTGAGAAAATCTTGTAGACATCCACAGGTCGCTGGTTCGACTCCGGCTCGAAGGATTTTTTGTCTACTTTTTTTATGTTTATAAAATATATATTTTTATTTTTGACTATCCTATGAATAAATATGTTTATATACTAATAAGCAGTTAAACTTGAAAGTAACTGTCTTGCTTCTTTGTTTGTTGGACTTAAGCGAATTGCACATTGAACTTGCTTTAGGGATTGATTCTTGTCCACAGGTTCCAATGCACGACTGACATAAATTCTCGTTTCCGCTTCCTCGCTGGCCTTAATGCTAATATTTTAAAATAGATAAATAGTAATCAAGAGAAATATACATAGATTGACACAAACTCATACCTGTTACGCAAGTTGATATGCCCCAATTTAAGGGCAATCAAAGCGATATTGGACGTTGCTAGCTGATATACCGAATTCTCCCCGAAATAATCAAGCAGAAATTTGAGAAAGACCCGACGTAAACCGGCGTGTAGTGGAAACATCCGTACTTGAGTTTGTAGGTAATTAAGCGCCTGCCGGGAACCCGCCTGTTGAAAAGATATTAAAGTTAATTATATGTATATTTAAAGTTGCCTTGTTGCTCACATTGATTAACCAATAATATGCCGTGAGATAGGAAACATCTGCACAATACTCTTCATTAAATTGATAGGCCTTTAGCTCAGACATAATCATCTGACACAGTGAGCTATCTCCGTGCAACACACCTAAAGCACAACCTGAATACATGGCTTGTATAGGTACGCCCTTAAGAAGAATGCTAATAAAAAATGAAAAGTGATTAGTCTTATAGGAGCAAATTAAACATATAAGAATTACCATTGATAGAGCACTGTTTTGGTATCCCTTTCACCTTGGAATTCATAGACCATTGAGGCCATAGCCACTAAAATGGTTGCTGCTTTTTCATCATCTTGCCCAACAACGCTGGCAAGGACTGAGTTGTATATTGAATATGATTGTTCCAGCTGACCAGATCGATAATAGGCCAAGGCCAAGCCAATGATGGGCTTAAAAGTAGCATGTGCAACGGCATTAAAAGCGTTCACCGCCTGCTCGGGCTGCCCAAGCTTCAAGTACAAATAGCCAAGGTTCGTATAAAGCTTATCCCGGTCCGCCCCGGGATCACTCTGTTTGCAAGCACGTGTGAATGCTTTGATTGCTTGTTGATATAGCTTCTGGCGAATGCACAAGAATCCTTGAAACGTGAGCGACGAAATGCTGGCATCTGCCTCCTCATTTTGCACATACCTGGGCGGGAAAGAGGATCATAAGATTGTGATAGCTTAGATTTTTAAAAATCATTAATTACCAATTGATTGCATCTAAGGCATATATATCTGCATGCCAATTTTCGATGGCATGTTTATTGTGCGGCTTATTTCGCATAACAGGATCGGAAATTACTTCGCATACCCAATGAGCGTATCCAACAGCTGCCTCCGGATGATACTCAAACTGTTGACAATGGCGGAAGAGATCGAAGGCCTCCTCTTGATCGCCAATTGACTCTGCCAAAATGGCCTGCCCAATCCATGCATTTGGATATATGGGACTTGATTGTTGTGCACGCTTAAAGGCTTCGTTTGCCAATCGAATTTCGCCAATCTTAATGTACAGCACACCCAAATTTGTCCAGGCTGTGTAGGATTTGCGCTCCAACACAACCGATTGTATAAAACAATGCTGAGCAACTGGAAAATTCTCGTTGGCTTCGTGCATATTGATAACTCCCAGTAGATTCCAGTTTTGCCAGCGATTACTATTCTCTTTGATGGCCATTTTGCAAACCTTGGCTGCCGTCTCCAGATGATCCTTCGCCTCCTCCGGCATGTAGACTGCGCTGTAGTAGCTACATTGAGCCAATTCGTACCACAAAAATGTGTTCTGTTTCAACTTTAAGGCGCACAGGAAAAAACGTTGAGCAAGTTGCAAGAGATCCTTGCGCGACAAGTAAGCAATGTCTTCCTCTCTCTTAGCCAAGCTGCCGGCGACATCTAAATTAGCCAAGGACTGAGGCAGTTGAGCTGTCTGCACAAAGACGTTAGCTGTAAGACGCCACAACCAGACCATTCCCTGTGCTTTGGGTTGCAAAAACGCACTGTAAATATTTTTTCTCATCATTTGAATTATTGTAAATCTCGGCAAACACTACAACCTTTGCAGATGCCCTACAGCCAGCTGGAAATGATCCTTGGCGCGTCCATAAATATTCTGCGCCTTTAGATTATTAGCCAGGCCAATATGAGCCTCGGCAGCGCCTTTCAATGCAGGCAAGTAATCTGGATGCTCTCTGAGTAACACATCAAAATCAGCGATTGCTTCGGGATACATACGTATAGTCTGTAAATCAAAGTAAATATTTGAGATAAAAATAAGGGTTGATTAAATTATATAGATTATGTTATAATAATAACCGTCTTAATGACTGCCAATTGTAATTGTGCATAACAATTTGATGGTGAGAGTTCGAGTATTTTTTGAAAGACTCGAATGCCGGAATTGTAGGAACCGCGTCCTGCATAAGCATCACCCAGAGATTCCCAGTAGACCATACTTTTAAAATCATGTTTGATGGCAAAGCGGAAGCATTGAATGGCCTAAAATGTCAAATAAAATATATATAATATTATTGTTATTCACAGTCACAACTCTAAGGCATACATTATCCCATTTATTCACTCGCAAAAAATGTAATCCCAGTTTGTACTGCAAGCGAACAGCTTCGTCATTGCTTAAGAAACGAAGAGTATTTATGAGAAGCGTCTCATTAAGATCCTCCTCGCCCAGCTGCTGATAGATGGAGCTTAAGGAGTCTACAGCCCGTTGAGACAATGCATTTAGACTGATGCACTTCTCAAAGCATTTCCGAGCACGGGATATGTCTCCATTTGCCTGATACAATTGAGCCAGATAGTCAAAGCATTCGGCTATATGCGGTTGCAACCTTGTGGCTTTCAGCATACAGTTCAGTGCCTCGTCATGGTCCTGTAGCTTCATATGAAGCTTTCCACGTAGTAACAGCGCTTCAAACGACTCGTTGCCAGCCATGGCTTGCACAGCTTCAATAGGTGATCTACAAGTTAGAATTAATTCAAGAAAAATGGTTATCTTTCGCATATTAATAGTCAATTTACGTCTAACTTCTAGCCGCACTAGATTAAGATGTATATGACGACAATAGTCAGCTTTAACAAGTCAAAATGTCAGACTATATGGGATAGGAATAGAAGGACATGGCTTTATTGACTGAGCTCATCGTCCTCACTGAGAAAATGTATGTATTATCTACCAGGTGTTCCACGCCTGTTTTAATGAGTTACACATTTCGTCACAAAATTATACTACCCTCTGCAAAGGTGTAATGAATATGGATAGCATCGTTCTTTTGCTTACAGTATATATTCAGCCCGAGTAAGATCATCAAGTTGTAATGACTTTAACTGTTGTGTGTCGCCGAGTTTATGATAACAGCTAAAAATACATATTGTTTAAATTAGTGGTTTGAAAAGCACATTTATAATTGCGACTAACCGTGCCAAAGCCTTGACATTTAATTCGCTTTCTGGCAATCCGTTTAGTAATGCAACAGCTTCATTTAACTTTACAGGATCGGTTTCATAAGATAGACACTGGGCATACTCTTCGTTCTCGTTGCCTAGTTCTTGCCACAAGAGCAACGCCAGCCTGAAGGCACCAAATTTCATGTGGATGCGTGCCAGTAGCTGAAGTGTTACCTTATAGCTGGGATGAATTTGCTGCGCCTGCAATGTCAACTGTCGTGCCGGAATATATTGATGTTGGTCATACAAATCAAACGCCTTGATAAGGAGCGCCAAATTGGACTTGGAATTAAATTTCAGCAGTTGCTCGGCATATGTTTGTATCGGTATTCTCAGCTCCTGCATCCATAATTCACGGTCCGGCTGATCGTGGTACTCGCAATAAATCTTACATATCCACTCGTAGCCATAAACCGCCCGAGGATGAGACACCGTCATGTTGCAAGCGTGGCGTAAGCAAGAAGCAAGATCTTGTTCCTTATAAAGCCACTTTAGGTAGCGTTTGTAGACCAAACTTTTAAGATCCCCATCGCCAATTTTCAATAGAGTTTCCAAGCTAATTTTGTACTGTAAAATAATTGATCATAAAGATTGATATAATATTATAACTTTGTAAGAAAATATGAAATGCGAAACACATAGGACAACAAGCTGAGTTGATATCTAGTCTCTTAGTTTTAAAACTATCTTGATGAAATTTGGTACAGTCCATTTTTCGGCAGCACATATGTATGTCGGAGTCGGACGTATCACTATCACTTAACTATCATATAACTATATCATAGGAACGATTCACAAATTATGATTTTGGTATTGCTTTATACTGCCTGACCAAATTTGATTAGAATCGGACTACTATATCATATCTCTCGCATGTCTCTGCAAGGCCTGAGATCTTTTATAATGAATTTAATTAAAACTTACAAGATCGTTGTCGGCTGGTGCTACCTCTATATCAGTGCTAAACCATATTCTTCCGAGATACTCTAGAATTTTGTTAATATTTGCATCCTCACGATTTTGCGCTCGCTTTTTGAATATGTTTAAGCAGTCGTGGGACAAAGTTGCATCAGACGCCAGCACGAAGAGCTTTTCGTAGTAATCCAGGCATTTTTCACTAGATTTAAAAAGTAAATGATTATAATGAAATAAATGAGAGTGCCGGCTAGTTTACGGAAGTAAATCCACAAGCTGATCATAAATTTCGGGTAGCTCCGCACTTGGTGCGCAATTTGCTAATCCTTGCAGGGCAACAGTTGCCGGTCCTTCCGTATGCTCAATGGACTTTCGTAAGTATTTTGCCGCCTCGGTTTTATCAACATTCTGATAGGCTGCACCGAGCAACAAGTATCCCATATGATTGTTTGGTTCACTTTTTAATAGTCGCTGAAATAAATGTCAGTCAGCAAAACAAAAAATAGTACGATTTAAATGCGTCATCACTTGGCACTTGTGTATGGCGTCTCCATATTTGGCCAGCTTTATTGTTTCGCGAATGTCTTTAATAAGCGCTTTGGATTCTTTCGAACTCATTGTATTAACGATTCAAGCACTTTAACTTAGTTTTAATTAAACGAAGGTGGTATAAACAGTGTGACCCTACGATATTAATATTTTCAATTATAAGCCGAATACATTTCGTTCAGACGAATTGAAGATACCCTGACAACTTTTCGAATGTACAATCGGATATGTTTTAAATTTTTTATTTTATTAATTAGAATATTTAAACATAAAACATTTTATCTGAAAGAAAATTATGAGTACAATCAGTTGAGGCCTGCCACTCCAGCAAACAAAGAAAATACGAGTCCTAAAATTTATTCAAAAAGTTTTACTGCAAAATACACGTAACAATGTTTTTAATGCTAATATTTGATTTTGCAAAAATTATTGCTCTCTACTGTGTTGCAAATTTGGCAATAACCTGTTGTAAACTTTAAATTCAATGGACGGATAGAGCAACACTGGCCATTGATTGTTAAACGGAAGGAATAGTGTCTTAATTTAAAAGGCGTTAAAAATGCGAAAATATCAGCAGCTTGCGCTGCTGCTTATATCCTGCCTTAGCGTAGGCATCCTGATGATGTACAAAAGCGAAAACAATCGCCTTAAATATGTACTAAAGTATGTCAACTTCTTTGGACGAAATGATGCTGCCGTCTTGCGCCGCCTTCAGAATGGAACAGGCACCGAGGATGAGCACCATCTGCTAAAAGCAGCATTCTCAAAACCGCTGCCTGTTTGGCAACTGATTGGAGATTCTTTTCATGCTTATTCCGCTTACTGGTAGTAAACTTTAATATTGTAGTTGTATAAAATATTAATATATGCATGTTCTTAGGAAACGGAATGAGCTGGTTGCAGGAGGAGAGGCACACGTTATCGTTGTGGGTAGAAAAGGAGCTGTGGTTGATTTTCGCTGCAACTTTGATGTCGGAGGACGCAGTGTGCAGGGTAAATTTCGTTTTCAACGGGATGCAACTGAAGGCGTAGTTGATGACAATGGAGCTACATTCACCTACTACAATTTCTTTTGCCAAGTCAGCCGTAATTTTGGCCACCCTGAATACGTTTCATTTAGCGACACGACGGCATCCACAAAAAGGCAGGTCAAATTACGCTTGCGATATGTGAAACCTGGAAATACCAATACACAAAGTAACACAGGTGCATCCACATCCAAGTCACACACGTCACCAGCTCATGTGCGAATACCAGCCACAATTTGTGTAGATCTAGTCAGCTTTAATATGAGTTCACCGTTTGCACGTAATGCAGACGCAATGCTGCAGTTCTTCCTCTTCCATCAGGCACTTGGTGTGGAGCATTTCCTAGTGTACAACTATGATGAGCTATCGGAGCAAGTTGTAAGCTTGTTGGAGCGCACAAAGCTTCATCTGTATGGGCTTCCATTTAATTTTCCATTCTTACAAACAAATACGACAACTGCCCGTATACGTCAATTAATTCTATCGGATTGCCTGCTGCGCAATGTGAACTATGCTGGCTTCACCATGCTATTAACCCCAAATGAGGTTGTCTATCCAAATGCACGTTTTGCCAGGGACACGTCACGTGCATTGCAACAGCAGCTACGTCACTTTTCCACAGAAACATCACGCTTTGAGTTGGCTACCTTTGCCGTTTGCTTTGACGATCACAAAAAGTTGCTGATAGATAATGTTCAGTATGATCCCGAGGTGAAGGCACCTCATAAATTGCTTTTGTACCGCTTGGAGTTGCCTCCGGCGCAGTTGCTCCTGCCCACGGCAACAAGTGTGGAGCTGCCGCTGTCTAGCGGACTCGCACATAGATATGTGGAATGTCAGCATGTGGGAAAAGATGGACTTCACGACTGGCGAAATGGAGTTCGTGAAGATTTGATGGATCACATCAACACCTTGCGCAATGAAGTCGATTTACTCATTTAAACTTAAGTCTAGATAGGTAGCACCTTAGTTATATATTTTTAGATGCTTGACTGCCATAAGCAATGAATACGATTGAATTTTATATTGTACAATAATAAATAGACAATTATAAAACATCGAATGGGCCATACAACTTATTTTCGAATGTTGTAGTTACAATAATCATGCACCATATCCATTTTTATTTGTATTATTATTAGTATGTATTTGTAGTTTGAATGCTCTTTCTTGTCCACATTAATTTGGAGCACTCCGCTCATCTTTTGATGCATTGATAACTTATTTAAGGCGCTGCATCAACGCAGCATTCTTGAGGCCAGCCTTCTCAATTGTGGAATCGTCATCGCTTAGCTCACGTGTAGGGAACGATGAAACCAACACAAAGTTGCTATTAGAATATTGCGGACGTGCGCTGTAAAAGATTATCAATTATCAATTAGGATTATCTGATTAAAATAATCATTTCAAAAGCAGTTACGTTTGTATGAAACGACGTATGTCCGAAACGGTATGTGTCAAATTGAATTGAGCCGCCAAACGTGATCCATCTGCTAGACGAATTTGGAGTGTTGTTAAAGGAGCCTCTGCGTTTAAATTGATGGCATCACGGGCACTAGCTTCTTGATTAGCAACTTCTCCGGGAGCGACGGCAGCCGCAGCCACTGGATCCTTATTCATGACAACGTTGCCCACGGGACTACCAAGCTTCTGTCCTGACCCCTTAAAGGTTTGTGGGGCGGCTTGTCGCTTGAAATCCTCATGTCTATGATCCTCAACATCAACATTTACCATGCGTCCCATTTCCAACAATTCTTGAGGTATTTCCCTTAAATGGTCAAGTGAAAATCAGGTTAAAATTTATAGGTATGTCAGCATGCATTGCATTTTTACCCTCGCATAACTGTCTCGAGAAATTCCTTGTTTTGTGGATCGTCATAGAGACGCAACTCGCCACCATCAATTGAGAATCCTTGGCTCCATAGCTTAAGTACCACCACAGGCTTGTTTTCCGCCGGCTGTGCACCTGTGCGATTTACCCCCACTGCGGTATGATCGTTGTCAGTCATGCCCAGACGCATTCCTTGACCCCAGACACTGCCACCGGCGTTTGCAGTGGCGCTCGTCGATGGGCCAACGCCAACTTCAGCAATGTTCTGCTCCTGAGCGGATCTCATCATGTCGGTGAGTTGCTCACGAAAGTTTTTACGCTTTGCTGGTCCCAAAACTTGCTGTCCAGAGCGATCAGATCCGCCAGCATAAAAAGCCTGATGATCTTCATCGTCGTTGGGCTGCTTGGTCATATCACTAAGCGTGGCAAACCTGTGTGCAAGAGAATGTCAAAAATATGTACTGAAAAGTCAACAAAAGGCTATCTTTGGCGTGCCAAACGCTACCAGACACGCAATGTTTGAGTTTGTTAAAGATATTTTAAGAAACAAATAAGTTTTATGTACTAAAGGTTCGTTCCTAATGCAGCTTAATGATATAGTGATCCGACCGGTTCGTAAATATGTATATACTGCGTGCAGCAAAAGGACAGAACCTGTAAAAACTTTCATCAAGATTTCTTCAGAACTGAGAGACTAGTTTGTATAGCAACAGACTGGCAGATGGACATGGCTATATCGACTCAGTTTGTCGTCTTGATCAAGAGTATATACTTTATTGGGTCTGCCACGCCTTCTTCAATGCGTTACGAATTTCGAGACAAATTATAGTACCCTCTGCTTTTTTTAGGCTTTTAAACACTATTAATTGGTAATTCTATCCTACTTTAACTGTCAGGTTCTGGCTAGAGTCAAATATATTTGCTAGAAAAGCGCGAATACTGAATATGCTTACTTTGGTTTAGCAGTAGAGCCCTTTGGTGGCGCAGCACTTGCGGTCGGAGCGGTTTTAGTGGCGGTAGCCTTTGCCGTTGGTGCAACATCAACGGCACCGGCACCACTTGATGTTGTTGCCGGTGCCGGTGTCGGATTATCTGATGGCGTTGCGACAGTTGGAGCAGCTGGCATGTCCGACTGTGTAGTCCAGTAGTTGCCAAGTGATTGCTTTATGTCGTAAATAAAACAAAGTACTTTAAGTTGACCTCTCTTTGTTAATGATTTAAAGTAAGTTTTACCTCAATATCCCATTCACAGCTCGACAAGTAGAATTTGGCTGTAATTTCATCGGTGCCGGTTATTTCGATGAATTGTGCAACTAGATCGCCGCGAGCGGCCATTCTTTCGATTTTTTTATGTACGTTTCTTTGTGAAAACAAAATAAATTAAAATCCAAGTAAACGATAATGATAGACAAAAAATCAGTGTGGCTCTACAAAAATTACTGACGCCAGTGTGTCACTATTCATTTTCAGTAATTGTACCAAATATGCCACACAGGGTTGCTTTGCAACGACATAGGGAATTTTATTAATCGCCCGCGCTAATATGGCAGCACTGGTCAGCCTTTTTTAAATAAATAAGACGTTCAATTCAAAATTGGTTTTTAACATTCACATTTTTATTAAATAGCAACTAAATAACAATAACTATTATATATCGTAGTATCCAATAGCATTACATCACCCACCGATATTCGTATTAAAAGTACAAAGTTCATGCTTTTATTTAGTTTGATTCTTTCTGAAAATATAAATTGGTACACATGGTATAAATAATAGAATTTATCTACACATATTACTTAAATTAAGCAAATTACATAAAATATTTACATGAAACAAAATTTACCAGAGTTAAATCATTATCAGAAATGCGTATATGTATATCAAGTTATTTTGTATTAGTTTTGAAATCTAAATGCAAGTGGTGTGTGTGTGTGCCTTAAGATCATAGTTAGTATAAATCAAAACCCAACAGCAATAAAAATGAAGTCACTAATACTATATGCTAGTGCATTAACTGCGAAAGGCTCCAAATGCAAATGTAAATAAAAATCCACTGGCCCATGGTGTAACGATTTAAGTCCGCCATTGATGTAATTTGTTTTAACGCGACAACAGCTTGCCCTAGAAAGGTGGACATTGTGTGTGTGTATGAATTGGTATTGGATTTGGAGTTTAAGCAAAATTATGCGTGTGGTTCAACAGTCGGGCCGTGAAATTGTGTATGATATGCATGTAAAATAATCACAGTTATTAAGATTCGCACAAACAATTGCTTAACAATGGGTGCAAAATATACCTTTCTTACCTGTAGGTAATAGTTGACCAGCACTGTCAGACCTACGCCAAGACCCACTGCAAGAACATGCGATAGATGCAAATTGGGGAGCGGTCGGCGTTTGCGCAACAGGAATGAGAGAAGAGAGGCCTTACGATCCGAATATGGGGGATAGCGAGCTCTATAATTGATTATATTTTTAATAATTAATAGTTTTAGAAGCAAAAGGCTTAAAATAATACTTACGATGCCATCTTTTCGCCAATTAAAGCCAGATTCTTGCCCAGACAAGATTTCTTATGTGTGAAAGTGTCAAATCCAAATTTACCATGATAGCTACCCATGCCGCTCATGCCGACTCCGCCGAAGGGAATTGTATCAACTGGGAAGGAAAGTCCAAAAGAGTTAACAAATGCTTAAGCAAATTTATTAGAGTTAATATAGATATATTTGTGTTAGATGCAATACTGCAATGTTCCCTGTCATTTTCACACCAATCACCAGTTGTTAATCAAAAATTCGCACTAATTCGCAATAAATTGCTAAATTTTGATCAAGCATTTTGTAAGCCATAAAACCAATAAAAGCTATTAATGTCAACCGAGTCCAAAAAGCAATTTGTTAAAACTCATATACATACAAATGCATAATAATAATTATTTTGTCTTTCGTGTGTGTACTTATGTCTTTATAACTCTTGTATTTCGGTGCGTGTTTTCAGATCAGCGATTGTCGTGTTGATTTTATAATCTTTTAATCTAATTTTGAGCTGTGTTCAAAAGGGGTGTCAATAGTAAATAACTTGTGCAGTTTTGTAAGTGCATAAACATTTCAAATAGCACCTAACAAAACTCTTGGCAATTGCAAATGATAACTAAATTACTAGATATACTTATGTTATATATACATATACTTATTTATACCTCCGACATGCATTATAGTTTCGTTGCTGCAGAATCCTCCACTTGTGGTATTACGCTTGAACTCATTAACCAACTTATTAGAGTTAGAGAATACGTAGATTACAAGAGGTTTTTCTCTAATTAAGTTGCATATGTGGGGGAAAAGGTTTAAAAATTAATAAGATAATTCAATAGACTACAAATTAGCAAAAACTAACTACAACATATAATGTACAATTTAGGGATATGAACTTGATGAATTACAATTGTAATGACTCAGTGTATGGCAAGGCTAATTAACATTTCGGGTCTAAACGCGGGGATCTACAGTTGCACACAACGCAAATAAGTATTTTCACACATTTGTTTTGTTGAAATTACATTTAAATTATACATATTCAACCAGCACCAAATAATCTATTTAATTAAGAATACATATTTAGAGACGAGAAAGGGGAAAAACAGGCTACTAGGGGTTTTCATTTGCCGTAACCATAAGCATCTTTATACAATCTTTGTAGCAGGCCTTATACATAAACAGGGATTAAAGTACTTTATTGGAGTAGTTGCTGGGTAGATGGGTTTGCTAGGGATTGCTCCATTTGCGACACATTTATCATTAACCGTAGCCATTAAGTTGGATCCATTTAAGTTGGTTATTTATGTTGATTATGGCTTACCGGCATAATGCATTATCGTGTCATTCACGCACATTCCGCCTGATTGTGTGCCATTAACGAACAGATCTAGAACCTCTGTTTCCGATGTGAAAATATACAGGACGAGCGGATTTTCTCTAATTGTGTTATCACATTTTCAAACAGACGGGTCGTAAACAAGTTACATTATTTCATCAAATCAAATCATCAATTATCGATGCGATTTGGGAATTGGACAAATGTTTGTGTGTGGTAAATGCGATAAGACAAATGATAAAAGAAATGGAAAGAATAATATAAATATATGTGTATGAATGTAACAACAATTGAAGACAGACGCTGATTTGGATGCTGTTGTTGTTGTTGTCATGTTCATGTTTTTGTTGGCGCACTGACCAACATACCTGGAATTGATAAACTTCATCGCATCGTAGGCATTCTCTACTGTGTAAATGGGCAAGATTGGACCAAAGATTTCCTCCTCCATAATGGGATCATCAGGCTTAACATCAACCAAAATTGTTGGCTCAATGAAACGCTCGCTGGCATCATATTTACCGCCAAGTGCAACGCGTCCAGACTTCATCAGTCCAAGAAGTCGCCTTCAAGCAAAATAAAACAGTTAAAATTTATGACAAGACTTTAGATATTTTTCAAACATAATTACTGGAAATTGTTTTGATTGATGATGCGACTTAGATCGGGGCTGCTTTGTATGCTGTCGCCGTACCATTCCTTGAGCACATCCTTTGCCTCGACTATGAATTTCTCCTGCATCTCCTTGGAACACAGTATGTAGTCGGGTGCAATGCATGTCTGGCCACAATTGATGAGCTTGCCCCACAATATACGTTTCACGGCTGTGCGCAACTCCACCGACTTGTCAATGTAACAGGGACTATACAAGAAATTTACATTGATTCTAGAATCTAGATCATTTAATTATTGAATTCTTGCTCACCTTTTGCCACCCAACTCGAGAGTTGTGGGCGTCAAATACTTGTTTGCCGCTGCATGTATAATTTGGCCGACACGTGTGGATCCCGTGTAGAATATATAATCAAAACGTTGTTTTAATAGCTCAGCTGTCTCGCTTGGTCCGCCACAAATGATTGGGTAGCAATCCTGATGATGGTAAAAATAATTGGAGCTATTAACTGTATTGCATCTATAATTAATGTCTGCTCACGCACATTGTCCAGATATTTGGGTAATGTTTCGGCGATGAATTTGGCACAATTGCCGGCAATTTCACTGGGCTTCAGCACCACACAGTTACCAGCGGCAATTGCTGCAGCGACTGGGACAAGGAGCAGTTGCAAGGGATAATTCCAAGCACCAATTACAAGCACAACTCCAAAGGGATCGTTATAGACTTGGACATCGTCCAGCATATTGACAAACGACTTATCGGGCTAAAAATAAGATATTTAATTAATTTTTATTAAAATATGATGACATTTAGAAACGTACCTTTTCGGCCTTGACCCAGTCGGACAGGTGATATAGGATATGTTTGATGTCATTCTTCATGAATTCTGTTTCCACAATCAAACTTTCCTGTTTGGGACGTCGCAAATCAGCCTCCAAAGCGCTGATTATTTCATTTTCATGTTCCTCATAGCAGCGGAGCAAATTCTCCAATTGCTTGCGACTAAAATATATAATTAAAATATGATTTAATTATTTAAGCGAGAGATAATAATACTATTATTCCCTATAATCAGGGCTATTCTCCCTGTCTATGAAATCTTCAATCACACTGAATCAATACTTATGTTACTCAATGAAAGTTACTTAGTTTAAAGATTTTTTTTGGAATTTGATCACAAAAGTTTAAAACTGTCTCAAGGGTATACTAGAGATACAAATATAATGATTTAAATATGTAAAGCTAACGTGATGTAACCAGTTTTTATACAAATTACCATATAAACTATCCATAATATTTTTGTAGTATCAACGGAACATGAACTAAGTTAAAACTAATTAGATTTTGTACAATTTTATTTATGACTTAGAACACCTGTGCACCCGAGCACCAAAGGCAGGTCAAAAGAAAATCAAAAAACAAAACAAAAAGGCAGAAGAAAAATAACTAATCATAATGCAAGACAAGTACTAATATAGAAAATATCTAAAGTCATTGTCGGCTGTTGTTGCTGAGTAAGATGGAGAAGGTCAATGCTAATTTGCCGTTCCGATAATAAATTATGCAACGTCTGGTTTTCAAAACTATTCTACGTTTGTATGACGAGACAGAGCGACATCAGCTGCTGATGGAATTGAAATGAATTCAATACAGATTAGAACTTCAAAAAACCGGTCTGCATACCGGCCAGTTAGATTGCTAATACTAGCAGGATTTGTTACTGTTACGATTTTACTAGGGCGACTTTTAGAGGTTATCAACAACAACAAAATCTTTGTTCTACATATCAAAACATGATTATAAACTTATTAGCATAATATTTAATGCATATTTGTAAACTGTGAGACTACCACGGTCAAGTTCAGGTGCAATATAAGCTGCACTTTTTATTGCCAAACATTAAACATATAATTGTACGTTATAAATATAGATATGAAATAAAAATTGTCGTTGTGCATATCAATGAAGCAATTATAGCCATTAAACAGGCAATGATACGGCATAAACACTGATATTCAATATCAATATTTAGAAACGCTTTGACTTTGGGTGACAATATATATTATACTTATATTTGTATATGTATGTGTGTATATAATTATATTACGTATACGTATCGCATTCAAGCTTAGATATATTTATATGCGCTTCTAAGTATAAAGAAGTAGAAGAGGCAGCTCAAAAGGCGAAAACAATCGCAGAACTCGACACGTTTGTTCAGAGTTTTTTAGAAAAAGAAAAAGATCATGAAATTAAATGGCTATCAACCTTGGGGGTGCCAAAGATTTTGTCCGCACTTCCGTTTCACACTTCACGTTAAAAAAAAATACAAATATCTGTATATACATAAATATATCGACGTATTTATGTATGTTTAAGCATATCGTTTTTGTTTATTAACATATCAATTATGATCTTGACTCTGTGTGCATGTGCTGCTGACCAAAGGTTAAAGTGCGATTAGTCTAGAAATTATTCTAGTTTGTGGTTTTGCCGTTTAATGATTATTAAAAAATTCCTGGTTTCCAGTTCGAACTAAACTGCAAATAAACTGCGAAATACAACAAAGATCAAAGATCCCAACCTGATTCTAATTAAAATATATGTACATATGCATGTGTGTGTGTGTTTTATATATGCATATATTTTTAAACTGAAAAAGCTAAGTATATAGAGTATCTGCATGTATGGAAGACTCCCTTTTATGCTCTGTTTATTGTTGTATGCCTGCATGTTTGATTCATATAAATAGCTATCTACATTTCTTATCAGAGCTCCAAGCGACAAAGTTCAAGTGAAATGAGTCCAAAAAAGCTTTGTGTTTCACAGTATATGCCTGTATGTGTGTGCGTGTGTGTCTTTGTACTGTGATCCCACACTGAACTAGAGATGTACTTAAGAGCTTGTTTCTACATATGTACGGCTACGTATTTGTTTGTGTATATATGTACGTTAATAGCTACTTTCAAAAGCCGTTGAATGCGTTGCGACAACTCTTGTATTTTTACATTACATTTAACATCAACGTAATAACGCCAACGACCTAGTTACTTGTACTAGTCAAAAAAAAAAACATCAAAAACGCAGTCTTAACTACTGTTGCTTTTTTTGGGCTTTGGCTTCGTCGGCTTTAGCTTTGGCTACAGTTACTATACTTACCGAAAGTTTACGTTCCTGGTCTTTCCGCTTGCGAATGCGAGGCGGGCTCGCTGCAATGTCTGCTCGTTGTACATCGAAATAGTTGGATGTTGTTAGATTGTAGTTGTTGTTGTTTTTCGCAGATTCGCAATGATCAATTCGTATGTCGGAGTTACACACAACACACATACACACAAACGTAGTATGTACGTATGTAGGAAGATACCGAAAACAAAAACATAAAGAAGGCAAACGAAAAATCAAATAAAATCTTACGAAAAAAATAAGGCTTAATGCTTGTTACGTGCACAAATGTTCGTTAATAATCGTTAGTTTTGTTGTGCTCGCATTAAATTGCATGCACAAGTAGTTTTTTGTTTATTTGCTTTTACGAAACATTTGCAATTGCAACTAATACAACACTCACATCATCGAAATTTGCCATCGTATCAGGCTGTGAAGTGGGCGCGACGTTTTCGCTTTCTGTTTCAGCTTCTGGAGAATAGAAAAAGACACACACAAAACGAGAATTTATTAACTTGTTAATTCTATGTCAAACCCCAGGGCTGACAAGCACTATCACTTTTATTTTAATTTGTTTCTTTACTTTTACTGTAGTGGAACACGGAGAAACATGCAATAAGATGAGTCTGTAGAAGAGACGACGGAGCGGAAAACAAAGCAAATAAATGACTAACAATTTATGAGCGATGAACAACCGACAGCGTTCACGACAACGAGAAGATTGAAATTGAAACGGCTAGCAGTTGTCTACTTGAGCCCGCAGCCGCTGCTTTTAATTGTATTCAATTCTAAAACCCGTTTCAAAAACGCAAATACCGCATGCCCCTTTGCTTTATATGGTGCCCAACAAACACAAATCGGACAGCTGTTTAGGGATCGATTCCGTCCAGTGCTGCCAACTTTTTTGAGGAAAAAATAAGCTAGATTTGACGGGAAAAAAGCCAAACTGGCAATAACCAATTAGTATGAGTACCGAGTACGAGTACGAGTAACAAGCGCTTTTCTGAGTATTTGTTATCGTTCAATCGAGTCAGATCGATAAATTTAAAGTGAAAAGTACGTTACTTTTGAAATCTATATTTGCTGTTAATATTAATAATAACAAATAATTTTGTTATTATTAACTAGAATTTTGAACATTTTTTACACTTCACTTCTTACCTCAGCAACACAAGTGTATCAGCAGAAATGCCGGTTGGAACTGAATGAAATATTCACTTGACAAGCCATTGTGTATTTGTTATCAGTCTTACTAATCTGGTTGTGTTTTAAAGTGAGCAAAGTACATGCATACATATATTTATACTGATAAAGCCTTTGGGAAATCCGATTTAAACAACTGCATCTACAAACACACGTCTGGTATTATTAATACACGAACAGCTTATCAACAATTGTTAAAAGTACAAATGCATAATCCATACTTTTTTTATAATGCGGTAATCGATGAGGCAAAATTGATTTGAAAATATATAAGTACAATGAAACTATTCCCTCGATTAGCCGAAATACAGAATATTTGTCTAGTAATGATGATTGGATATTTTTGAAGTCTAAAAGACGACAGTCACCGTGTATAGAAAAAATTGTCAACCGGGGCCCGCCACGTTTTCTTATGCTTAATGTCGATCTGTGCAGTTTAAATTTACCTTAAACAGGTATACTTTAAAAACCACACAGAGTAATTACAATCGATGCATACTTCTTGCAGCAGTCTACCATGGTTGGAGTATGTATATATGTAACATATATATGATAAGAAATTGAATACAATAGATGCTTACAGCGTAAAATTAAACACTGAAAAGAAACACTGCGCAAGAAAACTTTAAATGAACTTGCAAACTCAAAAGAAAAAAAATTGAATTTTATTGTTGCATCTTTTGCCACCCAAATTGGCCAAATTGGCCAAATTAACTATTGTGCGAATAAGCCACTACGTGTTCCAAAACATAAAGTCGAACTTTGGCAAAACTTCGGCTAAAAAATATCTGTATCAGGCCCGCTCAAGAAAACCAAATGAAGGACAGAAATGATATTTTTCTGACAGATGTCAAAGTCTAGATTTGATCTATAAATGATTGTCTATTTATATTAAGTTTGTTTTCAAAAATACAAATTTTTTAAATTGTTAGTCAATAAAACGATAGTTTAAGTTCAATTCAGAGCCAAAGTGAAACAATATTTGACTTGTAAAGTGATCAGTCCAAAGGGTTAACAGAATTAAAACTTGTATAGCTTTGACAAATCTCAACAGATTTTCATGCAGAACATCAATTTAGCCATATTTTGAACTATAAATATAAAAATGCATTTCGAAAGTATATTTTAAGAGGGACTGAGAACATTTTTTAAATTGTTAAATTACGAGTTTTCACTTTTAATCAACTACTTAGTATATGACAAGATCACAGTAAATTTGGTTCTAAGGAGACTTAATTTCTTTTGGAAAAATCATGTCAAAAGTGGCAGTAAATTTGACTTGTAAAGTTGCCAGTCCAGTTGAAACTTGCATAAGTTTGTCAAAACTTAACCGATTTTCATGCGGAATGTCATTTTGGCCATAGTTTGGTCAACAAACTGGTTTTTCGAGCGGTATGTCATTTTAGTCCTTATTTGATCTTTGACTTATTCTATATATACATAAAACATTTTCACTGTTTTTTTATAACTTGTAAAAAAAAGATTTGTAACGAAAATATAATAGGATAAATGTTCTTTTGGATTTTCTTAATAACAATTATTAAACCTAAAAACTTTACTTACCAATATTAATAACTGTCGTGTGGTTGCCAGCATCTTAAAACAAAACAACAACAAAATTAGTTTTGCGTATAATGAGCTTAATTAAGCAATTAAATACATATTAATTACCATTTATTGTGTTGTTATTGCCAACTAATGTAATGGGGATGGGCTGGACCTGTTTAATAGAGCTCTCAGCCATTTTATAAACTGTTTTTTGAAAACTTTGAGCTCAATATTATAATTAATAACAGTCAAAGCCGTTGTTTACCTGAAATAAGAATAATGTAAATATCACGTTTATGTTAGGATCAATTGCACTGAACCCATTTAATTCTGAATACTTTACACTGTGTTATAGTACATACATATCAAAAATTATCTACGGCTACATCATATTAACTTAATGGCTAAAAATAGTTTATAGGATAGCTAGAGTGTCCTCAGAATTAATTGCATTTTAGCGCTGGGAAATTCTTTGTAAAACACACATGTTTAATAGCTAATAAATATGCAAAGAGAAAGGACATTTACTGATGGATCCACACACAAGTTTTAATTGACAATCAATATAATTATTTGACCGTCTGTTGAAAGGGTTTCGATTGACCGAAAAGTCCATTGAGGTCTATTGTATACGTTTTATTAACACCCCATCCTAAACAGTTTCAAGGTCACAGTCATGTACACAACATGACAAACAATATAGAGACCATTTCAGGGGACTTCAGTTGCATAATGGTTAATGCAAATACATATATGTATTTGAACACAATGACGGCATTACAAGCGATTTTCCAGCTGCGATTATAGGTCGACGACACTGGACCATGTCTTTAGGTTCATGATTCAATTATGTACATTTGTAATTAGTATTATTATTATTATTACAACAAGCTCATTGTTTATTTATTTGTTTCACTTTTTGCAAATCTCTTATCAATCAAGTAGTGTTAATTAATCGAGGAAGCACACACATAAACTGTTTGTTTTTATAATCTTTATTCGCGGCGAGTGACAAAATCCGATCGTGGAATAATACAACCAAAGCAAAGGCCAATTGTTAACTGAGTGGTTGTGTCGATTGTTGATTGTGGCTAACGACGAGAGTTGGCCAACGACGGATCTGGTTGCTATGTGGTGGACACCAGAGCTGGGCTAGTCTTTGGAGCAATGCTATAATTACAAATGTGGCTCCAGCACCGCCGTCTACTCCAATTGATTTGTATGCACAACCTGTCGACGCTTGACGAAACCTAAAAACCATTGAAAATTATATTGAAATCTTGAAAGCACGCAGCGATATTGAAATCGAAACTGAAAACACTCCGCACCGTAAATTACCGAGAGTGGTGGTGTGCCTTTAACTACGAGTATTAAGTATACGCCTGCTCAATTCGAATAGATTCACTTGTCGCGCCAACGTTCGGAACACGTCTGTTAGCCGAGTCTGGACAGACAGGCAGTAAACGCTTCAAGTTGGGCTCGGGTTTGTCCAGTTCCAATCGTATATTTTTTTTTTTAGATTTTGTATTTTGCGTAGTTTCAAATTTTGCGCACTCTCTTTTTCAAACAGCTCCGCCAAATTGTGTGATATTCCAGTTTAATTTCGATTATTACAAAACTGTTTAATTGGCATAATTGGTGGGTTTGGTAAGCCGCTAAAAATCGTGTTTTTTTGCCGGTAACAGACAACAGACTGATATAAAATAATAATAATAACAATATAAAATAATAATTATTTAAACAAAATTCTTCACAAAAACTGGCTGTCATCTGTGAATAATGAACGAGACTTTGAACAAAGTTTGCACATTTAAATATTTGAAATAAAACATCAAAGAAATTTAAAAGTAATTTTGTTAGGTCGAAGTGTAAATACCCTTCTCTTTTCGAAAACTGGAGAAGATACTGTATGGTACTTATATTTTCAATATTTGAAATAAGACACACCAAAAATTAAAAGATTACTTTGATAGGTTGCAGACTAAATACCATTATCTTGTCGAAAACTAAAGAAGATTATGTTTTTTCTATTTACAATAATCAAGTCAAGAGTACTCCAAATACTACTCTTTTCGGAAAACCTGCACACAACCTTGGAGACCTGAACCGGTGGTCGCAACTTAATACATGCTATACATTATGTGAAACTTTTTCTTCCGTCTGCTGTGAAGTTGCTTGTGGTTATATTATGCTTTTTTTTTAAATTAAACATAAATAGAGAATACCCCAGAAAAGAGTATTGAAACTACACATGGCACTCAGCAAAGGTTACTACTAAGTGAGCTCTCCACCTCTTCAAGTAGTAAAGATCGTCTGGAGCTCATTTGTTTACTTTTTCTATAACAGCTGTTAGCTCTGGGGCGTAATCAAATAAACAAACGAACCGGTTATTCAAAAAAGAGTTAGTTTTTTTTTTTGTTTTAAAGTGTTTTCGATTGCACATTACACAGAGTGATCAAACCCTGACCATGAAGATCAAACTCAGACCCGTAGATCCCCATAGTCAGACTGACGAATGTCAGTGTCAATTGTTGATACTTTTAAAGTCATTAAATGACTATAACAATATGATATACATTACTTTGCATCTATATAACTTATTATTATGGCTGGACTTTGTCTCTACTATAATACACAGAAAGGCTTAAATTAGCTTCTGTTAACCAGATATATTTGTTAATTGCTCTACCGAAAGTCACGCAAATACTAAATGAATATAAAGCAAACGCCACTATTTAAACACGCACACAAATCAACTGAAATATACAATTACGTGTAGTAATAAGAAGTTTTATTGTACAAATCGTTTTATATTCTCAAATTATAATGTGGTGTTTTCGAAAACTATACACAAATAATAAACAAAAGACAAAGGTGCATAGTGATATTAAATTCTATACCATAAACTCACTTTTAGATTTCTCCAACTTGTCACTAAAGATGACTATTTTTTGTGTGTTTTATGCCAATTCATTGAATTGAAAATTCACTCAGAAATGGAACAAAAATAAAAACCAAAATTTTTCTTTAGATTTATCCTTAAACTTTTATTGTTTGAAGGAACTAAAACTATTAAAAGAATCCGTTTGAATTTACCTAATTTATAATTTAATTATTTTGTTTAGCAAAATTAATTTTGTTACCTTAAGAAATAGTTTTTTCTTGAATTTCGATTTATTGAACTTATTTTATTTTTTACTTTTCAGATCACTTTAATGTTCCCTGCCCCCATCATACATACAAAATGCAATGAAAATTAAAAAATCAACTGCCCATTATTTGAGCTTTGTTTTTGCAATTTTTTTACATACAAAACAAAAACAAAATTGTAGTACTAAAAAAACCGCCCTAGCAAACAAAAGATGGCGCCAAGATTTTTGCAATTTTTTTTAGTTGTAAAACTTGACACTCGCCGGATTCACTCGAGTGTGACACACATCAATAAAAAAAAATTTAAAACTTTACATACATTTTTTTTTAGAATTTTCCAAATGTTTCCAGAAGTTTTGCGACTCGTTTGAAGGAACTAGGCACCTAGAAGGGCAAAGACGATACATATTTTACAGAGAATTCGCTTGAACTTATCTCATTTATAATTTAATTTATTTGTTGAAAAAAATGCAGTTTGTTTGTTAAAAATATGAATTTTTCGGTTTTCAAAACTCGCGCAAATACCGCCGAAAACTGTTTTGGTGCATACTTTTAGGCTTTTTTATTATTTGGCCTAGTTTCACTCTTAAGTGAGACACCCCAACGCCGCCGCTGAAGCTAACCCCTTCGGCGTTAACCTTTATTAAGAATCGTTCCGTTAAAAGTCGCGTCGTTTTTGACGAAATAGATCAAGCGATATTGGACATGGAACAAAAACAAAACGCAGTCTAGCGTCTGACAACTAAATACAATAGGCCCCTAAATTAATTAAATACAGGAGCAATAATTAAGAAATAAGAAAGATCTTTAAAATCTGACCAATCAAATTCAATATAATGCTTAAATATATCGGATAATAATCCCAAAAAGATCAGAGTCAATGGAGTGCGTACTCAGTATTACAAATATAATCTTAAATATACAATATTATACATCCAATCTTTCTAAAAGTGCTCATATCGCCCGAACAATTAAATTTTAAAAATAACAATGGTGAAGTTAACTTTGCTCACACACGACACACGGTTTCGGAACGTGCACTTAAATTAGTTAAATAAGTATATCGAGCGCATTATTGTGTGAAGAAATTAATTTGTCGCTACATCGATCTTACAGAATTTAAAAGTTAGGGATACTATTAGTTCTTTAGTATTACATAAAAACCGTTCTCATATACATTTTTTATATTTCGAAGCTTTTCTTAACGCAGATCTCTTCTAGTGGTAATGGTAATGGACACTTCATTTGATTACGTGTTAGTTTCCATTGTTTATCTATACAGTCATATCCTCGTAAAAGAATTCTAATGAATATTTTGGTACTCTACATAGCATCACAGACCTTTGGTCCGTTCCCGATGCAGGCAGCATATGCCATTAGATGAGGTATAGTATGTTGCTGCATCACGCCACTGAATAGATGACTTTGAGGTCCAGAGGCAAAGACACCAACATCCTCACCCGAATGAACGCCCTGATCTCTTCTGACGTAACTAGGAAATACAAAGTCCTTTCTGCCGATCTGATCGGTCAAATCCATCCGCTGTCCATTGCGATCCTGGTAGTTCTTGGGACCTGCCGCGTAGTTAAGAACCGTGTACTTTACACCCTTGATATCGGTATCATGTTGATTAAGTCCTAAAATTGGTGTGCCACGCCCAGGATATCCAGCAATAGATAGGGTATGTCCATGATCCGAAGTTACCACGATTAACGTATCTTCAGTATTGGTCATTTTCCGAGCCAGCTCAATAGCCTTTTCAAACTCTAGAGTCTCGTCCAATGCGTATCCAGCCTTTGTTAAATGATTCCCATGATCGATAAGCCCACCTTAAAGTAGTATTTGTAATATATAAACTATATGTTAATTTTCATTATTAATATTTTCAATATTAATCTTATCTCTCATTTCATACATAATTATTTTTTAAATTTAAGTTACTTTTAATTTTTATAATAATAAAATAAGTTATCTAAAATATAATTGTTTTTTGGTTTCGATTTTTTAATTTAATTCAATATAATATTTGGATAAAAGGAATCCTTTAAAATAAACTCACCTTCAATAAATACAAAGTATCCATTATTATTTTGACTCAACTTCTTTATTGCCACCTCTGTGAGTTCCGATAATGTGGGCTGATAAGTTTTGTCGGCATCCAAGTGAAATTCCATAGATTTAGACTGAAACAGTCCCAAAATGCCCGACACTGCAGATACATTGGCACTGAGCAACTGCTTCCGATTGCTGACCACGACTCCTTTGGCATGTTGAGATTGCCAGCGAGAGAGAAGATTGACGCCATCGGAACGTTCACCCGGCTTGCCATGGTGATCGTTGACCGATTTCGGTAGAAATTTTCCCATACCACCACCGAACATAATATCGAAGTTCTTGCCAGGTACCTGGTTAATAAGCTGTGTTGCCATATCAATGCATTTGCTGGAGTCCTCGCCATTGGATTCCACATCCGTATCACACTCCCACATGCGGTTCGCCGCCTTGGCATAGGCACCCGCAGGACTCGCATGAGTCAAGGTTGTGGTTGTCACTATACCAGAAGATTTTCCTGCATTCTGGGCCCACTCTGCAATCGAGGTTAGACGATTGTCCGGATTCTGACTTTCAGTACAATTGTTGAAGTTAACAGCGGCGCTAACTCCAATCGATATGATGTTCGTCTTAACACCGCACAGATAGGCGGTGGCAGTGCAAGCGGAGTCGGGAACTTGGGCGTTGGTACAATAAGTCTGAAAGTTCAAGAATGTAATCTCTTAAATGCCGTTGCAAACGATACATCTTTTAAAAAGTTCCTAGATAGTTTTTTATTGTTTGTTTGTTTTTGTGGGGCCATTTCAACTTACCCTGCTGAGGCCGGAGTGTGGAAACCTATCAAAGCTTAGCAAAGACTCCTCGCCAGTTTTTCCTTGACGCTGTCCTTTCAATATTCTAGCTGCTGCGACCGTTGTCAGAGACATGCCATCACCAAGGAAGAGGATAATATTCTTTGCACGCTTGACACTTGGTTGCGGTAATTTTAGTTTTTCACCAATCTCGTTATATGCCAAATCATACCAAAATTGCTGGTTTTTCTCTTCTGGTGGCGTTTTTTTTTCCAAAGCCACATATGTGGCGAATCTAGATTTGACAAATCTCTTACCAATCAGTTCTTGAACATCATGCATTTCAGGCACTAAGCCCGATGCTACTCCTGCGAGAACTCCAAGTAGAACTAGTTGCTTTTGGTACAGCATATTTTGGATGTGATCTTAATTATAGATTCCTTAAACTGACACCTCTTTCAGCAATTCGCCAAGGTTTTATATACATTTTGTGCGCTCGTTCCGTGGACGATTGGATTAGTCTCACAATTTTGATAAATTCTGTTTTTATTCTTCTTTAGAACCTTGCACAGAAAAGTTTTAGAGCTTAAAGCCTCAAATTGGAGACTACTCTTGCTCAAATCGACAAATGCGTTGACGATTTATGCTCCAAAAGCTGTCATCTAAGAAAAATTGGAAAAAAAAATTGAAAAAATTCTATATTGAAAACCAATAAGAGAAAATTTTTTTAAAATTTATTTTCATATTATATTTTATTTTTTATTTTCGTACCAAGCAATTTTGAACTTTGACCCATCCAGTTAAAGTTATGTCTAAAACCTGACGTGATGGGGTGAAACTTTTTATTTTTTTTAGTTTGAAAATATAATGAAATTTATTTAACAAAAGATCTATTGTATGGTACGCAACAGTGAAGAACAATCTATAGTGAACGCTTTGCACTCAAAAAGTACTGGGTCTCCTATCGTCAAGCTTGCTCCACTGTAGCTTACTGTATTTTTAATATCAACTTTAATTTTTTTTAGGCTGAGCGCGAAGTTCTAGTTTAAAGTAAAACAAGTATGCATTTATTTTATTAGTGTATAATTTATTATTTAAATATGTTATAAAATTTGTTTATCGTATAAAATATACTCTTACTCTTGTCCCACACATATATATATTTACATATATATATGTATATATATTCATGTATGCATGTATATAGAAAAATTACAATTCAAATATTGTAGTATTTTTTTGTTATGCTTTTGTTATTAATTTTCTCGCTATTACACAATTACAATTTTTAACTGCAACTCGTTATTGTTTTATAATTTGTCGCCTTGATCTAAGAGCATTTTCGTCCATCTTTTTATTATGTATTATTTTTATTTACTTATGCAAAATAGCTGCATTATGTATGTATTTACTGTACCTAGTACATGGTTTTTTCTATGTAAATATGTTATGTATTTTAAAGTGAGAAATGTATGAATGTATGCGTAGTTTATCTAAATGTATGCCAACAAAATGTTGGATCTCTCGAAGCAAACCAAGTAGAAGAAGGAGAGTTCACTTTTATAAATTTTGAATTCGTTTTCTTTTTGTTTTTGTTGTTATTTTTTTTTGTTTTTGTTAATTAGTTTAAACTTTGCTTTTTTGGTTTTTTTGGTAATTTCGTTTTAGAGTAGTATTTAGTTATTACTATTTATGTATGCATATATGTATGTATGTAGTAAGTATGTTTATATGTATAAGTATGTTGCTATCGTATCTATTATTTAAGTAGTATTCGTACTCGCATTCAATGAATACAATAATTGCAAATACTAATTCAAATACATTCGTTCGCCTTTTGATGAATGAATACATTTGAATCGACGTGTGAAAGTTACAAACATACAATTCGCAGGTAGACTATATGCCTATATGTAGTATTCATTATAGCTATTTATTTTTTTTATGTATATGAGAAACCAGTAGCTGGCCTACAGAATTTTCTTCTTCTTCTTTTTTTATATGTTTTTTTTGTAATTTTCATTTTTTTGGATTTTTTAGTTTAATTCTTTAGCGTATTTGTTTTTCTGATCATACTTATAAATTAAATTTGTACTCGTTTTGTACTCAATTGCTCCATAATTATTACATATATGTATGTTAGTATGTACGCATGCCTATGTTTATATGTATAAATTATATGTATGTATGTATGTATGTTTGCCAAATGAAACATGGATTTAGATACAATGTTGTATGTTGTTTTCGTTTTTTGGGAGTTTGTCACAAACTTAATTGCTAATGCTAAATGTTCGTTTTATCAGTTTATTTTATTTTTTTTTAATATTTAGTTATACATTTGTTATTAGCGCTCTTGATCTCACTGTTTGAAATAAACTGTTGTCATATAAAATTTATTCAAAATTGTATTTTGATATAAGAATTCATTAAGCATCGTTAATCGACATTTTATAAAAATTTGATTTATAAATAGCATTATCATTTTTTACTTTTGGGAAATCTTTTAGTTTGTTAGCTGCTATAAGATTTGTTAAGATGTTTACAATTTTATTATATATAGTATATGTATATATATTAAACTTATTGCTAAATACACATATATACATGTATGTATATAGTATGTACGTATAAGTATGACAAAAAATTGAATACCTGATTTAAGTTTTGGATTCGTTTTAGTTCGTTATTAAGCTACTTGTATATGAGCATTTACTTTATATGTATGTATTTTTTTTTTCTTTCTTTTTTAGCAAAGTTTTCTTTTTTTGGAATATTTCTTGTTTTATTTGAAAAATAAAATACCTGCTTGACATTATTATTTTGTTTTGTTTTTCATTTTTGGTATGTATTGTAAATGTTTAATTAACTATTTAATGCATAGGCTAGCTGTGGGTGTATTGGTGAATGTGAATGGGTGTATATATGATATTCATGATTCTATATATTGATTTTTATTTTGTTTTGTTTTTGTTTTTTTTTTGTTTTTGATTCTTAAGCCTTTGGCAAATTGTTCAGTATTCATGACTTTTAGTTTGTTTAGTGTTTAACATACTTTAATAATCTTTAGATATACATATATATTATATGTTGTTTATAAATGCTTTTTATTTTGAATTATGGCATTCGGTAGTACTTAAATCTCAATCTTGGTTTACCATTTGTTTTTTGTTTTTGTTTTTGTTTTTTTTTTACACAATTTCAAAACTGTGGCTTTTAGAAAACGGCGCTCATTTGTAATGATTTTAGTATTTGCTTTTTGTTTTGTTTTTCATTTAGTAAATCTCACACATGTAGAAATATTAGTAAAATATGGCATTTCTCATATGTTTCATAAATCTTTATATACTTGTACACATGCACAAGTATGTGTACATACATGTATATATCAGAATATGCATATGTACTATTATAATTATTATTAGTATTATTATTATTATAATTGTATGGTTTTGCAAAATGTGAGGAAATGCTTTGATCTGGTTGCTACCAGCAATCACATAAAATGAACGGCGCTTTAAGGTATATAAGTGTGTCTGTGTGTATGTGTACATATGTAAATGATTTAATGGCAGTTACAAAATTTCAAAAACTATAAAGAAATCAAAATAATAATATAGTAGAAGTTAAAGAAGTATGGCTAAAATAAAATGCTCTCTTAAATGTTACGATACACATTTGTCGTTTAACTCTAGTTACACATTTATACATATACTTCTGTATATATAAGTATATATGTATACCCATTATATACACAGATATATATATATTTAATTGCATTTACTCTCGTAGAGCAAATTGCATACAATCTGTGTTAGTTTTTTTTTCATTTTGTTTTTTTTTTTTCATTATTTTGCGCATTTTATGCGTGTTGCTTTATACGTGGAAGGAGTGTTAGCTCAATGCTCAATGCACAATCTCGTCAAGCTTCACAATGTCAATTGTTCGTTCGTTCGGTTTGTAAGTAAGTTTGATAATAAATACATAGAATACAGGTTACAAAAATACAAATGCAAAAAGTTGACAGTCAAAATATATGTATGTGGGGTGGATTTGAAAAGAAGACAACAAGTTGGCTAATACAAATTTTTTAAGCGCATTTCAAACGCATTGCAACATTTATGCATTTTCGCATCTACATACGTTCTACGTCCTACGGGTGTACACTGTACAGTAAGTACGTGTTTCTATGAATCTCACAGATACACTTACTCCTCTAAGCATACAACTTGGCTTTGCTGTGTTAATTCGGCTAATAAATGTATATATTGTATTTTATGTAGTATGTATTTTTATATTTTTCTTTCTTTTCTTTTCATTTCTTTTCTTTTGTTTCATTTTGTTTTGTTTTTCTTTTCTTGTTTCTTTGCGAGGAACATGTCACCTAAATATGTATTCAATACGCGCATATTGCTTTGAATTTTTCATATGTTTTTTTGTTTTACTATGCCACGTCTTCGTCCTTCCATGCCGCTAGAATTTTCTTTCAGTTTTTTACTAAATGCTAATGAACACATTTGAATCAAAAATTATGATAACGATTCTTTTTGCTAAAACTTGCTGTACCTGTACGTAATTAATAATACAATTCATAATGATACAATAATAATAATAAATATACAATAATTGTAAAGAAATGTATCCTTTCTTCATGTGATGCAACGTATGCGTATGTGTATGTGTATATGTATTGTATATGTATATATGTTAATGTATGTATGTCAGTTAAACTCGGTTTAAGCTATGCCCATAAATATTATTATGATGAATTGATGTGACTGTGAATTATTGTGACTGTATGTGGCGCTGAGTTATGTATGTATGTATATATGCTTTATATAATCGTATATATATAGTATATAGTACATATGTATTTTGTATGTTAAGCTATGTTTTTAAGTTACGTTACGTTACGTTTATCAATGTCATTGCAATTTTTGTTTTTTGTCCTCACCATATATGGTGTTTCAGTTGGCTCCACAATTGCCGTTTAGTTAATCAGTCTTCGTTAAGAGTTCAACCAAAAGTCAGCGGGTTTCATTTATAATTACCATTTTGTGTTTTCATTAATTAATTAATTACCATTTACCTTTTACAAAGATTTCATACTCACTTTCTCAGTCTCAATTATAAGAAATTAGTAATAATAAACAATAAAAAAAAGTATATATCTAGATCAACTTTTACACACCACAATTAAAATTGGAAAATATATATATAATTACAATTAAAAACTAAACTATATACTCGAATAACCACTAAGCAAATCATTGAGTAACTCGTCAAATTAAATATAAATCAAATAAAATAATACAAAAAAAACCTAGTGGTTCTCCTTCGTTTTTTACTCCATCATATCTCTCTCTCTCAGATCCTAAGCAAATCTCCTGAACCACTCAGCTAGCAAACTGCCTTCAGTCTAACTAACAGGTAATTTAATATTTTCATCTAGTACATACACACTTTGTTTGTCTGTTTTTGTTTTCCTTCTTTCTCTTGTATATAAAGTGTTTTGTTTTTTGAGTTTTTCTAGTTTTTCTTTTAGTTTTTTTCTAGGTTCTCTAGCCTAAAAATCTACTGAACGCGTTGTTTGTTGTTGGTATTTTGCTTTAGTTTTAAGTTCTCTAGTTGGTTGGTTGCTTGTTTCATATTGTATATTCGCTAAATACATATATGTATATAACTATGTATCTATATACATACATATCTATGCTTGTATGTATATTGTATGTAAATTACCAAATCGTAACCGTGTTTAATAACTCTTAAGCATTATCGAGGTAATCGTTGTAGCACTTATGCTAAAAATTTTTACTAATTTTAATGCCCTTTTTTGTTTTGTTTTTGTTTTGAATTCATTTTTTTTTTTGCTAAACATTTTAGCGCTTGTAAATGGTCTAAAAAAACGTCGTCTGTCTCTTTGATCTGCCCTTCTTTCTTGTAGCATATTGTTATAAACTAATTTAGAATACGTGCACAAACCGCTTGTAAGGGTTAGACCCTTCTTTGGAGTCCGGCGACAGCTCTATGAGGAATACAATACGACCATCCGGCATTAATGCGACATCGCAAGTGCGATCCTTTTCATCCAACGTAGGTGGCATTAACGGATTTATAGATGGACGTACTTCAATCTGTTATTGGAAAGAGAAAGAAATTTAAGATAAATATTTCTTAATGCTGAGCAAAACTTGAACTTACATCCCACATAAAGTCAAGGTTCTGGTTAAAGACGAGTATGCGTTGATTCTTTGAATCGGCGACTATAATGCGACCTTCGTCATCGCAGCACAGACCTGAGGGGCGATTAAACTCATGGAATCCAGAGCCCTCGTGACCCTTGACAGAAAGTATCTGATGAGGAATAAAGAACAATAAAGTTTAGAAGAGTTTTAAAGTCAGATAATGATATAATACATACATCATTGATATCTGGATCGATCAAATACAAACAGTGGTTATCAAAGTCGGATACAATGATGTTTCCCGTGGGCGTATAGCAGACACCACGTGGAGATGCAATGCCTTTTGTCTGGCCATGATTATCGAACACTATCTGGCGTATAAAGCGTCCCTCGGAGTCAAATTGTTGTATACGATGATTACGTGAATCGGTGACCACAATTTGGCGTCTCGAATTGACAGCCACATCCCAAGGATATTGGAACTGTCCGTATTCCTTGCCATAGCTGCCGAATTTAAGTAGAAACACGCCACTGGCTGTGAAGATCTGCACCCTATGATTATCCTTGTCCACCACAATAATGCGATTGTCCACGTCCACACAAATGCCAGCGGGTAAATCGAATTCACCATTGCCAACACCTTTGCGACCAAACTTGAACTTCAGCGAGCCATCGGGATTGAACACCTGAACACGATTATTGCGTCTATCCGAGACGAGGACATGGCCCATTTTATCGACGCACAGACCCCAGGGTCGGCTCACCTGGCCATCCTCATGGCCCTCGGTGGCAAAAGATAAGGAGAGAGCATTTGAGTTGCGCACCTTGACCAGATCCATGCAGCCAGGTATAGCTTGTGTGGTACGCGGTGCACTAAAGTGCAATCCAGGGGAACTGCGTAGTCCGTTTAGTTCCCAGTCTAGGGCAGCGCTGGACATGCCACAGGCGCTGCCACCACGCGGTTGCATAATGGGCGAGGGTATGCGGAAGCTATTGTCGCGCAACAATGGACGTCGGACAGTCGTGGAGGCGACACTCAATGGACCCGTGCTGGCCATGCTGGGCAAGGTGAAGGCCATGTCAATGCCAGTGGCAGCGGGTGCAGTGACAACGTTGCTGGCCACGATGCCATTGCTGCTGGACACAATGGGCATGTTCTTGTCGTCCACTAGAATGACACCTCCCTGGTTGCGAATGTCCTGCAACAGACTGTAGTCGGGTGGGGCAAAGGCAAATACCTCTTGCTTAGGCTGCAGATCCTTGTAGATACCAGCAAATTGTTCCATCTGACGCTGTCCATTTGTGAGCTTCATGGCAATCTCAATTTGATCCATGCTGCAGGCATTGTCCGCCACCTTGCTGAGCATATCCGAGGTCTCCGAGAGACCAGCAAGAGCCGACTTTAAGCCCGCCATTTGATCGTGCAATATGGCCAAACGACGCTGACGCAACTTCTCCACAAAGTCGAGTAGGAAACGTTCGCGATCCTCGATGGCAATGATGAACTGACGGAACGCCTTGCGTATATTGTCGCTCAGCTCGCTGCAATTGCGCTCGATGAGACGGATGAAGGCCAATGCCTTGTCAATGCTGCTCTTTATGCAACGTGTGCCCACTTGGCTGCTCTCGATGGCACCCTCGAGTTTCTCCTTGGATCCTACCATAAAACTCTGTATGGACGCATAGCTATGCTCCTTGTGCTCATGTAGTGTACAAAACTGGCAAACCAGTTTCCTGCAATAATCGCACACATAACGCAGCATCTCATTGTGGATGTCACAAATGAAATTACTGCTCGGTGGCGTCTGTGCGTTGGCCGAGCTGCCACCGGTGGGTGAGGCGCCAATAGGCGTGGGCAGCGAGACAATTGAATGGTTGGAGGATAAAGGACTATTGCGATGTTCACGCAGGCAATCGTTGCACATGAACTCGTTGCACTCGAGGCAACGAATGGAGGCGCTCACCTCACACCAGCCACAGCTGATGCTCGAGTTATTTGATGACTCTGGTGACATTTTTGGATTACGTGAGGCGCCACTGCCAATGGGGCCGATGCTAAAGTCGCCATGCGTATCCAAGCCGCCCAGAAAGTTGTTAATAAAGAAGTCAGTGCGTGGCGGCGAGCTGCAAAGTTGCAAGAATACAATCATTAGCAAGAGATTATCAATTTTGAGGGTGGGGTGGAGCTGGAAAAACATCTAAACCAAAATAATTTCCGTTTAAATTGAAATTATTTTGTTATGTCTATACCTATGTTTAAAGTTTATGACAAAAATCGATGTCCTATTTATAGCAATAGATTAATTATTTTACCAAACAAGTTTTTCAGAAATGCTTTATTTTTAATTGTAAAATTTCGTTAAACTCTAATATTTTATTTTGTGCCAGTGTTAAAAATATAATGCTTTGATTTTATGTTTTAAGTTTATTGAATGTTGGTTTATTTAACTTATAGATTTTCTTTTGTATTGAGCAACAATGCAGAGTATGTAGGTAGTTTTCTTTTGTCTTTTTGTTTTAATATTTTTAAGCTGCAGTTTCTTTTAGGCATCATATCAATAATATATAATATTTCTTATACTTCAGATGTGTTTTAAAAGTGCTGCTAGCGTTGTTTTTGCGCTGAATCTTTTCGTTTAATTTTAAACACAAAACACAAATTCTTTATTAAAAATAATCAACGTAATCGATTGCGATACGTTTTTGCAGCTCTTATTTATTAGAGAGGGAGGAAAAAGATATGTATGTTAACTTACCCATTGCTTTGGCCCACATTGGGCATGAGACCAACATTGAGATCCCAGGAAGGGAACGACTCCAGTATACCGGCCAGTAGGCGCTCTGATGAGTTGCTGGCATTGCTGCTGATGCTGCCACTGCCGCTGCCACCGCCACCACCGCCATTGCCGGCATTGGATGCAGCATTAATCGATGAGGCATTGGCGCTGGGCGCATTGCTGCTGGCCATTTGTTGTGGAACCGAATTGTTTGACAAGAGTTCCATCATAAGAAGATATTTGAGATCACGTTGTTTGTTGCAGCGGCGTCGTCGTAGGCGTTGCCTTTGGCAGTCAATGAGACACTTTCAAGCTGCAAAATGCACAAAATGCAAACGGCGGCACAATCGTTAATCGGATACGAATAATGCAATCTTTAATTAAAAATTTCTATTTGAGACTGTCAACGTTCAACGTTATTCACTGCGATTGCGTTTGGAACGCGTCAAAGTTGGAACTGATGATGAAGCGAGAGGAACGTGTCGAAGTTGACAGATGCCAAGGAAGAAGCTAACTAAATTGACCAGACGCACTGCTGTGCATTAAGTAGTCCAAATTGCCTATGGCGTCGTCTTTATCCCAAGTGCAGCAAAAAAAAAGGACTAGTGTGTGTGTGTGTGTACGTGTGTGCGTGAATGCAGCTGCATTTACTGTAGGTAGCGAAAATGCCTCGGGAAATTCTACGACTCTATTGTTTAAGACCTCTCATCTGATCCCTTAAGAAAAGCGACCCGAATTTGAATCCCGGATACCTAGCAGATGTCTATGGCGCAAGAAGCAGGTCAGATTCTAGGACTTCTTTTTCCTCTTCTTCTTCTTCTTCTCCTTCTACTTTGTGTTGTTGTTAAAATACCCTCAACGGAATCTTGGAATTTGGCACGCCAACTACAATTTACAATTTATGACAGTGTTTCCTATTCATTGTTTCAACGAATCTATTTAAGAAAATGTCGCCACGAAAATGGCGGCAAGTTATCGATAAATTATTGAATTTTAAAAATTCAAATATATACTAATATCGTATGGCTGTACTTGAAAGATTCCATGTGTGACCCACAAAATAAAATGCGTATTTGGAAAACTACGCACATACAACTATTAATAGGGCATTGTATTCTAGATAACGCTAAAACCACCCCCATATCCCCAACCTTTTCTTGAAGCTCTAGCATTTTCCGTGTTACCTCCTCGAGACTATGTAAAAAAACAAACTGGTTGTTGTGTTGGTTGCCATCTTCAAGATGGAGCGCGACATACGCCCAATCGGCCGACCGACTTTCATCCCTTCTCCAAAACAACAACGACGACGATGTCGACGACAGCAACAACAATAACAACAACAAATGGAAGACAAAGTAGATTTCAAAGCGGCAGTCTACACTTACAGAAAAAGGCTAGAAACATCTTTGTCACTTGACATGTTATAAAATGACTGTTATCCTTTTTCTATTTTGTGAAATATGAAAATAAAGTTTTTTATATTTATGTAAAAGAAATGTTTTTTTGATCGAATTTAAAATATAAGTATTGTTTTGCAATTTGTAAACACAAATTAGAATTACACTGCTAAAAATTGTGGTAAATGTATATGAAAACAGCAGTAGAAAGAAGTTTTAAAACAAGAAATTATCTTTGTATCTCTTTAATAATTAAAGAAAGCGAACACTGATAATCGGTTAATTCTGTGAATGGGTTCAATAGATAATTATCTGTTAATTATAATCCAATTTCAAAACAAATATAATGCTTTTAAGGGAAGTTAAAGCAATAACCGCATCTATTTTGGCTCTAGCTCTCTTCCTCTACCGACCGGCACACATACATATGCAACGCCCCAAATAGGATGCACTTCTAGATTTTGGGCCGTGTAGACACTGAGCAGAAACTACCCTTGTCACCCTTGAACATTTCCATTGAAACAGTCTGTCTCAAAACGTGAAAAAAACACGGACCAAGAAGTTAAAGTCCTTTTTGCATTTGTATACACATACACACATACAGAAATAAGGATATGAGGAGGAATACGTGCAAGTAACGACGCAAAAGCGGCAAGGGATGAGGGTTGTATTTATACAAGTTTCTATGTGGGGTATATGTCAGTGTGTGTGTTGGTGTGTGTGTATGTATGCGATAGGCGATACATACAAGCAGAGGCATCAACGGTATATAAAATCTCAATATAATTGCTAAATCTCGCCATTTGTCACACAATCAATATTTGTGCAAATTGTTGATGTTGTTGTTGTTTTTGAACTTTGTTTAATCAGTTTGTTTAATTTTTAGGTAATGGATTAATTATTACACACCTTTTTTAGCAGCCTCATGCAAGCCGCTCGCAACTGCACACTTTCAATGATATTTAAAGTGGCGTCGCCTTGATGAAAATATCTCTGTTGTTGTTGTTGTTGTTTATCTCTATAGTTTATATTGTTTTTTTTTGTAAATACACACATGCACACACAAACATATTCATTTATATATTGTGTTTTTCAATTTGTTGTTCTTTTCGTTTCGATTATTTTGAATATAAATTTATTGATTTACGAGTTGAGTTGATGATTTTCGTTTTGGTATTTTTCTGTTTTTCTTTTTGGTGCGTTTTGAAAATGCGAGATTCTTTTATAGTAACAAGACCGAGAGATCTCATGCGTAATTCGTTTGTGACCCGTTGCGACTCCGACATTCGTGTATTCCTTTTCCCGACTAAAAGATACATTCGACTAAAAACACAACATAATAATCATGCCTCCTCGTTTCTGTACATGTGAATGTGTGTGTGTGTGTGTATGAGTGTTGCTTCTTGCTCTGTTGTGTTTGTTGTTGTTGTCGCCGCTGTTGCCGTAGTTGTTGTTCTTGTTATTGCTGCGCTTGCTCATCATCTATGTAGCTAAACAAAAAAAAATAAAATAAAACCAAATGTATCTCACAGTCAGTTTTTGATTTTGATGTTTGCGTGCGCGCGCGCTCCAAAAGTTGCTTGCTCTTTAAATTTTTGCCGTGCTTCTGTTGCTCTCACCGCCGCTCAGTGGCGCTCTCTAGAGAGCTCTCTCTCTATCTCTCCCTCCCGTACAAAAGTATACTTATGTGTGTATATGTATTGTTCACATACACGAGCACATTTTACATTATTGTATGTGTGCGCTTGTTTTATCTACTATTTATTTTCACTTATGCGGCAAAGAAATGCAATTAAAATGCGCCCTAATACCAATAACATGCACTTTTATTCCAAATTATAAACATACTTTTTTTAAGTGTTGTTGACTCAGCGTGCTTTTCTTATTTTTGACGTGTGCGTGTGTATGTTGTGATTTGAATGCTCATGTTTGCTGCGTTGTTTTGTTTAGTTTTCAAATAATTTTGACCCACTTCTTGTGGCTTGTTTCGTTCAAGGGACTAGGGCTCCTTTTGCACTCTCAAAATATCCAACCTTCACGCACGCATTTAAGCATGAAACTGGATGCATGTTCATGCGCCGACAACGCTTCTGCTTCTCCTTTGGCTTGTTGTTTTTTTGTTATTCACACCCTTCTTAATGTGTAGCCATATGACACTGTCACATGTGCTCTGTGAATGTCTTCTTGAGTAACAAATTAACATAAGTATTTAAACAGAGATGGAGTAAAACCATTGGGTGAAGTACAAACTTTGATTATTTAACAAACAATTAATAAACTTTGGAATACATTTTTATAAATTTATTTCAAGTTTATATTTTTATTATTCGTTTTGTATAGATTGTCACAGGGTTTTCGCATTTTAGGCATGACAATAGTCGTGTTTGTGGAATAAAATTTGGGCGCATATATAATTACACACAAGTGAAGAGCATTCATTAGTCGTCTTGGCAAAGAACTAACAGTGCGCAAACGAAGAGAGCCAAAACGAAAGAGAGCAAGAGAGTGCGAGCACATTAACGGCGCATGTGGCGGTGGCGCGAAAATATGGCCGGTGGTGGCGCGCATTTGTTGTTGTTGTAGTTGCTCTGGCTGGCCGTTTGTTGTTGTCGTTGCCCAGAAACAACACCCTTAAGGAACTTGTTTTCATCTCGTGCCTTGCACTGACAAAAATTGTGTGCTCGCTGGCTTGAAAATTCAATTTAAACGCTCTGTCCGTGGCCAATTCTTCTGTTGGCCAGGCGAATCATCATGATCAACATGAACGAATTTCATGGCGCTGCCTTGTTCGCACCACTTCTTCATGGAATTGCGGACAGATTCAGGTAAAAAGGCAGGTGCTGAACATGGGCGCATACCTCAACGCTGCACAGGTAAACGTGCTGAGAATCCTTTCGAAAAATAATTACGCTGCGTGGTTTTTCGTATTTTGTGTTTTCTTCTAAATCTTTAAATCCAAGTTGGAACAGATTACATTCTATGTAATAATGTAGGTATATGTTTGTGTATGTGTGTATAGGTGAGGGTGTCTCAGTCATATTATAATTTTTAATACTGTAAGCTAAGCTTATAATGTACCATAAAACTAAACAAGTATTTTTCAAAATTTGGCATAGGACGAGAAAGCATTTTGCCAGGTAGAAAGATTTTCAAATAAAATGGACTCGCTACATTTACTGTAGAAATTAAAGAATTCATTAAAATTTAAATACGTGCTTGAGGCGCGCACGGTGAGCTTTGCGAGCTTTTGGGCACTAGCATAAGTACACAGCAAAAAGCTTTCTCGCCCATGTGCAAATTTTGACGAACACTTAACTTAATAGATTCTGCAATCATTTGGAGCTCTCGCTATCAGCCGAACTCCAGTTCCTCAATCAAAACATTTTGAAGTTTCTGACGCACGCGCAACTTTCGACGCTCGTCCAGACGTTGAAGGAATGGCATCAGACTAAGTAAAAACATGCGATCGGCATCGTCCGGAGAGTCAATGCCATTTGGCTCTGTATTCGTTGATGCATCCATGCTGATGTACTTAAATGGCAAGTCGGATGTTGACGACTGTGTCAGTGTCTGAGGCTTCGTATCGGGTTCGCTTTTGGGGCTGCCGTTGGATTTTGTGCTGGTTGGCTTGCTTTTGGTTATGGGCATTGCCATTTCTTCGTCATCGTCCAGCACTTCGATTGTGAATACACTGGGATCCGGTGTGTTGCTATGTTTATTGCGTTCCTCATCAATGTCTGATGCCGCATCCTCATCGAAATCATCATCATTGAGATCCTCTTCATGGATGCTGTTCACATCGCCATTGCTGTGTTCCAATTTGACCCGCTTGCCATGTGGCTGGCAATCCCGATCCTCAAAAAACGAACTTATGTCCGAGAAACTTGGCTGATGCAGCTCCGAGTCATAGCTATCGCTCAGCTCACAAATGGGTTCCGTAGCCACCATTGGCCCAAATTTACTGCCATCATCCAATATAAGATTGTTATTCTCTGTCCAATGTCCAGGCGGAATCTTCTTGTTGCCTCCCCGTGTACGTGCCTGACGCAGGATGTTCTCATGCACGGCATGTTCCATGAATCGCATATCATTATAAAATCGCCACGATGAAGGCGTCTCATTCGACAGATTGTTCCGTATGTAAACCTTGCGAAAATTGTCCCTCAGATGTCCCCACTTGACCCGGCAAACGTCAGCTGCAAGTTGGACCATAAAGAGAAATAAGAAGAAGAGTGTATGATCATTCATCTGAGTATTTGAGTGTGTGTGTGTGTGTGCGGCAACAAGAAAAACCGCAATACGTAATGCATGGTTTGTACGTACATATGTTTATGTACTGTTTTTGCTCGCTATAAACAACTTGCGATCAGTTTATGTATAAATAGTAAAGTACATATATAAATATACATATGTACTTGCAGCTAGTCAAGTTGTGAGACAAAATAAAAATCACACATTTTTAATATTTAGTTTTAAGATTAGTTGAGCCTAATAGATGTCCTTATATATTTATTTTTTAACTGGTTCTAAGAGCAAAATATTTTTAAATAAGAAAAGATTTCTTAGAAAACAAAATAATTTATGGCAACTTAAACTTTTTTTAACGCATTTTTTTACAAATGCTTTAACAGATGTAATAATATGATAATTACTAACAGTCAATGAATATGTAATTAAATAAATAGTTCAAAGAGAGAGTAATGTATGAATACATGAAATTAGTATTGATTTTATTGTGTACCAAGAACTGATTGCGTACATACTAAAGCTCAGAAAGACGAGCTTTTCTTATTGCGTTTAAAAGTAATGGTGGCCTTACACTAGTTGACGTAGTAGTTGACCACTAATTACACTACCATTGACCAAGTTGAAATCCCAATTGACTTGTTTGTCAACTGGTGTAAGTTCACCGTAAGATCACGGATTCATCATATGGCATGTAAACTGTATGTTAACCACAAACGTACACAACTGTGTATCTATGTATGTGTTACAATCAGAGATTTGAGTAAACAAGAAAAAGTCTCACCTGGCAAATTAACATCCTTGCCAACATCAAACCAAATGGGCGTAATATCGCTGCGCTTTTGACCGCTCACGTTGTTTCGCAACCAGAGAATTGGACGTCGTGACACGGCGGCAATGAGACGCTTCACTGTCTCGATTGGCAGCTTGGCAGTGTTGGTGAAGGTAAAGGAGGCGTGCGATGGCGGCGGCGGAGACGTTGATGATGATGACGCATTGTAAGCCAGATCCATGCTGCTGCTCATGATGTTTCAGTATATGGTTTTTTTTCGTCGTTTTTCAAGATCCGACTCGCGCAGCTCAAGCGCTACACCAAGACTAAAACACCAGCAGCAAGAGCGCAATACAGAAACAGCAAAAAACTACGGGCACGCCACGCTGACCACGACGACATCGACACTGCTGTACGGGCAAAGACGACGACGACGACAACCAGTTTACGTGCCTTTTGGCTGCGGCTTCTCAACAAGACGAAAGCAAAGGCGAAGGCGCAATGAAAAGTAAACCGACCGACCAAGCGAGCGAGATAGAGACGGAAAGAGAGAGAGAGAGAGATAGTGCGACAGCTAGGGCAAGAGAGAATAAGATCGAAGGCAGGGCCCAAAACAGACAGGCTTTGGCGATGAAGAACACACCGGCCAACGCTCTTCACATTCAGAAACTGGCAACTGGCAACGACAACGAGGCGACTACTATCCGGATGTTAAGCTTCCGCTGGCTTCGTGGCCTGACGGCTGTTGCCGCTGTCTCGTGTTCGCTTTACGGTTGTTAACTCGGTTGCTGCGGTTTCGGCCCGTAACGAATTGCACACACGCTGCAGCGCTTTAAACTACAATCTATGTATATTTGTATGTATATATGTATACGTATACGTGTATCAGTGATGCAAAATTGCCACAAAAACAAAACAGTCAATCGAAAAGATAAAAAAAGTAAGATAATAGGATAAAAAGTTGTATACTAAAGGTGGTATTAGCAAATTATTTTTATATGACTTCGTCAGCGATCGACACATTGACATCTTTTTTTAAAATGTATAAATGCTGATCGATATCTTTCAGCTCCATACAACATTTGTATTCTTCTCAATTTTATTAGTTTTAAATTACTTTTATTTGAAGATCTGCCTAATTTTTATCAATATTAGAATTTTTTTAATGCTGGATAGATTTCCGGAAATAAGGTGTTTGACATTTTTCCAGATGACAACATTTAAAAAAGGACAGATTAATTGGAAAAAGGCTGATCAGACAAAACTAATGTACATATGTATGTCATGCGTAATCACAGTCAACAGGTGTTGTTGCACTTTAGTCTCATTAGGAAGCAGCCACATGAATGTAATTGTGGAGATGTCCTAGCGTGATTAAAGCGTACATCAACAACCTCAACACAAATATGCTGCACGCTGAGGACTGTAGCGTGCCTTCTTGTTGCGCTTTGTTTATTTTTAACAAAACTGGATTTTCACTACGGTCCGATGGCTGGCTGGCTGGACGGACGGACGGCTGCATGGAGCATGGAACGTGAACGTAAAATGTTCACGCTACGCCAGTGAAGCTTGCGGAAAAAAGAGAAGAGATAGATACACAATACATAGATAGAGATACGTACAACAACCAACACATACCATTCCAAGTACAATTACATGTACAAACCGAAGCACAAAACTTCATTTTGCACGATCGTCGTTTGCCTGGGCCTGTATAACAGCTACTATCTCCATTAAGTTCTCTATGCTCACATGTTCGTGCCTCAGTCTGTTTCCCGTGTGTGTACACACGTCCATATGATGTTTATGTGTGTGTGCCTACGAAAATGCAAGCAAAACGAATTTGAGAATTGGCTACTTGTCTGGAACTTGAAGTTATTCTATCTGGCAACGTTGTTCACTGACATTTGATCCTTTGAAATTGAAGGAGCCAGCCACACAGATGTGACATTCAACAATTTCACAAAGCTGTTGTGCAACAAGTGCAACTCTAATTCGTTTTAATGGAGCTAGCCAATTCAGTTTCTCAAGTAGACAGCTTACGGATGTTGAGGAAAGCTTAAAGCTTAGAGTTAACGGAAATTGCAGTTTACTCAAAGCTCTTTATTTACACAGAGAATACAGAGATTTTGATTATGATTAATATATTAGTGAATCGACGATATATTATTGTATGCTACACATACTGCATTTGTATATATATGTATGTGTATGTAATGTATGCATAATGAATGTTTTTTGTTTTTGTTTTGAACTTAATTAACTAATGAAAATGCCATCCCATGTCCAGCAGCCTTCGTTGAGTCGAAAGCGCCTGCGCATTTGGCTCAAATGCAGTACCGCTGACCCTGGATGACGACAATATCTATGACTTTGTCCCAAAAGTTAAGATCTAGCTTAAGCTATCAATTACATTTTCATGATCTTCATTATCCTCGTCCAGGGCCCGCTTTCGACTAGTACCAGATGCACCTCCTCCCCCACCTCCAGCCTGGCTGCCTGTCATAATCGAGTAATTTTTCGTTGTGGATTTTCGTGTTGTCACTGCTGCAGCAGCATCTTTATCCAGTGCGTGATCAATGTTGGCATTTCCATTGCTATGGCCATTGCTGCTGCTGTTGCCGCTGCTCGTGTGTGATGAGCAACTGCCATTGCCATTACCATTTCCGTTACCACTTCCATTTCCGTTCCCAACCCCAATCCCAATACCGTTCCCACTTCCATTGCCATTGCCAGGACGATCGCCACCTTCGTTAATGAAAACATCCATGTGATCAATTGTATCGTTTAGGGCAAAGCTCTGATCACGACGCTCGCTCTTCTTCCACAGGTAATAGAACTGTACAAGTTCGCGCATGGTTCTTGTGCGCACCTGAAAGAACCCCACATACGATCATTTTAGTCGCTGGCTCTAGACATGTGTGTGTTTTGTTTGATGTGTGGCAGCATCACGGTCTTTACCTGATTCTGTCGTATTTGATAAAAGTCCTTGCCAAATTTCTGTATTCCCTCCTCGAATTTCTCGCATTCCTCCTCGGACCAACTGCTCATCGTATCGCTAAGTGGGAGCACATTTAATCGCTTCCTACGCAGAGCCTCCTTAAAGTCGTAGCCGCATTGGACAAGTAGATGCAATGCTTGTTCATTATCCTTGACAACCGACTCTATATCTGAACTGACCACCGCAGTTGAAATTGCTGGAGCTGTAGGAACTGGTGCTGGCTCAGTTTTTTCTGATCCAGTAGGAGTACTCTCTTCCCCCTCAGCACGCTCTGATAATTCCGTTATTGTACCACCTTCCTCTGTTGTTGTGGTTAACGACCGTGTCTCCTGGATCTTTGCTAAATAATCCTCTACTTCACGTTCAGTGACTTGGCTTGGCTCCCAAATGAGTTGATCCTCGTTCTCATAGGGCAATATGTCGCCATACAGTGAGAGTCCTTCGGGGATCTCAGCTTGATAGTCTGCTCCAACCATAATTATCTTTCTAGCATCATCCGAATCGGTATCACTGTCCTCCTCCTCCTCCCCGGCCTCTATTTCCTCGAAGAGCGTCTGAAGCGGCGTAACTAAAAGAAATTGTTATGAATACAAAACCTTGTAAAGTACAGATATTTATATAAAGATCGTGATATCCACCTTGTGACGAAGGCAACAAGATGAAAAGTTGGACTGGCAATAGTATTTTTCACTGTGCCGAATGTCTAACTTTTCTATATTCTGAAATTTTGTTTGTTTTTGTGGTATGCTTTAATCACTAGCGTGGACTAGGATCCACAGTGCATTGGGGTACTTACAACTTTCCAGATCCTTTTCGGAGTGTTGGTCGCCAAAGGATTCGTCTGGATACAGATCCAGCAAATGTGAACGATGCTGCTTTTTGTTGACTTCTGGCGGTAATACTCCGGGCATTTCATTGCTGTCCTCTACACTTTCATTGAGCTCTCCCGTCAATGTTGTGTAATCCGTTTCTGTAGTCTCAACTGAATGCTGTGATGCTTCAACAGAACTGCTAGTGGTAGTGTCATTGGTGACACTCGCTTCCTCCTCCTTCGTTGTGTTATCAACTTCAGCGTCCTGGTAATGACGTTTGGGTGCACGTCTTCGCCTTGAACTGCTGCTTGATCTTTTGTAGCTGCTTGTTCCGGCAGTAGACGACGCCAATTCGGCATTTGTCATGCTACTATACTTGGCCAACAACTCTTCAATGGGCATCTCACTTTCTTCTCTAAGCGTAGCTATTTCATCATCTGGATTATGCGCTTCTTGATCAGCGAGCGCCTCCTCTTCATTCAATGTGGCCTCGTCGTCAAAATCATTTACCATCATGTCAATAGTTGGCTCAAATGTCGTGTCTGCCACGGAAGATGTGGGAGACATTGGTGGTGGCTGTACACTGCTGCTGTCTGAAGCAAAGCTCATTGCTGGCGATTTACGGCGCTCTCGCTTAGTTGGCGTTACTGTTAATTCGCGTCCCGCCATTGCAAGAGTTGTTAGCTTGTTTTGTTTTTTTGCCCTCAGATTGTTGCTAGAGTTGTATCTAATTATCGGACTCGACTCGATTTTAAATCGGCCAACATCGATTATTTTAATTTTTAATAAAAATCGATATGTTCTGAAAATCGATTGAATTAAACTGGTGCTAGGAAAGTTCAAATGTTCATTCTAGTTCAATTATCGTTTGTTCTTTTGCAAACAAGAATATACAGTTGTCGCTTCGCTAATTTATTATCGATATATAATTCGATATCAGCAACAAAGCCAATAGTCGCATTGTTTACATTTCGAAATTCGAATTCATCTTTTCTTTATTAACTATAAATTAAGCAGTTTTAAAAAACACAAAACAAATAATCGATGAACCTAAATAATTGCTGTGCTCTGTTTTTGATCGGTTTTCTGCAGTTATAAAATGTTAATGAGTTATTTTGAACCGATTGGCAGCTCTTAAGTTCAAATTTTAGCCACATTCTAAGAAGATCTTCTTAAAAACTGTGCCACTGCGTGATCGACTTATCATAATATAGTATTTTTATTTATTATACTAAACTTAATTTCAAAATGCACACTTGTTTAAAACCGCCAAATTCTTTGGAAGAATAGCACTCACTGTAAATGACAGTGCTGAGGATATTAAATGTTATTTACACATTGTTGGTAGACCTGCACAACTATCGCTGGTGAGTTTGTAAACTTGCAATTAAACAAAAGAATCTTGTTTCCTTAAGTGTATTTTAGCATTATCATTAAAATGTGCATAATTATTTTTTTAATATATATATTTTTTAACAACAATGTTTGAATATTTGTTCTTGAAAAATTGCTTAGCGATGTATCGATACCGACATCGATAAATGCGTTGCTATATTTTGTGGTTTCCACACCGCGTTATCTCAATAATTTGCAATTTTTTTCAGGCAAATCGTAGTTGTACTTGCCTTAATTTGAGTTTTTTGTACATTTTCATTCAATCATTTAGGCTTTCGTTGTTACACACACACACATACAAACAGATTTATTTTCGGCGTATCAAACATTTCAGTTTCATTCTCTCTTTCAATCGTGTCGGACGCAAGCAACGCGAGTACGAATTGTAGCGCAAAGAGAACGGCCATTTTGACGCACGCACTGTGCGATTACAAAATAAAAATAAAAATACATAATATCAGTAATACTTCCAAAAATTATTGCACAAAATTATAAGTTAAGCAAACCTCAGAAAACGTGACCCCAATATTTGGGCAAAAGCAGAAGCGACAGCTAACACGGTGCTCGTGTCTTTATCTGTGAAATTAAGTGCAAGAATTTTCCATTCGCGTCAGAACGCAGCGGCGTTTCCTTTGTACGCACCACGCGCTTTTAATCCGTTCAATTGTTCAGATGAAGCTATAACGAGGACAACGAAATAAATAAACCAAATAAGCTAAAATGCTCGAGTCACCCACTTTTATTGAGAACAGTGATTGTTATGATGGCAGCAGGATTTTTACCTGGCTGGCCGACATGGTTGGGCTGTCTGTTGATTTGGTAAGTATTTGTTAAAGGATTATCCGTAAATACAACTGCCGCATTTTAATAATCGTGTCTTGTTCAATAATGCAACAGTGCTGCAAACGCTAAAGCCCCAATGTTTTGAACCAGAATTTCACCTTCGTTCCCTTTTAAGCCACAAGTATTAATTTGTATATCCTTTTTTAACTGGTATCTTTTCAATTTTAAATGCGTTTCGATTAAAAGATAATAATATTTGATAAGCTTCTCAAACAGCTGATTGCGTTGACTTTTGAATTGTTTGTTTGGTCAGTTGTAAGTGTATAAATGAATTAAATAACATGAGAATCTTTGGTAAAGAATAACTACGTTATAGCAACGGGATCACCTAAAGTCCAATTTACTGACAAATTGGAAATAGAGTATTAAACACAATAAAAAGTTGCATAGTCAATATGCAAGTCTGTCAATATTTTAGTGAAGGCTAGACGCCGGCTGCATATTTTGTTTTAAGGTTAAACACAAGGTGCCTCTCCCCTCTCTCTCTTTCACGCTCTCTTCCTCCTGAGTTTGCACACTTTGGACAACTTTTTCATTTGTTTGACAAACAGGAATTTTTTTTAGAATCTGATCTTAAAGCTTATTTATTTTCATTTAATATGATCAAATATTCATATTGGAAAACTACTCGCACACAATTTTGGCGCTCCAATTAGTCCGTTTAACAAAAGCATTTTATTGGCTGTTTATTTTATTTATTTTGCTCTACTTGTGTACATTGTGCTCTATCACGCTGTCATTAACCTCTGTCGTTTGTTCATTGTTGTTGTTGTGTGTAAATATACATATATATACGTATACACGTATATTTATTAGTTGCACAATCTGGTCGCACACGGAATAAACTGACTTAAATCAGTGTTCATATCAGTGTTTTTTATTTAGTATGTGGTTCCTAATAGTTTTCAAATTCTTATTAGTTGGCACGTGTATTTTAAACTCATGCATCATTTCATCAAATTGAGTAATTGAATGGGCTGGGTGCGAATTAATCACAGCTTTTGACGATGCCAATTGAGTAAACAGTTGAAACTGCAGCCGAGACACGTTTAACCTATTCTCAGCCTCCCTCTCACACTCTCTCTCCACACACACACACACTTTCAAAGCTTTTCACATTTGCATAAATGAACACAAATTCAACAGTCGAGCATGAGAACGTATCAGAAAGAGTCATAAAGGAGGAGAGAGGGAGAAGTTTTAAGAAGAGCAAGCACTTGAATTGCATACATACATACATATGCATACTTGCGGACTGTAAGCTCGACTTATGGTATAACCTGAAGAACGACACTAAATCCATATTGAGAGGTGCTTAGTCTGCTGCTTATCTAATGCAAATGTAAGCTAGTACCTTTGGCTAATAATGTGTTATTGTCAAGAGATTTAAAAACAAAGTGAATTGCGAATTTTATTAAAGTCACTTTGATGATCTAATCCACAATGTCGTCAGCACACTCAATGTAAATTGTCAGAGAATGTCAAAATATTTGTTAAAGTGCTTAACACAATTTTACACACATACACACATAGATAGACACGCGGATAGAAAAGCCGCAAATTTTTGGTGGTCTGAAATTTTGGTTTGTCTCTTGTCAGGCATATATTTTTATATTCATCTAAAAATTCAAATTTAAAACGCTGCTTTTTGTTTGTAAACAAAAATTAGCAACAGCTGTGAGAGTGAGTGAGCCGATGACTCAGATAGACAGAGAGAGAGAGAGAAAGAAAGAGAGAGACATAGTGTGCGGTCAGACTTGGCTCACGGTCACAGGGTGTTTCAGGTAAATTGAGTGCTCTATAAACAGTTAATTGGCTCGCTCACAGTTGTTACTGTATTTATTTTGTATTACGTGTGACACATTTCAATTCGCAAGAAGGTCGCCTTGTGGTCGTGCATGTGTGAGTGTGTGTGTGGGTGTGCGTGTGGGTGGTGTGATGTCTGTTAGCGTGGTATGGTGTAATCGTTGCTAGCTCTTTATCATTAGCACCAAATATTTTATTAGTTTTATTATGTAAATTGTTGTGAAGGCTAGAGTCAAACATGCAAATATACAAATAAAAGTAAATATATACAACATTAAAGTATTTCTGGCTAAACTGCAAATTGGCCAATATAATTTTGAGCATGTGTTTGTATTTTTGCAGTGTGAATTAATGAACTGCCGCAAACAGATCATAGCCGGCCTTAAACCACTTATTCTTTCAGTCGTTCTCTTTCTTTCTACATCACCCACGTATTGTGTCTCCCACCTCTTGATTTGTTTTTGCTCTTTATTTAATTTTTGCTTCTTATGCGCCGCAGTTGAATGCAAAGGCAAATGCGCAGCAACAATTGTGAACTTTTGAACCTAAACTGGTTCATCAGCCCAACAAGAAGCAAAAGGCGAAAGCATAAACATTAAAACAGCTGTAAATCGTAATTGTCATGCGTGTCAACCAGTTGCGTCCAATAAAAGAACGGGAAAGCGAAAGACAGCGAGAGCGAGAGAGAAAAGTGAGAGCGCACTGACAATTGCTGTAATTTTAAGCAATTCTCATACTCGACAAATGTGTATATAAATTATATTAAAAACAGTGTGACCTTGAAATGTGATATGATGTTGCTTGAGCTTGTTGGCAGCACGTTGTGTCTATTTGCTACCATCAGATAGTCTATCTCTCTTGCTCTCCAGCTTTTGCTTTTGCTTTTGTTGTTTGCCTTGTCAGCTGGCAACAAACAGCTGTTGCTGCCAAGTGGCGCCACTTTAATATTAGTTTTGTTTTGTTGTATTTTGTATTTTTTATCTGATTTGTATTTGCCGGTTGTTGTTAGTATGCTAGAGCAAAAGGTTTGTCAGCTAGTTTGGTCAGCTGTTTGCCATTTCATCTCTCGATCGTTTGAGTTGAGAAATTTAAATGGGGGATTTTTATAATACATTTGTATCCCCCTGTGCACCGAAAAAAAGAATACTTTTTTTATCGCGCGTACACACAAAATTGTTGTTGCTTTTATTGTTTTATATTTATTTATAGTCATCACGCCACTTTTTTGAACGCGGCTATTTGGCTATTTACTTTCTCCACTTCCCCTGAAAAGTCCACAGCTGTTTGATGTTTAGCAAACTTGGGGAGGAATGTGAATTTAATTAAATGATTTATAGGTTTCCCTTTATTGACTGCATGTGCAACAATAGCAAATACAAATTATAACAACAACGAGAAAAGAGTAAAAGTCATTTACACGCTAAGTGATTGATTGATGTGTTTTATTGGCAACTGGAAAACGGGCAATATAAATTCTAAGTCGTTGAATTCAGCAATTGAAGTGCAACTTGCAACATGGCTTCATGTAAGTGGATAAAGCTGGTACAAACAATAGAAAGTTCAAAAGAAAGAGAAGAATGAGTGTTTGCAACAAATTGCTGCATGCATTCAATTGCATTGTTGTGCAACACACACACATTGCTTGCCACCATGAAGTAGAGCTTATCTCTGGCATCCAGCTTTGTATGACAATGGATGAACGTGACGTGGGCGTAGTTCCTTGAAAGAGGGAAGGTGGTACATGTTATTTCAAATTAAAGTTTATTGTACTTAAATTTTATTGTTCAAATATCTGTCAGCATAACTACGAGTATATTTGAAAGATTTCTTCAGTTCAATATCAATATTTAACTGCGAGGGCTGCTTGTTTGAGCTCATGCTCAATTAAACAATCTCGCCTTGAGCTTATAAACAGACCTGTTTCAGACTAACCACACAACGAGAGGGCAAAGTCCATTTGTCGGTTTGTCAGTCTGTCCGCCGCACCCGACTTGGAAACAATGGCCTTGGCATTAGCTCAGCTCAAGCAGACGACTTCCTTCCGCTTACAGTGCTTAAGTCTGTAGTATGTAAGTTCCTATTGAATAGTGGGTTGTATTGTTTTTTATTTTGATAATACTAATAATACAAAAAAAGATCTAGATTCTAGAAAATAATGTGTTATCTTTCTACATTATTTACATTGCTAAACTAAATAGAATATCAATCAGTAATTGCTTAATTTTTTGGGTTAAATAATTATTACATAAATCAGTAACTTCTCTTTAAAAACTATCTCGTTGTGTGTAAAAGCAATCAGTAGCAAAAGCAATCAAACCCCGATATCAAAAAATGTTTTAGTGAATGCATAAAGTAAGAATGATTCCTGTTAAATGCCCCATTATATTATGTTATTCAAAAGTAAACTTCTAAGACATGTATTTCTTTCGTTTTCCGCAGAGCTATGCGGCGTTTTTTACACGCTTAAACGCGAATAGAGCTTGTAGTACGCTATGTGTTCCAAGTTCCATGAGTATCTCAGCTTACTGTTTAAAAAACTGGTTGATCAACATTCGTGTACGTTGCAATAGAAGGTATTACAACATACAGTTTTGAGTTCGGTTGCGAGATTCACTGGATGGACACATTTGTCTTACGTTTTCTAAACAGGTGACATTGTAAGTGTAAGGAACTGATGAAATAGAAAATGAAATATCTACAACAAAATTATATTTATGACACCTATGGGGCACATATCTTAATGCGTCAATCGCACAAAGCGTTAAGCACCTAGAACCTAAACTTATCTTTATGACGCACAAATAAGGCCGCCTCCATCAGGCCATGATCGTCTTTGTTTTGTGACCTATGGCGCACTTATCAACGTGGCTCTTTGTGCTTCTTCTTATTCACATTTATGTGTATATATACAGTTCGTCAAGTAATTATTTTGACAAATTAAGAAATTCACATTTAATACAAATTGTATTTAATTTATATATTTTTATACCCTTGCAGAGGGTATTATAATTTTGTCACGAAATGTGTAACGCATTGAAGGAAGCCCCTCACAGACCCCATAAAGTATATATTCTTGATCAGGGCGACGAGCTGAGTCGATATAGCCATGTCCGTCTGTCCGTCTGTCCGTCTGTCTGTCCGTGTGTCCGTCTGTTTCTATGCAAACTAGTCTCTCAGTTTTGAAGCTATCTTGATGAAACTTGGTACAGGTCCGTCTTTTGCTGCACGCAGTACATATGTCGGAACCGACCGGATCGGATAACTATATCATATAGCTGCCATAGGAACGATCGGTTGGAAATAAACATTTAGTATGAAAAACTTTTTTGTTTCTCAAGATATCTCAACCAAATATACACATTATGTGTCTAATTAAGTTTTAAACAGGCTGACCAAATTTGATGTAAATCGGACTACTATATCTTATAGCTGCCATAGGAACGATCGGTTCGAAAACAACATTTAGTATGCAAAACTTTTTTGTTTCTCAAAATATCTCAACCACATAAACACATTGTGTGTTTGATTTAGTTTTAAACAGGCTGACCAAATTTGATGTAAATCGGACTACTATATCTTATAGCTGCCATAGGAACGATCGTCGTTCGAAAACAACATTTAGTATGCAAAACTTTTTTGTTTCTCAAAATATCTCAACCACATAAACACATTGTGTGTTTGATTTAGTTTTAAACAGGCTGACCAAATTTGATGTAAATCGGACTACTATATCTTATAGCTGCCATAGGAACGATCGTTCGAAAACAACATTTAGTATGAAAAACTTTTTTGTTTCTCAAAATATCTCAACCAAATATACACATTGTGTGTTTGATTTAGTTTTAAACAGGCTGACCAAATTTGGTGTAAATCGGACTACTATATCATATAGCTGCCATAGGAACGATCGGTTCAAAATCGACCTTTAACAAATTTTGTAAAAAATCTGACGGCTTACTCAGGGCACTGCAAGGGTATCCAAACTTTAGCGCGCCAAAGTTAGCTTGCGCTATATTTTTTAGTTATACTTCCTATTTATCCATAGTTGCTTATGGTTCTTAGACGAAGGTAAAAAAAAACTCATTTGGTTCCCCTATTTTAAAAACAAACAATTTCTTAAGGCTACAGTCGAGAGTGCCTGACTGTAAGGAGCCCTACACAATTGTACTTTAAAACTTCAATGCTTTTTTCGTCTGGATCGACGCTGCGCAAAAGTGTTTCTTTACAATCGAACCCGGATTGGACTATGCTAAATTTTTGACCTTGGCACCAAATTTTAAAACACTGTCAGTTTATATGTATATTCCAAAAGGAACGGCCCGAGCCCGTCCCCAAATAATATAAATCTTGCTCTTTTAATAGAAGCAACTCATACGTACATATGAATGTATGTGAAACAAGCGCTTCTTTATAAATATTTAAATAAAAGCGAAGCGTATTTGGGAGGGCCCGTGCCCATCTGTAGCATATACAAGGTGTGCCCCAAAGTAAAGAGGTCTTTATTATTACATATATCGTTTTCTGGAGGTGCCACTTATAAATGACTGTCTAAATTTCCTGATAACGTTCTTCCTGGAAAACGTCCTTTCTTGAACAAATGTCGTTGATTATGGAAGCTGCCACGACAGATTCAGCTTGTTACGCACATTTTGCTTTTGATAAACTTAATAGAGCCTTTGTACAAACTTCTAGAACACACTAATTTGAGGAGGTTTTCTGTGGGAACTGCACTTGAAATGATACTGACTTGGTCAATTATGAACTTGTTGGTTTCTTGTAAAACAATAGTAGATAAGAGGGCAAGTGAAAGCCAGGAAGGGAAAAAGTACAAATGTTTCCAGGAAAACATGCACTACAATTATTAAGGTAGTGTCAACATGGGAACGGAATGCTCTAATTAACCAAATTGACTAGCCAAGGCGTAGTTTGGCTAACATGTAAACACTTGAGATTGGTGTAAATGCAGTATAAAAGTCATTGCTGGAGGTTCAGTTTCAACAATTCGGAAACGAAAGCGGTAAAGTAACAAAGTTCAGTTAGTTATCCTTTCTAGTAAGAATCCTTTGCATTATTCGATGAAATCTCGTAAGTTTTGTTGCCACAAGCGGAAAGACTCGATACCATAATCAAAACATGTCTTCTCAGTCCATAGTAAACTAGTGGCCTTTGTGGCAGTTGCAATCGCCGTAGCATCCACAGATGCCGAATACAGACAACAGCGTCCAAGTTGCAATAACCTTGGAGACGGTGTCCTTTTGCCGGATCCTTCCAGATGTGCCGGATATTATGTCTGCACAAGAGGCAAAGCTGTTCATCACAGCTGCCGTTTGGGACAATTCTACGACGAAATCAACCACTCCTGTCAATTGGCCAGTGTTGTTAACTGTGTCAATCTCCGTGGCTTAGCTCTGCGCATATCGGCTAGTGTGGATCTCGATGTATCTGCCGATGAAACCACAAAGGAGCCTTGTTCGACCACTGCTCCTCCTTGCAATGAAACTACAACTCCTCCCTGTGAATCGAGTACAACTACAAAGAGGCCTTGTAATAATACTACAACTACTACTCCCTGCAATATAAACACACCTCCCACAACCACTTGTGAACCACCAAAACCTGAACCTCAAACTTCAACTACCTGTGAACCACTTCCATCCACAACAACACCCTGTGCACCACTTCCTTCCACAACAACACCCTGTGAGCCACCTCCACCGCCTCCTACAACAACACCCTGTGAGCCACCTCCACCACCCTCAACAACAACCTGTGTACCCCCGCCTCCACGAACAACACCCTGTGATCCACTACAACAAACAACAACACCCTGTGAGCCACCTCTTATAACAACACCCTGTACACCACCTTCTTCTACAACAACAACTTGTGAGCCACCTCTTACATCAACGCCCTGTACACAACCCCCTTCCACAACAACACCCTGTGAGCCACCTCCACCGCCTCCTACAACAACACCCTGTGCACCACCGCCACCAGATCCAACAACAACACCCTGTGAACCACATCCTCCGACAACAACACCTTGTGAGCGACCTCCACAGCTTCCCACAACAACACCCTGTGAACCACATCCTCCGACAACAACGCCTTGTGAGCGACCTCCACAGCTTCCCACAACAACACCCTGTGAACCACATCCTCCGACAACAACACCTTGTGAGCGACCTCCACAGCGTCCCACAACAACACCCTGTGAACCACATCCTCCGACAACAACACCTTGTGAGCGACCTCCACAGCTTCCCACAACAACACCCTGTGAGCCATCACATCCAACAACAACAACACCCTGTGAGCGGCCAACTCCTAGAACAACACCCTGTGCACCAACCCCACCTCCCACTACTACACCCTGTAAAACACATCCCCCCACAACAACACCCTGTCAGCCACCTCCACCGCCTTCTACAACACCCTGTGAGCCGCCACCTCGTACAACAACACCCTGTGCCCCACCACCACCTCTAATTACTACACCCTGTGAAACCCCACCTCCCACTACTACACCCTGTAAAACACATCCTCCAAGAACAACGCCTTGTGAGCCATCACCTCCAACAACAACACGCTGTGAGCCACCACCTCCTACAACAACACCCTGTGCACCACCGCCACCCACAACTACACCGTGTGAACCAACACCACCCACTACTACACCCTGTGCACCACTACCTTCCACAACAACGCCTTGTGCACAACCTCCCACAACAACACCCTGTGAACCAACAACATCACCCTGTACACGAACGACACCACCTCCAACACCATGTACTCGCCCAGCTACAACCACAACATGTGAACCTCTCACAACCACAACTTGTGACCCATTAACAACCACACCTAGTGAAGAAGTTTCTGCAGAGCCGAATGTCATAGTAAATTTGATCCCTCGACCTCTGCTGAACTTTCTAAGCCTGTCCAACAAGGACTGTCGCAACTTGGCTGATGGGACTTTCCTGCAGGATTCAAGGCATTGTCGACGATTCTACGAGTGCCGAAGCGGATACCGCAAGCACCGCAGTTGTAAGGCAGGAAGTTGGTTCGATATTGAGGCCGGAGAGTGCCTAGACCGTAGCCTGGTGCTCAACTGTCCCGCCCAACGTAACTAATTCGCGATCTATTCGTAAAATTAAGCAGGATGAAGAAGGGACTGCAAATCATCAGTGTTTGCAATATCAAATGTGTATATCGCTGACTTACTTGAAGACTGTCAACTCTTCATGTGAGCATCGAAAGAATTCTTCTTTTAAATGCAAGATTGTATTAAATTGACACTCTTGAAGTAAGTGAGCGATATGTACACATCAATAGCTCAAATGTAATCAGTTAAATTAAATACGCTGAATATTACTAATAATTTTTGTGTACTCTACTTCAATTCAGTGCTGCAAACTTGTTTCTGATTTAGGCCCAATAAGCTCTTTTATCCGTTTTTCCATAGTCCCATTTGCCTAACTGACCGATAACCCACAAAGCTGTTTGTTTTCGTGCTTTCTTTCTTTAGATTGCGATCAGCAGGAAGCAGGGGGCAAAGTTTGTTACGCGACTGCAATTGTTAACAATGTGTTATCCTTCTATTGAAAATATTGAGATGCTAACAGCTGATTATAACAGAATACTATTTATAGACTTGTGGCATTGACAGATGATTAGACAATGTTCCCATTTCTTTGTTCCGTCGCTGTAAATACTCGATGTGGTTTATTTTATAGTAATTGGCAACTGATAATAAGGTTTAAGATTGATTTGAGCACATTAACCTTTACATTTGCACTCATTCCAAATGGGCCAGACAATAACAGAATAACAACATATGCATTATACATACATGTATAATAAGTATAAAACTGTTCTTGATTAATTGGACGTATTGAGATTTGTGTGGCAAGTCGGTTATCGCTGCTTTATAATACGCTCGTCACATCCGCCCCAGAGGGGGCTTAAAGAATAGTAATGCCTTGACAATGAAAAATCACTGTGCACCGAGTTATCGGTGCATGATTAGTGATGGTCTCATTTATCAGGGCCTTTTGTTATCAGCTTTCATTTTGGTTCATCATGTCATATCAATTAAATAGAAATTCATAGAAAATCAGTTGATAACGGAATTATTAAGTTAAGAGTCAAAATAAAAAACGAGATATCGGAAAGGATATAGAAATTAACATACTTCACAAGTTATCATTCTCCTTTCTTTTTTAGAGGATTACAAAATTATACCCAATTCTCTCGATTAAAACAGTTTCAAAAAGTTTGCCCTCTTTGAACTTTGCACTGATAGGCATGTTGTTTGAGAGATAAGATCACATTGTATAAAGTTCAATCGTATTAAATTTGCAATTATACAGCGATTATATTGCAAATTCGAATTTTAATAGTGTTCGAACTAATTACGTCCATAAATTAGCAATTGACAGGCATCTAGTAGAATTCAGTTCGATTGCTGCGACAAATGCCAAAATGTATCTATTCTAAATAGAAGACTGTGTACTTGTAATTGAAACAGAGGGATCTATTGAATGCATTTACATAAAAAGTCAAACGATGGCCAAGGCCATTGCAACTGCACATCGATCAGTTCAGAATGCGTGATTCTGATCTATGATCACGTTCAAGAGCAATGTACGCCAACAGACATTATCTCGAGTATAGAATACGTAAATGTATCTCATGAATACTGTAGATGGCAATTGTAGATGCAGTTGCGGTTGAGAATTGTGACCAGTTAAGTGGAAATCAATTGCACAACAAAACTTGTTAAAATATTATAATTAAAACGTATGGCAGTACAGTACTTTTATAGAAACCTTAGAAAACAACTGTAGAATTGTTGAACGTTCTTTATTAAATTAACTACTTGTATGTATTCTATTAATATGCATTTAATAATATGTCAGTTTATTCAAATAAGTAGAGTTTTTTTCCCCTGATAACTTATTATTTTCTACTTATGTTAATAGTTGTTTTCAAGCAGACAATTTCCAAGCTTTATTTATATAGAATTTAAAAATTAAAAACTAAAATGATTTTTAACAATTTTATAATTTTATCACATTTGCTTTCTTTATAGGTCAACTTTTTAATATGCCAAATATCGGCGCTCTTCCTAGCCTCGCTCTTCCGTTCCTTTCTCCACCCATCAAAGGTGTCCTGCGAGGTGCGTCACGCTTTTGCTCTGTCATTGGGATTGGCCTTTGGCTACTTTTGCTTTGGTCATCAGGCAATTCACATCGCTGGATTGCCGTTAATATGTTACATTGTCATACGTACACAGGATCCACGAATTGTACAAAGGTGCGACCAGAAACTAATGCCAAATTGAAACTGACATTGAAACTGATTTGTATCTGTTTGCAATTGTAGGAGCGTCATGCTGGTGGCCATGGGTTACTTGCTATGCGTCCATCTGATGCGCCAATTCTATGATTACGGCTCCTATGCACTGGACATTACTGGACCATTGATGATCATCACCCAGAAGGTGACCAGTCTGGCGTTCAGCATACACGATGGTTTCGTGCGCCAAGATGAGGTATGAAGTGACCGGTTAATGTTATCAATCAATTTCTAATGATTTCATTTTTCAATTTCCAATTGACAGGACTTGACAAAGGCGCAACAATATCATGCCATTAGAAAGATGCCTTCGGCTTTGGAATATTTCTCGTATGTGTGGCATTTCCAAAGCATTATGGCCGGTCCGTTGGTCTTCTACAAGGATTACATTGAATTTGTCGAGGGCTACAATCTATTGAAGCGTCCGGCATCAAATGTAAGTGGACCACAGATGTACTGACATTGTGCATGTGGCATGGGCAAGTGGTGTGATTATGTGGTCATCTGCATAATTGAACTGCAGTGATTTCATTTTCCATGCAACTGTGTGACTGCAAAAGACATAAGGAGAAGGAGAACAAAGTGAATTGACCTTTCTCTTTACTACCACTGTCTGCCATTTGCCAACTGTTGTCTGTTGTCTGCTATCCTCTGTCCTTCATCCTATGTTCATCGTCTAACGTCTGACTCATCAATTTCAATTTGCAGTTCTCTCACTTCCACATTACAATGATTTTCGAATTTATTTGATTTGGCTTCTTTACAGGCAAACCTAGACAATGGCAAATCGGAATTGGTATTGGAACCATCGCCAACGAAAACCGTGATACGCAAGGTTCTTGGCAGTTTGGTGTGTGCATTCATATTCATGAAGTTTGTGAAAATCTATCCGGTGAAAAATATGAAAGATGATGACTTTATTAATGGCACAAGTATACCCTATAAGTTCTGGTATGCCATGATGGCAACCACCTGCATACGCTTTAAGTATTATCATGCATGGCTTTTGGCCGATGCCATATGTAATAATTCTGGCTTGGGTTTCACCGGCTACGATAAGGATGGCAATGCCAAATGGGATCTAATATCCAATATTAATGTGCTCTCATTTGAGGTGGGTACAAAAGGTCAAATATCTTCTTTTTGTTTAATTCAATGTTTACAATTTTGATTACAGTTTGCATCAAATATGCGTGATGCAATTAACAATTGGAACTGCGGAACAAATCGTTGGCTACGCACTCTTGTTTATGAGCGTGTGCCCAAGAAGTATGGCACATTGTTGACATTCGCATTGAGTGCCGTGTGGCATGGTTTCTATCCTGGCTACTACTTGACCTTTGCCACTGGAGCCCTTACGGTTACAGCAGCGCGTACAGCACGTCGCATGTTCCGACATCGCTTCCAGAGCACACAAGTTACGCGCATGTTCTACGACATTCTTACCTGCATCACCACACGCATTGTGATGGGCTACGCTACATTCCCATTTGTTCTGCTTGAATTTATGGTAAGTCCAAACATTTTGTTTTCATTAAGTAAACAAATTCTAATCAATTTGCAACTTTTACATTACAGGGCAGCATCAAATTGTACCTGAGATTTTTTTTGTGCCTTCATTTAATTTCACTAGTGACCATATTTATTTTACCACAATTTATACGGGGTGAGCCGCGATCACAACGGTCCAGCAGGAATTCCGCCGGAACGGATGTGAAGGCTAGCAAGAGCGATGGCAGCATTACGGCTGATGCTGCTGCTCAGCCGCTGGCGGTGGCCAACACCAATGATCTCAATGTAGAGGAGGAGGAGGAGGGAGAGGATAATAAGCTCGCTAAACGTAACGACACAATGCCACACCAACAACAACCGCTACAATACAATCTTAAGCCGAATCAGTCACAGAATAATGATATACTCCAATCACGCCCACAGCATCAGCTTCAGCAACAACAACAGCAGCAACAGACTCTAAAATTGGCACACAATCAACACCAGCAACAACCACCAACTTGCGCTCGAGATGCGGTTAGTGTGCCACATGATCAATGCGAAATGGATCAATTGTCTAGCAAGCTAAAGGAGAAAATTGAAGCGGAAACCAAAAATATTGAGGAATTTATTGATAAGACTGTTACCGAAACTGTTAGCGGCATCGTTGAGTTCAAAAACGATCTGATGCGCGACATTGAGTTTCCCAAACTGAAGCTAGCCGCCGGCTCAGTTAGCAGTGGTGCCGCCAATTTGGTGGATGCCGCTGCTGCCGGTCTACGCAAACGCAACATATCCTCTGTCCACGATAGCAACAGCACAAACACTGGCACTGCCACCACAGAGCCTGCTCCAGAGAAGGAGGAGAACAGTGGTGCGTTTTTAAAGAAAGAAATCGATGTGATCAATGCCGTAGTTCAGCAGGCAAATGTATTGCCTGCTGTTCTTAGCAATGGACATGCCAAATAGTAGCTGCGCAAACGATTTCAACGGCAGCTGCTTTAAACTGGACAATTAGTGTTAAAACGGCTGGGACAAATGAAAGGGTAATACAGGAGGAGTAGGTGCTTCTGCACACACTAAGGCACACACAAACACGCAAATACACTGAAACGCACACAACAACTACGCCAATACAATTACACATTCAACAAAAAAGTAAACTAAAATACATGTATTGGTTTCAACATTTTATTTAAAAGAAAAAAATAATTACAAAGAGTTTATAAGTTGTTTTTACAATTTATGAATAATTGATTATATAACTATAATAAAAACAATAATGCATAATAGCCAAAATAATAGATATCGATCGATTTATGTTCAAGTGTTTTTTGCTCAGCATCGTAAGCATATATGTTATTATGTGTATCATTATTATTGTGAGCGAGTGTAATAACTATGTCTAATTAATACTTATAAAATGATATACTTATAAATAAGAATATCATTTGTGTATATTGCAATATCTATATGTGCTGCATGATGACGTATAATTGTTGTTAATTGTATGTGACTATGTATGTATTTCGTTGTTGGTTTGTTAAGCGCGAGCAACGAAATATACTTATGTATCTATTATGTATTTAAGAATTCTTCCACTATGTACAATTTGTTTACATGTTTACCATATAGTCTATATATGTACAAGTCCAAAAAAGTAATAACAGAATTCAACTGCTTTTTTGTACCATATTATCAAGTTGAAGATCCACAAAGCGCAGTGCGCACGAACAAAACAAACAAATCCTAAAGCAAAATGGCACCAATCAAATCCTCTTTTAAGCCTTTATTAATATTAAACAAATGAAAATAATTAACGATGCAAAATATGAATTGAAGAAAATATCACACATAACTCAACCAAAACTCAACTTTAGACTGAAGCTATTGAAATGTAAAAAAAAAAATAACTAAAAACAAAAGCATAAACAAAATGAAGCAAACAAACGAAAAACGCGTAGTTCAAGTTAGTTGTTAAGACGTGCGATATTATTATTGTTTTCCAACAATTGTGCAACATGCCGTGTGCTTATTATATATACATACATTTATGTGTGTCTGTGTGACAAAAACAACAATACCAAGGCTTTTAACAGCCTCAATGACCTTTGTACTCTCCTTCTTCTTCCCCGGCAATGTTTGCTGGACTTTTTGTATGTTTATATTCATTGAAAAAAAAGGAAAGTCCTTTTCCTTTTGTAGCTTAAGCACACTTGACTCCTACTCTACATGTACTAATGTATGTATGTATTTTGTTTGAACCATTTTTTGTTATTTTGAAATAAATTTAATCATCACACACACGTATATATGTACATATATACATATGTATATTTTTTATATTTATAACAATAAAAGAAACCACAAAAAAAGAATTAAAACAATGCTAAGCACATTTGTTTGGATTGTTGGGGTTCCTCTCGATAAATCTGAACAGGGACAAGAGAAATGCACAAGCTAAATGTATTTATAAATTGTCCAGTGAGTAAATACAAAGAAGACAAACTTAACAAACTTGCAAATGTGAGAACAAAATAAAATGAAATAAATCGTGTAACAGTATTGGTTTTTATTTTGAATGTACATTAAAATTTCAGACTGCCCGTGATCTTATAGAAATCTTCTTCTTTTGATGACCCCAATACACATAAGTGCACTTCGTTGCATTGAGCTGTTCCAAAATCGTAGTCTCCGAAACGTTTAAGGACCTCACGGCCATCAAATTTGCTTTTATCCTTACGACTTTTATTATTTAGCACTGTCATGTGAAGCTTAATGCTATCGCGATCTTGGTTGTCCGTGGCACACAGTCCGGTAGTTTGGAAATGTTTCAGGCATTTGTCAGCGAATTTTTGAAGATCTGAAGACTCTGCACGTGCATAAAGAACTCGAACCGAGCTTGGATCATCGTTCATGATCTCAAGACCCTTGATTTTCACATCAAAAGGTGTGCTTAGTTCGGACAACCATTGGCGACAGGTTTGCAGCTCATTAACAGCATTTTTACGTTCGGCGTCATCCAATAGCACATAGACGCCCAATGTAATATGAATGGAACTCTCCGATATAAATAGCTCTGAATCTATGCCTGGTAACTGGGCGTCCAAAATGCTTTGCTTGAGCTCCACAAAACGCTCCTGAACTTGGCCCGAGTTCAGGGCAACAGCCAGAAAATGTGTTGGCCTCATGCGCTTCCGTAGCGAACCAATTAGTAGGCGAATTTTTCGAAGAGCAGCACACACATTGCTACGGTCATTAGATTTGATAAGCAAGTCATTAGAAATATCATTTTGACGTGGCACATGGATATCAGTCTTGGTCTCAGTTTCAATGCGACGCTTCGTAGTACCCTTGAAACCAATCAGGCCACCGTAAAATGCTCTGTAAGTGCCATAAGTTAGACTGAATTAAGAAAATATAAAACAAATACTTACTTCGGCACATGAAGCGCCAGTTTGTAGCTGCCATCGGGCAGTTCCTCAATGTTGCACACGGCACTGTCATCCTCATAATCATCATCAGCGTAAAGATCTGGTTCCTCGTAGCCTTTTGAAGTATTCTGGTTTTTAGAGTTCCATTTACTGCCGCCGAAATCGTCGTGCACGACGTTGACGCGATAGTTCCGATTGTGGCTCAGACGTTGAGTTGGAGGTGCAAGAACGTTGCGACTCATTCTGTTGCAAGTGATGTGGAATGTGAAGCTTATTTGAGGGAAAGTCCAATTGTCAGTTTTTTACTTGCTGCATTAATGATGTGACTTTTTCGATATGCATTCGCAATTTATCGTCTAATTCGATATTTAAACCAATATACAATTCCGATACATTTGAACATTTGTCGATAACGTAAACATATGTCTGACCGCTTCCAATTGTGAATTACATCAAAAATAAAGTATCAAATGGATGAACTTTGCCGGTTTTGCGCGATGCACTGCACCACACTGGAAAATATATTTGCGAAGCGAGAGAGAGTTAATGAGCCACTCCTTATTGTGATGCTGGATTATTGTACCAACTGTGACATCAGTTCATCGGATTCGTTGCCTCAAAACATATGTGGGCCTTGCATATCGGCTGCTAGGAATGCCTTCGAATTTAAGCTCAAATGCCATCAAAGTCAAAAATATTTTAAGGAACTCCTGAGCGAAGGTGAACAGAAGCCCAAAATCGATGAGTTCATCACAAGCGATTTGTGTATTACTGAAAGTACTTTAAACAAGGACTACATAAAACAAGAGGAGGATGACACTTTGGATGAGGATGAAGATAATTCTAGGGACAGTGAAGGAAGCTCTACAACTGAAGAAACAAATGTACCTGTGGATGAAGATTACTCTGAGGGCAGTAAATTAAAATCAACAACCAAAGTTTTGAAACAGCATAGCCAACGACAATCTGACGAGCGTATCCACCAATGCGAACGCTGCCTGAAATATTTTAAAACCAAGTATACTTTAAAAAATCACATAAAATTGTTTCACAAAGAGGACAATGCCCAATCAAGTGAATAAAAATGCAGACTACGTTGATTGTTAAATTTGCCTTTGATCTCATCTCCCCATAATGCCCTAAAATGTAGCTTGGTTTGCTCTGGACTTCTGGTTCATAGTTTTCTGACTGTATTTAAGAGCTTAATATATTGTATGTGTGTTGCCCGTTTTCGTAATCTCTACTTAAGTTCTCACAGAACAATTTGAAAGATATTTTAAAGTAGAGTATAAAAATTAGATTCAATTTCTAGTACAATCAGATAAAATTTATGTAGACTTTGAATTATAACCAAGTGATGACTAAAATAATTGCAAAGACAGCTAAAAAGCTTTGCGAAAGTTTAATAAATTTTATCCCGGTTAAGAAACAGAGGATGTTTATGTCAGTAAATCGAAAATAACGTAACCGATAATCTTTCCAAATCCACTTTTATATGTAAAGCTGATCTGATCAGCTCAGCTCTAAATACATTTATTGATTTTCTGAAAATAAAACTTTCATAATTATTTCGCACAACTGTTCAAATAGAGAACATATTTTAATTTTAAGAAAATGTAACGGAATTTTGAGTCAATTTCTAACCATTCAACGAGATATCGATTGCTTGCAGTTCTCGATTTTTTTAAATATCGAACTTATCTATTTTGGCATCGATACTTTTTGCAGCCCTATCACACGTGCAGCTACAGTTTGTTGTTGCAATTGTCTTTAATGTTTTAAATACATTTTGAGGTATTTAGCTGGATACAATGTCTGCAATAATCGATAGCAGTAGAAACACCAAACCCACGGAGCCCCACAAATCGTGGAAAAAGATAAACGAGGAGCGTAAGGCGCTCAAACGTCAAAGGAAGCAGGACAAGGCACTGAAGGATTTACAGAGGGCTCAGGAAGCTGAAGTGGCGGCAAAGGATGCCTCTGATGCAGCAAAAGCTGTTAGGCCAAATCCGTCAACCGTGAGCATAGCAGTTCCTGGGTCGATACTGGAGAACGCACAATCAGCCGAGCTGCGGGCCTATGTTGCCGGACAAATTGCCCGAGCTGCTTGCATATTTCGTGTCAACGAGGTTATTGTGTTCGACGATGTGGGCGTGGCAACAGCTCGTGAGACAAAGCGCAGCTACGAGCAGGATGCCGAAGGCAATGGAACGGCAACAGTTCGCAGTAGTTCTCTGCAATTGGCGCGTATTCTGCAATATCTGGAATGTCCACAATATCTGCGCAAATATTTCTTTCCGCTACATAAAGATCTGAAATATTCTGGATTGCTTAATCCTCTGGATACGCCACATCATCTTCGACAACAAAGTAAGTTTCGCTATCGGGAAGGCGTCGTGTGCGATAAACAGGCCAAGGATGGACACAGCTATGCGAATGTGGGCTTGCTCAATGATGTGCTTATCGACAAGGCCCTAGAGCCAGGTGTCCGGGTTACAGTCAAAATGGATCCACCGAGCGGTAAGTTTTGCATTCATTGACTGAGAAGATGGATCAAAATAACAGATTTTTATCTTTGTATACAGATACGAGCAGAAAACAGCGTGGTACATTGGTCAGTCCGGATGAGCCGCGTCGGGAAACGGGCGTTTATTGGGGATATCAGGTGCGGATTGCACACTCCCTGTCTGAAATATTCACAAAATCACCATATGAAGGCGGCTACGATGTGACGGTCGGTACATCTGACCGTGGCACCAGCGTTTACGATGTTCCCAGCAAATCGTATGAATACAATCACATGATCATTGTGTTCGGCGGCCTACAGGGTCTCGAAGAGGCACTGGCGAATGATGAGAAACTGACTGTGGATGAACCCGAAATGCTCTTCGATCACTATGTAAATGTGCTGCCCAAACAGGGATCTCGCACTCTACGAACCGAGGAGGCGCTACTCATAGCTCTGGCCGCTTTGCAAGAGAAGTTGCAGCCACAACACGCAGATGTAGAGAGCGATCTGAGTGATCTATTGCCACGTAGCGAGGATACAGGTGTAACTATGACACGCGATGTCCTGGTGAGCAAGAAAAAGAAAAGGAAGTTTGAAGAGAAGTCTGAAAATCACGATATGGATGCAACAAACTCCTCGCCAGCATTAGCTTCAGAGCCAATTCCAGCTCCAGCTCCAACTCCAACTCCGAAGCCAGCTCCAACTCATGCAAATCCATTTAACAATCGTGCAGCACAAAATACTGCTATCGAGGCTGATTTTGAAGTAGTGTCTGCCACACTGCCCTTGGCATCTATCGGAGCGCAGAGTATCAAGGGCAACGATGATGATTTGAATCGATTTGATTGATTTCCCTGCAATGTTAGTTAATAGTTTTACAGATTTCAATTTATTGTTTTTACCATATATTGTTAACTATATTGTACTTCCCCATATATATATATATGTATATATGTTGATGACATTGCAGTGCTTTCTTTAGCATAACTAGCTGTATCTGTATCTTAATATCCGAGAGATAACACACATCGATCCTTTCGATTTTGTTCATAACGCTCTAATAACATTTGACTTATGAATCTATACAAATATGTTGGAATGTCTTTTACTCTAATCTAGTATAATCTGATCAACATCTCTTAATACAATACCCTTTTTTTGGATGAGAAAATGCAGCGTTCGATATACATAGGCAGATAAGCAGCTATAGTCATTTACTAAATGTATAACGAGTAAATAGGCGTTATTCAGTCAAGTCACTTGCACTGTCAACATAAGACACAAAGAATTTGATAACAATGGTGCGCGATTATCATACAGTTTAACTTAATATACCAACTAGTACAAAATGTTGTATACCTAGAAACTAAACACACCGAATGGCCGAATGCCTTGCAATCTCCGTCACTTTCCATATTTACATTCAAGTTCTATTCCGGCAAGACAATACTTCTCTTTCTATATGTAATACGTAGCCACATTATCGCTGGTCATGATTAGCTATGGAATGATTGAGTCCTGAAAGCGTCCCTCTGTCAGAAATTCCTCTTCCAACTCGATGCGCGTATCGCTGTGATAGCCCAGCAGGGATTCTGTATCCTCCTCAAGATGTCGTATGGGATAGCTAATGCCATCGCCAAAGCTAAGAGATGTTTGCATAACAACATTGAACATGATTTATAAATAATACAATACAGAAAGATAAACAAAGATTAAGAGAGGGTATTTCAGTGAAGTGTGTGTGTTTTTTAATTGTGCTTGAATTGAATGATTGATGATAGATTGATTGGTGCGGTGCAAGAAGCAAAAAGTGTGTTCAGGTAGAGAAAGGCTGAGACTTTAAGCTCGATTTGACATTGGCAAATTAAAAACAAACCTGAGTATTTATAAAGATATATTTTTTTTCATCAACTTTCTTGAATTCTTTTCAAGCATACAAAATATTGTCATATCAAAAGTAAAAACCGTAAATCTAAATAAAAACAAACTTGCAAAATTATTAAGTAAATAGCTACAAGTTATGATAAAAGAAGCATCAATAATGCCCCAAGTTAAATTCATATCTATCATCATGGGCTGTGCTTTGTTTTGGTATTACAACAAAAAAATAATGAAACAATTTGCTTAAATAATTATAAACCCATCGAATGATTATTATTAATATAAATTACTAGTTGTATGTGTTCAAGAGATGCTTAATAGTCGTACAAGATTTAACAAGAATTAAGTTTGTGCTACTAATTAGTATTGCCAAAAGTTCAATCAGTTAATTTCGTCAGGCCACGACTTTACAAAATGTGTCTTTTCCGTGACATTTATGTATAAAAAGGAAAACAATTACTTAGCCTACATAGTATGTACTTAATGAAATATATATTGATAGTCTCAATGAAATTGATATATTAAACATATGTGTACTGTCTGTTGGGACTTGGATTCAAAGTCTATTGCTTTGTTACACACGCCGAGGGATCTGAACTGTGGGTTGTGGCAAGTGTAGTAGAGGTTATACAGTTGGTATACATTTTACAGATACATTATCTCAATTGTTGAGTTGTTAATAAAACTTACGAATATATTAAATACACATTTACAACATTTCATCGACTGGCTCGAGCTCTGGCAGCTACCATTTAATTAGAACAACATCATGGAACATCTTGCATGCGATCCTGGCTATACAAACTAAATGATCTCTATACGATTTTATCAACAGCGCCATTGGTCAAAGGAGGACCACCATTCAATACATGAGAGTCCTTAACCGTTTGATCACCGATTATATCAATGACCACGCCGGCATTATTTGTGTTTGATGGAGCTTCAACTGGCATTGGTGATGGTACTGTTTGTTCGATATTAACAATAACTTGACTAGACGGGATTAGTTGGCCATTGTCTAGCTCCAGATGAGGTTGATGATTATTGAGGGGTATAGCGTCAATCAACTTATCTGTCGGTTGGACATCTAACCTGTTCGAGGTGCTGGTGTTGCCCATCGCATCGTAACGCTGGTTCCCCGTCTGATCTGTGGCCGTTGGGTAGCTCAATCCGTCACCATGACTAAACGGGTTAATCGTTGTTGAGAGTTGATTGATTTGTGAATAAGCAAAAGGTAGGTTTTGTATGCGTTAACAGAAATTTAAACAGAAAACTAATTTTTGTTGTTGTTTGTTTGTGGTAATTGCATTTCATGTTTGTTCGTTTGATTGTTAGATTTTGCATTTTATACAATTTAATTTAGTTTTGTTGTTGTTCTTGATGTTGAGTTAAAAGATTCGTGTATGATATAAGTAAGCATTTTGTTAATTATAATTAGTTACATCCCTGCAGCGATTCTTACCACGTCTAAAAACTATATGTACTATACAGAATAATGTCGTCTCACTGAGCTTACAAAAATTATAAACAAAATATAAATATGACAGGTTTGTCCTTTATCCGTTATCTGTACTCAATTCTAATTGGCCAATTTTAGTAACGATTTTGGTTATTGCTTAAAACTAAGTTACGTTTACATAACAGTAAACAAAACAATTGTTGTGTAGAGATTTACAGTTTTCGTTTTAACAATCCCTTGGTTAACATTTACAAGTTATGGACTTAAATTATTAAAAACAAATGTATTTAAACTAATCAGTGTAATTTATTAAGGTGCACAACACATTCAGAGAGCCAAAAGTATATATGAAAAAAGGTGTCTCTCCTACTCATAAGCGTGTAATTTAAAGCATGCCTTTAATTTGCCAAATAGGGAAGTGTATTTTAAGAAAGCGAAAAACAATTAAATAAAAAAGTAACCAACAAAACACACACAAAAAACAACAACTAAAGAAGAGGCCGAGAAAGGCTTGTTTGTTTCTTCAGAGTGCAGCATAAATTAGTAATAAATGCAATGATCTAATGATTTGAAATAATGCCACAATGCATCCACACATACCTGGTAAATATGGGCAGGAACCAGTATTGCCAATCATCGCCAAAGACCTCACAGAAGTTGGCATAACGGCCCAGGTTATAGCCATTTTTATCCGGTCCGCCAACACGAAAGATGGGCGCTCGAAAAGATTCTGTATATGGGAATTAAATGATTATTACGAAAGTAATAAATATGTATCTGTATGTGTTCTTACCCAAAGTGGTGCGATTGACGAGCACCAAATAGATGTGGTAGCCAAACAGACTCACCAAACTAATGGCAAACATGATCGAAATGAAGAACAGAAAGAGTATGTGAAAGCGACCCATGCCGCTGCCGTTAAGTTGTCCCTGTTCCAAGTAATGGTTTTCGTTCTTTATATTATACACATATCCAATATATATATGTATATATAGGTTATTATAATATGTTAAGTTCAAGGCACATTCACAAAATATTATTCATAAATAATACGAGCAATATTCAAGCAGTAACAGTAATAGAAACAGCGTTAAGTTGCATACAGCGATATCTGTGCTTGGGGATATTAGAAAGAAACTTACCTGCCAGAATTGTATGAAATCATGCAGCGTGGTGAAGGCAACGTACAAACAGTAGATCAATGCATATCCCAGAAACAATACAAAGAATTTGTAGTTGAAAAAGTTAACACAATTGTTCACCCAGGGACAATGATGATCCATTTTCAGCACACAGCAACTGCAGACGCTGCAATGATGCGATCGGTCCGGTTTGATGATCTTGCATTTATCACAAAAACGCACAGAGCCGCTCATTGTGCTGTGTGTATGTGGTAACTTGTTAATAAATAAACAATTGATTTTGTATTTATATATTTGAACTAACCGATTTGTAACCGGCAAATTGCGTGCAAAGTTGTTTAAAATGCGCTTCTGTGTCTCTGGATTTTCTGCACGAAACAGATGATTCACTTCTTCATCTGGAATGCGCCACTAAAAATATTTGATTTAAAGTAAACATTGTTATTTTGGTTATGATTTGTTAGGCAATATGAAACTGTGACCGCCCAAAGTCTGTTATCGCCTTATCAGTCTACTAAAGGCGTGTGAATCACCGTAATGCTTTCTGTGCACTTACATGATCCGGCACGCGGCCAACCGATGTCGAAATGGTTTTCCAGTAGGACCATAGAAATAGTATCAGTGTGATATGATAAAAGAACAGCATAAATATCATAGCCACACGATTCTCCGTATTTACTGCAAATTCAAGAGTTGGATGTCAGATTGTTTTCATACGCTATTCGTTATATTTGAGACTACTCACGAACACATAGCTCCACCACATAGGCATAGTAGGACCAGCCTATGACGGCGAATATGAAAAGAACGGGAATCCACTTGAACACAGACATGCAACAGCCGCAAGGTGTCTTCCTCCGACGATTGTCGTCGTTGCCCATGCTATTGTTATGACAACAATTTAATGCTGTGCCGATGATCAAATCGTCTCTGGCCTGGCCTTCTGTGGGTGTTATATTATTATGTATGGTGTCGTGATTTACCGCTGATGAAGATGGCAATGTCGTTGCCGCCCTTATAATATCCACAATGTTTTCAGGCTTATATGTTACGTTTTTGACTTGTTTTTGAGGTGCGATTTATCTTTACTCTCTTTGGTTACTCTTCAGTGAATCACAGGCTATGTAATTGCCACAAACATAACACGAACACTCATTGGTGATTTAGGTATTTTATTTTTTTTTGTATACCAAAGACACTTTTGCTTTTCTCTTCTCCCGCGATGAAAATACAGCTGTGGGCAAGTGAAAGTGTTTGTGAATCTAGCGGGACGCCATATTTTGAAATGCTTTAATATTCTCAATGTGGTCGCCTGCTTGTAGAAAGCAATCTTAGACACGATTCCTTTGATAACCTGATTATTATTCTACACGAAATTAAGTATAAAAATTAAACCTGTGTGCACATTTACATGCACACACTTCACACATACACTGAATGACTCTGATGGGCGATATTCTAAACTGTTGATAAGATATCGATTAGTTGACGATAACGGACGATAATTTTAAAAATCTAACGAATAAATAAATACAATTAAATTTAAAGCGTTAGTTGCTTTGTTTTGGATTCTACGAAAGCAACTTAATTGCTTATATCTAGAAATACATGCAGAAAAATAAGTATGAGTGGCATTTATAAAAATAAGTTATTTTGTCTGTTTCCCTAAAATACGACACCTTTGGTATTATTTTTGAAGTAAATTCTTATCGGCGATTGACCCTGTCCTTCACAGGGTGCTTCGACGGTTCCATTCACAGGGTTTTAAATGAAACAAAGTGATTATACTTAAATTAAACAATTTAATTTAAATTAGATTAAATAAAACCGATAATTTAGGTGCTTTTTGGTGTCTGCTGACTCAGGGGGCCTACTGCTTTAAATGAATTCTAAATTAATAACCAAGAAAATTATTAGATTCAATAATTTAAAAAAAAAAATGATTTAACAAAAAAATAATTTGAAAAGAATGATTGTTTTTTTCTGGTCTGATCTCTTTTTGAAATCCATCTTTTGGCAGCTTTTTGAAACAAAAGTTCGCCACCTTTTGGCAACGTTCCTAAGCATAAATGCGCAGCCTATTGTCAGCTTTGCAAAGCATAAATAAGCAAACTATCGACCAAAATAATCGATACCGACATTATCGTCAGAAGTGATATCGTGTATATTTTTCCAGAACCCTTTACAACACTAAAGCGAAGTTAGTTTCGCGTAATTCTTATTGGCTTTCAGTATTATAGTAACGTGTGCCGTCGCCAGTGGTAGATATATTCTGTCGCATATCGGATTATGCGTACTGCGTGCGTTTAAAAATTAAAAAGTAATTACAAAAAAAAATTAATAAAATTTCTAGAAAGTTTACTATCTGTTTAAAGCAGACAACGCCATCGTAAACCTTTTGCCATTTACAAACAATTCGGATTTGAAATTTTGATTGTGCAAGTGTATGTAAAAATGTGCGCGTAATAAAAAACGAGGGCGCGATATGCACGAGGAGTGAACGGCAGGCGGGGGTGGACAGTAGTCGGTAGTCGGCAGGCTCCCCACAAAAAATATACATACAAAAATCTACCTACCTATCACTTGCCTGCTTGTTGGTGTAGTTGCTGTCGTCGTTGTCGTTGTTGGCAAGGTTTTTGGGGACGCCTGTTGGGGCTTCTACTCGTTAGCTGCCTTACTTTGAGGGGGGTACAATCAATAAACGCGCTTAGACACGCCTGGAGAGTGTTGCAATGTCGATACGTGAAGAGGAATGGTGTAAGGGGATTGGGACATGGACGAATGAGAATCAAATGCCGGTTTTAAAAAGTTTAACGAACAAATGTGACCTCCAATCAGTACATGATTTTTTCTAATCAGTTAATCTACAAAATAGCGATTGCGATAAGCTGACACTTCTATTAGTGTCTGTGTGTGTGTGTTTGGCCCTATTATTCAATTAATTAATGAATATGCCGCAATCGTTCATTAATTAATTGCATTTGCCTTTGCTAAATTAATTGAAATTAAAAGATTGTTAACACATCGACCTTAGCTGATTGGAATGGCGGCGGCTAATCAAATTGGTGGAAATCTCGTCTATACACTTGCAATTCCCAATTGGGTCACTGTTATCGATGTTAACTGTTTCTAAAATAGGCAACTTTTAATAAGCCAAATGCCAATCACAGCAGGTGTACACACGCACTCAATCGCTCAGTCAATCGCGCATCCAAATTTTGTAGGCCTGTGTGGGAGTTGTGCAAGCAGAAAAGAGAGCGCAGAGAGCAACTGCTTGTAGACAGGCCCAAAAGCACAAAGCACAAGTGCAAATAAACAATACAAACAAACCTACGTACGAATCATATGTACGTATGTATGTTTGTGGGTAGGTGTATACATTGTACCTATAATAATATATTGTTGGAGTATGTACATATATTTGTATATGTACAGACTTAACAAATTGCGGTGCACACACGCAGAAAATATTAAATGTTTATTTAAGCGCAAATAATTCACACAGACACCGACACTCACACACTTACGATTAATTGAACAATTACATTGCCAAAAGTAAGTGCAAAAACAATATGCGTGTTGAGACTCTGCTAACTTAACAGCTAAACATAAATCAGCTAATCTTATTGGACTGCCAGCAGCTAACGGTAAAATAAGCAATCGATTTTGAATTTGAAAACTGATATTCAGTGGACATTCGTATGGGTGTATATTTGAGTGTATTACATATAAACGTAGCAAATAGACAATTTCAATCAAATCTAATAAAATATTTTGTTGAAACATCAAAGTCACACACAAACAAATACTGTAAATACTAAACGCGGAACGACAGCAGAGACAGCGACAGACAGCAGCAACAGCAGCAAAAATTGAAGCTTTGGTTTTGCCGTAAGAGCCTTCAACTTCGCCTTCGCCGCCGCCGTCGCCCCCACTTTGCCAGCGCCTTCGACTTCGAGTTTGCCTTCGTTTTCGTTTTCGCCCGATAAACCCAAACAAGCAAACCCAAGAGTAACAAATTAAATTTGGTTTTAGCCAATAGCAGCAGCAACAACAACAACAATCAACATCATAAGAATAAAGTAACAAAAAGTCAGTGAGTGGAGAGAGTGTGTGAGAGAGAGTGAGTGCGAGACAGAAAGAGAGAGCAAGAGAGAAAGACAATCATCAACGTTGTCGTCGTCGTCGTTCCGTTTTGTGGTTTACCATCAGCGTCAAAGTCAGGTGAGTGTTTGTACTTGTTGTTGTTATTAATATTACTGTTATAGTTGTTGTTGTTGCTCTCCGTTTGTTTCTCCACGCGATTAAATATTTTACGGGCTTATCAATAGCTCCAAGGGTGGCATTGCTTGATAAACAAATAAAACGCAGCACACGTTTTAGCTTTTGAGGTTTGCAAAAAAGGTACAAGAGAGAGAGACATGAGAAGTCAGAGAACGAGAGAAAGAGAGAGCCAGAATGGCAATTGATGATTTCAAATGTGCATCAAGTGGCATGCCTCTTATCATTGAGTTTTATGTATTTAGTATTTATATATCACCTTAAGTTAATACGAGTAGTTGCAGTTTCTATAAGACTTTTTATATGACACACATTCAACCACATTACACACACACACACACACACTCACACACACATCCATCAAACTCCATCATCCATCAACATCACCTAGAAGTGATGCCAAAATCTTAAAAAGGCTAAAACATTAAATTGGAGGACAGAAAGGCGGAGTTTATATAAACTGTGAAGATGATAGCATTTTATATACGTAGGGTATCTCTTTCGTTAGCTAATTTAGCAATTGTCACTTTTATTTTTTGGTTTGTTTTGTTTGTTGTAGTATTTAGGCATGTTTTTTGTAAGGATATATTTCCGAATCTTAAAATGGATAGATTTATGCGGAAAAACGCTGAATGAGCAACACTATTATCGAGGCCAACGGTCATGTTAGCTGACGTACTTACAAGACCAGAATGGGAATGTAATCGGGAATGAGAATGAAGATGGCACAGAGAGCAAATACGTACATACCAAATACTGTATAGCAATCAATAGCCTGCGGCAAAGGTTCGGCTATAGATCTGACTCTGGCTATATAGTAGCTTTGAGTATGGGTACGGGTACGAGTATGTTTACGTTTATGGGCTTTTAGCTCAGACTCGCTTTCTCCCGTTTTCCGTTAAGGTTACTGCTCTTATTCACTTGCCTGTAAGCCAGATTCCTTGCATGTCCGCACGTTTCCTGGACGAAACACGCTTATGGCCCTGGCGTCTTATTTCATTTTCGATAGCTGCTCGGGGTGGCGTTGTTTTATTGATTGAGCTGCTCCAACGTTGCTACAGAACTTCTAGATGAATGTAATACATTATTGGAGCTTAACGATACGATACAGATAGCTCGGCTCCATCCTCTCCAGCTTCCTCCATTTCAGATTCCTCTTAGGCTCCTGTAATTAAGCGTAACGCATACGTAAAGCTTATAATGAGCTTTGTTTTCTTCTTTTTCTTCGTTTTTTTTGGTTTTTTGCATAATGAAGCAGCTTAAAAGCATCGAGAAAACATATATTTGATACCATATTTTCCTTTGCAGCTGTTAATTATGTGGTGAAAGGGAGTGTGGACAAGGAGGGTGGAGCAGGGGGCTATTTTCGGGGTCCACAGTTCAGTTTCGTAATAAGTCATGAAAAAGTTTTTTGTATGTATGCCGCAAAGGCATTTTTATTGACAGACGTAGATGGAGGATGCAGAGAGGGGAATGAAGGAGAGTATATGTATGTGTGTGGAGTTCTGGTCCTTTTTATGTGTGTGTATGTGTGTTGGGCTTCTGCCATTGACAAGGGTTTTGTTGTTGCCTTTTCTTCTGCTTCTTGTTCTTCTTTTCTTGCTGCACGTGAAAATCCCATCATAAAGACAAGAGAGCAACCATTGTGCAGGTTGTTGTTGCTTCCGTTGTTTCCGTTCATCTTCTTCTTCTTGTTGTTGTTGTTGTTGCTAATACCTTTATTACTTTTTCATTTCTTTTGGCGTTCAATTTTCTCGGCTTTTTTGTTGTTTTCATTTATTGCGAGTGCCTCTTGTTTTCAATTTGTGTGTTATTTTATTTTGTTTGGCTCATGCGTATCAAAAATTTCAAATAGGTTTTCATGCAGGTGCAAATAATAATGTCCGAGTTCCGATGAAAATCGTTCTAGGGGGGGTTTTCTGTTGTTTTTCTTTCTCATGATACTCGGGCCGAAAACAACAATGGCATTTTCTGCTAGAACTCCCCGGCGCATATGCAAATTAATTTCGGCATAAGGTTTGCCATAGCTACGGGCCAAAAATAGCAGCATACACACATAAAATTTTAGCATTGCGCTAAATAAACAAAAACTCAAAGACTAACAAATGTTTTTGGGCAAAGAAAAGCGAGCGAGCTCTATATGGGCGAACTACATGGCGTATGCGCAATAATTTTGGCCTGTGTGTTTTCCTTTTCACCTGGCGAAAAAGTTAATGCGTCGTGGGGCTTAATTCAATTTACGAGCGCCCAGCGTTGAAGGTATCCCAAGTTTGTTCAATGTATTTAACAAACTTAACTTTAGTTAACTAAACTTAATGTTATTAATTAGTTTTGCGTTTCGCTAACGTTTGCCAGACTTAACGCTAATTTAACTAGCTTCAAAACAAATACCATTTAAATAGCCTTAAGTTCCGTGACGTCAAATGAGGTGAAATGTTCTGCGATTGATCATTTGTAAATACACAAATGAATGCATACTGTGAGTTGTGAGTGTGTGTGTCGAATGATTCACAAATGCGAATATTGCGCATAATTTGCAACAATTTGTTATTAATAAAGTGGCCAACAGTTTGTCCTTTTATTGCGTGGGAGTTTTGCCAAAATAAATATACATACAAAAGAGAAAACAGAATGGAATTAACGCGCGAATACGAACAATCATACAAATAATTAATCATCATTTTCCTCATAAACGAATATCGAAATATCAAAAATTCACCAGCTGCTAAGAGTGACAAAGCTTTAATACCCTCACAACTTTTGTTTTACAATTAGAATGTCTAAAATTTTCTTTTATATACAGAAAAAATAAATCACTTTTAATGCGTTTCACAAGCGGAATACCCTTCGAAAGTGTATAAAAATGATATTAAAAGAACAAAATATTCGGCAATCAGCAAGAAGCTGAAAATCTGTTTAATTGCCTTGCTACAAAAAAGAAAAAAGAAAAACAACAAACAGCAGACACACAAAAACCGACAACAAACAAAAGTCGAACAACAAAAGCAACGACCTTCGATAGATGCCAACAGTTCAGACCCAGATTTCCCCTCATTCCCATTCCCCGTCAATTTCATTATCACTTTTCGACAACAGCTTCCCTAAGCCAGCGGCAAGCAAACAAGCTAACAAAATCCCAAGTTCATCAATTTTTCTATCTCATTTTTGTGGCTTTCTTGGTTTTTGTGGAGAGAAAATTTGTTGCAAGCCCTCGACAATTAGCGGCTTACAACTAGGCCAAACGATAAAAGCTTTATAGAAGCGGCTAAAGCGAAGTTGCCGTTTAGTTATAGCTAAAATATATTGGTTCCTTATACGACTCCTTCAAGCAGTTAAATAATATGTGGCTAACGATGTTGTAAACATACTTACATATCCAGAGCAAAGTTCTCATAATAAAACAAATGTATATTGCTATCTTTAAGATACAAGCTCACTATTATAGACCATATCTCTAATTTGTAATCCGCTTTGAGCGCTCAGTTGAGTTTTCAAGTGAGTCTTCCCTTAAATCCCAAATTGCACTTTAATGCAGTGTAAGATTGTTGTATTTTTTGCTTCTTTTAAGTGCTTAGTTTAAAATTCTTAAGCCATTCTGTTGATTGCTGAAAGTTTTGCTGTTTAGCATATTCTTCTTGATGCTCTTTGAAAAAGTCACCAAACTAATTAGAACCGATGCGGTCGTGACTTGCCAACTTTCTATAGAAATTTCCAAGAATCAAATTTGATATAAATGCAGACACGCTCATGTTATATCGCTTGAGTATTTACATAAATTGTGTTTGCGTTGCGTTTCAAGGAAAACTCGTCACTGTTTAAATATTTAATAACCGACCAAATTGATAAGAAAATTAGAAATAGATAAATTGGATTAGCTACTAAGTAGCTATAAGTATATATAGAAGTATATTGGTGCGATAGTGTTGGTCGACCGATAAGCAGCCCAAGCACGTGAGTTGGCCAATTCTAAAGCCATTTTCTGTCACATTTAAGCAACGCACAAATCAGCCAAGAGCCACAAGATTGCGTATGCGTCGTGTTGTACGCGTCGAGACAAGAGCCAACAGCTAATAGCAAACACTAAATGACTTTTAAAAGCCAATTAACGCACGATATGAGCCTCGACTGACATGGACATGCCAATATGAACTGTCAATATGCTACGTTTGTCAATGGAAAATCGGTCGATATGTCGCACGCCCGCACATTTGACAATTTTGCTGCTCGTTTTGACAGCTATTGTTGTTGTTGTTGTGGTAGTTTTTGTTGGATTTGTTGCTGTTGTTGCTGTTGCTTCTATTGTTATTCCCTTGGCGGCTGTGACAATTTTTTTTTGTTTGTGCCAGACCAAAAATACAAAAAGATGAAAATGAATTTTCTGTATGCCGCTTCTGGCCATTTTATTTTTTATTGCTGTCGTTGCTGTTCCCGTTGTTGCCGAGAGAAGCAATAGAAGCATTTTTCTCGTCGCATTTTTTTATTAGCAGTAAATTAGACTTTGTGTCGTCGTTCCACTTACAAATGTTATAAATATATGAGTACTTATACATGGGTGAATCAAAGATTAATCAACTGAAAATACCTAACGAATTCAGAACCTTCCAAAAAGATCGATTTATGTTTTGCAGTTGCAATTCAGTCTCTTCTGTTGCTTCTGCTGCCTATAGCACTCTGTAAACACATGTTGTCAAAGCAAAGTGTCAAAAATATAAAAAAAAATGGAAATTCACTCGGCTCTCTGTTTTGTGATTTGTGTTAACCAAAAACACAAGAGTAATTACTAAGAACAACACTTTTGCGTTTGGTTTGGCAGCGGTTACCAATTTTTTCCAAGTATCAGTTTCGTAATACTGGTATTATTTCAATTCCCAAAAAGATAAAAATTAAATTAAAAAATCTTTAAATTGTTCGCTTCTTGTTAGTTGCAATCAAGCAAGTTTCTTTATTCGTTTCAGAACAGAAAAATTAATTAAGTTTTAGTCGCCCGCTAGAGCCGAAACAAACCGTTGTACATGAGTCGGTTTTTAAACGGTTATTGTAGTTTTGAAGAATTTCGTTTTTTCGGATATGGTATAATACTGTTTTGGTTATTGGTTAGGGTAACAATTACAAATTACAATCGGTCAATTCCGTTAACGGTTTCCTGCTTATAATAATTACGTAACCGAAACTAAAAACTGTTTTGTTAAAACAATCACAAAAGAAAACTGAATTGTTTTTGAAAATTCGTATAGTCTTTACAATGTTGAGCAACATTTCTGAAGAAGATCATTTGTGTTTATATTACTAGTTAATCGTTTGGCCTAGAAATAAAAACGGATTTCTTCTTTTGAATTAGATATCATTGATAACAATGAACTAGTTTTCGGAGCGGTTTCAGATAACTATCTGTAATTACAAAGATAATTATAATAAATATAAGTATAATAGAATAGATAGATAAGTTAACTTTTAGATAAATGCAAGATACCTCGTATTACCGTCTCCCAACTTATTGATAGACCCTCGCATGCATATATGCTACACTTCATTTGTTTGTCTTTTGTTCTTTTATGAAACGCATAAATTTAAAGCATCAAAAAAATAAATTATATATACATAAGTGTGTGCAGAGATACATATATATTTAATATGAAGTGATGCACAAAATGAAATGAGAACAAATAATAAAAAAACACCCACGCACAAGTAAAAAATTGACTCAGCAACAATAAAAAATAAGTAATTCTGTGGAATTGACCCAGTCAGTAGTTAGGAAGAATTTGCAGACTCAATTTTAAGCTCATTCGGAGTCTAAGTCGTCAATCTGTTGGCCAGGTTTTCTTGGCTGATAACTTATCTACTTAAGTTTATTGTTGACGCATTTGTCAAATCCCATCTTCCCTCTCTCTCTTTCTCTCTCTGTCTCCAAAGTATTTGCGTAACTTTTTAGCTACTTTGTGAAACGAGTACTTTAATTTAAGGCTTATCAAAAGTCATATAAGCAAAGTAAATAAATAAATATAAAAACTGGCAACGCATTTGATGACGTCTTTTGGTCAATCAACTTGTATCTACTGGTCGGGGATTTGACTTTGATGACACCTGAGATCTTCCTCTCTCTCTCTCTCTCTCTCTGTGGAAAATGTTGGCTAATTAGAAAAACTTTTATAGTAATGCAAAAACTTTTGATTTTACTGATTGCAAAACTTTGCACTTGACTTTGAGTCGTGCCAGTGTACAGGGTATTAACAGGACAAAATATAGGTGGAAAAGTATCTACTGATTTATGGACTCACTGACTGACTGACTGACATTCATGACATTATCAGACTCTTTGCTGATGTTGTGGTTCCTGAAAGTTACTTTGTGTTGCTCTCAACTGTAAACTTTACGCTTAATCGATTTAACAATTTACCTTAGCGAGGCCAGTTTAGTTTGTTGTTATTATCGTTGTTGTCAGAGGTAAACATAAATGTCATGCTTACAACTTACAATAACCGGAGCAGCAGCTGTGTGACGTCAATAGCCACTTGCTAATGCCTTAATGGCCAATATAGCCAAACAGGCAACTGGCAACTGGCAACAGACACCAAAGCCAAGTGTGATCAAAACGCGAAAAGCCAAAGCCAAATCCAAAGCCAGAGCCAAAGCCAACTTCGAAGCCATAACCAAAGACCAGAGCCATGGCTAAAGATTTCTTAAGCTCAGCCTCCACACTGACGACAACCCACAATGGAGCAAAACTTTCAATAGGTAGGTGTACTTTGTTACTATTATTATTGCTCTGGATTTGTATGTGGGCCAAGTTAACTCGGTACACTGGCTTATGTGCTTTGTGTGCACTACCAACACATCAGGCTATTATGTTTTCACTTCAATTTCGTTATTATAATCTCCCTTAAAGGCGAAATCCACATTTCTAAATCCATTTGCTGATTTTAAAGTTGACTCAACTCAAGTGAAAACTGTTTTTACAGATTGTTTTTTAAATAACAACTTGTTTCGTAAGTGCTGCTGCTGAAACATTTAAGAATAACGCACTTAAAGGAATAGATAAAAATAAGAGAATGCACATACGAAAGAAAAAAGATAGATTCAAGAAAGAATTGAATCCATTCATTGATTTTAAAGATGAAGTAGCTCTTTCCTAAAGGCAATGCTAAAGAAATTTTAAGAATCAAATAAGAGAAAAGAGAAGATTGAAGAGAGAAGCTCTCTCTTTGATTAATTTGTAAATTAACTCAAAAGCACTGAGAACTGTTTTTAAAGTTTAGAAATGAAACTTCTTCACTAAATGCAAGATATCAAAAAGAATTGATAAAAGGCAGAAAATAAAAATAAGATTTTCGATTGTATATGTATATAAAGATAAGGGATTGAGCATAGGAAGGATCCATTCAACGATTTTGAAAAGTAAAAACTATTTTTATAGATAGCATTAAGATGTCTAATTTTTCTCTAAGGCTGTCACCGTTAGTAAAGCCTTTAAGGATAGCGCACAAAGAAGATTGGATAAAAATGGGGGATTAACAATAGACTACTGAGAAGAAAGATTGCATGTAACATGTTTAAGGGAAAACTACTAACTATTCCTGAATGAATTCCTCATCGTGTTGATTAAACACTCTACCATTTTCCTTTCAATATCCCATCGACTGAACTGGTCTACTCTGATTTGATTAGCTTTTAAGAGACATGTGCTGCTGTCCATGTAGCTGTTGCCTGCTGCTAATTGATGTCAGTTCAGTTGGATGTGGCAGCCACGCAGCCACACAGCCAGTGGCATCCGCATCAGCATCAGCATCAGCATTGGCATTGGCATTGGCCATCAACTGTGTGGCCAACTATCGAAAGTTGGCTAAGCAAATTATGGCCTGTCCTCGCCTCGTCAGTCGGTTGGTTGCCTGTCTAAACTAATTGCTAATCCCAGAACTTGCAACATTTGGTGTGCTGTGTGCGCCTCAAGCATTAAAGCAATCAAATTTACAGTTATTGTTGTGTGTGGCATGCAACTGCATTAAACTTGCCACAAGTTGACGCTTTAAACTTTAAACGAATCGGATCAACGAATTGTGCAAATTTTTGCGTTCTGCTTTTTCATATCACAATAAAAAGCAGTTTGATTAGATTTCTCACTCCCCTTTTGCTCTCTCTCTCTCTCCCTTTTCTTTCGTTTTGTTTGCTTCGTTTTCTTGCAAGTTTTTTAAAAAATTGACTTTCATTGTTTGCTGAAAATTGTTTGCTTATGTTTACTTCATTGTTGTTGTTGGTTGTTAAAAATTGTCACAAGTTTTGAGTGCGCCTTGTTTGCCTTCTGTTTGCGTTTTGCCCTTTCACTCTTCTGTCTTTTCTCATCAATTTTCTGTGTGTATGCTTAGATAGGGTCCAGACCCAGTCCCAAAATACTATAAGAAAGAAAAGGTTCAGATTTCATTGTTCCCATTACTGTTGCTGTTGCTATCTCGAGCGGCTTAAAATGTCGCTGCATGTTAAGATGCTTAAAGTGCGGTAAATTTGTCAAAGCTGTCGACCCAAGCGACCCTTCCACAGCAGAGAAAGAGGATAACATTTGACTCCATGTCAGTGTTGACAAATTTGCAGAAGCCAAAAAAGTTTTCCAGAAAAGCTCTCAAATTTCGAGTAAAAATGCTGTCATGTTTATTAGTATTAATTCAATAAATATCAAATAATTTCTTTAAATTAAATATAATTGTTATCCTTTTCTTAAAAAGCCAGATCTGATAGGAAAATAGCTGATTTCGCAACACTGCCTCACATACACATCACTATCTCTCTGTTTCTCTCTCAATTTGGTTGGCCAGAGTTGAAGCCCTCGTTTAAGGAGTTGAGTCAATATGTGCTCGTCCACTGCATAAATTCTTATGCAAAACTGAAAAACCTGCATACCTGGCTATATATAACATAGATACATAGGCACACATACACTGGCATATATATGAATACATAGACAGTTATGTTTCCGTTGCAACACAAGGGAGTCCGTGAGCTTTGTGGCATTACGCTGTGAAAGTTAAGGGCTTCCAGCTACATGTTGCGCTTTTGTAGTGCAGGCATATATAAATATATATGTATATATGTATGTGTGTGTGCACTCACAAACACTCTGACACACACACACACACACTTACAGGGTCTCGCAGCATATGCGGCCATAAATAAACATAAGTTGTCGCTCCCTTATTTCCATTTCCTATTTCCTTGTTTTTTTTATATGTATGCCACAAGCAACAGTTTTTCATTTTATTTCCCACATTTCTTTTTTTTTCCTTTCACAATGTCCTTTGGTCAAAGGCGTGTGGGCGTGGCTGTCGCACAATGCGGCCATGTGTGTGCTCGTACACGTATGTAGTTGTTATTGTTGCTGTTGTTGTTCTTGTTGTCGTTGGTGTTGTTATTGTTGACCTAACTGTGCAAAGTTTGAAGTGCTTTTTGCATGACACAACAACTTTGTTATTGCAAATGCCAATTTTCAAACTCAAAATTCCACGCATTATCTTTTTTACTTGACATGCTCGAGATTTACTTCAGATACAGCTGGCGAATTATGATTTGTTTCTTTATTTATTAATTGTGAGTACTTTTTATTTAAAAGAATAATAAAAGTAAAAGTAAGACTCAATTCTATAATATAACATATTATGCATTTATAAATATTACTTAAAATTAAGAATAAATAAATAGTGAATAATATTTACACAATTTTTTGACAAGCAAACACTCTTAAAAATTATTAAAAAAAAAATCATTTAATATAATATATAAAATACTTCAACTGTGTAACTCTTACTCTTTGTTTTCTATTCTATTTTCAACTCAAATCAAATTTTACATGTTTGACTTTAATAGACTTTCTTTTAACTTTATTATTATATAATTAAATACTTATGAAAAAAATATTTTCCTTATAAATAAAACATATTTAATTTTAATGCAATTGAAATAAGTTTTGCATATTTTTAAAGTACATAAATATGTAATTTTAAAGACTTTTGGTTTTACAATACTCATATTAAGATCGAGATATAAATATGTGTTTAGCTAAATCAAAGTATTTGAAATTTATTGCTAACACGTTTTCTACTTAAATTTGACCTAAAAAAATCAAAGATTTAACATATATGTATTTAATTTGAACATGTCTTTATTCTTTGGGTGTAATAATATGTAGTATCCTCTTTTCAATTATGTTATTAATCTATGCAATTGAAAAACAAATACAAAACTAAAGATTTATGATAACGACACAGTAGATAATCAAGAATCCAAATTAACGCTTGCTTATTCACTTGAAAACTGATTGCTTAATAAATTTGCTATAATTTAATGGCATAATCAATTTTAGAATAGTTTGCAATTAAGCATATTAATGCGAATCGCGCAAACATTTTAGCTACTTATTGGCCCAACAACCTGAATGATTAATCTATTGTAAATCATGCAATTAATTTACGTTGTCTGGCAAACAAATTGTTAGCTATTTGTTTGGTAATTGTCCAAGTTGCTTGCCTGCTTCTGGGTTAAGTGCCCATAGCCGCAATCATGGTCTGGCCTTTTTGGCATGACTTCTCATAAGCAATTTGAATACATATCTTTCTAAAACATTTTCAGCATTGTTTCTGTCACATTTTCCCATATCAATGAGTGTAATATATGCATGTATATACATTTGCTTATACGATCCGTTGTTGTTTTGTTTTTGCCACATTTCGTAAATAAGTGCGACAATTTAAACATTTGAATATTTAAATATGCATATGGCGAGTGTGTCGTCTAAATGGCCTCTACTTTTATTTATCGCTCTAGCAAATGTCACTCGAGCGTTACAGACTTAGTTGTTGTTGATGTTGTTGCTATTGTTGTTCCTAAATGGTGACAGTGACAGCTAAAATTCCATTGCTCGGCATACGATATCTTTATGACTTGGCACAGTTTGTAATGTGGGTGAATTGATTGCCACTGCCACATTTAGGGGCTGTTTTAAAAGGGTATGGGGTTGCGCAGACTGGTCTGCATATTTCATATTACGTATACGCCACATGACGTCACAGCTTGATATGTGTGTCTATATACATATATATTGTTTATTCAGTTGATTCTGTCGAAATCCAGCCAATACTAAGTGCAAATGCCAATGCAGTTGTGTGTGAGGGTGTTTCTGAGTGTGTGTGTAAGTGTTACTCACACTTGAACAATGACAGGACTATGACACATACTTGACGTCAGTTACCGCAGTTTTAAGGGGAAAACGGGGACAGGGGTTACTTTTGTACCACACTTCTGTACACATGCACATGACATTAATGGTCTCTGGTCGAGAGGGAGGCAGAGCTTCTGGCCATGTTATAAGTGATTTCCAATGCAGTTGCATTTGTCGTACAAGTCATTTGCATAAATGTGCCTCAAAATGCTAAAGTGGCCTTTGAATTGACGCAACAACAACTCCGAAGAACACATGAAAAATGGCAATGAGAAAGCAATTGAAATTTAGGTTTATTTAACATTTTGCCGCTTGTTTAGCACATTTTGCACATTAACCCACATGCAAAAAGGAAGTCAGCGAGGGCTACGATAGAGGTTGGATATGGGGAAATGAGGAAAAAACTTTGAAGGTGTGTCTGTGTCTATTGTTTCACCAATGGCGGCCATTTTGCATTGTTATGGCCAAAGACGAAGGCAATTTTCCAACTGCTTTTTACATAATTATCCATTTGGCAACAATTTATTTTGTTTATTTTTAGCAATGCCGCGACCCAGTTTCAAAGCACATTGTCGTGTTTGTATTTAGAGGAGCTACTGTACCACATGTGTACACTGTGTAGTTTCGTATGTGCTACTTTTTAGGCGTATTAAGCTACCATTTATTTTTGTAAAGCGACTTTTTACTTAAATTCCTGTTAACGTCACATTAACATTTTCGCTAAATACTAAATATTTATTATGCATGACTTCGAAAAAAGGTTTTTAGATATATTATTCAGGTGTGTATATTGTTTTTAGTCAAGTTTCATTTTGTAAAACGACTGTTAACTTAATTTACTTCTTTTGTTATGTTAATACTTTGTAAAATTGATAAAAAAAGTTAAAAATGGTGTTTATTGTCTTTAGTAATTTATGGTTTTTGACTATAAGCTGATTAAATGGTAATGACTTTGCCCTAAAACAGACAAATAGTCATACTTAAATTGAGAATTTCGTACTTGGTTTAAGAAAATCCGGGATTTCCGAACTTTTGATACCGTTTGCATCTTATACAGAAAATAATAATAAATAATAATAAAAGGTTTTAGTTTAGTCACTGGTTTATCGTATTTTTCTGTTTTCAAATACGGATTTAAGTTCGTTTTCAAATAAAAAGTTTTGTTTCGGTTACTGTTTTAGTCACGGTTACCAATTTCAATCATTTAATCCGGGCTCTGAATCCCAGATTGAAAGTCTTTGAATATCTGTATTTGCTTGCTTGTTTACAAAGCTATCTTCAACTGTTGAGTTGCTGTTTAAAACACAAGCTGTTTGTGCAATTGCGTTAATAGAGTGTACAGTCATACAACACTGAACTTTCATCTACATGTATTTCAAATAACCATTGTAATAACTAATTTAGGATAATTGGCTTGCCTCATCGATTGCAATTTTGCATCTGCCAACAACAAATGTGAAATTGTATTCGTATTTGCCTATTGAGCGCATAAATGTATGCTATGCTAATTGGAGTGAAGTGTGTGCGTCTGTGTGAGCGTATGAGGAGATGAGAATATTCAGCTTGAATATCTCCTTCTCTCTCCATCTTTAATATGGCTGTCTGTTGGCGTTATTGGTTTTGTTTTCCTGCCTGTTAATGGCGCAACAAAACACTTTTAATTATCATCGCACGCACACACACACACAAACATACACACAAACACACACGTGTACAGAATATATATGTATGTATGTATGTGCAGGCAGTGTTCAGTTATCGACTCCAACATGGCATGCAATCAAAGCAACCCAACGAACTGGAACTTTTAATGGGAAACAACACTGCATATCGGCTGAGGGAGGGGAGGAGAAGGGAGGTTGCCCTTCAGTCCTCAATTTGCCACCTCCTTCTCGTTATTATCTGGTGCCACTTGCCATGTTGCTAATTGCCCAAAAAAAATAGAAAAAAATAAAAAAGTAAAAAGTAGAGAAAAACAACGCTCATGCGCAAGTTGAGCTGTCTTTTATTTTCTTTAATTTTTATTTTTCTTCTTTTTTCCTGTTTTTGGTATTTGTTCGCCTTCAGCACGCGCCGTTTAAAAGACACGCGCAACAAATTTACCCAAAAGTGAGTTTAAAATTAAATGGAGCCAACGACAACAACAGTGACAGTTAGAAACATTTGATGGGGGCGACGCGACAAATGCGTCATGTAGATAAACGTTTTGTTACAACACATAATCACCGTAGATACACGTACTACATAGATACAAACGAACAGTAGCAGCTGTGGTGGCACTTTTATTTATCTCCTCTTTCTCCCCTCTGTGTGTGGGTTTTTGGTGCCTTTTAAAGCATCTGCTTTGCCTCGTAATTGCGCTCTAATTTAACGCTAATGAGCACCAAATCATTTGGCCAGGCAGTTTTGTCATTCCACCATCATGATCATCATCATAATCATCATCATCACCGTCTCAGCATCATTGTGATTAAAATTCAACCCAAAAATGAAGCGGACAGCAAGTAGACTCTTTAGAAAATGTGCGTGGGCACTTTGAATACTTACAGTGTCTATTTATTTATAGCTTCAGCTCAGCCTCATCTTCATCTTCATCTTTATCTTTATCTCTAGCTTGTCGATGTATTCCATTATACCAGACAGTGAAAGAGAGCCGGAAACCCGAGGCAAGTTCTAGACCAGTCCACTTGCCACTGCTGGTATTTTGGCGTCTTTTCCATTGTCTGACTTTTGTTTCAAGGATTAGTTTTAAAAGCGTTAACTTTGCGGTTAACTTTTTTAGGGTCAGGCACATTAAGTGTGAGATTTTGACTTCTAGGAAGCCAAAAGTGTCGCAGAAAGTTGCAATTAATGGTGATTACTCGGAAATTGTTGCAGTGCAACATAATAAAACATACAATATGCCTATCTTATAGATACAGTTGGATACAAGGAACAAAGTCATCTCTTAAGAATACTGATACATGAAAAGTTACGTTTGCATTTAAGTATATATAGTAACTGATACTAACTTGTTAAAAACGAAATATTTTCTAAATTTTCTCTTTTTCTAATTTGTACTATTTACCAATGTTTCTTATCAATATCAAAAAATCATAAAATATTCGTTGTTTATAACAAAAATATACCATTTTAAAAGGAACAAATCAATGTTTTACTTATTTTAAAGACAATTTTTAAAAATTTACAAGAATTTTCTAATTAAACTGTCTTATTTAAATAGACTTACATTTAAAGCTTAGTTCAATTGCAGTACAACTCAGACATTTATGGGCATTTGTTGAAAACAAATAAATTGCATTTGCCAGACAATTTTATGCGCCATGTTTTTTACATTTGGGGAGCAAAAATCAAGAAAATATCGAATGCCTTGAAAAATTGCAAAACGATTTAAAGTTTTATGCATGCACAAGAGAGAATCCAATAGATTATAATGTAATTGAATCAGAGGCAAAAGACAAACCACAGGGAGTCAGAATAAGACAGAGCGAAGAGAAGGAGACAAGAGAGGAAGAGAGAGAGAGAGATAACGTCAAAGGTTGACTGACAAGTCGCACACACACTCAAAAAACCAAAGGCGTACAAATTGTGTTGAATTGACAACGATATGTTGATATATGCACAAGTCGTTAGACCGCCCTAAGTTCTTCGTTTCTTCGTCAGCCTTCTTCAACTCCTTCTCCTTCTCATTGTCTGTCCAATTCCGCTTCGGCTGTCTTCTGTGAAATTCCTTTTGACAGCGACATCTCTAAGACGTGCCAATACCATTGTGAGATGCGTATCCTTGTGCTCGCTGCTCGCTGCTCCCAGCAAACGAATAATTCACATACTCAGACATGCGAGTACGAGTACTTGCAATTGTATTATGAATATGAGTCAGCGTTAGTGGCATGGCATATTGTTAATGCCCTCTGAATACCAATTGCAAAGACTTCCCATTTTCTCATTACGCATACGACATGTGTACCCCTTCCCGCTACTCTAGCTTTCTCTCTCACCCTCTCTCTTTCTGTATACTTTTACTCGTTACTCGTCCTTTTTCACATCGAGCGCGTTAATAAATCAATACCCAGGCGTCGTATTTTGACAAACATTTCAAGCTGATAACCTTTTTACTTTAACACCGGTGGAGCTGATGAACAGGCCAAAAGAGCCAGCACACCTTGAATACACACACACACCCACACACACATGCACACTTTGCAGAAACAAATAAGCATTTTGCCATTAAAGTTGCGTGACGAACTGAAATTTGCGCCAAAGACTCGCGGGACTTGTTTTTCTTCCTATTTTTTTGTATATTTTTTTATGAAGCTCCCCACATCACATGTGTAAGTGTGAGTGCGAGTGTGTGTGTGTATGCTTATTCTGACATTTACGGCTGTTGCTTTGATGCCTCTCGTGTATGTGTATATGCGATGTATGTGTCGTGTGTGTGTGTGTGTGTGTATGTGTATGTGTATGCGTGTGTCATTTTTGTTGTCACAATGAACGGGACGCGTGTTTTAGTGGGGCGACTTCATGCTTTAGTGGATGTAAGTCGTCTGTGCACCCACTCAGGACAGCTTTTGCTTGACTTGCGGAAAATTAAGTGCTTGTCGCATGGCAAAAGCGGCTTTCTTCTCGTTTTTTCTCGCATTTTTTTGCTACAATTTTTTGCCTGTCACTTTGATGCATTGACCGGAAACGAGTGAATGCAAAAAGCCAAGAAGAAATGGTCATATAAGTAGTTGGGCATAAATTTTCTGTAAATGTCACTGAATATCTCTTGAATATATTATAAAGTAACATTTTGCAAATTAAAAATAGATGTGGAAATAATAGCATGACTCGAAATTACGTGTAAGTGAAACTGCAAAGACCAAGTTCTTAACTTCATTGTAATTATCAATCAGTAAAATTTAAAGAACAAGGAACTGAACACTTTATAAACTCAAATTTCTTAAATTGTTGTCCTGACTTGTGGCGATTTTATAAAATTTAGTTTATAAAATGAATATAATCGAATTGGATTCGGAGAAGACATAATTCAGAATTTAAGCTATGCACAAAAATACAATATAAAATAATGTAATATAAATATTATAAATAGTTATCGAAAGTTTTGACACAGTCTTAAATATCTTTTGTATTTCTTGTGGCTTATTCATATTATTTCTCATTTATTTGATATTTTGCTGCGTCTCCATTTTTCATTTTGTTCATTAATTTTAAAGCATTTTTCCCAAAAACACTTTTCGTAATTAATGAAAAATCAATTTTCCATTATTTATCAATTAGCAATTCAAGCCTCACACACAATTTGTAAATAGATTTATGTACTCTCATCATGATTTAGATGGTAATTTAAAATGTGTGGTGCTATATCTCGCTCATTCTGTTTTTGGGTGGAAGTCAAGTGGCAAGTGGTTCAAGTGGTGCATAAATTGCCTATTTAATGGATCGTATGGCGTAGTTTTGCTTCTGTTTTTGTTTGTTTCGCTGCTCAAAACAATTGCAATGAAAATCAAAATTTTAATTATGCATTTCTGGGCATTTCAGCCAGCCGCACAATCTGGCCAAAATGCGGGTCAAAACTTTTTGTGTGGCCACAGCAAAACAACGACAACAACAGGAACAGGAAAAACCAAAACAGCATTCAAGTGTTGCCCAAGGGAATTTTCATTTATAAAATTCTTTATTGTTATTGTTGTGGATCCTGTTTGTTGTTGTCGTTGGCCACCAGGTGCTGTAGCAATTGAAAATATGCATTTTCCACCTGACCATATAACATTTCAATTTTTCAAGACCTTTGTTTTGCACCACAGAGAAAACTCAGCTATGCCATACCCTCTTGCTTTCTTAGACAGAGGGAAGGAGCGATTGATTAAGATTGGGAGAAAGGTTCGTTTCTAGTTTTTAGTTACTTGGTTAAAGTTGATGTTCACATGACATGGGCTCATTGTTAATCTATTCTATAGTAAGTTGAAACGAACGACAGAAGATTTTAGCTATCATATCTACTGTTATTAACTCTATTCTATTATTATATTATTAATCCAATTCCACTATTAATCCAATTTTAGCTATTTAGCTTGAAGTAACTAGTACATTTATTATTAATTAGTTTTATTTATCATCAGATTTTTCTGGATTTTTCCAATCCTTGCTCAAAATGCAAAACATATCACATATGACTTGTTTTAATTTATTATTTGTTGATTAGTTTATAGTTCAATATTCACAATTTAATTTTGCTTATATGTGAACTTAACTTAACTTTTAAATTTGTTCTCTCTATGGTAAATTAATATTTGTGTTTGTCGACTTCTTTAGTTGAAATCAAATAAATGCATTTTTTAACTTATTTATTGAGTAACTTATAAATTCAATGTTTAAAATTTTATATATTTTAGCTATTGAATTAATTTAAATCTTCATTTTTTCTTTTTTTTTATTATTTATATGTTTGTCGACTGTTTAAGCTGACACAACAAAAGTAAATTTTAATGTATATGTAAAATGTTTATTATTTTTCCATTTACTTCCCTCTACTTTTCAAGCTAGCTACAATAGCCTTTCAATGTTGTCTATTAACTTATGGTATATTTCATCGAATAGTCAAAGTTTATAGCATATTTTGTCAGTTTCGATCCACATTCTGTTGTGTCTTGGGGCATATCTGGCATATTTATAGACTTGTTTTGGCCATCGTATCGTATTGCACTTGAGTTAGTGTCCTGGCCTTGATGTACTTGGGTCTTTAGTTTTTAGATACCCTTTAACCATCGTACCATATGCATGCATTTTGTATATGCGGAATTGATTTTGTCGCCCATTAACACTTGACCCAATTCGATACACACACACACACACACACACACTTGAGCTGAGGTCAAATAAGGTGTAGTTTGTTGGGAGGTCTCTGTCAAGGACAGAGGGCCAATGACAGAGTCAAATGTGCTGGACATAATAAGTAGGTAACACGTAGTAGAAGCTGCCACAAATGTTACCAATGCTGCTGCCTCGAGCCAGACTCATTCACTTTGGCTAATTATGAACCGTCCCTGCCTTGCGGAGTGTGGCCACAACATTATAAAGTCATTTAAAACCCACGCACAGATGTTCCATTTTTGTTGACGTAATTTGATAGCTACTGTCATTTACTGTTACCTGTTGGTTCTTACCTGGAAAACAGGACAGTTATTTTGGTTCAGTTTTGTCATCTGTTGCCTGTTGTTTGTTGCCTGTGGCAAGTCTTCAAGGTTGTTGTTCAGCTAACAGATTTAGCCAAGGTCAGAATCTCATATATCATCATAAGTATAATATTATGTAAGAGAAACTTGAATCCTTTGCAGGCAACAATTGGCGACATTTTTGCATTTGCAACATTGTCAAAATTAAATTACAGTTCAACTCAAACTGCATTTGCTTTAATGTACTTTCGAATGGGTCCAAAGAATGTCATAGGGAAGGGAAGCTGCATCTGTGCTGATTAATGTAACAGAGTGCTGCAACATTCTGAGGCATGCCACTCGTAGACCATAATCATTTTACGCGCACATCAAAAAACATCCATCGGCAGCCATAGAGTGAGTTAACCAGGTAGAAGAGGTGAAGCATAAGTTGTGCAGATCTCCTCTTGACTGCAATGGCGACAAAAATGGCTAAATTAAATTGGTTAATTCCATAAAAGCATTGCAACCCGCCGGCTAAAGCATGATAAACACCATGATGATAATGATAATGATAATGATGTTGTAGGCGATGATGACCGTCAATGCAGCCATAATCCAACTTGTGTCTAGGAAACGTGAGTTGTTCAAACTGAGGCAGGAACGTGCACGAGTGTGTGTGGCATGAATCAACTCAGCAGGAGGTTGCCATTAGCAAAATTCAAAACAGATTTCATATAAATTGTGACTTTATTAAGTTTAAAGTTTTTGCATTTCATATTAAAGGATAAACATTCCGTTGAGGAATGCATTTATATAGCTAAAGTGAAACTTAAATTTGTACAACTTAAACCCGAACAGAAAGAGTTTCTTACAAAAATAGTTTTGTTTTGGAATAAAACTATTTACATTATATACATTATAGTACTTTCTTAAAAGTTTCAAAATTAATTGAGGTTGCCATTAGCAAAATTCATATAAAATGTGACTTTAATAAGTTTAAAGTTTTTGCATTTCATATTAAAGGATGAACATTCAGTTGGGTAATGCAGTTTTATAGGTATTTTATTAAGAGGTAAAATGTAATTTAAAATTTTCCACCTTTTAAACCCAAACCGAAAGAGTTTCTTAATAAAGAGTTTTGGATATATATATGCATTTGTTCACATCTTAAAAGTTACAAAATTAATTGAGGTGGCTATTAGCAAAGCTTCTAAATAGATTTTATGTTAAATGTGTATATTAAATTGAAAGTTTTTGAATTTAATATTAAAGAATCTACATTGAGTTGAGGAAAGTACTTCTACTTACTTGTTTTATTAGGATGCAAACTTGGTATTTATACGTTTCCGATCAAAACTTTTAAAGTTATTCACCTGTACTTGAACCAAAACACTTTCTAATAAAAAGTCATAAATTAAATCATTATCTTAAGTTAGATTCTGAAAAAAAAGTAGGTATTACTTTAATAATAATTGTTTTGTATTACACCGCGAACAAAACAGAAGTCGTTCTTTATTGATTTAAAGTAAGCACAATTTAATTTGAGAACAAACAATCTGATCTGAAACTGAAACTGCAATATATCTGCAGCTGCAATTGTAAACATTTAAAGTGTCTTGTAAGCTGACATTGCGTATACGCCGGTTTTATGCAAGTGCAAGTTACGTATACGCAGCTTGACTCCATGCTGTGTGGCAGGCAACATCTTCATCTTTATCTCCATCTCTTTGCTCTGCTGCGGAACTAGCAACGGAAATTGTAAGGAAATGAAAATGGCTTAAGTTTCTTTCTGTTGGTATTTTGTTTGTCTACCGACTACAACCTCCCCTTGAACTATAGTTGGTGGTTGAGGCTTGACTGCATGTGGTGCGTGTCTGCATTCTGTTGCAGTCGCTTAACTCGACTTGCAACAAAACTGAATGGCACTCGAGTTTCGATCGAACAACTCACGCAGTTACTACAGCATTTTGTCGGTCAGTCGCTCAGTCTGTCTCACAGTCAGTCGATTAGTCTGTGCGCTATTTTAAGTTGTTGCTTTCAAAGTATGTAATTTATTTATGCACTGCATTGCGTATTATACGAGTGCGCCGAGTAAACCACCTTGACCCACTAATTGGACGCCTCGTCGACATCGACATCGACGGCAAATCGCAAATAGTTTTTCTCTCTCAATTGTGTTTTTCTTTGCCTCGATAAGATCGCTGTGAGAACAGGTATGAAATGCAACAGACACAAATATGACTAATAAAATCTGTATCTAAATGAGTTTATCCCTTGTAATTTTCACAAACAAATTAATCTTTAATCTGTGCTTAAAGTTTGGCTCAAGTATTTCCACTTGAAGTTGGGCGAAAACAAATCAATTTTCGCATTTATTATGCATGACTTGATGTGGGCGTTGAAGTAAGTGTAGGCGTGGTTTTTATCGTGGGCAATTGCAGCACTTAGTCTCTCACTTATTGCAGGACATGGGCCAGAGCCATTTAACTGTCAAGTGGCAAGCTGGTAACTGGCAATTGGCAATTGACAGTTGGGCCAACACAAACACGCCCACAAGATGCCACAGGCTGATGGCAGCCTTTATTAGTTTGTAATTTTGATTTTAATATTTATTTATTCGTCGCTTTCTGTCCGCAGGCCAAGTTGAATATTAATGAACTTAATTGAAAAACTTGGCCCAAAACAATACTGATGTGCGCCTGTATGTTTGTGTGTGTGTGTGTTTGTGTGTGTGTTGATCCACAAAAACAACAACTGTTCCTTTGCCTGCGCCTTCCAGCAAAGGCAAAAATTAATTTCCAACATTACGACAAATACTTAAAATGTTGTGGGTAACTTTACAACAAAGCATGGCAGGAAGCAAGCTAGACAAGGGGTAGGGGTACGAGGGTTGCGAGGGTTGCCAGAGGGTAGTGCGGTATAACAATAACTGTATCTCAATGCACAATTTACATAATTACGCATATTTGGCGTAAACTTATAAATATTTATGTGCTGGATTTTAAATGAAGTTGTTTCTCAAAGTTCCTCCTTTTCAACCTTCTGCAACCTCGCGACGTGAACTATGCGCAAAGTGTGCAATATTTATAGGGGAAGGGAAGGGAGAAGGAAAAGGCACGGGAAAAGCTTCATTGCAACAGAGTCAAGGCACGATGTGCATCTATATATAAGTAGTATATGCCGCTCTATCTATATGTGTAGGTTTTTTGCTGCAGCAATTTAAATAATGTTTCAATTAAACTGAAATTTATGGATTTAATAAAGCCATAATTAATAAGGCATGGTTATTAGCAAGTCGGAATCCATTTGCATTTAATTCAAGTAAATTAATGTTTTGTTTACTCTGTACGTTTACATTTCGTAAAAATTAAATCATAGGTATCATAATAAATTAAAATTAAACAAGAAAAATAAAAAAATCAATACTAAGTAAAAGTAAAATAGAGATTAATACAATATAATAGATAAGACTCATAATAAACAATTTTTACGCAATTGTCAACATTATAATATTCTCTCTTTGCACTTAATTTAAAATTTAATCATGAGTTTAAGCAACTATTAATTTGTAGCGACTTTAATTTATAAGTTGTTTTGTGGTAGGAATCAAATTGTATTAAATAAATAAGAAACATTCTATTGACTTGCAGATCTAGCTGCAATTTGATAGCTGAAAAAGTATGGAAAACAAAAAATTAAATTAAAAAACCATAATAAATAAATAAACATATGAAATGTTAAACACAATGCAATAGATAATAATAAAGATTAAATTTTAAACAGTAGTTACATTCTCTCTTTAAACTCTCACGCTTTATTAGTTTTTTTATTATAAGTAGTGCTCGAAACCAAATTAAATTAATTAAATAAATAACAATCAATTGCTAGCAGGTCAAAGCTGCAGCTCAATCTCAATCTATTTTGCACTGCTCGCAGAGAATCGTTGCATGATAATTATCTTAAAGATTATATATTTAATTATATATCGATTAAAAAGTACCTTTGATATCTCTTTGAACTTGTACTTAAACCTGGCATTCAAAATATTTATCAATGCCACAAATAAGTATTTACAAGACACAACAATTTCAACAGAAATTGAGTGTTTTGTGTGTGTGTGTGTGTGTGTGTGTGAGTATCTTTTTGGGGAATGGGAATGGGAATGAGTGTGTGAACTGCGAGTATATTATGTGCTGCACGTTAAGAAGTGCAAATTATGCATACTACGTACTTACTACATAAATAAATAAGTACTTGTGTATGTACGTTTGTTTGTATGTATCTATGTGCATACAGTATGTACTTATGTATGTATGTACGTGTGTGCATACAATATGCATGAGTGTAATTTTGGCGCCCCGCTGCAAACAGCAAATTAGCATGAAGCTCACGTTCAACGTTTTCTACGAACGCAACAAACCGGCGACAAATCTGACAAAACAAAAAAAAAGTAAATTAAAAATTAAAATAAATAATATATAATCGTAAAAAATGGGAAAATGAAAAACACAAATTGTGCAACGTTGAATCACGCGCCAAACGATGACGCGAATGATACTTATTTGAATGAGAGCTAGTTACTGTTACTGTTATGGTAAGGTTGATTGTATTTACATTGTTGTTGATGAGGTGTTCATGTTCGTGTTCGTGTTTGTGTTTGTGTTGGTTCTCGTGATAATATTGGTGTTGGGAATAGCTCCCCCGGGCAGCCTAAAAAATGACCAATGGGAGCCAGCGGACAGTCAACTGTGGCTCGAGGTCAGAAACACGCGTTGACAAATTACTGAAATGGCCACAGAGTGGGGGCAAGAGGGAGGTCAGTAGCTCAGTAGCTCAGCCGACAGTCGACAGTGAATTATGATTATCTCGTGCTATGTGTATGTATGTGCTCATGTCAAACGTCATTCGCAGGTCTGAAAAACGGTTCACTGTAAATTCAACTTAGTTCAGTTCAGTTCAGTTCAGTTCTGTGGGACACTTGTGTTCATGTCTCTGTTGCAATTAGTCTTAAATTGATTTTGTAATCGCTAGGTAATGTTCCCATGCCCTACACTTGACACTTGGGGGGGATTTCCACTTAATATCTGCAAATAACTCGTCTCTTATCATTTGCATTTCAATTTCCCAAGAATCGATTTATTTTTAGCTTGAATTTTGTGAATTTGAAATAATTGCAAAGCCATCATGATATATTTGTATGGCTATTCATATAAGCTGATAAAAGTTTATAAATAGCTGCTGACGCTCAGTCTAATAATGAAATAATCAAACTGTCATTTATCATTATTATTATGGCATATAATAATTTTAATATGGTTTCCGTTTCTCTTTCTATTCCTATCTCAATCACAGCACAAATATGTCTAGCGATTCAAGTCGACGCATTCAGGTGCCTGATGAACTGAAGGAGGTGCTACTGCAGTTCTCCATTGCATATCTGGTTGAACAGCCCTCGGATTTAATTGACTTTGCCGCCGAATATTTCAACAAACTACAGGCTCACCGCCCAAACACAGCTACTAGCGACATTGCCGATGATCAGCAGAGCATTAATTCACAAGATGGCGACGGTAAGTTTAAATGATTTTTTTTATAATTATCAACAAAAGAATAAGCTATAATTTCTTTTACTTTTCTTAAAAAAATAAAGTCAATTACTATATTTAATCAAATGATTTATGTTTGAGACTAGTGCATAAATTTATAAGGATATTCTTGTAGCACTAAAAAACAAAACAAAAAATATATTAAAACAAAATATATACAAAAAGCTACTGTAGAGCAAGCTCGAAAGTAGGAAAAGTAGGACAGGCTCGGATTATAGTTATATAGTCGTGTTTACTAAAACATAATGCTTGCTTTAAGCGTGCTCTTGTAATCCGACATTGAAATAAGGTTCTTCTAATTGAGGAGGCAGTAGAATTTGTGACTTACACAAAACAATCTTGAACTGAGAAAGATATATGTAGATGAACTTGCATACCAGGTTTGGTGTCTCTAGCTCTTATAGTTCCTGAAATCTAGATGTGCAGATGTCTAGATGTTGGCTATATCGACTCAGCTTTAGATGCTAATTAAGATTATATAGACTTTATGGGTCTGTCACGCCTTCTTCTGCCTGTTAATAGACACTTTTGTACTTTTTAAAAGTGCAGGGTCTAATTAAGTACAGCTGCATTGCATTTCCATAAATTTATTTACAGACTTTATTTGATTAACAAGCTCAGTATATCAAAAGTAGTTTAGTCAATCGATGTGCAGCGACTTTATTAGAAGTTTTGAATCTGAAGAACAGTTTTATATGTATATCCATGTACAACAATTTTATAATATAACAAGTTTCGATTCCTAATCATATTTAAATAAGAAAGGAACCAACATCTTTTTCAGCTTGAATTACTTTTAAAAAATAGTTCTTTAAGTAACTTTCTTGAAGTTTTACTTTGTACAACTTATTAATATATGCTTAGCAGAAAATCAATAGTTAATAGCTAATTTGGTTCAGAGTATGACTAAATATGAGCAATACGAATATTGCGTGTCCTGACAACAATAACAATTCCTTACACTGACTGTCACGTTTGTGCGTCACATTTGCGGCATTGCTTTAACTACTTTAACTGCGTGCTGCAGTTTTCCTTTTTTTAGTTTCTTTTGGCTTGCTTTGTATATTTTTAGCTTTTAACTTTTTGTTAGTTTGGCGTCATGCAATTTGACGTCAAATGGGGCGTATGCGCAATACGCATAAATAACCGCTGAAGGTCTCGGCCCAAACAAGATTTGGACTAAAACTCTGCACTAAATTCTAATTATAAAAATACAAAACTAAATAAAAGGGAAACGCTACAGTAGAGCATGCTCGACTGTGGGAGACTCTGTATTTATGGGCAAAAATTACGCTGTGTAAAGATTGTAAAATAAGAGACATTACCAAAAAAAAACTTCTTACAAGACCCAAACTTTTTTATGTTAAATTTTACAATTTAATATCTGCACTATTGCAAAATCAAAAAAGTAGTTTGGCGTGCGGCAACTCTTAATTAAACGTTTAACATTTAATCTAAAAGTCCTAACGGCCCATTAGCTGAAATGCTAAAAATAACAATAATAAAGAATAACTTTCGATCGGACTTACGTATGATATAATCGGACTTACGTAGCAAACTTTCCTTTCTTCAAGTATATATTTCTAGTCAGTCAGGTTTTACACTCTTCGTCACTAGCGTGGCCTGCCATCCACGTTGATAGTCTCTGAAATCAAGGGGCTCCTATCGACATGCTTGTTGTACATATTTAACAAATTCACTCCTTATGGGGCCTGCCAACACTAACAATAATATAATATATACCTTTTAGCCCCTCTTTTTGCATGTTTGTTAAACTGAATTGACCCTTTGTACTTTTTAGGAACAGGGTCTAAAAGAAAACGAAAACGTAAAAGGCATAAAATTTTGTTATTTGTGCGTTGCGAATTGAAAAGTTTTTCGGGCTGTTGCACAAAGTTCGCGCTTGTGAAAAACTTCAAAGTGTGTGTTTCGAGTGTTGGTGTGTGTGTGTGTGTGTGTGTGTGCGTGTGTCTGTTACTGTATCTCATTATTTGTGATAATGCGACGCACGTGTGCAGACAATTAGCGGCAGCTGGTCACGCATCTTGGGTTATCCATGCATCTTTGGGTCATACATCTTCGACCGGCGGCACAGAACAAATTAAATAATAATGTTGATAAAGCTGTCAGGACACCAGGTCCAGGATGAAGACCAAGACTAGCCAACCTCTTTATATTTCTCTCTTTCTCTCTCTCTCTTTGTCTTTGTCTCTCTCTCTCTCTCTCTCTCTCTCTGTCTGTCTGCTTAGATTGCACTGTGTTGAGGCTGCCTTGCGTGTTTATCTTCCGGTTAATCAAACACGCAGCAAACTCAAGGGACGCCGTGTCAAGTGAGAAAATGTTGCCTGCCCTTTTAACTTCTCCCCACCTCTCTCTCTATCTCTCTCGCTTTCTCTCGCTTTCTCTCTGTCTTTCTGTCTAAGCATCCTCTGCTTCCTGTATCCTTCTATACTGCGTTTGTCATTAAAAATCTATTAATTGCGCACACAGCTCAAGAGCAGAGTAAACAGGCAAACAGGAAGAATGTTCTTACTCCTCTGCCTCTCTTTATGCCAGGCCTTTAATTACAGTTTGAAGCGTCTTGTCTCACTATTAGACAGTCGCATTGACCTTTTTTTATATGCTGTACTTTGAGCTGGAGCCAGAAATTATCTTTGGCTTTGCTCAGTGAAGCCTTCAAAGGTTTCGAAGCGAGTTCAGCTAAGCGAAAGAAGCACGCAAATAGCACATAGCTCAGCTGAGTGTATATGTATGTGAGTGATTGTGTGTGTGTGTGTGTGTGTGTGTTTGCCACACACCCTGTCCCATTTGAATCGATTGTTGGCTTTGATGTCTATTTATGGTCAGCTTGTTTGGCTTTATTTAAAATTGCTTTAAGCATTATACAAAAAAAATAAAAGCAAAGCAGCTCAACAAAATGTAGAATATTAAGCATACGCCGTGCGGTACGCACAGCAATTTTTGCGGGTGCCAAATTGTGGCTTAATAAGGTGTGCCGTGTGTGTGTAAATGTTGAGCATGTTGTACATTTTATTAACGCTCATGTTGGCCACAAAAAACTCAGCAACGAGCTATCAGGCTTGTGCAGCGACAAAGCGAGAGAGAGCGAGAGTGAAAAGAGAGAAAGAGAGAGGTGGGGGTGTTAAGGGGAAAGAAGAGAAGTTAAAGCAATGGGCGCCCATTGAAGCATGCCAATGAACAGCAGCAGCATTTTCGCAGTTTTCCTGCCTGGCTTACGCTTCAACAGGCACACAGGAGGTGAGAGGTTCAAAGGGGGTGGAGAAAATGGGGCGTGATGAAGCTAGGGCGGTTAAGGATTATGCCAGTGCCACGCCCCTTGACATGGGCTATGGTTGGCAGTTACATTTCAAACATTATTGACATGCCAGCGGCGTTTGCAGCAGAAAGCTCACGGAAATTGCTGGCCATGGATGTGAGTGTATCTGTGTGTGTTTGTGTGTGTGTATGAGTGTGTGTATCTGTGTGTGTGCCTCCTGTTGCGCTTAATGATAAATATAAAAACAAAAATGGTTCATGTTAATCGAGACAAAGCGCTGTGCTCAGTTTTTCTCTCTCTATATTTATACTCGACAAACAAAAGCTGACGACAGACGAGCTGCTTTTATCGTTGTCTATGTGTGAATTCTATACAAACACACACACACACACCGACACACACACACATTCACATATAGTGTTAGCTGTGTCTCTTGTGCTGTTGCCTACTTACGAGAGTACAGGCACTATTTCCGCTTCGGTTTGTCGTTTTGTGTCGACCATTTTCCTGCTCAAAGGATGCTGTGGCTCCATCAGCGGCTTTAGTCGCAGCTCAGACGTCACTCCGTTAACAGGAAGAATACAAGATAGATAGACAGATAGACAGACAGACAGACAGTCAGTCAGAGAATCATTCAGTGAGTTAGACAGTTAGATTGTCAGTTAGTCAGTTAGTCAGTCTCTCAGTCAGTCATTTATTTTGTTAACTCTGTGCGTCGCGTTGTCAACAACATCATTAACATCATCATCATTATCATCATCATCCCATTAACATTCACAGTCATCCTGGACCGCGTCTCATTCACGTCAGTGTCGCCTCCTCTTGCTAATGAAATTAATGCAGTCAGCTTTTATTTGCCATTTTTAATTAAATTTCGTTTGTATCGTATGTGTATGAGTATCTGTGTGTATGTGAGTGTGTGCTGTCTGTTTTTGGCTTCAAAGTCATGTTCAATCCGCATAAATTTAAACAAAAATAATAATTATTTACAAGTGCACAAATTGCCGACAATTTCCATGCTTAAATCCAAAGAAAACATTTTCAAAAGAGTTGACGCTCTAAACAAATTGATGAAATGACACAATATTATGTATTTAATAATTCAATTGTGTGTGTCAATCTCTGGAGTTCACTTCAAACACTCATAAAAGCAGAACAGAACCTTGGGATGCATTAATTAATCAATTGTGAATAGTTGAGTGCTAACTTGTATGTTGTCCTATTGTTTAATAATTAAATAGCCATAAAAGAGAACAAATGAAAGCAGATTTTGAATAGACCATTCAAGAGCATTAAAAGGCTTTTTTTAATTAAACAAAACCGGATTTAAAAAGTTTTTAAAATGATTTGATTGAAACAAAAGTCTAGTAATCACAAAAGTCTAATATCACAGCTGTTTATAAAGTTTGTTTTACTGATGTGCCTATAACATAAATCAACTAAACCACTTAATTAATTAACCGTCATCAACAGGACATTCACTGCATTTGATAAGGCAAACCACAAGTCTTTAGTTTAGCTTTTGAGTTGCAAGCAAATCGAGTCAAATACAGTTAATGATTAAACGCAAGACGTTGACTAAACGTGACTCCTTTCAATGTAAAGACGTGGGATATATCCTTGTCCTTGGATCCTGTCGCATTGCGAACTGAAATAAATAGTCGTCCTCTTTAACAGCTTAGGTTGAAGGATATTTCAAACTCTCCTAACAGTATGTCTAAGTGTATTGAGTGAGTGCGTGTGTGTGTTTGTGTGTGTAATTGCATCATCAAAGTGGCAAGTGCCACACTTGACACGACTTTAACGAATGGCAATGCAAACAGTTTTCATTTTCATTTCTCATTTTTTATTTAGCACTTTGATGATAAATCGAAGCGAGAAGTGTAAAGTGCGAAGCGTTGCAATTTTCAGATTTCTTGATTCTCTGACTCAAAGTTAACATCGAGTGCATATAAATATTTATAACGCATACGCAGTGTGTGACGGGCGTAATCTTTAAAAACTCTCATGTGCGTATGCGTGTTTTCACCTTGAGTTTTGAAACGTGTTTGTGCATAACAGGTTTGCATTTTCGTTGCTGAGAAAATTGGAAATAAATAAAAAAATAAAAAGCAACAAAATAAGATTGCAAACTGCAGTCGAAACTATAACTTTAACTACTTAATATTAAAGCACAAGCTACAAAAATTACAGTGCAATGTCTACACAAGTGTCTAGCAATTTATTGGCCGGTAAGCAAACACAAAAACCAATAACAACATGCCAAATATGACTACAAAAAAAAGGCACCATAAAATAACACATTTTGGACAGACCGTGTCACAGATACAGCTATATAGATACAGACACAACTCTAGCCATAGATACAGATACAGATACAGATACAAATATAGATACAAATGTATGAAAAACAAACTGAAAAGTTATAACAAGCAAGAGCAATGAATAATTATTGCAATAGGTTTAGTGGTTTTGTGGTTAACTAGACCAATTGTTTGTCTATCCATTCTGAAAGAGCTGAAATGATGAATTGCAAACATTTCTTGTTGGATCATCAAAGCGAAAGAAGTAGCCCAGAATAGTGGCCTATGTGAAAAGGCATTAAAAGTGCCATCCGGGCACAATTTGTGCAACTGCAGATACGTTTGATACATTTGCATTCCCATCTTCCAGTAGTTGTATCTACAAGTTTTGCATGTACATATGTATGTATGTATGTATGTCTGTACGAGTATCTGAATCTATATGCAGATAGTTTTGAGCACACAAACTAGATGACTAGATGTGTGGGCAGCTGGACATATAGATGCAATGTGTCTCCTCCTCATCTGACCCTCTTGTCCATCTCTCTGTTTGTTTGCGCTTCATTTCCATTTACATTGCGAGAGTGCATTTCATTTCGCTTAAACGTCTCGTACTCGTTTATATTCGATTTGCTGAGACATTTGTTGTTGGTGCAACTTGACGCAGCTGGATCACAAAAACAAATTTCACATATTTATCTCTGTGTATGCTGACGCAATACATTATGAGTTATGAGTACGAGTATTTGCCCCACAGTCAACGATTGCCTCAAGATGCTGCTAATGATATGAGCTAAAAACTGCATCCGTTTGCAGATCTAATCATTATTCATCTATCTATATAACTGACTCTTTATCTGTCCTCTGTGTCGCTTTTAATGTGCTCTATAATACACCATAAAAAAGTGGAACACCATTCTACTCCATTTCTGTGTACTTAAGCTAATGTTCGCACACATAAAAGCCAACTTTTCTGTCAGGACATTGTCCTCAATAGAGTCATTCTCATAGCCAAGCCCAGAAAGCAAATGAATTGTCCATTTTCATTATTTAGGCACATTCCATAAACACTTTTTGACTTTGTCAAGTTGAAAAGCTTAATTAAGCTTCATTAACTAGAAAGTTGACCATACAATTTACTTAATCTAAACTTTACTTCCAACATAAAGCATAAAAGGATTTGCAGTAAAATTTCCAAAGATTACCAAATTTATTATTTATTTAATCAGCAGTGTGACCAGCTCAATTTTAAATGTGCAGTTAACCGATAATGTGACCTTCTAAAAATATATTGTTCATAATTTAGGCAACTTAATTTAGTTAAAACATATTTATGGCTCAAAAATTGTTTTCTACAATCTTAAGTCAAGTATTTTTAAGAATATTTTACAATTATAGCTGTTTTTCTCTATTTGCATTTTGCAAATAACAGTGACATAATTTAGGCAATTGGCTTTAGCTTAAACATGTTTATAATTCCAAACTTATATAAAGCTGTAAAGTATATATTTCAAATTTGATAATTTAAACTAATGTTCTACACTTCCTTTTTGGACAGAGGCTAGACAATATATTTATGCAATTAACATTAGTTAAAATCCAAACTTAAAACAAAACTATTTAAGAATATTTATCACTTAAAGTAAATTTTCTACAATTTTTTGCTGCTAAGAATTTAGACATAACTTAATGAATTCACTTTAATTAAAACTTATATATGCATCAACATTTGTTGCCAATATTTAATTATATATATTTAAGAATATTTGACAATTAAAACATGTTTTCATGAATTAAGACATAATATATTTAATTTATTTTAACTATACCATATTTACATTTATAAATTTGTTATCTCCTTATTTAAGAATCAGACTATTATTTGACTATTAAAGCTAATTTTTCTGCATTTTCTTTCCATACAATTTCAGCGGAACCACCAGTGGTCCAAGGCTCACGTCGCAAATCAGTTTTCGCAGAGGCATACGATCCGGAAGCGGACGACGATGATGAGGGTGCCACTGCCATATTCCCCAAGACAGATGACCAGCGGGCACGTCTCATCGAGTCTGTGAAGAATGTGCTGCTCTTCCGTTCACTGGAGAAGGAACAGGTATGCTCAACTCATAAATTTGTAGCATATGTCAAGCAGATCCCAGTCAAGACAATTTAGACAACCGCAATAACCGCAAACACGATGCTATTGCGGTTGTTAGTCTGTGTGTGGCCAGGGTGTTTGGTGTTTGCTTGGAATGTACATACATATATTATTCTGCTCATAAATGGCTTTTGGGTTTATCCATTTACCAACATAGATGAACCAAGTGCTCGATGCGATGTTTGAACGCAAAGTGCAACCAGGCGATTTTATTATACGCCAGGGCGATGATGGTGATAACTTTTATGTTATTGAATCGTAAGTATTAAACAGAACAACTTCTCGTAAATTGCGCATACGTCACGTGGTCGCCCTCTTCCAAGTAGGCAACATTATTTTCACTCAGCGTATGCGCAATTAATTTACATTTATTCTACATTTGCCACAATATTTACGCAATTCATGCTCAATTTCCCATTTTCACAGTGGCGTCTACAAAGTCTACATTAATGACAAACACATTAGCACCTACAATCATACTGGATTATTTGGTGAATTAGCGCTGCTTTACAATATGCCCAGGTGAGAATAACCATAAGTATAAATATCTATATAAATACTTGTAGATGTCTAGTTTCTTCGTTCATATACCATATTCGTTCAATCAATAAATAATTCCGCTGTCTGCCCAATAAATGTGCTAATTTCTCAATTTTAATTCGACACTTGCATATTTTCAAGTTATTATTAATAGTGCCAAAACAAACACAAGCTATAACTTTGGAAAAAGTGAACCGATTTCCTACCGAATTGTCTTTTCAATTAGACGTTTTATTTGCTTGTTTAAGAAATTCTAAAATTGACAACAATTAAATTGTAAAAGTTGTATACTTAGTATTAACGAAGGTTAACTAAGCCAACTTGCAAGGAGAATGTCCTTTGATAATGATTTGCTCTCAAGTTCATTTCTCATTTATTTTTCATAATCTCAATACTTTTAATTTATTACAAAACCATTATCAAAATAACATTCTGTTAGATTTATTCAGCTTAAAAGAATATTTGGAAATAAGTAGTAAACACACCAGAACCATTTAAATAAAAAAATGTAAAATATAACCTAATATGATATAATTTAAATTAACTAATGATGACTAGAACTGATAAATTAAATTAAACATACAAATTATAGATTAAACCTAATTCTTAATCACAAGGTTTGCATCAAAATTATTAATTTTTGGAAATCTTGATCAAAGATATTTTAAGATAGGTATTTCAAGATATTTCGCGCAATTCAGTTTTGACAAAGTTACGTCAGTAAATAGGCCAAAACAATCGAGAAAATAAAATACGTTCCGAGAAAATTAATTATTTTCAATCTGAAGCTTTAGGCTTATGTGTTTTTAAATGACTCGAACCTCCAATTTTAAGATGCTGTAGGGTTACAGCCTTAATCTATTAATAAACTTTAGAATTACATATGGTATCGTTCATTAACTGAATTTTTCTCATTCCCTTGTAGAGCGGCAACCGTTCAGGCGGAAACAAATGGTCTACTCTGGGCCATGGACCGTCAGACATTCCGACGCATTTTGCTTAAGTCGGCATTCAAGAAGCGAAAAATGTACGAGGAGCTGCTAAACAGTGTGCCCATGTTGAAGGCGCTGCAGGTGAGAGAACTTTGCTGATCACTCATATTTTGGATATAGCTAACATCTCAAATATCTTACAGAACTACGAACGCATGAATCTGGCGGATGCTTTGGTCTCCAAGGCCTACGAGGATGGTGAGCGTATCATTAAGCAGGGTAAGTTTGACTCCACCTGTATAAAAATGATCATTTTGTAATGGTTTGTTTTCCGTTTCCATAACAGGTGATGCCGCTGATGGCATGTACTTCATTGAGGAGGGAACCGTGTCGGTGCGCATGGATCAGGACGATTCGGAAATTGAAATTTCAAAGCTGGGCAAGGGTCAATACTTTGGCGAACTGGCGCTGGTGACACATCGGCCACGTGCTGCTTCAGTTTACGCTACGGGTGGCGTTGTTAAACTCGCATGTAAGTCAATTTCCCTGAACCCCGTACTTCCCCTACTCTAACCTAATCGAAGCGAACAACGAAAACCTTTTTACATGATTCGCTTATGGGCATGGCCCAAATCTTAGCCAGCACTTTTAATGCTTTTGTTTATTGTTTTTTCTTCTTTTGTTTCGTCTAATTTGTTTATGCACTTACATTGACGTTCACTTTGGCACTATGCTGTGTGTTTTCTGTTGTGTTGTGTTGTGATTTGTGTATGTAGTTTTAGATGTTGTTTGTTTTGAGAGACTTTTGGGTCGTTGTAGTCGTCTCCTGCATAGTGGCATACGAGACTATCGCTATCTGGAACTTGATCTACGTGCTTACTTCGACAGCCTGCAGGCCTTGTAGAAATACTGTAGATTAGACAAGATGTTATAAACTATACTCTATGGAAACCCCAATTAGACTGTAGTTAACGTTTAGCTTTAATTGAATTCCGTCCAGTCCTAGACACGGATGCCTTTGAGCGAATTCTGGGCTTCCTCACCGATGTCCTCAAACGCAATATCCTGATGTACGAGCAAATGTTCACGGAAATGGCTCGACGCAATACCAATCTGTGAATGCAATAATCATAATAACAGCGATAACGATGAGAAATATGAATCTGCTTAGCAAGTAGCATCACCAATAGAAAGCATTAACATTATTAAGTATTTTTTTACAATTTATTCTTTTAACTTTAATTTCAATTTGTTCAAATGCCATAAATTTATTGTACATTCAGAGACATGATTAAAAATTTTACAGTTGCCAAGTGAATATCCAATTTATGGACAGTTTTTCATTCACAAAAGCCCCACACACTCGCACACACACATACACACTCCCATAGAGACACACGAATATCGAGTATACGCAGCGTTAAGCCTATCCCACAGATAAATGTCTGCTGCCGACACAGACAAAACTGAAAATCCTATTGCCCCCACGTCCAAAAATAATGTAAACAAAAGAGAGAAAAATTACGTTTCCATTGCGATTGGTAAGCGCAGATCCATAGATTATTTATGAGTTGAGGCGCCTGTGGTTGGGAAACGGGTTCAACATTAAATGGGTATTGTGAATCTTATGGTCAATCGACTGGTCTCTGGGAATTGGAATGGAAAAGGGCATGCAATGTTAATTTTCTGTCATATTTACTAACACATATTATATATAATTATTTTATTTAAAATTTAAATACAAGTTTCAAAATAGTTAAGGCATGTTTTATGTTTTGTCTTTCAAATATTGTATATATGCATATACTTATCGTACTTATTGACTAATTTAATAAATTATTTGTTTTGCTTATCAGTTCTCGATGTGAGAGCATTTGAGCGACTGCTTGGACCCTGCATGGATATTATGAAGCGCAACATTGACGATTACGAGTCGCAACTGGTGAAGATATTTGGCAGCAAAAATAATATCACCGATACACGATAAAAAGTCTGAACAACAACAACAACAAAATCAGCTATTACAACAACAACAAAAACAACCATAACCAGGCTAATGGGTTATTAGGACTCTACACAATTAAACGAAGGCATATATACAGCAACAACAACAGCAGCTATAACAACAACAGCAGCAACAGCAACTTCAGAAAAGGCACAACAAATACCAATACAAGCGCAAACCAAACAAACAAACACTCAACAGACACAACACACAAATTCTTGATTTCAAAATATGTTTTAAGCTGAGGCTGGATAATGAACTACATAAACAATGATAACCATAATATGATAACACGATATTGATAATGATAACGAGAAGTTGATGCTAAACAAAAGCGAAACTAAAAACAACAAAGAAAATAAATATTGTATTGTATGTATTAGCAATTGTAATTTAATGTATTTAATTGAAACAAAAAACAAAAAATCAAGAAAACAACCCAGAGAAGAAAACAAATTGGGCAGAAATAGAAAAGAAAAACAAAGAAAATCTATTTTTTTTGTGTGTCCTTAGCTCAAAAGAAATGTTAAGTGCATAGTTAATAGTCTTGTTTTTTTCTTACTTTTATTATTATTATTAATATATTAATAATTATAATACTAATTTGTTATCAATTGATTTACGCATAATTTAGCACAATATAGAAGCAAAAACTATATACAGAAAACTCGTTTAGCTTATGATATAAGTTTAATAATCGAAGCAACAACAACAACAACAACGTGTATTGTTTATTAAATATAATAAAAGAAGAATGATATATCAAATAGTCGCAAATGAACACACATCAAACAAAAAGTTTATATCTACAAAGAAACAACAAGAAATACAAATACTTATATAAAGTAAAAACTACACATATGCATAAAACAAATCTAATTTATTTATAAAATAAAGTAAAAAACCAATCATTGTACTAGTCTATATGTAAATTTGCTGCTTGCAGTGTTTACGAAAACAAAACTACAAAAAAAAAAAACATAAAGAAACAAACAAAAAAACACTGATGAAATGTTTCAGCATATAAACTCAAAATAAATACTTTGAAATTGTTTTAAAAAGAATTATATATATGAGACACGCTAAAGAAATGTTATGGACCCTTACCCGTCAAATATTAAGAGATACTTTTTGTTTTTGGGTTTCCAGCGAGCCAGTAACAAGCTCTTTCAATATTTTCCACAGATCTATTTCAAATGTTAGCCTCTTCCAAAAAATTTCAGCTCGTTTAACAACACAGCACAAGACGATCGATCTCAATATAGGCGAAATTTAATAATTAAACACATTCTTCAAATCGTTTAAATTACAATTTCAAATTCCAATTTAATTGGCTCTACAAAAGAGAAGGCTAAAGGCACAATCAATATATATGTTGCATGGGATCAACTTAGAAAATCTTTGAATATGAATATGAAATATCTATCGCAAGCAAATAATCAGATCTGCTCAGTTATTATATGGTATTTGATTATGGTTTAAAAATGGGCTCCAATAAAAAGAGTCCTAAAAGAGTCTATTGTAGTTAGAGAAAAAAGCGAAGCAAAGCAAAGCAATATCGAAGGCCTAGATGTGTACTTAGTAGAGTTTTGTTTACAATTTCAAAAACCACAACTACTAATATTTAATGTTTATGCGTTTAACACCACCCCTACCTCCCGACCCCCACACTCCTTTCCCTTTTATACTCTAAACTTTAGCACATATACATAAACAGAGGGAAACATGTAAATGTATCTGTATTTATATACTTATAACTGAAATGAGCTTAAATATGGTAAACCCAAACTCCAGTACTTTATAAACGTTACTTTATTGTTTGTAAAATGCGTAACTAAAACAAATCTTAGTCCGTTAATAACCTAAAAATAATAATAATAATGATAAACATATACAAGCGAGTATAGTTATGTAAAAACATATAAACAATTTAACTGGCATACCAACAGTCGAAAGGTGTTCACAAAACTACTTATAATAAAAACATAAATATTATAATTTAAAGAAGAAAAACAAAAACTTGTTACACGTGACAAAAATTAAACAATACAAAACGAAATAAAAGAAAAGAAAAAAAATCAGAAATTAGTAAAATAATAAATCAACAAAAATATGTTTAATCCTACATACTACTACTAATTGGTGTCTAGTCTATGTTCAAGACTTTAAAGCAACAAAATTCTTGAAAACAAAAAAAAATACAAAAACAAGGCGTACATAAAAATATCAAATGAGAAAATAAATGAAATAAATATGATAGAAATTATGAAGCGAAACTAATTATATAAGAAGCTGAAAGTGCTGGCCATTTTCTTCCAAAAAGTAACAACACAACACGCATACACACACGCACATCAACAGCCATACACACACACACACTCGCTCACACACACACAAACTAAAACTAAAACTAAAGCAACAACAAGCAAGGCTCAATAAAAACGTTGAAAAAATAAACAAAAAATTAAAATTTTCAAAATGCGCTAGAAATAACAATTCAAACTATTTGTATTTTAACTGTTGTGTTGTAATTTATGCATAGAGCATATTTAATTATGTATGTGAAACAAAAAAACAAACAAAAAAATACAAAAAGAAAACAAAAATATGTATGTATGTATTTAATGAGAATATTTAAAGTGTAGACACTGCTAAAGAAAACCAGAAAGAAAGAAAATTTCATTGGAAACTTGCAATAGGCGTTAATAAATTTAAGGAAAATTATATTCAATTGAAACGCCACAGAAGCTGCTGATAAAAGAAAAAAAAACAAAACAGAAAAGAGAACATCTTGAATTTATTTGCTTTTCATTTACCAATGCCAAAATATATATTTATTTGAATTTGTCATTTAAGGCGCAGCAAAAATTGGCATGGATATCGTAAATAGCTAACTATCTAAGTTATAGGATCAGATACCGGGTATTGTGACGCAATCAGTGCAGAGGCAAACATGACGAATGAATACAAGTTTAATAAAAGCGATTAAAACACAAATTACTTATATGCTGTTTTATTTCACACATATCGTATCGTATTATTATTCAAAAGTTTCCAAAATCGGAATTTTCCCCTTTTCCGCAAAAAGTTGTATCTTATAAAGATAGTGGATCTTTTCCCTTCTATAATTTTCAAATTTCAATCTCCGACTTTATAATTTTTATTCACTTAAAAACGTAGCTCCAAATACACTTATAATTTTACGGTGTTTAATATATGTTTATGTAGTTATTTTTATATGTATGTGTATATGTGTATTGTTTATTATCATTATATAATGTATAAAGAACTCCGATTTCGATCGTTCAGCTCCGACCGGTAATGCACGAATGATAAGTGAGGCATACTTTTGTTTTTCTTATTTTTTTTTTTTTTTGGGCCGCCAATTAAGAATTACAATGTGATCCATATTTGGAATTAAAATTTTATCAAGTTATAATTTATGTTGTTGTTCTTATTGATGGTTCTAATGCTGACGCTGCTGATGATGTTAGTGCTGGTGGTGCTGCTCATGGTTGCCGCTTTTTACCTCCAGGCTCCAAATGTGGGTTTAAAATTTGTATGTTGCTCGGATTGTATTTCTGTTCTTTTATTTGTTGTAGGAGGAAAAATTCATTTAAAAAATTGTTTGTTGCCTTGTGTAAAACTAGAAATCTAACTGTAAAGATCATCATCGCCATTGTCGCCTGGCGAATTAACTGGCATGTTGGTACCAGACCCTGAGGTGTTGCCGGCGTTACCGGGGAATCTGTAATCAATCAAAAGAAATCACAGTTAATAAACAACTCTTAGAAGAGACTTTGCATTTAGCTTGATTCACCTGAAGTTCTGGCCAAAGCCGCGCGACTGCTGCAAAGTTTGAGCAAACATTTCATATTTGCGAATGTCGTTGTCCGACACGGATCGACGAGCAAACTTCATTGCCTCCTCAAAATGTGCACGCGTTATCTCCGGCACTGGATCATCCTCATCCATCTGCAAATACAAAAAATAATATTAATATTGCCCAAGTTTAATGTGCGAAGTGAACTTACGTCCATTGCAGAGTTCTGGTTCTCGGCCCGCTCCTTTTCGCGACGAATTTCTGCTTCGATTGCCTGGCGAATGGCCAATTTGCAGGCACGCTGACAGATCTCAGTCAAATCGGCGCCAGAGAAGCCCTGCGTTACCTTGGCAATGTATGTTAGGTCGACCTCCTTGGCCAGAGGCGATTTACGCAAGTTGGCTTTTAGGATAGCCTCACGCGACTTATCGTCGGGCAATGGAATATAGATCAACTGATCCAAGCGACCCGGACGCAAAATGGCTGGATCAATGATGTCAGGCCTGTTGGTTGCACCAATAATGAAAACATTCTTCTTGGCACCCATGCCGTCCATTTCAGTAAGAATCTGGTTGATGACACGATCGGCAGCACCGCCAGCATCACCTGCATTGCCACCACGAGACTTGGCAATCGAATCCAACTCATCAAAGAAGAGCACACAAGGGGCAGCAGAGCGTGCCTTGTCAAAGATGTCGCGCACATTGGCCTCGGACTCGCCGAACCACATAGTGAGCAGCTCAGGACCCTTAACAGATATAAAGTTCGCCTGGCACTCGTTGGCAATGGCCTTGGCCAGAAGCGTCTTACCACAACCGGGTGGACCGTAGAACAAGACACCACGGCTGGGCTGCATGCCAAACTTGAGGAACTTGTCGGGATGCTCAACTGGATACTGTACCAGTTCCTGCAACTCCTTCTTGACACTCTCCAGACCACCAATGTCTGTCCAGGTGGTGTTGGGTACCTCCACAACAGTTTCGCGCAGAGCCGATGGACTGGACTTGGTCATCGCATAGCGGAAGTTCTCCATGGTGACAGCCAGAGAGGCCAACACTTCGGCATCAATCTTGTCATCATCCAGATCGATCAGATCCATCTTCTCACGGATTTGTTGAAGAGCTGCCTCCGAGCAGAGAGATGCCAAATCGGCACCCACATGACCGTGTGTCTCAGCCGCAATTTGCTCAAGATCAACATCCTCGTGAAGTTTCATGTTCTTGGTGTGTATCCGCAGTACCTCCAAACGGCCTGTGGCATCGGGAATACCAATATCGATTTCACGATCGAAACGTCCAAAGCGACGCAGCGCCGGATCGATGGAATTGGGGCGATTGGTGGCCGCCATAACAATCAAATGGGAGCTCTTCTTCATGCCATCCATCAATGTCAACAGCTGAGACACAATACGACGCTCCACCTCGCCGTGAGTCTTGTCACGCTTGGGCGCAATTGCGTCGATTTCATCAATGAAAATAATAGCCGGAGAGTTCTTTTCGGCCTCCTCGAATGCCTTGCGCAAATTCGATTCGGATTCACCAGCAAGTTTGGACATAATCTCAGGTCCGTTGATCAAAAAGAAGAAGGCGCCAGTCTCATTAGCAACAGCACGTGCAATTAGAGTTTTACCGGTACCAGGTGGACCGTACATAAGAATTCCACGGGGTGGCTTAACGCCAATAGCCTTGAAGAGCGATGGATGACGCAGTGGCAGCTCAACCATCTCCTTAATCTGGGCCAGTTGCTTGCGGCAGCCGCCAATATCATCATAGCCAACAGCATTCAAAGACTCCTCTTCCTCCTATAGCAAAGCATATTAAAATATATGGATAATGCTTATTAAACGCCCCTTTAATAGCTACTTAACATAATACTACTATAGCAAGAAATATTCGGCACGCCGAAGACATAATACACTATCGGAGTCCTGAATTCGATCGTAGTCCGAATTTAACAAACTGTTTTCAGAATGTGGGGTACAATAACAAATATACAAACTATAAAATTCTTTGAGATGTGTCCAGAAACAACAAAAGTTTTTTTTTTTATGGATCAATCAGCCCACAAAAAAGTTGCATAAGGATTTAAAACTGTGAGACTAGTTTGCTTAGAAGTTCACATGGCTACATCGACTTATCTCGTTTTTTTTTTGATCAAGAATATGTACATTTTGTAGAGTAGGGTATAGAAATATTTAATGGTAATTGTCTATTATGAGGCCCGAGTTTAAAAGAATTTTAGTGAGGGAACTTCTTGGGGGATGTCAGTGGTTTCTTTTCCAGCGCGGCTTGAAAATCCAATACAAAACACATGTTGTAATTTACTAGATTCTACAATTTTGTCAAAATGTATAGCTTTAAGTGTTAACTTTCAATGGTAGCTGCAGCGAAACAATTGATTTGCCTTAAAACATCCATATGCATTAAAAATTAAATCAGTGATGACTCCAACGAAATTTCTGGATGACAATTCATAATAATTGGTAATAATTGGACTCTTAATAGACAATCACCTATTTGTTTATCTACAAATAAAAGAAAACTTACCTCACGCTTGATCGGATCACCATCACAGAAGATGACAGTCTCGGGTGCCACAATGCAGTAGGGCTCGGGATCGGTGAGCACTACTTTGAACTCGATTGGGCGCATAGCGGCTCGAACAATGAAATTGTCGCCCATGTGAATAGGACGATAGGCTTCCAAGAAATAGGGTTTCAGATAGATCTCAAAGAGATTGCCCGTAACGCCCTCAGTGGTGTCATCGATGGGCAAGATGCGCACACGTTTGCCGTACTTAACATCCGGACAAGACTGCACTGACACAACATCCGACAAATGGACGCAAAGATTGTTGCGCACCACACGATTCATGCGAATCTTCTCATCTGGGCAGGATTCATCCGACAGAACAATGCAGACCGTCTCCTTGCGACGCTTGCCCTTCAGAATCACAGTGTCGCCACGGAAGAGCTGCAACTCGTCCATTTTCGCCTAAGATGGAAAGCCAGAACATTCGATAAGGTGAAGTTTAAGATGGAAAGCCAGAACATTCGATAAGTTGAAGTTAAGTGCCAATGAGCTGATGATCAACTGATGACGTGGCCATAATTAATGACTAAACATACCTGCGAAAGCGACACGACGGAATTATCATCATTCTGAGCCTCCTCAACAATGAGACGATTGGGACGATCCTTACGCTTCAGAATTGCCGTAGCGAGATCATCGCTGCTAAAACAAAGGTAAATGTTAAGTACTCATAAAAAATATTACACTCTAAGTAGACAAATAAGCAAAGAACCGTTTATCAGCTGAGCTTTGTGCAATTGGATGTCCCAAAATTTTCTTCTTTTTCAACTTGTCTTCCTGCTCACTCCTATAACTGCGCACAAAGTGAGTTATATCGTTGTCTACTTCCATGGAATGTTCTACATCATAATTGTCGTTGTTGCTATTGGTCTTATTGTTGCCAGAATTATCCGAACAGGAAGGATGTGGGCTATTATTTCCATCATTGTTGTTGGACATTTTTGATTTTAAATTGGGGTAACTCCCGTTTTGATTTATCTTGTTGTAACTTACATATATCAACGTTTTCATTTATAAAATCAAACTAGCATTATAATTTTCGTGGCTTACTAGGATATTTAAATATCGTCCATTACAACAACATCAACCCTAACTTGAAATCCCTGGGCAACAAAGAAACAAGAAAGGGCTGCAAAAACAACAGCAACAACACGAATCGGAAAATGGACAAATGGCGTTTTTCTTTTCGCTTGCCCTAGTTTCGCAACCCAGACGAATAAGTGTAAATTATGCATTGTGCAGTTTGCAATCAACTAATAAATACATTCCATTTATGCTAAATCTATTGCTTTTACCAAATGTCATGGCGCGCATTTGTATACAGTTTTCAGTCAATTTTCTTATGTGGCCTTTGAGTACTTTTTTCTCTAGGGCCAATGACTGCGCGAAATTGAAGCTGTCTCACCGCGAGCTCTTTCAGACTGTCGGCTTTCTTTTATCGCTGCATTTTGTGAGAATTACACTTACCCCTTGGAATCAGCCATATTAAGTGATTTGTGATTAAACTTTTCAACTTAAATATACAAATTGGCGCTTTTTATATTAATTATAAGACTTTAAAAAAGAGCACAACTCTTGTACAAAATCACAAATGATTGAGCTAAATATCTGCTGGGCTGCCAACTGGACAGAAGCAAACGAGTTGGCAGCTTGAGGGGCGAAAAGTGCTGAGTCGTGTGATAATTAGGGTTGAGACTTGACAAAGTTAAAGAAATCGATATTTTTAAATATACAACCCAGCTAAAATATCGGCGCTGCCACTTCTAGCTTATCAGGCATATTATTTGGCGCGCTTATTTAAAACTAAAATAATTGAATAAAACAACTTTTTATCTCGTTCAAGAAAAACTCTTTATTCCACGGTTGTGTAGAACCCTTGTATAAAGACATATATAAATACATATTATTTATAATTCTTATATTGAGTACAAAATATGTTTTTGCTGTTTGACATTTTGTGCAAAATACGTTGTTACATACAAAAATGTTAAGAACCAAACAACGAGTAAATGCTTTTTAGTAATTGTTCTGAAAAAATGTTGTCGTATTGTTTAAATATATATATTCTTTGTGGTGTTTTTGGAGTAATTTGGATTCGGACATTTAGCCAGCATGCACAGACTGAAACGAAGAATAAAGAGATAAATCAAATTAAAGCAAAATCATATTACATATATAGAGAAAACTCAAAATTGAATAGCAAATAATTATACAAATATGTACAAGAAATTGCCACACTGTAGAAGAAACATATGTAATCATAGAACTTCATATAATGTTGCTACATTTATCTACCAAGTCTTTTGATTGCCATTTGTTTTGCTTTGTATTTTGCTGCACTTGTTGCTGTAGCATCGCTTAAATAAACTCTGAATTGGAACGTACCCTGGCAATATCCACGCCAGTAATGTTCTTAACCAGCTCCGGCACTTTGTTGACAATTGCCAATACCTCGCCGGTCAATTTGGCGGCACCGATATCGCCTTGGCCACTGGACACCATCGTAATCTTTCTAGCCTGGGATAGTGGCGCAGCCACCTCGGCGGCCACCTGCGAATAGAAGAATTACATTAGAAGTTTTCCATGATGGTTCTACAAGACTCAGTGTACCTTTGGTAGCGTATCCAAAAGCATCTCGACCATGGCAGCCTCCCGATATTCACGCCAAGCATCAGCTTTCATTGCCATTTGCTCTGCTTCAGCCTTAGCCTTAGCTGCAATTGCAAATGCTTCAGCTTCGCCACGAATTTTAATCTAGAAAAGCATGAAGAACATTTATATGTTTTGTATCTTAATTGATAAATTATAATCTTACTGATTCAGCCTCAGCTTCAGCTTCCATCACCACACGCAACTTGTTGGCCTCTGCTATTTTCTCGAGACGATACTTTTCAGCTTCAGCTGGGCAACGCACGGTAGCATCCAGTTCCTTCTCACGACGCATAATTTCCTGCTCTTGCACAGCAATCTCCTGTGTGCGTTCAATGACCTTCACTTGCATCTGCTCCTCCTTGATGCGCTGCTTAGTCTTCGCTGCCTGCAGCTCATATGCCATATCAGCCTCGGCCTTCTTCGTCTGCACTTCGAGATCGTAAGCAGCCCTCTTCAACTCAAAATCACGCTGAGCTTTGGCAATATCAGTGTCATTAAGGAAACGGGCAGCCATCCTCTGCTCCTCGGCAATGGCCTCCTTAATATGTGCTTCAGCACGGGCCTCAGCCTCACCAATTCGAGCATCGCGCTTCACTTCAGCCGTGCGTGCCATACCCAAAGATTTTAGATAGCCCTGTAAAGATTGATAAAGAAACGGATCGTGTTACGAAAAGAAGTCACAATGTCATGGATTAAGAAGACTCCAAAACATGGACCAATCCATACGCACCTTGGAGTCGCCCTGGTTAGTTTAACAATGAGTCGTATGTATGTACATGCAAAATATATAATATTTTAGTTACTCAAACATAAATGACGTTCCTAAAGAACTTGATGTGTGCATCGCATTAACATTGTGCCGTCGCATATATGTCTAATACGTAATTATTATTTTACTATAAATCAACTGGATAAAATGGATAACGCACCTCCTCGTCGCGCAAATCCTTAATTGTGTACGACACCACAGTGATGCCCATGTTGGCCAAATCACTGGAAGCCACTTCGAAAACCTGCTTGCTGAACTTCTTGCGATCTTTGTAGATCTCCTCCACGGTCATAGATCCCATTATAGCACGCTGATGACCCTCCAATGTAACGAGTGCAATGTGATTTATTTCCGACTCGGATTTACCCAGAAACTGCTCGCAGGCAGTCAGCAGCATATCCTCATTCTGTCCCTGTACCTTCACCTGGGCAATGCCAGTCACAGAGATTGGCACGCCTTGACTGGTGTACACACAGGGACTCTCCACTTGTAACGTCATAGTGTTCAGTGAAATTCTACGAAGGCAAAAAGGGCAAAATCAATGGATGAAATGATGTCATTTATCAAGGTCGTTTTCATTAATTACCGCTGGACTTGTTGAATCGAAGGCCAGACAAAGGCGCGACCGCCTGGCACTAAAAGTGGCTTCATATAGCAGCATCCTAACGAAAACAAAGATTATATATTTTTTGTTTACAATCAAATCAAAACAAAATATGTAAGTATGTAATGCACGTGTATGAATGTTGTGCATACAATGTTTGTATGTGAGTATTTGTGTATTTTGCCGCAACGCCGTTCGTTTGGTGCGCACGCACGGCTTCGGTCTCTATTTTGCTTGTACATAAAAATCGATAAGCAGTGACGTCACTTGGGGGTGCTACCGAACCCATTTTATTAACAAGTAGTTTATAACATTTGTAATTGTCTTTTATAGTAGCATTTACCTGATACGACTAGTGCCTCGTTTGGGCCACAAGTCACAAAGCCCCAAGTCATTATAACAAACTAGAATTTACTTTCGATTTCGTCTCGATTTGTTTTTCACTTTATTTGGTATCGTTTGTATTTTTCCTTTTTGGCGATGCTCTTATCAAACCCGCATTAACAACACCGTTGCTTAGAAAATTGTTGAGATTCGTAATAAAAATAACACAAATATATTTCTATAAATATATGTATTTAAACTTTTTGCTTCGAGATATATGTTCGCAAATAAGCGACCGGTTCGGGAAACACACAAAAAGCAACTAAAAATTGGACTGGCGCACTGCGTTTTGCGTTCTAGATTTAACCCTTAGTTGATTCTGTGGGGCCCATATGCTTACCTCCAAGTGGGTGATAAGAACGATAATTGTTTACAAACGGTTATGTATATTTTTGAAGATTTATTCTATAAATATTGAGTGAACTAGGTACAGTTGCAAATTTGGTTCTTAAATTTACTTAAATCTGTATATTTAAAATATTACAACTGATGGCATTCTCATGGTATAATTTGGTAAAAACTATATAATAGAGTTGCATTGAATGTAGGATAAAACAATGTGTATAAACTTAAAATACGATCCTAAAAAATACATACAATTTCTATTCAAATATTATTGAAACAGTCGTTAGAACTACATTGAACTTGATTGCCACATTAATGACTCGAAGAAGAGCTGTCTGTAAAATACGGATGCTGCATAGCTGCTTCTGCGCTAATTCTCTGATTCGGACGGCACACAAGAAGTTTTTGCAATAAGTCACGGCCCTTTGAATTCAGTCTTGGTACAAGTTGACTCCACGAAGTGATTGGTGGAAAAGCTAAAAAGGGTTCCAAATAATAATGTTAAATAGCACATTATTTAGTTAATAAATATCGCTTACTTACTAGAAGACTGACACAACTTGAAAAACAGCAAGCAATATTGCCGCATTATTAACTTAAAAATCATGTTCTTTGGGTTATGTCACTCTTCTAGTACATGAGCGATATGTAGTTAGAAAGACGTACATGGAAGCGCCACATAATCGGATAGATGCGAGACACCGGGCCAAGATTCTTCAGTTGGAGTGCCAAGCACGCGGAATATTTTAAGCAATTGGTCAATCACATCAGAGCCTGGGAAAAGAGGACGACCTGCATCAGCTAATTCCGCTAATATGCAGCCGGCTGACCACATATCAATGCTAGTAGTATACAATTTAGCGCCAAAGAGCACATCTGGTGGGCGATACCACAGCGTTACCACCTCAGCAGAATAGCATTTAACGGGAATGCCAAAGGCGCGGGCCAATCCAAAGTCAGCCAGCTTTAGTTCACCGTTCTTATTGATGAGCAAGTTTTGCGGTTTCAAATCTCGATGCAGAACGTTATGGCTAGAATAAATAGATGTATGTTAAATTTCTTTTTAAAATCGTTTTCTATTAAAACACCCACCTGTGACAAAAAGCCAAGCCACGCAACAGTTGCAACATAAAGCTTCGACACACTGCCATATCGATTTCTCCATTCAAACTGTCAAAGTATTTTTTTAGGTCCTGATCGCAGTGTTCAAATACCAGTGTCAATTTTTTATCGGAGTGCAGCACATCACATAACCGAACGATATTTTTGTGCTTCAATTCCTATAGAAAATAGATTTGACGTTCAGTTTTTAATTGACCTCCGGTGCCTAAACATCGCAAAACAAACCTTCAGTAGGCAAATTTCTCTCAGCGCGGAACTTGGCACACCCTCGTCGTCCTCGTCCAAACGTACTCTTTTTAAGGCAACTATTTCCATAGTGTCTCGATTGCGGCCCTTGAACACTGTCCCGTAAGTGCCCTCACCAATTTTTTCCATTTTGTCATATTTTTGCATGTTTATAAATTAAAATTGTCTCGCGATTACCTGAAAAACCGTGCGGGCTGCCAGACTGTTGTAAGTCAGCTGTGAATGTCCGCCGAGTACCGTGAAGTTGGCTGTGAATGAAAATAAGCTTCGATTGTCGTTTATCGGAATAAGGCGAATTGAAGTGATTGCGATACGGTTGAGATTAATTTTGAAGTAAACATTTTTCAAAATCATAAGTAAAAAAAAGCGGATTAATAAGTGATAATTATATATAAAAACAATAAAACACAACGAAATTGGGACAAAGAGGTGACAATCCTGGGGGGCCAGCTTGGTACGTACGTCCAATTTTGGCGCCACCTCATGTTTGCTAGGGCCTCTTTTTTAGAACTACAATTTTGTCGTGGTATTTTGGTGTTGTTTGCGTTAGCGACTGCTGTGTGTGTCTGTCTTGTTTGTCGGCTACCGTCGTAACGGACGCTTTTGCCTTATTTATTACTTATTTATTTCATTTTGTTTTCCTTCTTTAAGGTAAAAATGGAGGTTCTTAACGATGATATTATTATACGTATACTGAGCGATTTGGATCTACAATCCCAGACAACTATAATAAGTGTGCATCCACGCTTTTTCAACTTGATGTCCTTTGTTTGGAGCTCCCAGTACAAAACGGTCAACCTTTCCTTGTTTGAAGCTGACTTTTCTACTGAGCAATTGGATCATTTCTTTCAATCCATTTGCAATACTGTAAAAGTGATCCGTTTAAGATTGATGACATGGGAACAGTATGAAGTGCTTACCAGCAAAGTTTATCCAAAAGTGCATGATTTTCGCTTTGCAACACTTCCAAGCAACCTTTTGACCGATGCAGATATACCAAAAATCATTAAATCGTTTCCAAATCTGACTACATTTAGTCCGCAAGGAAATTTTTCGGGAGTACATTTTTCCAAATTTCCTCAATTGGAACGGCTTACACTGACATATTGTAAGAAGTTTGTATTAGAAAACCTGGTAAACATCATGAAATCTGTTCAGCTTAAAGAATTAAATCTCTGCATGTCGGATTCAAGATCTTATCAATTTATTGATTTAAAACTGCCGATGGAGTGTGTGGAGAATCTAGAATCAATCAAATTTGACTTGGAAGAATTGCCATGGTTTCAGGATCGCTTAAAAGATATGAAGAATTTGAAAGAGCTAACCTTTTACGGGCCAGAGGAACGAAATACGCTTAAATTACTTCTTAAGGAATTGGGATGCTCTACAAAAAATCTTCATCTCAAAATCTTGGAGACATGCAACGCAACTGAGACATTTCGAACCGTTATCTCAGCTGGTGTTCGCATTGATGTTCTTAAAATTGTCACAGATGACTTAAAACTGCAAGACCACCAACATTTTGCTAGTCGACATTTTGATAATATAAACCAGTTGTATTTCAAAAGCTGTTTCATCGAAGAAAAAGGCAGTTTTAACAGCTTAATGTTCAACATCGACAATGTGGAGTTTTTAAGCTTTGAGCAGTGTCTATTTTATTTTAATAATTACAAGTTTGACGTAGCAGAAATTATCCAGAGCCGTAATAAGCCACTGCAAGTCAATCTACATCAAAATTACTTCGAAGAGACGGTGAGTAGTAACTATTAATATTTTAAATTTATTTATTTATATACGTTTTATTCCTACAGAAACTTCCTTGGGTGTGGAGCACTGATGGCGAAAGTTATTTATTTAATATCGTCGAGGGCAGAAATTATGATTATACTTATGAGACTATATATATGACATTACGGTAAATCATTTATTTAAATTTTCTGATATCAGTAGACATTGTTAATAAAGTCAAACTCATACCAAATTTTCACTGTACTTATTTTATAACACAGTAAAACATAGACTTTTTTTTAGCAAGTTAATTGGATCCAACAATTTTTCGAAAAATAACTGCAATACTTCATTCCGATAGGTCATTGGGACATTTTGTACCATAATTTTTAGCTTGGGTTTGGGATATTTTGTACCATAAATGTAATATGAAATTGAAATTGTAATAGGTCTTATCTCTAAACAGTTATGATTAGTAAAAAAAATAAGATCAAATTGATATAAAACAATGTAATTATAAATTTAATAAAATCAAGCGAAACATTTTAGTAAATGTTAGGATGGATAGATGCCCGTAAAAAACCCTCAGGGGGAAGTTGCTCAAACAAATTCTCGAAAATTCGACAACACTTTCAAAAATGTATGCAAAATATCAATTTAATAGCATCTTGTTGCAAAAATGAGTACAATTTCAGTTGAGTAGTTTTTGTTTTGAAAAGTAATCACCACAAACGAAAAAACATCTATCGATATATCGATAAGTCTATATTTTTCCTACAAACCTAGTAGCCAGCACAAACACACTAAAATAAATAAAATAAGATAAAATATATTTTAATAGATTTGTGCATTTACAATAATCCCTTTGTTAAACTATAATCAACAGAAAGTCTTGGGTGAGTTCCATGCAACAGCGCAAAGTGAATGAAAGGTGAAATTTTATGCGCATTTCGACACCTTTGTCAACGCTTTTATTTGCGCAAAATAATAAGTTGAGCTGTTATTGGTGGTAGCCCAGTACAAACATACAGAGGCAGTGGAAAACGCAAACAGTAAGAACTACACGAGAGAAAACAAGAACTACAACAATATCAGCGGAAACGATCACAAGAAATGGCTAATACTAATATGATTAGCAGTAATCACAATAGTAACAACAGCAACACCAACAGCACCGCCTACACTTACAACAATTACAACAGTGCTAGTGCGGACAGCGGCAACAGCAGCGGGAGCAACGGCGGCGTTGTTGTTGGCAGCGAGGTGCAAACGTTGCGCGAAGTCTGTAATATGCTGAATACAGGCGCCACAAGCAATTATATGATACCAACAGGTGGTTGTCCATACGATCACATTATCACAATGATGCGTGGCCTTAACCTGCAGGACGACGGCATTATCTTGAACAACAAAATAAAGGCAATCGAAACGGACTTCTGCAACATTGTGCGCGACGAATCGATGCTATGGTATGTATATAAATTGGTATATGTACATATATGTATGTATGTATATTTATGCATGGCGTCGTCCATTGATGATTAATACATAAATATATATTTATGTACATATGTATGTAGTGTTATTGGCTAGTATGTAAGTACGTTTATTTCCGTAAAAACATACATATCTATAAATGTATGTACGTAAGTTGCACGTACGTCAGAACGTATGTATATTAATATTTACAACCTTTATAAAACGGTGTCGCAATTCAGGCAATTTTCATATGTAAATCATTGCAGAGCAAAAGTAGAAATGAGAGTTTGGTAGATCGTCAGAGAGCAAGAGAATAAAAGAGTATGTCATTTTCCCGCCAGTTGGATTAGCAATAAAATATCCATAAAGCTACAGTAGAGCAACCACTACAGGGGCAGACCCTGTACTTATGAGAAAGGGCAAATAGTGGTGAAATCAAAACATCTTATACTTTGCATGTTACAATTTCTTAAAGTCAATGAGATCTACAAAAAAGTTACAGACAGACTTGGCTATATCGACTCGGTTGTTGATGCTGATCAAGAATATACTTATAGATACACTTTATGGGGCCTGGCACGCCTCCTTCTGCCTGTTACGCACAGTTGTTGTCCACGAAACTTAATAGACCCTTTGTACTTTTTTAAAGTACGGGGTCTAAAAGGTATAGTGATGCACGTTTTCGATAAAACGAATTGTATGTATGTATATGTACCTGCGTGTAGCATAGAATTTGTTATTTATTTTACTTAAGCAGTACAAACAAAAGTTTTTGCAGCTTATCAACCTCGTATGCTTGTTGTATTTTCTTATTTGAGGCAACAGTAATAACTAGTTCATTTAAGTGCAATTTTCGCCTGGTAACAATAATTCGTTGGCATTCATTTATTTCTTATATTGGAAATAAAGAGAGAAGAAAGCTTTTCTTCCCTTAACAAAATCAGGGAAGGAAAACATCGTTAATGAACTCGTTAGGCTTTCACAGATTTTAAAATTTTCCAAAATTATTTGCCTACTTTTGTATGACATATTTTATATATAGTTCTCATTGAATTTCTTGCAGCGAATCAATGGATTACATGAACAGCAAAGCTTTAAACGACGCTGAAACAGCTTTGAAATTCGCTTTATTGTTTTCGTCGCGCAACTTTGATGCCCTGGCGATGAAGGAGACAAAAGTGCGCAGCGCCATGCTTAAAATCCTGGAGACGAACTTTCTCAATGCAGATGCGTACCGACAGCACGACAAGAATCGTTTGTACAACTCAATAACACTGTTGGGCGAGTATTATCATCGTGTGAGGTTGGCGGATAATGCACCGATTACCATTTTGGGTGATTCCCTGCTCAATTTGTTAACGCGTGAAATCAACGACACCACAGTGGTGATGAGTACTCGCCTGGCCCGTTTGGTGCTGTCACAGATTACGCTCAATGGCGAAATAATGAGAACACGACACAAGGCGGATATCGATCAACTGCTGTATCATGTTAGGCGGCATCTGATCATGCAACCAGCGTTGACTGCCAAAGTAAAAGCAATGCTTTTAATGGTGCTCGACTTGTTTTACAGCCATTTCAAGCATGTGGGCCACGAGCTGGAGGCCATGTACACAGACTACCTGGTTGTCGATGACGACGAGGATGATAGCATTAATAACAACAATGGTGAGGAGGCGCAACCACAGGCAGATACCTACAGCCGAAAGCATGAGTCCGCCTCATACAGTGAGGAGGAGAACGGCAGTAGTGCCAATACATCGGCACAGGAAGTGCCAAAGAAATGGAGTGAGCAGGTTTGCGAGGATTCCCTGTGTGACATTGGATTTGGCGATGCGGGAGGCAATGGCGACGAGCATCAGCAGTTTAACAGTGAAAGCACTGGGATTGCATATCAAGGCCATGATACATCCAATGTTGGTCGTCAGGCCAGACGAGGCTTTCAGCCCCGCCATGCGCCGCGTCCTCTAAAGCAGTCTCACTCACAGGCTCTGCATGCCGAGTAAGTAAATGTAGAAAGTCTTCAATACGAAAGTGATTTAAACTGAGATCCTTTGCAGAAGCATCAGCTCCGATCAGTATCCATCAATGGCTAGCAGCGAGGATCGCGATGAGACCAAACCATTGCCCAGCTGGCGAAAGACTCGTTTCAATCGCACGAATGATGGTGAGCAGAATGGACGATCACGTCAAGATCAACAGCGGCGATACAGCATCAGTTGTGACGACGATCATCATAGTGTGCGAAGCGAAGGTGGGAACAATCTGCGTTTATACAGCATACATGATCGCAGGAAGCACTCGCAAGAGCGTTATGAACGCAATCTTGGCGGTGGCGCTAATTATAACAGCATTGTTAATTCAAATTGGGACCAGCGCGATGATCGCAGCGAACGCTCTTACATTAGCAACTATGAGCGAGGCAACAACTACAAGCGCGGTGGGCGCTATAACAATCACAATCGTAACACGTACGACAAGCCACCTCGCTTCCAAAAGCAGCAACAGCAGCAACAACAACAACAACAACAGCAGCAGCAGCACCATAATCAACAACACAAGGATCATCAGAAAATTCATAGCGAGACCTGGCGACGATCCAATACAGCCATAAACAATTCATATCAAGATGAGAATTGTGCATTTAACTCAAATGGACCAGAGTCAAATAGTCGCAGCTCATCGCGTGCACGCACGCTCCCACGTCCACCCAAGTCCCAAATGGATGAAGGAGCCAGAAAGCCCAACTATCGTTATACTCAGAGTCCAACAAGTGGTGCTGGCGGAGGTGGACCACGCAGCTTTCCTCGTTACAGCAGCCAGAGCAGTTTGGCAAGTGAAGCGTCCAGCACTTTTGATCGCCGTCAGCCACCACCACATCACAATCAACACCAGCATCAACATCAACCACAGCGTCATCGCAACTTCACTCGTCGTTCACAGCCAAATATACACCAGCCACAGGAGCATCAAGAGGGGCATCCACCACATCAGCAGCAGTCACAACAGCAGCCACAGCGTCAAAACGCTGACAATTGGCATGAGGCTGGCAAAGATGACAGTGAATTGGTGCGTAATGCACAGCAGACCACAAAGTACATGAACTATCTGTCGGCGAAGAAATGAGATAGAAATGCGCGCTGCAAAAGAGCAAAAGTACATTGTCGCAGTAAAAACTACAAATGATGTAAAGAGTGATTACAAAAAGCACGAGTATCATTTTGTAAAGTAATTTAAATGTTTAAAAGTCTGCAACGAGATTTTGCTTGTAACATTTCTACCTGCCCCAATTTCTCGTAACAATTTGCTCTCCACTAAACTTTGTAATTGCATATTTTTGATTTTTGTATTTTTTAATTACGGATTTTAAGCATATAATTTTTCAATTATTAGATTATAGTTGTGCCGTTTGTTTATAAAGTTGTATACTGTATAATCGTGTAGAGACTGTTTTGTAATCTACAATTGAGCTCAAATGTTGAACTTATCTCGTGGCCATTTGCATCCAATCTCCAAGACCCGCCTCAAATAAATAGAACTTATCACAATCTACCCAGGCTCAAGCAACATAACAACAAATACATACAAATACAAATAGTAAAATCGGATAGAATGCTCTAATCTATAAAGCAATTGTAAATATCTATTGTAGTCACGACGGATCAATCAGCATATATATACCCCCACACTCACACACATAAATACATATATACACATATATAGGTACATTCATAATTATACACCAGCATGTTTTATACATTTTTTCTTAGAAACTAAGTACAAAAGTCATAAACATGAAACAAAAATCCTATTTCTATTATAATTGTATGAATAAAATTTTGTTGTTTAAATGTTACATGCACTTTGCGCAAGTTGTATTTTAGCTAAATATACATACATAAACATATACCTAAATGTCATGTTACAAATCAGATTCAGAAGATTTATTAAGAGAAATATACATATACACATTTACATGCATACCTTATAAAGAAAGTTATTATAAATAATTGATGAATTGAAGAAGCATTGTTCATGTGACAATTTGTTGAAACAACAAAGAGCCAGAAAGAGAATTGAAAATAATTAAATTGAATATATGACAAATATATATGCATAGTTATAGTCAGATACATATACGTATTTTAAGTATAACAAGCGTTTAAATATTAGATGATATATACTATATGTACATGTGTTTTAATACATATGCAAATATATAGCCTGACACTAACATCTTTAATAAAAAATATTTCCAAGACTTTGAGTTGAAATTTGTAATTTATTTTAAAAACTAAGTACTAACAAAATATTTGAAAAACATTCAACATTACAAGGTATTTAAAACATGCATTGCACTGTTATCTGTGATGTTTAAAACAACCTCAGATGATGACAAATTAAATTGGATTTTCGATCGACCTGTTCCTTGGGTGTAACCACCAAAGACTTTACAGTTTTCAAAGCTCAGTTCACCGCAAATATGGGGCATATATAAAACTCTATGGGGACAAATACACATACATAGTTTAACGTTAAAATCTTTAATAAAAAATATTCACAGTACTTTCAGATAAAATTTAAAATATATATTTTAAAAGCTAGTAATAAGAAAATATTTGAAAACATTTAACAATACAAGGTATTTGACATGCATTGCACTGAGATTAGCGTTGTTTGAATGAACCACAGATGTTGATAATTTGATTTCGATTAACGTTCGGCCTGTTCCTTGGGTGTAACCACCAAGACTTCATAGGTTCCCGAGCACACTTCAGCGCGATTATTAGGCATATATAAAACTCTATGGGACTGATGCACTTTTCCAAGAAGTGTACGACCCTCATATACACCACGACCAGTGTACAACGGTTCGCCGGTTTCGGAGTAACCAGATTTTAGGGCGTTCGGAGGAATATCACCATTTGACGCTGGCTCCCATTTGAGTTCACAATCCGTGAGGACCAACAAGTCGGCCTCCGTGTTTAGAAAGTGAGCAGAGCAACCCCATGGTGCGTAGACTCCTTTCTTTTGCGGTACGTAGTTAGCAGGTAGAAGATCTTCGTCAAAATAAACTCGAGCCACGTACGTATCGAATCCCTCGTGATCTGTGCCGCATTGAACGGCACCTTCAAGGTCAACAGTAGCAGGGGGATCACTTAAATCCATCGGTACCCACTGGATTTGCAAGCGTTCCATATTTTGCTCCTCCTCCACTTCGGTTCGTTCGGCGAAATTCAAGAATATACGATGCGTACGCTGGCGATGACAATTGGCACGACATTGTGGACAAGTATGGGAACGGTTAAGCCAACGGTCAAGACATCCTTTGTGGAATACATGGCCACAACTACTTGTTGTATATATTATATCATTAGCGTTGTAAAACTCATTGCAAATCGCACACAAGACATTAAGTGACTCAGCCCTCGAAATTGCTTCTGCTTCCGCTTCCATGTTGCTTTTCTTATTGTTATTGCCGTACTAACTACAATTCTGACTTATCACTGTCTGTGTACTCAACTAGTTTCATTTCATCAGAAACAGAAACTCAAATAAAAAGCAAACACGACACCTGCGTTTGTTTTTATTCGTTATTTTGCAGTAACTTACTAATCGATATCAATCGAAAATACATCGGCTATCGAAATCGTTATTACATCAGCCCTGGTTTTGTGCACGTTGTGTTTATTTTGGTTGCTGTTTATGCTTCAAATATGCAGCGAAAAGAGACAAATTCCTTCCAAAAACTGGGCTTGCGTCCTTGGCTGGCCAAGCAGCTGATGAAATTAGGTAAGCCTCGTATAAAGAAAATACTGCCAACGAATAATGCCAACAAATTGTCCATTTTCCAGGCCTCAAGGGTGCGACGCCAATACAAGAACACTGCATACCAGCGATTTTGTCCGGAAAAGATTGCATTGGTGCTGCTAAAACAGGCTCTGGCAAGACGTTTGCCTTTGCTTTGCCCATATTGGAGAAACTGAGCGAGGAGCCTGTCAGTCATTTTGCCCTGGTGCTGACACCCACACATGAGCTGGCATACCAAATATCTGAGCAGTTTCTGGTGGCAGGTCAGCCAATGGGTTTACGTGTATGCGTCGTTTCTGGTGGCACAGATCAAATGATCGAGAGCCAGAAGCTAATGCAGCGGCCACACATTGTTGTTGCCATGCCAGGTCGTCTGGCAGATCACCTGACGGGCTGTGACACGTTCTCCTTTGATAATTTAAAGTATTTGGTCGTGGATGAGGCTGATCGCATGCTCAATGGAGATTTTGATGAGAGCTTAGCCATAATCGAGAGTTGTCTACCAAAAACCCGACAGAACTTGTTCTTCTCGGCCACAATGAAGGACTTTATTAAGGATTCCAGCATATTTCCGATAGCAAAGGATGTGAGTGATTAATTTATGTGTATTTAAATTACTTTTATAAGAATTTATTGTTTTCAATACAGTGTATAGAATGGTCAGAGGACTCTGATGTGGCCACCGTGGACACCCTCGATCAGCGTTATTTACTCTGCGCCGACTATGATCGGGATATGGTGCTAATTGAATCTCTGCGTAAATATAGAGAGCATAATGAAAATGCCAATGTTATGATTTTTACAAATACTAAGAAGTAAGTGGAACATTACTTTTAGTATATGAATATTATCATACTTATTATTGATCATTGCAGATACTGCCAACTGCTGTCGATGACGCTGGGTAATATGGAAATTGAGAATGTTTGCCTACATGGTTTTATGAGACAAAAAGAACGCGTAGCAGCGCTCAGCCGCTTCAAGTCTAATCATGTACGCACGCTAATTGCCACAGATGTTGCGGCCCGTGGTCTTGACATACCCAGTGTGCAGCTGGTGATTAATCATATGCTACCGCGTACACCTAAGGAATACATTCATCGTGTGGGACGCACAGCCAGAGCAGGACGACAGGGGTTGTCAATATCTATATTTCGATTTCCCCGCGACATGGAACTCCTGGCCGCCATCGAAGCAGAAATTAACACAAAGTTAACCGAACATCCCATTGATCGTATGTATCAACAACAAGAATATATTCACCTACGTATATCCTTTTCACCATATGTATATCCTTACAACAACAATTCACATACGTATATCCTTTTTAATAACGATTAGAGCGCATGGTGGAGCGTATTTTCATGCAAGTGAATGTGACACGTCGCGAATCTGAGATGAAGCTGGATAACAATGATTTTGATGAACGTGCTCAAAACTACAGACGCAAGACTTGGATAATGGAAGGCAAGGATCCAGACGAAATGGAGGCGCGGTAAGCTCACTGAAAAATCTCTTAAATAAATATATAAGTTAGAATCTTTTTACAGCTATCGTAAACAACAAAAGGATAAGCTACGAGAAATACGTCGCAAGCGTAAGCAGCAACAAATAGAGTCAGCAGCCAGTGAGGAAGGTAAAGCAATGTTGCTCGATGAACGCTTTAAGTCCGTGGACAGCGCACGCTTTGAAAAGAAATTTAGAAAGCGTCCGTCAAAGGATACGGAAAGTGGCATCAAGGAAAGGACGAAGTTTAAATTGGGTAAAGCCAAAATGGTCAAGGATAAATCTGCATCGCAAAGGACATCAAATGTGAAGCAAAAGGCAAAAGTAAAGAGTTAAACTTAAATAAATGTGTATATGTTTTATAACAAATAACTTTTGAGCTTACACTACTAAGCAGTTGCGAAAAGCATTATTAAATATGTATGTAATTTCAAAATTTCAGACATGCTTCAACAAAATGCAGCAATTGCAGCCTTCAAGATTTCAGAGTAGGCACTTTTCTTATTTCAGTTTCAAGTTTCAGTCTAGGTTGATTGTAAGCAACGCATCCTCAGGATAAACCTCCAGCAGCACTTTAGCACCATCGTTAAACGGATATGATATGCTGCCGTCAATCACCAGATCTATAACATATGGAAATGGATATTAAACTAATTGACTCTTAATCCTTTCAGTTGTTACTTACTGGCATCTATGCAGTGTGACTCGATGAACACGCTTTGCACGAAATCGCGTGACTTGAAGGTCTTTGGAGATGGCCAGACACCTACACAGATTTGCTCTCGAATGGAGTAGCACAATCGAGGATCGTCGGATGCAAAGAGCAATCCTTGATTGTACGTCTGTGCAATTTCGTCACAATTTTCGAGCACCTTTTGCATATCCGGCGTATCGGCAATGGGAAGCGCACGTAGTAGACCGTCCACATCACATCCGGTGATGCGATTAATGCTAGTGTGCCAGGATGTGGATCCAGTGCCAGTGCTTACGCATAGACCAGAGCATTTTGTTTTGTTTACCAAATCCTGATGATTCAGTACCAGCTGCAAATGGGAAACTCTTGCCGAAAGCTGTTCTCCAATAAATACCTATTGTGAGCAAGGATTTACACTATATTAATCCGGCTTGACGGGTCAATTTAATTGCTTACCTCGTTTAACGCCAGATAGGGTAGAACGCGCTTCATTTTTGCCTTGTATTTGGTGGCCACACTATCATCTAGTACCTCAGGTGACGTTGTCACTTGCTCCATTTTGACAGCCGTGTGCCTAAACAAGTCCGTAGATTCAGGAATCGTTCCATTGCTGCCCAGAAGCGTAGTACGTATCCTTGACCGATGTATCCACTTAAAGTCACCCTGTTTAAGTGAGAGATATTAGATGTACAAAAGTATTTATAATTCCATAAAATATTCATACATTTTTGATGCGCTCCACGGCTTCTTCTGGATTTTCCGAGTAGTGTTTGGGCAACATGAGTCGACCCTCCGAGTGCTTTGGATCCGAGTTGAAGCCGACAATTGGCGTTTTCTGCTGACTGAGTGCAAACAATGGACTGGCCCGATTAGCGGACAGCAGGAAGGTGCCATCGCCACCAACGGGCACTATGACATCCGCCCAGCTCATGACATCCTTGCTGAGAGAGCTTCTAAATTCAAGTCTGCTTGTTTAATAAAGTCAAACAGCGACAGGGGCACATTATGTGGATGCAGGGAATTCAAATTTGTTGTTTGTTTTGGTCATTTTTCACGAGCATGATTACAAATAACCGTTGACGATGACGACACACCAGACATAGCCACAATAAAGCGACACATACACAACAGACAAACAAACGTTAGAATTATATGTTCTAGAATCGTAGTCGAAATAATAGAGGCACAATCATAATATACACGCACCTGCTGGACAGTTTAACCTCGCATCCTACATTCTGAAAGCTCTGCACAACTCGACGCTCAAAGTCCTTATGGAGATTGTGCAAATACATGAGCATTTCCACATCGGTGCCACGATCCCTTAGCTTCTGGTCCAACTGTTCGCGTGAAAGTTCCGGATGACGCAGTTGCTCCACTTCATATCGAGACAGCTTCGTTACGACCAGTGCACGCTTCAGCTTAAAATTCGTCGGCGCAAAGTTCGAAAATTCTGTGTATATATTTAATTATATATTTTTATTATTTGGAAACGAAAAAATATTTACTTAAAATGCCTGCAATCATGCGGAGTCCGAGTTCTTTTGCACATTAATTAAATTCAATTTAGCGTCTACTCACAATAGTTAAGATTTTTTTAAACTGACAAGAATTGCTTTATAAAGATCATTTTAAATTGAGTTTAGTTTTTCGCTTATATATCTCCCCTTTCCACTACAAAGTTTATTAGGGGTGTCACATAAATCTCAGCTGGTTCGAAATCTCTCAAACTAAACCGATGGTGACAACTCCAAATCAAATCAAATAAATTTTAGAAAAATAAAGATAATTTTGTAAAATGTACTTTATGCCTATTGATTCATTTGTTTTCCTTTTTTTTTGTTGTATTTCGGGTGGTTTGTTTTTCAGTGGCACCCTTTTATATGAATTTGATCCGTTCTTATACATTATACCATTACTAAGAAATGTACATTTGATGCCTGTAAAATAGGGATTATTTGATTTTTGAGATAATTTTCCAATAATGTGTAATTATTGACAATGCCATCATAATCACATGGATCTGCTTTAGCTGATAATAAACGGAAATTTAACTAAAAGCGCAATTCATTTACGAAAACAAAAAGCTAGCGAAGTAAACAACGAAAATCTCTTGGAGGAGATTGTTCCAAGTGAAATTGCGATCTACAAATTAAAATACAATACAACGTACATTTGTATTTGTGCGACATGTATGTACATATGGCTTACCTTTGGAGAATTGCTTTAACAATTGCTTTGTTTTCAACATGGTGACCAAAAACAATAAAAAGCATTTACATATATTTATGTATGTAAGGAATTATTCACGTAATTGATAAATTCTTTATTAAACTCGTTTTGTAATTCAGAAATTAAAATAGAACAGAGAAAAAAATGAACTGAAAAATGTCTTATTCCTTGTTGACACACTTTTGTTTGCAATTATTTTACATTCGTTAATGTAATTTTAATTAGTTGATTGGAGGTTATTAATTAAATAAAACTGGATCAATTATGACAATAAATGCACTTTCTGTCCGTTGCCATTGACCATTTTAACAACGTCCACGTTCTTAGTCTTTATTAGATTTACTGATTGATTGTTATTTCGTTCGTCGTCAAATCTTTCGTATGAAAATTTTGCTTTAGCCGTCATTTATCGCCGTTTGTTTCTATTTTCGTTTGCTTTCGCTTCACATTTCGCTGTCAGTTTATTTCTTGTTGTGCATTGCTGATAAGCGGCACGGCCTTTTCTTATCAGCCAAAAATAATAATAATACAAAAACACAAATACTTCTCTTCAATGGTGTGTCTGTGTGAGTTGCCATTCACAGGCCGAGCAGACACTTCTTCTTATACCTACACTTCTTCTTATACCTATCCACTCCTACCATTCAGTGTAACCATTCTCCTGGACGCAATATTTAGCTGTTATTATTTAAAATAACAAAACTTGACTGGTTACCCCATCTATTTGAAGCGATGATACATAGGAAGATTGGTGGATTCTGGCTTTATTATCATGTCGACACCATGTGGTTCTTCAGGCATCCCGCTTTTTTGCTGATTAACAAAATAATTAATTATGTATTCAACCTTGGGTCGTTTTCTCATCATGCCGATAGCTTTATAGGGTAGATAAACTTTAGCTTTTGTTATATCTCTTTCCCTACCCTGGAAGGTTACCGACAAGATGAGAAAACGGACATTACTTTGTTATCGTCTCGCAACTTACTTGCAAATGTGAGAGTTCCTGCTGTACGTCCTCATCTAGAATTGGTTTGTGGTACACACTGCTCAACAATAACAATGCACTTTTGGCCACTCCATTTACAAGTTCTTTTTGGTTTATGTTCAACAAATCCACCAAACGCACTGTATTTAATGAAGAATTACCATTTGGCTGTGTCCAATTATGACATACTCCCAAGTGATTCGATTGGTTTTGAAGAGCAGGGCCCAATCGAGAGAGAGTATTATTAGTAGTCGTTTTATTACCAATTTGGTTAGCGGAGTTAATCAGTGAACTCAAATTATTCGAACTTATCCAGTTGTTAGACGTAAACTCGTTCGAATTTGATCTTAATGAGTTTCCAGCCGAATTGTTAAGAGTGTTGCAACTGGAGTCGCTCGTAATAGACCTTAATTGGTTTCCAATCAAATTGTTAAGATGGTTGAAATTTGGCTGCATGGGAGTATTTGGGGTACTCAGATTCCATATCTGCGAATGGTTTTTCTGAAAGTGGTTGTTCATATTCATTAATACCTGTTGCTGCTTATTGACGTTATCATTATTATTGTCGTTTTTAAATGCGTTGTAAGCGTTTCGAATTCGCTGCTCCATTTGCAACTGTTCACGATGTGAATTACGTCCCTGGTTAAATCCTAAACGACTTTGTATAGAATTTGTCGGGTTATTCCGAATAGTATTATTAATGTTGTTATTAGTAGATCCAAATCGATTGTAGCCTCTGCGCTGTTGTTGCTTGTTCTGTTTACCGCGGCCAGCGCGTCCACCAGAAATTCTAAGTTTTCCGCGCGGCGCGTCGTTGGGAACTAAAGGAGCGGCTCCTAACGGTCTGTTCACATTATTGGGTTGTATCCGCCACTGTGCTGAGCCGGCGGGTATTTTGGTCACTTTCGGAGTGGTATTTTGTTCACCTTCGCCCATTAGATCTTCTTCGAACATCTGATTAAAGTCATTAGTTTCAAAATCGATTTGGTTCATGTTCGAATCATGCATTGATGAATTAAACTCATCAGTATGCTGTTGTTCATCTTGCTCTGCCTCATCACCTTCATCATCATTATCATCATCGTTATCCTCACTATCCTCTCCGTTGTCCTTATACGATTGTAAATGAGCAGCTTGTCGACGTTTCTTTTTACCAGAAAATCCCGGATAGCATTTTGGTATATTAGGTTTTGGCTGTACACACTGATCATAATATTCATCTGCAAAAAAAGTGTGTACAATGGAAAATACAAAATATTATTCTTTTTTACTTGCAGCGGTCGTTTTAGTTACCAAGAGGCATCAAAACAGCAGGTGAGTTAAATGAAGTCATTTTATGATGTAGTCGCGCACTTAAACTTAATCTAACAAATTTAAGAAAACTTATTCCGCAGCACCGCGCATTTACAGTTAGATTTTTAATTCATGTGTAGGATGCAGAGATGGTTTGTAAACCTATCAAGTTCTATCGATTACGCGGCAATCGACGTGCAACTCTGATCCGACAAGCATCGCAGCCAACTTTCTTCGTTTCCGTCACTTTATTTTTGGATGCACAACGTGCAGCACATGGATTATTATACCCGAGATGTAAGTTAATACTGATAATTAATGAAATGTAAATTGAGATTGCAGCCAATATAACTGCGATTAGTGCATAATACGCCTACTTGCAGAACTCAATGTTGCAAGATCAAACTACAGTACAGAAGATAATCTTAATGCCGACTATAATTTGTATAATACTCACGTGGCGTAGGGTCCGTCTCCTGTACTGTACACTTGACACATAGTGGTGTTCATATAGCGATTTTATATTAATTGTGTTACTTTTCTGTTTGCAGGTAAAACACTAAAAGATGAGCCGCATCAACCGGCATAATTAAAATTGAGTAAGTGTTCAATTTTCTCTCATGACTTTCCAGTGTGCGAACACGAGTCGCTGGTGTAAAGAAAATTTCCACTTTAGCTAGTGCTTTTTACTTGTTCGCAGAATAAATGTACTTTGCCCAAGCATAACCCAAATTTTTCATACCAGGAATTTGCGGTGCATATTTTTTTTGTGAAGTCAACATTGCACATTCGTCAATTTAATGTGATTACTAAATACTTCCTCTTTTACTCATAAACTATTTTCTTCTCTTACAGGCTAAATGAAACAAATCAGCATTTATTTGATGCTGAGAGATCTTCCAATTCGTAAGGTAGGTTAATTTATCGAATAAAATAAAATGTACTTCTTTCTCTGATGAAATTTTACATTCTGACACCTCATATGAACCACTGTGATTCATTCTAATTGTAATTAAAATACTGAAGCTGCAATTACAATTCAAATAAGTTAATGTTCTACGATCTTGCCTAATGAAAAACATTTTTTGTTTGTAGGTTAGGAACTATTAAAGGTATTCCCTGGCCACATGTGAGGATTCCTTATGCTAGGTTCGCATGGCGCCACAGAGTCTCCTTATCTGACGCAATGGAAGCCTCGCATTACTTGAATTTGTAGGAATTGATCCACTGACTAGGTTAGTATTCAATAGCCATGTGCTTATTTGCACATATTGCTGTTGCACTGATGAAATCATAAACCATTCACAGACGCCATATAAAAGTTAAGCGTTGACAAACTCCTCCAATATTCTTTTGGAGATAGGGAGTCTTGCTTAGCCGGTTATGGACCTTGGTTAAAAACTTGGCACTGAGTCCTTATACCATATGCGTTTTATGTGTTCTTCACTATCAAGTGTACTTATGCTTCCTTTTTATCATTTTACCTTTCAGGTGTTCTGACGGATGATATAACACCATTTTTTCAGTGCCCATATAAGGCCTCAAAAAAGACTATCTGGAGGATATTTTGGCGTATAATGCATACAAGATATCAAATAAAACTGAACTGGAAGTAGAAAAATTAAAAACACTAAATAAATAGACACATGTTTAGTTTCAAAAATCGTTTTTTACTAGATTTGCACGCTCCCTAAGGGCAAGTTCCTGATTTTGTTTAGCGATCATGCGATCACCCTTTGACTTCTTGCCGATCCCCAACTTGGGTAATCCCCGGTTTAGGCCTTCCAGAAGCACACACGCCTTACAAGGCTGCTGTGAGGAGACGAAACCGCAGCGTTCGCAAATGCCACGTACTGGTTTCTTTACAGTATCTTTAAATCGTAGCTGCTCTCCAGAGTAAATGATGTCCATTATAACCGAAGGTCGCACTTTTTCTAGATCTTTGAGAAAAGCGCGCGCATGACCGCGGTAAGCGTTTGGGGCAAACACGCACTCTGTTGAAAAATAGACTAGCTTCTTGTAATGGGCATACATAACGATTTCCTTTTCATAGCTGTATTTAAGCGGTTTTACGCGTGGTATGGAGTCTTCACCACCTCCTGTTCTGATATCAGTACAGCGGCGCAGACGTGCCGTGTCTCCGCGCAGAATATTCATCAAGACGGTTTCCGCAATGTCATCAGCATTGTGGCCAGTGGCAATACTATCGACACCCAAGAGTTTTGCTCCTCGGTCCAAGGCCTGCCGCCGAAATACTCCGCAAAATGTACAGTTGTTAGATCGGCCAATTTGGGCAACAATTCGATCCATTGTCCAGCCATATAACTCTTCGTAGGAAAGAATTTTCAATGGCATTTGATAATCATCTCGATTTTGCTTGACCGTCTCGAGACTGTCGTCTCGATATCCCGTGATGCCTTCATCAATGGAGAGCAATACCAGGTCTAGACCATAATCGTGGCGTTCATTAAGCAGCTTTAAACTGAAATTTCAGTGATTAGGATTTGAAATAGACTTAATTTCTTGCAAGACTTACACATGAGCCAAGACTGTGGAGTCCTTACCACCGCTTGCAGCCACTGCTACTTTTTCGCCTCGTCGAAAGAGACTACTCGAGGTGATGGTGTGATGGATTTCAGCTTCAAAAGCAGCAAAAAAGCAATCCTTGCAGAGTGCATCACCGGTTTTAGGACGCTGGAAACACGATTTTCTATAATTTCTTTATATGATTTGAGAAAAAGAGACTCACCTTTAAAGTCGCCCTGTTGCCACATTTGGCTTTACAATCAATTGGCATTTTCAGCACCTCACAAAAAAATAAAATTGTTTATAAATAAAAAGCATGCGTTACAATCGCATTTCTGTTATCGATAAGAGCTGCCAGTGTTGATTTATTGGTTGCGTTCACCAGAACAAATCGATGACAGAAAATTGATGAAATTTTTTCTGCTCAACGGCAGTGATGTACGGCAGTTCTACGAATCTTGGGGCGGACAGATCTGATGATGGATTCCGGTAGAACTCGTCAAAATAAGACGAAAAAATTAAATAAAATACTATCGGTGTCTCGCTCTAACACATTGCAAAGAGCAGCTGGCACGCTGGCCAGTTTGTATGGGAATCGGTGACTTATCGGTCCCAATATCTCGAGAACCGAGCCGAAAATCAAAAATTTTATTTAATTTTTTCGTCTTATTTTGACGAGTTCTACCGGAATCCATCATCAGATCTGTCCGCCCCAAGATTCGTAGAGTCCCCATTCTCTGATTGTGATTTTAAATTCAAGGCAAAAAACAAAAGATTTTAAGTTCAGATGTTGGCGGATGGCGTGGTTTTGTATAAAAAATTACAAACTATGGTCTAGTGGAGACTCTGCCCATTTAGAATAAAAATATTATGACAAAGTGCATTTGTATATCTGTTTAACGGGGGAACGCACCCATTATTCACAGCACTGAGCGACTCGACAGCGTTCAACCATCGATAGGCTCGATAGATATCCAAACAAAAACATAAACAGTTGTTCGAATGCTAAAAAAAAATTATGAGTTTAGATGAGGACAGTGATGCGTGTATTCATCAAAAATTGTACCGCAGTAGAGGGAAATGTGGTAACATATGTATATTTTAAAATCAACTTCTGTATAATAACTTGGAGCTTACAAATCACAGCAATCTATGCCCGACAATCGGATGTTTACGTTGAGCTAAAGCCAAAATCAAACGCAAATGCAAGGACACCAGTTGCAGTAATGGCAGAGAGTGCTCCTAGCAACGAAATTGGTATTGAACATGATATTTGGTTTCATATTGCTATGCATCTAGATCCGGAGGATGTGCAGACTTTTGCACTGGTATGCACAGAATTCGCCCGGCTGGTGAACTCTCGAGTATTCTGGCGAAACATGTACAAACGATACTGCCTAAATGGTTCTTCTAAGAGCTGGAACTTAGCACTGCCCGCCCAGCTACAGTTGGAACAAATACGTAATTGTGATACGAGAACCTTGCGACGTCTAGTTACCGAAGCACTTTTCCATTGCTATCTGCCGCTAAAGACCCGAATGGAGCCCGGTTACAGCTTGGACTGGTTGTTGAAACGTTCGTTTGTGTCCTGCTCCCAAAAAGAGTATCAATGCTTGTGGATTGTGTGTTATACACTTCGAAATCAACCATCGAATCAAAGTTTATGCAAACTTGCACAGCATCAAAACCAGTCGGCGAATGAGGATACGGAAGTGGTTAACGATTGGGAAGCACTCGCAGATGATGATGCTCCAGGACGACCAACATATAACCATGCGAATCAACATGAAGGTGTTGTTTTGTTGATAGTGTTGTGCCGCCAGTTTATGCCACTTCCACTTCAATTACTTTACAATCAGCAACAGTCAAGGTTTCGTATCACGGCGACCCGTGAGATGCTCTGCACGGATATGCGTGCCAAGAACTTGGAACTGGACTTTACCGAGGATAATAATAGGAATAGTCAATTGAGCGTAACTGTGAAATACTCGCGAATAGTAAAATATAAGGTGCTGCCCTGGTGGCATCCAGATTTCAAAAGATTTTTTAAATAAAATTTATACGATGTTCATAATAATACGCTTTTAAATTGAATAGATGTCTTATGGTCAGATCGGAACCAAGTTTCAAAATTCGTATCTTATGTTTATCTCGAGTATGTAGAAACATGCTAAGTGACAACAATTTGAACAGATGTCGTACACTGGTTGACAAATACTGGAAGCAAAACATTAAAATTGCAGATAAACAATAGATAAAACATTTTATCGTGGTATCTTTCTATACTAGGTGACGTTTAAAAGAGAAATAGAAGTAAAAACATTCACATTTATGTAAAACGAAGGTACATCTCAATACGTAAATTTATAAAAAGCGAATGTGGTAATTATGATATAAGATTACAACTGGAAGATTATTGATATATACACTTTGATCTTATAATTAATTGTCAGCTAGTACATACAAGACATTCAAATGTAATCGATTTAAATCTAAAAATGCCGATCACTATCGGTGTTTGCGTCTTTTAAATGGAGTCTATCTGTCTCCCATGAATTACAATTGGAGTTACACCTTGCCAAGAAGATCGTGACCATAGGGCTTTTTGCGGTAGCCGCCCTTGAAAGCGAAAAGCTTGAATGCAATTACCATCATGACAATGCAGAAGGCATACAGGAACATGCCCATTCGCATGTCCATATCGGAAAAGGCATTAGAGATTTGACGCTTCTGTCTCATGGTATCCAGCGTCTCGTGCAGCAGCTCCTCCCTTTGCACACCATAGCGATTGACAAACTGTGGATTGTGTATGTTCTTGAGGAAACTCAACACAGCATCCTTATTCCAATTGATATCCCCACTCTCTTTCGATGCAGATGCTGTCGCATGTCGACACTGTGCACAACTGCTAGCACTGGGAAATTGTACTTTTGGGAATTGGGGATCCTCGGTTGCATCACCGGCCAGGCGTTGGTTAACCTCATTATGGGCTGCCCAAAGCCACAATACGGCTTCGTCCTTTGATGCTACGTTCCAGATTTTACGGCGCGACGCCATTGCCTGAAAATACATTACAATAAAGGTTTACAAACACCTGTGTCAAGAGCGTTTTAAATGCTATTTAAACAGCTGCTTGAAGCGTCAATAATTGTATGTTTGAGGCAAATCGACCTAAAACCTGATGGTTACGGGTTGCGTAATACTCATACCACAATACAAAAAACCCAGGGGAAATATTTTCTAAACTATTTCACAACCTATAAATCATAAAAATCATCACCATGGGAACGTGACTACTCAATTAAACTTACTTATCAGCATAAATGCTTCTTGTTCTTTAAGTATTATTGGGGCTTTGACCCCACATAATACTAAATATGTGCTTACACATAAAACTACAGTATTTATTTGCTTAATTTGCAACAAAGTCAAAAAAACATCTGCTTAAACATAGACGTCGACCTGTGTGACTCCAAAAAAAAAACCCATCGGATATCGTTTGCAGAATCGTAGACAAGCTTTAGTTAATGTATACTAGTATACTTGTATACTAGTGTAATTACATTAATTTTCCTGGTTAAATTATATGGTTTTCTCACTTGCAAGTTTTGTACTCTATAGCTTAATGAAAAGTCGTGACTTAGCATTTGTAAACAAATAAATAGAAGAATAATGAGATTGTTCACTTAAGGTCTACAACTTTTAGTACTCAATAAATTGCTTATACAAATGTGCAAATTACAAAATTGTTAGCTTTTCAAATCCACTAATGCATTACAAATATTCTGAACAAACTTTAAAAGCCGTGTCGAATTTGGTAGGCCAGTTAACTAATCTAAATCTTTAGGTTTGACATTAGTCTCTATACATTTTAGGTCAAATTATCAATATATCATATCATTATTATAGGAATCACATTGTCAGATTCAGTGTGACCCTTTAGTTCGAGTAAAGTCAATTAATACTTAGTTATAAGGCCTAAGCTAGCTCTCCGTTTGTCAGAGTAACTTGATGATCTCATAGTGAAAGCGCGTATTATATTAAAAACAACTAAACTACATTATTACCACGTAGGCCGCCTATTTGATTGTATTTGAATCAGTGTGTGCGTATGTGGATGACTCACCTGAAAATGTTCGCTGCAATCTGTGCAGCCAAAGAAGTTCTTGATATAGCCATGCATTGCCTGAAGGACCTCCAGTGGATCCTGTGCATCCTCGTTGTTCGCCGACTGCACGCTCATGAAGTGGAAGAGTGTCCACAGCGAGCAGCTGAAGCCACGCAGATGCGGACTGGAGCCAGTGCAGCCCACAAAGTGGGTCGCTGAGTATATGGGGCCCAGTTTTGCCTCCAAACGTTGCAGCTCCTGTTCGAATTCTTTGCCAGACAGCTGCTGATTGAATTGTACCACGAAGTCCTTGAGCTTGGACACCAGCTGGCGTCCATTTGTGCCCAAAGGATTGTAGCGCTGCAAGACGTTGAGAAAGCGTTGCAATGCGAGGAGCCGCTCGCCACTAATATCATTCATCTTGGGCACCTCGTTGTGCAAAATCGTGCGTATGGCCATCTCCAGATCTGCCTGATAAATGAAATGCTTGTTACGACGCACTTCCTTTATAATATCGTTAAGTGCTCCATTCTTTGCCGTGGTGCTCGTGTGCAGTTGTGCATTCATATGATGCTCTGGCCTAGGCGTAAAGTTCAGAGCGCGCAGTGCACTCTCAATGGCCTTTGCCCAATCCTCGCTAGTCTGTCCAGCCGGTGTGTGTATCTTTGCATTGCCCTTTCTATCCACGATTGCAAGTTGATTCTTTGAGGTATCTATTTTGTATTTTGAAGCAACGGCGGGATCGCTGAAACGTCGCACCTGCAGTATGGGCCATTGCAGCAGGAACAGTGACGTTTGAATGCCCAGCGTAGAATTTTCAGATTCATAGATCAATGCTATGTATTCCCGCTGACTGTTCAATCCCTCAAAGAGCTGTGCAGCTGAGGATTCACTTTCCGTCACTGGTGTCAAGTTTGGCCAGAAGGTGTTGTTGGTTGTCTGATTCTCGGCAGCAATGAGGGTAGCCAAAAAGTTGCGTATTTCTTCCGGCTTTTGTGACTCCAGTTTTTGGCCATACTGCTTATCGGTAGGCTGGAATCCTGGACCCATGTACCGAAGTGTTGGATAGCCCATCACCTCGTAGGTGCGACAGATGCCGTTGTTTTCCTCGGCGGCACAGTCAATAGCGCTCACAATAACCACATCCTTCCAAGGATGCAGCTGTTGCGCCAACTCCTTGTAGGTAGGCGCAAATCGCCTACAATGCCCACAATATGTATTGTAGAACTCGACGAGCACAGCCCGATTTTGCTCCAGCACAGTATCATTGAAATTGGTCACCGTTAACCTGACCACCTTATCATTGTTATCGTAAAGTCCTAGAGTCTCATCCACCGGTTCGGACATTTGGTTCATCACAGCCGCGAATCTCTTCAGAGGAACTCCAGCTGAGGCCAGCTGTAAAATAGCAACAACTAAAAGTGCCAGCTGCGCACCTTGTCGATCCATTGTTTTGCTCGTATATTGATGATATTGTTAAGTGTAGGTGTTCAGAGTGCAATGCAGTGAGAACGACTGATACGGTATTTCTACCGAGCCATTTGGAATGCTTTACGGTTTCAACAATAATTTCGATTAGCTATGGCCTTTCTCTCTCTCTTTTGTTCTCTTCTTCTTTAGCTTTACTACACTATTCGCTCGCGCTAACACCTTATTTAAATCGATATACGATGTTAAATCTATCGATAGACAAATATACTAGTGGGACTCCATGAACGGTTTTGGATTAGAAAAGTTGACCGAACGACCAGATTTGGTCACTGATTAGTTTAGGGATTCGAGAACAGCAGTCAGTCTGACGGAAGAGCTGATAGACAAATAAAAGGAGCTGTAAACAGCTGATCGCGAAACATAAAAATAATCTAAATCTAATCTAAAACTTTTTATGGAATCCCACTACTATATTTTTAATGTAAACAAAGCCTATTGGCAAAACAAATTTATAAAGTTTTAAAAATTGTCGTGTTTTGTACATTTAAATGATTCTTCGTCCATTAAACCGAGTTTTTTGGCCTCCATCCGTAGCCGATGGAGCCTGCTTCTTTCTCATAGCGGTTTTTGTGCCACTGACATACATATTTCATGTAACTGTTGTTATGCCGGAACTTCATGTTGTGGGTGGATTTGTTTACACCCTCCTATGGCTTGGAGCTCTCTTTGTGTTGTTTAACATAACGTCTAATTGGCTGGCCTGCATGCTAGTGGATACGACCATTAAAAGCAAGTTGATGACACTTTAACGCTTTTCATTATATTAACACAATTCTCTTACAGTGGACATACTTAAGCCACCCTTGGAGCCCGAGTTGCTTCGTCAATGGCACATGTGTGATAGCTGCCAGGCTCTTGTACCTCCTCGTACTTGGCACTGTGAGATCTGCAATGTGTGCGTGCTTAAAAGGGATCATCATTGTCGCTTTACCGGCTGCTGCATAGGACATCACAATTATCGTTATTTCTTCTACTTTCTGGTTTACATGTGCATTGGCGCATTTTATGTTACCATCAATTCCAGCATTTATCTGTGGTATCTCCATGCCGACTACTACTGGAAACCCTACACACTGCTCACCATATTTGTGCCTGCTCTGAGTTTTACCATTTTTGCGAGCTGGGAAAACTTTTATGTGTTCATTTATGAGCTGAATATCCTGGCTTTTGGCATATCCGCCTTGATGCTAATTTACCACTACCCTATCTTTAAGAGAGGTGCAGTGATGAAACAACGCCTTGGCTCCAAATACGATCTTGGATTACGTGCCAACGCAGAGATGGTGCTGGGTAAACGTATGCACTTGACATGGTTATCGCCGTTTGTACGCAGTGAACTGCCCCATGATGGCATCAACTGGATCCCAGTGTCGAAAAGTGAATGAATCTCTCAAGGCAATTAAATCTAGTCATCAACATTTGTAATCTCTTCTAGCTCAAGTACTTTTCTCATTTACGCTACTTGACAGCAATAACAATCTTACAATTAGTATTAAGCCATGCATTCCTTGCATTTATTTAAATTTTGTATTTATTGCAATTATACAACGGTAGTAACAAATTCTATACAGTTGAAGATCTTATTTATCTAGGAAACTATCCCCGACAAGCGATTTCAGCTTGGCCAAATGCACTTCGCTTAAAGTAAATCCCTCGTTAATCCGCTGTGCCAACGTGTTCGTTTCCATATTGTTCTCCACGACATATTGCAGCGCAGCCAGAGCTTGGCTAGGAGCCTTGTTCTGAATAGATGCCTCCACATACTCCAACAATGCGGTTTCAGCTGGCGTGCCGGGAATACGATGCTGCTGCTTGTCAATGTAGGAGAATACTTCGCTGGCTTTATCGAAGCTACTGTCACCGCGCACGAGCAGCGTTAGAATATCGCCCAGCATTTGGCCAGTGAAAGAAACTTTCCTGACCCGCTTCGCTGAATCCTCGATTTTGTTGTACATGTCGAGTGCCACCTTGGCGCATTGCTCCGGCAGCTGCTGTTGTGCAGGCTCGTCCGGGTTGGGACGATTATCCACCATTATGCGCAGCAGGTATAGTAGAAGACTTTCGCGATGCGTGTGATCAAAGATAACCATGTCGGACCAGATGCGAGGAACGTGCTCTACAGCTCCATTGATTTCTAATGCTCTAAGTATCTCCTCCATGATGCCGGGCTCGGGTATGTAGATGTTAGGCACTAGAAGATCGTAGGTGTGCATGAACTCCTCAATGGGTTCAGTCTGACACAACAGCGCTAGATAATTGCGATAATAAACCGATTCCTTAAAGGAGTCACCAATTAGATCGTAGTTGTTGCCCGTGTGCAGCAGCTCATCAACCTTCTTGGCCAAAGCTTTGTCGTGCAAATGATTGCGGCAAACATCCATGGCCGTGGCAAAAAAGTACGTGTCCCTGGGATGCTCAATCTTGAAATGTTTGCCAGCAATCTCGTTCAGAATGTCTACGATAACGTGAGAGACGGGGGCACGTTCGCGACAGAATATTATAAGTAAATAATAATAGGTGCCCAGACTAGGAACCACGCCCAGTTGCTTGAATTCTGGTAGCACTTTCAGAGCGGAGCTGCGAGCGAATTTAAAGTTTCCAAATGAGCTGATGCACTGGAGGGTCGCATTAAGTGTGCCTAGATTAGGAAGCAACTGCTGCTCGGCCATTTGCCGTAACAGATCGGTGCACAGCTGCCAGCGCTGGTCGGCCGTATCCTTAAGAAAGCTGATAATCTGAATAATGGAGTTGTAGGTATTGGTGTCCAGTTGTATTTGCTTCTCGTTGGCTTCCTGCAACAGTGCAAAGGCTCGTTCACACTGCAGGTACTTTGCCATGCCACGGATGAGGGCTGCGTAGGATTGCGACGTCTTTGGCTCAATGGCGGCGTACAGTTTCTCAGCAAGCTCACCGTCTTTCCAGGTTTTACCGTGACGCTCACGCCGACGACTGTTCTCGCTAAACCAACGTTCTTCTATGAATTCCTCAGGTAGCGGCTCTTGGTTGTTGTAGAAGCTTACAAGCTCCAACAAGCTTTGCTTTAATGTGTCATTAATTTCAACGCCCTTCTGCTCTAAGAGATTGTACACCAACACTGCGTCCGCCAGCTCGCCTTGGGCAATAATTTGCTCCAAAGAGCTCGTATCCACCTCCGACTCCTCTGTGTAGACCACACGCGGAGCAAACTTTTCAATGGGTGGTTGTGCTTCTTGGTGCTGTAAAGTCCAGAGTCAATTAAATATAGTGGATCAACTTTGCCTATTTACTTACTAGAAATAGTTCACGGTGTTCTTCTTTTATCCAGCTAGCAGCCTTGCGTCCCGCCTCCTTTGACAGCGAATAGGTTCTCTTGGCCATATTCGACATGGGTATCAAGTAGGGATCATCGTGATACTTGTAATGTGGGGCCGTCGGATCACGTCCAACCGTGCTGGCCAACGCCTGCAGAATATCTGTGGAGGATCGGTCAATGCGGTTCGGGATTTCAATGTGCTCTTCAGCCGGCGAAGAAACGGTTGTGTAATGTGTCCCGGTGCCACTTGTAACGTGTCGAACAAGGTTGGGCCTGGGTAGGAGTCTCAACTGACGTGTCAGATACATGGTAAGCAATTTTGACTTAATAATCTGCCCACTTTCAGTTAAAATTAAATATTTCTCGATTTATAATAGTTTTTCTTATTGTGCCATTCGCATTAGCAATAGTTCTAAAACTAATCAACATTATAGGTGGCAGCGCTAACAAACAAAAGATGGCGCAAACGTTTTGAAACGATATTTTTATCTGACGATAATATCGTTATCGAACTTTTTGTATTGTCGATTGAGAGGAGGTAAATTGAGGCGGTCGCCCGATATTACACTTAACGAAAAGTGTTCTAAACTTAACGAATATTGCTTTCCGCTTTGAAATTTAAATTCAAATGATATATGTAATCAAATCAACGATTTTAGCAGTTGGCAGATAATTACATAAATAATATGTAAAATGTATTTTGCTATAAATAAAAATTTACATTTTGACTACCTGACCTTATTTGAGCGAAACAGAGAATAGATTGTGTCACTTTATCTTTCTTTATGATGTTGCTTGCATTCCAGTTGCTTGTTGTCACCGCGGGTGATCGCTTGTTAAGTCGCTTACCTGACTCGAGAAAATGCCAAAACCAATTTTGTATTACGATGATCGTAGTCCACCAGTACGCAGTTGCCTTATGCTAATTAAAATGCTGAATATCGACGTGGAGTTGCGCTTTGTTGATTTATTTCGCGGGGAACAGTTTGGAAAAGAGTACTTGGCAGTAAGTCATGCAAATATATGCTGAGTTGAATAAAATAATACCCTGTCCGACAGTTGAACCCACAGCATAGCGTGCCCACGCTGATCCATGATGAACTGATACTTACTGATAGCCATGTCATACTGATATATCTGGTGGAACAGTTTGATGCAGGCAGTACACTATTACCAAAGGATTACTTGGCACGGATGAAGGTGCTTAATCGCCTGTTCTTCGAATGCTCTTTTCTGTTTCGCCGTGACAGTGATTTAATGGTGCTATTCTCGTTATTAATTAAAAGCTATATACTATTACTGATACTCTTCCCATCTTCTAGTCGGAAATCGTGCGCAAGGAGTATGCTAACGTCGATGTGGGCTACCACGAACGCAAGCTCTTTGAAGCGTATGGCATCATGGAGCAGTATCTGGGCGAACAACAGTATATGGCTGGCGACCAGGTAATGTAGTATGGTGGAAAATAAAACCACAAAATTCGAAATCTGTTCTCTATATACGCGTTTAATTGAGTTTAGCGTTTCGTTTTTGGTTTTAGCTCACACTCGCCGATGTATCCATTGTGACCACACTGAGTACAGTGAATCTCATGTTTCCACTGGCAACAACGACGGAGAAACGTTGGCCTCGACTGCAGCGTTGGTTTGCCACAATGCAGCAATTGGATGCCTACGATGTGAATCGCATTGGCTTGGAAAAGCTGCGACAAATTGTCGAGCAGATGGGCAAGTTTAAGTTTCCGAGGCAGGAACATGATAAGGCTGCTTAATCTAATATGTCTGTAATTTCTGTTTCTGAAAAGCATATTAATATAGAAGTACTTGTGAAAAAAACTGGTAATGATATTCCAAGACCATTTATGTCAGTAGTATGGGCCAAATTCATTAGCATAGAACCGACCAGACCAACTTGAACCCTGTTGATTTCGAGGGTTACGCGTTTCGTTTCGTGTTTGCACTCGAAATGTTGGCTAATATTTGCTTGGGCTTGGATAGAGAACTGACGACAGCATGTCATGCCTAATGGCCATATCGAGTGCGCCAAATATGAGTAGGGTAATCCTTCAAGTACTGGTACATGGCGCTAATTACACGCACCCCAAAAACGCATGAGAGTATTACGCGGATCCTTTTCTGGTCATTCAACGCACCCAAATCAAATAAAGTTTTACGCACGTATATAAATAGCTGGCCCCTTCTTCCGATAGCATGACTGTACCCGTTTCCGTTTTCGCATCCGCTTCCGCTTCCACTTGCAGTCTTGGAAATCCCAGGTGGTGTTGCAGCTGCTATTACCTGACGTTTCAGCTGTCAACAGAAGCAACAGTGCAACACGCTGTCCAATGTTCAGAAAAAAGCATCTATACATAGTATGTAGTTTGGACACGTAGAAAACTTTGGTCAACAAGTTTTTCAATTTATCTGCCCCACGATGACAGAGCTTGTTTAGATTTTACTCGGATGGCGTTTTCGCTTTGCTTTAGATGAAACAGCAATGAGAATGGAATTAGGAAGGAGAATGGGTTGAGAACACAATGGCACATCCGGCTTAGTTACATAAACATTTTAGACTTAGATATATGGCTTTGCAGCTGTGACCAATACAGCAGGAACTATTAAACATTTTATGAAACGTTGACAATGCATGGTTTAAGTGCTTTTAGAAACAAATATAAGTATTAAAATTATTTTTATTTTATAGAGCAGAGTTATGGTTATTTCATTCGGATTTCCTAGTTTGTAAAAACTCCTTAGCTCTATCTATTCATTTTATTTAAGTACTGTTTTATTAAAACCCTGGTCATAGTTTCACATCTCAGAGTAAAAAAGTACAGAATCCTGTTTAAAGTTATTTTAAAGACCCCCCAAAGTGTACTGTATTATTTTAAACAACAAAAATGAATTTCAACTTTCACCAAAATCATTACACTCCCCTGCTAACAATTAGTTTAATTAACCAACCTGTTTTCCTTTTTACTTTAGCAACAATTCCACATTGCACACATTTCAAAATGGCCTTGTTTTTGGTTAATTTTAATTTCAGATGAGCCCGACACATACGCTGCATTTTAAATTTAATATTAGATTTGTGGTTTATATTTGAAAACGGAATTGGGAAGAGCACTGCATAAAATTAATAATGCAATGGTTTAATTAAAAATTATCGTTTTATTAATAGTCGCATCATATCATTATATGTTGTTGGGATGTGTGAAATCTGATTTTCTTTTTGCATTTTGCATTGAGCTCGATTAAAAGTTAAGCTGCTGGTTGACCATGATGCAATTTCTGTTGGCCATAAGAGACGAACCGAATAAATTGAGACAGAATTTAAAAATAAAATATGCAGCAGATATTTAATATATTTTTGTTTAATTAAGTTTTGCAAGTAATTATGATGGAAATGTGAGGCCATTGTTAGTATACAACAGGCATTCCGAAAGGTGAGGCTATTTCAAACAAACACCTCAAAGCAAGCAACACCCTTTTTTTTGTCAAGAGGTACCATAATTAAGAGCATAATGAGTGGAAATTAGTATGCCTGCTAAAAATTAGAAGTCGGGCCTCCTCGACACGTAAATCGAGTTATAATGACAAACGACAACAGAAACAGCTTTTGTTACCCTCTTCAAAGTTTCAAGTAAGGGATGGAAACTTGAGCCTAATGCTAAAAAATACATTTTGCAAATTGATTTAGCTAGAATGTTGCTTTGAAGTCGCAGAAACAATTCTAGCTTCAGCCCCTTTCAGAAAATTGACTGGCTTTGCTGGTTGCGAGTTGCACTGGGAAATCTTATTATGTGCCTGGGCTACTTAACAGGCCCAGCTGCTGTCTTTAAAGTGTTAGCCAGGAAATTCAATTAGACGCTCCACATTCGCTTTAGTCCGTCCACAAATGTGTGAGCCAAAAAGAAATATTGCCAAAGTTTATGGTCGATATAAGACAGAATGAGATTTTTGGCCAAGCATTCCATCATCACTTTAAGCAACACATTTCTTGATTTTATTTGGGTCAGACAAGTTTTCTCCTTTTCCTTCATTTCTTAACTTTACTTGCCTTGTGGCCAGCAAATTGAAACTCAGTCACATCTGAATTATTGATTAAAGAGTCTTTCAACTTTCTACTTTTGGGCCAATTATTACCTGCACCTTTTTATACTTTTTTATCTGCCTGTATTTCTTTTTTTTTTTTTATTAATTTTTATCTTCTTTAAGCTTGAATGGTCGCCAATATTACGTTGGTTTTGGGGTTTCGGGCGAACCTTTTTGGTTTTGGTTTGGTCAAGTTCTTAGAACTCGTAATTGAGGTTTGTATTACTAAATAACATAGCTAACAGCCATCGAACAGCATTAACTTATTAAAACTACAGCACATCGACTGTTCTGTGGTCAGACAAAGGCAAAAGTTCTTAAAAAAAAAACTTAACAAAAATAAAAAGCATCTGCAATTCCGTCAATAAACGAAATACAAAGTTCGTTTAGATTATTATTCTCTCGAATGCAATTGGGTGAACCAATAATGATATGTTTACTTCTTTTGGCCAAGAATCTTTTGCCTTTCGAGTTTTCTGTTGGTCATTAAATTTTAATTGCTAATGGGGACTAACGAAGCAATTCAACGGACGTCAAGGAAATTGTGTGAAAAGTTATAAATATATGTTCCTATCTATCTATTCCCGTTGTCTATGATTTAACATTGGCCAACGGGTCGTATACTCGATGCGCGGTGTTTATTTTTATAGCAAAATGACGACATTGAGGCGAGATTTTCCAATTAAATGTTAAGACAGCAGCCGTCGACTGTTGTTTAAATAAATAATGTGTTTATTTTTAGCCTGTTGTCTGAGATAGAAATAGGAAAACTATCTTGCCACATTTCATATTAAAGTGACATTAATGTGGTCTGTTTACTTCTTCGAAATCCTTTTTTTCAGTCGAGTGCTAAAAGTCAAGTGCTAACAGTTATCCAGCAGCAGCAATGTTTGACTTCATTTCCGTTTCCGGGCTGTAAAACAACGGAAATACGAAGAAAAGTCCTTTAAACAATAGCCACAAGTGGAAATGCCCAAACAAAATAGCAATTGCAGAGGCCGAGGAAAAGGCAAAGGCAAAGGGAAAATCAACTGCCAACTCCTCCTAGAGTAAAGGCATTGATCCCATTTTCGCTTGACTTCATTTTAGGGATATGAGTTGCCATTTAAACGCCCTTAAGAGAAAGTACTATACTCTAGTCATCGCTTTTGAAGTTTACATGTATAATACATGTGTTAAGTTGAATTGGAAATATGTACAAACTATTTACTTCAAGTAGAAGTTTTTGTGTTAAGCTGAATTAGAAATATGTACATACTATTTACTTCAAGTAGAAGTAATTCAAGTAGAAGCGGAACTTGAAGAATATTTGCAGTTCGGCTTTCTTTATTGTAGCTCAAGGCCCTGGCAACTTGGCCATTTTCATTTTCTAGAACGTGGCCTTTGTTGCGTTTTTATGTTGATTTATGTGAAAATAATCCTGCCGCATTTAGCATTGGAGTGCCAGACGTCCGCTGGGGCCATGTTAAGCTGCTCTTTGGGGCTAACACTCTCCCCTTCTCTTTTTCTCGCTCTGTCTCTTTCTATTTCTTGAAGTATTTGCCCAGCCGACTCCAAATCAAATTTAGCAAACAAACAGGAAACATGAAAGTGTTGAAGTGGCTAACTTGATATTTAGGCCAAAATAAGTTGCCACAGCCGATGAGCTGATAAGCTGTCTAGATCGATAATTAAAGAAATTTCACATTAAAATATTTCAACAATTTCAATTAATTTGGACACACACTCATAAATTCCATATTTAAATTCTTCAGTTTCATATTTAAATTAAATTTTGTTCTTCACATAAATATTTTTAAAACATTGTTGCGGAATTTAAAGCAAGAGCAATAGCAATTATAATAATGTAATTGTAATCATAATTTGTGCACATCTGCGGGGCATTCATTAAATTCTCGTTCTTGCTCTTGTTGTCGTCCCATAAAGCGCCAAGAGGCGAATTTAATTCACTTAAATATAAAATGACAGTGGACTGACTATTTGTAATATCCAAAATTGTTGTTAATTAAAAAATTACTGCCTTGGGGAATGATTTAGCTAGCACTGTCCATCTTGGCGTGCAGTGACTGTAAAAATAAACGAACACGCCATTCAACGAGAATGTGTAAAAAACAAATGCCAAAATGCTTTGGGCTAAACAAAAAGCAGCATCAGTTTTTCCGATTGCCGCCTGGAAAATCTCAAACGCTGACGCAGCGCAACTATTTCGGCTGACTTTCCACCTGTTCAATGTGCCGTGCCATAGCGCAACGTGTCCAAAAATAGATCCAACCCAGAGCACAATTTGTTGGACATTCGGTGTTTTGTATTGGGTTGTTATCGAAATTGTATCCGCTCTAGCGCAAACTTATCGCTCCGAGAGAGAGCAACAAGGTCATCCGAAAAATGTTTTTATTTTCTAAATATTCCTTTGCTTTTGTTGTTGTCGCTTTTGGATGTATCCAAATGAACATCTTTTTCTTTCTTTTTCTTGTAAATATAAATAAAATATTACATTTATTAAGGGTGGGAATTTCGATTGCCAACAGAGAAATTAGAAACATCTCTACCAGACAAGCGTCGGAAATCGTCTTGTAGTTTATACACTTCCGTTGGGTGTATTAACTGTGTGTTTAACTTGTTTTATATACAACAAAGATAGATTTTCTCCTATTTGCAATAAAGATAGATTTTAAATCTCTGTAAGGAAAGAAAAGACCCACTTAGCTCGACTTGTTTACAGCTTAAGTATATTTTTATATAACTGCCTCAGGAGAAATGCCATTGCTTTACGCACTAAGTTTAGTAGAGTATTTAATATACAGCAATTTGTAAACATTCATTCTTGTTATTTCTGTCATTTGCCTTAATTTAAATTTGTTGTCTGCCCTAAAGCGATTTTCAATAACTCAATGCCAATAAATTAAATTAATTGCCTGGACATAAAATGACTTTGACCTTGTATATTTCTAAAGATGTTGTCAGTTTTTAGATTCTTTTGATTATAATGGCATGTATTTTGTCATTATACTCAAATTCTTTTGCAATATTTAAATTTTTATGACATTGCAAATTGCAAGTGTCAAAATCATCGCAAGTGTACTTAAAAATGAATTTAACAATTGATATTAAATCGTTGCGACTGTTAAGGAGACTGTTCTAATATTGATTGATATTTTTTTAATATATTACATATAAATATTTCACATTGACCTATTGAAAGCATTTAATACAGTTTTTAATTTATAAGACTACAAACATCCTAGTCCTCGGAAATATCAGATAGTGAAGGAATTTCAAACAATTTAAGAAAATCAGCTTTATCTTTAATTGTATCCCCACCAAGTGGTTGCTTTTGTACTGTTTCTGAACCCTTTTTTTTATTTGTTGCAGTTTTAGAAGTTATCAAAATGGATTCTCTATCTTCGCTTCTCTGAAATGCAGTGAAATCCTCCGAAATATCTGATAATGATGGAATCTTGAAACCTTTTAAGAATTCCCATTTAGCTGTTATAGAGTCCACACAAGTTGTTGGCTGTGGTACAATGACATCCTCATCATCATCTTCATCTAGAAACCATTCGATTTCTGATACGGTATCCATTTCGATATAACGTCAGTCTTTTTTTCTTGGAGTTTTGCAGTTTTTCCCTTTGGCTGCACAGAAATATTAGGGCTAACTGGCTTTCTTCAGTTTCCCTTTGAGTTGCCAGCCTGAATGTAAATGATCCTTAAATATTACACTTGTTCTTGGTGTGAGACTGTTGACTTCGGATTCAAGTTGATTTATTATTAATTTATTATTTCAACCGCTTAAAATTGTAGAATCTATTTGTCTGTTAATCCTAGACTCAAACGATTCAATGCTAGTACCAAAAGATAATACTTTGGTTGACTGTGTTTGTTTTGAAGTGTTTTTATATTTTCTTTAGGTTGCCCATCACTGTCCATTAATGGAAAAACTGAGCTTAGTTTAAATTAAGCTTTCGTCTAAAATCCTATAATTTTCCAGTCCAATTCAACAGCTTCCCCTTTTTTGTGTTGTTTAGCTTGGCATTTTGTTTAAAACAAGGCCTGCTCAAAACACTTATCAAATATATACATTTATAATAAGTAAAAGTATTGTGTTTAAATGAAATGACTTTGTAGTAAATACTGTAGTGTAAATTCAATTTTTAATCGAATGTATAAATTTGCGAATTTTCATTTCGCGAATTTTGGTAATTTCAGCACTTTTTCTTTTTGAAATTATTTACGCTGTGCACAATTGAAAGGCATTTAACATCTCATTGAAATAAACTCATTGCCAATTTTAAGCATGAGCCAATGCATTCCAAATCCCAAATGGAAATTACGTTCTCAAAACGTGCACAACTTGGCCAAAAAGCAACAAATAACTGCAACAAGACAGCTGGCTAGAAGTATTTCGCCAAAAATATGTGCTTAGTCCGAAATAAAAAGTGGAAATTTTTCGGATCAACAAAGTGTGTTGAAATTATGTATACGTTAATTGGATTGTGGGAAAACCAAAAACAATAACAACTGAGACAAGCAGAAGGAAAAGCAGCTTGTAAAATTTACTTTAAGGCGCGCGTCTTTCTTTCACATGACGTGTGAGAAAATTATTGAAATTGATTTTGTTAAGTTTTGGATGGTCGGGTCTAAAATTAAAGTGCACGACTCATGCCATGGCGACGCTCAAAGTCGGCAAACTGAGAAGAAAAATATTACTCAGACAATCACACATATAAGTTGTTCTAACTGACACCTACGCATTGGCCACAAAATCTCACAGTGTTCGCTCGTTCATATAGACGACTCCGAATTCGGATATATTTTTGGAAAATTCTTGAAGAATCCCTGTGCTTGTGTGTGTGCGGTGATCTCTCGCTCTCGCGCTTTAAAAGCAGCATACGCCCTGTGGACTGGCATCAGTGTAGGCTTGCAATAGCTTTGGTGAAGATCATATAAACCGACTAAACCTCCCCCAAAAACAAATCACAAACAAAATGTCTCTTGAACGTGCTGTTCGTGCCAAGGTGAATACAAAGTGCTTAAAATTCTTAAAGAAGAAGTGAAAAACATATAAAAAAAAGCAATAAATGCGAATTAAAAGTGTTAAGGTGTGAAACAAGTTGTTAATCGTTTTGTTTAATTGCCTAGATTGCCGGCAAACGCAATCCCGAGATGGACAAAGAGGCCCAGGAGTGGATTGAGGCCATTCTCGGTGAGAAATTCCCCGGTGGCCAGGCATACGAGGATGTGCTTAAGGACGGCCAGGTGCTCTGCAATCTGATCAACAAACTGTCTCCCAATGCTGTTGCCAAGGTCAACTCCTCTGGTGGCCAGTTCAAGTTCATGGAGAACATTAACAACTTCCAGAAGGCATTGAAGGAGTACGGTGTTCCCGATATTGATGTCTTCCAGACCGTTGACTTGTACGAAAAGAAGGACATTGCCAACGTCACCAACACCATCTTCGCCCTGGGCCGTGCTGTAAGTTTTCATTTACAAAACTTTTTTTTGGAAATCTATTGATAATAATTGTGGCTCTATTATCTTTTGCAGACCTACAAGCACGCTGACTTCAAGGGTCCCTTCCTGGGCCCCAAGCCCGCCGATGAGTGCAAGCGCGATTTCAGCGAGGAGCAGCTGAAGGCTGGCCAGACCATTGTTGGCCTCCAGGCTGGTTCCAACAAGGGTGCCACACAGGCTGGTCAGAACTTGGGCGCTGGCCGCAAGATCTTGCTCGGCAAGTAAATCAGCTCAGTCGATCAGTCTGGAGTTCTCAGTAATTCTGTCTATCTTTCTATCATTTTTTATTAAATCTATGTTTAATTGTTAAGTTTAAAAGCAATATTAAACCAACAAAAATATTCCTCACTCACCAAAAAAAAACAAAACATACACACACACTTACACAAATGCAAATGCACATGCAACACACAAAGGCTTGTAGATGCGCCTTATATTAAGTATACGCCTAAGTTTATTTATACAAAAATAAAGATGATGAAAATGTGGAGAAAATGTAAATGAAAATGAAAACGAAACTGATTTAACGATAAACGAGGAACGTATAATGAAAACGCGTTTCGGCCATTAAACTTAATGGCACATTTGCGAGACATTTGGCCAACTAGGAATATTCAATTCCAGCAGCGCATTTCGATATAACCTTCAGCTAATACAGTTTCAGTGTTGTATGTGTTTGTTGCCATTGTGTGGGTGTGTATCTTTTTATTTATTCATTCAAATCTCTATCTATATCTCGTTGTACATATATCTATCTATTTACGTTCTCGATTCTTTTCACACATATGATCTAAATATGGCTGCCTTATATACGTACATATCTAGATCTATAAGTAATAATACTTATATGTATACATATGTATACCTGAGTATATAAACAGCCTCTTTTACAAGTGTGTGCAAAAAATTCCACTGTAGCATGCTGAGGTCATTGCATACACCTACTTAATAGATAATCAGATACACTCTTAAGTGCGAGCTACATATGCAGGCATAAGGATAGCACTTTGGCAATTAAGTGGAAATAAGGAAAACATCTTGATATTTTGTTGGCCACCATTTTAGCATATTATTTATTAATTTGTTTGATTTTTTTGGCAACGAGCAAAATGCAGGTGTGATACGACATTGAAAATTATTGTCGAATACCTGAAAGATCAGACAGACAAGTTCTCAATTTTACGCCCCCATTTAATTTGCTATGCACCTGACAAATTCTTTGGCTTTCGTTTTGATTTATTCATTCTAATTTCATAATTTTTTCGTGTTTCACATTGTTGCACTTATGTGGGGGAGAATGAAAAATGTACTTCATTAGTTTTCGCTAATTGCAAGTACGAATTTTCTAAATATATTTCTCTTACTAATATATATTTCCACAAATTTAATTTTCTAAATATGATTAAGTGGAAAAAACCTTGTTTTGTTTGTTTTGTCGGTACCCCTGCCAATTTTTTTAAGCAGGTATATATTATACCTTAATTTTTTTGGATGTTGGTTTTGAAGGAAAAGTTTTTAATGAAGTCAAATTTTTGGATTCAGCTAACGTCTTTTAATTTCTTATTCTACTTGCCTAAAATTTAATCGGATTTGTAATTACTAAAAAAATAAAAAATAATTGGGCTTTTATAAGTTTCATAAATACATCAACAAAAACAAAAACAGTTTTTTTTTGTCAGCTTCAAGATAAATAGCCTAACATCTATGCCAAGTCTCAGTCAAAATGCCATCGAAACAGACAGACGATTTATTAATGGAGAACATTTTCAACCCTGTCAACTATATAACGTACTATTAGGCTGGTCGTTCTGTTTTTAAGGAATATCTTACATAGGTAAGAGATGGATTATATTCATATAAGTAGTTACCAGTTAATAATTGATTTTAATCGTTAACAAATAGTCAAGATCCGATATAAATATTCGAATTATTATTCAATTTCAATCATTGCTGAAATCTTATAATAGCAATTTATTAAACTTGTAAATATTTATATTTCTGCGCAATTTGACTAAAAGAAAATAATCGAGTGCGCGTGGCAGAATTTTGGATTATTTACAATTCGATATTGATAATTTCTTCAATTGTTTACACATTTTCAAGGCAAATTCATATGAAGCAACGTTAATATAAATCTAAGTTTTATATATGTTTATGTATAAATTATAGAAATAAAATTAACAACGTATTTTCTTGCAATTAATTATAATAGTGTGTTAAATCTAAAGGAAAGAAAAGAAACTCGTCAGCATTCGAATATCTATAAGAAAAGAAAAACAAACATAAAGTATCAAACTTGACACTGAAAATGAGCAGATATTTCTTGTTTGTTCATTAAAAGATTTGTTGCTCATGCCATGGTTAAATAATGTTTGTTTGTGTGTGTAGGTCTACTTGATAAATAGCAAATCATAATTTTAATTTTTATTATTTTTATTTTTGCATTTTGTTATTTTTAACATAGTTATTTATGTCTACGAATGTTTAAGAATACATATAAGTATACAACTAATTTTCATATATTAATTTATAGTGTGGGTGCACTATAGAAAATGCGTAAAAAGAAAGTAACGCCCAGAGTCTTTAGTCTGCAGGGTATATTCAGAATCCAGGTACCGGGTAACTAACAGGCGAGCACTCTCGACTACCGCAATTAAGCCACTTTATATTATCTTTTTAAATCCATTTATTTGTATATTAATAATAAATTCAGGCATAGATCGTTTCCAAATCGATAATGCGTTGGGTTAATCGGTTTGTAGCCTCTTTCATGTTCATGATATTTGCTCGTTTTGTGTGATAGTTTAGTCGCATCCTTTTCAAATCATTGTTTCGTTCTGAATTGATTATACTAGTAATATTATCATAATAAGCTAAAAATACAACAAATAGTTACCATCCATATTTTCGTCGAAAACAACTACTTAATTTTGTAGGTCAATAAAATCATTCGGGGTAAGGTTCTCAGGTATCTGATCCAGCTTTTGAATTTTTATTTTGAAATATAAAAAATTAAGTAAGAATAAATTATATAGTTTTCATCGAATCTCATTAAATTTTTAAGGAAAGGGTTAAACGAGTACTTAATATACGTCGGATATTAGTGTCAAAGTATGTTTTCTTGTGATCTGTTAAATCAGAAATCTGTGCAATTTCATTTGTGTCCTCCTCATTGTCATTTGGATCTACTGTTGTATCTGCTGTGCTACTACTGTTTGATCGACTTGAACATCTTTGTGTTCCGCACCTTCTTAATCCGCATTAGCATTAGCAATCCGCATCCGCATGTTCATAGGGTACATAGACCACGGACTGGCTCAGAGTGATATTTGCGCCTGTTGCAGTTGCCATTGTAAGTATTAACAAGTTTATTGTAATTAAATATTTATTTTTCTTAATTTTGTATATTTTAATATTTTTTCTTGATTTTTGATGTAATATATATTGTGATAAACCCCAACTCGAGTCAGCTTAACCATTAAAATTTAATCATTTAAGTAAATCTAAGTGATAAACTTACATTAATACTGACATTCCAGTTCAAGCAAAGACATCTACACCGTTTATTCCATTTTCAAGTTTAATCTAAAAATTTCGTTTTTAATTGGTGCGAAATAGCTGATAGAAACTGCACAGCCATCAAATATCATAACATAATTTTAGGCATAGTATGAATCTAAAGTATTTATGTGGGAAATTGTTAATCTTGCCGAAACCGTGGCCTGCTTTTCATTTATGTCTCAACATATTTGTGACGTTGATGCCCAAGCAAATCTTTGCTGCTTTAAAGTTGATTGATGGCTTGCCAAACTTATGACGTTGATTAATTTTTAATAAATATGAGAAAAAAAATCAACAAAAAAAAGCGTAGCAGCAAATATTTTTTTAGGACATCAGGTGTCAGTTGATTTCCATAAAATGCTGCAATGCGCGTTGCCGCACTCAAACAAATCGCAATTTGCATAAAATGTATGAACTCCAATGTACAAACAGTTGCCAGACGATTTTATTTTTGCGCGCCATTAAAGTTATGGTAACTCTGGTATAACCAGAAACAACATTGAGATAAAAGAGGTTTAAAAAATATGACCTAGACATAAATATTGGTTGAGAGCTGTTGAATTGCAGAGCAACTTTGAAATATGAAATGAAATCAAAGCAAACATTTGCACTAGGCTGAGGGGCACTCTATCAGCCCTGTTCCGGTTTTCACTTTTGGTAAAATTTTCCGAATTTTATTCGCTTTGCATTTAGCTAGTGAATTCAAATCCGCAAAAGCTAAATTGATGATTTTGACCTTCTTAGCTAACTATACTATTTATTAAATAGTTAAATAATTTTGAGCGAAGTTGCATCGTATAATATATTTAAAAAAATTTGTCTGATTTATAAATAATCTTTTGCAAACATACTCGATATCGGTCAAACTCTAGCCTATACATTTTTATTGAATTTGGAAATAAATGGGAAACTTAGTAAGCCTATCACTAAAGGAAGAAGGGAAATTCGGTAGAAAATCCAAACGACACTGAAGGAGAAATTCGGTCAATAGTTTCGGGTTGAAGTTTGTAAAATACGTGAAAACCGAAACAGGCCTGTTGAATATTTAGCGCAGCACAAAAAGTAGGCAATGAAATCTAATCAAAAACTTGAACTTGGCGAGTAGCTTTCTATTTCAGTGCAGCCTAAGAGTAGGCAATTAGATTTGAGATATTTAAAAGTCAAATTGAAAATATGAGTTTTTTTTTCTTATTCAAAAAATATAGAAATTTAAACAACTGATAAGTGTCCTGTAACCTTACTGGGCAACTTAATTTAATCAGAAATTAAATTTAAGATGAAATTGAATAATCAATAATCAATAATTAAATATGTAATTTTTTAATTTAACGTAACTGACAACAATCGACTAGTTTCAGCTCCACATATACATTCGTGTATACCCGTTAACCCTTTGCAGCTGCCAGGGTATAACCATTGAGGCGTATAAATTGTATATTCAGTTAAATTATGCAGTAGATTTTCATTTCAATTCGTTTCGTTTCGTTTCGTCACTTGGCTTTTTGATGTTTCTAACTTATGCAATGGAATATATATTTTCTTTGTACTGAAGTGGCAGGACATTCATCAGGGAATCAAATCAAATTCAATCAGCTTGTTGTGAGTTCAGTTATACTGTATAAGCTTTAAAACTTTTCTTGCCACTTAAGGCCATAAGCCAAGCCTATTAAATATTTGCTTTTTATTTAGTCAAATCTTTAAATAATTTTTGCTCGGCTTTTGCCACATTTGACTATATGAATATTTTATGTCAATTTCGACTGCTCAGCTTTGTTGTGCCACAATTGGCTATTGCTTGAAAGTGTCGGACAAATACTACGTAATTATCGAAACACAATTTTTGAATAATGCTCTTAGGATGCTTAAGATACAAACAAAAAGATACTGTGGGAGTTTGTTGAAAATGTTTATTAAACATGCCGCTCACGTTGCTGTTTATCAACGGAAATCCTTTTTAGGCTGCCGACATCGTCGCCGTTAGGGATTAAGTGGTCTTAGCCTGGAATTGTCTGGTCGGCATTTGCACTTAAAGCTGACAATCCAATCAATTCATACGCACCGTGGTTCACGTTGACACAATATTTATTTATTGAATATGTTTTTATTCTACGTCAGTTGGAAAACATAGTTTCATTTGACGTATTATGATTATTATGAGTGGTCATGCACATTTTGCGTTCATTTGGATGTTTCATGTTGTTATTTAGTGTGTCAGATTTTAGTTTGTCTCATCTCACATAAATTGCGCGTTCGGTTCAGTTGATCTTTGCTGATCTCACTTATTTGCCTTATCAACTGTGTAAAGAAACAGCTCAATTTGTATTTATTATGCAAGTCAAGTTGAAATTTGCACATAGACTGACCAGGCAGTCCCAGTAAATTGCGCATTCCGAAATACGAACAAAAGTACACAGCGTATATCTCTAGCGACGAGTTGTGTATACTCTTTAAACATGAAAATCCAGCTTTAAGTATTAGTAAAGCTTTAAAGCTGAGGCATTTTATGAAAAACTCAATATTGCGAAACTGAGATCGTAGATAGATAATAGTTATATACTTTAACGTATGAATATAATGAGAGTACCCAGAGGTAGAGTAAACTAGAAATAACAAAGTGGGAAAGATGCGCGCAAAGTGAGACTGGAATTCTCGATATGGATTCTTTTGGAATCTTGAATCGGTTGCAGCTTTGCAGCTCGCTAATCGATAATGCTTTAATTAGATTTGCGGCATTGTCAGCTGTGTTTTGACGTGCTTGTCAGCCAATCGCAAGACTATTCTTTACAGAACTGATAATAAGTAATGTTTCATAAGAAACTGTAGACAGCATTGGCAGTCAGTTCAAAAACGAAAGTCGCAGCGCGAGGTACAAATAAATTGGGAGCATATACAAATTCAAGGACTAACAGATAGAAGAATCTACATATTAAAATGCATTCATGGATTTTGGTATTTGCATTGGCGGCGCTGATGTTGGATGCAGCTTTGGCCTTGCCTGTAAGGCTAGATGATTCTGAAGAGGTTGCGGCAAGTGATGATCAGTTGCTTAAGATATTGGGAGGAAAGAGTATGGAGACAGAGTCCGAGAGCTTGGAGCACATTGCTAGTCATCATGATCGAGAGAAGCGTTCAGCTAATCAGGATACAAGTAGCGCCTCGTCTGAAGAAACACAAGAGAAAGTGCCCAAGGACAATGAACGGGGCAGCTCTAACAGTGGGTCATCGGAGGAGAAGACTGAAAAGCCAGGAGCAAGTGCGCCTGCTCGTAGAAAGCGTTCGACCTCAGAAGACAAAGCTTATGACGAGTATCTAATTAACAAGCTGGCTGAGATTGAAGCTGAAGCCAATGCGGAGGAAGTCCATGCGGAGGAAGCCCATGCGGAGGAAGCCCATGCGGAGGAAGCCCATGCGGATGAATCGAGTGTGGATGAAACCAATGCGGATGAGCCAAATGAGCTCAATATAGAGAACAACCATGAGGACTATGCTCAGGGTTGCGAGGTACTTGAGGAGAATTCCAAAGAGGCCAACAACGAGACCTTCGAAGAATAGTTTATATTATGTTATCCCTAGATATAGTTAATAATAAAATTTCGTGACTAAAAAGGAAGCGTCAAATTTTTTCCTTATTTACATTATCATCATTTCGCTGTGGTTGACCTTTATCTGCATTTTTGTGGAAGAGGTGGGGAAGGATGGTAGAAGATAAGGAAGTGAGTGGAAAGAAGGGGGAGTGGAGAAAGGATGTGGCCAAACGCCACATCCGTTCGATAAGTAGATACGCTGTGGGTTTCTGCCCGCACTCTGGGTCTGCCTTTGGGTTTAAGATAAGTTTTCTAACAACTCTTAAAGTTTTTGGGAATCTGTGTCTGACAACTGTCAAATATTTTGCACCTTCTTCTTCTTGACATCGATGGGTCAATGCCAATTTGTACACAAAGAAAAAGAAATACCAGTCCGGCCCTTGGCCTTTTATTTTTAAAGAGATAAAAGGCACGAGATTCAGAATGATTTAAGGGAAAATGTTATTTCAAACAACTTCTCAGAATTGACCATAATAATGGCGAATTTTTTCCGTAAAAATAATAATTAAAAATATGTCACCTCTTGACATCGAAATGAGATTGGCGACACGCTTATAAACAACAATAATTGAGCTCACATACGAAATATGGAATTAATCAGCAGTAAACAAGATGAATTTCAGTAAATAAATAAACTGGAAATTACGTCTTTTGCTGACGAGACTATTTACCCATTCTAGGAAAAGAAAAATAAAACTGATGAAATCAGATGGTTGATTTTCCATACTTTATATGTAGATTATCTGCATCGACAAATAAAAACAAACATTGCCTTTAAATATGTACTACTAGAAAATGCAAACAGATGCGAACAATACAATTGTTGTCAGCTAAAAAAAATTCAATATCAAAAATAGAAACTACACAAAAAGAGAAGAGCAACAATTTATAGCCGGCAAATAGTTTTCATGGACCTATCCCAATAGTCATCCCGAAGATAACGCGACCAGAAATGAAATAAAATGCCGAAAAAAGCACAAGAGAATGCTGTGAATTTGGCATCCGGCTTTTAAATACCTATTAGTTCAATCTAGAAAGTCAGATAGACATACTTTTATATCTTAAAGTAAGCTTGGACTAACTGATATTAACAGTCATGAGGATTTGCTTCGAATAAAATCATTTAATAACATCAGGGATACAAACCAAAATGAATAAAGGTTTTAGTTTCAACAAATATTTAACATAAATTTTTTAGTTTATATTAGATTCAATAATCACTTAGAATAAAAGGAAACGAATAATACTCACTTAAATAACACTTAAGTAAATAATTAAAATCGATTCCAAATAAACAAATTCATTTTAATTTGGCTGCTGCCTAAAACCGAGATAAGCCGTTATTTTTGAATCGGTCTCTAAAAGGTTATTTAGGTTTTAAGTTACGGTTACAAATTTCAATCGGTTAATACCAGTTAACGATTACGGTTTCGGTTTAAATCTCTGATTTAAATTTGTTGTCATAATCTGTTTTAAATTAAAATATTGTCTGAATTAGTATGCCAATCTTCATTAGTCAATTGATGTATTACAAAACTGTTTGAAAACCTTTTCAGTGAAAAGAAGATACCCAATTGGGATAGGGTATAATAAAAGCAGCATCCATCGCTGTGTGGCAGCTATAAAAAAGCGAATGCAACACAAAGGCAAACTTCTCGAAATTATTTTAGCGTTTTGCCTGTTAGTTTTAGTTGCCCGAGTCGTGTGCAATCGCGTGGAAGCCAAAAGAGAAGAAAATTGTGGAAAATCGAAAAGCTCCAAGAGAAATACTAAAAAGGGCATACCCTCAATTAGTTCGCGCTACAAAAATGCTGTTCTAATTAAGCAAGTTATACAAAATTGGAGACTAACTGATTGAATTGGAAAAGAACTGAGTTTTATAATCGCTTCATTGCATTGTGCAATGCGTGAATGAGGATTATATAAGCCAAAAAGACAGTTTCCAATTGGGAATTGTGACCAAATGCGAATGAAAACATTTGTCGAAAGTCATTGGCCAGCTGCATGCTAAAAGCCGGCAAAACACAAATAAATATTTATTTTGTACGGACTATTTTTGGCAACTGAATTTTGACAGGCGCAGAAAAAAGTGAAAAAAGCAAATATTTTAAAAACTGTTGCAACCGATAGAGAAAGAGAAAGAGAAGGGCAGACAAAGAGCGTGACTGTGTGAGAGAGCGTAAAGATTTATAAATAACACAAGCAGATACGCAAAATAAGAGCAAGCGCAATAAAAAAAAGAACACAAAACAAAAAAACATAAACAAACAACAAGGGAAAGAGCAGCAAGAACAACAAAATAACGATGCCGGAGCCACTGGGAATGCTCTGGTCCACGCCAGAGACAAAGAAGAAGGCACCCATTATCAAGATGTCCTGCGGCATTGGCGATACGGATGGTTTTCCCGCCTTTGACGTGGAGTCGGATGCCTATGACTCCAAGGATGATACCAAATGGGGTTTTCTGATAACCGGCGGCGCCGAATTTCACATGCCCTTAACCGTCTTTCAGGTGAGTGTGGGTGGGGTAGAGTGAAGGGTGTGGCAGTTTCTTACGCCCGGTTAACTATGCATAAGTCGAGGTAGTCTGAGAGTCCAAACAACTGCCGCGTCATGGTGGGAAGCCCTTGTGGCATGCTAAAAGTGGCAGCCTTTTATTGTCGCTGTGTGGCAAAGTGGCAGCTGCAACATTCGTTTCGTCATCGCTGCAGACTCTTTTGGTAGTTGGCCAAAAACACGCATTTCTTTTTCGAATTTCTGCTATGACGAAATCTTCAGAGGCAGCGAAATGAATATTTTACTTTTCAGTCGCGTTGTCGGTCCAATGGGGCGTATGAGCGACAATTGTCAAAGCGGAGCGCAAAGATAAATTCAAAAAAAGAGAGAGAGAGAGGGAAACAGGGAGAGAAAGAGAGATGGAATTGACGACAATTTGTTCTCCTTTCAATTGCCCACAGTGAAGCCGAGGGAATGTACAATATTTGGGTTAGCTCTATTCTGAATATGTATTTCTCGTATTCCTTTCCGTTTTGACGTCTGCTTTTCAGTTAAAAAGCAGAAGAGAAAGAAGAAGAGTAAAATATATAAATTGTTATTTCTTTTGTCGTGTGGCATGAGCTACAATTGAGGCATTCACGACTTGCCATAAATCTTTAATATGTCTGCTAAGAACAATGTGGAAGTTCTAAGACGTTCGATCAGTTTGATCAATTGTCATTAATGTTTTTATTTTTAAATAATTCTATAATATTGATAATCTAAATTGTCATGTTCCAGCTGTATAGATAATATTAAGTCTTATGTCTGCAAAAACATATATATTTTTTTTAATAGAATTGAATTGAATTATTTAAGTTTAAATTTAAATTAAACGCCTAAGGTAGAAAGTTGCAGTTTTAAAATATTTAAAATAAAATAGTTAAAAAAGTTATTATGTAGATAATAAACAAATGAGCTCGCTCTCGTTTTAAATCCAAAAAGTTATCGATACAGTTCAGACAAGCTGGTGGGAAAATCTTGCTAAGATGCATCAATTCCGCAGAGTTCATTAATCTGAACATATAGAATTTGTAATTCCGATGTAGGGTATACATTTAAAGCAGACAATTTTGAAATACATAAAAGTATCTCATTGTGTTTTCGGAGCAAACTCTTGTATCTATAGCGAGTACGTTGGCTATATCCATTTGTATCTGTCTGTCATATATCATTGTATATAAGCATTTGTATTTTGCTTGACCTAAACTCGAACTACGCAATATTCGACGTTCAATTGGGCGTCGACTGTTGCCCCATTCAGAGTACTCTGCTGTCAGCTGAAAGTCTGGGATAGTGGAAAGGAAAGCAACAGTTGCCTCATTAAGAAATCAACTCTGTCTGCAGGTAACACCCGATGGTATAGCTGACAAATCGGGGATACGACTAGGCGATATAATACTCGAAATAAACGAAGAGGACGCTACTCAACTGACACTGGCCCAGGCACACGAGCGAATTAACGCGACCCCAAAGAAGGTGCAGTTCCTCTTGCGCAAGTAGGTTGACCTGGTTAACTATTTACAATTTACAATTTGTGGATGCACTCACAGCTTTTGCTTTTTGCTTATGTAATCTGTGCAGCATGGAGGAGGATGATCCCACGGGCATGTACGAGGCCGGGGAGGAGAAGTCAATTGTGATGCGTATACCAAAGCCGATGCCACCGCCACCGGGTGAGTTCAGTTTGGATTAAAGATAAGATTGTTAAGCGCATGGAAATCCCTGGCATGAAATGTTGCATCTCACATACTGACCTGGCAAAAACAAATTTGGTTGTATCTTTTTGTAGACTTCACCCCAACCCCATTGCTTGGCTCGCGTTGTTGGCATCCCATTATGTGGCAAGAGCCACCAGAGCCGCCCAAGCCCAAGAAAAAGAAAACCAAAACCCAACTCGATGAGGAGGGCAACGAGGTGATCATTGAATTGAGCGAGGACGAGTCCTCCGACGAAGAGGAGCAGGTGAATGTCTCTACGATAGATATGCCAACAACATTCGCAAAGCTAACCCCGATTCTTACGTTCTCTCCCCTTGCCACATGCCACCTCACACACCTTCTAGGAGTTGCCTCATCATCGCATTGTAAGGAATATTCGGCGATTCTTTGCGGAGGTCGGCGATAATCAGGAGCTGCGCAGCAGCACCATTGAGAATATGCTGTTGGCTCTGCCCACGGCATCGAGATCAAAGTGATGACCCAGCCTAACCCCTGACCACCTATTCCTATTCCCACAGTTAACCCCCTAATGCCCGCATCTATTTGCTCTTTCTGTTCATGTGCATATGTTAATGTATTGCCTTTTGTATGTGTGTGTTCACAATAAAATCGTATTCTTTAAATCCATAAACCGGTAAGAGAGTGTAGTCTATGCAAATGCTTCTCGTTCAGGCCGCGTGCTTCCAAGTTCAATTGAATTGCGTCTGCTGGAAATGCAACGTAAGCTGTCGGCCATTGCAGAAATTCCAAAAATTCTTTCCTCAACACTGGCCACGGTCTCACAATCCTTTGGCACCTTGGACTCTGAGGCCGTCTGCAAGCGCAAGTGTTCCTACGATGAAGATGCACTTGACTATGAATTATTAGAGCAGTCGGAAAGTGAATTGGACGAAGAAGAGGATGAGGAAGATCTGGTGCAGGTGCAAGATGACGATGCTAATGGCCTGGCCGTGAAACAATTCAAATCAAAGCCACTGAAGGATGCGACGCCGGAATCGGATTATGCATCCGAAGCCAATTATGCGACAAATGAGACGAGTGATGAGCCAGACAATGACAACGATGATGATGATGATGAGGATGAGCGTGATGAGAAGGCAGTTTACTATATTAAACTGCCTGCAATGCCTGCAGGCACAGACATCGTTGAGGAAGCCACAGCAGACGCTGGGAATATCAGTTCCGAGTACGAAGACGATGATGATGATGAGGATGAAGAAGCGGATGTAGAAGTGGAGGAGGATAATGACAGCGACTTCTTGAGCACCACTTATACGTGGAATCTGCGAAATGTGCCCAAGCTGCGCATAAACGATGCCGAGGGCGTATGTAATTTGACGCTGAGCCCGCAGCTGGAGCAGCACAATGCGATTGACACTTCAAAGGTGCGAGCTGCGACGCCAACGCCAGCTCTAACATCAACAACTCAGTTGTCAATGAAGGCGCTTTCAACGACAACAACAGCAGCAACAATGGAAACACCAACGGAGGCACAGGCACAAAAGGTAAAAGCAATCAATGTGGCTTCTCATTAGGTACACAGTATTAAGACATTGTCACATTCTACAGCTGCTTTTCAAACTGGATAACCTGGAACGTTCTTGGCCCTGGGCAGATCGTGAGAAAATCATCTATAAGTAAGCAGAGCAGGTTTAACCAATTCCAAGTCGTTTTGCCAATGTGTTTGTTCCATTCTTTGCAGGCAATCAACTTGTCATTTGGTGCCTCGCAAGCCTCTGGGAATTGTTGGCCAACGCATTCAGCTTCTGGCCAAACAGGAGCTCTTGAGCAAGGACAAAGCGTAATAGACCCAATGTCAACTGGAACTCTTTATTTTTCTACATACATACATATTCTCTTCTCGTCATTAGTTTAGGTGTCGCATTCTCGACTTCGCCTGAACTTGGCAGGCAAACCAACTTTTAATTGAGTTCATTATGCAAATGCGTCAACTGCACACTCCACTTAACAGGCACAGCCGCAACCTCACAGCCAGCGCACAACAGGGCGTATGCGTAACTTACTTCAACTCATATACGAGTATTCTTCAACTTTAACAACAAAAGCAGCTGAGCTCTGTCAGCTATTTTAATTAAAAAAGTGCATCCACTGAGACCGAAATCTGTGACAAAACAATTGCCACGATAATTTCCCTCGCATTCTTTCTGAATTCTTTCAATTTGCAGCAGATACAATTTTTAAGCAATTAATAAATAAATTGAACTGTATATTATAAAATTGAAATTTTATAGTATATCATTTGACTTTAATTAATTAAAATAGAAATTAAATAAATGGAATTCAGTAAAAAATAATTGTATTATAATTTTTTCATTTTCATTTGACTAAAGCTAATAAAAATATAAATTAAATAAATTTAATTCAGTAAACTCGAAACAAATTTTTCCAAACAAAATAATTGTGTTATTATTATTTTTTGCTTGGGAAGTTTGATTCTCTCTCAAGTTGTGCCAAAGGTGTCCAGTTCAGGTTGCTTGAGTGCTTCTGAGTCCAGAGTCCTTTGTGATTGCAGTAGTGCTTGAGCACTCAACAAAAGAAATGCGCTTTGAATTGCTGCAGGCGCCTAAAGCATGTCATGCACTTAACTTACACACACCTCTTACTCTCTGCCACACACATGCTTACACTCTAACACACATTTGTTTACACACTCATGTGCTTGCTTGCTGCAGGTTTGATGAGTAAAGTTTGCTTGTCGGCATACGAGGCGAATGAGTTATGCTGGAACCCACTAAGCTGCGTGCTGGTGCGAGTAATTTAAGAAATATGAAACATCATCCTTCTCAACTTAACACATTTTATCAGCAAGAGCAACAGCAACAGCAATAGCTATAAAATGCCACTTATCGCGTAACTTTACATACGTAAAACATGTTTGCATTAAGCTAAAAGACCGTAAAATGTTGGCAGCATCAGCAGCTGCATTTACGTGCAACATGTTACATAGCAGCTGTCATGGCAACATGGCAACATCATTAAAATCACATCAATGTTGTTGCCACGGGGCTGCAAAATGGCCGCTGGCAACGCTGCAGTACAAAAGTCAACTTGAACAAATAAGTTTCAATAAATGTCAAACAAACCGTTGATGCTCACAACTCGGCCCCCATTTACCCTTTGTTGTTGTCGTGTTCTTGTTGTTGTTGTTGTGCTTACTGTTGCGTTGTCGACAAAATTAGAGCGCTAATAAACAAAAGGGCCAGGCCAGCGGAATTTATCATTCTTAACAAGTAGTCCAAGTGAGACAGAGAGGTCTGAAGTGAGCTCTTCAGCATTCAGCGGCATTTATACAAACGAGCACAAAAGTTGTCTAATTAAATGACTTTTTGGCATACAAATCCCTTTAATACCAGTAAGAATTGTACAATCCTTATTTAAATACAATATGATTATAATTCACATTTATATATATTTGATATACACAGATTTGAAGCATATATATCTATTTAATGGCGATACAACGATAAAGCGTTTGTTTTGGTTTAAGTATGAAAATGTCAGAAAGCTGAGCTTACCACATCGAATTAGCCAATTTTGTAGAGACATCTAACACTTAGGACAACAATGATATTTCATATCCACATAAATTCTTACAATCGTACATATAATAATAATTAAATATGCATTACATTAAAATTAGTTTGCAAGTTGCCAACTTCCATAATAACTTTTATGCTGCATGAGTTCAGCGCAAAAACAACGAGGCGTGAGGTAAATATTTAGAATTTTCATCTGCCAGCATAAAAGTTATTGCAACTTTAGTTTTTGGAAATTCAACTTTGCAATGATATTTACTAGTTTACTTGCAACTTTCTCTTCGTACATTGTTCTTTTGACTGGGAAATCGTTGGTGGGGTGCTCTCTCTTTTGGTTTGTTTGGTTTTCTATTACATTTATCTATTGGGCGGGTAACTATTATACTCGTACATAAAATTGTTATTTTTATCCATTCGTTTCTTTGCTTAGACTATGAGATTATGTTTTTAGCTTTGTGACTTCATTTTGAGTGCTGGAGGAATGGAATGGCATTAAAGAGCCTCATCGGCAATGTTTGGTTGGCCTGCATCCGCATCTGTATCCATGCTGACAATGACAACACCCATGCCCATTCCTATTCCCATTCCTATTCCCATTCCCATGCTTCGTCCATTTCGTTGCTGGTCAGTTGCATCGTTTGTAGTTGTCGCCGATGATGTTGTTGTTGCAGTTGCAGCTGTTGCTGCTGCTGCTTCGGCGGCGTCTTCTGCTATTGTCGTCATCAGTGTCGGTTTGACCGTCGCCTCTGCCTCCAGCTCTACCTCAGTGTCCGACTGCACATTAGCTGCTAGTTTGAGTTGCATTGTGTGTCCAGCTGTTTCCTCCATAAGCGGTTGTCGTTGGTGGGCATTATCGATGGTCTGACGGCGAAGGAAATGGATTTTATTGCGCCAACCATCCATAATGCGCAACGAGGTGGACGATGAACTAGTCATTGCCATACTCTGGCTACGTCCACGCTGTTGCTCCTGCTGTTGTTGCTGCTGCTGTTGTTGTTGTTGCCGATGGGTTATTGAAGAGGCGCGTCGCTTAGCCGATGACGACAAGTCCTTTAGTCATACCTTCTCCTCGCCAGGCATTGGCGGACCGCAGCGCACGAACTACAATCAAAAGAACTAAGAATTTGCTATCATGATGGTTGGCAGGTTTGGAAACGGTGCGCTGCATTTGGATTCAGTTTAAAATTTTGATGTTCGAGTACATGGCGTATGCTTAACAAGAGATTATGTATATCAGCAAAACAACCACAATGTTAGTGTTTGGATGCGTGTCGAGGCCAATTGCAATGCTAACTAGTCAGTTGTGTGAGTGAGTACGTGTAAGTTGTGTGTGTATTGCATTCATTAGCTTGCATTACTCATACGCGCCGTAACCCGTAGTATAGGCAAAAAGAAAGCATGTGAAGCTCATTACAAATCTTACCGAGACCTGAGTGGCTGTATAGGAGTTGGTTCGAGGTCGATTGCTAAAACAGAGCGTCCTCCACTTGCGCTTCACTTGGGCAATCACCTCGCCATTGAAGAAGCAGAACAATGTCGCCACACACAGACCCTGCAAATAAAGTAAACAAAAGTAAGGCAACATTATTACGAGTATCCAAAGCCATTCCAGTCGGAGACGCAGTCACAAGTGTCCTTATTAGATTGCCAGCCGGCAAAAACGGTCCTAAAACCTAATGCAATTTTGTTTATTTGCTATTTCGGCAGGCTCAACAGTTTCCAATTCATTTTGCCTGTCTCATTTCACTGGCATTACGAGCCGCCTCCTAGACAACGTGTTCTCTAACTGAAAGTGTATATGAATGACTCTGTTTGTGTAACTGTAACTGTATCTGTATCTGTATCTATATTTATATTTGTATGCCTCCCTCATTTCTATGTGAGGAGCTTTGCCTGCTGTTCGCCACTTGAGTTGCTTTTGTCATTTGTCTTTTTGTCTGCGTATGGATCTAACTATGTGTATACGTATTTAATGCATAGTTGCGTACGTGCAGGACTTGTTCCCTGGATTTCATATTCACACATTGCCTGCATATAAATGAAATTGGCAAAAGGCTTCATTTGATTGCCAGTGCACACGTCGACACACTCAAACCATATACAGACATCATAGATCCCACTAAGTAGTACTGAGAAACCTTGTGTTCCTTTGTTTTCTTTGATATAGTATATATTGAAAACGTTTTGTGCATTTTAAAATACAAAGTGATACAAAAATTCTGTTTTGTGTGATATGTGGTAATAATTCAAATAAAATCTGAAACAACATTTTGTTTTTACCCATTTTTGTAGAGCTTTGAACAAATTCTTAATGATTCTTCTAAAAATGAAGAACGCTTCGAAAATCTCTATACTTTGAAAAAAAGGAGAGAAAAAAGTTTGGAAGAATATTCGTTACTCATGAAAACTAGACAAACACACATTTGTTTAGTAGCTTTTCCATAAAATATAGTATGTTTTATTACAATTTAATCTTCTTTTATTTGATATAAAAATGTGCAAAGTATTTGTTCAGAAGAAAATGTTTAAATCTTGTCGGTTCCTCCATAAAATCTTTTATTATTTTAACAACCTAGCCTGTCTGTGCTCCAGTCTTAAAAATACAAAGGACTGCTGTATTTATAGTGTACCATTTTTTGAAAATACTTAAATGAATGCATATTTTTGTGAAAGCTTAAGTTAACGGAAAACAAGGGTCGAAGAGCTGGGCCGCAGGGTAGTTTGTAGTCGACTTGGGTTTGTTTATTTTTGTTCATTTGGTTGCCTTTTGTGGTGGTTACGCATTTATAAAGCTTTCCTTTCTCTTCTTCTCTGTTATCTGCTGACTTTAATTCTCATAATTTCAGCAGCTGTATTTACTGAGCTTAGCTTACATAAAGTTGAAACATGTTTAGCTAGTTATTATTCAGCTTGATGTTGGTCATTATTCAACGCTGGCAGCTTTAGTCTAGGAATAAAATCCTTATAATACCTGCGAGTCAAATCTACTTGTTATTTTGCATGACTTTGAGTTTTTAACACTTTGTAGCGGAATGACTTGCTAATTATTTGAATGGAGCATATCTAAACGACAAAAGTGCAACGAGCTTGTGAAACTAATTTGCAAAGTAGACAACTAAAATTGGCAACAAATGTGTGTGCTTCGCTTATGGCCCCTAACTGCAGCACTTTGTGACGCATTCTGTCAACAACTTTAGTGCCAAGTGCAAGTTTTGAATTCAATTTATACTGAGAACAAAAAAACAACAATAGCTGAGAATGTGAGCAGCTGGACGCCTTATGCTCTCGTGTGGCGTTTTCAAAAGTATTTTTGTTTCAGAGCAAATATTTTTGAAGCTTTATTGAAATTCCAGCTGAAGAATGAGTAAATGAAATTTATTTATTTTTTTTTCTTTAAAGGACATTGGATCTAATTGCTCTGCTGTACATACATGTTATTGCTTTGTTGTTTCTATTGAAAGTGAGGGATTCATATTTAATATTTTGCTGTTGACATTCGACAAATTCCAAGGAAAATGCATTACAAAGGAACAGAAAAATAAATGTTTTCATACAATTTAGTATATTTCATTTTATTCTTTATTCACATAGTGTTCAGATAAACAAAATCATTATATTTGCTCAAATATTCCACTTTATAGCATACTTTTATAAAAAGTTTCATATACCTTGTTTTAACGATTCTAGAATGACTTTGAGCTGCATTCCATTCTATTGTTGTTTTGGGTTTGTTGATTCTTAATGCATCTGCTGGATAAATTCATTTTATATACATACATATATATCTGTGTATCTATGTATTTTCATATATTCTTTATGGCGCTTAAAAGTTGTGCCCCATCTTTTACGACTCGCACTGCAGATGGCACAATAAATCCAAATTATATCCGTACCACAGAAAGTGCCTCTTGCCACTTGCCACTTGTAAGAACTTTGCAATTTGTGGAACAGCAACAAAAATAACAAAACCAACAAATATAAAAAGTTGCGACTGGCTTTAAAAACATTCAGTAAAAGTATTTTGCTTTTGCATTTGTCACTTGTTTTTTGTGCCTTTTTTTTTTGGGTAACTGTTGAGTGAAGAAAAAGTCACAGATAAACAGAGCATCTTGTAACAATACCCTATGGCCAAATAAAGTGATAAAAAGGATATAAGTGTTGAACTTGAAGAATTTAAACAGAGTACATGCTATACAGCTGATTAGATGGGTGTAGAAATTTTTCTTAAGTCTTAAGTCCAAAGCTTGTAAAATAATGTGTGCAATCGAAATGTCAAGAAAACTATTCTGTAGTTTGTTACTAATAAGTGTAAGGTATCTATCTGCAAGTTGAGCTGCTTCTGTAGTTTTCAGCGAGTTTCAGTTAATGTTCTATAACTGTAATTCAGTTGTAGCTTAGGGCCATGTCTAAAGTGTCCACAAGACATGACAATATAGATTTATATGTAAGGGAACCGCAGACATTGGAATTTAGCCTTTTGCTCAAGCATTTGTTCAACAGCTTTTTATAGTTATTTGCACTACGAGTAAACGAAAGAAACAGATGAAGACGAGATGTTGCTCGATTTGGTTTTATAGGTTTACGCGTCCTTGCACGCTTTCGGCTTATGTCTTTACCTCTTTTACTTGTTCCTTTTATTCGTACTTTTACTGTATACATATATATTATTATTTTAACTGGCAATGCATTTCATGCTCAAGCTACTGCCAGAGTTTTGTCTTTGGCTTATCGAAATCTCTGTTTCTTATCCAATTTAATATGCATGCTGATGAAAATTTCCGACCAAATACCAAAGTAAATTTTTGCATAACGCATTTGTATATTGATTTTCCACTTTCCCACTTTCCTTTCACCTTCTGGAAACGCATTTAGATAAGCTGCGGCCTGATGGCTATGGGGAGTTGTAAACATGTGCTTGGCATTTTAATAATTTAGACCATTGATTTGCCATGAACGAGGGAGGCAAAAGTAATAAACAAGCACTGACTACGGCTTTCGCGTATTTGCATAAATTATGGAAAATATCTCATGTTAAAATCAGCAAATTTTTAGCCAATTATATGTGCATACTTCGACCGTAAAACACGCTCCTCAGCTGCAAAGCGAAAGAAATTTTCAAGCAAGGGATTTAAGTTTTACTTAGGAATGTGGCCAAAGCATCTGAGAGAATTTACATAACTAACATCATAAAGTGTTCAACCTTTGCGGAGTCATAAAACAATATTAAAACCGACAGGAAGATAGCTTCACAGCTAGCCAGACATTTTAATGCCCTGTGTTTAGTTTTTAAACAGAGAGAACATTACCTTAAATTAATTCATTATTTTTTCTTAATAATCAGAAATAGTTCTCTTACTTTGGAAAACAGAAGTAAGATAACTATATATTAGTTATAACTCAACTATAGTTACAAATGCCTTAAATTTAGATTTAAAAAACTTTTTGATCTCTCAGTTAGATTTAAAATTTAAATGCTTGCAAAGTAAAATTCGAATATTGTTTTTAAAGTTTCCATTTCAATTTTGCAAGGGGTATATAAAAAAACGAGAATGTGAAAAAGGAAAAGGAAAGAAAAAGAATTACTTACTTGAAATGAGGCCGTAAAGGCTGAGATGACTTGGTATGTAGTCTCCCAGGGATGTCCGCGGTCTGGGCGAAACGGTGTTAACATGTACTGGAGGCCAAGCAGTGGAACCAGGAGCAGCGTCGCCCTACAAAAGGCAGTTAGAGTATTGTAATAATACTTATACTTATGTATAATTCGTTGCCGAGGAGCGTATTAAAATGCAAGTCAACGCGGCGTATACGTAATTTAAAATGTAAAATGAAGTGAACTTTCAAACGAAGCGAAACGATACCGAATAAAACAAAAAGCTCAACAGCATGTATAAAATAAAAAAGAAGAGAGGAGAATGAAAGCAAACAAACAAGTTTATTACGCATACGCCCCGCGGGCCAGCGCCTAAGGGTGACGAGTGACCCCCTTTGTTGGGCCATGCGACGTTCCAAATTATTGTTATTGAATTGAAGTTGCTTTTAACTTGGCTTGACAAAAAAGCAAAAAATGAAAGAAGAACTTACCGAAATGCCTGAAGGACGGTACGGGATGGGCCACAGCTGCCTTGAATGCTGGCAGGAGCATTTAACTTGAGAAGCACAACGCGCACAATGTTGCATAGGAACAGTAGATTGAGGAATATCGAAATGCAAACGGGCACCATCAATATGTAGTTGAAGTCGTTGTCAATCATCCAGCAGCTGGTCAAATGACAAGGAGAGGGATATGGTAAAGAAGAGAGAGATGGAGAATTGGTAAATGTCATCTAATGAATTGCAAACGAGCTCGTTCGCAATTGATTTGATTTCAGTTTGCAAATCATCATGCATGTGTGCGTGTGCACAATCAATTTAGTCAGCCACATACATACACTCTCACACACATACATCACTTACTGTTGGTTTTGCTCATGGGTGCCAGTGAAGCCGCGTGCCAGGCCATAGATGCAGATGACAATAGCCGGGGAGCCCCAGCCGAAGGCAATCAACCATTTGACCAACTTTTTCTCTGAAATGAAAGCGGCAACAAGCACCGTATGCAGATAGAAGCCCTCGCACAGCATCCACGAGTAGTTGGTCAGCAGAAAATAGTGCAGAATTATGTGAAGTGCCACACAATAGCCCTGTCAGCGATTGAAAATGATAATAGTTGCAAATGTATAGCCCTCCATTTACTTACCGGACTGCTTTGCACCATTTCCGCGTTGGCTATAACCACCAGATACCAAATGAGCCACAACGAATTGTTGGCCGCAAATGAACTGAACAGATGCATGTGCAGCGTGATGCGGGCACATTTCAAGGATCTGTAAACAAATTGTGTCAAATATTTGCATTATTTAAATTTTAAACAGTTTATTTATTGTGGTTATCATAGAATTGGAAAATTCGTTTATTTGCTGACACAAATATGTATATTCCCATATAGCTTGCCAATCGTATTTGCAATACAGAGGATACATGAATAGGGAGTTGGCATTTGGATAGAAGTACATTTCAATACCAACACTGACCGCACTCTTTTTCTTCTCAATAATTCTCTTTCATTCACTTCTCCTTTATTATCTTTCATCCTCTTTCATTCTCTATGCTGTTCAATTTTGTAGCCGGCCAAGGGGCATGCTGCATATTAATGGAAACATGTTGACTCTTTGCGAATTAATGTATGCCATGCAAATTGAGTTGAGCTCTTTGTATGCAATGCACGAAGTTCTTTTCAGTATATCGAATTCATCCAGTACGGGGATTGGCAAAAGCATTCCTGCCACAGTAACTCGGTTAAAATGACTGAGCTCCATACTAAAAGTAATCCTAAGAGCCAGCTTTATTTTTCGCATATGGGATAGTTAAATTCTGATAGTTGAAAATGTAGGATGACTATTAACTCTGGATATAGAAACTTTAGAAAATGTAGCATTTTAATTGATTAGTCAGTTTGTAGATAAAATCGTGAGAAAGTGTGGTTACGATGTTATAAATTGAAGGGAAGCAAACTTTTATTTAATTCAAGTTGCTTCAATTTATAAATAATTAACAAGCATAAGTAGCATTTTAATTGATTAGTCAGTTTGTAGATAAAATCGTGAGAATATTTAATAAATTGAAGGAAGAAACTTTTATTCAATTTATAATAAACAGGATTATTGGTTTAATTTTTTGAAAAGGGGAATTAATAAATTAAATGTAGCTTTCAACGACAAGAAATACAACATTTTAACTCCAAACTTGTTGTTGTATATTTTGAAATGATTATTCGATGATTGTAATTTTATATGTTTAGTTTTGTCCATTTTATAATGGGAAGAAAAACGAGGATGGTTAAAAAATTAGTGACTCCTAGATAGGAGCTATAACTTCAGGACTTTCAGTAACAAAATCAATTTAGCAAGGTATAACTTTGTACATTTATTTAACTCTTACTTTTGCTATTTTCTCTCTATTTTTTTCTAATTAAGAACGTTGAAAATAAATTGAGAACTGTTTATCATTGATTTGTTTATTTATTTCTTTTCAATTTTTCACCGTTTGCAGTTACAATGTTGTTTGTGCTGGTTACAAGTACTTTTATTAGTCAATTGAAGCTGTCATTTAATTATCCCTGTCTATGCGAAGCCATTGCGAGTATAATCAAAATTCCAGGACATTTCGTCGTTCCACGTTTTATTTGCCTTTTGCACCCAATTTAAAACGCTTTCATTGTCTGTCTGTCTGTCTGTCTGTCTGTCTGTCTGTCTGTCTGTCTGTCTGTCGGTTTGACTGATTAACTGTCTGTCTTGCTGTGTCTGAGCTGATAATAAACAAGCCGAGAGCACTAATTGTGCTGCAGACAAGTGGAAATTAATCGATATCCTGCTTGAAGAAGACACACAATCTAATACTAAGTTGACGTGTGACACTGGAATGGTGGAGAAACAGTAAAATAGCAGGAGAGGAAGAGACAAAGCCAGATATGGAAGAATGAGGGAATAATGGGAGGCCAAGAAAGCAAATATTTTCTCATTTCCGACATCAAGTGGGCCGGATTAAATGGGCGTAAGTAAGTAAAAGTGCATTGAGCGTACACACTCACACTCAACAAGGACCCAGGTTGGCATTTGATTAGGCCATTGGCATCTTTGTTAAACAATAAAATTTGGCGCCAAGCGCACAGCGGTCATAACACCTAATGGCAATGGAACTCATTAGTTCTGAGTGGTTTTCCATGTGCGGCTTATGCCAATTTGTGCCACAAGCAACAAAAATAATAATAACAGCAGCATAAGATGGATGATCAGCTGATGCAAGAGATACTTTCAAGTGAAGACTGCAGCTAATTGGTGCAGATAGAAAGAGAGCTGAAGAGGGGGTGAAAAATAACTTACTTGAAGTATCCTAGTATGGCCAGCGATAGGAGTATGGCCAGCAAGGAGATGCCATAGCCGACCTCATAGATCAGGGTCACATTGTGATTCCACTGGTAATTGAAAATGGAATCATTTTATAAAACAATTAAACACAATTAGTTACTTGACACTTACTGCAAAATCATCCATATTAACGCAGGTGGTGTAATTTGACCAGGTTTTGTTATTCAATGGATGCCTGAACCATTCGCCATCATTGCCACACTCCTTGTGCGCATATCCTGTAAGTTAGAAAATCGAGATAGAGAGAGATAATATGAATTAATTGATATATACTTTACAGTAATATCCTATGCAGACTGAGAAATACCGTGTAAGGACAAATCAAACAATTATAAATTTTAAATAGCGATACTAATTCTCTCTATTCAGTAAACTCTCCTTTGTTATTCACTTTATATTTACAGAGTATAATGCTATTGTAATTAATTTTTAGTTAATTTCACATTTGCATATTCAATTAGCTTTCCACTTGATAAGAATAAAAACAATTGCATTAGCAGCAAACTAAAATCATTAATTGTGTATACGCAACGTAGTCGATTTGACCACAACTAATAGTTTTGCTCTGATTGCTGGAATTTAAAATGATTTTGTGGTGGGCACATTTAATAATTTAAGTACGGCTTGAATGGCCAATTGACCCAAGTTGAAATTAAAGTTTGACTCACAGAAAGTTTTGCAGTGCTTTTGGCATTGACGAAGTGCTCGAAATTGACTTATGAACTCAGTTGTTTGCTTTTGTAATCGAAGTTGTTGAAAGAACTGTTGTCTGACACTTGGCTATTGACAAAGGAAACGAGTTCAGATACCATGTTAGCAATTTTACAGGTATGTTTTTTTTCTTGTATTTATTTTGCTCCCATTCTCTATGTGGTTTTATCGCCTTTTGGCACGCAGAGTCAAAAAATCACGTATACGCGCCGGGTGGCAGATAAGTAGACAGCACGACAACAACAGCAGAAAAAAGCCAAAAAATCTACTGTTGCTGCTGCTGTTGTTGGCAACCACATCCGCCAAACGGAAGTGCCATAAAACTTAATGGTGGCGCAGTGCAAAGCATATAATCTTGTACAAGCTGGCGACCTCGAGGCGCTGCCTCAGCCATGGGCGAGACCCGGACACAGACACGGACACAAGCGAGTTGAGCCATAACAGTCATAAGCCAAATGTAGTGAAAGCAACATTTGCCTTTTCCTATCCCCCAACCACAGCCCAAACGCCTTGTCACATATTTGGCACAAACAACACAGAAAAAAGTCATTCAACTTTTGCTATTCGCATTCACGTGACGCCAATTCTTGTCACACTATTACTGTGCTGTTGCATGGGCGTGTGGGCGTGGCATTCAACATTAATGCAAATTGACAGAGCACGTGATTTATGCTACAAAATAGCCACAAACAAATTTACACTTAATTATTATTATTTCGTTTCAAGTATTTTGTACTCTTTACACCCTCTGCACATGTGTGTTGTGTAAAGGAGTGTGTTAAACATTAGGGAAAATTGGAAACAGATAAGTAAAGGCAACCGATTGATTTAATCAATAAGTCAATATAAATAATATATTTAAATAAAAGATAAAAAAGCCAAACCCTCAGTACATGTAATAGAATACGAAAGAATTGGAAACAGAAAAGAAATTAAATATCTTAATTATGTATTGTAAGTCCAAAAAATTCAATAAAAACATGAACATAAACATACATGACAATAAATATATCACATAAAAGTTCTATAATTGAACATTATAAAAACAAAGAATGTTGTAAGATGTTGTCTATGTTTTTACAGGGCATTTAATAGTCTTACAATCGCGTTTGTTAATTTGCTTCGTCACAACTGTTTGCTTTCTGTATTTGTTAGACACAAAATGCATAATTTATAATTATAATGTGCGAATTTTTGAAAAATTTCCTTGATGGATGATCCTTATTCTATTTGTCATTGCTGTGGTTGTTGTTGGCTGCCAAAATAAACACATAAAAGCCGCGAGCTAACAACGGAAAATTCATTTGGTTAATTTATGAAAAGGCATCCTCCATGTAAATGGATGTGAAATATTATATTTATTTGCAAATACCAATTTCATTAGGTGGGGCAAGAGGGCAGTGGGGAATGTGGTGCAGCCGTGGCTTAGCTGCTAAAAGGGTGCGGTTTATGTTTTTGATAGCGCCAAATTGCCAAACTTGTTGAATACATAATTAAGCTACATAGAATCGTATTTAGTTTGATTCCAGTGAACAAGTTGTTTGTTTTTTGATAAATATTTAATAGACAAATGCTTCACTTAGCTGAATAAGTTAGTTGTAGATCTTGGCTGAAAGCACAAATACACTAATTAGTTACTTAATGAGAGCTTTTAATTAAACAGAAACTAAAATAAATGTATTTAATAGCTTTTTGACATTTTTAGCGTGTTTTATCACGTGAAAATAAAACGAAATACAATTTAACTTGACGACAATTCCTGTGAACTTTGAACTTAGTCTTTAAGTACTTAAGTCAATTCTTAAGGTATAACTTTCACCAGGTTTTTGGTATTTGTATATTATTTATTATTAATTTTGCCGACATCTGTAGACTTCAGAAATTGAATGGAACCTTGTTGAGTTCCCAAGCAGAAAATATTTACATAAGGAAAAAAAAACAGTGGTGAGCCAATAGGCAAGTGAGCTCGAAAAAACACAAGCTGTCTGTACTTAAAATGAAATTTTAAGAAAAACATATTCTCTATTGATTTGCAAAGTAAAAAAAATAAAAACCCATAGCCTTAAATACTTGTAACAAACAAGAAAGAAAAGTGGATGTGGCAACATGGCTCAGCAAAGCCGCTTTCGCCATGGGATGCAGCCAATTAGGTAACCCACCAGGTTTGTGGTTTGTTTATGCATGCCTGAAAGTGAGTATGTGAGTGCGTGTGAGTGTGTGTGAGTGTACGGTTGTATAGCCTGCAGCGTTGGGATTGAATCAACGTGGGTCTTCATTAGAAAGAGCTGCTTTCTGGCTGGCATATACCATATACGATACCTTATGGCATATACCATTTCCGTTTCCGCTGAAATATTGTGCCTGACATGTGACTGCGTCGGTTGCTTGTTTATGAACATGTACTACATTTACATTGCTTATTCGTATTCGGTTTGTTTGTCGTCAAATGCAGAACTGAATTTGGTTGCTGACCCAATGTCTCTTCAGTCTATAGCCTAAAGCGGATGCTGCTTTGTGGAATTCAATAAACAACAAATTGTGCCACTTACTTGCCGAATCAAAGCCGGTGATGAAGTCTGGGCACGGATTCAGGGCGGATGTGCCAGCGGCTGTGTCGGGCCAACAAAGCCAACCATCAAAGGTGCCAGCACAGTAGGAGCCTGCAAATACAAGTCCAAATACAAATAATACAATTAATAATTAAATTATTTGTGCATGTTGCAGTTAAACTTAACACTGCTCACCTTCCACCTCGTGACCGCTGCTATTTAGACGTGCATTGCAAGCAGCACGAAGGGCATCAAAGTCGGGTCCACTCTCGGCTGCGCTGTTGCTGCCACTGCTGCTGTTGTTGCTCTGCTCACCCATGTTGTTGCACTGTAAAACATTGCGTAACATATTGATATTTGTTTTAGTTTTTAGGAATGGTAGGGCAGGCTTTAAATTTGTTTGCAACAGCGAAATAGCTTTTATTAAGCGCTTAAAACTAGGCAATGCTTTCTTCTCAACGCCCTCCATTTCCCATATAAATGCGAACGTGTATGTGTATGCTACTCACGCTTCATTGCATGCGTGCGGATTTTTGTGTTTTACAGTTCGTTTGAGCCCCAATTTAATTGGTTTTCCTGCCACTTGTATGGTGTGTTTGGAGTGTGTGTCTGGGTGTGCTCTACATATGCACATTTTATTCATTTCATGTTATTTAATTGCCTTTTTTCTTATAAAGCTGTGGGTCAAGCAATTTAATGCGACCGCCTGAAAGTATGCAACAAATTTTTATACGAACCGACTAATGTTTAAATAAATAGTAAAATTCATTAATTAAATACATTTTATTGGGTTTGTAATTGGTTTTTGTAATTAGTAAATGAATAAAAACCGTAGAACAAGTTGTGATTATGTTTATTTATTTGCTTTAAATTTTTTTTTGTTACTTTTATTTTAATGTAATTTTTGTCAATGACTTAAATTATTATCAAATTTATTTATTGGATAATCAATAAAATTGTATTTATTTAATTCTGAAAGCACGTTTCTCTTTATAAATTCTATTTTATTGTCTGCAAATAAATTCCTTAAAATGTATGAAATGTGATTTAGTAATAAAATAATAAAAATTTGGCATTCCATGTTTACTGTTGGCATATACGAGTACGAGTATGCAAATAAGTCTGCCGCAAGTTACATTCCAAAACGAGCACTCAGTTGATGGTTTGCCTAGTGTTGGGTAAACATTCACACCACAGAAGTTTACTGTCAAGTGGTCGATAAGGATGCAAGTGCATTCAGTCGAAAGCCAGGAGCAGCAGAAGAGAGAGAGGAGTCAAACAGTCCAAAACAATGAAAATCAATGGCTGCAACAGTCAACAACTGGTAACATGCAACTGGAAGCTAAACCATTTAGCTTACACCGCAAAGAACACAGATTTCAGAAGCGACTACAAATTGCCACCGGGTAAGGTACAACGAGAGACAACACTAAATGGATCGGCAATCATGCGTGCCAGAACGATAAACTATAGGGGGACGAATGCACAAATGAATACCACACAACTACGTATACGTAATCTTATCATTTAGGCAAATTGCAGCTTGCACTTAAAGCAACTGCGAGGAAGGCATAAAACGATTGCATAAACAAGAGAAATGAATTGTTGGAATCCAGTGGTTGCAGTTTGGCATTGAGGATGTAGCACTTTAAGTGCATAAAACCTAAAGCGTTTTATCGCAACATCAATGTTGTTATTTGTATTTATAGGGAGAATTAAGTATAAGAAGAAGCTGTCAGACGAAGCTCAGCCGAGCTCAGCTTCAATTACGTTAAAGCTGAGCAGACAAATTTGGTTATTAACTGGCGATAGCCATACTCGTAAATGTGCTGTCATTTTTGGACTGATGCCGGAGGGAACACTGTTTAATTTTGAGTACGGGACCACTTAAATTTTATGACGGCGACGCGAGAAAACTTGCGCAAAAATCATTAAAGAATACGGAACCACAGCGAACAGCGGTAACTTGTGAATGATGGCCAAGTAAAGAGGTGTCCACTTATAAGATCGTAACTCGGGCTGCCAATGAATATTAATATAAAAGTTGAGCTATCGATAAGCTGAGCATACGTTATAATAGTAAGCATACTTTCCTGCGTGTTCCTAAGCCTGCTCGAACAATTTGGCAAAACGAAAGACGGCGGGGTGAACGTTTGAAGGACGTAAGCGCCCTGTGATAATAAAAATATTTTTACGAGTGTGCACAGGCCGCACACAACGAAGAAGCCAACGCGTTGTGCAATAACAGAAATTAGCAATAAAAAGCTACTAGGCAAGGAATAGGTAACTGGCAACTGGGAACTCTCATCAAGTCGCACCCACAACATGCTCCAGAGCAAATTACGTTTGTTACGAATGTGGGACAGTGTGTGTGAGGTGTTTGGATGGGTAGTCAACATAAAACAGAAAATGTACGAGAATTTCGACTTGCACAACATATAATATATCTAAAGCATCCATTCACATTTTCTTCTCTCGAGAACACGTAGCATAGTGAAAAACATTGTTAGAATCTTTTATGTGCCACATGAAAATTGCAGAACATATTAAAAAATGTAGCCAGGCGCGTGAAATACGTTTGCCATTTGACCTGCATTCATTCAACACAAAAACACAAAAACTTCGATTTTTCTCAACGACATTTATGACAGCGAGCATTTCCGCCTGACGCCCACGTGACGTATGTGTAATGGAAAAGCCGCGAAAATCACACACACGCTAGCATAGTTCGATTTATGTGCATTTGTGTTTGTGTGAGTGCTTTTGAGTTATTTCCAATTGATTTGCTGTCAAAACTTTCAACATCTATGTATAGTTTATGGCAAATCTTTTAAGAATTGTAGTATTTCCTCATCTATAAATAAATTATTTTCATTTCCAATTTATAAGGTATATAAATCATTTTTTATAGCCACGAGTTCAACACATATTTTTGAAAGCTCTTAAGAGATATTGCTTCTTTGTTAAAAAACTTATACGCAAACTTAAATAAACAATGGAGTTCGACTAGCACATTCATTAAATGCAATTAAAAATACCATTAAACCATTTCTCATATGTTTTTCAACAACAATCAACATTGGGTAGGATTGGCCTCGAATTAAAAAACATCACATTATTTTTATCTGATTCATCATGTTTTTTGTTACGTGTTGTGTTTTACCATACCCTGGGTTTGTTAAAAACCAATGAAAATGGCGTGCAAAAGTCAGAAGGAAGCATTCACAGAGTTTATATGTATAATCTTGAGAAATTCTATAGTATATCTCAAATTTTATTATATTTCACAAGATTATTTATAGAGTATAGGTGTAGAGTCTACAAATTTGTCTAAATGTATTCAGAAATGTAGGCATTAAGCTGTTTTCTATCACAGGGTATCTTGTAGTTTAGTCATCTCGACTGTAGCGTTTAAACTTGCTTTCTGCTTTTTTATTTGCATTTGTTTGGATATACGCCCTTTTTATTCATTTATTCCAAACTGAACTGTAGCAAAATTATTTCTTTTTAAAGCATTGTCAACACTGGGATTTGCTCAGTAAAAATATTACTCAGTTCAGCAGCGATTTATTTTTATTTGTTGATGGCAGCTGAAAATATTTCAACATACTTTCAAAGGGATTTACAGTCGAAATTGAACAATTGATGACATTGTCGAGGGTTCGAATAACGAATATTCGGCTTATGACTACTTGAATTGGATTAAATAAACTACTTGGGGATTACAATTGTGAAACTTTTTCAAAACTTGGTTCAACAATTGTATAAAAAGAACATTCATATCAACATGTTGTGAGAAACATATCGAGACACAAGTTGAATTTTAAATTTAGAAACATTTTTATAAAGTACTTCAGTTTAAATTTCACTTTAAATTTGGGTGAGGAAAATTCAGATAAATAAAGCATAAATAAATCATGCCAGCTGCCAGGAAACTGTAAATATCAAGTATACGCCAGAGTGAGCAGGAAAAAAGAAGCGCACAAAACATTTAAATGCCATCATACTCATATCTATCAATCTGTGTATCATAAGATATTCGAGAGCGAAACCGAGCACTAAACCGTTTTTAAAATGTGAATACTCATAACAAATAACGAACATTAACTGACAGCTGCCATGGCAAGAATTTGATTTATATTTTTATATATTCGATCGTTTAAAACGCACACAAAAGGAGCTAATATATCAAACAAATATGAGCATATATAAAATAACTCACAAGAATTGCCGGCATTTATGGGATATAATGGATATATACCCGGCAGCCCTGGCCTCAGTGCAGTGTCAAAGCGATAGCAATAACATTACAACAATATTACATATGCTCTTTATGTCTGGAATCAAGAGTCCAGAGTCCGAAGTGCGCCCGAGGATTATGCCTGCCGGACAGCAGAAGGATGCTGAGCCAAAGCTTGCAAAAAGGGAGCAGACAGAGAGGCAAAGTAAACCAGAGCTAAAGAGGAATAAAATATTGATAAAAAATGCTGCTGCAGATTATAAAAAGAAAAGCAATTTATTTATTTAGCACTTGTTTTCCTCTTTTCTTCTTTTAAATAAGCCACTGTCGACGCTGCAAATAATTTATAAGCCACAGAGATGGTACTCAAGAGCGCTTAACTAACCCAAACAGAAGATAGTCGCATTTAAAGGTAAAGCTTAAAGCACAGTGCAAGATAAAAAAAGAATTCTTGTGCAACGTTCAAAGGTAACAGGTTACAGGCAGTGGGCAGCAAACATCGAGCATCAAGAATGCTGCAGGCTGCAATCTTGTGGGTTGCTTTGTGCCACATTCTGGCTTTGCTGCCACGTCCACTGTCTCATTTTCTCTACTTTAGTGCCTGTGGCCAGAGTGTGGAAATTTCCTCATGAACTACGTGTCTCGCTATGTGTCCGCATAATACTTTTTTTTATTTCTTTATTTTTTATGCTCCTTGCCTCAGCTGGAGGCATTGTTGCGTATACGCCACGTTTGCTGAACCCAAGGTTCATTGCATCTCGCTTAACTAACCGACATTTGCTTGGGCTTCGTTACGGTTTTAAAATGAAATACGTGCCACACGTGTTAAATGCGGCTTTTACCTACAGTTTGTTATCCCGGGCCACAATTGCACAATTTGACAACTGAGAAAATTTGCATATGTTGTCCCACACACACAAATTGCCAACTTGTTAGAGGGTGTGTGTGTGTGTGTATGTGTGTGTCGGTCGTTTGTAATGTGAGCTCCTCATGTTTTGTTTTGTTTACTTTTCTTTAGCTGTTTGTTGTTTTTAATTGTCTCGCGGTTGTAAAGTCGACCATCCTACAGATCCATCTACATATACAAAACAACAGCTGCTCAACACGTTTGTCCTGCTCAAAGCTACATGCCAAGCATATCCTTTTCAAAGTGGGTGACGTCCTTAGCTACAAGCAGCCAACCTCCACTTTTCCCTGTCTGCCCCACTACCACCGTCTACCTTCCTTTCTGTTAAATTTACTTTGTCACTTGACAAAGTAAGTTAAAACTTGGCACTGAGCTTATTTGTACTTTGTGTACATACTTTATATACTTTGATTTTCGACAACTTTTTCGCAGGCTTTTGTCTGCTGGCAATTGTTTGTTTTTGGGCCTAGATAACGTTAAGACTTGGCAAAAGCCTAAGCAGCTCAACTAAAGCACTCACAACGCGCCCAGAGGCTTTCAGCTAACAGCAAAAGCAGAGACAAAATAATTCGCAATATTATTTGATTGGTAAAGAGAACTTTCCAGCATTAATTGGAAGTTGATTTGCATTGCTATTTTTGTATAATGCAATGATAAAAATAACAATTCCAGCCAATTAATATGAATAATTTGTATAAAAAAATGAATTCTCCATTTGTAGTTTATTAAGTCAACTCACGCGCCTGCACTTCCACTTCCGATCAATGTCTAAATACCACAGTCAATTCGTAGAAATAACATTGTACAGACTACTTACAGTTACACACACACATACACACACACACACAGTTCTGCACAGCCACACATTCTTACACCTTAAAAGGTCCAACAGCACACGCACTTTCCCAGGCATCAGCAATTTTCCGCACGTTTCGTTGAGTTTTGTTTAAAATGCTTTTACAATTGACTTGCCGTCGCTTCGGTTGTGGGGAGAGGGGTGGGTTAGAGGGGTTTCTAAGAAGGATATACTCCCACACATTCAGCTAACAATTGAGGCATCCGCATCTTCCACACTTTATCCTGACCATCCATCCCTCTGTCATCCCCTTCGGTTAATGTCGATGAAAGGCAGTTTGATTTTCATATTTCATTTCATATTATTTGCAATTTTCTTTGCCTCTTTTCTTAGACAATTGTTGCTCAATTCATATGGAAATGTTCTCACTGCTCCTCAACTTCTCCTTTGTCTTCTTCTTGTTGTTGTTGTTTGGTGGGGTAGCTGTGTCGACTTCCCTCTATTTGTGTATCTGCATAATGAAGTGTTATGGCCTCAATAGCCCAACAATAGCCCCAGCCACATCCACATCCACATTCACAGCCACAGCTGTCGTTCCATAATTCTCAATGATTTCGCTTTCTTGTGACGACCTTTTGCAAACGAGAGCCTAATAAATATTCTTATTTTACTTGTTTACATGGAAAAGTTGAAGAAAAGTCAAAAAGTTGCTTGACTTGACCAGTGTTTTCATTGTTTACTTGTTGCTTCAACTTTTTTATTGGCTTTTGTAAAATTTCAATTTATTTGTGATTTATGGCGATTTGATTTACTTGAGAAACCATTTACCAGACAATTGAGGTTATGCACATGCTACATAAGCTAAGGCTAGTATGCTGTTCATTCGCATGGGTGAGCAAAATAAATGCAGCAATCATCAATGACAGTTCGCAGTTCAATTAATTATTATTTACATTCAAAAAAAAAAACCACAGCATTACAGAAAGAATTACTGTAATTGAGGATAAACAGTATTACAATTGTCTATTTAACTTTCGGATTCATTTATTTATACAAATATCTATTGTTGCTCAATTTATTGTTAGTTATATAATTAAATTATCAAGTGAACGCTTAAACTTTTGCTTCGACTGGTTATAAATTTCTTGTGCAATTCCTTTTTTTCGTTGCAAAAACTTTTAATTAAAGGCAAAAGTTGCAAGTTGAAAGTTGAGCGGCATTGAAAGCCGAACAAGAAAAAAGTGCAATTATAAAGGAAATCTTCGAAAATCGAATCAAAATCAATAAGATTCTAAGGAAAGTTGCCCAAGGCTTCATTTAAGATTGATCATATCGGCTTGGAAATTGATAAATTCTATTTATAGATTGTGGGGGGCAGTAGATAGATACTAAAAATACAAAGGAATTTTACAGCTTAACGGATACACATAAGCTTAAAAAAAACTAACTGCACTGCTCTTTAACGGCAAAAAGAAAGAAGAAAAGATTAGGAGGGGTTACGAAGACAGAGAGAGAGAAACTACTTTCACTTAGCTGCTTGGTTCATTGCTGCAGCAGCTTGTTGACTTATTTGAGAAGCTCAAGAAATAGTCAGCTAACTTTCTGGTAAGTATATTTACCCAGCCGCAAGTTACAGCTGCAACTTGCTAATGAAGCTTCTTCTCATTGACTTAATTAATTCAGTTGTGTGTGCGGTTGTAGTTTTGTGTTTTGTATACCCTGTAAACAGTGGTGGGGCTTCAAAGAGGGTATAAATCGAACATATACAGTGGAAACTAAAGTCTACATGTCCCCCAAATTTTAATCTCTGGGAAGTCCAGCAGCAAATTTAAGAAAAGTAAATTAAATTTGATGTAGATATCATCTGTATGTTCTATACAGCAATTATAATAGGATGTTATGAATGTCTTGGTTGAAACAAGGCTTTAATTCGAGTATTCACTGTGGCTTCAAGCGGGATTGGTCATCCGTGAAGTATATAGTAGTAGATACAGGGTATCAGCAAGTATGCGACCTTGCTTCTTGGAATAAATTTTCTGAATGCTTTTTGCGGACATTTAATTAGTAAGTGCGCTTGACAACAACATCACTAACAGCACTAACAGAAACAACAACAAGAGCAACAGTAGCATGAGCATAAATCTGGATGCCAATACAAAGAAGTGTAGTGTGTGTGTGTGTGTGTGTGTGCGTGTGTGAGTGAGTGAGTGAATAACACAAATGTATCTGTCGGATACAATCACAAGCTCATTACAAGGCGTGTGTTCTTTATTCGTTTGTTGTTCTGTCTGTTCTCTGTATACAATTATGTGTGTGTGTGTGTGTTTGTTGTGTGAGTAAATTGGTTGTGTGTGTGTATATGCTCTAAACCAGTTGACTGACTGCCGTGTCCAGCGGCACAACAAGCGGAACGCATTGTGTTGTGCCTGCCATTTGGTTTTATCTGATTTGCCTTTTGCCTTCTGACTTCTGCTTTGTGCCATGTTGGCCCGCTGGCCAATTGAATCTGACTGTTTCCTTTGTGCTTTCAACCTTGTTTTGGGTCGCCCTGTGTGTTGTTATCTGAGTGAGATACATTCTGGATATTTCTGATTGCTCGCCTGGCTGCCAATTAAAATGACGTTCACGATTTCTGTGGTTACAGGATTTCACGCAATTGCTCCCGAAGATGTTTCTGTTGATGTTGTTCTTCCATCTGCCACATCCGACTAATTCAATAAACTTGCAACAATTTATGTGCCATTAAGGCAAACTGACAACTGTATGGCAAAGTTTTCGCTCAACTAAAAACAAATCCGAGCTTCTAGCAAAAGATACACGTACTCGTATCCATATAATTGAGCTAGTGCCTGGTCTGGTCTGGTCTGGTTTGGTTTGGTAGTCAGCATTTAGCAAATTATGGCCATTATCGTATGGCAAATGCTTTTTGCCAAACCAAACCCAACCAAACCGCAACAATATGCGAAATGTCTGCTCTCAGATCCAACCACGAATTGAAGCTTCAGCTTGTGCTATTTCCATTTCCATTCCCAATCCCATTCCCCTATCAAATTCCCTTGCCATTCCTCTTGCCACTCGTTTTGCCATGGCCATTTTCATTCCTTGTAGATAAGCAGAACAATTTCAGTGGCAGCTGGAAAATGCTTGTTTCTTTGTATATTCTGCTTGCTGCATAATTTTGCATAGTTCATGTTGCATGCAATAAATGTGGCAAGCATGCATGCCACACAGCACTCAACTAGGTTAACCAAATGCAACATTTTCTGTTATGCATAACAATATTTGATTGGATCTCTTTCCTTTCGTTTCCAATCTACTACGAAAAATAAACAAATCAAAACTCTCTTGAACTTTGATTTAATGACAATATTCGGTCAGTCATCCGATCAGTTCATTTGATTATTAAATTTGTTTAAGTCGTCAAGTCATGCAATTGCTGTTAATAAAATAAAGTTTAAGCTTTATAACAGTGTTCATAAAATAAAATACTTAATCTTGACCGTCTTTATTTCATAAAATGTTTGTAGATTACCATAAGTTAATTTGAAAAATAAGTTAGAAAGTTTCGGAAACACTTGGGGACTATTTAACTCTTTTGTAGTTCCAACAAGCATACTTCAGTCAATTGTAGTAGTGTATTATTTTTAAAATAACTAAAATATCTCATAAAATTAATTTAAGTTGAGAGAGTGTATTGCATATATATAAAACAATCTATTGTATAATTTATGCCATTGTTCAGCATTCTTGTTAGCTTAGTTGTTATTTAATAGCCATTTGCCTCACAATAGAACCATAAAGAGTTAAGTACATTTTACTTATTGTCTAACAATTAATCCATACTAAACGGATCAATAAGACTTAATGAGTTTTCTACAACTTTTTAACCTAGTTTTATCTCTAATTTTATTTATAAGGTTATTTTTGGACTTATAAATTGCATATGGGACTAAAAGGTTGCTTATGGTTCCGTTTTTCAATTCGGCTTTAGTCAGTAATAAATATTTACGCGCTCTTTTGGTCTCACATGTGAGTTATAAATATTAAAAACAAATCAGCAGAGAAAGATTTGGCTTAAGCAAGACAAGTGGAAACTTCTGGCGCAGGCTCAAACATCCATTAGCAAATTAAAGAAATGCTTTCAAGTTAAAGATTTTGTGCTCGTAGCTTAACTTGAAGCATTTCACACTCAATCGCCTTAGTTCTTGCCAAGGGTCTTCATAAAATTAAAAAATAAGCCTTCACGCACAATGGACAACCATTCATGTGGGAGAAGGGGAAAGAAAAGATGGGAGAGGAAAAGTCTTCCTAGAGAGCAGCCTTGGAATGCCCACTTAAAGCCGAGCGAAGGCGTGAAAGGGAAGCATACCAAAAATGAAATTCAGACAGTGAATTATGTTGATGTTGGGGTTTGTTCTATTTTCCTGTGGGTACTTGAGAGGAAAAGGAAGGAAAAGTGTAAGGGTAAGGGGTAGCTTAATTACCTGCAATATTGCAGCCACAAAAAAAAGACGGCAAACGAAATGGTCTAAAAAGGGAACAAAAGGCAGCAATAGCCACAAAGGAGGAGGAACAACAACTTCAATTAAGCGTTTTAATTTCAGTGGTTGGCAACGGTTGCCATAGTCGTCCTGGTCCTGGTAAAAGGATATTCTTAATGCCTCTGGATTTGCTTTTTGCCTTTCGACTTTTCTGTTTGCACACTTTCTCATCTCGCGCCAAGTTTGTTTTTAGACATAAAATTCAGTAAACTGACCGCAATACTCGTTGATATAATATGCAATAATTTAGCATAAATTACGTTGGATATATATAACATAGTATGCAGGATACTCCCAATGCCCGTTCACACTTCACTTAATTGCTTCCTATGCATATATAATCAACTTAGAAGTTCAAAAGCCGACGCGATCTAATTAAAACTGCCCACAAATCCCACGCACAAAAGATACTAGAAAAATAGTCTTTGATTAAAAAATCACTTAAGTAGGCAATCTTGTGCTCGGTCACGAATTTCAAACATTTTTCTTAAACTTAAATTACTTTGGATCAATAACTTTTGTGTACTCGCACTTTCAGCAAGATTCGATTTAGTTCTGCTGCGTGCAAACAGCAAAAAAACAAAAGCCAATTGTCGAGGAGCCCCGAATACATCCCAGTAGCCCTATAAGTCGATGAGGTTCCATAAATAATACGAGTAAACAACGCCCTGATTTGATTGCCATTGCGTGCAGAGCGAGTCCTAACGGATATTGACTGGATATCGGATAACCGTGCCAACAACCATAAATACAACGCAACCTGAAGAGTCATCCAGCCGATGTTCGCCTGACAGGCATGTGAAGATGGACATTTGTTAAACCATTTACATTTACATTCACAAATGAACATTCGTTTGTCCCACATGGCGTATGAGTGTCCTGTCCAGTTGCTCAATTTGCTGTGCGTTATCCATCTGCCCTTCTGTCTATCAAAATGTCTGTCCAAGTGTCCAGCTGTCGCCCTTTAAGTGTAGTTATGAAGCACTTTGCATTATTTATACTCCTGGCCCCACATTGTTAGCCCGAAACTCATTAGCTAGAATCTCATATTGCCTAAGGAGTGTGAATAATTTGAGTTGACTAACTAAGGAATACCCTTGAAAACAGTTGCCGCAATAGGTAATGGGTAATTGAATTTATTTTAATCTAAATAGAGGGTTTTTCAGATATACATCGAAGAGCAACAATTCAATTAGCTAATCAATAAATATTACTTTTTAATTGATGAATTTCTAAGAACTTTAATTGGAAACTTGTGAATAAATCTATAGTACAGTCTTTATAGTTGGGGTCTCTATATAAAGTAAGCGTTTAAGTTTTATTACCAACTCATTCGATTTAAATTCAGAGCTGGTCTTAGTTTTTATAGTTGCGTGGAAACGTAGTCATAAAAAATGATTTTATTAGATCATCGTTATACAGTTTATAATGCCATTCGTTGCTTCCATCTACAGGGTATGATTAAAGCTGCCCATTAAGTGCAGCAGTCGTTGCCACTTGCCAGTTGTTGCTTTAATTTGGCTTCTGCCTTTGGATAACATAAACATTTTTAAATCAACAACAGGCAAATGGAGGGTCTGAGTTAAGCTCTATTTTGATAACAGGATTTCCCTTGGTTACAGTTCCATCTGCATACGAATCCCATTGATTTAACGCTCTGCTTTTGACCCGGAAATCACTATGGAATTTTGTTGACACTGCCACAGCCACAGCCCCTACCAAGTTCAGAGTGGTGCCAGCCGCAAGTCTGAACTTTTTAGTTTGTCTAATTGAAAGAAAATGTGTAGCCATCGGTTTTTGTGGTTTTAATTAATGTTGCTACACATTTTGGCAAATGCAAAGAGGGAGATGGGAAGAAGGTGGAGGAAAGAAGGAGGAGGAAAGGTGGAGTGTTGTGCTATGTGGTAAACTAATTAGCGGCTGTCAGAGTGGTTAACTCTCAGTTAGCAGTTGACGTGAAGATTGGCCATTAAACAAACAAGTTAAAGCAAAATTGAGATGAAGCCGTAATTTTGACAACATTCTGATTGACACTCTTTCAAATTTGCCCCAAGTGGCAGATTGACAGTCTGCCACAGTGGCAACCGCATTTTTTGCACTCTCGCTGTTGTTTTTGTTTTTTGTTTTATTTTCAAATTAAATTATGTGCGGATTTTTAATTGCTCATTTCAGTTGAATGGGGACAAAGTTAGAGACGATGACATCGGACTGACTGTGGACTGTGGGTGTGCCTGGGTGTGTGTCTCAGTGTGTGTGTGTGTGAGTGTGTGTGGGTGCTTTCTCCCTGCACTCTAATGCAATTTTCATGTTGTCTGCCTTTGAGTTGCATGCTGAATGCACACGTAGCAGCTGCTACTGCTGCTGCAACACCACAAATGTATTTATTTATGCCACGCGCCGATGTCGCCTCACTTGGAACGCTGCCACATGTGCCCAGGCAACATCATATAAATATTACGCATACGCCAGGTTGCCAAAACACTAACCTGATTTACGGATTAACATGCAAAAGATGCAACAAACTAATGCCTTATAAGCAAATTGATTCATTTGCTTTTGCCACTGGACTTGAGCTTTGAAATTGTGCAAAGAGCATAAATCAAAATGGAAAACAGTTTCAAATGAAATTCTGTTTACTTGCAGGCATAAACAGGAAGCTCATTGGACAGCTATTAAAGTTCTTTGAAATTGCTTTTAAATTTGTCAATTATAAGTTATACTTATGAGCTGTTTATAACTGTTTGCAAACTTATTAAGGTAGCTTTAAACACTTTAATTGTAATTCGCACGCTAAACTCCACCGAATTTGTGGTCGTTATTTTTAGAGTGAATTTCACAGTGATTTCTGTAAATTTGTAATGTCATTTCTCTTGACAGTATTTTGATTTGAAGCTGTCAAAGTCAACAGCTAAACTGTCGAATGGTGTTTGACAAGCGACTTCCGGTTTTGTGGCCAGGGAGACTTGACTTGATAAGACTATTAATATATGTGCGTGAGTGTGTGCGTGTGTGTATGTAAATGTAAATGCGTATATATATGTATGTGTCACACACTCAACTCTTGATGTGTCAATCAAGTGTGTGCTAAGTCAACGGCTTTGGGGCGGCAACAAATTTAGCAAATGTCGCGATGGGTCTTAACGTATTTGTGGCGGTTTCTTCTTGCAGCTAATGGCAACAAGTGTATCACAAGTGCGAAGAATGTGATTGTGTGTGTGTGGTTAGGAAGGGGGAAATGTGAGGCGTGTGTAGTTGGCAATTTAGGCGTGATTTATGGGTTTGGCAGTGCGACATGTTAAACATTGTTGCTCAAGTGTCGAGAAGGTTGCACATTCTTTGACTGTTCTTACTACATTTCTCTTTCTCTCTCTCTCTCTCTCTCTCTTTTTCGTTTTTTGTACCTTCCTCTATCTGTGCCTTCTATCGAATGGCAGCCGCGTCAGCGTTATCTTAAGAGCATATCAGTGTTCAGCCTTAAAAGACGCTGCAAATCATCTTTCATATCGGATCGCAGTGCAGGCGAAAAAAACGGAAGTGGCCACCAGGCGACAAAGTGCATACAACGTGGCAACAACAGGTGTTGTTGCAGTTATCCAACTGCCTGCCACAAAACCAGGCCTTTAATTTATGGCCAACTCTGGCCTCTGCTTCGTGAGCGTCCAGCTGAGCGAGCTGTGTTCGCCCAATGCAATTGATTAATGTCAGAGACGCGGCGTGCGGCCCAAAGCCCAAATTGAGCGTGGCAGGCTGACAGTGGGCAGAGATGTGGCAAGGTGGCAAGGAGACGCAAAAGGATGCATGATTGGAGTCCTCTTCTATGGCCTGTTCGTTTGCTTTTGCTTAAAACCAGTTGACTGCCTTTTGGATTATCAAAAGATGCGGCACGTGTGACATGTGCACTTCATTTTTGTTGTTGGTTATTTTTCTCTTTTGGTTGTTGTTGATGTTGTTTTTGTTGCTTCATTAGCGCTGACAGCGACACAAAGGTGCGCTAACGTTGTGGCGTGAGCGTGTCAGCAACATCTGTAGTGGCAGCATCAGTGGCTTGTGCACCCAAAAGTAAAACCTGTCAAAGCCAGAACCAACAACAACTACAACAACAACAACAGGAACAACAAAGTAATCAAAAGTTAGAGGGAAACTATTTTCCAGCAACACACAAAGTGTATTGTATGTGGTCAGATTTAACAACGCTTTACTTTGGTACGAGAATTTCAGTAACAGTATTTCCGTTTACAAATTACTTCTACTTTTTTATAAAAAGATTATAAATTGGATAGCTTTACCAAAATATATTATTGTTAATGAACAATAAATATTAAGCGCTTAATTTATTTATATTCAAATTCAAATTTACTATTTAGTTATTATTAGTTATTATATGTTACTCAATTATTAAAATGTTGTCTTTTAAATTATTCAATTATTATTTACATTGGTACATATAAGTATTAAAATATTCACCTTTAATTTAACAAAAATAAAATGTTGCAACGAGTTCTGAATACGAGTATATAAATTATAGATAAATTAGTAAATTTTTGGTTGATAACTCGGCAAAGTGATAATTTTTTTTTGTGATTTTGCACTTCCCGTTTGAATTTTTTTTTAAATCTCAAGTTTTTTCTTTTAATCCACTAAATATAATACAACGCTTTAAATCCCGTTCTAATTTCTTTTTGTAAAACATCATGTCAAAATGGGTCAAAACTTTTACCTCACCATAAGATTTTTTTGTTTTTTATTTTTTTAAAAAGCTGATGCAAATTTATAGTGCAAACGTTATCTAAAATTTAAAATTGGAAGATTTTCTATTCACTTACAATAAAATTTTAGTTGTGATATTTCCCTTTGCTAAAATTTAATACTGGATTTTTCACTTCCATTAAATTTTTAATTGCCTTTTCTTACTACTAGCAAATATTTAAGTGTGATATTTCACATGTAGTAAATATTTAGTTGAGAATGACCATGACAACATAATTGAATATTTAGAAAAAGGGCCTCATAGGCAGGTTTGACTGTAGCTGAAGGAGTACACAATTACATGCTGATGTCTTGGACAGCGGAATGCCACGAGGGAAAAATCACGACTTTGACTGTCGCTGCGGATGGTCATGCCACAGCCAGTTCTCTGTCTGTATCTGTTGTTGGAATAGGGAACAGGGAGCTGAGAAAGGGAGGAAGGGGACTACATACTGGGAAAGCTTGGGGGAAAAGTACTGGGATTGGGGACTGGCTTTTCCTATCGGTTTGAGATAAAGCAGCTGCTTGGCTTTGAAATGTTTAACCGAGACAGACAAATAAGTTGATTGTTTTGTGTTTCAGCCAGCACGTAAATGATACTGACAGGCCCATGACTGTTGGATCTCAACGCCAATGGTTCTTCATCCGGCATCAGCTTCAACTACAGCGTCCATCAGATGAGACAAAAACTTAATTTCTACATTTTGCCGACAAGATAACAACAAAAAGAACAACAAGGCATATCTGGCTTGCTGCTGTCAGAGTGAATTTAATGCGGTGGTTGAGTGGGTAAACTGGTAACTGGTAAGTATTAAGTGGTTACAGTAGCACATCCAACTCATCTCAGTTCAGTTTAGCTCAACTCGGCTCAGCTCAGCTCATCGCATCGAGCCTATTCTTGGGCATCTATTCCATTAGACGCTTTTAGTGCTTGTTAAATTCCAATTAACAACTTTTTCTGCCAGTTTTTGTAGATTGGCGATTTGTTGCACGTTGCCCAGTGCATGATGCATGCTGCATGCTGCATGCTATACGCTGCAAACCGGGCTCTGCCATTTAAGGCGTGGCAGGGTCCAGAGTTGCCCCTTCATCTTCAGCTTTTGTTGACTGTCAACATCATCTTGTCTCCGCAATGTCTTTGCGTTAATTGAACCCGCACACAGTTGGCTATGTAAGAGTCACATTAGTTGTGTAGTTTGTTTACCTGTCTGTCTATCTACCTGTTGGTTTGTTTGTCTGTCTTGCTGTCACGCAACTGTTGCACGTTGCACGTTCTCTATTTGAAACCTGACCCATCCGGGTGACTCAGCACAGCGCACGCGCGTTTCATTAGCGATTTGCGCGCGTTTTTTCTTATGCATTGTAATTCTTTATGGAGATCAATAACAATTTATTTTAATTTTAATTCTTATTTCGCTTTTTAGCCTTTGACGTTGCCATTTTCAGCAGCACTGAAGCATGTGAGCACTCAACGTATTAATGATTGACCATTGACGATGACGATGACGATTAGAAAGACGATTACGCCTCTGCCCCCAATCCTTGCTCCTGCCTCTGCCTCTGCCCCTGCCACAACTCAACTTATCGTAGGCATAATGAAAATTGATTGAACCTTTGCACAGCTCGGCGCACAATTCAATTTCAATCAACAACAATTTTTGCGCGCCAAAATGTTGTTTTCTAATATATTTTTATGATTTGTTTAGATTCCGCAGACAAAATTTCAACTCGAAAATCTGATGGAAAATGCGGTTTTGATGTTTTCAGCCGAAAATAGATTGCGATTGCAATTAATTAAAAATGCTTCATGCAATAAACATTCTGAGTTCGCGTTGAGAAACGTTTAATGATTATTCTCCAGTGAGAAAATTAATTGTTTAAATATATCTTGGCTTTCAGCCAGTGTGAAAAGATTACCATCTCTTGTTAGATATACATAGATTCTGATGCTAATAAATGAAGTTCAATGGGCAACCAATAATCTAAACGGAAGCAAGAGTCTAATTGGAAATAATGGACTATAAAATTATTGTACATTTGTTTAATATATTTATGTTTGTTTTATTTTCAATTATATTCATGCAGTCAGTGATAAACACAAGTACGTATTTATGGAAAGTGGAACTTGAGATTTGTTGTATATAAAATAAAAATATAATAGTCGTAGTATTTTTTAAAAATATATAAATTAATATAGAAAGCTTAACAAAACTTGTATTAAAATTTAAAAATAAGTATAAAGATTCATGATTAAATTAAAAACAAAATATGTAAATGACTCACAACTTAACAACTCATAGCAGGAATACTTTCAATGACTATGAAATGCCGCTTTCATTAGTATAAGGTAATAACACTAACTATATTATTATAAAATGTATAAATTACATTTATCACTATTTAAAAAGTGTATCATCTAAATCTTTGATTTATTCAAATATTTATAATCATAGCTGACGTTTAGATACTTTCAATGACTTGAACCCTATGATATGTTGCCGTCATTTATTAGAAGATAATGATAATTTTCTTATTTCCATATGGAAATAGGATAGAGAACAGATTCCCGTCAGTATTAAGATCAGCTAGATTGGAATCATCTGACTACACTTACTTATTTGCATTTTGAATAGAATGGCATTATATATGAACGTATGTATTTCCTATACTCGTAAACAGATTTCTTGTATCTTTAAAGCGACGCGTCGCCAATTCCACAGTAAAATCTGCCTGTTTGCGTATATGATAAATAAATCTAGTGTCTGCCATTATTTACTTATTGTGGTTGCATTAGCGACCACGTGCACAACAACAGCAACAACAAAAACAACAATAAGAAAGACAAACAAAACCACCCACATTTCGAGCCACATCGTCATCGTCATAGTCGCAATTTGGCTAAGAATCGTGTGCTTTTTGCCTGCTGCCAAGTTTATTGTTTAAACTAAAAGCTGATAAATATGTAAGTAGAAGCCAACTGATAGTATATAGCTATCATGAGGAGGGAGGGGGGGGGCAGATGAGTCGGAGGAGCGCCAGGTAAGCGCCTAATGTCAAATAGACAATAAACGACATTTTTTGCAAGCAAATTGTATTTACTTTTGGATGAAGCTCGTTAGGCTCAACTTGTTGTTGAGCCGAACAGTGACAAATGGTTGCAGATACATCATGATCGTGCCACAATGATAGTAAAGTCGAACTGCATGAAATCATCGATTACGTTCGATAACGAATATTCGTATTTCGATTTGATGTATTTGAATTTCGAATTGCAAGCAAATTGTTCAGCCGAACAATTAAAGACATTTGCCGAACTGGCAAAAGATTTATGGTTTTGCAACGTGCCACGTCAGCATCTGAATAGGTAGGCGTGTCAAATGGCCAAAAGTCAAAAAGTTGGCTTTGATTTATGCAACTGAGATTTACCGACGGCCATAAAAAGGAGCCCTGCAAATTTGCATAAGCACAACCCAAAATGGGTAAGGTAAATTCAGTCCTGGCTTTAACAATGACTTGGCCTTAAATAAACCAGAGCGAGGTGTTTTTCAATTTACGAGTACAGTTTCATAATTGTGCCACGCCCACCCAGTTGACGCCCATGTGTGCTTTATTATAAATCAACTTACCGGAATGCGGAAGGTGGCACGGGCTCGTTATGTGACCTGCTGGGAGGAAGGTGGAAGGAGGGGCAGTTGCCTCTAAGCAGCTTGTCGCATATCCTGCAACAGTACAACAGTGCAACAGTGGCAACTAGATGAGAGAACGTTGCCCGCTGCCTCTGCGCACTCGTTGACTTTGTCGACCGTTAATTGAATTAGTTGTTAATTTATGGCTATGTTTTCTCTGGGAATTTCGTGAATGTGCGCGCTGCTAACAATGAGATCCACTCCAGGGGAAGCTGAGACTGAAGCTGATGTTGAAGCTGCCTGCCGCCTCTTATGTGACAATGCTCTGTGGCGAGTTGTGACTTGAGAGACGGAGGAGGGGACTCAACTTGAGTTCACTTGATTAAATGCCTGCCACTTAAATTGGCTCTTAACCGGCACGCACTGCAAGAGGCGATAACAAATCGGCAAAAGCAACAAAACGCGTCTTCTTCTCTTTTTTTTTTTAACGGCCTTTTATGTTTACTTGCAGTACATTTGTGGAATACGGACACTTATTATTATGTACTTTAATTTGATGTCACATTGAAATTCTGTTTATTTTTTTCCATTTCATTGCCTGTAATTCTACAACCACTTTTGTTTTATTCACAATACGCGTTTATTTGATTCTTTTTATGCTACAAATTAATTGAAGCGTTTAATAGTTGTGAGTTTCGCAACATTTGTTTTTAAGTTGCGCGCCACACAAATAATGTTGACATCCGCGTGGGACGTTCTGAATTCGCGGCAGTTGAACGGCAACTGAAATCCGCATGCCACAACATTCATTCAAAGGCCACGCAACAATTGCGCCGGCCGGCTGCTTGAGCTTTCTACACACAGTTTGCTGCTTGTGCGCATTTTCTACTGGGTCTCTTGTCTTTTAACAGCACACTAACAGACTCAGTCTGTGCTTAACATGACCTTTTTGAGTATAACAGAAAACAATAAAGCGCGCTAACATTTAACTTTGTGTGAAAACAAGTCAATTGAAATTGTCTTCTTAAATTGTTAGGAATAGATAACAATAAGGGCGACTCTTTTCTTTATTATTTAAAGCTGTGCTTAGGTCTGCCCTATAAGTGATAGTTAATCGCTTTTTTAGGCTTTTATTCACGTCGGATCACAATAAGAATTCATTTGGAACTGAGTACTGATAAGGTAACATTAGTTATTCTTTAAGATTTGTCTATATCAGTCTCTGTGATTTATATTTTCATATAATATTTATTTTTGGACTGACGCAGTTCGTAAATCACAATCTAAGTACGTACATATGTATTCTAATTGTGGTCTAATTAAATTGTGAAGTGTCCGTGTCGGCCCATAAATTTGAGAAATTATCAATATTCTATTATTTAATAGCTGTATAAAAAAGGGGGCACGTGTTACGTAAATTCTCTGATTTTGATTATGATTACTACAAGAAATAATAACATAGAGACACTTGATGAATGCGCAAGTATGTATAGGCAAGGGCGTAGGTAGTTTAGTGTCAAGGACAGACATGTCGGAGATTTAATTTCTTCTTTAATTTTATTTCAAATATATGAATTATTTGTATATTCATTTCTTCTTAAGCATTATAATAATTATTATTATTTATATTAACTTTGTTTTATTTACGAGATCCAGTCATTTTATTCAAAGCCCCTTTTCGCCCTGACCACTCCCTTGAGTTTTTGTTGGTGTAGCTGTATTCGTTCACAATAGACATTCATATCCAAGGCAAGCTTAGGAAAGCTCTAAAAGCTCTTATACTCGAACTTGTATTTGTTGAGCTGTAAATTTAAATTACCTGTTGATGTGTCGTTTTCAAGTGGGTTTCTTGTTTCTAGTCAAGTTGACATATAAATTGTAATGCTGCTTGAGATAGTTGCTTATCTCGCCTGTAATTATCAGCGATAAGCATTGTCGACAGAGCGTCAACTCAACTCAAGTTCATATTTTGATATGTGTGAAAATATATATCTATAATTGATAGTCGTCGCGATATGAACGAAGAAAAATGACAACAACTCTTCTTTTTAAGATAGCAAAGTTGTTTTCATCAATTAATTAGTTTTGAACAACTTGCAACTTTATTTTTAGTCGGTTAAAAATTCCCTCAAAGCTTTCATTGAACTGTATAAGTAAAAGCGAAGCCTGCCTCGTGGGGTTGGTAGAATTCATCGCTGTTGAAAAGCACAATCAAAGGACCTGGGTTGTTGCCTAGTATTGCAAGAAAGAGACAGAAATAAAGCTTTAAGTTTAAAAGCACTTTGGAAAAAAGCTACGCGCAACTTACTGCTTATAACCACATCCTTGTTTGTGGAGCCACAAAAGTAGGTGGCGCGTTGGTTGTTGTCCACCAATGTGGCCTGTGGCACCATCAGATAATCGGCACTTTGAACCCCGGAATGTCCACTTTGATAACAGGAGCTATCAGTAAGTAATGTGCTGGCCGACGCCTCGGCGCCCACATGGAAGAAGTACGATCGAATGCTGAAAGAATATAATTAAGAGATCACTTATGCCTATACTATATTTAACTTACGTGAGTGCCGATGTCGAGGTGGTACGACGGAAGCAGATGGCATAGTTGAAATGCGATGGATAAATGCCGGAGCCATCGTTGTAGTTGAACGACTTTACAACACCCTTGGATTCTGGGAAATACTGGAGGCAGCCGGGAGGAGCCACAAGGAAACCATCATTGATAGTGCTAGCACGCTGTTGAGTCTTTCGCGACAGATCACGTATGGCTGCGCCGGCAGGACACTCCAGCTGAGTGACCAACATGTTCCATTCCGGTGTAGGCAAAGAGTTGCCACCGGCACGATTGGCCAGACTAATCAGCAGATCAACTTTGGAGACGCCTGCAGTGGCGTTGAAGGGCACATAGATGTGCTGCCAGTTCTCCACGCCGCATAGACGCAGTCCGTTCACCTCGAAGTAATCTTGGGTGCACTGTGCCGTCTTTAGACCCGATCCCTGCTCCTGTAACTCCGGCTGTGCCAGCGTCATGGCGAAATCAATGCGCAACTGACAGACGTATTTGCTGTAGGCATTGATGCGGTATTCGCATTCCCTTGGCGGATTGGTTGGCTTCACCAGCTTGATATCCTTTGAGGAGGTGGAGCCTCCACATGTTGGCGTAGCCACCGAAGCCGCCTGGACGCTCACTCCAGCAACCGCAACCAGAAAGACAATTGCAATGTAACTCCTCATTTTGGGTTTTGAGTCTCTCTGGCAACTGTCGTCTGCTTTATATGGGTGATTTCGCTTCCAACTATCATCGGGTGGCGGCTAATTAGCAATGTAAGGCGCTTCGATAAGAAATCGATAAGTTTTATCGCAAATGCAGGGGGCCTGATTCGGAATTCCCATACTATTATAAGCACTTTGCAGACATTTTCAATTAAAATGCATGTAATTGCTGAAAAGACAAGCCACAAGCTTTATAAATAAACACAGTCGATGGGTTGTGCAAAAAAAAGTAAGATTAATTAATATAGTAGACAAAGCATTGATTAGGTGTTTATTGAAAATAAAGGGACAGCGCTTTAATAATACCTACCTAATAAGTTTATACTTTGTTAGTTAAGCTGACTAAATAATTAAGTAAAGTAGCATTTGAATATTTACATTACTATAATAACTGGCTTTTATGCAGTTAACTTACGTTATTGTAATTCGAACTTAAAAACTTGTTAGCAATATAATTACAAATTACAGAATTACTTAATTTCTATTAAATTCTCGTAACAATAACTGTATTATAATAACTTTAATACTTGTACATTCTTGCAGCTAGTTTGAACATTTTTTTTACTATCCTTAAATATGGTCTTTTTTCGTGGAATAAGAATTTGGTAGGGCTCATAGAGACCCACAACTAAAAGCTTACATAAAATTTAAAAAGACAAATACTGAATTTCTTAAAATTACTCATCAATAAATACTGGCAAATAAAAGTAATTTGAAACATTTTGAATATTTGGACATTATTGAGAATAGTTTTTGAATCTTAAGCTTTAGATTTTTGCTTTGCTATTGTTTTCAAGTTGAAGCTGAACATATTCAATAAGTGTTGGAATATTTTATTTATCATTTTTTTTTCTTAAACATTTTCAATTGGGGCTATTACAAAGATCACTGTACATATACAAAGCATATATAAAATTGGTGTTTCCTTCTGGTTATAGTATACGAAAAACTTACAATTTGGAAAAATATAAATAATATATTCACCCAACGACGAAAATATTGACAGATTATATGAAATGAGCTTTTGAAAGCAACTGTTCCTATCTTTAGAGTTCTTTAAATGTCAGAGGCTTCATTCGTTGTCGGAGTCATAACAATCGGGTGCAATAAATTTATTTTGGGTAAGATAAAAAATATTAGTAATTTGTATATTTTATAAAGAAAATAAATTCTTTTAAAACTTGGTTTTTTGTGCTTTTATTCAATTTAAAAAAATTATTAAAGTTTATTTTTGTTATTTTATAAACCTTATTTAATTTAGTGAATGTACATTTTTTTCAAATCTCAAAGTTTTCTTTCAACATTCGATGGCATTAGTTGCTTAGTTTGTGTTGAACGAGATTTGTAGAACACACCTGAATAATATTAAATTTCTTGAAGTTATTTTGAAAATTGAAGAACTGAAATGTGTAACAAACAATTTGTTTGATATTATTACTGCAGGTTTACTTTGGGTTGCGCGTGTTGCATTTATCGGTTTCAAATGGGAATTGTGCAATTGCTTTGCTATCAGCAAATTGATTGATAATTTTTTCTGTCATATTCACACAGTAATTTATCTAAACATTTATAGTAGAAGGCGAGAATGGTATGTGTAGTACCTTTTCACTTTTTGACATCATCATACAGAAATGATAAGTCGCCGATGAAGACATTTAAAGTGCAAACATAACCCAGTTTATGGCATTCAAGCAGAGCACGGATGATATTTTAGTTTACGAGGTTCAGTGACTTGGCAAACAAACTATGGGTACCCCTTTGAATATTCATACATGTACAAATAAGTATATGTGTGTATTCATAGCAACTGACCACATAATGATCAATCCCGAGCTTTTGACGCCTTTTAGATTCTACTTACAAATATTGACATAAAGTGCTTCTAACACGAAAATCTCATCAATGCCAACGCTGCCTCTGCCTCAGCCTCAGCCTCTGCCGCTGTCTCTGCCAACGTCTCGGCCGCGGTATAAAAGAAGCAACGCTGAAGAATCAAACGCTCATAATAAATGTGAAAGTGTAGGCGTAAGCAACGGTAACAACAACAAGAATAACGAGAAAGTACAACAACAACAACAACAAGGATTATGCAGACTTTAATTTGGTTCTACATTTGTGGCATGTGCGCTTGCGCATATGCTCAACATGAGGCAGTGCCGCTTAATCTAACAGAGACGCCACCGCCAAGCGAACCGGGCATTTGGAGACAGGCACGTCGCCGTAGCACGCTGGCAGACGCTGTTCCACCAACGGTGGTGCAACGGGCACTTGCCTCACGCGGTTCAAGTGCATGCGTCAAGGTGGCACAGTCAATGGTTATTGTGGCACCTACGGTGTCTGTTGTGAAAGTACGTACAACAATTGACTTTCTCCCCCTTGTGGGTTACTATATTCCTCCTCTTCTTTTCACTCCACAGCCAACATGGCGTGTGGCACCACAACACGCTTGAAGCGGACCTTAATCAGGAATCCGGCATCGTTTTCTTCCGACATTTGTACGTACACCATCGAGGCATACAGTGCGAATGTGCAACAATTGCGCATTGACTTTGAGCAATTCGAGTTGCCTCAGCCGGTGGCAAGTGCAGCAGATGAGCGTTTATTGGAGTGCAAGGATTTCTTTGAGGCAGGCAAATTTAAGCTGTGTGGCGTCAATCCCGGCCAGCATTTTTATTTGCCTTTCAATGTTGCCGCGGGCATGGATCAGATCACATTAACATTTTCGGTGCCGACGCGTTGGCAACAGACAAGCTGGCGCATGATTGTGACACAGTTGGAGGCGCCACAGGCCAACACCAGGCGCAGGGCTACTGCATTTGGTGGCTTTGGGGGCAACTCAAATAGTCTGCAGGACCTACGCAATATCTTTGCCTCTCATCATGCTGACTACGACCTCTTGGCACCTGCAGGATGTGATCAGTATTACACGGAGCTGACGGGCAACATACGCAGCTTTAACTATCAACCGACCATGGGATACCCCTACATGTCGGATTCTAGCTACACAATTTGCATCAAGTCCACGCCTAGTGCCAGCATGATTGAGTGAGTATGTGGCAAGTAGAGCATGTCGACAAGCTTAACGTGTCTTCATTCTTCTTTGCAGGTACAACTTTAACAAGTTTAGCATGTCGGTGCAAACGGAGGACGTTGAAGGATATGATGAGGCATGTCACGCGACGGTACATACAGTGGGCAGGCAGGAGGATTATCTGCTGATACCACAGTCCATTCTGGCCAGGAATGCGGCCTATCAGCCGACCTATTATTGTGGAGCCAACGATGACCTAGTAGTATATGGTAAGCAACTTGGAACATGCAGCATCCTTGACCTGCTCTTGATATTGGTTTACTTACAACCTTCCTTACAACCTTACAACCTTCCTCAGCATCACCGCCCTACTTCCTGCACTTCTCCAGTGATGAGATGACCCTCGACTCCACACAGGAGACAGGCTTCAGCTTGACTTATCGCCTCCGAACATCAATTCTCTAAAGTGGCAGTGGCAAGCTGTCCAGTTAAGTGGCCACTAGATTAAGCATCATTTTAGCCATGTGCATAGCTTATACAAGTATTCGTAATAAACTCAAGTGAAAACGATTCTCCAACAACTACAACTTTCCACTCTTTCCTATTATTTACTGCAACTAAATTTAATATATTAACTTAGCTTCGTCTCGGCTACCGTTCAACGCACAGCTCAAAACTAAAGTGATTAAAGTGCTGCGTAATGCCCATTTAAGTAAATCAGTTAGCAGAACGTAAACAAAAGCCAAGCTAAGACGTTCAATATTTACCAACTTGGCTTAGATGAATAATAATATATGTAGGTTTCTTGACATTAGCTAAGAATTAGTCACGACTTTGGAAACCACTTACATTTCAGTATAACAATACTCTGCAACTGTCAAAGATGGGCATTATAGCTTGGAGATGAAATTTTGATCAAACTAAAGTAGGAGTTTTGAAATTAGTCAATATTTTATCGTAGGTAGGTATATTTTATAAGGAGGTAGTAAAAGTAACTGACTAAAGAAGAAGGAAGTTCAGACAATAAATAAAGTGTTTAGAAACTTCAATTTAAAAGACACTTACACGTATATTGAAGCTATGTAGGACAATTTGTATCACTTTTACCTAAAACTTCTTCGAAATTTAGGCTTGATAAATTTATTTTAGTACATTAATTTGTCAGATTATAATTTTTATTTTATAAAGAATCTTCATTATCTAAATTGAAGAACTTGAAAGTATGTACATATATCCAATTGATTGGTTGCAATTGGTTACTTGTTCAAAGATAATTTATAATATTATTTATTATCATATATATGAATTAATTGTAATGCACATATAACAACCATAACACTATCCTCATTGTTAAGAAACATAGACAGTCTTCTATCTTTTCCAATGCAACAACAATATATCTAAAGATTACTAAACTTGAAATTCTCTTTGGTCTTGAAATGTCAGCTTAAAGGCAGCATTAATAAATGAAGTTAGTCAAATGATAATTGTTGACCAAGTTACTTGTATTATGTGTCACGTGTTGCCAAAAGTTGTACAACAAAATCAAGAAAACACTTTGAGGTTCCACAAGCGAAAAAAATGTTCAGTAAAACGCATTAGGAAGCCGAATTAAAACCATAAGCGAAAACTAAAGCTGAAGCAAAACTTGTTGCGGTCAGCGACACGATTATCCTTTTAGCCATGTAATTAGTGTGATTAAAGTTAAGAAGCTTGCTTTTGGCCAAAGCACCCCTAACATACAAACAACAACATTGACAAATACATACAAGAAATGGTAATAGTAATGTTAATATCACACTGGGCGTATGAGCGATAAGTTAAGAGAGTTCAATGCAAAGATTGAGGCTGTTGTTTATTCAGTTACGCACTCACTCACTTTGAGAACTCTTTGCTTAAATACGGATCTGTGAATGCATAAAACGGGCAATTGACGATATTGAGATGTTGCCCCACCCACAACCACAGCACCACTGAACCACAGCAACAATATGACGATGAGTCTGTTGTCTCTTTTATGTTGGCGGTGAGCCTTTCACTTTGACAAGGTGTTAGATTTTGGACGCTCTGCTAATTGGCATCGCTGATCCGAGTAGCTTCTTTTATCTTCTTCTTTCTTCATTTCTTCTCTCATTTATATTCTTGCCTTTCTTTTGGAATTTTTCACACTTAACGGCGGCAGCAAGTGCAAATAAATGTAATTATGGAATAAGTCAACCAGCAAGCTCTCAGTTGAATTTGACTGGAGGCACGTGTGTGGGGAACATAGCACTTAATCTTCTGGTCAATATTGATGATTGGCTGACAATGTCGAGTGCTTCTGGATGGATTATGGATTAACATCTTCTCACCTCAGCCATGTAAACATACAGAAGACAGTCATGTCGATTGGTCATTAAAATAACGACCGCCTTCCAACAACAACTACAATCAAAAATATAATAGTAATAAATGAATATTCATAATGGCGGCCAATTTGTTGTTCATATTGAGGCAATAATTGTACAATTTATATGTTAAGCAGGCACATTTCGTGTCTCAGGTACAAAATGCAGCTCATAAATTAAGTGTCAACTAAACTGCAACAAGGTGCAAACAAAGTGCAGCACTCTCCTTTTCTCTGTCTCTATCTCTGTTGCTGTCTTTCTCTTGCAACACATAAAGGATTGTGGCAGACAACCTCCCTCCTTTGAATGTGGCGCGACGCAGCTGCAGTGAAAATAACGAAAATGCATTTTAAAACTGGCCAAAAGCAAAGGAACCAAAAAGGCGAAGGGCGCCACTTGGCAGTTCACTGGACACTCGACACTTGCCGTACGCTTTCCTCGCTCTTATCCTTCTCTTTCTCTCCCCTCTCTCCTTGTGTATTTAAGTAATGATTTTGCAAAATATGCGCAAAAGTGCCAACAGCAACACCGCAATATGGTGCCCCTAAATGGACTGTAACCGGAAGTGCGAATAGCGCGCAGCTGGGACAAGGACAAGGACGAGAGACGGAGACGGAGACAGAGACGGAGACCCAAAAGATGTTGCAACTTGCTGCCTGTCTAATAAAGTGTGACCAAAGGCACAGAATCACACACACATTCACACTCTCGCACTCCCAAATATATATTCGGATACGGTTCAGCCAGCGGCAACTTTAAGGCTTTAACGCTTTAAGCTTTTTGGCTAATAAGCATGCACAACAATTTATCATGGTCACATACACAAACACAACAAGCACACACACCCAGACACCAAAACATACACATACAGACATGGCATTAAGAGCGTAAAATGTATGCAAAAGTGGATCACAACTGACAGCGGCCTCAATTTTTGTTCATGGGTGGAAAGGAGGGGAGAAACGAGCTGGTCAACACCGGAAACGGAAATTGTAACGAGCATGTAAGGCGACATGCTTGTGTCCCCTCTGTTCCTCGTCCCGTCCATTTGGTTTCTGTGTTGTCTTATCAACACATTGTGTCGTGAACAACGTTGAAAATGAAACGAAAATATTGCAATTGTCCCTTGACGTAGGTTCCCCTTTTTATATTGAGAGAGGGATAGTTTTTTTTTTTGGTTTTTCAGCCTTTTTCCTTCTAAAGATACAAGCAATAAAATCGAAATACAATTGCAATGAAGCACACACACACACACAAACACACGTATACACATTTTCTGTTGGATTTTTTTTTGTCTTTTTGGTGTGGCATGCAGCGTGAGAATTTTACGATTGCTGCAAACAGAAACTGAGGCTCATTCACGTGTATTTTGTGTGTGTTTGTGTGTGTGCGATGGAGGTGTAAGTGTGTGTATATGTGCATCTGCTGGATATGCATTTTTGTTGATTTTCATGGCATATTTTACAGTGCATGTAAATACACTCACACTGCTGCAAGTGGCTGAGTGTGAGTGTGTGTGTGTATGTGTGTGTATCGGCAAGAAATAAAATTGAAATGAAATATGCAAACATGAAAAATATGCACCAGCCCGAAATATGCTACAAAAAAATTGGAAATGCACACACCGTCACACACACAAGCAACCATTTCAAACACACACACACGCACACATACAGTTGCAACACGCCCACTGGCTGCGATTTATTGCATTATCAATAAAGTGAATAAATTTTGAGGTTATTGTGGCGTGATAACGGCCATTTTTCGATTTTGTTGTGCCTTACATACTTTCTCTCTGTCTTTCACCCTCTCTCTCTTTCTCTCTTAATGTGTGAGTGTGTGTGCATGGTAATGCTGTGTAAATGGCGCTGTTAATTAAAAAATCGCAGACAAACCCACTTGGCCATCTTGTTGCATGCCCCATGCCAACAACAATTAACTGATTAAGTGTTTAAGCCACATGGCTTAAATCTCGTTACCCATTTAACAAGGCCCCAACGTGTGGGCTACAAACTATTTAAGTTACGGTATTAATCCGTATAATACTCACGCACTCCACTACTAAGTTTATGTATGTACCTTTTTCTGCGTGCTTACACACTTTTTCTACTGCAAAAGAATTGTACATTTGTTGTCTATACAATTCCCAACAAATGCACACTTTTTATTTAGAAAAAATTCATAATAATAGCAGAAAAATGTATATAGACGCAGAAAATAGTAATTATAATTTACAATTCTGTATTATTTGGCCAGCTGAATGATGATTGGGCATTTAATAGTCTGATCAATCAACATAAATATTTTCCGATCTCTATAAAAAATATAAAAACATATTATACAATACAGCGTAAACAGCAAGTAGAGTAAAGAACTATATGTGTATGTATGTAGTTATGCAGAGTTATTTGAGCCTTTCCTGATTAAAGAACTATTAATTCAAAGTTAAGAAACGAATCTTGAAGACTTTTCAAAGCTAAATATAGTTCTTAAAATCTCTAAATATATAATTCGCTATTTTATTTTTAGCAGACACTCCAAGGTGTGTTTATGTTTGACCCACATTTGCCAAGCCTGTATCTAAAAATAACAATAGTAGAAGACTTTAAAATTGTCAACTTTTAGTTAAGTCAGTCTGCTTAGAATTGCTCAACTCTAGCATTCTTTCTTTCATTTGTTGTTATTGAGTATTTCGATTGTTTTTGATTAACGCTTTTGGCGAAACAGTTGCCTCAACCTTTGTTCATCTGTTTGTTGATTTGTTGTTTACAACATGTCTTGAGTCAATTGCGTGGGATGCACATAATTATAGCATATGTATGTATAAACGTTCATAACCAATGCTGGCTTAATTCCTCTCTCTCTCTCTCTCTCTCTCTCTCTGTATCTCTGTCTCTCTCTCTTTGCTAGCTGTAATTCCGATAAACTGATCGACCCACTCGGCGATTGTTTGAACTTTGAAACGCTCATCAATAGAAATATTCAGAATTTATGCAAATCGCCGCTGATGCAACACACAAATAAACAAACAAACAAACAAAACATAACACATCAATACGCTTACATACATACATTTTGACACCTCGTCGTATGAGTTATAATATGTTAATAGCTGCCGTTTGCATGTTTGCATATTGAATAATTACCGTTATGCGTTTGCATGAGTTATTGTTGTTGTGGCTTCTGTTGTTCTTCTCAAATGAGCTAAATTATGTATAGCAGCATGTTCGAAATAAGTACGATTAGTTGTTGCAATTAACTTGGCCCAAAGAGAGAGAGAGAGAGGAACATTCTCATGATTGCAATGTGTCCACTTTTCATTGAGAGGGTTAAGTGTATGACATCAGCAGAAAACACCTTTTGCATCAGGCTCATGCTATTAAAAATCAACCCCTGGTAAAGTCAAAAATCCTCCCTCTGGTCACCCTTCTTCACTCCTCTTTAGCATTCAGAGAACTCCCTGTGCCCAGCATGCAGCCAAATGAGCGAGCTGAGCGAACGTTTTAATAAATTTGTAAACAGATTTGTTAATTTCAGCATTAAATTTTGATGAGAATTTGGCCATATTGTGCACGAAGCAGCTCAGCGTGTATGTGTATGTTCGTGGGTTTATATATGTGTGGGTGTTGGTGTTAAGTATGCGTGTTCAACACAAATAACGATAAAAACACAAAGTTAACTGCAAACTCAGGGGAAGGGAAGAGAGGAAGAAGCTGAGTTGAATTTTTAACTTTACTCTGTATCTCTTTCTCTGTCTCCGTCTCCGTCTCTATCTCTGTCTCACTGTCTCTCTCTATCGCTCTCTTTATATACTTAAAGGTATTATAAGCCAACCAACAACAATGTCGACAAAAGGCGTAAGAATTTAATGAAAATCATTAACAAAGTGTAGCTGAAACTTTAAGATTGTCAGGGGATGATAGCTGGATGGAGGGTAGAGGGCGAAGGGAGAAAGAGACGTTGTAACCAAGTTTATGATGAGCCACGAAAATTAAGACTACAAATGTTTGTTTGGCTTAAACGAGTTTGCCAGTCAGGTCGCTGTCATCTTGTGTGTGTTTTCCGCCTGCCTTTCAGGGTACAACCAATAAAAATGGCACAAAACTGACGAAAAGTTTTCAACTTCAAATGATGAAACTGTCATGGACAAGAGAGAGTAAAGAGAGTAGGAAAAGAGGGAGTAAACGGGGGAAGGAGCTTATATAATGAATGAACTGAGCGGCCCGTGTGCTTTTTATGGCCATGTTAATTATTAGATTGAATTCAAAATGAGCCTTTTGACTTTTTGTTGATGCTCGCTTTAAATTTAAATGGTCAGCTCAAATGTCTTTCACTGGGCCATCCAACGCTTTTGGGGTCATAACAAGGCCAAAAACAACAGCAAAAACACGCAAAACTAATAAGGATAATAGTCGCCTGGCGCTGAGCGTGTCCTTGTCAAGGCAAATTGCCGGCAAAAATGCTTACAGAATGAGAAAAAATTCACATTTCTAATTGCATTTGCAACAATTTCGCGCTGTTGCCACGGTTGCAATTAACGCGAATGTGCAAAAAACGCGTTGCCTACTTCTGGGGGCGGTTCAACGCCTTTCAACTCGCTAAACAGTTGTGAATTCAACTTCAACTTTGACTTTGTTATGGCGGCAGTGAAAAGAGCTTAAATAAAATGCGCCAACGGCAACATTTGACGGCATTTATTTCAAAATGCTTAAACAAATCTTGATTATTTTAAAATTCATTTGCATTAAGATGGGAAATATACTTTGAAGGGGATACACTATAGTATGCACAAATATAGTAAATTAAAAAAAATATGTCAGACTCGACTTTATATTCAGCTTTTAATTGCTATTGGTACTATATACACTGTTAGAGCTATTTCCTAAATCTGTTTGTGCAATTCAAAGCGAATGTTTTGTTAGAGATGATCAATGAGTACTTTGTTTATTTGTATCTAAATTTTTTATGTCTAAATTTTTATTTAATTAGCTCTAACAATTATTAAATACATTCTCAATGATCTTTTAAGTTCCAAATTACTTTTGGTCAACTGCTCTCATTTGTAGTTAAATAAATAAATAAAGAGCAATAGGTTTTAAGAAAATCAAGAAATAACTTATAGATTTATTTTGCACGATTTATAATTATTTTAACCGTTTTTAATTTGAATTTAAAATGAATTATACAGAAATAAGTATTTACAAATAATTATTTATGGATATAAACTGTATTCTATATTTTATTTATTTTAAGAGTATTCTAGAATAATTCTTAACGGATCTCTAATTAATGTCTGTTTCAGATTTAATATTTATTTATATTTATATTTTTGTACCTTTTCTATAAGTTTTCAGCGATGCATATAGAGATCAAAAGCAGGACATGGTTATATCGACTATACAGCATATCCAATAGGTATTATCTATGCCTTCTTTAATGCGTTACTTTTTCGATATTTCGTTGCCATCTAAACTAGGGAATTTTTAGAATAGAATAAAAGTTATAGTTTGATGATAGGGACGAAATCCACAAAGTTTTAGAATGGCATTTCAGCGCTTTGATATAAACAAACAAACAAACAAAAAAGAACCAACATACCTTTAGAATTAGGGAAGTTGTCGGATTGTTATTTCGAATTAGTAGATTCATTAGAATAATTGTGCATTCAAAAAGTGTTCCCGAAAAGGACCCCTTTAATAATATTTTAAAGTAAGCTTCAATTCGTTAAAAATATACGCATAACTAATAATATTTCATTTAACGTACATATGAGGGAGTTACCATTTAGCATTAAATTAATTGTGGTGACTTTAAACGTTAAACCTGTCTTAAAATCTATTTGGAAAGAAAAGTGCGATTCAATGCATAAATAATTTATTTACCATCTAATACATCACTTTAGCTCCCCTCTCTCTCAATCACTCTCCTTGCCCCAATTCCTCGGAGTGTCTTTAGAGCTTGCTATACAACCGCAAAATTGCGGCATTTAGCTGCCACATTTTGTTGCGCGTTCCACTTTAATACATAATATCCCCAAACGCGACAGCAAAAGTAGGCAACACAATTTAAATAAATTTTCAGCTAATTTGTAAAATGGGCTCAGTCAAAAGTTTGTTTTTATTTCTCACTCTCTCTCTCTCTGACTCGGTCTATCTAGGACTGCTTTCGCTTTTTGCTGCGATTTAAATATGCTGAGAGCTATTAAATATATATACAGATATATACATATACAAATACTAGAGGGTGGGTGTCTTGCTGGACTTAGAGCAGCAGGGGCGTGTCGAGGGGCGGAAAGTCCGTGACAGTTTTTTGGGGTCCGTCTCATTTCAATTTGTGCGGGTCGTACTGTTTGGCTTGTTAGCCGCCCGCTGGCAGGACATGCCTATGCCCCCGTCCCTGTTCCTGTTCCTTCCCCTGCCCCTACTTATCTCCTACCCATCCCCTTTTTCCTCATACACATATCAATGTTGTCTGCCTGTGGTCGACTGTCAACGCTGAGTGTTGTATTTGTTGTTGTCCTTGTTGCTGTCGCTGTTGTTGTCGTTGTGTTGCGTGTTTCCGCTTTTCGACAGAGATTAAAAAATTTTCAATTTTCCGTGGCATAAGCGTAACTCTCAACTCGAAGCGTTTTGTTTGTTTAGCAGAAGGAGAGGGGGACTTCAGTGCTGCTTATGCAACTAGGACGTTGTTGTACCTCACACATAGCCACACATAGCAGCTGTGTGTGTGTTGGCATTAGCTTTGGTATTGGAGCATTTTTGTGGTTTTCTTGTTGTCCTTGGCCAATGGCAAACGGAGATTAATGTTTTTGCTAGTTGCCAATAAAGCTAACAAATGCACAGCCAACACACACACTCACACACATACATACACACTCAGATAAAATGTAGGACAGTTTGCTTTGTTTTTAACAAGCTCAATCAAAGGCCAAGCAAATGAGCTTCATGTACGTAGTGCGTTTTTCAATTAACTTAATGTGCATAAAAACAAGTCGAAAGCCACAGACACACTTACACTAGCAAACGCTCACACACATGTAAAAAAATCCATAAAGACTACATTGGTGCTCGACTGTGTGAGACCCGGTGCTTTCTCTGTACTCTTTCTCTTTCAGCGTCTTATTGTAACCTTCTTCCTTTTGATGAAACTGTTAAAAATTATTTGTCGAAAAACTTACGGGTCTATTGTTTGAGATGAAATTTCCAGAACAGATCCAGACAATAGTCTTAGTGTCTTTTGCCTTTATACTCTCTGAGAATTATGTGTAAACGCTTCATCGACTGCTTATCAAAATATTTGCTTTATGTGGTGTGCCATGCCTCCTTCTGCCTATTACTCGATATTATTCGATATAATTAATAAACCCTTTGTACTCTTTTTAAAGTACAGGGTCTAACGAGCAGCATACTGGCGGGCTAAATAAAAAAAAGAGTAAAGCGTTGAAAATTTATGACATTTTGTGTTTTTATGGCCAACAGCGTCGGTGTCGATATGCGATATTCGCTCGATTGGCCCACAGGTGCCACAGGGTAAGAAGACCTGTGTATATGTGTGTGTGTGTTGCAGGTGTGTGTGTGTGTGTAGGATTGTGGGGGTTCCCTGTCAATTCAATCAAATGCTTCATACATCAATGGACAGCGACAGCATTGCTTGCATATGTACCAAACACGTATGCAGATGTGCCACATTTTCAAGGGGGGAGAGAAGGAAGAGAAGAGCAGAAGGACAACCCTTTGCAGCAGCAGCAACAACAACAACAATAACAACAACATGTTGTAACATCATCTAGTACAACACTAACAAAACACGAACGATGCCACTAAGCGACAGTAAAGTGCAAAATTCTTTGCATGAAATGCCGATGAAATTCATAAAAACAGCTCACGTTTTATTGAAATAAAATATTTATGTAATGGACAGTGAACTGTTTGTTGTTGTTACTCTTCCACTGACTGTTACTGTTATTGTTGTTGTTACTGCTGTTGCTGTTGCTGTTGCTGCTGCTGTTGTTGTTGCTGAGGCTAAAGGTTAACATGCGCTTAAAAGTGGGCAACAGCAACAACATGCAGATGGAGTAGCTACATATGTAACTGTATCTCCATCTAACGAATTTGTATAAAGTCACAACATCCCCCTTTCCCTCCTATGAATGGGCTCACCTCTTACCATTATCCGGACCACACACGCTTTGTTGTTGTTGTTGCCGATGTTGCGGTTACATTTCAAGTCGTAAATTTGTCGCACGTAAAGGTTTAAGCAGCCATGTTACGATTCCTTCCCTCCCCTTTTATCCCCCTTGCGTGACTAAAAGGTTCATCAGATAGCCCAGAAAATTATGTTTCTTCTCTCGCTGCCCACCGTTCCCCCTTTCTTCCTGGTTCCCGCATCGTTCCCAGCTCGTCGTCGACATCGTCGTCTACCTTCCTCGTCGTGTGGCAGAGTCAAAAATTCATTGAATTGCGGCCGTTGCATTATTAATAAGCCCGAAAAATTGTTGTTGCCTGCTACTTGGGAACACTTCGTGGATGATGTGCTTTTTGGTCTGGGCTGGAGATGCGATGGGGCATGCCCCGAAACTGCAAACGCAATTGAAACGTGCGACGGCAACTTTAACAGTCGTCTTGCATTTATTTCAATTTACCGTCTACGGTCTACGATTCCATGTTGTATGTTCTTGTTGTTCCTTCTGCTTCTGTAGTTGTTGTTGTTGTTGTTGTTGTGATACTTTTGTCCATGGAGAAGTCACAATTCTTTTGTCTTTTAACTGCCTTTTGGGGCTGTCGCACGTTCCTTTTCCTTTTCCATTTCCAAGTCCTTTCCTTCTCTTTCACTTTGGCTGGCTTTGGCTTTAGATTTTGGGTTTGTCTGCGTTTGAATTTGCCTGCCACATGAAACGTTGCATAGTTTTAGGGGCTGTGCGATAAACAAAAGAAACTGGGAACGTGGGGCATGGAAAAGACGACGGATTGGAAGGGGGCGAATTGAGTCTTGACTTTTTTGTAGGTTTCGGCTAAAGTGCCACAGCAATTGAATATGAAAAGCTCTTCAGTAAAGCGATCAATAAACTGATATCAAATGTCCTTGAGATACTTAACTTAGTGTTAACAAAGGGGCTCTGCTTTGTAATGAAAACTGAAATATGATTAATCTGTATTTTTCAAATAGAAAATGGGCACATTTTCACAAAATTAATCAAATTGTAAAATTATCAAATATTAGTGTTGAAGGTGAGGATTTCTTTGAGCCAAATTAGATGGAGTTTTCTACTTCTGAATCATTTAAGAATACCTGGTTATTTTGAATTATTTATAATTTTAGTTTGGAAATCAGGTGAAATACAGAAATTGTGTATCAAACAAGTCTCAATTTTACAAGTCAAAGATCAGATCGTGAGAGTCTCTATAAGCAATGAATTCATAACGTCTTATTTTTTCGTTTAATACTTCTGACTCAAAAAGCATACCAGATTATTATATATTATTTATAATTTAAAAATTCTTTTAAGTCGAAAAGAGCTGAGTACTGAGAGGTTTCTATAAGTAATAATAACTTAATTCGCAAAAGTTGATAAGTTTAAGACATCTCTTTTCTTCATTTAATACTTCTGTCCCAGAAAAGTATACAAGATCATATTTTATAATTTATAATTAATAAATTGAAAAATCAGGCGAAGTCTAGAAATTCTTTGTAGTCGAAAAGAGACCGTTTGGCGCAGATCCAACGTTGGCCACAGGACGTGTGCAAATGTTTTTTGCATTGATTGATTTTTCATTACATATGAGCGACATCCGTCGGGGCCAATGTGCTGGAGGGTGGGAGGTAGGATATACAAGGCATAGTCACCATGGACATTAAACGCTCTACTATGCATGTATGTGTGTGTATGTGTGCGTGTCTTTGCCTGAATGTTTACCACTTCCGGTTTCCGCAACAGCAACAGTCGACCAATGAAATCGGCAACAATGGCAAATGGCAACTGCAACTTCAACTGCAACTGCAACAGCAACTGAAATTTGCTGAGGCAGAGACTAAGGCTGTGGCAGTTGCAGCAGCAATTGTGACAATGAAACAACTGCATTTTTGGCAGCACACCCACACACACACACATACACATTCAGAGAGAGAGAATCGTTTGTTTCACATTTCCGTCACACATTCGAGCCGCCCACATGTGTCAATGTGGACAAGTTCAGTTTAAGCGAAGCTGTACTACAATTGCCAGGACCAGCATCAGAATCAGCATCAGTTTCGGCATCAGCAACAGCAGGACAAAAGGCTGGGCATTTAGCTGCCCTGGGAAAGAGAGTGGGCTAAAGGGAGGGGACCTTAGTGGGGAATTGAGAGTATCTTGGTGCCTCTGCTCTTTGACACGCGCTCGATTGCAATTTCGTTTTTGCATGTGAAAATGTGTGTGCAATTCAAGCAAAATGTATAAAATGACAGTCAGCAGGCAGAAGGCAGCCCGCACAGCAGCAGTTGCTCTGCCTGCTCCGTTTCCCTTGCCGCTTTCCCTCCTTTCCCTATTGTATGTTGTACTGTGTGCCAAATTGCTCAAATGTCCCGCAAATGCTGTCCATGTGCTATTTGAGGCTCCAATTCGCTTTAAAGTAACATTTTTCATTTGCACCAACTGTGTGTGTGTGTGTGTGAGTGTGAGTGTGCGTGTGTGCCTGTGTTCATCTATGTATGTGTGTGTGCAAATATGCAATATCCTGTGCGACGACGACTTGAAGGCTTTGCCCTGTCGCTGTGCCACACATCTCTGAATTGAGCGCAAGAGTGCCAATGTTTGTCATTTTGGAGGCCTGTTAATTTTGTACTAAAATCGATTTTTCATACACTCCCCTCTTTTCCTTTCCCCTCGCTATCGCCATGGAGCAATTGATCGTTTTGCCTCAGACTGTGACTGTGGAAAATTGCCGGAAAATATTGAATGCAGAGCAATGTGTCTGGCATTCCCATGTGTGCGGCATGTTTAACCTCGTTTGCAGGCAACAGCATCAACAATAACAACAACAACAACAACAGAAACAACAATAAGAGGAAATAGAAGTTGCAACAGAAACAGAAACACAAAAACAGACAACAGACAACCAGACAGACAGTTGCCTAATGTTTTATTGCTGCTTGCAATTGGTATTTTGGCCTCAGACGTCGTCTGCAAGTTGCATGCTGCAAGTAGCTAGTTGCAAGTTGCAAGCACCAATTGCAATTGTATAAGACTTAAATTAATTAATTTGCCACAAACATACACACACATGTACATATAGTGTACACTCCCACATAGACAGGCTAAATCCTTTGGCAAGTGTCTGGCCTAATGAGTTGATGCTGCTCAATGCTTGAGCTTGCCACGTTGCCGTGGCAATTGGCTGCTTCGGCTGCTGCTGCTGCTGCTGCTGCTGCTTATGCAACGACTACACTGGCTGCCAAAAAGTAATGTGCCAAGCGTCGCTGCTTAGTTAACAAGTAAGTTCCTTGCAGATATACGTCTATTAGATATCACGTGAATAATAAGTATAATAAAAAAAAAATTCACCAAAATTAATGTTTTATAAATTAAAAATGAATTTAAAAAAAATTAATTTAATAAGTAACATATTACAATAAATAAATAAAGCATTTGAATATCTTAAATAAGAAGGAAATGTCATATTATAAAATAGATTAAATAATTAAAAAATTATAAAATTTGATTTACTTAATTTTCTTTATTTTTGTATTATTTATTTTCTATTAGGACATGAGCATTTAAGTATGCCTTAACAAATAAAGAATTTTCTTAAATTCCACTGCTTTTTATTTAAACATTAATCCATATGTTTGTGTTTAGTCGATAGACGATTGTTATAGATAGTAAGATGATATTTTAGTTAAACAAATAAAGTTACAATTCTTTTCGAAGCAATAAGAATTGTAAGCTGCAATTCTTAATTTTGTAATTAATTTTATAATTTATTTTGTAATTATCAATATACCATCAAATGTATCGATAGTATCCAAATTTTTGAATTATCTGTTTATTTAACTTTCTGTTATAAAAGAATGCAAAAATTCTTTAGATAGAGTGTCAAGCCAAAACAAAAAAAATTATCAACTGAATAGGAGCTGCTTTAGGAATATAGTATAAAGTGGATAGTACGATCCAATTTATCGATAGTATCAAATATTGTATAATTGTTTGTTGCTCTGACTGTCTGCTGTCGAAAAATAAAAAAAGGTATACGATCAAGTGTTCAGTTAATAAAAAAAGTGACAAATTTAATAGAAGCTGTCCAATGAATAGAAATCGATTGTATCACCGATAGTTTTCGATCACAATTTGTGAGTCATCAGATGTTCCCCGTTGCAAAAAGCGAAGGAAAGCTAAGAGAGCTTGGGAATCACACGAAGCTGGCGCACAATTATACGTCTATTTGGTGCTTGCTCTTTGATGCTGTCTTGTGGCACAGTTTGTGTCTTGTCTACCTCCTCTCTCCACTCTCCACCGCCTGCAACCCCCAAAAAAATTGCCCCTTTAGAGCAATTTGTGGCAATCAGGAAATGGGCAAAAGCCCAAGCGATCCCCGACGCTGCATTAGCTTCAGAATGTGGCAAGGCGACACTTTTGCGTTTTTCGTAATTAAATTAGTGCCACTGTCCGAGCATTAGTTACACTTACCACCCACATATACACCCATACACACACATAGAGACAAAGAGACACAACCACTATACATATGGCATGCTGGCAGTTTAAAGTTGGCCACAAACCTCAGACAGGATACGCAGTGCGGGAAAGAAAAGGTGGGTGGGGGTTAGGAATGAATAGAGGGGTAGGGGGAGGGGGAGGGACATGGACACTGTCAGCAACTGATTTTGTGAGAATTTTAAACGTTTTATTTGTTCGTTACGGATTTCACAGTTTTATTTCAGTCAGCTTAGTTTTGTGGCATTTTGCGGTTAGCAACTACGCCTGTGTCTGTGTCTGTTTCTGTGTGTATGTGTGTGTGCACAGGCCACGCCCACATTTGCTGTTTGCCTTTTCCCTTTGTCTGTGTGTGTGTACCGGCATTTGAGAAGCTTAGGCAGCTACTTAAGAGTTGTTGTGTGTAGTTGTGAAGGTGTGTGTGTGATTTTTGCTATATTTGAACTGTTTTTTGTTGCATTAAGTGTGACTGTATTCATTGATTGCAGTGCAGTGTGACCGTTGCACGCATTCACAAGTGTAGTTCGACTCTTTCTCTCTTATTGTTACATATCTGTTGAGGTTTTTTCTAAGCTCAATTTCATTTGGTTGCTGAAACTGGTCAACAGACAATTCTCTTTTTTGGCTATGCCCATGGATGTAGCTGTTGTTTTTGTTGCTGTTGTTGTTGTTATTTCTGTCATTTGTTGTAGTTGTATTCAGTCTTGTTTCTGCCTGCCTGCGCTTGTGTAAAACTATTTTCGAAGATTTACGACGAAATTGTTTTAAACTTTTTGATTTCGTCGCACGTTGCTCACAACTCTTGGCTCTCCACTCTCCTTTCTCTATTCAAACAACTCTTTCTTCTCCCTCTCTTCACTCCTCTCTCCACTTGCAAATCCGGAGCACACCCGACCCATGGCCTTTGGGATCTCCATTCTCGTTCGCTGGTCGATTTGTTTGTTTGGCTGTTGAGGCCCGCATGAGAAGCAGGCGACGCGAATTGTCGACTCTGGCCACACTTGCACACAGAGAGAAAAAAGGATTAGGAAGTACGTGCATGTAACCGTTGTGCATTCGCCTGTCCCTTGGCACCATAGAGAGAGTCTCTATCTCTCTTTTCCTCGCCCACTCTTTCCCTGCTTTTCTACTTCGCTTGGACATGTTGCGGTGCAGGACCGTTTGTTTCCCTCTCGGCTAGCGCAATTTAAAGTGCCCTGAAGCGTGCCACACACACACACACTCATACACACACACAGAGACACTCTTAGACTAACTCACACACATACACACATTCATAGTGGTGTGCACGTCCTTGATGCCAACTTAATTACACGTAGCTGAGACCAAAGCACTCATTTTCACTTTTTCCTCGACCCGTTTGACTCGAGTTAAAGCTGATGCCGATTATTATCTGGCATTTTCATTCGGCTCTGAGTACTCACATACATATTTACATTCGTATTCGCATTTTCGAGTGCGATTCGTTGAGGCACTTTTAATACGCTTAAGTGCACTGCGAGCCCCTAAAACTATACTATGAAAAATAGTTCAACAACTTTATTATGAAATTTTTCACAAGCTCTGATGCGATATACGGGGAGAGAGATGCCAGAGAGAGAATAGAGACGGCCTGGACTGATTCAAAGTACAAGCAGCCAACAATAAAGACAGAAAAATAAATAAAAATATGCACATGTGTGTCTGAGAGTGTGTCTGCAGAGAAGTCGACTGAAGCGCTTGGCAAATAGAAAACAACAGAATAAAACAGAACAAGCACAAGAACAAGAGCCCGAAAACAGCAACACAAATGTAGACAGAGATTTGATGCTGAAGAGTGAGTGAAAGAGAAAAAAAGAGATTGAGAGAGAATGAGAGATAGTTACAAGACAAACTGACAAGTGTGCTTAGTGGGCCGTGCAAAGGTTTTTCTGAGTCTGAGCTGTGTGTAATTGTTAGGAATGCAGCCGAGAGAACAGTTGATATTTATACGTATAACCCATAAGAATACCCGTAACAGTACGAATACATTCGACTTTTCAACTACACATACATAAGACCGTTTATAAGGGGCATACACTCATACTCATACTCAAGAGATGGGACAGGCAGGTGCAAAAGAATTGTTACTGGGACAGATTATAATTCTTTCGTTGGCAGACATATTGAGGATATTAGAGCTTTTAACTCCACTCGGTGAGACTTTTCTCTTTCAACAGTCTTTGGGTATTAAAGAAGTGTAAACAAAGGGAATATAAAAGCAGTTCTGCAGGTCAAATCAATTGTTAATACTGCTTAATACCACAAATATCTTAGTACTTCTAGCTTATTATAAAATTTATCAACGTCGTGCTTTGACAACCTTTCAACATGTCTTTAATGTAAAGGACATTTTATTTTAAGTTTGCGATGGAATTAAAGAATCTATAGTTAAGATTTTCAGATATGCTTACATTTCGAAAATCACATAGAATGTTTAAAATTAAAGCAGACGATAAATTATTTATTAAGCTGCTAAATACTTCCCATTAAAATTTTCTAACAGTTAATAATTTTTTTAAGGCCAATAAGTGTTTCAATATATAGCTTTGTCATGTTTCGATCTCAAAAGGATTATTTTGCATTTAAAGAATAAAGACTTTTTTCATAATATAGAATAAAGTATTTTTTGTAAAGATTTTTCCAACATAGATACTAATTAATGTTAATAAGTATAAAAAAGTTAGATTAAATAAATAACAAGTTTTTTTTTAAGTATATTAGACTCTTTTATCAATATTTTTACGCCCGATGTGATCAATTTCCTATTTAAAGTACATCATTAAAGAAAAGGCTGTGTCCATTTAATTTTAGATAACTATTCTCAGCTGTTCTGATTTATATTTATTTAAGGTGGGAAAGGTGAATTGCGTTTTAAAGCCTATTCTAATTCTAAATTCAAAAAGTATTTTCCCATCAATAATTTACATGTTTTGCATAAAATCGAAGCCAAATGTCAAAGACGATAAATATTTCTGTTATATTCATTAATTAATTAACAGATGACCACTTTATGTTTTCCCTTTCTCACTCTATCTCTCATTCTCCTTTCCTCTCTCTTTTGGCACCTACTTATGTAGTACGTAACGTAACTGATTAAGTAACAGCAACAGTGATTGTCATTTGAAGGAGGTGTCTAATAGTTTTAGTTATTACATAGATAGTTAGTACTTGTTAGCTGGTATCTATAGTAGTTTGTTGGCTTTAAGGAAAGGCCTTTATAGCGTAAGTCGCCAGAGAACAGAAACATAAAACGAAACAGAAACAGAAACAGAGACATAACAGATACATAAACTAACAGCCTCAACGTATCGTTAATGTGCTTGTGAGCCAAGAGCTGGTTAGGGGTGAAGAACACGAAGAGAGGGTATTGTGGCTGAGATGTGAGTGAATAGGGGTTTGAATGGAAATGAAGGCTCAACTCGTATACTCACTCGCAGTGAGGAGCGTGGCGGAGGGGAGGGCAGGCGAGTTGGTTGCATGCGCTTAATGCAAATCCTTGAAACCACTTGCGGCCCACTCGAAATTTTTAATTTTTGCCACAAAAGCCGCACTCGACAGAACTCGAGGCGCATCAACCAACCAGCCAACAACTCGACGTAGGCACAACCACATGTGTGTGTGTGTGAGTGTGTGTGCTGTCTCTATGTGTGTGTGTGCTGCATTGCCATTGCAAGTTGCAACAGTTGCAATGGGCATGAAACAGAAACACTTTGGGCTGTCATGCACCTAGGCGGAATTACAAGTGTGAGCATGTTCGTTTGTGGGTGTGCCAGTGTGTGTGTGTGTGTGTCTGTGTGTGGTTGCAGTTACCGCAGTAACAGATAACACAGCGTTGGCCAGAGCGGAAAGAAAGCGCTCAACGGGCGTGGCATAATTTGCAAATAGTGTGTTAAAACTTAGTCCAAACCGACTTCATGGTTACTCTATAAAAATTCTACACTGTGCAAAATTACCTACTTAATTATTTACTTAAAGTTAAGAATGAAATTACTGAGGTCGAGGAACTCGTTCTTAATTCGATCATTCTTGATTTAAGTAATATACTTACAAATTAAATTGAAATGAATTTAATAAATCCATCAACTGATTAAAAAGAAACATCCTAAAAATTAGTATAACGGATATCGATTAAAGTTTTTTTCAACACGTTTTAGATTCGTGTAACAAATACTTTGAAAATACAGAATCACGTAACACGTCATGCTGTTTGTTAAAATTATCCAAATTGTTAACGGGTGAAGGAGTTAAGTTAGTGTAAAATTAAGTAAAGACTGACTTAAGAAATTTTACCATTAAATTAAGCTTTAGTTTCCCACTGCTCCACATAGCAGATAAGCAAGGACTATTTGGGAATTTTAAACATTAAAGATTTTATTTAAATTCAGTAAATTGTTATCGAACTTTAGTTCAGATCTTAAACAAAGGCGTTTTCTTACGAATTTCTAAAAAATCAAAAGCCTTACTTTCTTTTAGAAAATTTTCTTTTATATTGCAATTATTTTTACTTGGTCATTTCAGTACTTATTTTTTATCTCCAACCTATTATATATTTTTATTATATTTATTTGTTAACAACTATTAACAGACGAGACACGGTAATTAAAATTACAATACCAAGTTGCAATTAAAGAACTCATTACTGTGAGCCTAACAAAATTGGGATTAAGATTTAAGGCTCGTCAATAATTAAATTTAATTCTAATTTTTCTCTCTATTTACTTGATTTGATCTAATAATAGTAATTAAATATATTAGAGAGCATTAAAAAGCCAGCTTTAGGTATATTTCACATTGCATTTTCATTGCTGTTGACTAACTGTGCATAGTGCAGCAAAGTTGCAAGTGAATGTGGGTGTGTGTGTGTGTAAGTGTGTGTTTGTTGGCAAACTTACTCATAACGCGTACAGCTCGGCGCTCATTGCATTCGTGAACTTTATTAATAATGGCGCCAAACAACATGAGCGTCGACTTCAGCCTCAGACTTGCAACCGCCATAGCCATCGCCATCGCCATTGCCATCGCCATCTCCGAGTCCTGTCCAAGTGTCTGTCCTGTCTATGTGTCTATCTACTCGGATATGTGTGAAAATCGGCGAGAAAAATTGCTGCAGCAGTACAGCGAAAAAAAGAAAAAGCAGGAATAAAAAAGGTATGCGAAGTTGAAATATAACAACATAAAAGCAGGCAAACAGCAGCAAAAGCTGGCAAATAAAAAGTGGCACAAAAAAAAATATTAAAAAAGAGAAAGAGAAGAGCAGAGATGAGATGAGTTGAGAATAAGCAGCAGCAGCAACTTGCACTGCAAATTATTATTTTTGCCTGCGGCTGAGCAAAACTGAGCTGTGAGGGGAAAGGAGCAGGCGAACATGGGGAAAACAGGCAGAGCTAAAGGAGCTAACGTAGTTTTCCATATAAACAAATTAAAGCTGCTTTAAGCCAAAGGCAGCTGCAAAGCAGGCGACACACATCACACACACACTAACACACACATACTCGAACACACATTAACGTTAGCAAAGATGGCATTCATAATTATGCTGCCACGCCCTGTTCTTCACATGCCTTGGAAAGACATTCATCTTTTGGCAGCTGCAGCCCCTTTTCCCAACTCTCTTTTTTCTTCCTCCTGATACCATTACACTCAGAGAAAAAAGGCACATTTCAGTGGATAACGTTTAAAGTTCACTTGGATTGAGCTAAAATCATAATTAACTGCCAGAGTTAATGTAAATGTCATAGAACCAAAGTGAAACACACGGTTTTATTATTTGTTTTTATTTTCTTATTTTTTCAATACCTTTCACATTATTTTCAAAAAGTTCTTTGTATCTTAAATAAATTATATTTAAAGTTGACTTCAGTGTTCCGTTGTAATATATAAGGTAAATATTTATTTTAAATTACAACCTATTTTGAAATATATATTATTGCACTTTAATTCAAAAACAAAAATATATAGCGCAAGCTAACTTTGGCGCGCCAAAGTTTGGATACCCTTGCAGTGCCCTGTGTAAGCCGACAGATTTTTTTCAAAATTTGTTAAATGTTGATTTTTAACCGATCGTTCCTATGGCAGCTATATGATATAGTAGTCCGATTTAAACCAAATTTGGTCAGCCTGTTTAAAACTTAATCAAACACACAATGTGTATATTTGGTTAAGATATCTTGAGAAACAAAAAAGTTTTTCATACTAAATGTTTATTTCCAACCGATCGTTCCTATGGCAGCTATATGATATAGCTATCCGATCCGGCCGGTTCCGACATATGTACTGCGTGCAACAATAAGACGGACCTGTACCAAATTTCATCGAGATAGCTTCAAAACTGAGAGACTAGTTTGCATAGAAACAGACAGACAGACGGACAGACGGACAGACAGACGGACAGACAGACGGACAGACGGACATGGCTATATCGACTCAGCTCGTCGCCCTGATCAAGAATATATATACTTTATGGGGTCTGTGAGGCTTCCTTCAATGCGTTACACATTTCGTGACAAAATTATAATACCCTCTGCAAGGGTATAAAAATAGCAGTTTAAACTTGAAACTATAAAGTCTTCTTAAATATAATGTTGCAAATAAATTAAGAATGTTTTTAAATATATATATTTATGTACATAATTTTAAACCTATTTAAAATGTAATTTATTTATATCTAATTTTTATTTTACATTGACTAAAATCTGAGTGACTAAATCATTGGGCAAAATAGTTGAATCAATTTGTGAACACTTAAATTTCACAGTTGTTTTCTCTGAGTGTGGGCAATGCCTTGTGTCCTGTGTCCCATGTCCTCTGCGGCTGCTTTCTAAGCTGCCATCGCATCGCATCGCATCACTCAGTCAAAAAATTTCAGCGCGTCAAGTTGTGTTAACGGCAACAACAACAACAACAAATAAGGACAACAACGAGAATAACAACTACAACAACCACAACAACAACATGGCTAACACTCAACGCGTCTCTCGGCTTTCGCTCAGCTGTGCTAATTACAGCTGACAGTTTTCTTTTACTCCTTGCGCACAACGTGACGTATGAGCAATGTACGTGCGGCAATTAATAAACGATGCGAACATCTAAAGGAGTGAGAGCAGAAAGAAAAGGGGAAGGAAAAGGAGGTTGGAAAAGTGGGAACACTTTGAGTAGCGACAAAACTCTGCTATTGATTTTTGTTTGCCTGCGTAATTGAATTTAGATGCATGTATTTGTGTTCAATTGCAAAACTTGTCCGTTCTTCTTCTTCCCCTTCGTCATTCCTGCCTCTCCTCCCCTTTGTGCCTGTTTCTATTAATTAAGTGCGCCCTGACCTGAAAAATCAAAAAGTTGACAGTATAAATTACAAAACAGGCGGACAGAAGCAGGGCGGAGGAAAACAACTCGAATAGCCAACAATCAGTATGGCACCCACAAAAAAAGGGACATCAAATGGCCAAGGAACTGGAGCTGTATCAGGAGCAGGAGCAGGCGCAGGAAGAGGGAAGGGGTTTGAGGCAGCCGCAGCGCAGCGCAGCAGAAAACTGTCAAGAGTCTCATTAATTGAACAAAGCATTCGAGTGGAGCCAACAGTCAACCATAGGCTGTGATGAAGGGGGAGTAATAAGTAGTCAACGAGAGAGGGGTAAAAGAGGGGGTGCAAATTAGCAACAACAGTTTGAGTGGGCAGCAAATGAGCAAGCAATTTTTTATGCTATACCAAGAAATGACAACAACAACAACAAGCAGTTGCAGCTGCAACTGTGGCAACTGTGGCAAACTCTTGTAACTTTTCGCCGTTTTGTTTGTTGCACCAACCGACTTTTAAGCAGTTACCCCCTACTCTATCTTACTTCTCTTTCTCTTACCACTCTGTTTGCCAGGCAACCAAGCGACAATGATGATGATGCTGTTGCTCCTCCCGCTCTAACTCCAGCTGCTGCCGAGTTCTCCAGTCTCGGACTTTGGGTCCTGGCGCTTTGTGTGCTTCCGTTTCCGATTTTGTTAGTTTTTCGAGTAGCCGGGTACAAGGACAAGGGACAAGGCAAACTGCTACTGAAAACTGCTTCGTATTTCACTTCAGCTACTGGAGGAGCATGTTTGGGGAGAGGCGGTATTTCCTGTTGCCCCTCCACCTCCCCCTGTCCGTCCCCGCTTTTGCAACGAAATGTTTTGCAAAGCGGCACTTAAGCGCACTTTTTGCCACAGCAAATATGTTGCCTCATCTCACACTCAGTGTCTCTATATTTCTCTCCTTTCTCAACGGCAGAGCAATTTCATTTGGCCATTTGGCCATTTCGCTCGCTGCTTTATGGCTTGCACTTTGCTATTTGGCTTGCAAGCTGAGGTAGCATCAGCGTAATTGCGGTTATTTCACCTGTCGAAAATAAAACAAAATGCAACCGGGCGAAAACAAGTTGCAATTTGTACTCGCAGTTGCAAACAGTTCAATTTCGTTGCTCTCTACAGCTCGAATTGCTACGTTGACAAGTTTGTGGCATGTGCAATGCCCGCTTCACACATACATATGTATATGTATAGACACACAAACACACTCACACACACATAGATACACATTGCCACGCCTTGGATTCGACATCGTCTTGCTGGCGCTTTAATTCCAAACAGAAAAAGTCAATTTTCTGGTAAATTTGCTGGACTCGTTATAACTCTCAATCACTTAGTTTTCTATTTCCTACAGTCACCCCCAATAGTATTACTACATGTGTGTGTGTGCGGTTGAATGTGTGTGTTTGTGTGTGCTCGTATTGATGTTTACTTTTTTTTCTTGCTTGTTGAACTTGTGGGCAGGAAAAGAGCTGGAACACTTTTCTTTGGGCCATTTCATAAATGCAGCCATAAATCAGCTTTCAGTTTGCCACGAATTGATTTTTAACTTTTGTCGTGCCGTTTTCCTTTTTCATTTCCTGTCCCCCCCATCTCTTCTTTTCCTCTCTTTACTCTTCTCCTCTTGATTCGCCCTTCTGCATTCTTATCGCATTTCTTTGGCTGTAACTTGTTAACAGTTTGCCTTAAAAATGAATGTTATTTAATATTTAATTTCTTTTCGCTTTTTTCCTTTTTTTTTTTGGCTCTTATTCTTCTCTTTCATTTTCTTTTAGTTGCCCGCTTTTAATCAATTTCTGGTGTCATTTTATGCCAATTATTTGCCTGTCAGCTGCCTCAGCTTTTGTTGTCCTTATTGAAATTTTCTTGTCCCATTGATATACATATTTGTTGCTTAACTGATTTAATTTTTACTTGCATGACATTGGAATTTATTACAGTTTTACATTCTTATCATCATTCCTTTGTTGCATTCTGACAAAGTATTTATTGACAGACAAAGAGTGACATGTTAAATAAAATAAAGACTTAAAGCTTATTTCATTTTCAGAGAAGACAAGTCAACATTTTTGACTCATGCAGTTAAATTTTATTTGGAACGAGTTCAATATTTGACTGCATTCAGTTTAATTTAATGAACAAATTTCTAGTTTATTTATCTTTATTTTTTCTGTTTGTGAATGGAGTGTATTTGTTTAGCTAGAGTATCTGATAGTCGAATAAGTGCGGCTTAAGTATTACTACTCTTTTAATGGTAAATTTTAAACCAACTTTCTTTATTTATGACTTTGATGTCTCGTTTTATAATCGTTAACTTGCTTGCAGTTTGAAATCTTAAAATGGGCAGGAAGGAGGGAGAATAAGTCAGAGAATTTCCTATCATAACGATGAATTTGTTGAATAATTTAATACTGAAATATTTTGTCTATATACGCTTAGCTTGAGCAATTATATTAGAGGTGGAAGCAAGTCAATAATATACATATATCGTTCATGTATTTTGTATTCGTGTATTTATTTTTTATTACTTCCTAGGGCAAAAAGATTTTCTTTACTAAATGCAATAAACACTTAAAATATTTTGTGTAAAAGCATTTAGAACTTATTCAAATGCATTTATTTATTTTTTCTATTTATGTATTTCTATTTTTGTGTGCTAGTTTGATTTCGCATAAGTTATGAGGATATGTCGAATTGAAATACGATATAGCGAAAACTATAATTTTACAGGCTTTCACATTTTATTTGCTCTTACTTTATAAATATAAATTTATGTGTTTAATGTAAATGAAACGTTTATTCTAACAAATTTTTCAAGGGTGTTCCACAAAGCTCTAGATCTTTTGCCGACAATTGCTTTTAAAAACAACTGTTCTAAATGTTGGTGTTCCTAAAATGTTAGATATTTTAATTTTTCGAACAGTTTTTCGAAGTAAGAAAATCAGCTGTTGTTCATTTGTTTTGTTTTTCTACAAAATTATTTATTAGTGCTGTATATTATAAAATTAATAAATTCATCTAAAATGTATTCCACGCTTTTTAATACATCTAAAAAATAACTAAAGTTAATTCAATAAATTTAAAGTTTTGTCAAATGTCTCAACAATTTTTTTTGACATTTGAAAGCACTGGTTGCTTGTTTTGAGGAAAACCAAAAATTGCTTTGTAGTTGCTATTGGGTTACTAGACTTTTGTAGAACATGCCTGACTGAAAGAGAGAAATTCTCAATGTTTGTCAAAGAAAAAGCTAGGATGCTGGGAATACTAAACATTTGGTCGATGTCCACTCGTATGGCTTTGTGGTTGGCAGACCAGCTTGTCAGTTGGGTACTTGTTCAATGGATTGTGATGATTGTGCTAGCTATAAGCATAACTACAGCTTGTGTACAGCTGTTGGCTTTAAGTAAACCATAAAAGTGCAACAACAGCAGATCCAACAAACATTCACGTTCGATTCACATAAACCCATTTACCAGACACTTTCGCTTTTGCTCTCAGTACGGTTTGATTCAGCTACGAGTGCTATAGCTCAATGGAAAATGACAAAGACTTAGTCTAGATACATTTATCTCTCTTGCTCACTCTCCTTACATCCCTCTCTTTTAGTTTCGCCGTCTTTTACTAGTCTTTTGTGATTGTCTTGTGCTATGTGTGTCCATCGCGTGCTCGACAACACTTGACAGCATTGCAAGTGCAAGTGCAGCAAGGACACGCAGAGGAGGAATTGAAGGAGTTGCTGGATTGGGAAGTGCAACAGCAACTGCTGCTGCCCCCAACTTTAAAGTGGATTTCCGTTGGATTTGTTGCGGTTGCGTGTCACTGACATTGCTTCACTATCGACTAGCTCTGGAATCTGTAGGGACAGAGGTGGCAACAGGACTGCGGAGCAGAGGGCAACACTTTGCTTTTATGTCTTCCGGCCAACATAAACACTTGAGTTGCTGTTGTTGCTGCTGCTGCTGCAGCAGTCGAATGTCAAAAGAAGAGTAAAGCAAAGTAAAGTTTCACTGACAGTCATAGCGGCAGCAAAAAAGAATAGAAACCAAAGCATCAAGACAAATGTCCTCTAGAGTGTGTGAGTGTGTGGGTTAGAAAGTGTAAGCTGGTGTGTGTGTGAGTGTAGGTAAAAGTTGGTGTTGGCATTGCACAACTTTTGCAAGTTTTACAGCTAAACGCCTTGCAATTGCTAAACGTCTGTCGATGCATCGTTTTGTCTCTGCCTCACCTGTTTCTTCAACTTGTGGCAAGACGCACCCAACTGCATGTAATTTGTTTCTATGTGTATGTTTAAGTGTGTTTCTATGTGTGTGTGTGTAGCCATTACTGCGTTTATTGGCTTAAAGTGTTTGACAATTCATTAAGTGGCAAGCTTGAACATTGGCATCGCCATCTGCTTGTGTCCTGAGCTGCTTACAGGCGCGTAAATTGCATTGTCGGCATTTGCCAGGGATCAAATAGCTAAGCAGACAGACACGTTAATTTAGGGGGCTTAAATTGCTTCGGGATTTGCAATTTTCGGTGCAGAAGTGTCAACAAATCTGCTGGGCATTAAATTGAGTTTGCATAAGCAGTTCAGCAAGCAGTTGTGTTTGTTTGGAGTGAGCAGCTTTTGTCTGTCTGACAGATCAATTAATGTGATGCACACAAGTATGCTATAAAAATATTACTTCCGTAGTTGAAATTGCAAGTTAAACAACTTATATTTAAATAAAACAAAATTTTTTAAAGTAACTAAATGTTTTTTCTTAAAACAAATAAATGATATAATAAATTAGATAAAGTTATGCGTTTTTTTTTGCAATATGTAACGTCTTTGTAGTATTCATATTCGTACCCCTAATTAGACATAAGGTATAAAGTATATATTCTTGATAAGCATCAACAGACGAGACGACATTTCTGAACACATAGACCTCAGAGAGTTTTTATTTGGTGATGCTGTAATCGTTTTATTTCTCCATCGATAGTTTACCGGCGCAATCATCTAAATTTGTTTTAAAGCTCTGGACTTTGATCAGATTACAATATCATGTGATAATTGAAGCTGTCGGCAAATGCAGTTAATTAAGTGAACTATATTTTGTTCATAGAAACTGCTGAGCTAAGCGATACACTCACATAGTTATCCACACACCCTTGCACACACACGTGCCAAACTATAAAATAATAAACCAAAATTGTTGAGCAAGTTTAAGTGAAAATGTTAAAAGTAAAGTTTTTGCTACAGAAATAAAGACAAACATTGTTATCACCTACAAAACAGAGAACAGGCTGCCAGAGAGTTACAGCAGCAGCAGCGGCAGCAACAATAGCAACAACAATGGCAACAGTAACAACAACAGCAACAAGCAGGCCATCAAGAAGGCCATCAACATGTTTAAGAAGGAAGGGGCACATTGCCGTTGGGGTTGGCGGTGTTGTTGCTGTTGCTGTTGCCGTTGCCGTTGGAGACGTGCAAATAAGTTGAGCAACAGAGCGAAGCAAAGGCAAAATATTTATACAAATAGGTTATGCAAACAAACTTAGACCAAGTCACACACACACACACGCACGCATTCACATACATTGAGGGAGATAAGATGAAGGCGTTGCAGACACGCATCCCGAAAGGGAACATCGGGATGTGGCACGACATGAGCTTTCCTAGCTGGCGCCAGACGCAGCAGGACATAATGAAGTTTGAGCTTGAGACTCAATGAAATGTCAACAACGCTGCCGACAATGAGAATGTTAAGGGAAGTGAAGGGAGGTGGGGGTGAACTGGGAGATTGGGTAGGAGTATGACTTCAATTGCCACGATGACGCTGATAGTATAAAAAATAGCGTTGAATGACAACTGACGCATATCGCATTACAAACTGCGTGTGGCAGCAACATTCACCACAGTTGCATCAAAATACCAACAAAGTGCAGCAAGGAGATAGTTTGGGGACAGCGGGAGGTTTAAATATCGAGTTCAACTAATTTTACTTTTATCATTTAATTACAATAAATTAATTATGACTCGTTGGCACAGCCAGCGAAATTCAAACCTCAAACTTCAAGCTGCTTGTACTACGAGTATAGCTCGGAAATTGAACCCCAAACCAATTTTCTGTGCGGGTGAATGTAGATTACATACAATATTCAAAACTCTAAGGATATGTCTCCATGTTTATATGTATATGTGAGTGTTTGTGTGTGTGTGAGTGTATGGGTGTGCACATGCACATAAAACACGCAGCCGCAAAACATATTAAATTTATTATCAATAAATTTTCATTAGCTTCGTGTAGCAGTTAGACTATGCCTCTATATGTATGTGTGTGTGTGTGTGTGTGTGTGTGTGTGTGTGTGTGACTGTCTGTGTGTGTGTCTCTGGATATCGCACTCCAACTATAACGAGCTCTGTGGGTCGTGGCCAGTTGACATAATTTACAATTTTAGTCATAAAAACACACACACTCACACACACACATATGCTGGGAAAACTGATGCCCCATCAGCGTAGCACACACAAACACACACACACACATACACTGTCATGCTCTAAACTTGGCCTTTTGCTACGCCAAAGTTATCTACAACCGCATCAACGACTAAGCCACAGCTTAGGGATGAGAGAAGAGTTGGCATCTAGGGTAGCTACTAGCTACATAGGCATGAGGAGAGGCAACTAGAAGGAGGATGAAAAGGAGGGGGACTGGTACTATAGTGTGTGCCATTTTAAAAGGGGTAAGCATTTATTATGCTGCATGCAACGAAGATGAAACGGAACTTGCCGAGTATCAAAAAGTGTTTGAAATATTTGTATATTTATCAAGTTTGCTCTCCATTTTATATAGTAGTACTTTACTTAAGTTTACTTCCAGTACAAATTTAGTCAACATTTTGTACAGTGTATAGAAAACATTAAAGTCTTACTTTATTATACATATTTATAATAAATAAATGGTGGTTCAAACTTTGTTACTGAATATCTGTTTGACTAATGACTACATTGAAAATGACATTTATTTAAATAATTTCTTTTGTAGTCTGTATTGTGTACTGTTTATAGAAAATATGTGCAACTCCAACATTTGCATTTCCAATAATTAAATGATGGCTCAAGCTCTGTTACTGAATATTTGTTTGACTAATGTATACCCTGTGAAACTGATAATTTTTGAAATCGTAATTAGTTTTAAATTGCTTAAATTATTTTGTTGGTATTTATATTAGAGGGAGAATTAAGATTATGATGTGTCTAGCTAACGGCTCAAAGTGAAGATTTCATTATGGTCAAAACAATTTAGTTGAATTGAATAATTAAAAAAATATGCAGTAAAATGTTCTTTTATTTTGGATACTATTTTGTTTGGAATAAAATTTGTTTTCGATATATTTCGACTGCTATCGCCTGTCACCTTGAGGGTCACTACTTTGGTATAACCTCCAGGACTTCATAGATTTCAGTGTTTGATTCAGCGCCAAAATGGGGCATATATAAAACTCTATGGGACCTACACACTTTTCCAAGGACTGTGCTACCCATATATTCAGCACGACCAGTGTACAAAGCTTCGCCTGTTTCTATGTAACCAGATTTTAGGGCAGCCGGGGGAACATTGCCATTCCATGCTGTCACCCATTTGATATCACAGCTTGTAACGATCAACAACTCGATAAAGTGCTTAGTCTCGTGAAGAAGGTGAGCGAGGCAACCCCATGGTGCGTAGACTCCTATTTTTTCCGGCACATATGTAGTTAGCCGGCAGGAGATCATCGTGAAAATGTACACGAGCCACGTACGTATTAAGTCCATCGTCATCTTTACCGCATCGAACGTCATTTTTAAAGTTAACCAAATTACAGGGACTAATCGGTACCCACTGCAGTCATGCCATGCATTTGTCGTTGCACTTCTCCAGAAACCAGTGAACTTCACTGATAGTTCTGTTTTCTTGTTTTTAATCTAACTCTGTATTGAGAAAAAAGGTTAAAACGTCGCTTAGAAAGGTAAATTCTGAGATCTATTTGTTTGTAAAAAGTGTTAGATTTTTATAATAATTATTGTTAATAAATTGTTTTAAACGGTCAATATTATCGATATTTCAGCCTTTTTAAAAATATTATTTTTATTACCATATTATTAGAGTTATTATTATAATGCATAACATACGAGTAAATTGAATTTAATCGTATCAGATGTAATCGAATTGTGTTTAACATTTATTGAATAAAACTGAAAATTGAAAACTGTAAAATGAAACCGATACACATATTTGTTGGTGTTGACGTTGTTGTTGTTGTTGTGGTTTTCTTTTTTTATTTTACAGCATGGATATCAACGTCAGCTTCAGAGTCATTGGTAGTTCTATCGTCATACGCTGCAGAGGCATCAACAGCAGAGACAGAGACAGAGGCAGAGACAGAGACAGAAGCAGAGGCAACGTCAGAGCAGCGACGCCATTTTATTTTCTCTTTGTGTTATGCGCTGTCATTCTGTTATAGTTGTTGTCATCTGTGTTGTTGCTGTTGTTGCTGTTGTATTATAATGCCAACTCATATTGCGCTCGTTATCCTTTTGTGTGTCGTGCAACGGAATTGACCCTTTTTGCTGCGTGACATGGAAACGCTAGCGGAGGGTAAGCCCCCGCCACCCTCTCATCACCCTTCCTTCCAACCCGTCTCCACCTCTCCCAACCGATTGTCATTGAAGGTGAAACGCGACGATACTAAAGCATCAAAAGTGATGGATGACAGGTTAATATGCGGCGACATTTTCATGCTGATGCTGATAAAATTTTCGTTTGCATGCCAGGGTACTGCCAACAATTGGGACTGCCAACTTGCTAGAGCGTTAGCGCTAACGGATCACATGGTCTACCATTTTGGCGACAGGTGTGGGTTGTGTTTGGTGACATTTTAAATGCACAGCAGACAAGTTTAATTTTACAACGTTCACAGCAAATTAAGCGTAACACAAAGAGAGTGAGGGAAAGAGACAGAGAGAGAGAGAGAGACTGAGACAGAGGAGAAGTGGAAACGTTGTATCTAGACAATTGCATTAAATTTGAACAGCACAACATTGCGTATGCGTAATGTTTAATTGCTGGCAACAGCAGCTTCATTAGAAGCACTGCTAAATAACAGTTTGCCAAACGGACAGACAGACAGACAGACAAACAGATAGTCAGCGAGCATCAACAACAACAACAACTAACAACTACTGCTTCTAAAAACGAGCTGCAACTCATCTGCATGCTGTTTGAATGCGCTTGAAAATGGCCAACTGACTGACTGACTAACTGTCTGTCTATCTCTGTATCTGTTGGTCTGCCTGGAATATCTGGATGCTGCTTGAACTGTAGTCAAGGGGTTGAAGAGGGATGTAGGTGCGGAGGGACTTTGGCTTAGGGGGCGTATGCCAGTCATTCGAAATGCTTTGGAAAAACTTCCGCTCCATTAGTCTGCCAGTTTCCGGCAAACGTTTTCCTAGCACAATTTACGCAAATTGATGTCATCAACAGGGGCCAGCCCACAACTCGTATTCACATTCACATTCACAATCGTATTCACATTCACAATCGCATTGGCATTCGTGTGAGTGTGCGTAACTCGGTAAATGAAGTGAATGAATGAGTGCATGTTGTACTCTCTCGTATGTTGTGCCGGATGGCTAGACATTTTGGGGTCAATGAGGGGGTAAGTGACACTGGGGGGTCAGAGGTTTTAGCTTGCAACCAAAGATGTGTTGACATACACAAGCTGTGCAACTGCTTAGGGTAAGTAGAGGGAGAGGGAGAAGGGAGACGGAGAAGCTGCCTTCCGCTTAAAATGCATTCTGCTCATTTAACGCATGCCGCGGGGCAACCTTGCTTTAAGTGCAACCAGTAACCAGCAACCAGCAACCAGCAACCTGAAACGTGCAACGTGCTGCACCTGCCACTGCTGTAATGCACCTTGGGCTGCTATTTTTATGCCGGCTTAAGAGACACGATTAAACGCTATGCACGGCAAGTGGCAGCTCGGAAAATCTAATGAAAACAACTTTATAGTCAATGCGAAGGCAGCACGAAGTGTGCAACATCATGTTGCACTCAAAAACTGTGGCACAGACAACAACAGCTTGCAGTCAGCAAAACTTTTGCCAGCTCAAACAAACAAACAAACAGACAGATGAGACAAAGAGACAAAAAGACAGACAGCGAAAAACTCAACTCTCAACTTTCAACAGGACTTCAAGTGAGTTTCGAAAGTCAAGTGCGTGTCGCTGTTGGCAGCTCCTGAAGGCTCCTTTTGTTTGCCTCTCTATCTCCCCATATCTCACCTCTATCTCTCCCTCACTCTCTCTTTTTCTCTTTGAGTGTGTGTTTGTGTGTGAGAATGTGTTGATCTATAAATATTTGACTTGCAGATTCGTCAAGCCGTGGGTTATATGCGAATTTGTGGCATTAAAACAAGCGATTTGCTCTTTTCATTTCATTCTTAATAAATAAATAATTTTAATAATGTTTAAATAATTTATAGTTATGTACTTTTAGAGCTTTACAAAATTAATGTAAATTTAAAGCATTACTATTTGTGACATGTATTATAATTAATTAGCTTCAGCTTGAAATAATAATTAAAAAATTGAAATTAAATAAATAAATCATAAATACTTGATTAGCCAATCTAGAGACTCTTATACGTATACTTTTATGCACAACTCTCATTAATATGGAAGATATTGCTTATTACTGTGGCATTTTTTTTATAGTGTTCCTACCTTGTAAGTATATTCTAGGTATAATTACAATTAATCCATAGCACAAAACATCCTAGATTATTTCAAGTCTTAAGGGCAAACGTCAACCTCTTAATAATTTTATGCTCTAAAGACAAAATGCATTTACTTAGTATAGAACTCACAAAATTTTAACATTATACATTTTTTTTCTGTATATTTAGTATCTTCTTAATACTGTTAATGACATTCATAGCTTTCACGTATATTGTACAAATATGTATATAAGTAAAAAGCCTAAGAACATCTAGACTTGTTAAATTAAAAAAAAAATTTATTAAGCTACAGTAGAAGACTCTGACCTTAAGGGAAAGAGCAAAAATGCAGCAAGCTACGGTAGAGCAAGCTCGGCAGTAGGAGACCCTGTACTTTTTGAGCGCAAAGCGTTCACTATAGATTGTTCTTTAAGTTATCAATTGAACATATCAGTTGATAAACATAAAGGTCGCTAGCGACTCTTCTTCTTCCGTTTGCCCGTAACATTGTTAGTTGAATAACTTTAGCGATTATCATCCAATTGGAATGAACAGGACAGGACAGATTCGGAAATTTTGTTTTTATTGGTTTTAAAATATATTTATCAAGAATAATAATTAATATAGGTTTTTAGTTTTATCAGGCTTTCATAACAATTATTTTTGACTTTTTTGTGTGAGGAAAACAATAAAATTCACAACAGACTTGTTCAATTTGCAAAATGTATCATGGAAGTTATGTCGAATATCTTCGCTAATATAAGAGATATAACTTTCAAAATCGCAAAATATATTAATTACGTTTTTCTTTTTCTATCCTGAAAAATTTTACTTAAGAAGCTGCTATTTAAAAATTGCAGAAATAAATTTCTCTCAAGCTACAAGCGATCGATTTTCTGCATGGTTTGAGTAATGTAATTAATAAAGTAATCAAATTTCTAAATGCAACAGTGTTGTAACATGTTGCATAGTCTATTAGTGGCAAAATTGTTGTAATTTCGAATTGTTTTAAATACATGTTGTCCTAATTGCCACTGCGGTTGACCACACAAAACTTGTAAACAAAATATATAAAAAGTAGTTAAAAAATAGCGAAATAAATGTGTCTACATTTGCATTAAGTTTGGACACCTTTTTATATATTTTATATAATTGCATATGACTTTAAAAATTAAAGCAATATAAAAACGAAGATTATTCATTTTTCTTATCATACTTAATCCTTCGAGCAGACAATAGAAATGTAGTCAAGGAGTTGCAACTTAATTTAAACTGAGATTTTAACTAAAACTTTATGTGTTTGTTTTGAGAATGCGAATGCGGGACTGCGGCGCAGATCGCAGTTATTTTTCGGCAAAGTCGTGACAGCTTCTTTGCCACTTTTGCTGCAACTGCTGCCAAACTTAATAGAAAATTAACTGCTGAAAGTGTTGTTTGAACTTGCAACCTGCAACGTGCAACGTGCCGCACTTCTACTATCCTCGAGGCAACTGCCAAGTTCATTTTGCAGTGTGCAAATCTCTGTCGTTGTCGCGGTCGCAGTCGCAGTTGCGGTGGTGGCACATTTTTGGCTCTTAGCTCATAAACCAAATTGCATTTCATTGGCCGGGCCAAAAGTAAAGTCAGGTGCAACGTGAATTTGGTGGCAAGTTGCTTAAGTTGTAGCCGCATAATCTGCGCTGGCAGCGCCATAAATATTCAATGGCTTTGTCTGTGCAACGTGTGGCAAGCGGCAAGTGGCAAGCGGCAGCAACTGCAATGCAATCAATGCCTTAAAGCACAAACCGTTTTGTGGAACGCTGCCAACTTCATTATGGCCAAGTAACTCATATAAACCCGCTGCCTGCTCTGGCTCTATCTGTTAAGCCACGCAAAGGACGAAGGCTGTAACACCTGGCGTATGAGCAACGTAAGGTTTCCCTACCTTTCTCTCTCTCTCTTGTTGATAAGACAGCAATTTCAATTGAAAGACAAAGCAATAGGAATTGTGTTTGGGGGCAACACTTTGGGGCGACACAGGACAAACGTGGCAACAACTGGGGAGTCGTGCCTCACGGTGTGTGTTTGTCTTTTTTCATTGTTGTTTTTTGTTTTCCACTTCAATTGCTGCAGCATCGATTGAACAATTGCACGTATGTTGCATGTAGTTCCCAGCAGACTCAGGTTGTTGCGCCGTGCTGCAATAAACAAGAGCAGCAAAGAGAAAGAGACAGAGAGAGAACACAATTCTCTGGCGATTACAACTTGGGCAAAGTGTTGGCAGGCAGCTAAGGTGAATATCTTGCGGCACTTGAGAAACTTGAGAATGTGAGAGTGGGAGAGTGGAGAGTGGGAGAGGGATCGTGTGGCGCCACCACAAGTGCAACTTTTGTGTGTGGTATTGTTTTTAATTTATCTAAATTGAAAAGGGCAACAAATCGCACAGCTAAAGCGCTGCCAGTGATAACAGCTTGCCCCAAAAATAGATGAAAAGGCAAAAGTGGCAGACAAACCAACAAGCAAACAGACTGAGAGATAGAGAGATAGAGATAGATAGAGAGAGAATGGAATGGACAGAGACAAAAGCAACCTGCAGACAGCAGACATGACAAAGGGGCGTGGCTGCTAAAGGGGCGTAAAGAGCAAGACATTTGCTGAAATAAAATTTCAATTTGCTTGAATTTCATTTCTGTCTGGCTCCGTCTGTGTGTGTGTCTATGTGAGTGTAGGTGTGTGTGTGTCTCTGCTTTATCGCCTTGCCAGTTAACGTCAGCTTGGTTTACCGTTATGCTTGGCTGCGTGCGCCTTCAGCCTGGAGCAGTAACAACAACTCGAAGTAACCGGAACAACGACAAGGACGAAGAAGAAGATGAGGTTGAATTTGAGTCTAAGGATATGGATGAGGCAAGAGGACAAAAGCAACTTCAACTTCAACGAACGGAGGGAACACCAAATATTTACTGTGCGTGTGTATCTGCATCTGTATCTGTATCTGTGAGTCTCGCGATTCTCACGGGTCTTGTGTCTGTCTGCGGGTCCTGCGTACCCCGAGTCCTGTGAGTATTCCCGCTGGTGACGTTTGTTGATGGTTTCCAGGTGAATGCACGAATTGCGTTTTCGTATTAAATAATAAATGAATGTTGGATTGTTTTTGTCGCTCAGTCTCAGTCTCTGCCTCAGCCTCTCTCTCACTCTCTGTCCCTATCTCCATCTCAGTCTCTGTCTCCAGTTGTTGCCTCCGGCTGAGCTTCGACTCTCTGCCATAATTCCGGCTGGCCGCTGATTGCTCGCCCGTTGGACATTAAATGTGTATTGCTTATTTCTTAAGTGCCAATGGTTTGTTTATTAAAGTGTCCCTCCATCTCCACCATCTTCCCCTTATGTCAGTCCAATGTCGCCACAGGGAATTGTGTGTGTGGCGTTTTTGCGGCATGGCCAAGTAATTAAAGCAAATGATATGTGGAGGCAATGAAGCGGTAACTGGACACGGGGTTGCTGAAGGAGTCAGAAATGAAAGGTTGTACTCAATGGAGGCGTGGCAGAGCGTTGATAGATTAACTCAACGAAATTGTTGGCATCGACGCCTGCTGAGCGACTTAATTACCCAACAACTGATGAGGCATCATTCCAAATGATGATGGTGATGATAATTCAACAAATGTGAATGACTCGAGTCGGCTTATTGCGCAACACTTTATAAGTTTATAGATGCCTAATTATTATTTTAGATTATATACAAAGATACTTGAGCAGTAGTAGATTATTTCAAAAGGATCTCTTTATTAACTTATTGTCATTATATTACGGAAAAATATTATGTAAGTATCTATAAAATTACTTGGCTAGTTGTTGTTGATATTCAAAGCATATCTTAATTAGTTGTACTTACGCAGTGAAACAATAGAATGTTTTTTGAGTGTGGTTACATCTGTAGAAACTCAGTGATCACTGGTAATTTGCATGTTACAAATAATGATCAATAAAAATCAAGCTTAAACATTATTTTAATAAAGCTATCTTTCTTTTTCTTAAAACATCAGTAGTTTCACAGTTCTGAGTTCCACTTAATATATTGATTCAGATATTGTCTTTAAAAACTTTTAAATTCAAAAATATGTTATGTACCATAGAAAGATGAAAAAAGTTTTAGAAATTTCTTTTCTTTCAGTTTGTAATCTATATTTATAATATATATTATAGACACTTAAAAAATAAGTACAATTAAATATAAAGATGCCAAACCTTTTCTTTCTAAAATCTTATTAAAATGGTTACATTTAAGAATAACAAATAAGAAAAAATATTATTAAACCTATTTTTTTAATATTTATACAAAGTCCATAAATATGGCAAAAATTAATGTTTATTATAAAAGCCAAATAATAAGTCTTAATTTAACATACTCTAGGTAATAACTCTACATTTAAATGCGATAACGCATGCATATTTTATGACATAAGCTGTCATTAAGCCAAATGTATAATTCCAGTTTAAATGCAAATCTAGTAAATTCTATAAAGAATGAAAACATACATATTTACACACATTTAATAGATTTATTAAACAATAGCACAAGCAATTATAGATACTGAAAATCCAGTGATAGATTTATTTGAGCAGCGGTTATTAATATGGCTTGGAATTTTATAATTATATTTTAATAAAATACTTTTGCAAATTAATGAATTAATTTAACAACCGCATGCAATGCAAATGTTGCATCTGCTCAACGAGTTGTACATTTAATTTAATTTCTGCATTTATGCAATTTACAAATTTACATGCACTACAAAACATCTGAAATATTAGTTGTTTTTTATTTACCATTTTCCATTTTCAATGTGCACAGTTTGCTGCTAATTTGTAAATAATTTTCACCATTTTTTTTTAGTTGTTTCTACTGTCCCAAGGGAATGTGTATGGAATGTTTGTTGTTTTTCATATTTTCATTAACATTCACCCAGTTATTTTTTTTGTGCAATGTCAGTTTTATTCACGCTTGTCCGCACATAAATATTTAATAGGGGGATAGGAAAAAATATAGAGAACTGTTATGCCACAATGTGGCACTGTGCAACATGCTGCAAAATGAGCATGAAAATGCTCATCTAATGCACTTGCCGGCAATCGAGGGATTTTGTTGTGGGACTTGCGGCTCCATTTCACACACAGGAAGAGATATGAGTGTTGTTGTTGCATCCACTTATGTTGAATTGGTGATACGAGCCCTTATCAGTTCTCCGTCCAGTTGTCTAGATATGCACACGGGGCGCGAGAATGATAAGGGTACGAATGCACCGATCAGCCATATAGACTGACCATTAATTGTATACCACACATATATCAATACTTTTGTTTTTATTATTGTTATTGTTATTGTCACTCACCCATTGGTAGCTGCATCATTATTTGGCTTTCAACTGTCAATCAATCATTTTCGTATCTGCAAAAAGTCAAATGTTAAATGGCGACAAACTGTAGAGCATTCAGCAATGTGTTAGTTTTTAGAAAAACCATGAAAAATATTTGACTAAAACGCCAGCTGGACAATGCAAATAGATACAAAAAGAGAAAACAAAAGAGATTCATAAAAAATACAGCAGGCAAACAGTAATTTGCAAACGAAAGCCGTATGACATTAAAAAAAAAATTAAGAAAAATAGAAGAAAAATGCTTCAAGCTCATGTGCATATTGCATTTGCATACATCCATACATATACATATATACATATTAAGCAAAAGGCATAAAACTCACACACACACACATATATAAATAATTCAGCAATCAAATATCAGTGAGTGAGAGAGACAGAGTGACAGAGAGAGAGGGAGAGCGGAAGGAGCTGAAAAATGTTTTATAACAGCGGGCAAAATGTTCAGTTAAAAAAAGTGTTGCCTACTTTTGAGCGGGCAATAAAATGCCTTTTTGAATGCTTAACAAAAACTCCAAAGCAATTCCGCTGAAAAACTGCAATTTGCAAGCATTTTCAAAGCATTTTTCAATCGATTTTAGTTGAAGTGCATTCTCAGCGCACTAATTGATTCAGTCATATAGAGTTTATCATGGCATATGCAACGGATTTTTGAGTTTCAATTGGTTTCCGTCGTTTTGTGAAGTGCCTTGGCTCACTTTTCAATTTGAATGCAGCGCAGCTATGTATATTGCAATACACATACACACACCATCACAGCACTGATAGTTTGAATTTGAACTAATAAAATTTGCCGACATGTCGAGGGAATTGCTTTCTGGGATTTGCAGCCAAAAATTCATATGTGCACTTGAGCTCCTTATTATCCCCTGGCATTTGAAACTTGACGCATATTATGTGGATTGAAGCGAAAATCTCTCTTTCTCTCTTTGTAGGAATGCACAAATCTGCAGGAGAAATAAGCTAAAACTGAGAACTGAAAATGCAATGCATTTCATCCATTTACCTGCTTGTTGTTCTATGGACAGCAAGCGTGTTTAACTTTAAATGCTGTTCGCAAGACAACCCAGCGGAGAAGTGAAGAAGGGAGGGAAGAGCCTTGAAATTAGCTAGAGCAATGCATATACATATTGTGCATATAAACTATGAAAGAACATTTGGCAGAATTGTAGGATGCACCTTTGTGCCAGGACCACTTTATGTGTACGCCGTTATGAATTTTGAAATGGAATTCGCTGCTGCTACTGCTGCTGCTGTGTAATAAATCAAAACTATGCAACAAAACGCGCCACAAGCATGCCAAAGGACTTATCTGTGTGCCATATAAAACGTTAAAACGTTGCCCAGTGCATCGCTCTGGACAACAAACAACCAGTACGAGTACCAGTAGCAAACCAGCAGCTGGTTCACCTCGACAGGCGACAGCCGCAAAACCAACAAACAGCCAACGGGCCAAGTTGGAGCTGTTGGAGCTGCCCTTTTGGCTCAAACTCTGTTTTTTCACTGTTGCACTTTTACGGTTATAAATTTTAACACACAAACACACTCACTCACACACACAGCAGTAGCACTGGGGGTTGCACATAAAACCGGACACATGCTTTTAATCTTCGGCACAAACATGCTCACTGCTCGCTGATGCATGGCAACCCTGGTAACTCTGAGGCTGAAGCTGCTCCCTGGACGCGGCAAGTGTCTCCACTATATTTCCACCTCTCTCTTCTCTACTCCTCGTCAGTCTGTTCATGTTGATGGCTTTGGGGCTGCCATGCATAAAATCTTCCGGCGGAAGTTAAAGAGTTGAGAGTTAAGAGTTAACAAAAAAAAAAAAAATGTCAGTCAGCTACTGGGCCACAAAGCATCATTTGCTTTAAATGTTCAGACCTAGTACGCAATACAAAATGTCAACTTTGCTTTTGTTTTTCAATTAGCGCCCAACAAACGCTGAACGCTGTCAACGTTTGTTGTTGGCCAAACATTCAATTTGGCTGAGTGTTTGGCATTTTCAGCGATTTTGTGAGCATAAATGTCCGCTTATCGGCTTTTATGCGCTTTTTATGTGGCGACATTTAGTGCACATCGCACACAGAGCTCAGAGGCAGCCGAAGGGCAACAAATGTGGCATCTGGACACGACCATTGTTTGCATCTGGGCCGTGTGGCGGTTTGGCTAACCAATAATGGCCATGGCCATGGCAATTGCCCATGCCGGAGGCCTTTCATACCAGGCCCAAATCGTGTCGTGTCGTCGTCGTCATCGTCGTTCCCATCGTCATTTTCATCGTCATCGCGCTATCGCCATGGGCCACGCATAGTATAGGCCAGGCCGGGCCAGGCCAGAGTTTTGGGGCTTTGGCCTTTGCCCGTCTGGGCGGCAAACATCTACCCTCTGTTATCAGCGCTGTCGGGCGGCACAGGTGCTTTAAATTTCCAACATGTTGACCCAACAACCAACAACCAGCACACACGCACACACAGGGCCTGCCTATGGTCATGGCATGTGACAAAAAGCACAGTTTTTGTGTAACAGAGAGAGAACAGAGAAGAGAGTGAGGAAGAGGAAAATGTAGGCATCCTTAGTTTGCATATTAGTTGAGCAACGAATCGATGCGAATGCCGTTGCTTTGTGAAAAACGGGCATTTAGCGCCCAACGTTATGAATATTGAAACAATTTTACGCTTGCCATTTTGAATTTTGAATAGACTTTTGTGGTCGTGCCCATAAGCAACATCATCATCATCATCATCAACATCATCATCAACAACATCATTGACATCATCAACAACATTGTGATCGTCATTGGCATCTCTGCAGGATGTCTATGTCGAGTTCTCATCTATGATGTGCGGTTGCTTTTGTGAATTGCTTGACTGCAAAAGTTGGCCAAAACCATTCGCAACTTTTGGCATTTTGCAAGTTGCCGCAGGATGTGGACTCAATCTAAGCCACCAAATGAAGCGCCGCAGTAAAGACGCTGATGTGGTAACTTGACAAATTTACTATGAATTACTTTTAACAAGAGGCAATAGGTTTCTATTGTATACCTTTAGGTTTTGCTTAAATCAGACTCAAATATTAGAAAAGAAAACTCAGGAAACTAAATAATAAAAAAAAAGAATTTGGTTTGTAAAATGAATTTAAAATATTTAAACCAACTGAAATTAAATAAAGAAATCTATAAAATTCCAGCTCTTAAATATTTTTTAAATATTTATTAAATGTGTTTACACAAACTAGTGTTTAGTAATCATATAGTGTGTTCTACTTTAATCTTTTTGAGTTTTTGCCAAGTAAAATTATGTGTAAAAATGAGTTATAAAGCAATTTTGCATGTGGAATTCATTTTAAATATTTACTCAAATTGAAATTGAGTAAAGAAATCTACAAAATTTCAATTCAAATATATTTTTTTATAAAAAATCTATTTATTCTCAGTATTAAGTACTCCGTAATCAAATGTTTTCTTTTTAAAAATCTTTGATTATCTTGATAAAATAAAATTATATTCAAAAATTTACTTGTTTTTCTAGCATAATTATTTTATAAGTCGAGCTTGAAGCGTTAGGACACTAAATAACATAAATAAATCTAGGCAAGGAACTCGAAAAAAAAAAAAAAATTTTACAGAATTCATCACATTAAATGTTTGAATTGAACAGATTTAAAAGAGAGCGAGATTTCTGTAGAGCTGAAAGATTATTTCCGAGCGGAAAATTATATTTTGGCAAAGTTTCAAAATTGTGCGTCAGTTGCTGGCGAATCTATTAATGAATAGGCATAAACAACTGGGCGGAATAAATAAAATACTTAAACAACAGCAAAAATGAGGAAAAAATAACAACAATTAAACGAGTAAAGCAACAGCTGATTTTATTTGTTTTCACATTTTCTCTTTGATTTATAGAGAACGGGAATTTTAGTAAAAGGGAAGTTACTGATCAGGAATAAATAAGAAATGTAATAAACTGATGATTTGATTTATTCCTGAATATATTTGTTTGGATTGTGATTGTGACATGCGATAAAAATTAGTTGAGAAAGCAAATTAAATATGTTGAAATCAATTTGAATTGGAATTTAAATTTTTGTTCACAATGTTTCAAAGTGCTAAGGCCAAAATGGACATGGCCTGTTGACATTCACAACCTGCGGCGCAAAAGGGCACAAAACACACACATTTACATATGAATAGCAGAGTGAATGTATATGAATGTGTGTGTTGTTGTGTGTGTGTGTGTGTGTATGTGTGAGTGTATAGAAATTCAAAATGCAAATGTGGCTGCATTTCAAATGAATTTCACATGTAAAATGTTTCAAATAGTGAAAATCAAAACAATCAAGTGAAGCGTTTAGGCAGACCACAAATAGGGGAATACCAGGGATAGAGAGGGGCAGGAGAAGAGGAGACAGAAAACGAAAACGAAGCGAAACAAATGTCATAAATATAAAATCAAATGCAAATTGAAAGCAGATCGAGCGATAGATACGATTGCCATATACAGAGGACAGCAAAGGATTTTCCAGACCAAAACTTTCAAATGTATCTGTATCTGCAACTGTATGTTAGTGTATCTATGTGAATATTTGCATTTAATTAGCAAAAAACTATGCATAGATTGGCATTGTTGATGTGGCAAACACACAAACACATCTGTCTCTACATATATATGTATATATATATTAATTTGTTTATGGATAACTGTTAAAATTGGCAATTATATAAAACGTTTATAAATTATGCAACTGTCCCCACTTTGGACACCCCCCTATAAATTGTTTAATGAAGCTCAACTAAGGCTCAGCAAACCACAAAATCAAATCAACGGAAGTTGTTGTTATCGTTCTTGTTGTTGCTTTGCAATATTCATGTAATTAACATTAAATCATAATTGAAAAATGCTTTAGAACGGAAATGTGCAATTGTTTGATACAAACTCAACGATAAGCACACACAAATTATGCATGAAAATCGAAATGCAACTCTCTAATGGATGGTGGGGATAGAAAGAGGGATAGAGGAGCATAGAATTGTTGCTGTGTTTTGCAAAATTTCTTGCAACTGTCATATGAGTACAATTTTGTTGTGTTTGCTTGTGTTTATTTGGACAACATTGTGTGTCACTTTGTTTTAAAATTTCGCCTTGCTGGCGAATTCGTTGTGGTTTTGTGGAATGCGCTACGTTTCATATGACGTTCCAGAGTTATGCAGAAACCCGAGAATTCAGATTTGGAATTGAAAAGATTAAAGTGTAACGGCTGCAATGTTTGTGGTTGCTATTTTTGGTATTTCCCTTCAATGTTGATAAAAATAATATACAATAAATTTGATAAATACAATTCCCTGAATCCCAAACGCATACCACAAATGAAATGGTAATAATTCTACAGTTTGTGAAGCACTGCTTGGGCTTATCTTAAGCAATGTAGAGATAAGACTTGGTTATCATTTCAAAAACCTCACACTCTCATGCGATATGCAAATAGAAATTGTAAGGCAAACATAAATAAATGGAGTACAGGGAAATGAGAATGGGAATTGGAATAGAGCTGCGATCTCCGTTCTCATTTCAGAGCAAAAGTAAACCCATATAAAGATTAGGAAAGGCCAATTGCAGATAACTCCCGTCAATTGTAGGCATTGTGATTCAGAGTCCAGACAATGCACATGCATAATTGATATCTAACCCCAGACAGAAGAAGGGAGAGACAGACAGACAAACAGACGGTCGGACGGTCGGACGGACAGACGGAACAATCAAATCGTCTCAAGACTCATTTGAAACGCAAAATGGCAAACTGAGCAGCCAATCAATTGGAAATGTTTTAATGCTTCAACTGAGCAGGAGATAAAGTTGGATTTGGTTTTGGATTCGGGAATTGGCATTGGCAAAAACCGTCAGTTTAAGACGCTAATTAATCATGGAGAGACTGTGACATGGCCACAACAACGAGGGCCAAAGTCAATTTAATTGATGGAAATGCCCAAAGAAATCCAAGGCAAAACCACCACCACCAGCAGAGCACCACCAACAGCACCACTATTATCATTATCGGGTTTCCCAGGATATATCAACCGCAGGCTCAATTACATGTGTGTACGACCTGAACAACTAACGATACATCAGCATTTGCAGGGGAAGGGTGCAAGAGGTCGATGGTGAAGGGGCGAAGGGTTGGTGAGGTGGAACTAGGACTTTAGAGAATTTTCCATGTGATTTGCATGGATAATTTGACAGATTACTTGGCATTGGCACTGTGATTGAGGCATATTCGATGAGTGCACACACAGCTCTTACAATTAGTTCTTTTCCCTCTTCAACTTTTGATTAATTGCATTGCAGAAAGTGCTCATTTATAGCTCTGACCTTATGGAAATTGTTAAGAAGATTACAGTTATCAACGATTGATATCAATCAAGTGATTGATAAGACAAACTATCAGACTTTCAATTGCATAACATTACAGTCTTCAATATGACAATATCTTTGACCATTTCACATTGAAGGCAATAAGTAGATGATAGTTCCGATGATCTGTTTACACATTTTTAAATAGAATATTGTTGTGTGCTATATAAATACGATTCACAATATTTAGGAACACAAACGAAATGGAATAAATGTTACGAATTGAACATCAATTCATGAATCGATGTTTATACGCACACTCTTATCAGCATTTCAAAAAATTAATTTGAGATTTGTTCCTTGTATAAACTAACTAACGACAAATATAAGTTATTTACCAACGACAATTAAATATAGTAGGAAGTTTGCATAAAAAGAATAATGTCATTCAGTCAGTACTGAATACTGATCCATCACAGGTGGAGAATCGTTTACTGATTGAATTATTCACTTAATACCTCCATAGATTTATTGTTATGTTATTTCTATTTCTTCTTTGATTTTTATGTTAAAATATAGACAAAGTCAATAACAATAAGTAAACTAACTGTCAAGTGGCAAGTGTGGAGGCGCCTCATTTCCCCTAAGAATGATCAAAACTGAAACTGTACGAGGGGATAGTAGACACTGTAGTTGTGCCTGTTTGGGACTAACCATAAACCATATATGGGCTATGAGAGAACTTATGTGCTTAACTGTCCACTTCCTGGCCCGCATGACGGAAGCCGATGTTGACGATGACGGTGCCTCTGGATAGCAACAACTTGGGGCATATGGGGAAATGGGACAAGTGAGGCATGGGGCAAATGTGACGACAACCATGTCGCCAACATATTGGCGGGCACTTGAACGATAAGCGACAACAACAACGACAACAACGAAAACGACAACAACGACAACTACAACAAGAGCGACGCATATTTGAATTTCAATTAGAATTTTAATAATCGAAGCAGCGCGTGTGTATTTGTGTGTGTGTGCACATAAATTTAGCTTCCGCTTTGCCTCCCATTTGCCTGTCACCCCTTTCCCCCTTGTCCATTATCCCCTCCCCATGGTCACCACCAATTTGGAAACTGTGCCGCTTTTTTATTTATTTCAAACGCTTTTTTGAGGCATTTATCAAAATGTTTGCTCTGTGCTGATGGACATGCCACATGTGTCCGTCCGCCAAGAAGACTCTGCAGCTGGAAGTTAAATGAAAACATAAATAAAATTAGCCAAAGGCATGGAAGTAGGGGAATGGGACCGGAGGAGGAGACATAAAATTAGCGCAAGGACAAAGTTGACAACGGAATTCCTTGTACATTGTTGCTGTTGCTGTTGCTGTTGTTGTGTGGCAAATCCCACAAGGATTAAGCAAACAGCAAAAAAGTGTGTCAGGCCAGGCAGGAGATAGGAGACAGGAGATGGGAGGCGGAGGGCGGGACACAAGCGACATGTTGCTAATTTTTTTCCATTGTAATATAAGGAAAAAATGTGTGTGTTGTATATAAATTTAGCGACAAGGCTGTTGACAACAACAACAAACAGACAACAAAACCCAAACCATTCAACAACAAAAAAGAGAGAGATAGAGAATGTAGGAAAAAACCAGGCAGAATGAGAGAGAGAGAGAGTGTGAGTCAGGGAATGGGAGAAAACAGAGAAAATGCGGGAGCCAGCTGGACAATATTATTTTGCAAGGTAGCCCAAAAAGTTCAGAGGTGTAGGGGAAAATGGGGGATTAAGAATTGGGCTTGTAACTGTCAAGGGGTCAGTAACGGGAACAGGAACGGTAACGGGAACAGCGGCTGTGGTTAGTTGGAAGGGGAGGGGGAGCGGGTGCGGGTGCGGGAATTGAGCGAACAGCGGCTGAAAGAGTCGCATATTCAACAGGAAAATCCCTTAATTGGAATAAATTAACTGTTATTGCTCCGGCATGCCACGCAGACAAGCGCAAACAAAACCCCGGGACGAGCATTATAGAGAGATATATACATAAACATACGTATATAAATATAAATGTATCTACAAACACGTATGCAGTCACAGTTACAGTTACAAACAGATACAGATACAGCTGCAGATTGTGCACATGTATTTACATGTGCCTGTCCCTCTTCTGTCTGTATGTTGTACCAGTCGCTATCATTTCCCACTGGAGCACTGTTTATTCTCACACACACACATATGAATGCATATGCGATAGCTGCATTTGTGTATGTGTTTGTGTTCTGTTACTTTTTGCACGCCACACGAAATTAAATAATATGATAAAAGCGAAATTTATGACACATGCGAACAACACGAAGCTCAAATATGAAAACAGACCAGAAACATTTGAAATACGAAAAGAAAATATTGATAAAATTTACTGATAGTACTACAAAATACCCTGCAAGGATACGAAAATAAAGAAGAGAAGCAAAAATTTCAAGCGATGTACTGAGAATTCAATCTAAATGAATTTATGAATAAGTATTTAAGAATATTTGTAGAGTTATGACAAAATGTATCTGTAAGGAAATATTGTATTAGAAAATACTTAAAATTTTAGATATATTTTTGAAACGTTCTACACAATTATTTTTGTCTAAAACCCATTATCTAATTACAGGGTATACAATTAGAGCATCACTTCATCAAGCATGGAACGTCTTTCAATAGAGTTTTTTGTGGTGAAGGCAGTTCAAAGTTTATGAAGCGCAATTTGCAGCTCGCTCGACTAATGAACAACTTGAATATCCTGTTTTGCCGGTCAAGGATGAAGCATGTGTAAGACAGTAAGAGAACCGCCGAAAAAAGTCCTTCAACAAAGACAATCGCCTAAAGCTAACGAAAACTCTCAAGTAAAAGTGTACTGAGAATAAAGTGGTATACTGGAGCAAATGTTTTATCCTTTTGCAATCTGCGATGTAATTAGAGACTCAATATCCTGTTTTCAGTTAAATTTTGATTCAATTCTACTTTTCTCTAGAGGAATTAGAACACAAATGCTGATGGATTCAATTTCAATATGAATCAACCTACAAAATGCTTAGGATTTAATATTATTACAAGGGATTAGTCACAAATTGAGATGTACCTACTGAGATTGTGGTTAAGAAATGCATATGATCAAAATTTTGAAATTAATAACTTTTCTACTAAAGATTGTGATATTTCATGATCTCGCATTTTGTTAAGTGTACCCGAAATTATCTATTAATGAGTATTCAATGCACTCAAATATTTGTACTCCTGAAAGAGTTTTAAGAGCAAATTATTATCAACATTGTATGTGCGAGTGTGTGTGTCTATAAATGTTGTGTGTAGCATTTTTTGTTATCAGCAAACGAACTGAGTATTTTGTGGCGCGATAAGTGTATGTATTTTTGGTATTACTCGACCATATAAGTGGGTATACACATCTGTATGTTTGCATACTGAGTAGTGCCTCCATATTCCATTTACAGTACGTGTACTTTTATGATGGCCATGTGCCACATGCCCAATGGAGGCAACCTATTAGGCATTCTTGAGAAATACCGAATATGTAAATACAGGAAGGCGAATCCATCGATAGATCTATACACCAATAAATTCATATCGCTTATTTACTTGAAGGCTGTCTAAAACGGTATTTCAAGCAAAACTTTTAAATCGACACCACCTTGCAGTAAAAGGAATTCTTATGAAATTTGTACATAATATAGATCTGAATATAACGAATAAATCATTTTTATTTAAGTGAGCCCCAATATGTATAAATGAAGAAGATAACCAAACTCACCCATTGAAATACAATGAAATTCCAATTTTCTGGACTCAATTGCTGGATTGGAAGGCACATGGGGAAGATCTTTCGTCTTTCCCTTTGATTTGTTTGTCTTAAAACATTTCAATTAAGAATCGCGGGGCGCTTAATTGTTATGTGAGCGATTGCGAGTACTTATAGTCGTTATAGTTGTATTCGTTGCCATACTTCTAGTATTTCTTTCTTTTATATTTTGTGGGGCGGCAACGTCAACCAGTTGTTTTCATTTAACCCGATTGAGGGCAATTATGTGCCCCATGATAACGCACAAGAGAACGAAGAACGAGGAACGAATTTCGACTCGGTTTTGTTTTCAACAACGAATATGTTTGTATGTTAACTTCAGCACTTGATAAAGAATGTCAATTCTTTTGAACACATATGTATGTGAATAGGGTTTATCAGCACATCCACAATTCGTCAATATCCTTAAGTGAACGCTGTCACTGCCGCTGCCGCTGACGCTTCCACCGCTCTACACGCCAACGCTGACGAATAACAACTGAACTCAAGTGAGGGACAAAAAAAATACAAAACGTTGGAAAACTCAATTGAAATTGAATTCGGTTTTCGAAACGCGCGGGCAGCCGAAACTGAAACGCAAACGAAACGAAATGAGTTGAAACGCAAACGCAAGAAAACAATTTAGTTTGACACGTCGAACTTTGAATGCCCTATCTCTCTGACTAACTAGCTCTCCAGCTAAAATATGTAGATAATTATGACAAGTCTCGATGGATCTCTCTCACTCACTTGCTTGTTAGTGCGTTACACACATTGTCACAAAATGTCTATTATCTTCCATTCTCTTTCCTCCTCTGTAGAGTGTACGCAAAGAGAGCGCGCTCGTTCCATTGCCATTCTGTGCCTGCGCTCTCTCTCTGCTTATCAATGAGAGGCGCTGCCGAAGCTGACAGCGGATTTGTCGATCGCTTGTTGCGCTGCGTGCTAGAATGAGATGGTAATATACATATGACAGTTAAAGCAGTTATTCATATTTTAAAATTTTATCGCATTAGAAATATGTTTCTGTATTTTTCTCTCTTGCTGAGCATAAAAAGTGTTTGCATTCTTAAGAAAAAAAATTAAATGAAAGGCAAATGCCAAAGGCAGGGCAACATTTGCAAAACATATGTCAACAGTATGTTCCGTCTGACGTTCGCATTGGGATTCAAGAGGGAGAGGAACAGAGAAGGAGAACATGTCCTTTGTTTGCGTCACAACCAAAAACAACAACAATTGGCAGGTCAAATTTGGTTTGCATAAAAAAAAACAAAAAATTAGTTAACATCAGCGAACAACATTATGCTGAGTCTAGAAAATGAACACAAAAAATATGAAAACTCAACTCGCCTCGAAAAGGCAATTCAAAATTCAAAAGGAAAATGAAGAAAAGCCGTGTCACATATTGTGCCATATACATAAGCATATGCAAATCAGACTGCTTAGTCTGTGGGTGTGTGCGTGACGTATGAATGCTGATGTCAAGCAACTCAATGCACACACAGGCACGTATCCGACATCTTTAAATACACACACACACACACATACATACACAATTGCCATTGGCATATGCAAACTTTTGAATATTTTGCTCTCTGATCTGTTTGTTGTTGCTTTAAACGCGCCAGCGTCATCAAGTTTTATGAGCAATTACAACATCTGTTGAATATCGCAAAAGAGACTCACACACACAGATACACATGCTCGCACACTCTCACACATAGAGTTCCCCTCAAAAACACTTTTAAGAGGAATTCAAAGCAGAAAAATGCGAACATCTTCATAGACATCGCACATTTTGTTCTTTCATTTTCATTTTTCTTATTCTTATTTTTATTTTCATTCACGACACAACACAAAGCGTCAAACAGATAAATATACAAGCAGAAGATAGGGAAGCAAGGGGCACAGTCTATGGTTTGAGGTACAATGTACAATGGAAAAATGCTCAAGTCTAAGGGCAGTCGAATAAGAGCAAAAACAGCAGCAACAACGGGAGTGAGATTGAGATTGAGAATGAGAATAAGAGAAGAAGAACAACAACAACAATAGGCACTTGGCATTGAACTTAGGCGCAATTCTTTTGTGTTTCTCTCTGGGGCTAACCCTGATTCTGATTGAGCTATTGAATTAACATTTGCAATGATTTACGAAAAAAACATTTGAAATTGATGCTCAGTAAGGAGGCATGTGGGCGGGGCAGCGACATCGATATCATGGGGTTGCAGATGCCAAAAACAAAGGCACCATTTCGTATGAATATTTATCTGTCTTTGTAAGTACTTTAAATAGTATAAATAAACAAAATAATAATTTTATAAAACACGGGTGGGCAGCCAAATTCTACAAGTGAGCACTACTAGAAATCTACTTGTAGCAATCGGCACTTAGCTTGTGCGTCAATTAAATTAAGTAGCGTGCCTATCCCTGCTATAAAAATAAAGGACTAAAAACTGATAGGAAATTCAAATAATCTTATATAAATTAATGAATCCGAATATTTTGTTCTTCGGATGTATACAATTTATGCAGTCCTAACAATCAGTTGCAACTAACTTATTTTAATTTCAATATATAATATAATTATAAATTTTCAATAGTAAAATAATTTTTATATATATAAATAAATCTTAATTTTTAGCAAACATTTCAACAATTATTTACATTTTTATTATTCTGAATTATTTAGGAAAAGAAACATTTTTGAATCATATAAACTTTCTAACTTTCTAATGATTACCAGGTCCAGATCTGACTGTACCTCAATCCTTGATAGCCAAAAATCATCAGTAGTATCAAAAAAATATTTTCAAATGAAATTTCGTTTCAAATTCCAATCGTTGAAGGCAGAGGTCCTGGAACCTGGAAACCAATCGCATACTTCACTTCCTTTTATACCCTTCATGAGGAGCTGCAACTCGTAATCAATACAACTACAACTACTACAAATACAAATACAAATACGAATACGAATTGGGTAAGCGGATGAAAATGCGAGTACAATGAGGGCGAAAATCTGTCAAAAAGTGGTAAATGAAACTCTTCAGATGTCAGTGAGCCATAAAATTATGCGATAATTAATTTCTCGTACAAGAATGCCGTGTACGAAACAGTGTAGAGGGAAGGGGAAGAAGGGAGTAAGTGCATTGTTTGGTCGAGTCCTTTGCTGGTCTAACCCTCAGCTCCACTCGGTTTCCGCAATTATGATTGTCCTTCGTCACTCGCTTGCTGATTTCTCCTTTTTTTTTCCTGCTTCTCCTTTTTTTTTGGCTCATTTGGCTGGGCATTTGAGCATTCTCAGTTTGGTTTGGTCTTGTCTTTGCTGGCCTTAATTAAAAGCTGTACAAATTTCGATAGCAAATTGCTGGCTCGCCTCGACCAGTCGACGGGGATACTAGGTATTATTTAAAGGGTACAACCCTTGGCACAGAGAGAACAACCTTTTTTAATTTTTTTGCATACGACTTAAAACAAAAGCCGAGAGATTTCAATTGTTTGTCGCCATTGTCGAGGTTGTTGAGTTGATCTGAAGCATGCTTTAGGTTCCCATTGTCCCAAAAGCGCATTGAATAACCGCAAAAGCCAATGCCAAAGCCAAAGCCAAAGCCAAAGCTAAAGCCAGAGTAGGAGCCTGGCCAAAGAATCCTGATACCACATGTGCTTAGTTCAGTTTACCACTCAGCTGTTATCTTGGCAATGGAGCAATGGGAGTCTCCCCTTAAGCTTTCCCACGTGGCCAATTGGCAGCCTTGGCTTCAAGCGTCGTCTCTGCCACTTCAACTGACAGGAGCTACTTTTACTTAAGCTTCAAGTATAAGCTTGAGCAGGGAAGCTGAGGTGTGAAGGTGGGAGGGAGGGAAATTAGCAGCAGTTGATGCTTCTGCTCCTCTCCTTCTTCTGTTCCTTTTCCACTTTCTGTTTGCGCACCTGGCGTCACTTTGTCGCGCACTTTACCGAAAAACTTCCGTTAATTAACGTTAATTTAGTTGAAACTCAACATCCGCTCAGTTCTCATTTGCCACAGCCGGAAATGTTGCCGCTTCGAGGTGCAACAGACGCCGGCAACAGAAGATGGCAAAAAACAACTTTAGAGCAATTCTCGACAAAAATTGAATGTAATAGCATAAAGAGTGAGTCGCAAAGTTCTGGACAAAATGAAGCCAGTTGCCAGGGTTGCCACAGTCACCTAGTGGTATTCCATTGTTGTTGCTGCATGCTGCAAGCAGGACCCTTACGCATACAATGACTGCCAGTGTGTACGTGCTGCATTTACTATTCATATGAGGCATGACGCCATTTTGAATTTGTTGTAGACAATCTTTTCACTCTTTCTTTCCGTTTCCTTCTTCTGCATCTTTTTTGTAGTTTTGATAAAGCTTTTTGTGTAGCTCTATGCTTTAGAAGACGCTGTGGCATTGACTTTATCAGGCTGCTCCAAAACTTACAAAGGTAACGAATTGAAGATACCCTAAAACATTCTAAATATTCAGTGTAAATTCAGTTTGAATTTAGTTAGAACGTATTCAGAAAATAAATAAAATCTGGATAAAACTATAATCGCACCCACTATTTTACCATTCGTTAGGTATTTGATTCCATAGCAAAACAACTATAAGAGCCCCGATCATTAGAATATATGCTGGTAGTTTATTGAAAGCCCGCACCTTAATCAAGTATTTACTATTCGCTTCCGATATCAACTAACTTTTGGCACCGTTTGGGTCGAATTTGTCCCAGAAATCTCGGAATTTTTTTCTGTGTAAGCATTGCAAACTCATATCTTCTAAATAAGTAATAAGTAATATCTTTCCAATTTCAAAGTGCACCTATCTGTTTCTGTACCTTTCACGGTATGATGCTTTAATGGTAAGGGAAAAATACTTTTCCATAATTTCCACTTAACGTTTTCTTGACATATCGCAAAGTTAACGTGCTCTTTGTAAGGGTATCAGCAAAAAGCTGTCAAGTCATGTGCAGCTTGTGAACTTTTAGCTGCATTCAATGCCAAGCGGAGATTAAAAAATTACCCAATGTTGACAAAAGGAAACGGGAAACATTCGCTGCGTACGTTATAAGTATGTATTGGTGTCGGTGTGTGTGAGTGTATATGTGTGTGTGTGTGATTGTCTGTGTGTGTGTCTTTATGTTTGTTTTACTGCTGTTGCTGCTGCTGTGTGCTGATCCTGATCAATATGCGCAGAGTGTTTCTGATGGAAATATGATTAAAGTCAAGGCGAAAACAAACAGCAACAACACCAGCATGGGAAATAAGATGAGACTGATGCTGAGGGGGTGGAAGGGGATGGGGATTGGGATAAGGACGTGCTGCTGCTGACCAAGACAGAGGGAAGGATTATGCAAAGGCACGTCAGAAGTTGTTTGATGTGTTTGCGCAGAGAGCGAGAAATCAACTGGAAAAAAATTATTGTAGGACCAACTAAAGCAGCATCAGCTGCTGCGCTGCCTCTGCCAGGAAATCTTTGCACGCAGCGCCCTGAAATATGCTGCAATATTTTTGAGCGTGAGGTGCAAATATTGTCTTGCAAATAAAAAAATGTGGAGAAGCTTTCAAGCGAAATGAAACACACATAAGAAGAACAATGAATGGATGAAAAACAAGAGCAAAATAAAGTATAACTTTTTTCTATTGTTATTTCAATAACTTTTGTTAAAGTTATGAGCATTCATAATATGCCAATACATTGAACTAACTATGCATGGTTGTGATCCTTCTCACTCTATCTTTAGCTCTTTTTCCTTCTCCCTCTAACTCTATCTCTCTCTGTCAAATACACACATGCGTTGAATGGCGTGCAACTTTGCGGTCTTTTAAAAGATTGTTTGCATTATTTGCGGCTGCTGTTGTTGGTATTTTTTGAAGTCCCTCGTTCCTCGTTTTGAGCCCGGCCGAAAACATTTTCTGAGCTGTTAACAAAGTGAAACCGCACAGTTTGTTTCGCTAAAGTTTTTGTCGAAAAAACGATAACGGTATTTAGTTTGCATGAGCATCGGTTTTTAGGGTTTTTCGGTTTTTGGGTTTCGGGTTTTTGTGGCGCTTTTGGGCTTCTACTACTGTTACTCCGACTCTTCGTCAGCTCTGTGGCTGTTACTGTTGTTATTACTCTCATTGTTGTTGTTGCTCTAGAGGATTAGTTACAGCAGGAAGAGCAGGTCCATAACCATGCCAGCATACTGTGATTATGCGTATGCCCGTTAAGCCTGCAGCTTAGAAAAGTTTGCCGTATTTTTTGATGGGTTTATCAAAAAAAGAAGAAGAAATAAAATGAAATACAAAAATGAAGATGAACAAAATATACATTGTAGATTAAATATGATACCATTAGATACTTTGAAAGTTGAAAATTTGTAACTATTTAATTTGATATGACAATGAAATTCAAGCGAAGAGTCGCTTCTAACTTTCTTAAGACTTTTCAATATGTCAGTTAAAGAAAGTTAAATATTTATTTGAAATCGAATCGAGATCAAGTGATTCAAGAACTTTTATGAATATCAGAGTTGGTTATATTACATGCTGTTAGGTGATTAAAATTAGCTAAGCTAAAAAATTAGTTAGCGTAAAAGAATAAATTAATTTGAGCTTCATTCAATTGTATTTCAATTGTATTCCAAACATAGTTGAAAATTGTTAGGATCGGTTGATTCATTATTATCGATTTTATTGTTTGTTATTGTAAGTGTTGTTAAGTGCTTAAAAATACTCAATAAATCGCAGTTGACAATACTTATTAAAGCAGCTTTTAATTGTATTTATAGACATTCTAAATTAATTATATATTGCAATTAAATATAAGCAAAGAGTTGCTTTTGGCCTTCTAAAGACTGGCAGCAGTTAAAGATCAATATTTAATACAAATCGAGTCGTGATCATGTGATTAAATAATGTGGAGATCATTTAGTGTTGCTGAGTATTATGACTACTTTCAATTGTATTTAAAATCCTTTTTACTTGATTTTTTATGGCAAATGAACTTTAGCGAATAGTTGATTTCTTAAGTAATGCCATCAAACAATGTGCAATAAACAACAATTACAGTTAGTCACAGCCACATTAACTGCCAAATATACTCAGCCACACACACACACACACATATATGCGCACACACTCAAAAAGCCAATTTAGTTGATGCGTGAAGCGATTTGTGTTTAGTTCACGCATTTGCAGTGTTTGGTTGTTGGTTGTTTATTGTAATTGTAGTTGTTGTTGTTGCTGTTGTTTGTTGTTGTGTTTTTGGCGGCGGTTGTAACGAGCTGCTAAATCGATTGTGACTAATTTGCAGCAGTCACGAGGCAACAGCAGTGATTTAGAAAATACCAAGGACATGGGCGAAAGCAAGGACTCGAGTCGAGGCATCAGGAAGGAGCAGCAACAAATCGCGACACATTCTGTATTATTAAAATATTAAAGGCAATTCAATTGGAAAATTGGCAGGCAGACAGACAGAAAGAACAAGGGAGAGAAAAAGGCAGAGACAGAGGGAGAGAGAGAGAGATAGAGAGAGAGAGGAGCTGATATCGATGCATATAAAGTAATTGAAATAAACGAGAATAGTTATAGTTTTACTTGTATCTGAGTAGCTGGCGAATGAAAGAGAGAATAAGAGAGACAGATAGTTGGGGGGTTTGTTTAATAAATGATTTCCGCTAAGCTCGTATCTATGTGAATAAATTCAGAGAGTTCCCCCTAAAAATCCCATTTGAAATGCAGCTCGGCTCATGGACAATCCTATGCGTATATCTATCTGTATCTATGTATCTGTAGCTATTGCTTTAGCTGTATCTGCATGCGTCATGACTGAGATTAGAGTCGTTGTTCGTGCCTGCCCACAATTGTCTGATAGAGAGACAGTAGGACAGACTGTCAGGCAGAATGCCAACTAAATCAGTGCGTGTAGTATCTGTATCTTTGTATCTGTAGTCTGTGTGGATGTATCTGTATCAGTATCTCTCGGCAGCGACAATGAGCACACATTGTTGCCACTGCCACACTGTCACTCTGCCACTCTGCCACTCTGCCACAGAGGCGCGCGCGTTTGAGGCATGTTGATTTTTGTGCGGGTGCATGTCTGTCATTTCATTATCGAAATATGCAAAGCGACAGCCTGCAAATGATAATGAGGGCTTATCGAGAGCAACAGAGCAACGGAAGTGAACCCTGAGCAATTTCATAGCTCTTGTTATCTGCCTTTAAAATGCAATCCTACAGAAAATAGAACCTAAACTCAGCTCAAAACAAACATGTTGAAAAGGCAAAAAACCAGAAAAAAAAGAAAGGAAAATCAATCAACAAGTGGCCAACAACAGAGGGGGAAATGAAAACAGGAGCAGGAGGAGACTGTTGGCAATTCGCAAGTGTCGTCTATTTGTGTGCAAATAACAAACATTGGCACAGAGCTGGGACCCAACGATGGTTGGATAACTGATTGGCTCTGGGATATGACACACACACACATCGGTTGTCAAAGTGGATGGAGCATTAGCTAAATAATTAATTTAATTAACATTAATGATAATCATGTCCACATACCAGTGCGAGTGTGAGTCTGAGTATATAATATCATATCTTTTATGTACATAAGTATCCATAAGCAGCCTTCAACTGAAACATTCAGCTGCAATTTCTGCCTCTGGGCACGCACACACACACCCACACACACTCCCAAGCACACATATAATAAAATAATCATAAATATATAATGATGATGTGCCCAGGACCAGGCAGGACTTTAGTCAGGTTTCAATCCGAGAAAGAGATAAAGGAAGAAAGTGAGAGAGAGAGACTGAAAGACAGAGAGTATTTGCCATGCAAATACACACTTTAAGTGCACAGGCATTTTAGCCAGGCCCAGCATCAGCTAAATTGTAATGAAGCAGACAAGCCCCTTACCCCCACTCCCCCACAGTCCCTCAACTGTGAGCCTGGCAAAGATAGCGAGAGCTAAGCAAATAAATTGCTATAAAATTTTACCCAAAAGTCGCATACAAAAACCAAACAGCATATATACAAGCCAAGAGATGCCAGAGGGGGTGGCCATATAAGTGTGGATGTTACTGAGAGAGGGGTGGGTGGGTGGCACAGTTTCAATATCTACAGAGCTGCAGGGGAAGTGAGGTGGTGAGCGGGTGAAAATGTGCCGTGCTGCCGAGCAGACTGTCGTCATGTCAAGCAATTCAATTCAATTTGGATTCTCACGCGTTTGCTTGTCTGCCTATGGGAACATCACCCCCTCTTCCTGTTTCCTCCTCATCTCTGTGTCTGTATGTTTATTTTATTTTTATTTAATTCATTGCAATGCCAACATAAGTTGCTGCTATGCTAGGCATAAATAAGCCATTTTATGCTTAGCAGTAAATAACAATTTACAATTTGCAAAGTTGTACAACTCGCATTTATAACAATTTGCAAGAGCATTAAAAAGTTGCCAAATTATTATTTAAATGGGAAAAACTTTGTCACATATGGTCACACTCACACCACACACAAATCACATTTTTACAAGAAAAGTATGCAACATTAAGTGCAAGCATTTAAATTATGTGAAGAGGCTGCCTGATATGACACTTTTACTTACTTGTGACGTCCTAAGCTGCCAGACAGAGCAGACAGCAGCTGAAACTGAGCAATCTCGAGTCGCCTGTCAACATATTCTGCAATTTCCGTTGACTGCTTCCGTGGCCGCTGGTTAGTGGCTTTAAGTGGCAACATTTCTTGTCCATACATCATCATCATCAGTATCAGTATCATCATCAGCAGCAGCAGCAGCAGCAGCAGCAACGTTAAATTTAAATAGCTGTCCGAGAAAAATGCCGACGGCTGTTGATTGCTCAGAGCCGTAATCATTTCTCTCCCACTCTTTCTCTGTCTCTCTCCGAGTCATTCTATTGATTGTTTGTCATTCTCACACACTCACACAGCCACTCACACGCACTCACACAGTGAACGTTTAGTAAGTAACTGCTAACACAATTTGTAATCTATGGGTTAACTGTATAACTGGATAACTGGGCAGCAATTTGACGCTTTGCCGCGCCAAACAACTTGACACGAGCGAGTTCTGCAGCCAAATGAATCTCGAATCAGAGAACTGAGTGAAATTTGCCCCAAAGATGCTGCGAATACGAGCACAAACACGAACTCATACACACGACACGAGGCTGACGAAAGCTTCGTGAAATGGGACAACGCGCCTGCTAGTGAGCGCGAAAGAGAGAGAGAGAGAAATGGTAAGAGAACGCAAAGTAGGGTGCACTGCTTGCGCAACAAATGGGGAAATTTCTGCAAAAGAGCGTCATCATGGAGGGGAATTGTAAACAATAAAACGGGAGGCTGTGACGTTTAATTAGCCACCGCTTGCATATTAAAGCAGTTGCGCTTAAGAGAGACACTTTCTAAGAGAACCAAAAAGAGAGAGAATGAGAGAGAGAGAGCAGCTGCGTGGGTGGATGTGTTGACAACAACAACAATAGGAGCAGCAGCTCGCTGCTGATAAGGCTACTGACCTCTGCGCCCGAGTTGCAGTGGCGTCCCGTGAAAGGGGGCCAGCAGAAAGCAGTTGAAGGGTGGCTTAGCTTAGCTTCTGTCTATCTACCTGCCTACCTGTCACACACAAATCAGGTTGGCAGCACCGTTTTGTGCTGCAGTCAACAGAACTAAATGCCAATTAAATGCTCTCGAGTGTTTTATAAATAAGTTGAATTTACACAAATTTCAAATTTACCGCAAACTTGGTCTGCTTTTAATTAAATTAATGCATTGCCTACATAACGGCGCCGCTGCCACTGCCGCAGCCTCTGCTTTTGCCTTATTTCTGCAGCCGCTGCCCACTTAATTGTTGGCATTTTTCTTCTGCTGTCTGGACAAACAGCTGTGCCATCAAGCGCATAGATTACACAACAAACAAAAGCCGCTCAGAGACAAAAGGCAGAAAAGGAGCTCGAAGGACTGTCCAAAGTCCAGAGTCCAGAGTCCAGAGTCCCGAGTCCAGACCCTTGTTGAGCAAAACGGCTGCCGTCTGAAATCCGAGTAGCTTTAATTTGGGCACGTCAAACTCTGAATGGAGGCAAATTTGTTCTTCACAACATGCAACAACAACAATACCACTCTTCAGCTAAAAGAAAAAGTCAAAAGATTTGACCAGTGCGTGCTGATGTTGCCTACTTTTGGCGTACATATTAATCAAAAACTCAGACTTGACTTCGGACCTTGATTGGCATTTGTAAGGCAACTATTAATTGTCGAGGTGCCAAACAAATGGTTCTTATGGCATGATGTGTTCCTAATAAGTGTGTGTTACAGTTACCATCCGAAAACTCCTATCAGTTGGCGAAATTGTGGTGAAAAAAATTTTGAGTTGACAGTTCTAAAGTTTAATTACTTATTTGCATAACTATTACTAATTAATTTAATTTATCGCTGAAGCTCACTCAAATTTTTATGTGGGTAAAGAATGTTGTTTAAATGTTGGAGATTTCTTGGAAAAATTTAAACGAACTCTGAGATAATTGAAATTTTATTATATAAAATAGATAGTCTATTTCAACAAATATTCAAACAAATAATTTGATTTAATCTACCAGGCATAGAGGTTTTTGTTCTGTTTCCGATAGTTTTAAAGTTGTTATTAAACAAGTATCGAAATGCAAGTTTATTTAAATGACTTTAAGGATTAAGAAAGTTAGTAAAATGTTGGCGAATTCTTGGCAAAATTGAAACGAATTTCGAAATAATTGAAAGTGTTTTATATAAAGTCGATTTACTATGGCAATTCAAACAAATAATTTGATCAATTACCAGGCAAAAAGTGTATAAATGATGTTGTTTTTGGTAAGTATTTCTTTTTTGCCATCGAAAGAAACGCAACTTCAATCTCAGTTCGACAGCGTCGGAGCGTCAAGTTTCTCGGTGCACGTAGTTTATGTTTTCGCTTGTTTTCCTTTTGCCTTAGACAGAGGCAGAAGTAGAGCCGAAATGATTAATGACCGTTTGGCATTGCCATTATATGTAGTTGTTGCTGTTGTTGCTGTTGTTGATTTGCACAGAACTTGGGAATGTCAACATAGCGTCGCACAGTTGTCGATGGCAGTGAAAGAGAACAAAGTAAAACTAAAAGCCAAAACTTTGCCTGGAAATGAAATTTGATTTCAACGCCAACGGCTGAGAAAGATCTCTCGAGTTACTTTGGTTTTTCGGTTTCTCAGTCTCCCAATTTCTCAGTTTCTCAACTTCTGTGTTTCTGTTTCTGGGAGTTAGGAGCAGGGACAGTCAGTTGATTGAGTAACCTTGGGATTGGTAACTCATCAGAAGGAACCTGCACAAAGAGCATGCGAGAACGGGCAGTGCAATTTCCCTTACGGATTACCGAACTGAACTTAAAAAACAACTGAAAAACTACACACTGAAAACTGAAAAGTGCTGCAAAAGTGTCGATGATGTTTAATAGCGATTGCTGCTGTTGATATGCTCGATAAGGAGTGGATGTAAAGGGTGTAGGAGCTGATGAGAAGTTGGAGACTGAACTTAGTCAGGTTTTGCTGCTACAACTCGACAAACTCTGTGCGGCATTTGATGTGGTTTTTAAACTCGATTCTCACCATTCACAGCATTCAGCATCTCGAGTTGAAAGTCCACAATTCAGAGCTAACGAGCCGCTGCGGTCGAGTGACAAATGAAAAATGTTTCCGGCATATTAAAAAGGATTTGCCGTGCGGCAGATAAATGGCCGTAGGCAAACGCATTACTTAAATTAATTTTACGCACACACGAACACACACACAGACACAACAAATAGGACAACTTTTGGAGCGAAGGCAGAAAAAGTGGGGAAATCGGCAACTCTGTAAATATTTAAATGAGCGCCAAAGGACAATGCAACGAACAACAACAACGAACGAAAGTAAGAGAGGCAAAGGCAAAACGACAGCAAAAAATATAAAACAAATAAATGGCAAACACGTCGAACGACGCATTAAACATGTGTAAATATTTGCAGCAAACTGTAGAAAAAAGGATCATGGAGTAGCACCTGCAACAAGGACAACAACTGCCACAAAAGGCTCCGCCATGAAATTATGTCAAAAGCTGTGCAAACACAACCAGAAAGAGAGAAAAAAAGAAACACAAAGTATAAAATACAAAAGAGAAATAACAACAAGAACAACTTACCCAAGTCCACTTGGGCAATGCTTTTTTAATTAGCAGGCAGCATCTCAGCCAGGACGAACAGGGAATCCAGGAAATCCAGAGGAAACTCTAGCCAGTTGCGCATTTGACTGTAATGTACATAGAAAGGATATCATATTTTGGATTAGCTTTTGACAACATTTATTCTTTGTTTGTTTGTTGGCTTGATGGCTTGTTGGTTTGTTGGTTTGTCTGTGTGCAAAGTGGGTTAAACAATTTGCAGCTCGCTGCGCTTTAAAGTGCCTCCAGCCAGAGAGGTGGAAACTAGAAAGTTATGGGCGTGGCCCCACCCGGTGTCGTTGACAAAAATCTTTTGTGGTTGCCTCTAATTAAAAAGTGACTGCCAAAGAGAAAAGCACGAAGGAGAGAGAGAGAGCGAGAGATTGAGAAGAGAGGGAGGCAAAAGTCTTTTTGTCGCCAGTGTGAGCCATGGCCCAATGAAGCGGAATATGGCAAAAAACTATAGCATACTTTTCGCGCAGCGAATATTTTGCCAAGGCATAATTAATTAAAAATATCTGACATGCAATAATAAATTCTCGCCCCTGTCCACGTGTGTGTGTGTGTGTGTGTGTAGGTGTTGGTGTGTTTGGGTGTAGGTGTGTGTGGGTGTGTGTGTTAAATGCCCCAAAGTGCAAAAGTTTTAAATAAATGAATTTTGTGTGCCAAACGTAAGCCCAAACATAACTGACATCATTAGCAAACTTTAATACACTTTGCGCCCAGGGACGAAATAATAAAACAAAATAAATAAACGAAAGCACACGAAACGAAACAAAATGAAATGAAACAGAACGGAATGCAGTGGAAGACAACATAATGAAATGAACAAAAATTAAATGAGAATTGTATACAATAAATTTTACGTGCTTCACTTGAAATGCATGCCACAGTTTCAGCGAGGGCTGTTTTCAAAGTAAGCTCCCTACACTTGAGAATGATAAACGTAAATTAATTAGCACTCGAATTATGAATCTCTATTATTTTAAAAACACAAATCTTATTTGAAACCACGATTATTTAACGTGGAATTATGTTCAACAATTTTGTTTGTTTTTTGAAACCACAACGAAAATATATTAATTATAATAAAAAATAGTGTGTTTTTGTTTTGGACACATGAATAAATTGTGTCTTAAAAGAATAATATTGATGATAAATGTAAGGTCAATTAATTTTGTAATCCCTTGGCCAATGAAAAGTGTTGCAGAGCGACTGATTGCTCATGTACATGAAGTAATACTGAAATGATGAAATTATATGATTTTCAGCCAAAAAAATTGTTGCTTTAATAGATGATAATTTGAAGCATTTAAAGTTCTGAACATTTCCCAAGATAATGATATTTATGCTTAATATAAATGCATATTACTTTGTATAATCTGTGCTCTGCTGTCAACTTAATGAACTACCCTCGCATTCGTTTTTCTTATGCGATTGTGTGCAAAAATTTATTTAGAAAACAATTTAAACTTTGCACATTTGTTTCAAATATGCAGCCGCGCCATGGACTCAAGCTTGGCTTATGCAAAGCGCACCACATTGGCCAAGTGGCTTAGATTTGGACTGCACACCGACAACAACCAGCCACCAACAACCAACAACCCACTGGCAACTGGCAACTGCCGGACTCAATGACAAACTTTTTGTCAGCCAAGGTGGCAAGAACTATGTGGGATTAGACAATTTGTATGCCAGCAGTGTATAAGTGGTGGAGAAGAGTGAGAAGCGGTGTGTGGTTGCGGCTGAGACAGAGAGAGGGAGAGCTAGAGAAAGAGAGAGGTAGAGAAAGAGACAACACAGAATCGCAGTACCCGCATTAAGCCACAACTGATGTTTACATTTTTAACTAAGGCAACGAAAAGTTTGCCCTGCCAGCAAAGCAAAATGTCCTGCGCCTGCCTTTTTCTCGTTTTGGCATTAAATTTAATGCATATAATATTGGCTAATGATGTTTACAATGCGCGGGGGCTTAGGCGGGCATTAAAATTGTCGAGCCACCGCAGTTGTGGCACCTGCTGTGCACAACGCCAGTCCTTGCTCGTCCTTTCCCGTTATCGTTTTCGTTCTCGTTCTTGTTCTCGTTGTCATTCTCGTTCTGGCCAGGACAGTGCTTGGCTACAAAACGGACTCATTTCGATTTCCCCTGGCTGCTTATGTAACGAAGTTAGCAATTAAGACAACTGTGCACTCAATATGCCAGCCAGTTGTTTGTTAATTGAATGTGTCTCCTGCTTTAGAGCTCTACTTTTGTAACATAGTGTCACAGTCGTGTTATGAATGCTTTTCCAAACAGTTTGCTTCAAAATCAAATAAACTAACTTTTTAACATTTTACGTCATTGTTTTTTTGCTATGTAGGTAAATTAGCTTTTGTCGGGAATTCAAGGAACATTAATGTGTTTACAAAGGTGCAAGCATGGCAATATCAAAGAACTAATTAAACTATGTAAAATATCCTATTTTAATTTATTTTCATTTACTGTTTTTTAGAGTAAATTGTAAATAAGTAAAAAAATAATATTGTTATATAGAAAATAACCATTGAAACTTATTTTTGTCACAGTATTAAAATTTTAAATATTTTCAAATACTTGCGAGTGGATATAATATATTGTGTATTTTTATTCTGTGCTTAAGATTCTTAAATTACAATTGCTCTAATTTTTAAAAGAATATTGTTTAATGTCTTCTGGTAAATCTGTGTTCTTGGCCAATCTTCTTCATTAAATATTTACTTGTCCTTAAGCTAATAAACCACAACAGATTTTTCAACAAAATAAAACTACACTTATACTGTGTTTACACTGGGCCGCATCATTGGATTTTTCCGTTAAACGGAACATGCGGCAATGATGCCCATAAGAACCCTGTGGATAGAAGAAGACAATGATGCGGCCGCATCTTAAATCATGCGACGCATCATTGGCAAGTGTTGCCGTATTCTGTTAGTATTTTTTTTTAATACTGCAATTTTTCGGGGGTATCGATGGGGTATCGTTTGTTAACCTTAGTAGGCCGGCATCATTTTTCAACTATTCGGCCTACTAAGGTAAACAAACGTGGTAAGTAATACTGTTTTTACATTGTCAAAAAAAGATGCGGCTCCAGTGTAAACGACGCGCATCATTTTTCCGCACCTTCGACAATGATGCGGCAGTGTAAAAACAGTATTAGAAAAGTCTACTGTTTCAGCAATCTGAAATTATTGGATAAAACACAGAAAATTAGTCAGTTTGTCAGTTTGTTGATTGAAAGCTACTGCAGCTAAACAAACATTTGAATAATTTCATATTTGCTGCTAAATCAAACATTGTAAATCGAATTGTTTAGCGAGCTGTGCAACAGTTTATCAAATTTATATAGCATGTTTTTGTAAATTAGCTATTGTTAATGATGATGCAATTGTTGATATTGATGTTGTTGTTGTTACTCACAAAGCAAACAAACCAAACAATTTCAAACTCATTAAAAATTGATTGACATGCTCGCACACACAAACACACACATGGATAGAAGTTACACCTAGCTATGAAATCAGTGGTGACCGAAAATCTAATTGGATATTTTATGACCAACACTTTTGATGTCTCGGTAACAAAACTGTGTATCCAGTGGGAACAATTTCGCTGCATGTTTGATGAATTTTTGCGTTGATTTTCCAGGCAACAGCTCACATATGTCAACATCAACATGGTAACTCCCTCGAAAAGGACAACGGAACATAATTAAACGACACCAGAGCCATTTCATGGCCTTTTCCCTTTTGCCACTGGCCTCCCGCACCGTTCCCTGATGATGAGAAGCGATGGCTAATGAGCCCGAATGGGTACAAACTGGTTTGTATGTGCGTGTGGGTGTGCGTGTATGTGAATGTAGGTTAATGTCCAGCTACAACAGTTATGTGTGTTGGCTTTTAAAATTACGGCATCATCAGGCATCATTGCATAAATAGATAATGTCCTGAAGTTACGAGAGTTGCTTTAAAGTGACGCAACAAAAACAAAGAATTGCAATTAATAAAGCAATCAGCACAAGAATTTGCCACTGATGAGCCAAATTTGATTTGCATTACATAGCATCTGGTTGACCCTAATGACAGGAAATTGTGCGGTCACACACACACACACACACACACTCAAACATCAGCAACTGCAACAACAGCAACAACAGTAACAACATCAACAATTGTTGCCACAAAAACAAATCATGTTAACCACAAAGCCATCAAGCAATCACACAATACAAAACCGGATAAGCTGGCAAATTTTCCGTTTAATTTGCCCAAAAATAACAAATTCAAAACATTTTAAAAAAATTTGCATAATTGAAAATCAAAACAAGTGTAACCAAACAGTTAACTTTGAGGTCAAACCAGCGGATATTGTGGCCAAGAAGTAAGTCTAAAAATCAAAAGAGATAAGTACCTAAAAAGTAACAAAGTGAGAAGTGAAAATTTATTAGTTAAACATCTAATTAAAAAGCTTTTTAAGTACATTGCTCTATTTTACTGAGTGTAAATTTAAGTAACATCACACATTCTTACAGTTTTAGAAAATTAATCTAATGCTTAAGTGCTATTTGCAGCTAGTGTCATTGGGGTACTTTATCGAATGCGAAGCAATTAATGCATGCTTCAAGTGAGAGATTCATCTGTAAACTAAAGCCATGTTGAACCCAGACAATTGCATCATCCATCTTCTGCAGGCATTTGTCTCTTTCACGCACAGGATATGTAGCCGGATGTGACTGGTAGATGGAGTCGGAGTTGGAAGTCGGATATGGAAGCAGAGATGGAGACGGAGGTCAGGACATGGACATGGACATGCACATGGCGGTCGCCTTTTGTCACTGCGTGAGAGACAACAAACACATTTACTAAATTAAAAGTGAATTTATAGCGCACTAAATGCAGCGCCTGCATGTCCTGCCCACAAATTGCCTGCTTCTGCATCCTGTGTGATTCTCTGTCTATGTATGTATGTGTGTGTATCTGAGTGTGCCCCTCTAGCATTGCCTGTGTGTTTGTTTGTCCGCTTAGGTTAGTTTGCTTAATCTTTGACAAGCAGCCCAGAGGTCGTTGCCTCACAACCTGCCCAGCCAATCAGCAAGGACACACGTGCCACAGTTCCGTCTATGTGTGTGTGCGTGTGTTGTTTACGTTGTGTGTGTGTGTGTGTGCAGTTGCACTGAGTGCTCGTCTGACTAATTAATTATAACATTAAGATGCGCAGCTTATTTTTGCACCTTTTTGTCAAGAGAAAGAGAACGAGACTTAAAAAAAAAGGTGGGGCATAAAAAATGCACAAAAATTTATCAGTTGCATGCTTCGTATCTGGCCAGAAAGCAGAGTGTAAACGTTGCCAAAATGCACGTAGCAACAAGCCAAGAAAATAAATTGGTAATTTGATGCGGCAGAAGGCGACGGCTGAGGCTCGTTTAATGAAAGCAAACACAAGCCAGTCAGAGAGTTTTTCAGCATGCCACACACCCCTTACACCCTGCCACATACCACACAGCACATGTAAAATGGCAAATCTCTTGGTTGTTCCCATAGTGAAACAACAGAGCTGAAAGTTGTTGGCGATACGGTGACATAATGAATAGGATTTTGGGTTTTTGTGGGCACAACAAAAACAATCGTTATAGCAAGGAAAAAGGGGGGTGGGGCAATGCAATTTGGGGGCAAGATATGCAAAGGATATGCAAGCCACAGAAACAGATGTTGCATCTCTGTTGAAAAGCAGCCAATTTCGTGCCCACGACAATGAGGAAAACATGAAAGAGGACGAGGACGACGATAGACATGGCAAAGTGACAAAAATTTAATATGGACCCGCACCTCCTTTACTGCCCACATGAAGGACACCTATGTACACCCCTCAAGGCTGTATTCCTCTTTCCCGTTTCAACAAACACCACACGAGCAAAAGAAACGCGCGCAAAATAAACGGCAAAATAATCGCGCACAATGCATTGGCAATGAGCCAAGGCAAAAGGCTGTGTCCTGGCCATGTTTGTGTATACATATATATGTATGTGTATATGTGTGAGTGTGGCAAAGTTTGCGCTTGCTATCGATGAAATTGTGGCCATGACACAGGACACAGTGCAAAGGACGCTGGACATGGATAGAGTCTGAGCTGGAGTCCGAGTTCGAGTTTGAGTTTGAGTCCGGGTCCGAGTCCGAGTCCCGCCTGTCGTGGTAGCGATAAAACCGTTGCTTGCCAACAAAACGTGGCAATTGGAGGCGGACAGCAGCAGTGTGAGAATGGGCGTGGCAGCAGGTGCATTACAATAGGACCATGTTGCACTTGCAAAAATTAATCAAGCATTCAACCGAGCAAACAAAATGCATTTATTGCCAATATACTCTGCATTGTAACTGCAATCAAAAAACATTTTTAAAGCCCTTAAATGTCCTTATTCACACAGACACACACACACACACACTCATACACTACAAAACATTCAATTACAGGGTGTCAAAGATCGTTCAGCAAACAAAAACGCCCAGTTGGTAGTCGCTAGTTACAAGTTGCGAGTTGTGAGTTGTGAGTTGTGAGTTGCAAGCGGTGCAAACATTTCAATTTGCCTGCCGACGGGCGCCATCACAAAAGCCAAACAACAAACAACGACAAAGCGCATCAAAAAACATACCAAAAAAAATAACAGAAAAGAGCTAGAAAAATCCCGAAAAAAATAGAAATGGAAACGAAAATGGTCCACAAATCGGACAAATGACGCACACAAAAACGCCATTTCATATCCGGTGCGAGGCGGAAGTGGCAAGCAAAGGGACTTTGTGAAACCTAAAGCCAGGCTCTGTCATGGCCAATGGGATTAGAAGACTCCCCATCTAACGTCTCTCCCCCAATCCCCTTTCTCTGCCTCTTTCTACTCTTTTTTCAAACTGTCGCTGATCTATGCCACATATTGCCTGCTTTACCCAGTTCTGCCACAGTTGTGGCAAAAAAAAAGAATCACGTGCAACAAACTATCGTATGCCAATTCACAGCATTTAAATTTTTTATATGAGTTAATCTTCATTTAAATTAATTAAGTATGTTTATAAGCTAATATAATTATAATGAACAAAATACCTCCATAATAAAGTTACTATACTTATGACTTCATTTTAAATGAATTTATAGTTGCATTAGTTTTGCTATCAATGAATATTTAAAAATCTAATTGATATAAATCATATAAATAATAAACAGGTGAGCACATTTAATTACAACAATTAGAGGTTTTTAAAGAAATTATTTAAGTATATCTTTGAGCTAATCTCATTAACGTGGATAAAATATCACATTTGTAGAGTCATAATATTTGTAAGCGCATTTAAAATGAATTTAGGAACAATTGATCACAGGAGATACATATATAGAAAATTATTTACAGTATATTATTTACAAAATTTACAAATTAATGAAGGAACCTAGTAGGGAGATCCAATGGATGGCACCTTTTGAGTCTTCTCTTTCTGGGTTTGGTAGTTAGTCGTCTGGCTAGCGCGTTAGGATGACCACCAAGGCGTTGAACGTAATTCGATGCCTGTAGTTGCATACCGTCGCCCACTTTAGGAACCTTTAAGTCTCTTTCGATGTCCCTATTTCGCATGTACCATGGTGCGTTGCATATTCGCCTCAGGATTTTTGATTGGGCCAACTCTGATTTTGTTTAAGTTTGTTTTTGCCGCAATGCCGTAAATTTGAAGTGCATATTTCCATATGGGGCTTAATATGGATTTATAAATAGTGACTTTGCTGTACAATGACAGCTTATTTCAATATAATTTGAAGATGTAAATGAAATTCATATCATTCTTTATTATATTTATTTAAATTGTATTATGTATACCAAGCCAAATTCATTTCTTAAGATTGTTGAAATCATTAAATGCTGTGATCTTTTCTGCTCTACATAGATATCTCAACAGTTTCTCATAATGAACTCTTAGTAATAGTTTTAGGTAGTATAAAAGATTCATTTAAATTAAATTTTAAAATTTACAACTTCATTTTTTAAAATTGTTGAAATGATTAAATTCTGTAATTTACACTGCTCTTCATAAACATCTCGACAGTTTCTCGTAATGTGCTCTTAATAATTTAGGTGGTATAATAGATTCATTTAAATTAAATTAAATTTTAAAATTCGCAACTTTATTTTTGAAATTGTTAAAATGATTAAACTCTGTGATTTTCTCTACACTTCGTATATAGATCCTATATTTCGACAGTTTCTCGTCACGTGCACATCGTTGGCACTTGATTTTCTGTTTAGTTTAGTTGGCTGCTTGGCATGCAAAGCGCAAATATTTGGTTACATGCTCAGGTGTTCATATCGCGCTATCAAAATCTATGCAACCGGCACAAATGCTCCACAGGCAACGGCAACGGCAAAGGCAACAACAATGCGGGTTGCCACAACCAGAGCCAAACGAGCAATCAAAATAACAAAATCGAAAAGCGTTCACCGCACTTTGCCATATAGTTTTGTTTGTGCCATGTGGTTGTGGTAGTTGCAACTGCAACTAACTACAACTGTAACTGAGGGGGGCTTGCCACAGGGAGATGTTGTGGCAGGTTGGTGTAGAGGGTCTGACTGTGCCGATATTATGGCCACATAGTCAACAAACAGGCTGAAAAACAGCAGCAACAACGACAACGACAACGACGAACTGCGATATCAACAACGCGAGCTCAAAATCATTTTCAAATACATTTTGTGGCAGCTTTTCCACGAGCTCGCTGAACTTTTTCCTCAACTCACAATTTAATTGCAAATGTCGCACTTTAAAGCCAACAGGAGTTTTTTCTTTTCGCATCTTGATTTACTGCGCAAAATGAATACAATATGAATATGGATCAAGCGATATGTGTAGGTTTCCTCTATGTAAATACCCTGTAAGCAAAAAGATGGACTATTGAGCGACGATATAAAATACTTCAATATGTATTACTATATATAGAGTCCATTTGTTTTTCGGCTCATGTGGATATCGGTTATTGTTTGTCAGTATGTATTTCTGCTCATAGGGTATCTTTTAAGTACAGTCAATGTGTTTATCGGCTCATGTGGTTATCGGTTATTGTTTAGATTTACTTTTTGCATATTGAAACAATATTTTATAACAAAAAATTGGTAACTTTGACCAGATGGGCTGCCGTTGCGCGTTTTGATTGATTTATTCATGTAGAAAATTGCATTAAAATGCAACGCATTCCCAATATGCATTTGGCGTTTATATGGGCGAACACCGTGGCGTATGAGTAACAGGCGACGGTATGCCAGAAAGTATATATTTAAAAGCAGCAAAAGAGTGTAACTGAAGCGTTAATTCGATTGTGGTTAGGTGTAGGGCAGATAAGGCAAAACATTTAAACACAATGGCTCAAAGATATTTCATAGAGCAAAGTTTGAGGACAAAGAACCAGCAGGTGAGTGTAATGCGGTGTAACTCAGGACAAACGAGAAAAGTTATAATTGAAGTGCCTGCGATAAGATCTATGCAATTAAATGCATTTAAAATATATATAGGGGTTTATTCGGATAAGAATACAAACTTCCCAGTCAGATTTGCAAGTTGAATGCTACCAATAATTTAGCAGCAAGTAGAATGGTCCATAACTGAGCAAAATAAGTGCCAACAATAGAATGATCACCATGCGCCAACTCTGCAGGATTAAGAGTACAGTAAGGATTCCATTTAGCTGAACAACTTACGATGTGCTTTTTATTCAGTTGCGGTCCCAAGCTGCAACGGCAGAGGGGACAAAGTTTGGCCTGCCAGCTGCGAGCCTGACAATACAAGTCCAGGCAACTCCTGCAAAAGGAATGTTTGCATTTCAACTGAACAGGATCAGTCTTCGAATCCAGGCAAAAGACACATATCTCTGCCTCCGAAGGGGGTCTCTTGAGGGAGCTGTCCTTGACACTCAGATCACTCTTGTTGCACTTTATTTTCATGGTTTTCTTATTCTTTTATTGGTATTTGCTTTTATAAAATGTGTTAATGAATTTAACTGAATTTAAGTAAATGTGCTTAAAACAAAAATTTCGATTTAACTAACATGACAGAGCTGAGATTCAGCTAGAAAGTAATGTAGAGTCAAAGCATAAGTTGATTGTGATTTAGCGATTAGTTTTTAATTAAAACTGTTGTCCATAAATTGGCAACTAGCACTGCAGACTGCGACACACCTTGGCCCAAGGATGTCGATGTCCTCTCGGCGTCGCGACTTCGCAGCTGCAATAAAATTTAATTATATCAACGCCACCTCAACTGAAGCGGCAAGCATCGAATGCAATTAGTAGTAGCCTTGTACAACTCAATTAGACGTTGTCCCTGGGTTTTGCAGCTGTGGGCAGGGGTGTGTGCTAAGTGTTTGCCATATATTGCGACTTCTAAGGCTCATCCTTGACTCTGGCAACATTTTTCGCAACATTCAAGAGAATTAAAGATGGGGGGACTACAGCGCTTTGCACTTTGAGACAACGAACCGCAGAGCAGACGCGATATAAATCGAACTTAACAACTACTTTTGGTACGTCACAGAGGACAGGATGACAGGACGAAGACACAAGGACAACGAGAATGAGAATCAGAACGGGCATGGGAACGGGGACGGGAATGAGAACGACAACGATGGCGTTTATTTCTACAAGGTTTTTAATTAAGTTCAAACTCTTCGTCTGAGCGTTGAGCAGGCGTTAAAAGTCACATCATTTCTTATCCTCTGTCGTCTGTCCTCTGTCCAAGCCACGTCCCTCCTCATCCTGTTAACAAGCTGACAAATTGAATCAATGACGTCAGCTGTGCGAATTCTGTCTCTACTTTGTAATTTAACATGCTATGCACACAAACACACATCCACACACACACTACACACTCAGTCAGAGAGTATTATTAACGCCTTGATCTAGCCAATTACTTGGCCATATAAACAAGCCAAACATGGACATTCACTTGATTTGCATACGCAACTTGATTAAAAAGTTGCCAATTGCAACAATCTTTCTCTCTCTAACTATCTGTCCCTCTCCCTTTTCTCATAGTCTCGCTCCTTCAGCTACCATTGAATTCATGTTGATTGTTTATTGTTTAAGTTGAGTAAAAATGTTTCCTTTTTATTTTTGTAGATTTTGTTGTACGAGTAATTGTTGATTTGTGTGCGTCCGCAAAGTTGTGCCGTTCTGCAGTTTGCTGAATTCCAAGTTAAATTAATTTTCAAGAGTTTCTTTAATTATCCTTATAAATGGCTCGCAAATTGTTAAAACACATTTCACGCGCACAGTTCTCAAATTTGTTGCAGGTAGTTAAATGCCAACTGCAAAACTTTTCCATCAGCTCAAAAGATAAACAGCATCAATCTCCACAATTTGCTGTGAAAGTTTCGAAAGAGCCTCATTCACATTTCCCTTAAGGCCAGAGGGAACCGAAGCCACCTCATTCAAAAGTGATTTTCAATTATTTACTCTAAGAATTAGCAAGAGTTTCGAGGTAGTTATAAATTCCAGAGCATCATTTAACTATTTTTGAAAATACGAGCAGTGCATTTACATTTTTCAAGTCTGTTTATCTATTTGATAAAATACATTTTAACTGTATTTTGCTTACATTTCATTGTACTTTACCAATAATATTTTCATCTTTTTAGTTTTAAATGTAGAATATTTTATACAATTTGAATTATCTCACTTTGTTTATAATTTTAATTTGAATGCTTAGTTAATTTTCAACAACTGCTTTTCGTTGAAAACTATCAAAAAATATAATATTTTATTAAAAAATGAATTGAGTAAAAATTTAACTAATAATTAAATTAATAAAAATGATAAATATTGCCTAGAATATTTTATAAGACACTACAAATTGTTTTTAAAGTTTAAATCAGAGTTGGAATATAATTGTGCCTAATAACAGTTTTAATTTCTTGATGGACTTGAACAGTTTTAAAGAGTAGAGGAATACATTTTAATTTTGAAATAAAGCGAACTTTCTTTAACATTAATTCACAAATGAAATGTTATATAGTATTTTAATTCTAAAATACAAATGAAATTTGTTAAGCCCATTATGATAAGGGGAATTGTGTTAGCAAACTTTTCCTGGATATTATTCGTAATCCGCGAGTAACGAGGAATTTGTTGTACAATTGCCGAGTTTTTCTTTAGAAATCTCTTCTGATAATAATTTCTGTCTGTCCCCCTCCCCTTTCTGCCATTCGTTCTCACTATTTCTCCATGTAGCGCAATGTTCTAATATTTCCGCTTAAGTACGCTGCAGGCACGCTAGATGGCGCTAATGAGCTTTGTAACCGGACACACTGGCAGCGTTGTCCTCATTTATGCTAAGCTTTTTGTGCATTTATGCCACGACAACAACAACAGCAACCACAATGACAACAAAAACTAAGAGAACAACGCCGCACACCACAAATGTATCGTGTGCTTAATGGGTTAACGTGACGCTAAATGAATCATGCCCTGGAGTCAGTGGCATTAGTAGGTTAATATTTTAAATGGGGATGGGGCCAACCGGAAACGGAAACGGATAGAGAAAAGGCAAAAGCAAAGCCAAAGGCAGCTCAAAGCGGATGCGTCAAGGCTTAGTTAGATTTTCCAGCTGAAACTATCTGCAGTTTCAATGAAAACACAATGTTATCATTTTGCTGGGCTTCTAATTAAATGAGCAGCCGCTGAGAAAGTCACTTCAAAGTTCTCAGTTCTGAGTTCTCAGTTCTATTTCGGTTTATTTAGCAATTAGGTAAAGTTAGTGCAGTGCATTTTCCAGCTAAATGTACAGCTAATTAGCAGTCAAGTCAAGAAAATTATGAAAATATCATTTAATTTGCACGCCCATTTGAATGCAGCTCCCACTGTGCCCCTTCCACTTGCCACCTGCCGCCTGCCATTGCTGCACCAGCATCTTTACCTGAGGCAGGCACCTGAACCGACTGCTAATGCAGCATTCTGCTTGGCTTTTCAGTTTGGCCTTTGGCTTGAAGTACTCATTGGGAGCTTGAAGCCCTCTTGGGGGTGGCATTGAGTGGCCTTCCCCTTCCTGAACCTCTACCTGCACCAACTTCCCCCCTCTTGCTTGCCACATTATGGACACTGAGACGCACTGCTAAATGCAGACAATGGCATAAAAGGCGACTCGTCCTTAGACATGTGCAGGGCCTTCACCCACTTTGTCTCGGTGCAGCTCACTTCACTGCACTCTATATACCCGCAACAGGGCTGTGGCGAGATGTGTGCGGTGTCAGCTGCCTCACGTGTGTGCCACGTTTATTCTTATGTGGGTGTGTGTGTGTGTGTAAAGAAAAAGCAGCAGTAATTCAGCTAAATGCACTCAGCCACACTGGGCCCCGGGTCCATTGTCGTGCGAGGTCGCTTTGTTCCTTCTCTCAGCGAAGACTTTTCTCCGTTCACGTTGCACGTTGCACGTTGCATGTTGCACGCTGCATGCTGTACTTGTACTCTGGCTGCGGTTTGGACCTGTCTCATAATTGAAAAGTAGGTTGCACATTTAGCTGCATTGTCTCGCTGCCTGTTTGTTGTTTGTTGCTTTGCGCAACGACCCACATTTTGGCCATTGTCTTGGCCATAAATCATCCAAATGCAACTTCATTTTAGCTAATTTGTCTGTCGATTTGTCGCTTTCTGTGTATCTGTATCCTTATCTATATATATCTGTGCATTCCATGCGGTCGCATTAACAACCTTAGCAATTTGTTTAGGCCGTAATAAATTAAACAAACAATTTTTATGCATGTTGTTGCTTGTTGCATGCCGCTTGTTGCCCTTGCTGCCTGCTACTAACTTTACACTAAGCACTCAAGTGGAAAGCCTGTGATATCCTTTAGAGTTTGACAATTGAATTTCAACCTCTCTTGAGTCTCGAATATATATTTTGCCAATAGGCACATAAAAGATTGTTGACAACAGCAACAGCATCCGGCAGGATTCTCCAACTTCCCATCTTCTCAGCATACCAGGATCCCAGAATCTCGGCATCTCAGCTTCCCGGCAAAGGATGCGTCTTGGCAAAACTATGCAAATGACATGACTGGCTAAACTTTGGCCTGTCCCCGCAGGACAACGGGACAATGGGACAATGGGACAACAGGACAGACTCCAGCTCAAGCTAAACTTTGTTCAAATTTCAAAATAGCCGAATAATTTTTCCCAATGCCATTATGCAAAACGAAACGATTTGCGATTGCTTTAAATGATAAGCAATATAAATATATGTTGATGCTGTCTCTTCTTTTCAAAGTTCTTCACTCTTTCCAGTTGAAATTGCAAATCTTAAATCTGATTTGAGCTGTGAAAATTAATCACACTACAAATATTAAAAATTATACATTTAAGAGTCTGTCAGCTACTCAAGGTAATAAATTTAATTAAATTTTCAATAAGGAATATAATACTGATAACTGCAATACAATTGAGTTTTAAATTTGAGTAAATTGAATTATACTTAATTAAATTAAAAATAATTGAAAACTGGAAAACTATTCTGAGCAAATGATAATATAATAATTTATTTATTCTATTTAAAATATGATAAGTTCCTACTCAACTTAAGCTTTTTTTATTAGAAAGCTCTCTTTATATATTGTAAATATTTTTATAAACTGACAATGCGAATCATTTTATTTGATATCTTAGAAAATCATGAAATTATATTTATACTGTTGTCTTATTTTTGCTTCTGGACGCTTCACTATAAAACTTAAACCATAAAACAAAAAGTCTGAAACTGGCAGCAGACACTTTGCATTTGAGCGTTACGAGGCGCCACAAATTTTAAGGACAGTCGCCATGGATGCGACGAAAGGCCCCTTTTTCCGGAGGCATGCTATTCAGTCGAGCTCTATGCATTAATTCCTACCTTTTATAATGGAAAAGAAAAAGAAAGACACAGAAATGAAAGAAATAAGGTGCACTTACGAGTATGCCCGAAAAAAAAACGAAAGAAAAAGAAAGGAAACTAAAAGATGAGGGGATGAGATGAGAAGATCCAAGGAAGAAGAGTGAGTTGAGCATAAAGCAAAGCAAATTCCAAGCATGCCACAGCTACTACGTTGAGGACTTGCACTCAACAAGGAGGATGACGACAGCGACGACGACGACGACGACGGCGAAGGCGATGACGACGTCAAGAGCAGCCCGAAAAAAGAAAATACAACGACAGCAACAACATTAACAAAAAAAAAATAAAGAGAAGAACATAGAAAATAAACTAAGTGAAATGTAGTATATATTATACCTTTTTTGAGGCAACATTTTTTAGCTGGCGACGCAGAAAAAACAAAAGCTGAACATTTTGTTAAAGTTGTGCAACATTTTTGGGCGCGTTTTTGTTGCAGTTGTTGCAAGCTTGCTTCTAATTGTGGAATCGAGAGAGAAACTCTACGTGGATTACTTAACTTTGCTTACAGTTGCTTATAAAGTGGAGTGTACTTCGCCTAGGCGGGCAGCAAACTTGTTGGCGGCACTGTAGTTATGCCAAGTAGCAAAACGAATACAATTGCCATTGCACTTGAGCTGTAAGCAGAGTTTACTTTATTATCGCTTCTTGCCGCAGGGACGAGAGGGAACTGAAGGGCGCACAAAGAGTATGAAGAGGGGGATGGAGAGGAGGGTGAACCAGATTCTTTCAGCTTGAAAATGAACCCGTTGTAATGGCAGGCAGCTCGGCGTTTTTGGCTTATTCGCTTTTAGCCAAAAAGTTGTTGGCTTTGTTAGCTGCTTACAGCGCACTTTTCTTTCAGCTTAAAGAAAATTCAATTTCTCTGCTCATGCCAGGTGCAAAGAGAAAAGCTGAAAATACATGACAAATGATTTACTAATGAGATCGTTTTCCCACAATGCAACAGCAAAAAGCCAGCTTAAAGAACTACGCATAGCTAGTACTCGAAACGAGTATACTCCAATTCACATTCGAGTACTCATACTCATACTCATACTCATAGTCATATTCATACTCACAGTCATATATTTGCAATCATAACACACTGACAGCAGCTTCATCACGTTGAGAATGAGACGGAGATCTCAACTGAAATGCAATTTATATTGCCAACATGGCAGGACACTCAAGACTCGACTGCCAACCATAAGCAAAGCAAACACACTCAGATAAAGAGAGTGAGAGAGATAGTTGGAGAGTGACAGAGACAGAGAGCGAGAAATATTGCACATATAGTAAATGTAAAATTAGTTTAAGCTTAACTGAAAGGCTGAATTTATGGAATGCACTTTACGATTTGATGCCATTAAACTAATGAAATTAATATGACTTATTAGGCAATTGAACGTGCTGCAGGCAATCGATTCAAAATTGAGTATATCAATTCATTGACAATATTATAATACTACAATTTAAGCAATTAAACAAGTTCCATAATTTAACAATTCGAATCATAAAATATATGAATACAATATGAAAAGCATTTCAAGAGTCTACTTTATTTAAAATAAACTTGTCTGTTATTTTTTATTCGGCACTCCCAGCATTTCTATAACAGGATCAATTAGCCGTGAATTTTTTGTTGTGGAAATAAAAAGATATAAACAAATTCAATAATATGAATTTTATCTCTTACAATTCAAAGAACAATATATATATATATCTGTTAAAAGCGAAAGAGAAAGAAAGTATGTCAATATCGAAGAAATTTCAACAGTTTACTTTGTTTAAAATACAATTTTCTATCTGTGCTTTGCCGAACTCTAAACATTAATATAATAGCATCAATTTAGCGTGAATTTGTTGTTTGGCTTCAAGTCAACTTTAGTGCAACTCTTCTTTTATCTAAATTCTCCTTCTCAGTTGCCTTCCAATTTTCGTATACAAATTGCCAAACTTTGTGTGTGTTGGCCCAAGAAATGTCAAATGCAAAGCCAAAAGCCAAGCCAAAAACCACTTTATGCTAAGTCGCTTATTCCGCTAAATGTGTGTGTACGTGATAGTGTGTGTGTATGAGTGAATGTATGTTTGTGTGTACAGTGCTTTGCTGCCCCTGCAAGTATGCAATGCAAAGCTAGCGACTGACTAACGAAATAAATTGCTGTATCAGCTCCAAAAAGTAGTTGCTGTGTACACACACAAACACCACACACACAAACTGCACACCGAATATTATATACTCTTTGTACAGTAAGTCAAAATTTCAAATTTGTTTTAGAATCTCTAGAAGAATTCAACAATTGTCAATAGTATTTAGTTTGAGACGTCTATTAACGCAATTGGGATTTGAAAAAAAAATAAGAAAATAATTAAAATAAAGCAAGAAAACTTTAATTAAAACTGCATAAATCTCATTCACGTGCAAAAAAATTAATCTTATAAATCATAGTTAACATTAAAAAACAAGATGTTAAGGTATCTAATTAATTGAATTGATGGTATAGTTTTCTATTGAATATTATTTCTCTTATAAGAATACGTGCTTTCTCAATATCGATTCAGATATTTCTAAGAAATATTAATGAAAGCTATAAATTATTAAATTAAATTTAATGACTATGTTCAAATGGTTTTATTTATATTTAAGCTTTTTATAATTTAACAATTTACCGACTGCTTTTAGTTGACGAAACCGTAAACATATTTCATTGCAATTTAGCTTAATTCTGATTCTATTTTATTGGTAAGAACTTCTGAAAATCAGCATTGACTAATATTTTTTGAAAAATTACTCTAAACAATTAAAAAAAGTATATGAAATCAAATGGAATTTTAATAATGAAAGTACAATGTCAATTATCAACCGCATTAAAAGAATTAAATGAATCTTAGAAGTATAGCAGATTTCTGTTAACATTCAATGTAATTGAATAATTGTGGCAAATAGGTTGATATAGCTAAGATTCCTTCGCCAAGCAGATGGAACATGTATAAAGAGGAGACACTGACGTTGTCTGCAACCACAGAGGCCGCCACACGGTGTGCGGTTTGTTTGGCTGCCACCTGGTTAAGGACAGGACACAGATAGGTGGCACAAGGAGGTGGCACGAACGATGTTCGCAGTAGCTGAACGCTGCCACGTTGCAGTTAATATTTTGTGCTACTCTGCGCTGCAGTGCATAATTTATGCAGTGCTTGTGTGTGTAATTGTTGGTCATGTCGCCTGTGTGTGCAGTGTACGGTGTGTATATATGTGTGGGGTCTGCTTAGAAACCCTGAATACTCTGCAATGCGAGGCGAATGAATTTACAAAGCACAAATCTCAGCGGATAGCCATGTCAGCTCTGCTTGACACAAGCTTTGACTGCAAATTCTCCAAATGCCACACACATGACCAAACACTGCCACATGCAGCTGCTTCCAGTTCTAATGTGGCACAACAATGTAAAAACCGTGTAAATTTGCTTGGTCAGGAAGAGAACTTCGTTAACTTGGTATATAATTGAAATGAAATCAAGTCTTATTGCTGTGGCAAACACACCTCTAGTTTAACTGACAATCAACAAAAGTCAGAACCTGTTTTTAGGGATCGTTAAAAGCGGTTCCCCAAATCACATCAAGGAGATGCGTTCTTATTGATGGGGTTCCCTTCCCATCTAAAAGGAAAGATAGAAGCTGGAAAGGAGCTGAAAAGTCGACTGGCAGGCTGGCAGACATATCCTGCAAAAATTGTGGCAATTATGCCAAAAAGTTTGCGCACTCGTTTCAAGTCTGGGCCAACAGTTCGAGGCGAAACTGAAGGCAACGCACGAATAATTAACAAAATTTGCACTTTATCGCTGCCAGTGCAGGACTAGGACGAAGACCAAGAGCAGAACTCACCACCAGGACGAAAGGCAAACTTTAACGAGCGCCAATGTTTCCGGACTGCTCCTTTCACTGCAGCTACAGTTGTGGGTTTCCTATTTCTCATACTCTAACCGAGGGTATTACAGTTATGTTATAAAGAAGCCTACCTTTATGTTTAATGATGACAAAGTGTCTGACTCTATATGTATGTTGAACAGTTACGGTGAAAATTACGTTTATCCCTATATTCTGCATTCTAAAGATCAATATATCAATTATCGTAGTCGAAGTTAGCAAAGCATATGTATATTTGTGTATTTCAAAGATCAATTTTAAATACATATACAGATTAAAAAACAACAATTCTAAATACTAAATAGATATGCAACATTAGAGAATACATTTTATTAAATAAGTTGCAATTTGAAGTGGAAACCGGAAAAGGTCCGAATATTTTTTATAGTCTTACTAAGTAAGTTGTAATCAAGGTAGCAGGGTATTTATTTGCCTGCCAAGCCGTTGATAACAATTTTTCTTTCCTTATATTTTGCTCCGAACGCTGTTTATTTTTGCCGCTTGGCATGTGACGGAAGCTGATTTGAGACCAAACACAGTAACACATTTAGCCTGAGAGGGCGGAGAGAGCGAGAAGGGCAGAGATAGAGAGTGAGAAAAGAGGAGATGAAGGCATGCCATATGCGGAAACTGTGCAACGGCATTTGGCATAAAGGGAAATCGGAAAATAAACGAAAATGTCAGCGGAAAATGCAGTAGCTGTAGCAGCTAGCAAATTCTCCTCAATTCTCAGCCCTCAATCCTCAATCCTCAGTTCTCAGTTCTCAATCCTCCATTCGCAGTTCTCAGTTGTGGCAGTCGGCAAAAGGCGCCAAATCAACATCCAGAGAGCGCGCGTTGAGGCTTATGGCAGTCAAGTGCGATATGTGGATGCCTGTATGAGTGTGAGTGTGAGTGTAAGTATTAGAGTGAGTGTGTGGGTGAGTACTTAGAAGCTGCTGCTGTTGTTTGCACTTGTAGTGGTGGTGCTGGTGGTGGTAGCATGTGGCATTAGTTCGACCGCTGTGCAGCTCGGCAACTAAAATGCAATTAAGCCAAGCTGAAACAAGGCTTTTTGCTGCAGCTGCCGTTAAAGCCGTCGACTTTGGAGCACTGTAATGCACATTCTCTCCCATTCCCTCTACCTCTTTCTCTCTCTCCCTTTCTCTCAGACACACTTAGATTCGCTGCATTACTAAGCACTTTTTGCAATTATTCACATTTTCCTTTTAATTGGAATTTAAAGTGCTGCACTGGAATTTTCCCCAGCATTTTCCTTTGCTTCTTTTTCGTGTGTGCTTTTTCTAATGGAAGACACCTGATTGCAGCTGTAGTTCTTTTGCAAATATCGTATTGCATGTGTGGTCTCCCCTCTGTCTCTGACTCCTCCCTAATTTTTCTCTCACTGCCATTTCCGGTTCCGCTTTTTAACACATGCAAAACACAACATTGAAATTCCTTTGTTTTTTTTTCCACGTTGCTCTGTTTTATTTAATTAATCGACTGAACATATAAATTACATATGCGAGTACAATGAATAAGTATTCATGAATATATGCAGTCATTTGTGCAACTGAAAGTGTTGCAAATATTCGCATTATTAATGGCGTCCATTCGTTCAGTCGAGCAAATGAGCCTTCATATTTTTAAATACAATAATACCATATAGTTAATTTGTATTATTTTGTTTTTATTTTTATTATTTTTAATTTAATTGATTGACATATTTATTTATCGAGCATTTGTAAACTTTATAATGCAATTGAGACATGAATCAATTGCTTTTTTATTAATTGAATGTAATATAAAAAGTTGTTAATTGCATTTTGTGCAATTCACTTAACTTTCTTCTTTTGTCAAGGGATTATGAAGCAGTCAATTAATAATTCTAAAGCTAAAACTAAGGTTTAAGTTGCATTAAACCAATTGATTTAAATAAAAAATCTAGAATTTATTCAATATTCGATTGTATTTAACTTTTGAAAAATAAAGAAGTTTAGTTGTCTTTCTCAACAATTAATTGTTATTCAATACTATCTTATATGTTGCCATGATCATTTAAAATCCTCTAAAGGGTGTTTTGAAAGTCTTTTTACAATCATTTTATCTTTGGGAAAGCTGTTTACACTACTATATATTGGAAAACGGTTGAATAGTTGTGCAAGTAAATGCTTCTTACTTATTATAAGTAGAATTTCTTTCTTTTCCACATGCTCTTTTTTATAGTATTGAGATTCAAAATGATATTTACAGATAGATTATAAAATAACCCTTTCAACTGAAAAAATTATATATTATCAGTATATTTGATTCTCAGTCGTTATTTAGGTTTATAAATATTTAAAGCTGTACAAAAATATAACAATTCACAAATGTATGATTCTGTTGCTGATTCAACTTAACTAAGAGAAACTATAATAAGTGTCATATATGTATAGTGCGAATATCTGTCTAATTGGAAGATAAATGGGTTTAATCACAGCAGTTGCAAATATATGTAGAATATATTTTATGTTAAGAGTGTTAAAAATGGTAAACTCGTAGAAGTTTTGTTAGACGGATTTTATTAGAATATATAAAACATTAAAAAAAAGTTTAATTCCCCTTACTGTTTATATTTTGTGTAAGAAAAAAAAAATCCATATTCAAAGGATGACAGGATTGCAGGATTGGAGCTTATGAAGCCCCAACATAGCAAATGCACAAATTCCAGAATATGGTTAGTTGCTTTTAACGCATGATTAAACTGAGCTGAAATCCCCATGCATAATATGTTGTACATATGTGTGTGTATATGTGGGTGTGTTGTAAATTGCAATTTGAATGAAAATGTATAATTAATGCATTGTTTAACGACCTGATGATATTACGTAATGAATTTCAACAAAAATTTATTTGCTTACCTCAAAATGAGCTGCAGCCTTCGTTCAATTGGAATCGCAATAATTTTCAAATTTACATATTTTAATGATTAAATGATTTTCAATTGAATTTCCTCTCTCTTAATTCTCGTTTTTTTCAAATTATATTTCTTTTGTTCGCTTTTGTTATTGTAGTTTGTTTGTTATTTGTATGTTTTGCTCTGGATTCTCGCGCATAATTAACAAAGCTGTTCAACTGCAGTCAAATGTCATTTTAATTATATTTTAAACTGCCTTTTTTACTGTCATTTTATATAAATATTTATTTATACTTTTGTGTCCGTGTGTGTGTGTCTGGTAATTACATGTGCTACATGAAGGTCAGTTCCCAGTTCAGTGCAGTTCTGTACGGTTCAGCATGGTTTCCGTTTCCGCTTCTGTTCCTGTTTCTGTTGCCCTGTTAATTGCCTGTGTTAAAGTTGTGCGAATCAGTTAAATAATTTAACATTTTTCGTTTAAAACAAAAAACGCGCCATTTATTTCTGCCAACCTACTAATTATGCAAATAACTTTTAAATAATATAACGATAAAAGAAAACTTTTTATAGCAAATCTCAAATCAAAACACATTCAGCGTCGCTTGTGTTAATTTATTTAAATTTTTGTTTAACTATTCAACAGTTTTTTCTTATTTATTTTTCACTTTTTGGAGTTTTTTTCAGTTCTTTTCTATTGTTTTTTTGTATTGATAGTTTTCACTTGAGTTTCAAAAATTGTTTCTTGTTGACAGCTTCAAAATTTGGAGTGAGTGCGTGTGCGTGCGTGCGTGTGCGTGCATGTGCGTGCGTGTGTGTCTGTGCGTGGGATTCTTAACGAACTTTGAGGCTGCTTGAGGACACAGCACAGTACACAGGACAACACAGGACACAGGGCACACACTGGACGCAATGATTTCAACTTATGAGCAACGAAATGCGTTGCGGGCGTTTTTATACCGACGTCGTCGCATCCAGCACGATGAATTTTCCGGGTGGGGATATGCAAAAAGAAAAGCAACGCAAGACGCACGCAAAAAGGAAAACTCCGCAAATGAAAAGAGTGCGCGAAAACTGAAGAGCACAAAGACATCGTCATCCCACTCCCCTCCAATTGTCATACACACACACACACACCCACACACAGATAAAGATACAGATGCAGAGATAAGCTCGACAGCGAAGCAAGCAGCTAAGCGAAGGGGAAATTCTAACCAGTTTTGCAGCTGCTGCAGCAGCATCGTCATTGACAGCATCAGCATCCAAAATCAGCATCGGCATCGGCATCAGCAGCGCAGCCTGCGCACGCATCGTGAACGCAGACGTCAGAGAAAGAGAGCTTTTCTTGCTCCTGTCCCAAAAAGCTCTTTGGTCTAAAGAGTTGACGCTTTGGTCCCAACGCTTTGCACTCGTTTCGATTTCGTGACTTCGTTCGGCCTTCGTGCGAACTCGCACTTCGATTATGCTCGTGTGCGAGACTTCGTGTAGTGTTCATTTTATTCGCCAGGCGTTCATTTCATTGCCGGATACGGCGACATTTCCCCTCCACAGGGATGACGATTTCGCTGTCATTGATGTTGCTAGCAGCGCTGCCTCTGCCACTGTCTCTGCTGCTGACTCTGCCTCTGCCTCTGCATCTGCCTCCATCACAGCCTCTGCTGCTGCTATTAGGCGCCGCTTTGATTATGTTACACTCCTTTTTTTTCCTTGCTTTTCTTTTGGCTTAACTGCAGTTATTATTATGCGCTGGCTTTGTCTAACCGCTCCGAGTTTTCCCACTAGTTCCAGCTCCCTCCTGTCGCCCACTTTGTCTCGATGTAGTGTCTAATTTACAGTTTCATTTAGCTGGGGTCAGACTATAAATAGTCGGCAGCAGACATTGGCTGCCATTTGGCTTTCCATTTCGCAGGCACGTGCGTCTCCGTCCCCTCCTGCCTCTCCTATCATGTCCTGCCCTTTTTCACGCCCCAACAGCAAATCAAACACGAAAATCAAATTTGTAAACAGCGCTCGAAAGTGGCGCAATTTCAGAAACATACACAATGAAAATTTTACCTGCTGCCAAGCGACAAAATGCATAAACTGTTGATGTGTTGTTGTTGCTGTTGTTACCATTAAAATAAACCGCTAAACGGGCAATTCCTTCTTCAAGTCTTTATACCCTGTATGGGTGTTTTAAATTTGTTAAAAAGTAGGTAACATCCAGAGACCCCACAAAGTGTACATTCTCTTGATCAGCATCCGTCCGTATGTCTATCTATCAGCATAACACTGGTAATTATGAAATATATCCATCGTAATAATGATTACGACCGCTTAATAAACACGGAAGATATTTAGGATACAATTAAGGAATTAAGAAATCTTTGGCGTGTTTGCTGATTAGCATGTTGTGTGTTTTAAAGTTTCGAAATAGTCTGTTAATTGTGGAGAGTGAAATGAAAGCCCTTACTTATCAATCAATTACAAATGTCGTTCTGCATTTAAGAAAATTCGAGGTCACCCTACATATTACACCATTGGGTTGAATTTATCCCGAATATCCCGAACTTTTTCTCCATGTACATATGTACATGTATAGAAGTGTATGTATGTATAGAAGTGCAGTGTTAGGTTGAAGAACTTTTAGGGTACAAGGTCCTTATCTCTATAGATAATTATGTAGGGTATTATGCTGTCGTGTACGCCCGACTGTTATGTATTTCTTTTTGTTGTCACGCCCCAAAAGTCAGTTGAAGTCGAGTCGCGCGTCGAGTGGAATCGAGTCAAGTGGCTGCTGCGTCATCAGTTTTCACAGTTTGTTTGCCGCATGCTGCGTGTTGCACGCTTCGTGTGGCTGCTTTGCATATGAAAGGCAAAATCACTAAAATCGAAAATCACTTAAAGGCAGCCACAGCGAACAATGTCGATAAGCGAATAACGGCAGTTTGGCAACATTGCCTACCCTCATTCCCCCACACTCACTCACTCGCCCACTCCAACTCAATTCAATTGGCAAATCGTAACAAAAGTAGCTTGATACAATTTTTTTGCACTTTTCAGCAGAGCCTAAAAGCGGGCAGCAAATTATTTGCCAGCCATTCAATTAGCTATGAAAAAGCCCCAAACACACACATACACATACTCTCAAACACACACAAACAGTCAACGACTTTGTTGTTGTTGTTACTAGGACGTATGCTACGATTTCTAATTTTGATCTGTCAAACGCAAGGCCAAAGATCGATGGCTTCGATAAAAAGCCACACAATCGTAGAAAAAACATGTATGAAACTACCTCTCTCTCTCTTTTTTATTTCTCTTTCTAATGCGCTCTCTCTTCCTCTCTCTCTCTCTGTCTCGGAGTATATGGAATGCCTGTTGGTCAAATCATTTGCCATTCATGTGGAAAATTTCGTCTAGTGCATTGTTCACGAATTTTATGTTTATATACATAAACTGACCACAGTCCAAAAATTCACTTGCAGGCCATAACTTGGCTCTCTATTAACTTGCAACACGTGAAAATCGTTGCAGCAACTGGCCACCTATGCAACACACACACACATACACACACTCACACTTATAAATGTTTCTGCTGTTGATGATGACGTTGAAAATCCGAACAAATGAGGCGCACATCGCATGTCGAATGATGTTCAGTGAAAAGCACAAGCACACACATTTAGGTTCACAAATAAGAATGTGAATGTTTTTGCTGGTGTGGGTGTTTGTTAAGAAAAACCATAAGACTACTCATATTGGACCTTAAGCTTGGCTCAACAGCAGCACATGAATTGCAAGAAGAAGTATGTGGTTAACAGAGGATCAAGGGATAATAAGATAAAGGTAGAGAGAGAAAGATAAGGAGACTAAGATATAAAAAGTTAAGATAAGAAGGAAATTAAAAAGAGCAATTAAAGATAAAAGTTTAAAGATTTAATTTTAATTAAATTTTTAATTAGGTCTTCATTACAATTATTTAAATTTGCATATAATTTTAACTTTACCCAATAAAGTACGTGGTTAACAAAACGATCAAACGATAATAAGATAGAGGATAAGAAAGAAAAGGAAATACATAAATTGAGTGAAGAGTATAGCCTGAGTAAGTTACATAAGCATAAATATAAATTTTTTATGTAATTTGAAACACACTGAAATAATTTCAATCTGCAGTAAAAAAAGTAGATATAATAAAAAATTCGTTAAATAAACACAGATCTTCAAACTCCTCTTACATGTTACCACATTTGGTAACAATTGATAACAAATTATGTTTATTGAAATTTTGATACAACTTATTTATTATAAGTTTAGTTTTTTTTTTCATTGTGAAAAAGTTTATAGTTTATGTCAATAGTCACTATGAAACATATTCACATTACCTTCAAGGATTATTTTATTATTAATATTTAATTATATAAGGATCCTTAGTATTAATATATTTAATTCACTAATATTTAATTTTGGTAATTCGCCTTCTGGCTCAAAAGATATTTGAGTTTAACTTTTACTTTTTTGATTTTTAAAATAACAGTTAAAGAAAAACTCTATTATTATTTTGTAACTTTAATATAAAAATTGAGATTTAATTATTTTTTTTAATAAAAATCTATTGAATAAAAAATTATTTTTGTTATGTAAATTGTAAATATAATTTTTCAGCTGATATCGATAATAACGAATAAAATAGGAATTATTATGTTTTCCGTGTTGCTGTAACATATTTCCTTCACGTTGACTTAATTAAGTAGTTAAAATTTGCATCACAACTCTTTTTTACGGTACCTGTTTAAAAGTAACTACTTGAGTTATTCTTCTATTTAGAGCCTATTTTCAACTTTTGTTACAAATTGCCATATCACATAAGCTCAAAGTATATCTCTACCTATTTCCTAAAAATATCACACAGAACAAACTAACTTTAACTTGATGTTCTTTCTCATTTAAGCCCGATTTGTCGGTACAAATAGACAAGTAAGTAAGATTGGCCCTCAATGCCAGTGATTACTGTGAAGAACACAATAGAACCATTTCAAGGATTCAAAACATCTTCAAACGGAAATTCAACAGTTGCCAAATGCAAATGCAATTGTTGTTGCTATTGCAGCGATTTGGATTCATCAAAAAATAGCAAATTCAATTTGTTTGACAGAATCTAAACCAATATTTTAGCAGAGAGAATTCTAGGGACAAAGGACTGTGGGAAAAGCGAAGTGGGAAATGCCATAGCTACGAGTACTGGCATTGCCAAATTATGACCACAAAAATAAACGAGTTACGTAAAGGCAGCAACACCAACGGCAGTAGTACTTGCAGCTGCAACATCATCGTGCAACAACAGAAAGAGAGGGTTAGAGAGAGAAAGAGCGAGAAAGGGGGAGAGATAGTTCTCTAGGAGCTCATAGCTATTGCCACTGGCTGACAGCAGAAACCAAAAATTTTGATTTATGGCCGGGGCATAAACTGCATTTGACGCGACTGCAGTGGCAGCAGCGTGACGTCTATGGTGTGGCATGGTGTGGCACGCTGCTGCATGATATGGCTACATATATAATCAAATACCACTAGCAACAAATGCGATGGACCTGCATCTGGCTATCCAGCCATGTGAATGGTGACATGGCAGCTCTTCACACATACCAACACATACTCACAAACACTCAGAGAGTTGCGAAATTGCACGGCGAATGACATTTTTCGGTTGCGATTTTTATTTTACGTAGGAAACGGAAGTGCGAACGCAATATTGTGAATGTGTTACACACACACACACTAACACAAACACAGTCTAAGAGAAGGAAGGCTGAGTGTGTGAATGTTTTTGCACTTTATAGCTGTTCTATGGAGCGCTGGCAAGTAATGATGATTAAGCATTGTAATGAAATTGCAAATTGGCACAACGCAATGCCAAACTTTGTGTGTGTGAGTGTGTGTGTGTGTGTGTGTGTGTACTTTGATTTTATCCGAATTTCATTGCCAAAAGGCGTGCAAACGTGGGAGTGTGTGTGTAGGTTGTAATTGTATTGTAGTTGAGTGCCAAAAGCGAAATAAACCTCTAATAAGCCAAATGACGTGCATTTGTCATGTTGTATACGCTCTCTTTCTCACCCTCTCTCTTCCTCTCTCTCTCTCTTCCTTGTTCACAATCTGCATGTATGTATGTGTGAGACTTTCTTTACAGACAGCACAATCATTATATTGAGCGACTGTTAATTAAATTTTACTCTTTTCGATGCCTGCAAAGTGTTCAGCAATTCAAGCTTTGGCTTTAAGGCAAACATTTAGAAAATCAATTTTATGGGGCTCACATACATAGTATCATATATAATGACCGTTTAATACATATTCTAAGTTAATTAGTTTATTTTTAATAAGACAATTTTAACTATTTATTCTGTTTTTAGACACGGACAATTTAAAAAAAAGAGACAGCCGGGTTCAAAAACTTGAAATTCAATTTATTAACATTTTTAAACCGATCGCATATTAACACAAAGTTTTCTATATTTATTTTTGCCTATTTTCGTTAAAAATGTAATTCTAAAACGGAGAATATATAATTTTACGATTTTTCTACTAATCTTTATTGAAAAAGCCTAAGTCTAATCATATTGTAAGCGACTTAAATTTTTTAATCCTGAGTTTTACATTTCAATCAATTCATGGTGCTCCAGTTTGTATAAATGAACACTTTAAATTCGAGTCTGATGAGTTTTAATTTTTTTTTCTTGAATGTTAGATTGTTTATTGCTCTTATATTTAATGATAATAACGCATCATAATGATTGAGTTCTAACACACTTTTTTGTATTGGATTTTTATCTAATACATTCAGAAAATTTAGCACAGCAATTATAAAAATGCTATCGATTTTCTCTGATCGATTTGTTTTGGCAAAATAATGCAATGAACTACGTTAATCCAATCTCCAATATCAAATTTTTACACAATTCACCTCTTAATACACTTACAACTATTCTCACATTATAGCGCTTTTTATAAGTTTAGACTAACTTTGTAAGTGATAATTTGACCTATAAATTTGTCCAATGATTAAATTTGTTTGTCGACGAGACTATCTCCTTTCATTTAAAACAAAACAAAGTTTTAAAATATATTTTAAATTTCATGTTTTAACTTTTAAAGAGTTAATGAGGATAGGCATAGGGTATCTTTTCAGATTGAACACACCTCCACAGTCATAGTGAAATTGCTGCCCCATTTCGGTGCAGTCAAATGCAAACAATGGTCCCTCCTAATGGACCTCATTTAATTTGTCTAAAAATTTTTGCTGATTCTGCAATTTTCCGACTGTCGCCGCCAGTTGACGGCTTTTCAGGACTCTTTTTTTGCAATGAATTTATACGACATTAGAGTGTTGGTATTTTTCTTTATATTTTTTAATATTTTAAAAAGTAAATTTCAAACAACAACAGTAACAACAACGGGGGCTTAACAATGAAGAGCAACAAAAGCAAATAAAAGTAATAATAATAATTTGGATTGAAGAGGGACGAGAGGGAGGGGCTGGTGCGGTCAGGTGGAGCCAAATGCAAACAAACTGTCGAAAAAAAAGGCAGCACAAAAAGTTACATAATCAAAATAATGACTGCTGTGGTTGGGTGGTTTGGTGGGTGAGTGGTGCGATGGTTGATGCTGCTTCTAAGCCAAGAAATAGACAATAACAAAAATAAATAAAAGCAATGACAAAAGGTATATTTTATGAGGGGACAAGGGATATGCAAAGGGGAGGGGAATTGTGACTGCCACACGTTTTGGTTGCAGGCTAATCTCTCAAGTGGCAAGTGCATTCAGATGAATGTCGTAATATTGAGCAACATATTAGGGGATGCTACAAATGCCACAGATGCTGCTGATGCAGCAGTTGCTGCACAAGACAAGGACAACATTTCAATGGCAGGCCGACAAGCCGACTGGGTTGTGCCACAAATAGTGGCAGCCACAAAAATGAGACGACATTGAAGAGAGGTGGAAAGAGTACGGCTTAACACATGCACTTGAAATTTAATATCGCTATGCAGGCCGTCGACTGGCGTCTCTCGACTTAGCTGCATTTTATTATAGCATACTTTTCAGCAGGTCTAACCCTCCACCTCCCTCTTCCCACCACTGCCTCTGTCTCTGTTTCTGCCACAATAATCCCTCATATTTATTTTCGCAAAATTATTTGCTTTGTCTGATTGCGGATTTGCAGCTGCAACGTTTGCACAGTTACTTTGCTGCCATAGGGGCCCGATTCCCGATACCCGATTCCAGCAGCAGTTCCAGAATCCCATGAATGAAAGTTCTTTATGTGCCCCACAAGCCCCAACTAACCCCGCCTGCCCCCTGCCTCAGAAACACCTGCTGGCCAAGCCTGGAGACCTCAGCAGCAGCTACTCATTTAATATGAAAGCAAATTGCATAAAATCACACCTGCAAGCCAACTTAGCAGTTATCAGTCGCTCTCTCTCTCACTCTCACCCACACACTCATTGTCTCTTTCTGTCCGTTACCTGGCTGCCAATCCTTGGCGCTTAGCAAACAAGTCCTGGCAGCAGTCACAGTCACAGTCCCAGTCATAGGACAATCGGACAGGACAGCGTCGCGTGTAAATATCGACTATACTGCCAGGCGCAAACAACACGCTGCCCATCTGATTACCCCCCTTCCAAAGAGGAAAGGGAAGAGGAAGGCCTCTCCCACGTTGTCATGGCAGCTATAAAAACACCTTTACGGCTGCTTTTTACTCCCTACTGGACTCCCACTACCTCTTCATTCTTCCCTGTTCCCTGTCTGTTGGTTGTGAGCAGATCTTGACTGCATGCCAAAATATGCTGCAGCTCCAACTGAAAGTGTAATGCACCCATCTCCCTTTTTTCTCCATCTTTTACCTAGCGGCAGTTGCAAGTTTATGATGTCATCTTCAATTTTATGCAACACACAAATAAAGTCTCGTAATGACCCCGTTACAAATTTAGCCAGGCCGATGTAAAAACTTTTTTAACTACCAAATGAAATAATAGATTACTTGACAGATAAACTGAAGACAATTGATGGCAAATGAGATGTGTAGATACCCTGTATTAAAATAAGACGTATAGGAACCGAAACCGTAACCGTTTACCGGGATTAACTACTTGAAATTGGTAAACGTAACTGAAACAAAAGCTTTGTTATCATAACGAAAACAGAATTCTTTAATCCTAAATAGTCGTTTAGGAACACAAAAATCCAATTCACAAAACTTTTTTCAACTGAATCGACCTCTATGTTAAATACCTATCTGATAAGTATTCGATATTAATTTTATAATATTAATCTCTAATATTTTAGAGAACTATTTTAAGAACACATACAATTATGTAAGTTTGAAGAAAAAATAGTGCAATACATTTTATAAATAATAATTTGCTCTTATTTATATATAATTTAAGCAAAGCAAAGCTTTAATTGTTTAACAGACTGTTTGCTGCTATCATAAATTGCGGCAATTTTCAATTAAAAAGGCTGATGACAGCGAAGCAGAGTGTGGTTAAACAAGGCAAGGGGAACCACAATTGCACCACCAATGCACACAAATGAGCGGACTTTAATATCAAGTGCTGTGTGTGTTGCAGTTGTTGCACTTGCAACTCAGACGTGGCAATCCTGGGCTGTTCTGTACCATACTGGGATGTGCTGCATGTTGCATACGCTTAGGCGTGTTGCAGTTGTGTTTGTTCGTTTGTTTGTCTGTTTGTTTGTTTATGTTTAGCTGTCAGTGCCACGCCTTGTCGCAGTTGGCACTTTGCAAAACGCCCACGCTGCAACTGCAACTGCAACGGCAACTGCTGCTGCTGTTGTTGTTATTGCTGGCGTTGTCAACGCTTCGATTTTGCAGATGTAGACAATAAATTTGCGCCCCGCTCATTGTCAACTAAAATCAAAAACATAATTCAGAGATGCACAGACCACAACAAGACTATGTGTGTGTGCGTGTATGGGTGTGTGTGTCTTTGTGTGTAAATGCTGCTTGGCATGAAATTAACACAAATGCCAAAACACCAGCAACACACACAATGTGGGCGTGGCTTGAGAAGGGCAGTCCTCTGTTCTGGCCGTTGGTTGCACCAGGATCTGGACCGAGTTTTGCAGTGTTTACACTCGCATTTAATGCATTTGCAGTCCAGCCGCAAATCGACAAATCCATCTAAACATGCACAGAGCCAAAGAGTGAAAAGCGAGAGAGATAGACGGAGAGAGAGAGAGGGAGTGAGTGAAGTAGAAAGAGAGTGCTGCACAGTGCATGCAAATGACTTCCGGCATTTGGCAGTTTGTTTGTTTAAAGCAAATAAAGTGATGAAGAGAGGGCGAGAAAGAGTGGGAGTTGGGCAGGCAATTCAGTTTTAAATTTAGCACAATTGCCAAATCGCTTGATGACACCTCCCCACACTCTTTTTCCCACTCAACGAGCCACATGACAGCCACTAATCTGCACTTGTATTGACATTATATGGACATTTGTAATTTCCGGTCATGCCATTTTTATAACCTCTTGCAAAACTCATAAAAGAAAATTTGCAACAATGGTTAACAATGAGCCCAGCCTTGACCGAACCATTTTTGTCAAGGGTTTCCAAGGCACTGCACCCTCCCCTACACCCCTACACCCTTACCCTATTTCCCTTCTTGGCCTGGGCCTGGAAGATTGCCAGGATGTGCGAGGCAACACAAAAGGGCGCCAAGTTTTTGGAGCTCGTTAACTATTAAAAAGGCAAGCACAAACACACTCACACTCATACACACAACAAGTACACACAATAGTAGACACATACACACACCCTTACACTCACATACAGACGCATAGAGGCGGCAATTCAATTCTGTTTACGAGCTCACATAAAAAACTTGAATTTTATTCTAACGCCCAACATCAATGCCAAAATGTGTCGTCGTCTAATGAGGCAGCCCCATACCAAAAAAGGGTTGACAAGGCATACACACACACTACTTTATCGCACACACACACACACCCCTACACTCATATAGACTGGCAGCAAGTTGTGAAAATGTTTTGGTTTATTGACTATTAAGTTCATAAAAGTCGCTAGTAATTTAAGCCAAGTTTGCAAATACTTCTGAAATATACATATGAAATTATGATAGCAGACACACCTGCACACACACTTATACAGGCACACCTGGGCGTAAAGCAATTAACCAAATTGCAGTTCAAATGCTGAGAGGCAACAACAGCTTGCGGCAAGCTCTCAAATTTCAAGTCTCGAGTTGCAAAAGCACTTGAATTTCTAATTGGAATTGCAACACAATTTGTTTATGGTTAATCAATTGGGGGCGTTGATTAAGCCTCTTTATTAGCCAGCAATCGATATACCATATTACAAATTAAACTTTGTTACATTTTGTGGACAGTTGCAAAGATTTTGATCGGCAGCCCGCATGAAACAGTCTATGGAGGCAATTGTCTGGGAATCTTGAGTAGTTTATCTAGCAAATAGATGGACAGATTTTCATTTGCCCTTTTTCACCCGTTCAGTTGGCCAGGTGAAAAGTCAATATTGTGGTTGTAAATGGAAAATATTAAACGTCTTTACCGTTCGTTTCAAGGGAAACCACAATTATTTGCATACAATTTGTTGAAAATGGAAAATAATCAAAGCAATGTGCAACTAAGCGTGCCACAAGATGGGTCAGGGGCAAGGGCAGAGGCAGTGGCTACTTAGCAAACATCAACACCTGTTAAGGGTTATCGTTTAGAAAATAAATGCTGCAAATTGGCTGGTGGCAAGCCAACTGCTGCAACTGTAGCTAAGGGCAGCTACAATCTGTAAAGCGTAAACCGTAACCCGCAACCCGTAACCCGCAAACTGTAAACCGTAACCGGTAACAACAGCTAATCAATTTCCAGGACTTGGTCTGAGCAAATGGACCAGAAGCTTTTACAGAACAAGAGCGGGATTTTGATGACCGCAGGCAATGCTAATAATCCTCATTCTCCATCTTCAACATCATCTCAACTGATTTTCCTGTTCCACTTCCTGTTCTCGTTCCGGTGCAAACGAACCGTTCTAACTTCATTATGAGATTTGTGTAATTGTTAACCAATTTACCGTTACAGTTGCTGTTGCTGTTGCATTCCGCAACAACAAGCAATTCTTCGACTGCTGTCGGCAACAAATAATACAGAACCATGATATGCTAGTATTGTCCAAATTATAATGCCACAAATGTAATTAATGCATAATGCTACTCAATTTGTAAACTAATTACAGTCTTCCCTAAGTTGTTGTTGTTATTGTTGCCTTACCTACTTCCTGCAGCTGATAACTCTCTCTCTTTTTCTCTCTTCCTCACTCTGTCTCTCTGCACTGGTATTTTGTGCTAAATTTGGCATTTCGACTGTCAGTTGTTTTCATTATTACTAAATGTACATGAATTAATATTGGGATTGAAACGCCCATAAGTATGCCCTATAATAAGTATAAAATTTAACAGTACTGTGTTAAGTAAGCAGAATACGGTAAGGATTGAAAATCAATGTCTATGTAATTTGTGACTTAAATAATACTAAGAATTGAAACACTTAAAATAAAAGCTTCTATCTTATACTTGCAATTGTTTAAATAAAAGTTATCAATATTTAAAAGTGTTTTTATTGAAAATTAAATTATTATAAATTATAATTCTTTTTAATTTTAGTGAACTTTTTATTTGTTGATACAAAATAATTACAATATATTATTTATGCTTAATTCAAGCAGTTGAATTCGGGTCACGTTATGCGTATATGTACATATTAGATGCATGAGCTAAATATTATAGTTTTCACAGACTCGTCAAATGTTGCCACGTGCCATGGCAAATTTCACTTTCGGAATTGCTGGCATTTAAGAGGCAGCAACGTGGCAGCAACATGCAACATGAAACGATTTAGCCTAATTAAAAGAGTGATATGTTTGGCCCGATATGTGGAAACAGCTCCTGGCAGCATTCGTATTTGCATTGTTTTCACTATGACAGAGGCCATAAAATCCAGCTAAATTGCAAAATGATAATAACAATGATTGTGCTCATTCCAATGTCCACTCCCATGCCCCTTTTCCTGCCCCATTTTCAATCCGAAAACATAATTTACGGTCCGCTGATGTGGCACAATTTACATTTGGTATTTAGGTATGTTTATTTTGCCAAAGAGTGGCAGATAAGAGAGGCATATGAGAGAGGCATTTACATAAAACACGTGCTTTTTGTTGTTGACCTTTAATTATTTGCTGCCATAAAGCGTGCAACACAGAGAACAGAAGACGTCTGTGAACTTGGGGCAAGCACTTTCGCTTATTGAAAATATGGAAAAGGAACAACTGCAAGTCGAGACGCAGACATGAATGTTTATTGATCGCCAAGGCGATGCTTTTAAGGCCATAATAAAAATAATAATGATGCAAAGGTATGACGACTGATTCGATGCTGGTGGTGGTGGTGCTAGTTGTGCTGCTGCTGGTGGTGGTGGTGGTGGTGCACATCGAAATAAATATTTATATGCGCGCCATCTATAAATTGAAAGACCATGGGCCAAAAGGGTTGGCTCGACCCGCTAATGCCAATTCCAGGCGACAGGTGAAACGATATGGAGCAAAAAGGAGAAGAAAACCAGCTGAAGGAGCAGGACTTATGAGCTTTACTGCACGGCATTTGGACTTGGACATTTTTACGATGTGATTTCACATAACCACAGCAGACGTGCAGACACAGAGACACAGAGGGAAAGAGAGAGATAGAGAGTGAGAGACTTAGAGAGAGATAGAGACGTACATAAGTTGCAGACGCTTTGGTGATAAACTTTGAAATTGCTGAGAACGTATGTGGCACGTGGCAGGAGGCAACTCACAAAATTTATTATACTCCAGCGGCACAAACGAATTCTAATAAGCAAAATGCGCCGTTGAGCCGCGCTAATGTCCTGCACATCGAAATCAAACGGAATTACAGGCCACAACATTACGCATACGCCCATTCTGTCAGTTGGGGCACAAAGGATTGACAATCATGCCACATGATGGGACTACAAGTATATACTTCCACTCCATACACTTATATTTATACTCATATAACTTTTAGTTTGATTTCAATGCCTCGAGGCGGGCATGCATGACACAACCCATTCATTTGCCACAGACACACCAAAAAAATGTGGCACTGTGGCATGGATATTCATATTCTTTGACAGGGGTTGGAGAGATGGGGAAATGAGGGGAGAATTGTCGCACTTGAGTTGATTTAATTCAATTCATGGACAGACAATGATTGCGTCAATTGCCGCATGTTTATCATTGTGACAACCAAAACTTGTGGCCAGATCTTGGCACGAATCTGGGCCAGAAACCCTTCTCTAATGATGGGGATGAGAGCGGAAAATAGCGGAAATTGTGGAAATTGTATGTAAGCGTTTTAGTTTGCCAATTGTGTTTCCCTCTCTCTTTCTCTGTCCCCGTCTCTCTCCTAGCTGTCTGCTCTTGAAATCCGTCTACAAATTGAGCGCATTATTTGCAACGCGACAGCTTTTTGGCAAGGGTTTCTCGCCTTTGGTCTCTTGGCCTTGTTTACATAATGGCCAGCGGTGTCAGTGTCACACTGAATGTGCCACCTATTGCGGCAACTGTGCCAATTAGTTGGCCACATCGAACTCTTTCCCTGGGGTGCAATACAGCGCAGGTTTTCAATTACACATTATGGTCAGGGGCAGTAAAAGAGTTTTGGCCCAAACCCACGGCCAGAAATTGGATTTGTTACTGTTTTTCTTTTCTCTCTTATATCTCACTTCTTTCTGTCGCTTTTTTCCCTTTCGTAACGTTTCTTTTATGTGCCAGCAATCCCTCCCCCTGGCTCGTTGAGTTTTATGAACTTATAAACAAGAGGCAGGAGTTGAGTTGAAGTTGCAACCCTTTTGTCAGCTGTTGCTGTCGACTCTCTACTGTCTCTACTGACTCTACTGACTCTGACTCTGACTCTGCAATATCTACAGCATTCTCCAGCTGCTTATTATGTGGATTATTAGAGGGATTTACTTGGCTGGCATGCACAAATTCATGTGCTCCCTCCCTCCTAAATGCTGAGCTCTGCCTGAAAATCAGATGCCGTGTATATGTGTATTTCGTGTGCTTTGTGTGTTTCTTGCTGGCATCAATGTCATAAATAAAAAGATTTGCCAAGGATTTGCCACTGGGTAACCGCACCCAAAATACAACCAGAACAACAACAGCAACGAGCTGCTTCCGCTGCTGCCAAAAGGTGCCGTCAAAATGTGGCAATGCCGTAAAAATCTTTACCCGTTTCTGAAGGTGTGTTGAGGAAGAGAGTTGGAATGTTGGCTTGTTGCTTGTTTAGAGGGGGTTTCTCTTTTTGTCTCTGTACACATTTGGGTGATTTACAGATGACACTAAAAGCTGCCGACACTTCAATGTCTGTTTGCCGCTCTCTTTGCCACAAATTGATAAACACACCACAAAAGTATCTTAGAAATACAAATACAAATTCAGTCTGCCACTGATAAGAACGTCTGACTTTGATTCAATTCAAGTCTTTTAAGTGTCTACTTTAAGTAAACAATGACGTGTCGCAAACTTTTATGAATTGACATGTGTTTACTATTTTGCTAATCACTCGAAATATGTGAGAATCTCAGCTCATCTAACAACAGATGCCTTAAACTAGTTGAGAGCTTGTTTCTAGGGGTATTCCGATAAAGGCTTGTGACGTCTGCTGTCTGTATGATTTATTATTTCATCATAGTGGAGAGTTTATATAAGTACTTACATTATTATTAGTGAGAGTAATTTAAATAAAGAAATTAAATGTGCTTCGATAGTGTGATCAGATCGAGTTATATTCTAATCGAAAGGTGTCACTTTAAAAAGGTGGTTACACAAACTATAGACTTTGTGGTGAGTAGCTGTGTTGTTGTTGTTTGTTAGTAGAAATGCAATGCACTCATATTTACCTAGTAAATGATGAATAAAAACAAACATAACTATCAGTGTTCTGTTTTTGTTTATACATTTTAATGGCAAGGTTTAGTTCACTAGTAGAAGTAACAGTAGCAACATGGAAGCTATAGAAGAAACAGAAACCGTAGCTAATGTCTTGTGTGCCATTTGCAATGAGTTTTTTAAAGCAAATGATATAATATCATCAAATAGTTGTGGTCATATTTTCCACAAGCACTGTATTAATAGATGGCTCTGGAATTGGCATAGTTGTCCAAAATGTAGTGCTGTTTGCCATCGTAGCCGACTCAATCGCGTATTCTTAAATTTTTCCAATCGATTTGGAGTCGATATCACGAAGGAGGAACGTTTGCCAGTACAGTGGGTACCGATTGATTTGGAAGATCCCTCCGCTTCGGTTGACCTTGAAGGTACTGTTCAATGCGGCACTGATCACGAGGGACTCGAAACGTATGTGGCTCGAGTCTATCTACACGATGATCTTCTCCCGGCTAACTATGTTCCGGAAAAGAAAGGCGTCTACGCACCATGGGGCTGCTCAGCTCATTTTCTGAACACTGATTCCGAATTGTTGGTCCTTACGGATTGTGAAATCAAATGGGAGCCAGCGTCAAATGGCAATATTCCTCTGAACGCCCTTAAATCTGGTTGCTCCGAAACCGGCGAAGTTTTGTACACTGGTCGTGCTGTTTATGAGGGTCGTACACTACTTGGAAAAGTGCATCAGTCCCATATGCTTTTATATATGCCCCATATTCACGCTGAAGTCAGCTCTGAAAACTATGAAGTCTTGGTGGTTACTCCCAAAGAACAGGTCGAACGTTAATCGAATTAAAATTATAATCTGTTTTCCTTTTACGCAGCACTAATATCAATTCAATCCATTGTATCAAGTATTGTTTAACGGTTTTAAAATATTTTAAAATATACTTCAAATTTCAACCCAAAGTCGTAGAAATATTTTTCATTCGAGGATCGCACACTCCACACTTATACAATTGAAATTAATTGTTAATTTTGATGGATAAATTAATTATATAAATATAAAAAGTTTTAAAATAACATAGCAACTTAATTATAATTAAATTTCAATTTTATTTACATAATAAATTGTATGCAAAATTAGTGCCAATTACAAATGTTAAATATAAAGTTCAATATTTTAAGCTTTGTCGCTATAAAGGTGACAGGCGATAGCAATCAAAATATATCAGCAATAATTATTATTCAGAATCAATGCACACTGACTCGGCCTGCTAAAATTATTTTTAAGCAATTAAAATGGTCTCCAAATTCAAATGCTTAATTTTTGTGTAAATAATATAAAATAATTATATACGTTTAAATATATTTTGATAAGAACTGGAGCTGTACTTTTATCCAGTTTTTAGAGTACCCTATTAAAGAATATAGTATTATATCTGAGTTCATAACTTTTGTTTTTATTCTTACACTAAAAGGCTTTTAGATTGATATTTTTAGATTTAGTTATTTGATCTTATGGTCTTATTTTAAGAGCATAATATTTAAGATGAATTTAAGTGATTTTAGACTACTGTTTTTTCCAGTGTACATATAAACTTAATGACTTGTTATAATGTTTTGTTTCTATGTAGCCATTTCAAAAATGCGTCAACTAAAATTTGAGTTAAAATCATTTAAAATGTTAAGAAATAATATGAAAAACATTATTCATTTATTTATGTGACTGATTGCCTCTTTGCATTATTCCCAAATTGTTAATAAACAGTAACAATGCTTTATTTGTAAATAATCTTTTAAATAATGTATCATTTTATTCATTAAAATGTTGAAGAGATAAGAGGTTTATTTAATGAACTGATTGATTAATTGCATTATTTTCCTAAATTGTTTATTAACTATTATGTAGGTAATAATGTTTTATTTGTATGCAACCATTTTAATAATGCTTAAACTTAAACTATTTTGATTTAAACATATTAAGTTGACAATTAGTTGTATGTTTTTTTGAGCTGATTAAGTATTTAGTTGCTGGGAACCTTATCTCTGACTAAGCGTTGTAAAGCCAAGCAACTATTTTGTTATTCACGTGTTTGTTAACTGATAAGCTTGTCGAGAGAATTCTACAGATAGTTTAATATGTTGTTGAAGGTGGGATCGGGGGTTAGAAGGGCTTGACAACTACTTGTAATAGCCAAGCGAACGACGGAGCACACGCCAGCGAGAATAGGCAATGTCCCAGTCGACGAAGGCACCAACAATGTGACGTACATTGCGATCCGTGTCATCGTATCCCGTGCGTCCGTGTACCATACGCACATTGTCGAATGTGAGGACATCGCCAGGTGTGGTCTTGAAGGTGCATGCCTGTTCGTTGGCAAGTCGGATAAACATTGCCATCGCCTCATACCAGGGACGCACCTGATCCGGAGGCACACTGAAGTGGCTGTCCCTTTGTGGAATGCTATGGTTGATGCGCTTATATCGCCCATTTGCATCCAGGCTAAAGAAGGGAATGGAAAACGGAATAGTTGAGAGAGTTACCAGAAGAGTAAAACTGAGAGTACTTACTTGATGACCGGCTCACGCCAGATGTTGTGGAAGGTGAGGTCCTTGTCGCTGCCAATGTCCGCCCAGTCGACAGGCGTTTGAGTGAGCACCTGGAAGGCACTAGGATGCCGTTGTCTTAGCAAGTCTGCCACATGGAAGGCATCACTGAGCAGATTCAAGCCGCCAGGAGAGTCCGTTTGCTGCAGCGTGTGGAGGAGAGTCACTCCAGGCTTATACTCAAAGTAGGGCATGTCCGTGTGGAGGGGAAGAGGAGCAGCCAGGTAGGCATAGTTACTGGCGCCAGGCTGGGCACGAACACTCCACTCATCGCCGTATGTGGTGCGTCTCATGAAACCCACGCGGTTGCACAGATTACGCAGCACATCTGCCTCTAGTGGTGCCTGTTTGACCAGGGCTAGACCATATACCGCCAGATGGTGCAACCACTGAAGCAAGGCCTCATCACTGCTAAGCAAATCCTGGTATTGGAACTCTTGTTGGATCGCCTCAAACTGTTGGCCTGACCAGTGTCTGGGCTCGGGGCGATAAATATCGCGCAAATAACGCGCGCGATTCTCTAGCGAGAAATCTCGCTCTTTGAGCCAACTGTACGTATAATTGGACTGATGCCCATCGGACCATTCAATCTGCAGCATTTCCGTATCCACACACCAGCTCAGCTGTTGTACATGCACTTCAGTGTCCAGATTGTTCCAGCCATGTGGCAGGCGACTCCTCGTTTGTTGCATATAGCATTTGGGGCATTGGCAATTGTCGCGTAGCCAAATTTCCGGATACTGCATTGCTGGCTGCTCCATGGAGGCACGCAACAACACCAGCTCCTGCTGCAAATCCCTGCTCACTTGAACCATCTCTAATCTCGAGCACGCACAACCGCAAACCGAGACAAACAAGTTGAGAATGAGACGAGATTCTGCGGCATCAGGCCATCAACAGCAGACAGATTCGACATCAGCCCATGATCAGTATGGGAAAGACACGTGGCCCAAACGGAATTGACGACGCCTATCGAATGTCTGTATAGATTATTATAGGCTCTCGCCTGATCTCAGTCGAAGTCGAGCACTTATCAATCCTTTGTGATAGGTTGGCGTCGCTGCTTTATATTTTATTTTGATTGTTGCTGCTGCCTCAGCATTAATCTCTTTTTTTTTTATTAAAGACTTCAAGCTTCTCTTAAAGCTACCACACACACACACACTCTCACACATCAGACAACCCTCAATGCAAAATTAAAAATGCAAAATTAATTTTGCTCAAAATTGCAAACGTTTGCAATTCTGCATAATTGTTTGTCATCAACATGACTTGCCATCTCCCCAACCCTATCTATTCTTCTCTTTCTCTCTCTCTCAGGCCTTTCAGCTGCCTTTTCATGGCAGTCTGTCTGTCCCCAGCCTTCAGTTCCCTTTTCCCAGTTCTTTTTCCCATTGAATATCTGTCAATCATTGTTAGGCGCATTGATCACTTCATGCGCCATGTTGCACATTCATATCGTATCGTATCATATCTCGAATCCATATCGACATACACCTTCCCATGTTGATTGCAATATTCAACGTCTGACAAGAAAATGCAGCAACACAATAACAATATTCCATGCTGAGCGAAAATACAACAATACCGACAGCAAGTTGAATAAAAAACAATATATGGCGCGATTTTTAATTATCACTTTCGCATTTTACTTTCAGCTCATTGTTGTTGATGATACAAACACATACTTACAAATATCTGCCAGCACACACATATCTATCTATCTATAGCTAGGAATTGCAACATTTTCCATTTTCATTCAGCGCTGTTTTCACGCCTCAAACAAAGAAATTCAATCCGTGAATGCTCAGCTTTTAGCTTCAGAAAGTTGTTTTACACTTTTCATTAAGTTCGGGCATTAAAATGAAGTGAATGGGCTGAATAAAGGCTTGGCAATTGTTAAGAGAAAGAAATGTATTTTTGAACTTATTTTCTATGATAATTATTTTTATAAATATAAAATAAAATTAATAGACTACTTTCTGCTTAGTATTACATTTCAGAAAGTGTATTGCAGCTTCGTTTTATTTACAGATGCTGCTCATTTGTTGAGGGATTCATATTTCTATGGAATATTTTATGCATTGTTGCAGGCAGCAGAAAGATGAGGGAAGCATGCAGCAGGCAAGTGGCAGCAACAGTCAGAGGTAAAACAGTCAAAGCCTGAAAACTTTATTGTTTTCAATTAAAAAACATTTTACATGCAAAACATTCACATCTATGTAAACGAGTACCTCGATCCATTCACTCAGTATTCATGCGCTTAACAACAATAACAACAAAATACCAGCAACAACATGAGCAACAACAGCAACATCAAATTCATCAACAACGCACAATTGCAATGAAATGAAATGTAATGAGGTGTAATGAAAATGCATTCAAGTGTTGTTGCCTGACAGTTTTCCAACTGCACTTAACAATAATCATAATCAACAGCGACAGCAACAACAACAACAACAACAACAACAATCTTTTTATCGATGCAAAGAATGGAGCATTTTATAACGATAAAGTTTTTTCCCTTGAGATGCTTTCCGATTTTCCTATGCAATTCAAGCCGGAATCCTTTCAGTTGTAATTCCTGGTCAATAAACGTCCGAGCTTAATTTAATACTTGGCAATATTATGGCTAATTGGCTTTACTAAATTTCGTTTATAATCATGTTTATAACGTAATTGTTGTGCAGCCCAAAGTCAACCGCAATTTTCAATAAATTTCCAGGCACATAAAAGTTAAACCATTACTAAAATTAAACTATGAGCAGGCAGACAGAGACCGCAAAATCAACAAGAGATAATATGTACAAACTGTTCATTTGACAGACCATAAGATACCCTAAATTAATGTTATGCTTATTTATATATCTTTGAATCTATTCTATTTTAGTTTAAGCAAGAGTGACAAAGATCTTGAGATAGCCTAAGATACGCAAAAGTAAGCATTACTATATAGTTATTACAGAGGTTGGAGAAGTTCCTTAGAAAAAGAGTTGGAGATAAATTTAGTTAAATAATATTAAAGATTAATATTAGGTATAAACTTAATTATACACTATTAATTCGATGAAAAAGATTTAAGTTTAGGAATTATCAATTACTTGTTGTCTATCATACCCAGTTCTATAGTTTCTCTACAGGGTATACACTGGCAGAATAACAATGCTAATCAAATTGGTTTATATTTACAATTATCGAATCGAATTCGACACTCAGCTGTTGATATTTTACGTTGAATACTTAAATTATTAATCAACTCTAAAATGTAACTAGGCGGAAGTGGCACCTGCGTGTGGGGAAGTGGAAAAGGGGGAGTATATTTCCTCAACAAAGGGCCACAACGGGCAATTGTGAAAGATGTTCACAATGGTCGCGCTTCAGGCCTAATTAGCCTCGTGGGCAGCATCAAAAAAGCCGCATTTCAAGGCGGTCGAAATGGTCTCCATGGATAACAAAGGCAAAAACGCATAATTAGGCAACGATTTGAGTTTGCCTCGTTTGACATTGTTGCTGTTGTTGTTGTTGTCACACTTGAAATAGCGCAAATTGGCGCATTTTGTGGCAAGCCTACACTTGAACAGTTTGGCAACTGCGACTGCACTTCCGTTGTGGCCACGGCCGGAAAAGCGGCCAAAAGAAACCGAAATTAAATCCAAAAGAGCGTCGCAAGATGTGGCTGCGGTACACAGTGGGACACATAAATAAATGCGCCACAAATTCAAATCCGTAAATATGATTAAGTGCCAAATTTATTTACAGCTCCCCTGTTGCCTTTAAAAAAGATGTTAAAAAAATAGGGGAGGAGGATGTACTCTGAGGTCGCAACTGCTTAAAAGCCCAAAGGGTCTGTTGCATAAGCCGTGGCGGGCCACCTGCCGGAAGCCGCGTGGCATCAACAAGAGAGGCGATGCCTTCGGCCTCGACTTGGACTCGGACTCAACTAAATGTGGGAAAAAAGGGAATGTTCCGTTCTCGGCCAACTCGATTACAATTACGTGCGCTAATTGCACTTTAAACGCGTCCAAGCTTGTCACACGGCAACGCTTCACATCCGCCAACTCCTTGTTCCGGCTGCCTCACTCTTGTTATTCATATTTTCATATATATACATAGAAAAATATATATTATTTTTTTACTTGTATTTTTTGTATGGTTTTTTATGACATTTCCTGCAGCGGCAACTTACAACTACATAAATTTGCAAACATGAGCGCATTATAACTCCAACCATATACATAGGTTGTTACGTTTCTCTGGGCATCCTCGCTGGCATCCTTACTGACTCTCTGACTCTCTGGCTGCCTGGCAGGACTACTTGTATTATAATAGCCTGCCACGGCTTTCCAGTCGTCCTCGTCCAAGTCTTTGTCGTCGTTGTTCGCCTCACAGCAGCCGTAATTCAAAGTGACGCTAAATTTAGTTTAATACACATGGAAAGTTACTATGGTAACAAATGTTAAGTTTCTAATTGAAAAAACAAACTATTTTCATGTTCCGGTAAGCTAAAAGCCTTTTCAAAATTGGTTGCTATTTTTTTCATATTAAACACTTCTAAAAGTATTTTAAACTTCAATCATTTAATTTGAAATCTAAATTTTATTCGCCTTAAAATTTAAAATTTATATCAAGAGCACAAGTAAAATTATTAAAGCAAAAATATTAATACCACGAATTCATTTTCGAATTATTAAAATAAAAATAATAATATTACGAGCTCATTTCAAACAAAATCTAAATTTTATATGTATATTTAAATTCAAATTTTGTTTCCAAATATGAAATGATAACATTATTTTAATCTTTGCGATTTTAATAGTGACAAGTGATTTAATATTAAGCTTTTGCTTGCAGCACCAGGTATCGAAAAAATAAAGCTTTCAAGTAATAATTCAGTCAACACAATATATTACACAATTGCATAAAAGTCTCCTAAGAAAGCCTCATTTAATTCTCTACACTAAATCAAAACGCAATTATTCTTTCAAATAAATAATAAAGCTTTTAAATGCTTTTCTTTAAAAAAAGGTAAAGTTGTAGTGCAGGAAAAGGTCTGAAAAGTGTACTTTATTTTATTGGTCTTTTTAAATTTCAAAATGACAACTCTATCAGAAATTTACCGAACTTTTCTTTTAGAATGTTAAGAATGTTTTAAAGCGCTACCGTAGAAAAGTTTTCCAAGTAAATATTACGTATATGTCTTTGTCCCAACTTCCAATTGTATTTCGTCAATTTAATTAGAAGCTTTCATGTGCTTTTCAAGCTTTTTTATAGACATCACAAATGAAACAGTGTCAACTCTTTCTTTAAATTAGTAGTTGGAGTTTCTACAAATAAGATTAAGAGCTCTCTAAAAACACGCCACAAATACAAGCATTCACAACTTTCAACTACACTCATTCATCTTACATGCATCCACTGTGCTATGCCAACATAAATAGCTCTTCCCTCCCCCTGCCAGCCCCTCCTTTTCGCCTAGGCAGAGGTATTGTAACGGCAGCAAGTGGCCCCTATAATGGCCCAAGGCGTAAGTCCATATCCGTCCATCTGTCCGTCCCTCTGTCTGTCTGTCTGTCTGTCCTGCAGTCCGTCCGTGTGCGCCTATACGCCTGACTGCCTCCGGCATTGCCTCAGCCACCACATCTTCACTCGGCCAGTTTGCCACCTGGTGGTTGGTGGTTCCTGGTACCTGGCAGCCTGTTGGCTCTTTTGCTCATTTACACCTTTTATTACGTATGCGTGCGTCGGTGGCAAAAGCAAAGTTTGCAGTTTAGTTTGCCATTAACGTGGCCATAAGCGTGTTGGCCATTTCTCGAGCTGGCTGCCTGCTGCCTGCTTGCTATTCATATGCAAAACTCTCAGCGAGATGTGCCAACAATGTTCTCAGTCATAAAATAAGAAATGCACACAAAAGTCATCTGGCAACCCATACAAAATCAAAGTCATACATTTATGGCTCAATGCATTGTGTGTGTGTGAGTGAGTAAGTGTGTGTGTGTGTGTGTGTGTGTGGATGCTGTCAAAACCGAAGTTCAGTTGCCACTACTTCGTAAGATGTTTCTTAGCCGGCTGCTTGCGGGCAAAACTTTTTAATGTGAAAAGTGCAAAGAAAGTGCACTCGCCCCAGACACACACACATACATATGCCCACACATATACACCCGCACACACGCATGTCATTTGGCTGCTTGGAAAATGTCTCTGCATTTTAATTTAGTGCATACCTTGAGGCGATTCGCCTTCGTCTTCGCCTCGCATGCCAAGTGGCAAAGTCCAATGTACGCTGACTTGTTGCCTTCTACACAAGCATACACACACACACACACACGTGTCACACACTCACACACCACACACATGCCACACTCAGATGCTGGCTGTGACAAAGTGGCGCTGCGTTTTTGCATTTTACTGCAAATTAAAGGATTTCTTTTGCCTTTTGCAAGCTGACAACTTAAGATACTTAGGCATAAAAAGCCTGTCATACCATGTCTGTTCCCTCTGTTTCCTTCCTTCTCTCCTTTCTCTTCTCCCTTCCCTTTCCTCTCACGCGTCTCATCGTGTGTGTGCGTAAAGAGAATTAAGTGCGCTGCGCTTTGTTGAAAATCACTCGAAACAAAGCCAAGAGCTGCTGCGGGCCATCCAATGTTGACTCCAACTCCATCTCCTGGCTGAGATTCCCTTTGCATTTTCCCTTCCCCTTCTTCTGCCTCTTCCTTCTTCTGACTCCAACTCCTGGCTGAGATTCCCTTTGCCCTTCCCCAACCCCTCCTCTCATCTACTAACGCTTCATCCTCCTTCTTTTGCCACATTGCAGCTGCAGCTGGAGTGGCATGCGGGGTCGTCACCGGGACAACAGTGCGTTATGGCCACGCCCACTGAGCTAGTCCTTGTTGCTGGTTGTTTTCGTTGTTGTTGTTGTTGGCAGTGCCAACACCTTTTTTGCCTGCGTCCATTTTATTATTTGTCTTGATTATTATTTTCCATTTGTGCAAAATTAAAATACAACAAAAATTGTGTTTTTATATAAAAAGATGACGACAACAACAAAATGCAAGCGCCATTCAACCGCAAACACTGTGAAAGAGCGGCGAGGGGTTGGAATGAGGATGTTGTGGTAGTTGGAGAGGGGAGGGGATAGGCCAGGGTGGCAATGCGCATGAATAATATGAAACTGAAAACTTTTCATCAAAAATCAGCCAAGGGCTAAACTGGACATGGAACAGGCAGTCGGCAGTCGACAGTCAACGACAATGTCGTGCCTTGGACAATTCCCCCTGCTCTCTGTTCCCCCCACCATCTCATCTTGGCCCATCTTGGCCAGCTTGGATAACAAAAAACATAAAAAATAAAGCAGTTGGTCTGACAGGCTGCCATGAAAAGTCCGCTTTGGTGTGACAAATCAAAGACGCTTTGGTTAGAGCACAAAACACACGGTCCGTTGAGTAGCGACTCTTTCCTTGGAAATGCCACCAAGATGCCACCTTGAGGGTATGCAGAGTCAGAGACTGAGAAAGAGAGAGAGAAAGAGGGACAGAGGGACAGGGACAGGCTAGCCAAAACCCCTCAACTGAAAGCCACAGTTGACAGCTGCAGTTGGTTAATGGCAAAGTTAGGCGCATCATGTTTGCAATCAACGCTTCTCTTTAAGACCAACAAACAGAGGAAAATACAAAAAGAATAAGTATCAAGTTGCAAAGAAAAAAAGCTTATCCAAAAGTATTAAAAGGCAGAAAGTATATAGAATATAACTAAAACTTATGTAATTAAATGGATTTACACAGAAAATATGTACTAAATATATTTAATTCTTTTATCATAGTGTTAAGTCTTCAATTTGAATTTGATTACTTTATGGATTAGTTGATTGGGCCCATATTTATTTTAAGAAAATTCTAGGAATTATTGTGTAACCTACAATTAATTTCTAATTATAATTTAAAGTTTAAACTGTAATATAAATACATTACAACAATTAAAATAATAACAAACGAAAGGAAATGGCAAATAGAACAGGTTTTTATAATATTAATAATTAGTTAGATTGATTGTCTTTATTTAATTACTATAAGTATTTATTTTGAGTCGCGTTTTGTTGATAAGGTAAGAATTATGCGGCTTGCTCTTAATTCAATTAGTTAAAACTTGTTATTTAATTAAAAAGAAAAGTATTTTTAATTCAAAGTGCTAAAAACACCTTTGAAAATTTAACCCAGAGTTTGTTTTCCAGCACAATTCATTTTATTGTGTTCTTCTTCAGATGATTTGTATTCAAAGGGTTTTATAGTATAAACGTGGGTTACCTTAATAAAAATTAAAAAAAAAAATTAAAAATTCATATCTTGAAATCTGATTCGAGAGAAAATTTGTAAAATTCATTTTCATGTTTGAGAGGCCAAAATCTAAAGGAAAAAATATTAAGATCTCTGGTGCAGACCAAAAATAAATATTTATAAACTAGTGTTATACTATATCTCAAATTAATGCTTAGAAATTTTAAATGAATAAGAAACATTTGTATTTTTTACAACTACTCATATATTGTGTGATACACTTTTCATCAAATGCTTCTATGTATTTTGAAATGAATCTCAACCAATGAGTTTAATTTAAAAATTTGCTGAGATAATTTAAAAATACCAAACTGAATCCGTAATTATTTCACCAAAAATGTTTTCTTCATCACGGTCTCTTTAAAAATATGAAATAAATATTTCAGTTTATGCATTTGCAGTTATGAGTGATACAACAACAAGAGCAACAACAACAATGAACTGTATACCTTTTTGAATGGGGCTCGTCTCTAATCAGAGCGCGCCTGCAAACAATGGGAACAGCGGAACAGAAACTCGAGCCCCGAACCCTCATACCCTGTACTCATACTCAAACAGAGTCCATTAGGGGTGCGGGTGTGGCATTGTAATGAAAAAAGGGAACAGCAAGTAGGAAAAGGGGGAATATGGAAGGGGCAGGGGCAGCAGTGAGGGGTTGTTGTTGCCACTGCTTGTTGCTTTTGGCATTGTTCCTGCAGTTGCACATGCGATGCGATGCGATGCTTTATATTTTTGCCATATATTTTACTCAGCACAAATTTATTTGCGGCTGCAATTTCAATTCCAGAACAAGCTCCCCACACTCCCCCTCTCTCACTCTCTTTCTCTCTGTTTCTCTCTCTCTCTCTCTCTCTCTTACAAGAGCTCTGTCTTTCTCTTTCTGTTGGCAACTGCATTTGTTATTGTTGCGGTTGTAACTTTGGTTAATGCTTTGCATTTTGTGGCCACAACGAAAGGCTGCATTGGAGCCCTTTCTCTCCCTCTCTTCATTTATTTAGAGAATTTCGACTTTAAGTGAATCCTTGAGCAATTTGTCAATGCTTTAAAAGTATTTCTATTTACAGGGGAATTAAGTGTTACTCCCTCCAACCTCCAAGCAATCGTTGTGACTGTGTTAATTGTTTTTGTAAAGTTTTTAATAACTACAGGCAGGCTGGCAGGCTGGCAGTCAGAGCTGCCAGTCAACAGTTTGCCCTGCCATCAGTCTCATTATTTATTTGTAATTTAATAAACCAAACGGCAAAGCTTGTTTTGTGTCAAAGATGGAGATGAAGAAGGAATTGGGAGAGGAGTAGGAACTGCCTGACAGGCCGGAACTGCCGTTGGCCAAATGACTGTGCCTGCGACTGCGACTGTGAATGTGACTGTGACTTGGCTAACGGATTGTGCCCCACACTGATTGTTCCTTCTGTTGCCTGTTCCTTGCCAGCAATTGATTTTATGTGAAAACTTTTGATTTTTATGACTTTTTGGCTGCCGCAGGTCGCGTCTCAATTTTTTGGGGCACGTCAGCTTGAATTTATTTGCCGTTGTGCATATTTTAATGAGGCATTAAAGTGTGATTCTAATGCCTAAACTGCCTCATCACACGCCCCTTAAACACCCACACACACACACACAATTGTAATTTATGAGTAACTAAATATTTGCCGAAGCAGGAAAGGAAGGGGAATGGAAAAGAGCATGGGGTAGGGAAATGGAAAGGAGTGGAGAGGGGCGATCTGTGTGTTTGCCTTTTTCCTGGTCTAATGTTTGCCTGCGTTTGCCGTTTTTAACACTCGATTACTTTAAATGCTTCCTCGTCCTGCATTTGACTTTGCTTGTCAATATTTGCCTTTGGCTTAACTAGCACACACACACACACACATATCCAGACACAGGCACACCCTGCTCTCTTATAGCTCTTGAAAATTTGCTTAGTTGCCATCGCCAAGCATCAGCATATTTTTGCCATCATTTGTTTGCCAAGTTTCCCGTCGACTTATGTAATGAGTATTTGGTTACACAAATCTCTGGAAGCAGCAGCAACCACCACTTGCCACCACTTTGCCTTACCAGCTGACCCCTCGCCCCATCCCCTTCAGTGGTTATTGAAATGATGCTTAAATTACTGAGCAAATGGCTCATTTATCAAGTGGCGTTCAACGTCGTTCAATCCATTGACAACTTGCCCAACAACCCAATTATGCGTTTACAGCCACGCACAGCGCGACCTGTCACACACTGACAACAACAACAACATTAACAACCACACACAAACACACACACACACACACACATGCCGATTAGCCGCGCTTGTGGATCTGACCAACTGTTCCGCCACTCCCATGGAAATTTCATTAAAAATGATTTAAGGCAATTTACAGCACAAGTTATCTCTCATACGCCCCGTTGTCCCCGTGCCTTCACCCATGTTGCACTCGACACATTCATCGCCAGCGGGCGCATAAATTAAAATGTTTTGCATCATTGGGGCAAGCGTTAATTGACGTGATGAGGCACTGCATCGTCCACGTCCAGTCCCTCTTCCCCGTAATCGCACATCCCAATTTTGTTTGTGTTCTCTCCACGTTCGATTAACTTACTGACAGTCTGATAATTCAATTTTTGCCTCTCATTTCATATGAGTCAATAATATGTTTATGATATAGCTTACAGCATAGACTGCCACTGATTTATTGACGCATTTATATTTTTGAAACAGAATATCAACAATGAGATTTAATTTCTAATAAAATCTTATAATTCTATAGCAGGGCACCTAATAGACCTCCATATAAAAGCAATCCTCAAATACCGGACTAAAGCCCATTTAAAATGTATTCTTTTAAACGGCAGAAATTAAATGTAAGCTTTTCAAATTCTTATAAATTAGGTGTTACTTATTTTCTGTATTCATTGATTATGATTTAATATGACGATTGATACAAGAGTTACAAAAAAAGGTATTCCCCATGATATCTCAACTAAGTAATGCTTTTATTCAAGTCTTAATATTCTTTTCAAAACGTCATCCTTTACCTTAAAAATGGTAATTCCAGCCTTCATATGTTCTTCAAGTGTCAACAGGTTGTCTTATTAAATAAAGTTTGAAAATTATATTATCATAATAAATTTCGAGCAGTTCTTAGAATAGGTGTGTTTCCTTTTTCGTATGTCTCATTTACCTCAATCCCCTCATTTATGCCTCAATTGCAGGCATCAAATAAACTGTGCAAAACTAACTAATGACAGCTACTAGCTGCATTTTCTGTAGAAATCCTGGCCATAAAAAAATCGGATTCCGTATTTGCCTGCAACACGTGCCCCAAGAGGTCTAGACTCCCTGTGCTCCTCCCTTTACCCTCTTGCCCAACTGTATGAGCTGCGCAGCTGCAACGGCGACAAATATTAATTTAATGTTTAATGCTAAAAAACAAATTCAACAAGGAGACATTTGTGTGTGGGCGATGTTGCTGTTGCTTCGGCTGATGTTGATCCTGCTTCGTTGTGTCCTGGTACGTCCTGTTATATTTATTGTTGTGTGCATTGTGCGTTTAATGTAGCTTGATTTACATTAGTTTGAGCACCGCGAAAAACAAAAGAAAAGCAAAGAAGAAAATCTGAGTAGAAAAGCAGCAAATTGAATTTGCCGCATAAAATGAACAAGAACAACAAAAAATGTGAAACGCTTTTCCTTGTCGCTTGCCACTTGCTGCTCGGCACAATATGCAAATAATCTAAAAATTTATAGGCTTTTGTTGAGCTGGCTGGCTGTTGTTGCTGCCAGCGGGGCATCATCTGGTGGCAAGGACTGCCTTAAGTTTGAGTGGCATGCGGGTAAGCTGGCTTATTATCTTTTATGAACTGAACTGCCTTTTTGGATTGGCTTAAGGTTCTAGATTGTGTTGCATGATTGATGCGTTCATGTTGCATGTGTAGTTGTCATTCTCGTGGCAATGCCACCACAGTGCTACAAGCAAACTTGACATTTCTTCAATATTTTAGCTGAAAGTTCATTAAGTGATGAAGAGAAGAGTGAGAGAAAATAGGGGGAAGGAACTGAACAGCTTCTATGCATGTTCAAAATCCATTAAAACACTTGAGTCCTTAACAGACGCGACGCGACTCTCTCTTGAAACAGCAACAACAACAACTCGAATGAGAATAAGAATAAGACCAACATCAAAATGCATTTCCGTGTAGAGCGAAGGCTGCTTTGAAGGCTACAACACTTAAACGCAACTGCACTTCTCCTCACTCCAAACTCTCTCACTCCCCTCTTCCATTTACCCTGAAAACCTCGAGACCGTAAAATGTTATTGATATTGCATTTTTAAGCATTTTTTGTAATTGAGGCAAAAAAAGTTGAAGCGTTACCAAGAAATTCGCCTTGTACTTATCGGATGGCCATCAATTGTCTGGTTAAATGTCCTTTTACCGTCGATGTTGCTGCTGTTGCTGCAGTTGCTGTTCTTGCTACTGTTGCTGCTGCTGCTGCCAAGCGGATAACTGTCTAAATGACACTTAAGCATGTGTTTAAACATGCCAAGCACTTGCCTCTCACTCAAACTATGCAACAAACGGGCAGCAGCAACAGTCGCATAGGGTTGACAACATCACCAAAGTTCAGTCAGAACCTCATGCTGCTGTCGATGCGCTGATAAGTCTTTAGTCCCCCCTTCTTTTGGTATATATATGTACATATATATGTGTTTGTGCCTCACTCACGTCTCACATCTTGTGTCGTCTCGAGTTCAGAGCGAAAGGCAAGTGCCAATGTTGGCAATGTTGTTGGGTAAACTCATAATTGGAATTAATTATGCATTCGCACTTTGCGGACAACTTTTCGAGTGGTTTGAGTGGTTACCAGCTATCTATGTGCGTGTGTGTGTGTGTGTGTGTGTGTGTGAGAGTGAGAGTGTGTATGTGTGAACCGCTTTAATTGTCCTAAGGAGAAATCCCTATGCCTGGATAAATCGTCTCAAAAATTGGCTGACAAGGGGTTAAGTGCAAGTTGCAGTTATCGTAAGTATTCTCCTACGCTCAACTCCCAATGTTTCTTGTTTAAAGTTCCAATTTCCTTTTGGATCTAGAGAATAATTGTCACAATTAAACTGAAATTGATTGAAATTTGCTCAGTAAGAGTATGTAGCATTTTTCTTGAATCTTTCAAGCTTTCATGTGCTTCTAAATTAAGTAGTTTGCCATATATGTTATGAAAGTGTGATGATATATCGAAAGAAATCAAACTTAAGTTGCTTGAAATTAAATCACAAGCTTTCGCTGTGCTCTTACTTAAATTAAATATTTGAATATCCCGCTTAATTCGGCCATCTTATATGTCGAAATTTCAAACACTTGATTCAATTAGCCGAAAGCACACCAAGTAAATCCAGCACATTTATCATTCTGTTTGGGTTTTTTCTTATGCTGAATTTCGTGCAGGCTAATTTGATATGTCTTTATGTGTACTTGGGCTGAGTACTGCCCACACCTGAATCCAATAAAGAATGAATGTGTATATAGAGCCATTGTTACTGGTGAGTAAGGCAAACAGTCTTACTTCTTTAGAATAAAGTGTTTTCTGAGCCTTTATTAAGTGTCTACATGTGCTAGTCAATGGAAAGGAGTTGAGGAAAAGAAACTAGAGGGAAAACTAATTAAATTTTGGACAGTCTAGATGACAATGGGTATGACAATGGCAGTCAACAACTCGTCGGATCAAAGATAAGCGCTAATAAAATGCAATTACCCGATCTGCAGACTCTGTAAACTGAAAGAACATGGCATGACAATGCATTTATTGTTGTTATTACAAGCATTTGAGCATTTCGAGTTGTCAGTTATTTCAACGCTTCATTTCGTTTGTTTTGACAAGCCAAAAGACTTAAATCACAAATGACTTATGAAAAATTCGCTAAAAACGATGGCAGCAATGACAAAAGCCGCAACCGAACTGTGAAATGCGAGAAATGAGTGAAATGCCAAAGCTGGACAATGCCAGGACATCACCCAGAGTCCTAGACCAAGTCCACGTTCCGGCTTCTTTCAGCTTTCTCTCTATCTAAGCAGAAGACTCAGAATAAGGATGAAGGGAATGCTGAGGTTGAGGAGGTTGAGACTGTGGCGCGTGTCATGAGCAAACAAGATAATGTTACAGCCAGTCAGCGCAAATTGAGCAGCATGGCAATTTAATATGCTAGACTTGTTATATACCCTATTAAATATTTGTTTAAATTTTAGAGCAGCACGTTGACTTTCTTTGTAATACATTATATACTTTTCACAGGATACCTTATAGTCAAACTGGTGAACTTATATAATATCAGAAAGTTTTCACTCGAACTAAATAGCAATGATATTTATAAATACATGACTTTCACCTGCTGGGGGCTATCTTTCAATAGAGTTACCTTTACTAAGCTAATCCGTAACAGACATTAACAACTAAACCAAGTTTCCATTTAGATAAATAATTCTATAGAATATAATTATTACAGGATATCCTGCAGTCGAATACCCTCAACTTTGTTATTCCCTTTTTGCAGCTTCTGGTGCAAAATGCAAATGAAAACGTCTCAACTTACGACCAGCCACTGGCCAGCAATATGCGGCTCAGGCTGAGGTCGAACAAGGAAGGAGGGAGGATGTCGCGGTAGTCGCTTTGGTGTCGGTTAGCTGCTGGCCAAATGAAAGTGCTGCCGCATCCTGGCCAGCAGATAGAGCAATGCCAACTAAATGATTGATCGCAGGCATCAATTTTCAACATTATTGCGTTGCTTTCGACAGTTTGTCGAGTCAACTCAGCTCAGCTGCTTGGACGTAGGGCTTTAAGGGAAAAAATTAAAGGAAATTAAATCAATGAGCAGGAACTTAAGTCCTGGCAGAGTATCCTTTCTTTCGGTTGCTTTCTTTTTATAAGAAACGGAGTGTGGGTAGCGTTTATGAAAATGTCTGGTACATGTTTCGCCTGTGCAAACAGAATGCGAGTGCTGCAATAAAATTCCATTACAGCCGCTTGACTTAAAAACTTGGCCGAAAAATTTCGTTGCATACGCTGAGGCGCACAGCCGGCAGCAAGTGTATTAAAAGCCAGCCCCATTTGCCACTACGTGAGTGTATGTACATACTGTAAGGCTCTGTATGTGTGTGTTTGTGTGTGTATGTTGGCTTTTGCATATTTTATGAAACTTGGCGAGCATTTAACGCCCAGCAACCCACGCTGCGTATGTGCAACGTCTGCAACGTCTCGTATTTGCAACCATAAACGCTGCAAACTCATTACTTGAATTTATTTTGCACTTAAACAAAATGTTTCATTTGCCAGTAGCAACGGCAGCAGCAGCAGCAGCCTTGCCGTCCGATTTGATGCTAATATATAAGTATTTTTGGTGGCAAGAGGCAAAGCTGATGCCGCTGCAGCCACTGAAGTGTTGCAAGTGCAGTTGGCAGTAGTAATATAACTGCAATTGTAACTGCACTTGCAACACTTTGTCTCTGATCAGGAACAAATCCTTTGCAGACCTGGAAAAACTCTTAGCGATGACTGATGACTAAAGCCATCAGAACATTGAGATATCTGTTTAATTTGGCGCAGTTGTTGCATTGTCCTTGAGGTGGTAGATTCAATGAGCATGGGGCAGGGTGAGTACTGGTTATGCACAAAGCCGCATTGGTCGCATATGTCGGAGGTGAATTGTAGCAGCTCCTTGTTCTTGCCACATGCCGCAATGGAGTACAAGGAGAGGCCACTGGTGCTGGACTTTGGGGTGAGAGTCGTCGGAGCCAACTCGACCCCACAACGAACACATTTCGACGAGATACATTCCGGTTCACAGCTGCAATTCCCCTCCTCCTCCTCCTCATCATCATCATCTTCGATGCTTCGTTCACGGCACGTCTTCCTTGGTTCATAGTACAAGCGGCAGCAGTCGACTCTCTTCTGTTGTTTTCTCTTCTTTTTTCTTTCTCTTCGACCCAAATCCGTTTTACGATTTCTACGCAAATCCCTTGCAATGGCCTCCTCCTGCAGTTTACTCTGCTCCATTTTAATATCCAGTGGAGATTTGTCCAGGCAACCAAAGTATCTGGCATGGGCATCATGGATATTCTTTAAGTTTGAGGCCGAGTAGCGCCGATTCATGAGTTTGAGCTCCTTACAGGCCATGATCTCCAATGACATGGCACTGTGTCCACCAATACCATTATGCATTTTTGTAAATGGCTGCGATGCCTCTTCTTTCTGCACGTTTAGTTGCTTCTTCACTGCCAATTCCTGTTTAGGCCGTGATCTATTTAGATACTCTTCAAATGAATCGGAACTTCCACCGGTAGATTGGTCAGTGATCGATGAGATCTGACTGCGACTTACAACGTTTGCGCCTTTGTCAATGGCTTCGACAACAATTTCGTCAATGTATCTCAGATATTGTTCCCTGAGGATATTAAATATTTCTGGCTTGGCAACTCCAACACTGACCAAATCATAGTAAACACTCGCCAAATTCTTCCACATATAATGCCTACCGACAGTCTTGAGTATTTCATCTCTGTCCGCTATAATGTCCATCATGCTAGGTCCTTTAATGACATCCTTAAGCAAATTCTGGATTGGCCGAAGTTTAGCTTGGAAGTTTGTTTCTAGCATGTTCATTAGCTCCACACCCAAACGTTTTCTTTTCTTTGAGACAAGAATACGTTGAAACAACTTCCAATGAGGACTTTTCTGATCTTTATAAGTATGTACTCCAGCTGGAACTGACTTGTTTTTCATAAGCTCATTAATATCTGGTGTAGTTCGATCAAGTGGCTTTATTCCAATTGAACTCTCTGTTAACTTAGTATAATTCTCGATCTCTTTTACTTGCTTGATGGATGGCTGCTTGGTTTTGACAACAGTCTCAACTTCTAAATTTCCTTTTGGCTTTTTTACTTTTACTTCTTTTTCATCTCCTTTTTCCTCTCCCACTTCAATTTCTTTTCTATGTTCGGCTTCTTTAGCCTTTTGGAGTCGCCTTTCCTTCCTGATTGATATTTTCTTTAGCAGTACTTGCTTACTCCTTGCAGATGTTTTTGATAGTAACGACTGTACCTCCATTTCATGTTGAAATTGACGAACTGCAGACCTGACGCTAAAAAGATCATCTGCCGTCTTATTCTTCAGAGCGGTCTTACTCCTTATATTTGTAGATAGGTCCAACATGTCCTTTAAAGAAATACGCGATTCGGGAATAGAGCTTTTCAGTATTGAGTCTCTCATTTTGAGTTTATGTTGTGGTTTTCTCAAACTTTTCGCTTCCTTTCGGGCCATCATATAGAGTCTGTCTTTCATATGGTGGAGTTCTTTAATCGTTGGTATTTCTATTTTCATATTTGCTTTCATTTTGCTACTTCGCGCCTGTGACTTTCGTGTGAACAAGAAGTTTAAACTTCCTATGCTTCCTATCGAGAGTTCACTCTTTCTTGGTTTGTAAGATTGAATAAATTTTCTTCGACTTAATTCCTGCTTCCAAAATTTTGGAAAATCGATATTGTAACGCTTGGCAATGGGTCGTGGTCTTTCGTACCTATAGACATTCCTCTCCTTATTCAGCAAAAAGGAAATAATATTCTCTAGCTCAATTTGCATTACTTGCTTATTTTTTTGAGAATGCTCTTTTCGTACATTTTCCTTATTGTCCAAGGCTTTTTTGAAGTTTCTTAGGTACTTAATAAGTAGATGTCGGCGATTGGGCAATATTCCCAACTGTTTGCGCAACAGAAACAGCTGGCGATCTAATTCATTCTCCTCTTTCTCCATTGCCTTCAATTTAATCTGCTGTTTTTTCAAGTATTTATGCCATTTACGCAACCAACTTGTGTATAACCACATCATCTTGCCCCCTTTTCTCTTTGACGATATTCTGATCTTCTTTAGCTTAACATCGATCAAAGTCTGCAAATTATTAAGAAGCTCATCCCGCAATTTGCGCATCGATTGAAGGCGTTTTCTTCCCTGAACCTTGTATCTGTTCAACTTAATACTCTTGCGTTTGATCTTCTTTTTGATCAGCAACATCTGAACCCAACAGTCAGCAAGCGGATGCAAATCTTTCATATTGACAAATAATTAATTACTTTAATTACTCTTTTGCAAATTGCTTTCTTTTAAATACTATTTACAGCAATTTTTAACTTTACGTTTGTACACAACTACACAATTTTGATATTAATTTCAACACAAGCTTAGATAATTTGATTTGTCATTAAACTATTTTTACTCAGATTATATTTAATTTCAAGTGTTTAATGTAAAAGATCTCTTAACACGCTGAATATTAATAATTAATTCATTAATTTCATCATGGTTAGTAAATATAATTGTAGAACAGACAAAACTTCATCTTTAAAGCTTTACAATTAATTAAATGATCAGCTCTTAAGAATCTTTTATAATATGATTGCAATTTTTTTTATACCCAATTCCTTTTAGGTACTTGAAGTTTCGTAAAGTGCCTCAATTTAGATCCGTGACAAAATATAATACCCTCTTCTGGAGTACACCTCTTCTTCTACGTACACCAACATAAATAAGACAAATTATTTTTATTTCTCCTAATGCTAGAAAAAAGTATGAATATAAGTATATTCTGAAAATAATGTACAAAATGAAAATCCGTTCGATACATACTCCCCTTTGCTGCATACTTAAATAAATCTAACAAAGTATTATAAAATGAGTTCAACATAGTCATGTTTAAAACCTGTTTTTCCTAAAGTGACGCACCACACAGCCAGGCCTGCAGTCAGTCTGGTGAACCACCGGGCTATAAAATCACCTGCTCAATCAAAATCTGAATTCAATGCTGATAAGATTCTTAAAGATCAAGCAATGTAAATCACACTGAGCAAATTCAGCTACACAGCTAAACATGGCAATTGCTATAAAAGCCTTATCGACTCTATGACCGCATCAACACTCAGCATCCAGAGTCAAGAGTAAACAGTTCATTACAAACAATTATTCAAAATGAGCCAAACAGTCGCCACTTTCATCATTGTATGCATTGGAATGCTGGGTATTTGTGTTACCGCAATGCCACAACCAGAGTATTCCCAAGCTGTTCGAATGCGTCGTCAGGTATTGGGTGGATCACTTACCTCGAATCCGGCTGGTGGTGCCGATGCCCGTGTCGCATTAACCAAGGCTCTGGGCACACCAGAGAGCAATGTGATTGCACAGGCCTTTGCCGCGGGTAATACACAATCTGGAGCACCTGCCACCAGTGGCGCTACTTTGGCTTTTAACAAGTAAGTTGTTTGCTTAATGCCGCAAATAATGAAAACTTTAATAAATCTTTAATAATACAGTCAAGGAAATGGTGTGGAATTAACCAAGACACATACTCCAGGAGTTCGTGATAGTTTCCAGCAAACGGCAACGGCAAATCTCTATAACGATGCAGTCCATAATATAGATGTCAAGGCATTTGCCTCACAGAATCAGTTGGCCAATGGATTCAAATATGATCGCAATGGCGCTGGAGTGGACTATTCCAACATCAATGGACTCGGCGCCAGTGTTACGCACAGCAACATTCCCGGCTTTGGCAAGCAACTGGAACTGGGCACCCGTGCCAACCTCTGGCAATCCCAAGATCGCAATACCCGCATCGACTTGGGCAGCACGGCATCCAAATGGATTAGTGGTCCCCTCAATGGCCGAAACGACTTTGGTGCTAATCTTGGAATTAGCCATTACTTTAACTAAACTAGTTTGATTTAAATTTCTTACTTAAGTTAAAGAATTGTTACTAATCATTTGAAAAGGGTGCTTCCCAATATTCGTGTTTAAATATTTGTAAATACCTTTCAACTTTGAACTGACATTGGTTGTAAACTTAAGATATATTTATTTTGTTATTTATTCCTTTCACAACATTATATCTACGTAAAGTAAATAATAAAAAATTAATCATAGTCTAATATATATAATTTGAATTATTATTTACAATTTGAATGAAGAATATCGGAGCAGAGTGATTCTCATCATTTCATATATTAATGTTCTCAATTGTAGTTCTGCCAATTAATTATTTAATTAATTGATATGTAATTGTAATTGTTGCAATACATTGATCAAATTCCAGTTGATATTTGAACTAAAAGAATAATTTTGGCACAAACTTTTTTGCTGGATCTGTAAATAATATTTTTCTTTTGAGCAGAAAATAAAACTCAAGAAAACTCATTTTTTGTGCCAGGATAATTTATTATTTCCAAAAATCTACAAGAATTAAATAAACGTATTGCATTAGAATATGTCTGATCTTAGAATTGAAAACTTTTAAAAACTTTAAATAGATCTAACAATTACAATCTTTAATTGGCAGAATTACTGTTAAGGGCATACATACATTTATATATGAAAAGATGATAATTAATCTGCTCAGATATTCATCATGCAATACTTGAGCGAGTAACGTATAATCTCAATTAAAATTTTAAATAATAATTCTAATTATATATTTTAGACTTTGTTTAATTTTTTACTATTTGCTTTACATAGATATTGCTGTGAAAGGAATAAATAACAAAATAAATATATCTTAAGCTTAGAACCAATGTCAGCTCAGAGTTGAAAGGTATTTACAAATATTTAAACACGAATATTGGGAAGCACCCATTTCAAACTATTAGTAACAATCAAACTAGTTTAGTTAAAGTAATGGCTAATTCCAAGATTAGCACCAAAGTCGTTTCGGCCATTGAGGGGACCACTAATCCATTTGGATGCCGTGCTGCCAAGTCGATGCGGGTATTGCGATCTTGTGATTGCCAGAGGTTGGCACGGGTGCCCAGTTCCAGTTGCTTGCCAAAGCCGGGAATGTTGCTGTGCGTAACACTGGCGCCGAGTCCATTGATGTTGGAATAGTCCACTCCAGCGCCATTGCGATCATATTTGAATCCATTGGCCAACTGATTCTGTGAGGCAAATGCCTTGACATCTATATTATGGACTGCATCGTTATAGAGATTTGCCGTTGCCGTTTGTTGGAAACTATCACGAACTCCTGGAGTATGTGTCTTGGTTAATTCCACACCATTTCCTTGACTGTATTATTAAAGATTTATTAAAGTTTTCATTATTTGCGGCATTAAGCAAACAACTTACTTGTTAAAAGCCAAAGTAGCGCCACTGGTGGCAGGTGCTCCAGATTGTGTATTACCCGCGGCAAAGGCCTGTGCAATCACATTGCTCTCTGGTGTGCCCAGAGCCTTGGTTAATGCGACACGGGCATCGGCACCACCAGCCGGATTCGAGGTAAGTGATCCACCCAATACCTGACGACGCATTCGAACAGCTTGGGAATACTCTGGTTGTGGCATTGCGGTAACACAAATACCCAGCATTCCAATGCATACAATGATGAAAGTGGCGACTGTTTGGCTCATTTTGAATAATTGTTTGTAATGAACTGTTTACTCTTGACTCTGGATGCTGAGTGTTGATGCGGTCATAGAGTCGATAAGGCTTTATAGCAATTGCCATGTTTAGCTGTGTAGCTGAAATTGCTCTCTGTGGTTCATATGTGATTTACATTGGGGAATCTTATCAGCAATGATTTCGAATTTCGATTGAGCAGGTGGTTTAATAGCCCGGTGGTTCACCAGCCCAGCTGCAGGCCTGGCCAATGTAGGAAAACAGGTTTTTGAAAATATCTAAATAAATGTATTAAACACTTGAATTATAACAGATTGCTACAGTAGCTTTCTTATGATGAGTTTAATTATTTCTTCACAGATTTGCCAAAAAATTCAACTCTTTTCTGAAAGATTAACCACATTTTAATATATAAAATAATGAAAAACAAAAGAATTATTTAATTTAAAATTAAAAGAATACTAATCAATTAACATATAAATAATTGTAGGTAAATATCCACGCCTTAGTCTCCGTATTAACCCACAACTTTAAAATTTTTATTAAAATCTAAAATGCAATTATTAAATTGATCCACAATTTTATAAGCTTGAGCAAACATAAACCAAAATTGTTGTAACTTGTCATTTATTTAATAATAAATCATAGTTCATTACATAATGAATTTATCTTGCCGTATGTTTCTTTTATAGTAAGTGAACTAAGAACGTGGGTTTTGGCGACCTTCAAATTAACTTGAAAAATTGATTTAAAAAGCAAAATAAAATTAATAAATAAATAATAATTTCCTAAGTTTAGAGTCCAATGAACTCCCTTGCCTGTTGTTCGCCCACTTCCTTGAAGATCTCAGCTGTTTTCAGGAGCTTGATAAATCGAGGAGTATACTCACTGAACATTTGCTGATCGGCAGCCTCGTTTTCGCTGCTCTTTCTTAACACACCCTGGAGTTGGGCATTGCGCTGGCTTCTCTCCAGGGTATCAGACATTTTTCGCAGATAAATGAGATCCATGAGGAGCTCATCCCTGACAGAGGCAGCTTTATGCTGTTCCTCAAGGGGTAAGTCATCGTATTGTCGCAAGAGTTTCTTGACAATGCGTGACTTTTGCTCGATGTTATTCGCATCCAGGATGTGCATATCCTGATTATAATCATCGGAGAGTAGATTTAGATTGGCTTCACGCTTCTCCCGAGTCTTTTGCTGCTCGGCCATTGTCTTCAATATGATGTCATAGAACTCGACGAGATCGGGTCGCAGGGGTATGCAGGATCTTTGACGCATTTGCGTATCAATAATATCGCTAATGGACTCCATGGTCTTCCTTACCATTTCCTCTGTCTGCTGCAAATGGTCCTCATTGCGATCGTTTCGGATTTGATAAAACGGCTTTGGTCTCTTGTAGACATTCTTACGATTACGCGACAGAACCGATAACAGAGGATCCATGGTGGGATCATTGCTAACCATATCGAACACGGCACGCACGATCTCCTCGGATGCCTTGCCAGTCATTAGCTTGTCAAAACTATCTGAGAAAGACTCACTTTGATCAAAGTTCCGACTGTCAGACGTACTGCTAAAAATAAATATGTGCATTCAGACATAGCCAAGTTGATGATTGGCAACTTACCTTTTGGCCTTATTCGATTTCTTGATCTGATTCTTTTTCTTGTCCGACCTGATACGTTTTTTTAACAAATGCTCTTCATTTTCCTTTGAGCTGTCTTTTTCCTTAGTTTTGAACTTGAATATAGATCTTTCCCTATGCTTGCTCTTACTGTTTTCGTCCTCAGTATCATTTTCTATATCGCTATCTGGATCTTTGTCTACATCTTTATCCCTTTTCATGCCACGTTTAGTCTTTCCTGTATATCGATGCTCATTGCCATTATCTGCCTCGGCCTCATCGACTAGGGCATCTACCAACTCATAGTATGCCTCGGCATTCATTTTCTGATTGCTAGGCTGTACATTTATCGAACCATTACCGAAGAATTGCTTTGACTTTGGATCGCTACACATGTTACCATTCATCGATATCTTTAAGTTGAATGCATCAGGATTGCCACAAGGATTGGTGGAATTGGTAGGATTCGTTGGAGTGGAGGGACTGGTAGGATTGGTAGAGGCGTCAGGACTTATTGTTGTTATTGTTGTTACTGTTGAATCTGTTGGTGTTGTTATAGGAACACATTCGGGATTCATTGTTGTGTTTTCGGGACCAACTCTGGTGGTTGTTGCACAAGGATCAACTGTCACGACTCCATTGCCTACTTTATTCATAAAGGGACCCAAGTAATGATGCTTGCCATAAAAAGGTTTCCCTTGATTGTTATATGAACTTATTGGTTGCTGGTGCTGTTGTTGCTGCTGCTGTAACAACCGAGATTGTTGCTGCGATGGCTGAAGTTGCACAGTTGGTTGCAAGTGCACTGGTGATTGCTGCTGTTGCTCCTGTGGTTGTTGTTGCAGTTGTTGCAGCTGTGCTGCTGGCAACTTTTGTAGCTTAGCCAGCTCATTAAAGAAGTGCGTCAAATTGAAGTTTGATTTTATATTGTTGTTGTTTGTTTCTTGCAGTTGTTGTGGTTGCTGAAATTGATGCTGTTGTGGCTGTCGTAAAGGTTTCGCCAGCAATGGTTGCGGGTGATATTGCAATGATTGCTGAGGCTGTTGTTGCAATGGTTGCATCTGCAACTGTTGTTGCTGCTGTTGTTGAGGATATGCCAAATTGTTGTTGCGCTGGTTAACCATAGGCACTTGATAACGTGAGTTGGAAAATGTGTTGGAATCAATAAGGCCATCTACATGTCCAGTTGCATCTGCCTCATGGAATTGATGACGTGGATAAGGCAGAGAGTCAACATCTTCCACCTCATTGGCATCCACCGTTAAAATACCATTACCCAGAGTACCAAAGGACATACGATTTCCATTATGATCCTCGAAACCATCCAACGATTTGGCAGCATCTTTGCTTGATTCTTCTTGTTGCTCCACAGATCGCTTGCTACGACGTTTTGAGTGTGGCGTCTCCAATGCAGCATGGTTGTTCCTCTGTCGTAGAAATCTCTGCCAAGTCCAGCGTTTGACATTCCGCTTATCGCGTTCCATGCTCGATTGCTGAGAGATCTTATTGGCCATTAATTTGACAACGGCATCAGGAAGCGCCTGGCAACCCGTTGATTTTGTTTCCTCCTCTTTCAGCATGGGTTTATCATCTTTATTCTTCTCCTTTACAGTTTCCGACTTGACTTCACTTAGCGGCTGCTGCTCTTGACCTTGATCCTGTTGTGATTTCAATTCACCAAGTTTTTCCGAACTGATTTCAGTTTCCGACTTGACCTGAGCCTGTCCTTGTGGCATGTTGTCCACCGCCTCGGGCTTGATAATAGTAGATTTGACTGTTTGAATCTCATCACTTGCCCCGTTCTGCAGTTTGTTATCATTTCCAGTTTCTAGCTCCTGATTAGCTTCCTTTTTGACCGTTGGTTCGTCTACCTTGGCCATTAATTCCAGATGCTCCTCAGCTTCGGGCTTCGTATCAGTTTCCAATTTCACTCCATTACTGGAATCTAAAGGCGCTTCAATCTGCTCTAGCTTTGCTTCACTCTCCGTCAGACTCGGATCTGTTTCCGGTTGATCCTTTACAGGATCCGGCTGTCGCTTGAAGCGTTCTGCCTTCTGGTTCAACTTAACATTGGTCTGCACAAGTTCCTGCATATTGGGCAATGTCCGTTGATTAAGAATGTGGAGCTGATCAAACTGTGGCAAGTTATAGTCGTAGCTCTGCGGCGACTCGAGAATATTCATTTCAGGAACATCCAACCTTCCACTAGAACTATCATCGTATGGAGCTAGCATGGGATCCTTTTCATCTTCTGTCTCTTCCTTCTGGAGCTTATGTTGCTGCTGTTGTCGCTCTCTATCCCGTCTAATGTTGCGCTCCCGTTGCATCAACATATCATCCACATAGTGGGCACGTATTTTGTCTGACAAGGCATTGCTGGGCAACGAGGGTCCCATGCCCTTGCGCATCAATCGATTGCTGGTCTTCAGCTTGATCTCGTTCATGGGATTAAAACCTGCACTGGATCTTCGCTTTTGATGACCTTTGGGATATCGCATCTTGCCCACCCGCTCAGCTGCCTCCTGCTCGATCTTGGACAGCTTGTAGTTGGCTTCGTGTGACAGATTGTTGGGATTCATGTGCTTAATCTGGAGACGTGCCAATGTCTGCTCATAGATGCCATCGGGCACGGCATTATTTCCAAATTCTGGCATTTTCTCTACCTTCTCTCTGCCTTCGTTGTTCTCTGTGTGCTCCTTGTGAGCGCGATTGTAATCTTTGTGCTGCTGCTCCATCTCTTGTTTGGCCAGCAGCTGTTGAACATGTTTCAGCTTGATGTCCAGTTCTGTGGCTCCTCCGGTTAACTGTTCAACAGGCTGCTCATTCTCAATCGTGGAAGACAAGGGCTGCATATCATCCATATGATATTCCGCGTACTTCTTCTTCACCTTTCCGATTTCAGTTTGCTCCATCATTTTGCCATAATCGTTGACATAAACCTTCCCTTTGTCTCGGCCAGCAGCACGGGACTGTTTTGCAGGTCGAGCTGCTGCTTGGAAATCGCGAAACCAATCGTCTGCCTCACGTTGCAGGGTCTTATCGTCCTTCTCCTGGACAGCTTCCTTGTCGCCAGCTTGTGCAAAGCTTGCCAGCAGCTCGTCAATGCTGTTGCGTCTATGTCGGAAAAGCTCAGAGTCCTGAACGTTGTCATAGCTTGAGTGTAGTTCATGCAACTGCTCACGTGCCTCATTGACCGCATGATGAAAGCTCTGCAATTTATCACTACCTAAGGGCTTCTCGATATTTGTAGTCAGCGTGTTGGACCCTGTTAACAGCATTAAAGTCCACCAAAGCTGCAGAAAGATCATCCTCAGGTCGTTAAGTAATTTAATTTATTCACGAAATATAAAATATAAATATAAAACAATTTCAATTGGAGTCGCATAACGAATTCAATTGAAAAGTTTAAGCAAACTACCTAGATTGAGTTTTCATTAACTTGGCAACAGGTGTCTGACGCAGCCCCATTGTGGCAACAACTTTTGACAACAACTGATAAGAGTCGAGTCGATTCGAGTTGACTCGAGTTGAGGTGTGTTCGGGCTTCAGCAGAGCTCCCCTTTTTCCCATTGTGGCAAGTTTTCCACGGCGACTTCCGACAGGCGATGCCAACTGTTTAACATGAAATGTTCATTGTTGCCAATACAACACACATATGTGTGTACACACACCACACACACACACACCCTTAGTTGGCGCATTGTTAGCTGCGTTTCCCCATGTAAATCACATTTTTGTTTTATGCCAAAACTTTTGCCCAACAGCGAAAAGTAAACGGGCTATGGAGGCGTATGCGCAACGACAATAACATTTCCTATTTCCGTCTGCCTGTCTGCCTGACTGTGTGTGTGTGTGTGCATGTGTGATTGTGTTATCGTCACTTGGGAATATGTGTGTGTGTTGTCAATGCCAAAGCCAGCACAATGCACGCGCTCGAAATAATTGAAAATAATCAAATGTGCAGCCAACAACAACAACAACAACAACAAAAACAACAACAACAAAAACAAAAACTGCTCCTCCGCACGAAGTTATAGTCAAAACTAATGTAATTAGCGAGCGCATTTGATTAAAAGTTTTTGCGGCTTGACTGAAGCGCCAATTCATTGAACAAAGCTATCTAAATTAAATATACTATTGTCGACACTTACAGTAAACATCCCCTAAGTGGCACTTAAGCAAAAGACAGTCATCATTCAAACTACTTCTTTACAAATTTTAATGAATTTTAACCGCTTTAGTTACGACAGCAAGCTCCCAATTAGGGAACTTTCTAGATTTCTGTACCATTAATTAATAACTGAAGAGTGAACCAATATTTTTTGGTTTTCTTTTTTCCATTGTTCATCTGAAATCAGGAAGTTGGACTGAAAAAATGCACCGACATTTTTTTTTGATTTTCTCTAAAACTTTAAGCGTATCCAAATTTGTTTTTTTTTTCAAGCTCTCTGCAGCAAACTAACATGTCTGGTGTATTATCACTTGGTCAAAAATGATCATAATCATCAACTTATCATATATTACTCATATTACTCATTACACACATTACATTACAGACCAGACTAAACAGACCAAAGGTTTTCAAACTGCAAACTTCATAACTTTGGCTAAACTCAATCAAATTTTTTGCGGAATAATTGTACACTCCAAAATAAATGATTGAAAAAAACTTATTACAAAATTTCTGATAATATTGAAATGCTTTGAAAAAATTTTTATTATTAAGTTTTTAATTTTAAGTTCAACTACGCACTGGCTAAAATCAATTGATGCCACAGAAATTACTCTTAAGGGAAGCAATTAATTATAAAGATGTGTCTTTAATATGCAGATGCCAAATTTTAGAAAGATTACGCTTTACCCTTGACTTAAAGCCAAAGCACCAAATTTTCTAGTTGCCATTCTTGTCAGTTTCTATTTCGTCAACTCGGCAACAGTTTTTGAGTAAATTCTACAGCAATTTTTACTTATGCCTCAATACTTTTGCCTTGTCCAAGAGCTATGGGATAGGGACGGAGCAGGGAAAGAGAAAAAGCTGAGCGACACGACAAAATGAAAAAGGATACGAGTACAGTACACAGGATACTGGACACTACTATGACTGTGGCAGCGCGGGCGTGCATCAAAAAACATGACATGGCACGAGCCATTTCGTTTGTTTTTCTATTCTTACTCACAGCTATCTCATTCTATATTTTTTTCTTTCGATTTTCTCGCTTTGTTTTTTGTTATATTTTTTTTGGGCTGCGTCCAAACATATTTTTTATATTCTTGTGCGCTTTGAGTAAAATATTATGTTACTGCCAACAAAAACTTTTATGCATTGTTGTTGCATTTTCGCTGGCGGCTGTGTGAAAAACAAAAAAAATGGGGAAAAGTGTAAAAAAGGAAAAAAACAAAAAAAAACTTAGTTAAATGCATTTCCATAGTGTTTTGCTTATGCATATTCAAAATGCTTGGGGGCTGCTAACCGCACACAAGCAATTCATTAAGCGCAATAGAAAATAGAAAATTACTGATGCAGAGGAGAAAAAGTGTTTGTCCTCCCCTCTCAGCACCTCAGCAACCGGACAGTTTACGAGCCGCAGACGCAGACAACGGGCAAATGTCGATGGGTTGCATATTTACTACTTTGAAATGTTTCATTTTATTGGTCTCGAAATGAACAAATGGAGCTCAGCGAACATAGCCAACCAACACACACATGTACACAGAGGCTATAATGTTGACTCCAAAAAATTTTGCATAATTTATGAACGTAGCGAAACGGCGGCAACACACGAAGGACTCACAGGACTCAAACAAGGCAGACACAACGCATGGCCAACTGATTTAAATGCAATTGCATTGAAGTATGTTGTCAGTTGCAGGCAGGTCCACAAGGAGAAAAATGAGAATGGGAATGAGAATGCCGAGCACGTGCACAACTGGGAAATTGTTGCATATAAAAAAAAAGAGTATCGAATGTTGCATCCACATTCCAATAGACTCGAATCGAATCGCATTGCATCGAAGACGGTCTTTTGGCCATTTCTTTTCATTTGCTAAAGGTGTTGAGACGTATGTGCTACGTGGACAGGTCAAGAAGTTGTAGCTGTTGCCTGGCCCTGGGCGTCCACAAGTGTCGTCCTTTTTTGGCCAGTTTTGTCTGCCTGCCAAGGCAAACAACCGGTAAATTTAGTGTCTTTTTGTGCATTTCTAAAATGGGTGAATTTATGTGACATGCTGCTCCAATTGATCAAATTAAATAAACATGAGACCTGGCCAACATATACTGAGAACTGACAGCTGCATTGACAAAAAGGTGGCAAAAGCCGAACAAAAAGCCAGCAAATTTCATTTTAAATTGTCAACAGCAAAATGAATATAGATCTTGTCATTCAATTCTTAAAAACGCTTAGGGTTTGCAGAGAAAAAACAATGAGACTGGATGGACAGAGCCGATAAGTTGTTTAGGCAGCTCGAAATTTGACCAGACTAATCAAATATTACTAAGGTAAGTAGAATATTAAGAAACAACTTGGGGAACATCTAAACTCAAATAAATCTGGATAACAACCCTAAGTTAGTTGAGAACTAAATGGTCGGTTCTCACCATAATGTATTTGAGGTTTTAAAAAATTAAAAGTTAATCGACTTAAATGTAACTGTGTAAAACTAAACTGTTCAGAATTAATGTGAAAAGTGCAAAAGTGGAATACCAAAGAAGGTCGGCAATCAATTTGTGCAGCAAGCACTGGCTAATTTCGTATAATTAACTAAATACCAAGTGGCATGCGGCACGTGCCGGCAAGTTCATCCAAAGCCCATAAAGCAATCACATGCACTTGCACAACTATTAAAACTCCCAGCCAAACTTGAAGAGAGTTCCCTTTCCTTTATTTGAACTATTTTTTATTTTTTTTATTTTGATGCTTGTGTTTGTGCCCTGTCAGGCCATTACGACTTGCTACATTTCCTTTTGTGACTTCTTTGGGTCTGTTATTCCTTCTCTCTTGTTTTTTGAGCTTCGTTTGCCCTTACACTTTTGGCAATTTTCCATATGCAACACGCAACAGACGTTTTTATGTTTTGTGTGCGCCGCACATAAAAAAATAAACGAGTAAAAGCGGAGGCCATAGAACCATCATCAACTTTCGGGGCGACAAACCTAGCAAATGGACCAAAGAAAGAAAAAGAAACTAAGCGAGAACCAAGAACCGAGAACTGACCAGAAAAGCAGTCAAGAGTGTGGAAGTCAATTATCGAATTAATTAAGTTGCAAGTGACCTGGCTAGATGGGTGATTTTTTTTTCATCTTTCATGTTCTCTTTTTTTTGGCTTTCATTTTTTAGAGGCGTCATAAATGTAAATGACTTTGAGCCATCGTCAGCTACCCGAAATGGAATTCAAATTGTTTTATATTTGATGCCGAGCTGTTGCTGCTGCTACTCCTGTTGCTGTTGTTGGAACTAAACTGTGCGGCTGGCTGTCTGATTGCAAAATTTGCAATTAATTAAATTACAGCGAAAATGACATTTTTGCTGCATGCAACAGTCGCTTTTTTCGTACGTTACACACGAACAAATTTAATAAACACGATATCCAGGATGGAGCCTGAACCTTCCACTTACTTCCCCTACGCCCACCTGCCAAAATACCCCCTCTGGCTGGCTGGCTGGCTGGCTGATGTAATTGATGCGTTAATCCGCATATTGACAGCGGTTATTGCGGTGGCTTTTGCTGAAATATGCCCAGGGCAACGGATTCAGTGTATCCAGCTCGGACTGTATTGGAATTGGCGCGTTTACGGCCTTTTAAAAGCATTCACGCACTGCATTTTATCCTCTTGGGGATCGACTAAGTAATTTAATTACATTGCGGCAGCAAAATTATTGCAATATGGTTTATTGCATCGAACGCTATGTGATTTTATTGGCTTTACGAGCACATTGCATAGATTAGCTAGACGTACGGAGTGCATTTTTGAAATTCATATTGATACTGCTTTATAGTTTAGGAAATTGATTTTGTTTCATTAATGTCTTAACGAAATTTCGCTTGTCTTTATTGAATTAATATTTTACTAATTTGAAGTTCCTCAGCATAGCAATAGTACATATATGTTCAGCCTAAAAGAAAGCAATATAAATTGTCAACATTTTGTTACGACTACAGACTGTTGTTGGTTGTAAACTGTTGCATACTTGTAGACGGCGCACATTGGGGATTTTCCTCGAATCAGTTTGTAAAAATCATATCTTTAGAACTACTTAAGATATTTTAAAAATGTAAAAAGCATTTAATAGACCTTTATAGTCCTTAAGCTTTAATATGAATGCTCAATCAGGGTGATAGGCCTACAGGGTGCTTCAAGCTTGGCGGTCAAACTAGAAAATTATTTTCTGTATATCGTATAGCTGCCATAGGAACGATTCACGGCATACAATTTAATAGAACCATGTCTTTTTTTAACCTATTTAAGCTCTAGCAGTCGCAGAGGCTCCTAAGGGCAGCTGAAACTTTTTGAATTAGGTAAAAGAATAACCAAACGATATATTTGTAAAACTTAGCTATGGTTGGATAGTAAATTCACCTGGAGAAACATAAGCGAACAGGGACTATTTCTGTATTAAACACATAAAACATAAATCCATAGAAACAAAAATTAGTACCTAAAAATTGTGTGATTTTTTTAACATTTAAAATCGGTTAACTTTGAAAAGGTTTATCTAGTAAACTAATCTGATTTTGCAAAGGGTAGCATATTTGTAAGCGTTACTCAAAACTTCATCGGTGCGTTTGAAATTTTTGATTTTTCAACCTCATTTGTTCTAAGGGCGCCACTGAGCGGAGTTTCGATTTCAGAGATGTAACATGCATTTCATGCATTTGCATCCTCCATGGACAGCAATTTAACGGTGAAGATATGAACGGATATGCGCAACAGTTGCATCCACAAGTTTCTAGTATGTGTGTGTGTGTGTGTGTCAGTATGTGTGTGCGAGTGTAACTCTGCAGTTGTGCGCACTATTTTTCAATTTATTACGCGCACATAACAAAAGTTTATTGCTAAGCTTTAGCAGGGAATGCTCCTGCTAACTGCCAACTGTTCAATGCTCATGGGGAATTTGCCAATGTGACGTGCCAATGTGTGCGTGCCGGGAAAATTAGCCAAAGACAGGCGAGAGAGTCGCAGGTGCTTGGGCTTTGTTAACGGATTTATGCAGCAATAATAAAAAAAATAGAAAAGTTACCAACTCTAAGCAGAGAGCGAGAATGTCGCGCAAGCCAAATTGATTTATGTATGTGGCCAACAACAATAAATCGAAACAATCGAACGATTGTCAGGCTAGATAGTGGTATCCAGTATTTGCCATGTTAACAGAAAAACAAAGTTAAAAACTTTTAATTTTCCAAATGTATTTGGGCAACTTGATGATTTCGTTACGCACATAAAGAACGCAGACCAACTAGAGAGTGCTAAAAAACAGAAACAACATAAACCAGCGAGAAGTGAGAGTGAAAGAAAGGGAGACAGATAGATGGAGAGATGAAAAGTAAGAGAGAGAGAGAGACAGGGAGAAAAGTTAATGCCAAGGCAAACGTAAAAACGGCAAAATTATGACCAAAATGAGAATTTAATCGAAATACGTGAGCGGAAAAATGAAAATTTGACTGCAACTTGGGAACGTCTGCCAACGGGCCAAGTTGCAAGCAGCATAAAATGCCAAGTGCATGCTCATGCAATTTTTATCATGGCCACAAAGCGAATGCAGACGCAACATTCAGCTACAGCTACAGCTACAAATATATAGCTACAACTGCAAACTACGAACAACGAGCTACCAAGATGTTACCTGTTACCTGTTACCTGTTACCTGGTATTTTCCTGCTGCACACCTGACTCCATCTCTTCCTGTTTCTTTCACTCCTTCTACTTACATATCTATAGCTGCGATACCTTGACGGCCGCGTGCTGTGAACACGGTGAACACGATGAACGCGGTGAACAAGGTGTACACGGCCAAGGCAATTGCACAAATTAATGCCACTGGGCGCTGACTGTTGCTTTCCACTGTTCCCATCATCTGCAAACATTCTCAGTTTCCAGTTACCAGCTCCCAGCTTCCAGATCCCAGTTGAAAGCACGTTCTTCATACGCCGAACTGGCCAATGAGTTTGCAACATACAACAGACAGACAATTCTCAAAAGAGTCAAAATCACTAAAATTGTTTATTTTATTATCGAAGTAATACTTTGAACGCAGCAAGTAGAACGCTTAAGATTCTTGCCGAGAGTGTGGCAAGCAAGAGAACAGAATCGTTAAGCTCTGACTAGACGCAACATGTTTCTTTGATATCACTCTCATTCGCAAAAAGAAAAGTTTCTTTTATAATCGTTGTTAATTAAAAACGTGCGATTTATAAATATCTTTATTAAGTATCCTGACTTTGAAAGCCATATACGCATGCTTCAACAAGAACAGCTAATTTGAACCTTTCCTTGGCTCATCGCTATGCATTATTTCTTGCTTAGATAAGTAAACAACATCATTACGTTTCAGAACTAAAACTTTACACTTAATCCATTTCTCGTTATTTCATAAGGTGTACCTTTCTGTGAAAATGAACACTTTCAGTTCCATTTTCTTTTTGTAGATAGCAGGACATTTACATTTTATTACAAATTCATTTACGCGCAACAAACCACAATTACAGATATTTATCAAAAAAAAAACTTGAAAATTAATAACTGCATTTATTTTAAAATGTTAAAATGTACATAGTTTTCAAAAATGCAAAATAATATGGATCGCGTACAGGAGCCGAGAGTCTAAGTTTGGTGTCTCTAGCAGTTATATTTAGTCAAAAAATCAACGTTTTCATACACAGAAGAAAAGAGATAAGTCTACTTCCCTTTGATACTCATTATGTGCTTTCAAAATTATTAATTATTTATTAATAAAATAACACGAATGTACGCATTAGTTTAAAATTTAAACTTTAAATTATCGTTTCACTATTTTGTATACCCTTGCAGAGAGTTTTTATTTAAGTATATATAAATTACTAATTTGTTTCATTTATATATTGTTTTTATTATTTCGGAAGCATTAAAGTCATTATGATCTGCCTGCAATTTTTCGACACTACTGTCCACTTCCTTGGCGATTCTTAACCGATCAATCGATCCGGCAAAGCTATGCAATTGATTCAATCAGTTTGCAAAAAAATAAAGAGTAAAGAGTAAGTTAAGAGTATGAATTGAGTTATGCGAAATGATGCGAATAGAGAAGCCGACTAGTCATTCGACCGATCGACCGACCGTTGAGACTGTTGAGACTGTTGCGACGGCGCGAGACAACAGTCACGTCACGTTTCTGGTATAAAACCTAATGCGAGTCTTGTAATGCAATCAGTCAGTCGCCAGTCGCCAGGTGAAGAGCCAACAGTAAACAAATAAATAAAGAAAGCCATCGTTAAAACGAGATCACAAACAATTCAAGCCGCGTCATAGTCGTGTTCATCCAAGTGTTCCAAGTGCGAAGCCTATTAAGATCAATTCAGAATGTGTGCCCAGAGTCAGCTTAAAGTTATTGGAGTGGTGCTGTTGATAATGTTGGTGGCCTGTCAGGCACGTCCCATGGACCTGTATGATGATGTGAGTGACTTCTTTGACGCCATCTCACTGGACGATGTTGCCAACACAGGACGCAATACGCATCCGGAGCAATTCTGCATGATGCCGGCTCGTAAGGGTGTCTGTCGTGCCCTAATCCCGAGATGGCGATACGATCCGGAGCAGAAAAAATGTGTGGAATTCAAGTTCGGTGGATGTGATGGCAACGAGAACAACTTCCCCAGCTACAAGACCTGTATGGCCACCTGTGAGGGCATGTAGGCGAAAGGGAAATGCGGGGAGTACTGCTGGTCGGCGTTTCCGTTTCCGATTGGCTGGCGTTGCCAAAGGCGCATGCTTTTCTTTCACACGAATAAAAGGCAGCATTTACTTATAAAAAACAAACACCCACACACACAAACAAACACATACACATGTAATCCATTAAGCAACTGTTTTTCAATATTTTTCTTAATATTTATGCAGTTTCTTATTTGTAAGTAATTTCATTTCATTTTCTTTGCTTTAGTCGTTTAAATAGGTGTTCAACACTTTCCTAGTCTCTAAGTTATTGTGATAATAATTCATGATGAAATAAAGTATAAAACATTTTTTTAATAATATATGAACCACTTTTATTACTTGGTTGCTTAGAGTTTTTGTTAACAGTTTAATGGGTTTTCTGTTGATCGTGATTAGGTTTAAATGTGAGTGAGAGGCTCTGCTTGTGATTTCTGTAGCTGAATTTAGAAAAAATTCAACTTATTTTCAGCCATATATTGAAATTCTTAACTCCGGTGTTTTTTTTAACCTCTCTCTAAAAATAATTTCGTTTTAAAGGCTGGGAATATCGGAGAAAATCTAAAACTAAATGTAGGGAAAACAGTATTTTCATTCTTTGGCCCATCATCTTCCGATTTCAACTTCCCCTTTACCTGAGCTATAAAATTGCTTTATTACATCTAACTATGATTAAAGTAGAATTATCTTTGCTTAATTATATTTGTTTAGATTTCAGTTCCATTTTAACTATTTGACTGTTAACTTATGCTATATATAAATCATTTATTCTTAGTTTCTATTGAGCTATTAGAGTACAAATACTCATAGAAATTGCTAGAATTTGCTGTCTTACAATTAAAACTGAATAAATTATTGGTATATTATTTTAAAATTACTATTTAATTGTTATGAATCAAACTGAAATTAGCTCAATGAATCTAAATCTCAATTGGCTGGCGCTATTTTTAAGGCTTCAAGCTGTCTTCGTAGAGATCATTAACAAAGCCTATGTACATTAATCAATGATTGAGTATGCAAATCGAATTGATTGATTTCTAGCAATGCTCGAGGCAAGGCAACACAATGGAGGAGAGTGAGCGAGTCGTAGTGCAACTTTCATAGATTTCACTTGGAAATGGCCCAAGTCGAATGGCACACAGTCATTTCTTGTGACCAAAACAAACCAAGCAAACAAAAAAGTTGGCGAATAGCAAACAATATGATCGTAAGCAAACCAGATCAATAGCTGCAAAGGTCACACGCCAAAGATGACTGGTGATGACTGGAAGCAGTCAATGGATGCCTAGTTGGGTCTAGGTAAACCACTACAAGACGTCAGCGGTAAAAATACATTCAGAGACAAGACAAACAGACTGACGGACGGACGGACGGACAGAGATCTGGTAGTCTACGTAAAACCGGACCGTGACAAGTAAACATAAACAATTGAAAGGTGCGAATTTATGTTAAATCGATTGGCAATAAACATAAAACATAATTTGTCTCTCTATCTTGGCTCAAGTTGAAAAGTCTTTGAAGCGAAACCGAAAGCGAGGGCAAACCTCAGGGCATGGGCAAATAAGTTAGTAGACTTGTTAGCCAAGTCATATACTGCGGGCCAAACGGTCCAATTTGAACCTAATCTGCGGGTCTATTTTTTTCTTTTGTCTTACATGTGAATAGGTATTTGCAACTGTTGGATCAATGACCGTTAGATGGCATGGATATATCTGTGTATAAAGATCAGGTCCAGTTGTAGGCACAGTTTAAAAGATAACCGGGTAAAATGCGGGCTCATAATATGATGAATAATCGCTCATACGAACATGTTTTTCTTACTATGCTCCTATTTCTTTTTTTTTTACCTTTTTTTCGCCAATATTTATGTCATAATATTGTTGTTGGCTTTATTAATTCACAATGAGGCGGACTTTGCACAATAATTTGTAATTTAGTACTGCCAAAAAAGGGGCGGCAGGCGGTGTTAAGAGAGTGCCCGCATAAATTGCTTGCCACTCACAAAAATATGTAGTACTTGCTCTCATGTATTTTTGGTCTGCTCACGTTTTCAGTCCAGTCGGTTCCGAGCCCAACTCCAAATCCAATCAAGCTCAAGCTTAACTCACATTGATTTCAGTCATTTTATTGCTGTTGTTGTTGTTGTTGTCTCTCTCATGATTTTTCGCTTGGCGCATGCGCAACTTTGTTTTTTGTGTAAGTTTTCGCAATTGTTGGTTGCGAACTTGGCTAAGCGGATTCTATCAAATTCTAGAAAATTCTACGCGAAGAATTGGCCAAGAATTTAACAATTGCCAGTTGGTTGTTGTTGTGGCCAATTGCCAATTTGAAATTGGCAAAAACAAATGGCTTTAGCAAAATGCGGGCGGCAGAAGTCAATAAACTGTTTTAACCTGCATATCGGCCAACAACATTAGCAACAACAACAACAACATCAATTGCAGGCATGCTAGAAATTTGAAAATACATTTTGTTGTGTGTAGAAAAATTAATTAAAATGCATTAAGCGTACCACAACAACAACAACAACAACAATGCGTATGAAAATTCACAATAACAAATTTTCCGCGTTGTACAGCAACAACAACAACAGCAACACAAACAACAAACTACTAATGAACATCAAATAAATTTTGTTAAATGTTTGATTTTTTGTTAGTTAATTTTTTGTGTTTTTGCTTTTGCCTTTGCAGTTGCACTTTATTTATTGAAAGCACGTAGCTCGCACAAAACTGCAAAAATGCAACAAATAAATAAACAACAACAACTAAAGTCAGCCGACCACAAAGAGCCCCGCCCCCTGCGGGTTTGTGTCTATGTTAAAAGTGACGACCACAACATCAACGACAAAAGTCAACGAACTTTTTACTTTGGCAGTAAAAGTCCCTTTTAATACCCTAACAATAGTGTAACATACATGTAAAAAGAAAAATGGATCGAAAAGAAGAAAATTAATTTCCATTTTAAATGGTATATCTTTGCATAGTTGAAAGTTACAAATCCTTAGAGATTTGTATGACCGTTACTTTTCCGACTGAAGTAATATATTTAAAATTACAACAAAATTATAAATTATTGCAAAATTTGATGGAATAAATATATTTATTGAAAATATATTTATCGCCTTTTTATTAATTTTTAAAATGATTACGGAAGCACTGAATATTGATTCAACATTGCTTTTGAATTATCAAAACTTGTATAACATGCCTGATGAAAACTTTTCCAAATTAAAATTAAAGATGAGATAATTTTGAGTGAGACTTTACATAAATAAATAAGAATGATCACCCAGAAAATTAAGACAGCATGCAGATGTCTTATTGCAATATATTATTTAATTGAAATGTTGCGAGATAATTATTATTATCTATAAACAGAGTCACATTTATCGTATTTAGGACGTTATTTTGTTTCTATATAACGAAAGCGTATTTATTATTCGACATTCCGAAGTAGGGGCCATCTTCTTGCTGTGTTGTTTATATTGCCGTTGATATTGGGAAAATACTTACATGACGAATGCATCGTAATTTTTAGTGTTGTTGTTGTTGATACAGCTGATAATGTAAATATGCATAAGGGAGCGTAAATAGGCATTAACTCTATTGGAGGTAATTTCCTGTCTGTTCAAGTGCCCCATCAATGCTTTGAAGCAGCTGTACTCATATCTAGTTGCTAGATAGATAGGAAATTACCTTTTGGGAATAACAATTCCAAAAAGATAAGCTTATCTTAAGGCAAATAGAAAATGAGAAGAATGGAAAAATACTGTGAAACTTCATCAACTTTAGTTAATATTTAATTTATCGATCTTTTCGAATTGCTAAATACAATAATATAATTATTATAACTAACATACACAATGTAAATATATATGTATATATTCAATAATTTTAAATTTGTAATTTAATTTATTTATCTTTTATATATATGTTTATGTCGTTTTGCTGTCTTTGTTGATTAGTACATTCGTTATCGGAACTTTATGTTCCTCAACTATCTGAACTGTTATTTAGCGGTAGCAAAATATGTATTTTATATAATTTTTGTTTTTATTGTTTTCTTTAATGCTCTGCAGCCTAGTTCTATGTATTATCAATAGTTCAATGGGGAGGATACTTTAACGTCAACGTTTTTGTATTGTATCTCATATATTTGACCATTTGGCTTGAATTCTAATGGATTAGAAAATCGGAGCGAGCCAGGCTCCCTCTTGCATAGCTGGGATTACACATAATTGGTTAGGACATAGACTAAGAAGCAAATGAAAGCGGAGCGAAGATTGTGTAAGTAATAGGGGTAGAGGGGCGATAAAAGAACGGAGAGTGAGCTTATATTAGCAGGCAATATCCGTGGTGACACTCTTAATGCTCTCGGAGCTGAAATGTACACAGCCGTATTTACAGACCAGCGTCCACACGTATGGAATGAAGAACTCCTCGGGTGCATCCTCCTCGACATATTTAAACTTCAGATCCGGAAATTTCTGAACAATAAATCAATTATTTACAATTGATTCTTTTTAATATATGAATTATACTTACTCTTAGGCGATCACTGGACCATTGGCTGGCACCTTTCGATATCACCTCGAGCACTTCATTGACACCCAGTTCGCCACGTTGCTCTTGCACACGCTGCAGACGTGATGAGAAGAATCCAACCACCTGCCAATAGATGTATGTTAGCAATGATACAAATAAAAGTACACAGATATTCTCACCATATCAATATTCTGTATGACATCCTGGAACGCATGATGGCTGCGGAAGCCCTCAAAGACACTGCGCTTGTAGAGTAGCGTGTAGACGAGATTGGGACAGTAGACAAGCTGATTTGTAAGGCAGGAGTTTAAGATTTCCAATACCATGCGCAGCACTTCCTCCAGCACACTCAAATCCTGCATCATGTCCTCGGGCGTTGTTGATACATTAACAAAGACAGCGCTATCTGCCGGCTCCTTGAGCTGTGCATCCAAACGCGTATGCTTGCGGGCCAGCGTCTCAAATAGCGACACCAAACGCTGTGCCACATACGGATGCAGTGATCGGAAGTGACCGGACATGTTGGCCAAAGCGGCCAGGCAATTGGTGTGCAAGTACTTGTCCCGCATCTTCAGCATGTTGTACTGAATCGTGCGGATGACGATCAGAATCAGTATGCCTCCTAGCGATATCTCTGAAATGGTGCGCTCCGTGTACCAACTGATGTTCTTCAGCAACTGCAATAAGAAAATAAGGAAACTTAGTCACAGTCTAAGTAATGCCTTAGTAATGACTTACAATAGTGTGCACGTTCTTATTGAATCCCTCGTCCTCGCTAAGAATAAGCAGGACAATTAGCGACATGTAAATGTGATGTGAATTGCTGTCTGGAGCGTTGTATAACGTCTGTAGTATGGGTATCACCAGCTGCTCGAGGTCCTGCTGCTGCATGACAAACCTGTAGAAGCGTTCATTGCGATGCAACAGCAAATAGAGCAGCAGCGTTGCCTGATCAATGGTCACAATACGACACAATGTTTCATACACTGCTGAAAAGTCAATTTGAAAGGAAACTGTACCGCTGCCCTGCTTCGGCGAATCCTTAGAGTCGGCGCAGCCAAACAAGCTCGTGCGATAGGCATTGTCCTGGGCGGTACAATGATTGGTAAGTATCAATATTAGCAACAGACTCTGATTAGCCAAAGGATAGTGCGTTCGAAATTGCTGGGACAATTCTCCGCCGGTGGCATTGGTTGACTTGAGGACATCCTGCTGCTTGCGAAATGTTAATATGGACAGCAGCGATTCGGCGATGCCAAAGACAAAGGAACCGGCTGAGCTGGAGCCGAACATAGTGTGTGGCACCTCAACCATGCGTGCCACAAAATGCAACAGCGCTGACATTAGCACATTTGCGTGCTGACACTTGTAGATAGTGCGAAAGACAATGGATTTATCTGTGGGCTGCTGCTGCTGAGCAAACAGATGCACTGCCAACAATGTGATTAGCGTATTAACCGATTCCAGATGCAGATGATAGGTAAACTCCTTCACGGGTATAACGACTATCAGGTTCACTAAAGCATCGATGAAGGTCTCAAACTTGGCCCCATCGACAATAATTGGTGCCAGTGCTGCATGCTCCGTAGCCTCAATTGCAATGGTAGCACTATCCTGATGCTGTTGCTGCTCCTCAGCGGACTGTAAAAGCTCAGCGCTGGGCATGGCCTCAAAGTGCTGGAGCAGCTGAAACTCAGAGCCCGTTTCATTGATATACTTGATTAGTGTGCGTATGATAAATAGCGCATTAAACGTTTGCCACACATGCATGTTGCTCTCCTGATCGGACAGCGACAGCAGCTCCGTGGCCTTCTCCAGAAACACGGTGACCAGCGAGCCAAAGTTGCCCGTCTTCAGATTGTTGCCAATAAACGATTGACATAACGTTTCCAGTCGAGAGTCCAGACTCAGCTGATCCTGACTGCAATGCAAGGAATCGTTTTGTTTTGGCTGTCTTATTTAACGAGTGGTTAATGTTGTTGCTGTTACCTGTTCTCTGGCATCACAATGTTGTAGTTGAGCAGGCCATTCCAATAGACCTCATCGTCGTGAGCTATGTGCTGGCGTCCCACAAACCGCAAAAGAATATCATTTGACGCCAAGTCGGCATTTCTGCTGACGTTTATTCCCATATTTTTGGTTTCTGCTCTTACTCCTATCTACTGCTGCTGCTGCTCTCCTATTTGTTTACAGATGCCTAGCGCATTTGATGCTCCTTGCCAGGGCTTTTGGCCTATTTTCAATTTACAAATAATAACAATTCTACGAGTTGGCACTAGGCACGTCACCCATTTATTTGTGTGTTTTTTTTTCGTATTGTTTTTAAGCCCCAAACGATCGTTGTGCAGCACTACACTAATTGCTATAAATATCGATAACGAATTATCGTTAGATATCCCGAAAAATTTCCCGATATGTCGATATTTCCCAGCACTAAAGTCGTGCTATAAATGTCCTCTACAATTGGTTTAAAGCACTGTAGCGCGCGTTTATTTTGGATTTAAATAAAAACAATATAATTATAAACTTGATAATATAAAACGGATAACATATTCTCAAAATTCTTAAAAATTCACCAAAACTATAAAATTGTTAACTTTTTTTGGAATGTTATGCTACGCCAGCTCCGGCAGAAAATTATGATGCACCCGGAAAAGTGCAAGATTAAAAATTTGCCTTATTTTGTGCCCGGCCTACACAGAATAATAACAATTCAATTAAATTATTAGCAGCTCTCAAATTAAAACCATACATTTCTGAAATATTTAAGTGTATGTACTTCGGATTCGTTACCAAAAATAAGATAAACAGCAAAGTAGAGCATATTTGTGCACAGACCTTTAAAACTAAATCCAGACTCAATTCCGTCTGAATTCATACATTTTAATGCGTAACTCCTGGCCCAAGCAGGATCTGAGAGATACCTGTGCTCTGTATACAACCACTTCAGCTGCCTACAGTAATCTGCTCCAAAAAAATCCACTTGTCATCCAACAATGGTATGGACTAAAACATGCCCCAGAAGATCTTATAGAAAGGCACGAAAACTTCTTACCGGAGTGTTAAGTAAATAAAAGTAATTAATACACATACAAATATCGCAGTTATGTTAGCTAATATTTGGTAGTAATTATGGCGGTCTTTACTTATGTTGTCATATTAATAGATTAGTAGAAGCAACTCTTATATTAAATTGAACTATAAATTAGTATGAGTGAAACTGTATGATAATGGTGATCAATGACTTGGTACAAGGTGATTTTAGTAAAGTAATTTACTAAAGTAAATTCACCTTGATTTGGTCTATTTTTAAATAAAAAAAATAATAATAATAAATAGATAATTTTGATAATAAATCGGTTTATTTGAATATTGAACTAAAACTAATACAAATGTTGGATACTTTCGCCCATTATTGCAGACCATAATTTGGCAACTGTTTATCCTGCTATTTTTATTATTACAATTCTTTACTTAGTCGTTTCATTTGGGGTTTCTTTAAATTTAGAATTTAACTAAAGATCTATATGTATATAATAGGACTTGTTTACACAAACATACTTGTACATAGAATATATAGGGATTCTATAGGATGTTCATCAACAAAATCATTGCAACAATTTTAAACTTCATCATCCTCTCGATCATCATCATTAGTACACAATTAACTATCACAATTGTTATTCCTTTTTGTTGGCGATGCATTCGTGTGTGTTTCTTTTTTTTGCAGTGTGTGTGAGTGTGAGGAACAAGTAATTATATACATATTCTTATCCATCCATCTCAAAAAATATATAATATGTATTTTGTTTAAAAAATAAATGTCGCCATGTCGCTGAAGGGTGTGTGTATGTGTGTGTGTGAATTTTGGCTGATGACTTAAACATAAACAAATATACACTACGATGAGAATGAGAACTGAGGGTATATGGCGACTAACAACAGGACATGGCTACAGATAACTCCCTAATTGGTATTCCTCATTTGGCTTAAAGCTTGCGAAGGGCATTGTGTTTGTTGTGCTTCTTGGCCAGCAGCTGCTTCAGGCTGAACGAGGAGAGTGCAATGCCAAATAGGGCCAACATCGTGGCCGACCGGGTTACCACACGGTTGGGCGACGAGGAGTTGGTGGTGAACGCATGACTGCTGTGTGTCGAGGCCTGCGCGGACAGCGGAGAAGCCTGCAAGAGAAACAAAAATTAGTCATCTTATTTAATGCAAGTGAAACAGAAAAAAAGATTATAAATGGACATATTAAATAAAGCCTCAGATAAACGTAATAATGATCTTTTCTATTTTTAAAATGTCAAACAAACAAGTTGGACAATTGCCTAAAATTTCAGCCGGTTTCTAGTATCTCTACTACGCAGCATTTATTTTTCTTTACCCGTTGGCAACGAGCGACGAAAGTTCACGTCTTTCCCAATCCGACGACAACTGATTATTCCACATGTTCCCACGTTCATTGAACTGATTAAACAAATAATCAACGAAAGAGTATTTGACATGCCACTGAACTTGTAACACCTGTTGATAATACACCCGTAATATAAATAATGAAATACTATTAACCGCCCCAAGCAACGCGGTTTTTGGTCTAGACCTCGACTGTACTTGTTGATATTGTCGCAATTAGATCTTTTCCTTTTTGTATTTCTCAATGAAACTTATCAAAGACGCAAAACTCTGGAAGCGCGTGGCATGTGACGTCAGCATTGCACAGTGGCTAAGTGGTTAAGGTGTACTGGGTCAAGTTTGCATTTGGGAGGACAAAATTATCTTGACAAACTATCCCTTGTTTTCTAATTTTATTTCTTATTTTATTGTTCAAAATAACTTTACATAAATTTACTTAAAGACAACTCTATATTGTATTGAACTTTTTTTTAATTAAAACATATTTAATAGAAGACCATTTAAATTGGATCATAAGAATTTTAAGAACATTTTTGATAGCTTTTTATAAAAAAAAATAGATGGTGTTAACTTTAAAGCTGATAAAAAGTATGTCTTCCTTAAACAATTGAAGTCTTTTCAAAGCCTAAGAAAATTTGGCAATGAGTGTAATTATAGAATTTTAAAAATATAATAGCCTCTGGGCTAATACCATAATTACAAAAATTCATGAAATATATAATACTCTCCAAAAACACTTTGTATATAAGTTCGCAATTGTTTCTTTAAAGTTTAAACTAATTAGCAAATGCCAATATGCACAAATAATGCTAAATATATGAGTATTTGAATATTTAGTTAAACGATTTGTTTCTTTTGTTTGGCAACGCAAAACACATTATATTGCAAATTATTTTTAGAATTGCCGGCGCCGCTGTGCTTCGATTGTTGTGCGGAAAACAAGTTTTCTGACATTTGTTTGCATTTCATAGAACTTCTGTACCACTGTGTGCACAGCTGACATTGCCCATAATTACTTTATCAGTTGTAGATGTAGTTGTAACTCTCACTGCGTTGCAACTTGAGACGTCGCCTTGTGACGCACTTGGCTTGACCCGCTTTCCTCATTACTTTTCGCAGGCTTCCGAGCATTTCTTGAGTCTCTATCTCTGGTCATTGCTCATCATGCGCTGGACGCGTGTCCCGCATAAACAAATAGCGACCGTTAAACAGCAAAAAATCCAATGTTTATAAATAAATCGACTTGTTTGCAAAATTTTGTCACACACATACACAAATGCATATTTTGATACGCAGTTTTATTTGGCTCAACAAAAATAATCCAAAATGCTTTTTGTTTTGTGCATAGCGTTTGCTTTGCTTCCTGCTATGATTCTGTTTTCACTTCCTTCTTTTGTCTGGCCTCAAGGGTCTGCAGCAACTGCAGCACCAGCTGAGTACGAGGTTGTCCTCCATTTGATCCAGTGGAAACGGCCAGTTTTCTACGTTCTTGCTTTACAGCTTTACGTGTTTCCTCTTGTTGCTTCAGTACATCCAGAAATGAGGATAGACTGGCGACTTGTTGTTGAGGAGGTAACGGCATTTGCACCTTTGTTTGCTGCCGCAGCAACGTGGAGGCCTTTTTGGGAGCCTTAATGAGACTTGGTTGTGGCGTCTGGTTAGTTTTTGGTATGTCTTTCTGACTGTTTTGTTCTTGAATAGAGAATTTATATTCAATGTTGCCAGCACTGTGGCCTGTTGCCATGACAAGCGATTGCTTTGTTTCCTCTGGATTTTTTGAAACCATCAAGCTGGACTCAGACTTTTGTAGGCAACTGTCGCTAAGTAAATTCGAAATACTAGGAGACTCCGTTTTCAAAATAGGCATACTAAAGATTGCAGTTGGTGGTGTTGCAGTTGTTGCTGTAGATGTTGTTGTTGTAGATAAGAGTTTATCGTTGTTGGATAACGTTTTGGGCGGCGACCGGAATGGAATGCTCTTTGGACTGATGCAAGGCTTCTGCTCACATGATTGTACTTCAATTGTGTTATTAGGCAGGCTCTCAATTTGGCATGCAACGCTGTCTGCAGGCTCGAAGCTTGTCGCACTTAGATCCGGCATGGAGCATAGTTTCGTTTCAGGCTCTTCGGCTTCCGATCCCAACTGTTCAAGCAGCTGCTTAATAAAATCATCATCATCATCCGCATTTGTGGCTACTTCTTGGCCAGATGTTGCCTGGTCGCAATCGGAATCAAGTTCCTCATAGTTGTGTGGCCAAAAACAGTAGCGAGATTCGCACTTGAGCAGCTGCTCCTCGAAATTTATTTGAAAATATCGCAATTTGTGGTTTAAGCCCTGACTCAGGCATATTTCACAGGCACAGCCTGGCTTCAATTTCTCCATTTAATTTTTTTGTGTGTTTAGGTTCTTTTTTTATAAACGTGTTTGGGAAATTTCTACTGTGCGTAATTTCCCCTTAATTTGCATATACTTTGCACATGCCAATATTTTGTGTCGGTTGTCTTTACTTATCGAATGCTCACCTGACCGAAGGTTAAACGAAATGCATATAGTCCGATATTAGTTGTTTTCATGGTCCGATCAATCAATTTTTATCTGCAATATAAACAAATTTCAATTTTAGCACAGGCCAGCTTACATAATACGAAATTGATTTTTCTTTTTTTTCCTCATTCCAAATGTCAGTGTGAAAGTCGTCGACATTTGCTTATCACTTACATTGTATTTGTGAGTGAAGTGGATGTGATGATCTCTGAACACGTCTTTTCTATTATGCAGTTCCGAGCGTTCTGCGCTGAGATTAATTTAATGCATTTAATAAATAAAAAGCAAAAAAATTCTCTGGCGAGCGTTCCTCACCATCTGACAGGGCTGCAAAAGGAAAGAACTAGCGCTGCAATCGTGCTCGTGTAAGATTAATAAAGCACGAAATATCAATATATTATACTAGAGTGAACTAATCTTATTTATTTTAACCACATATAACGTATTTTAATTAATTTGAATTAATCTTAATTTTATTAAAATTATTGTCGATTTTTGTAGCACGCCACTACTTTTATATATATAACGTTTTTTGAGTTCGTGCTTGCAAAATATTTACACGCCCCGCCCATCTCTAACAGAACCTGTCACAGTCACACCATGCTTGATAATTTGCGAGATCTGGCAGCACTTTCAATTTGTTTACATTTCGTATGTAGTGTAGAGAAGTGCTGTAAAAAATATTTAGTTTTTGAGAAAAGTAGACTTTGCTTAATTTATCTTGAACAAAACTATAACTTTGGTCGGTAAATCAAATTGAGCATTCATTTATTTCGAACTGCCATGTAAAAGACATTCATTTATTTTGATTGTAAAAACAGAACACGGTTACCAACACTTTACTTTTTTCAGTCGGTGATTCGTTGCAAATCCATTTCATAATACGAGCGTGTGCGTTCATTGTTCACATTTTGTTGCAATAATAAATAAAATGGTTCTTTCTGAGGGAGTCAAGGAGCGTCTTGGAGTGGTTGTGGATATTGTGCAGACCACATTCCACTGGGGTTTTGTGCCAATGGTCCTTTATTTAGGTGAGTATTTATAGCACGTGTGGAAAGAAGAAGCACTTGTGCAAATTGTTATCTATTGATTTTGTATTTACAATCGTGCTTTACATTTTCAGGGTTCTCCAAAGGTGCGGAGCCTGGCATGCCACCACTTTCACTTCTGAGCCTCCTATGGCAATAGATATAATTCATACCAAGTATGATTGCGAGTGGCGACGTCCTTATAATTAAATTAACTAAATGTTATTGTTGATTACCAGGCATTTTCATAGCACTAGTACCTTAAGAAAGCTAGCGGAAATAAATTTCTGTTAAACCAACTAAAAGCGCCTTTATAATATTGCATTTGGCTACAATTTGTTTATAATAATATATGACATATAGACAAGGACGTAGTTTGTTTTTCGTTCATTATTTGTTGTTTCCAAAGATCTTTTATATTTCCAAATAAAATTGGATGCAACGAAAATAATAATATCGCCCAAAAGCATCGAAAGCGATACTATCGTGTGCAAAACATATCGTGCAAAAATTCATCATCACGAAAAAGTATCTATCGATATATCAATATGTTTTCGACAACCCTAACGAAACGACACAACTCTGAAATTCACAGACGGGTTTTCCGCTGATTTCGTTAAACAAAATTGCATATATAACAAATAAATAACACAAATTAATGCAAACACAACAGTGCACAATACAATTCAAGGTGCCGGGCACAATTGTAAATAATATTTAGTGGAAAAACAAGCCGTGCAAGTGCCAAACTCACGTGATGAAAATACGGCTGAAAAGTTATCCGTAAAGTGGGAGGGGAATGAGTTTTTCTAATTGGATTGAGAGAAGTGAACGAATTTTGCACATTTTTTTGTGCATTCAATTGTAAAAATATGCGTGCCAAGTGCACTAAATGCCAAATGGCCAAAAAAAAGTTTACGCTTATTATTAACTCGCTAAACGAATGTTCAAACAAAATGTAAGCTCGTTCCGGCTCAAGCAGAGCGCGAGTTTCGAGTCCTACACAATAAATGCGCAATATAAAGCAAATTAGTTGCCGTCTGCAGTCAACGTCGACGGTGTCTCCTCCTTTGCATAGTTTTGTTTGTGTCGTCGTCAACAAGGAGTAAAAATAATTTTGTTGCCCCCACACAGACTTTGAGCTGACGCGCTTGAGTGTGTGTGCGTGCGTGTGTGTGTGTGTGTGCGGAAAACAAAAGAAAAATCGACAATAACGAAAACAAAAACATGTCGAACGGGCAGCGATTATCAAAAAGAAAAACAATTAAAATGTGGCTCTTGCTTAAGCTGCTCTGCCTGCTAGTGCTGCTTGACGTAAGCTGCGGTAAGTTAGTGCTAAACCAACACTGGTTGGTAAGGATGTGGGGGAAAGCCCGCTCACCACACTCCTTACTGTTGCAGTTGGGTGTGAAACTAACCTAAATTCTTATTTGATTTTTATTACACCATGCAGCCTCACCAATTGAAATTGTTGTTCATACCCCAAGTGAAGCTACAAAAACTGGCCACAAAGTCTTGCCAGAGGGAACAGCAGCAGCAACAACAACGAGAAAAACAATAAGAACAGTAGCAGAAGCAACAACAACAAATGAAACAGCTGGTGCTTATCTAATAAAAGCTGATAACAGCGACCATGGCAACAACAACGACAACACAAGCAGCGCAGTTCCAATCCTATTGCCAGCAGCAGCAAATGAATCCATTGCTGCCACACAGCTGCAAATGTCGATGCCCACTTACGCACCGCTGCACAACAAGAAGCACGAAAGTAAGTCCGAAATAAAAGCCGCCAAATCAGAGACCAGACATCAGACACAAGACACCAGACAACAGACATCAGATACTTACTACCAGACGAAACGAGCTGAAAAGCGGCTCGCGTGACTTTAACACCTCAAAGAGCAGCTCAAAAGCTTGTTGGAGTTTAAAAACCGTTCCGTCTGGCCTCTGTCTCCGTTTCTGTCTCACCTCATTCCCTTGTCTCGTCTCGTCTCGTGTTGTGACGTCAGCGAGTGTTGTTGTTGATGTCAATGTGCTGCAGTTCTCATACCCACACTGGCTGACTGACTGACTGACTGCAGCAGACACTGCCACTTCAGCCACCCCCTCATTTTGCATGCACTTGTGCCTATAGCGACAACAACAACAACAACAACAACTCAACTGCAAATGCAACTGCAACGGCAGCAAAACAACAAAACTGGCGCGTAAAGTCAGCAGCGACGTCAACGTCAACGTTAACGTCAACGACGACGTCGACGTCGACTTCGTCTGGGTTCTTTCTTTATGCTTTCCGCTTTGCACTTGTCTTCTCGTCTGTGTCTCCGCTTTGTTGTTATTATGCTAAATGCCTTTTGTTTTTGCATTGTACGAGAAACTTGAGCCCACCACCTACTCTTTCTCCCCCTACCCCTTTTTATCTTCCCCTCTCTTTGCTTTGAATGTCAGCGATCGCTGAAGAAGACCGAATTATGATTAATGAAACTCAAAATAGGGCTGAGACTTGCTAATTGGCCCAAAGCGGCACATGCCAGCAGCTTAAAGATCGCACTGATAACTCTTGAAACTAATTAAGAACAGCAAACTAATTGCTATTAGTTTCATTTTGACGCTTAGTTTCTGCAACATCAGATATCCAATGAAAATGATTACACATTTGATTATGATCGGTGAAGGATTTGTATATTATGTTTAATAGAATAAATAAATGATTTGTTGCCCCAGGAAATGCTAAAATGATTAGCGCTCCTGTGAATTTCGGTTATATTGGTTTGGTTTGGGTTATTATCTCAATCCCTTGGAACCAAAAATAGGAATTCATTAAACCGAAATTATCGATTATAATAATTATTTATATATTTGTAATTAAGTAATAATAACTGGTAGCCGAAATGGAATCCGATTTTAGATTTGGTTTGGTTAACTGATGGCAAATCACATGACTATAGCCTTACAACTGCTCTTAAGATAGTTTTTATTCTTCGATTTGTAGACGAAATTGGGAACAAACAGGTTCTGCGTATAGTGTTTAAGTACATTACACATTAAGTATTTAATGTCTACATTTTATAGTTGCTGAGTTTCACGCGTTTATAGAGACGGACAGATATTTATACCACATTATACCCCATTTTTTGACAATTTTTTCTTCTCAGAATATAAAAAAACAGAAAACTAAAAATTTATATTCGTCACACGAAAGAATTAATAATTTTGTAGAACCATGTGTTCAATTAGTGTACTTAGATATTAGCCAAAATTGGTAAGGATGTAAAAGACAATACAAAATGAACACTTTGTGAGATTCGCTGAGAATTTAAAAAACATGACAAAGTTCTTTATACTAAACTTTTGACCAATCGTTCCTATGCCAGCTGTTTGATATGGTTGTCAAATTTTACCAAATCTGTGACAGCTGCATACATTATAAAGTTGTCCGATGGGGCCGGTTCCATATGTATGAGCGCAGCTCAAAGGATTTTCATCAACTTTAATAACTAAAAAACTAGGATGCATAGCACAGACGGAACCTAATCAAGAGGTGCTTTTTTTTAAAGAGTTGCACATATCTGGCTATAATAAACAGATAATTTTAAGGTGAATTAGTTAATTATGAAAAGTAGGAGAACGTTTTTATAGAATGTAAATTATACTTATATTGATATTTATCAAGTTTAATCAGGCTAAGTTCTAGACAGTACGTTATCTAAAATTGGAGGTGTCTTTTCTTTTCAATTTTGTAATCAATTTTCTTTTACTTTCCTATAGAAATGATCAAATGCCATTGTGATATATGCAAGGAAACGAACCACATATGCGAAACGGATGGATATTGTTTCACTTCGGTGGAAAAGGATAAGGATAACAAGATAATTTTCAGTTTTCGGTAAGTTGGAGATATTTTTTTATAGGTAAAAACAATGACAATCCGTGTGTGCGAATTCGTTGCGTAGCTGCCTGAATATGTCGCAGAGTTTCCCGCCGGGACGTTTCATTTGGTGTAACGATGGTCGCCATGGCGGACCGACAGCACGTCCAGCCGCACTTCGTGGCGGACATGCCTGTTGCAAAGATCGTGACTTTTGCAATCGATATCTGCGTCCCGTTATCAAGTACTATGCGCCGTCCATGGATAAAACCACAATTGGTGGCCAGGTGCCATCAGTTATCTACGAAGGTGCGCTATGAAGTGCACGTCTTTTGTCCATCCCATCCTATATTCTCCTCAACTACTCCCTCTACCTAACCTGCCATCATTCAAGAAACAAACGCACGTCGTTCAAGTTGCTTTGTTCCCGTTTGTTCGTTCTTTGAACTTGTTCCTCTATTTCTACCATGCTCGTTCGTTAAGTTCGAACTGAAAGTTCGACTTGAAGCTAACCTTTAAAAACCAAAATAATAAATAAATAATTTAATTAAATGCAGCGCACAATACTAAAAACCTTCAACAGCAACAACAACAACAACAACAATATCTGCAGCAACAGCAACTACATATATTAAGAGCGAGCAAAGCTCCTGGCAACAAATTTGTTTTTATTTCGTTTCTGTTTTGATTGCTACTAACCAGACTGAGTGTCAAATTATCAACTGGCCGAAAGACAGACAACAACAACAACAAAAGCAGCAACAAGAGCAATAAACTTTACTAATTTGAATTCTCTCTTTCTCTCTCTGTTTACTGTCTTTTATCTTAACGCTCGTGTACACCCGACAAATGAAACCAAATCAATATCAAATGCCACCCGCGCTCTCTTCTTTGCTGTGCTGCACATTCTCTTACTCTCTCTGAACATTCTCTTCTCTCGCTCGCTCGTTCGTCGTTGCTCTCTTTTTTAATATAACGCACACACACACAAACACACACACCTGAACACACACATTCTCATACTTAATTGTATTGGTCTATTACGCTGTACAGTTGCCTCTATAAGACTTACGAGCTGCATCGCGAGCCTCTGGAATGCCTCTCCAGTCGCAGTAAATTCAATTCGTATAGAATTAAATGTTGTAGTACGGATTTCTGCAATAAGGAAGAGCTTATGAAAACCATATTTGAACCAGGTACAGCAAATATAAATAAAAAAAAAAAAAAAAAAACAAAATAACAAAAACAACAAAAATACAAAACTATAGCAACAAGATAAACGAATATTTTCTCTCTACTTAAAAAGCTTTTTGGTTTTGCACTCTTTATTTGTAACCTATGCTAATTATGCACAACAACAACAACCACAAAACAAACAACAATTTTTACACTTTATGCACAACACAATATTAATAATAATAATAATAATTATTTTTATTCGGTTTGCACAACAATTTAGTAGTCGACTTATTATTGATTTGAAATATTTTATATATTTTTTCTATTTACTTTTCTATTTGCACTTTGCTTTTGATCGTTCTCCGACTTTAAGATTTCTTTTCTTTTGATCTTTTGCACGTTATCCGCCTTGCCGCCTGTTTCTCTGCTCTGCCTTTCACTATATAAATATATTTTCACTATTTGAAATGCACACCAACAACAACTACAAAAACAACACCTACACCTAGTATATAGTATTGTATTAAAAGTATCCTTATGGATGCTTATCAATTTCTTGCATGCCACTTGAAGTTTTCAACTTTTCGCTTATGAAATGAAAACTTTAAAATGTTGTAAGTAGAGTTATATATTGTCGAATATCCGATAGGGATATTAATGGTGTGGCTTCCTGTACTTTTTGAATTTTTGATACTATCGATAACATTGTTCTACAACAAACCTTTAAATGGACTGGTTCCAAAATTCTAATTGTAGTTTCTTTGTATCTTCGATGATACTGTAAAGTTGTGTTTCTCTGTGCTTCATATTAAGCTTTGAATTGAGGTTTATTTGACTTTTTTCCCAGCATAAGATTGATCTACTATTGGGCATATTCTCTACTGGTGCTTTGATATCTCTGATGTTTATATTGTATATAATGAACTTGGGAACTCCTAAACTTCTCTTTATCCATTGACTTTTGATTCGGTCTAATAGTGTGTACCAAGCATAACGTATCCTTGCTGCTAGTGTCGAAACCCATTGTGTCTCCCCTATTTGTGAGCAATCTCCGCCCTAAGCCCCTCTTAGTCCACGCCTATGCTGCACGCTCGCTGCGCTTTAAATTATCTACAGCTAATGCCACATTAATTTTTAAGTCGTAAACTGCAACTGTAATACTACAAATAATAAAAATAATAATAATAATAATAACAACAACTGCTGCTGCTTATCAAGTGCACAACCACCACAACAACAACCAATACTGCAAATCAACAGCAACAACAACAGCAAAAAACAACTAGTCTTTCTTACTCGCTCCCTCCCCGCTACTAACTAAGTAGTTTGTAACTAAAATTCTAGCCTATATTAAACTGTATTAGCTTTAAAATCGAATCGAGACTATTATGTATATGTATGTATGTATGTATGTAGATGCCTAAACCTTGCAAACCACTTACCACCCGAAGATCCCGCCTGGTGTCATGACAAGACACCGATCTCCTCCACACAGTGTTGTCAAGATGAATTTTGCAATACACGTGAAAGTTACAATGGTGTTATACCAGGTGAGAGTTGCTTAAACCCACCATCCATTCATCTATCCATTCATTCATCCCACCACATACATCAACACACTTCATCAGTGACAAAGTATTTGCACCACATAAGCATTCACATTTATTCGTAAACGTGCTCTCCCCCACTTAACACCCACTTTGAGCCACGCCCATGTCATTGCACCGCATTATTTGCGTTTCTTTTAGACCGAAATTTGTGGCACACGCAACGAAAGTCAAAGCCAACACACAAAAACATACACCTCATACCCGTCATGCTGCACGCTGTTGTCCTGCCCTCCCCCTCACTCTGCCCCACATTCTCTTATGCGTCGTTGTGCCGTCTCGAAAATAGAAATAAAAATGAAGAAAAACTCAATATAGCTATCTTCGGCACACCAAAGGTTTTATACCCTTGCAGATACCTATGCTCAAGGTTCGACTGATGACAGCTTTTTGAAATCCGATCTTACCAAAATGTAGTCAACTTTAACTGAGATGTTTAAAAACAAAAAAAGTTTTGTAATACTGAAGTTGACTTTAGAATCCAAAGTTTAGATTGCAGTTATATGATGTAGTAAACCGATTTTAACTAAACTTGGTTAGATTGCATACAACCATACCAAAGCATATTTTAAGGAGCACAAGTTTTGTTTTACTAAAAGTAAATTTTTTAGCGGTCCAATGGCCGCTCTATAAATCCATAATAAAGACATGTGCCAATGTGGTTTCGATATCTAAAGACATAAATACGTTTTTCAAGCTAAAATTAATTTTTTGTCCTACCATTCATATGACATCTATATGATATAGTGCTCCGATCGGATCGTTTATGTACTACATGCAGCTCACTTACGTCAAAAGTGTGATAACTTAAAAGCACGGCATTTCGGGAAAACTGCAATTAACGCTTTTAATTTATGGGATCTGCCTTCTTTAAGGCGTTACACATTTTGTTACAGAATTTAAATACCCTCTGCAAGGGTATAAAAAAAAACATTTAGGTTTATTGGGATTTCTCGTTCTTCGTTTTGAACAACACACGTAACACTCACACTTGCTGTTGTGTATTTCACCTTGTCTGCGTTGTTTTTGTGGCCTCGACTCAAACTTCTCCACCTCCTCTTCCATGTTGTTTTGCTTGTGTTTTTTGTCACCACACCCCCATCCACCCACTTGTCGCTTCGCTGTATTTCGAGTTGTCTGCTGACCTTTCGCATCATTCATATTGACTTGTTAAAAAGACGTCACGACGCACATAAAAAGCCAAACAACTGCATAAAAAAGGAAGTAGGCAAAAACAACAACAGCAACAACAACAACAAATGTCTCAAGGGGCCAACCACCACCACCGCCACCAACATCAACAACAACAACTGCAGCAGCTGAAGAAGAAACATTCGTCATTCCAGACGGCACTTTATGTTTACCCCATTCTCTCTTTCTATCACTGTCTCTGTCTCAGTCTCCCTCTCTGCCTCTCTGTTTTGTTTATGCAAGCCGTGCATTCATATATACATTCATTCATCTGCTTCTGCCGCCAAGCGTCGCAGTCAACGTCGCAGTCGCGGTCGCTGCAGCAGTCGGCTTCATTTCATTCATTTATGGCCGCATTTTTTGTGTTTTTGCTGTCTGCAGCATTCTTTTTGTTTATTTTTTTGTACTCATATAAATATTAATAGTAGTTGCGTTTGCGTTCATGTATGTATGTATGTTTGTGGGTGTGTAATCATTTGTATGTATGTGTTATTTCAGTTTGTTGCTAAGTAGTTTTTAAGTTTGCGCCGCAAAATTTGCAAAGGTTTGTAGATAACTATCAAAGTCATAAGCAGGTTAGTGAAAAATGCACGTAGTTAAATTACAACACACAGATACTTCACACACCCACACACACACACACAGACACACACAAACACGAGCAGTAGCACCAACAACTAACTGTTTAATTAGCATGCACCATAAGTTTATTTGGTTTGTGTTTCTGGTTATAATTATTATGAATTCTATTCACTGTTTGCTTACAGCATGTTTGCCTTCACCTAAAATATTCACTAACTTTCTGGCATTTAATTTTCCATTAATTTTCATGTTCGGCTTTAGCAAGCTTGCAATCTCTCAAGCATCCGAGTAAACCTTCAACTAATCAAGCTTATATTTCTGTTAGAATTTCTGCCTAATAAGACGCTGAGCAGCTGGGAATTGGTAGCAATCATTGTGGGAGCCACGTTAATCATCTGTCTGTCTGGCACTTTGACCTGGTACTATTGTCAGCGTCGCAAGCGGTTGGCCAACGGACGACCCTTTGCCAAGGAGGATTCTGTTTACGATCCCATACTGAATGGCAATACGACGCTGCATGATATGATTGAGATGACTACGTCGGGATCAGGTTCAGGTGGGTAATAGGTTAAAGCTCAATGGAGCTAATGGAACTTATGTTGAGGTAGCTATGTATGTAAATTAAAGAGTGTTTAGTCAAACTTTAAGCTTAATCACCTTTAAAGCTTACTTAGAGATAGTTATTTTAATGCAGTTGAGTTCAATTTAAAGCTTAAATCGCCTAAAGTTAGCTAACTTGTCCCTTCTTTATTGACTTGAATGGACTAAATTTAATTCAGTCTCCAATTCGTGTCTTTAATCAAATTAATGCTCTTTAAAGCTAATTATATTGTATTTTATAAAGCTCACTTGAAACACTTTTTAAAGTTGCTTAGAGTTTTGATAGTGGGTTGAGTCCAATTTAAGGCACCTTTATACTTATTTATTTCGTTCCTGCGGCTTAAGAAGTTAACTAAATGTATTTTCTTTATACAGCTGGACTGCCGCTACTCGTGCAACGTTCGATTGCACGCCAAGTGCAACTGTGCCACGTTATTGGCAAGGGACGCTTTGGTGAGGTCTGGCGTGGTCGCTGGCGAGGCGAGAATGTGGCCGTCAAGATCTTTTCCAGTCGAGAGGAATGCTCGTGGTTCCGCGAGGCAGAGATATATCAGACGGTTATGTTGCGGCATGAGAATATATTGGGTTTTATAGCAGCCGATAACAAGGGTAAGTTTGTTTTCATTTATTGGTTATTAAAGCCTTTTTAAAATGAATCTTTTCTTCGGTACAGATAATGGCACCTGGACTCAACTTTGGCTGGTCACGGACTATCACGAGAATGGCTCGCTGTTTGACTATCTAACGACCCACACTGTGGACACCAACACCATGTTGAACATGGCTCTAAGCATTGCCACTGGACTGGCACATCTGCATATGGATATTGTGGGCACACGAGGAAAACCAGCGATAGCCCATCGCGATCTGAAGTCAAAAAATATACTTGTCAAGTCGAATCTGAGCTGTGCCATTGGAGATCTGGGTTTGGCAGTGCGACATGTAGAGAAGGATGACTCTGTGGACATACCGTCAACGCACCGCGTTGGAACCAAACGCTATATGGCACCCGAGGTGCTGGATGAGAGCATGAATGCACAACACTTTGATTCGTATAAGAGGGCGGATGTCTATGCCTTTGGTTTGATACTCTGGGAGATAGCACGACGCTGCAACATGGGCATGATCTTTGAGGAATATCAATTGCCCTACTGGGATGCAGTGCAGCCAGATCCAAGCATTGAAGAAATGAAAAAGGTAACTACAAAACACAAAGGATTGAGGGAAATATATTTTATACAATATGTGCTATCTTTGCTTTCAGGTGGTTTGCATTGAGAAGAGTCGACCGAATATTCCCAATCGCTGGCATGCCTCTGATGTGCTCCATAACATGGCTAAGGTCATGAAGGAATGCTGGTATCCCAATCCCGTGGCACGTCTGACCGCGCTGCGGATTAAAAAGACTCTAGCCAGTATACGTGTAGAGGACAAGGTCAAGAACTGATTGTGGCTCTAGTGCATAGCCAAAAGGAATGCGTTTAATTTAACTGTGTACATCGCACCTGTGTAACCCGTAACCTGGCCCCGTGTTACCTTCAAGCGACAAGCAGCAAAAACAAAAATACTAACCTAAACATAAACATAAATATGATAATCCAAGCAAGCAAACCAACCAATAACAAATACTTTGTAAATAATTAGGTCTAACAAATAACAATCGCTTCTTAGCCATCCTCACTCCTTCCCGCTTTGCAATTGCACTGTTATCGTTTTAGTTTATTATCCCTAAAGTTTTTGCTTTTATACTTTTGTACATATATTTCTTTGAAATTGTTGCTGAGATTTGCTTTAATTTCACAGCCAGAGAATTGCAGAAAGCGGCGCGCCAAAAAACCGTCGCACTGCCATTAGTGCTAAACGATTAGGGCGTAAATGTATACAACCACATATGCATACACATTACATACGTATATTTTTTATAGCCACTGTTCACAAACAAAATACATACAGTTAATAGACTTTGCCAAGACTGAGCAGCAGTGAGAAAAAAGCAGAACCTCCAAAAAAAAAAAATATATATGAAAAAAATATTGTAAAAGAAATAAAATATAAATTACAAAAGGACAAGTTGCAATTTGCAAGCAACTTTTGTGCTGCATTATATCAATATAATATTATAGAGACCGTAGCGATTATACACATTTAGAAGTACGTTTACAAACAATGAGAGAGAATTCAACACATTTTTTAGGCGTTTATCGTTGACAAAACTCAGGAACTCACGAATTACAATAAAAACAAAATTAATAAAAATAAAGCAAGAAGGATAGGAAAATCAAAACAGATGATTAAATATTAATTGGCGCGCCGCCTGCTCACAAGCTGCATGCCACAATCCCCGGATACCCCCTAAACGCCCACAACCACGCTGCTTGGCATACTGGGTGCGTCTCCTAAGCAAATCATACATACATCATAATCATATATACACATACATAAATCTATATACATATATTTAGACATCGCTTGCTTTTTAGTTCATCTTGCAAACATTAATCAGCAATGTTTATCTCTTTTTTTGTTTTTCCTATCCTGAAATGTGCTCCTCCCCTCTATATAACCAAAGCTTGTTTTTCCTATTTTTACTGTAACTATAATGCAAATCTAAAGATATAAAAGAGTGTAACAATCTATGCAAGATTGCATTGTTAGGAATTTGGGATGTTTCGTGAACAAAACGATGAAGAATATTGAAGAAAATGTAATTTTAAGTAATTTTACAAGAGCTGTCGTGTACGTTTGAGATCTGATTGTATGTTAAAATGTTCAGGAACTAAATGTTTTAAATGTCTGCACCACTCTACAACCACTCACACTCACCCACTTAACCACAACATAAGCCTGCAATAGTAGTTTCTATATAACATCAAATGTTTCCTCAATTCCCAACATCAACGCTGAGAGATTAAAGTAAACTAAAACTAAAAGAAAAGCCATTAATTTAACCTATATCTAATCAATTTTAAGCATCATTAATTATAATTATAATTCTATTTGATATACAATTAACGAGAAAAACTATATGTATACATATATAACTACATATATTGTTATATCTTTCGGCCTGCGAAATTTGATTTCCTATTAATTTAGGCACACCAAAACAACTAAAAATTATATAAGAATTGATTACGAATTAAATGTTAAGTTAAACTTAATTAATTTCCTGTAACAGTAATATGTAATATGTAATTTGCTGAATGTTCTATTCATATTCCATTTGCAAATTAACAGATCGTATATTTAAGTTTTTACGAAGAATATTCCTGTAATTGTAAAATGTGTAAATAATAATGAAAAGAGAGAACAATTTGTAACAATGTTAAATTGATAAATGTTTAACTGTAATCGAAAGCTCCTCCCTGCCCCTATGCCCACAAGTTGCTGAAAAGACAAGTCCGATTAAATGCCTATAAACTATACCTTACCCAAAATGGGTCTGTTCCGAATTCCATTTTCACATTAGTTTCAGAATGAAAAGAAAAAGATATTGGTAAAATCTGAATAGAGGCAACTTAAACAGTACTGAGTTATAGTTGACAGACAAACCAAAATATCAAAACCCAAAAGATAAACTCATACAAAAGGCTTGAAACAATCCGCAAAAATTTAAATTTATAAAAATAAAATAAGTTTCCTATTTTGCAGCTGAGAAATGGAAAAACCACTTTTATGGTTTGGAAATTATGAAAAGAAAACGGAAAAATTTAAGAAATAACTATGATTTAGTTGTTAGGCTCAAGAGTGGAATGAAAGTTTAAGAAAATGTAAAAGTGTTTGTAATGTGTATTAAAACGTAACTTAACAGAGATAAAGAAAGTGGAATAGGTAAGAAAAACGAGAGAGAGAGAGAGAAGAATGTGAATTGGTATTTGGTATATGTAACGTATGTGGAGCATTTACGGTATACTGTTGAAAACAAACAAACAAAAGCGTTGAAAGTGTAAACAGAGTCTAACTTTTAGCTTTAAGCTGCGTTTTTACTGGCACTTTAAATAAAAACCCAAAATATTTGTAAAATAACAACTCGCCTTGATGTTTTGTATTCCATCGTCTTTCAGCTTAAGGCACATTTCGCTGGCAAAATTGTTAACTTATTCATTTGGCCAAAAGTGCATTAATTAGAATTTTAATGAAATTTTACCAGGTCTGAGTTTCTTTTCTACCATTTGTAAATTACTTGAGGGACTTCCGTACTTTTCCCTTTTGCTTTGTCGACTTTACCAGAACGAGTCGAGGTCATGAATTGAAGAACATTCACATGACGTTGCCTCCATTTAAGGTTTCTTCATATGTATATAAATAGGAAGTTTTACCACAAATAGAACATACTGAGTTTATACGCTCGTACTTCTTCTTGTGCACTCACAAAGCAACCACACCATGTTTGATATAATTTTTTACAGTGTAAACAAATTTTGCGAATGCGAAAATTTGCCTTTGTGTCCCAAAGTGAATTTAAATGAATTAATAATTGTCTTTCTCTTTTTGGTTTTACCGGGCGTGTGCCCTTTGCACTTTTCGCGTGCTTTACAATTTGTATGTTTTTTGTTTATTTGTTTACTTGTTTTGCTTACATTGTTTCTTCATTAACATTTTATGGTTGGTATGTTTATATTAAAAAATACATTCACAAAGGTTTAATTTAAATTTATAATTTATCTTTGATATATACGTGTACATTTATGCGGATTTGCGTTGACTTGACTTGATCCGAATGGGAATACGATGTGCTGCTAAAAGAAAGGTACAGTCCACATATTGATTATGGTCTTCTATTATTATATTTATTATTACATATATATATATTATTATGGTTTTACATTAAGAATTGGAACGAGCTAATTGGAATAAAAGTTTATATTGTAATACTTGCTGTAATAACATTGAATGCCTCAGTCAGTATTTAATTGTTTTTCTTTTTGTGGATAAATAATTACATAATTCTACTAAACACTTGTCTCAATTTGCTCGATTATTTTGTGTATAGGTTAAAGCACTTAAATAGTTATATAAACATCAAGATATATATTTTGTTAAACATTTGATATGTATTTTGAAATATTCTCATTTTATCAATCGGTGCCGTTGCTTAAGTTTGTCTGCAGTTGACGAGCATTTAACTTCCTCAATTGTGTCGATGCTGGAAAATGTTGGCCACATGCTAAAGTATGTATCATTTAGTACTGATCAAGTGCATCAATGATTTACCTGAACTTACCTCTTGAGCCACATTGACGCAGTCAAAGGGATCGCGAAAGAAGCCACAGCTCAGCTTTGTGGCGCCACGATGATGCAAACGCTGCTGCTGGCAACACATGCCACTGTATTCAATGAGAATTGGATATTTTGTAGAACAGGATGGGGTCAAAACAAACTGTCACACTCACTTGATCACTTGGCAGTCGCTGCTGCTGGTGCAATCGCTGCCCAGTGGCTGCTTTGGCCGCACATTGAACAGCTCTGGCAGCAGAGGCTTATCCGTTGCACAACGCCAAATACCCTCTTGTGGGGCAAGCATGCAGGCACTGCCCGGCGCACAGTCGCCATGTCGCTGGCAAACATCTCGTTGATGACCAAACACATAAACGCATTTGCCTTCTGTTAAATTATCGTGTTCTGGGTCAGTTGCAATTATACGACCCCATTCTTGTTGTTCACTTACCGCCGTAGGTGTTCACACAGACTCCTGTTGGGCAGCAATCATCGTTAAGGACACAGGCGCGGTTGGCACAGGGCGTGTCCTCAATCAGTGGTTCCACAATCCCATACACTTCGGTCTGTTGGTGACGCAGTTGTGCTGACAGCGGTGGTGCTTGTGGCTTTTTTGTGGAAGGTGGTGTTGCAATTATAGAAATTATAGCACACAATTTGTCTTTATGGACAGCACATGCTTAGTCTGTATTTTATTTGACATATGACATTTTAATAAAAATTTATGGCTGACAATTTGAATTGCATGCCTCACTAGCCACTAATTAAGTGTGTGTCACATTTGGGGCAACTGAATAACTGAATAAATAATTTTGCTTTTCATTTATATTTGAGCTTTGCACTTTCAATCCTTGTCACCTGTAAACTCTGCCTGTGGGCAATTCTAATTAATGAACTACAGCTGCGCACAGTGTTTCATTTCAATTTGTGTTCACAACATCGCACCTCGCTCGGGGGCGGCAGTTCGTTCCGCACACGCTGCGTATGAGCAATGAAATTGGTATATATTGCGCTTTAGAAACTTCAGTGCTTCACAGCACAGATTGCTTTTTACTGTGCAAGCGATAGAAGTAAATTTAATATATCTCTACTGAAGTTTTTACAACTTGATGGAAGTTTAACGCAGCCGACAGAGATTATTTAAGTAAATAAGATATCAGAGAAACAAGCAAAAGTTTAAATATAAAGTTGGTAGCAGCTAGGAGTTAGGTCTCTATTCCTTTCTATGCCTATATCTAAAGGTCTGTTTTCATTCGTAAATAATGAAATTTATAAAGATACGCAGCAACTTTAAGAAGACAAAAAACGAAAGCCATAATTTGAAAAGATTTTTTTGAGCAAAGAAAAAGTAAAAATTATAAATAATATATTCTATTTTTATAAATTTAATGAAAAACAAGCTTTATCACTGGAAAAAATCCTTAAAAATTATTGTTAATCATTGCTGTGTGATTTTTATAATATAACTTTTAATGATTATGGTCACTAGTTACAACTGACTTTCTTTTATTAAATACGTTTTCGCATTCAAGTTAAAAGTTAAATCTTTTATCCTTTCTGAACCTATAGTGAAGGCAGTTTAAGTCTGTTTCATTGTTTTTCAATGCCAATAAGTTCACTCTATGCAATACAACCTGTAACTGCCATCTGCTTCTGATATTCCCATTTTAATTAACTGTCTTGCTGTTAATTCAACTCTACGGAGAGAGATTCATTTGCCCCTGAGCTTAATTGTTTCTGTTTTTGTTTTTGCACTCACCTGTTGCTGCGGCAGCTCCTGTTGCTGTTGTTTCTCAATATCATAAGGCGCAAATACCTGGCCATATTCATTATTATATCCCGCATTATTCAGATTGCTGGCAATCATACCAAATGGTTCTCCCCCCACATCGGCAACCAGATCGCCTCTTACAGCTGCCGTATTGCGCTGCCGCAAATTGCGTGAATTGCGGCCAAAAAGCGAAGAGCGTTGCCAACCCATGTCGGCCGCGTTGGCTGACGATGCTATGGTGGCATTCAGTTGTGTGGCCATGCCCAGCACCATCAGTAGCAGGGCTAGTGCAGCCCGCAATGGAATGCTTCTCATATTTGCAATGTTAGTAACACCACATGGCCGTTGGGCTGTTGAGCTGTGAAAATATGTGAGAACCAAAACACGGCCTTAATTAAAACGCAGCCAACAAATGGTCAGCTTGCCTTTATTGCCGTTTGAATTAAACGTTGTGGCATAAAAGGCGTTTCCGGTTCATCAAAACGACCGCAGGTCAGGAAATGGAACGTTGGTTCTCTCTTCGCCTCGCCATTCCTTGTCTGAACCAGCAGGTCATTAAAATTATGTGAGTGTATATAAGGATTGCTTTTAGTATTATTACCGGCAGTGACTTAATTTATGGGTCTTATACTCTCTCTCGCTCTAAGTCTCCTACTCTTTCTGTCGGCACTTTTTATTACCCGGCTGTCAGGCTAAATATCCATATATCAACGCATTGACTTAACCAACTTAAAGTATTAAAAGTATTGCATACTTTGTTGCGCCAATATGTTTCAGAGCTTCACATTGTGGGCAAACAAAGTTTTGCTCGTTCATAAATAATTCAAATACATATTTGATATCCGTGTAAGTTCTAGGCACTTGCAGCACTCTTGGCAATTATATAGTTAACTTTCCGAGCTTTTGACAGCTGTTTATATATCAGGGTCTTTACTGCAGGTACTCCGTTTAAAAATAGACTTAAATACCCCACGCAATACTCGAACAATGTAATTGAAACATTTCATTATCTGGATGTCTTGGGCTAGGCAATGCCTTGAATCAATTTCATTAATTGGCTTGGTCTAACGAAGAGTTTACACACAGTCTGAAGACTTTTTTGACAATTACAAATTACTTTTTAACAGATATATGTACATTCTACCTTTCATTTTCATTACTTGTTGTAAACTTTTTGGGACACACTTTGGTCGAAAGTTGCTGAAAAGTTGGGATAAGGTTAAAAGGGTCCACACAGCAAAAATATCATGTATAACTTTGTTGGATTATGAAATGCTAGCTAATTAAATTTTAACATCAAAGCGGATAAAATGAAAAGGGGAAAAAAACAACAAAAAGAACAACTGTTGCTGTCTAAGGTTCTTTTCGGGATGATTACACCTGGCGCGTGCCTGAGTTTTTGGGAGTGCCTGTCTAGAGTTTGGCTAAAATAATTAATTTATTGTTAGATGTGGCTTATTTATAGCTATAGGAATTGACTGATTGCCGGAAAAGCTAGCGCAAGTGTGTTTTATCGGCACTCAGTCAATTCGTATAGCTATAAATAAGCCATATCTGACACAGCTTACTTTAAAAGAATTCATGATAAGTTTAAAGCTAACAAAAAGTGTTTTAGATTTGTAGATTGTTAGAGATTGTAATTCTGAAACTAAACGAAATTTTTAAAGTTCCAGAAGCAAAAATCCATTGAATAGCGTTGGTGGATATATAAGAGTCTTCAGCTTTCGTGTCTTGAGTGTTACTTTTTCCTTTTTTTTTATAATGACAGTATTGTAAAATGAGTATTTAAAAGAATATCTGTGAAGTCAGCTAAATATGTATCATCCCATTTGAGCTAGGGATCAAATAAAGACACTGCTCTCTACGTGTAACAGAGAACATTCTGGCATTTTTTGCGCGACTTTCTTTGGCAGCTCATAAAATCCAGCTCAAATGACAAGCACTGACAATTTAATGACTGGTTTAGCCCCAGGTTATGTCTACTTAGCAAATGTGGCCTGGGAAATGGTCATTAAGGAATTTCATCAGCTAAGGAAGTTGATAAGTTGAGTAGTTTACGTGAACTGATGTTAGGTGTGTGCTTTTGTGTTATGATGTGACTCGCCCACACACGTAAATGGGGCGTTGTGTGTAATTATTATTGGACGCAAATGAGTTCGCTAGTTGCAAAAGTTAATTATGTCAGCGCGCCTTAACAACAACACAGAGACTTAACACACTTCACACTGGATAAACGATAGTTGCAACGTGGGCACGTAATTATGCAAATGATGCTGCCTGCAGTGGTAGAAACTGATGTTGCAGACAAGTGGCAGGCCTAAGTGCCTAATGCCACATGCTGCATTCACTATCACTTACATGAATTCACAGAACAGAACTGTCAAATGGCAAATAGCTTCAAGTGCAATCACAACACACACGAATTATTGTTGGAGCTGTGGCAAGTAGCAGGAGCTGGTGATGAACCTGCTGCTGTGGTATCCTTATTGCGACTGAGACAACACCTGTCGGCTGCCGCATGACAATGCCACAATCCAGAGAAGCTTTTTTCTGCGAGCTTTTTCCGCCAGCTCTGTGCATTTTTATGAATTAAATTTTGGTGGAGCAGCAACAGAAAAGCTTTCTGCCTGTGTGTGTATGTGTGTGTGCTTGTGTCAAGTTAAAGGCCTACAACGAATCAATGAAAGGATACATTCATTTATGTACCTAGCCTTCGGTTGGCTCCTAATGACGTCACATCGAGCAGTGTTGTCCTGGCAAACTGCTTGTACTCGTTCAGCACAGAGTTTCTTTTCTTTCCTTGTTCAGTGCCGGCGGGCTACAACCATTCTGTATCTTAAAACGCCTGTCGATATAGCTAAATGACAACAAATCGCTGCTGGCTGCTTGCCAACTTGTATTCTACACAAATTGTGGTAAAATTACCAAGGCAAAATACCTGCAGCTACTCTTTTATTCCCCCAAAGTCCTGGCTAAAAATTTAACTTGGCCTTGTCCTCGTCCTTGTCACCAGCTAAATCTGGAATATGCAAATTAATCAATTTACCTTGTAAATTCATTCAAAACAAATGAATTAGCTTGAATAATTTCATTGCCATGGGTCTATAAATGTATATATGGGAAATGAGCTAAATTTCTAAAACATGGTAAACATGGGGACACCTTGAATAAGGTATAATTAGCTAAGACTTTAATTAGAAGTATTATCACTTCATCTAGAAATTAGAAACTAGAAATAAAAAACTAGAACTTTTCCAGGTTAAATTGTGCTGTTTGCTAAAGTTTTTTATATGAGACACCCTATTCCAAGCTGTTTTTGGGTGTTAAGAGAAGCAGTCAACCAAAGAAATGAATTTTGTTTTATTTTAATACCCTGTGGGGGTATATTTGTTTGTTTAAAATAAAAGTATGTAACAGGCTAAAGGAGGCATGGTAGACCCAATAAAGTATATATATTCTCGATCAGCATCAGAAGCCGAGTCAATAAAGCCACAAAATGCAAAGAAGTCAAGTCGATATAGCAAAAAATCATAGCTCTGGCAATTATCAAGCTGGAGATTTGAGTTTTGGTATGAATTATACTTGTGGTGATGTTACACAACCGTGCAAATTTGATCGCAATAGGATAATAAATACGGAAGATATTCGATGACAATTATTCAATATAGTGACGCTGTTATTTTGTGCGTGCGAGTTAACTCTGTTTGCATGAATTAGGAATCCAACTGCGTCATTTATTTCCCCAGGGTATTTTACTGTTGGGCTCCCGACTGAATGTTATATTTTATTTTTAAGGCACCCACAAGAAAATCAGAATGTGTATTCAATACGAAATTTAACCCCAAAGAAAATGGAAAATGGCTTTAAAGTATAAGTACCTTGCAAAGTTGCCACATTACGTATACGCAATGTTGCCCATAAAATGTTGTTTAACTTGGCAGCTGGTTACCTGAGAGAGTTGCTCAATTGCAAATAGGTTAATACTCCAGCTACGTACTTTTGCCATTATGGAATTCAATATGCAGTACAGTGCACCGGATGAGGGGATAATCAAGCCAAGCCTCCATGGCTGCCAAGTGCAGTGCCAATGGTTATTCTCAGTAAATGAGTTTACTTGCTGAAATTGCCTCAAGTCGGAGTACTTCCCTTCATTTCAAAGTTGTAGACTGACTGCCTTGCAGCTTTCTTTGGATTTGTGAGATAAATTTCATTGCATTACATGAAATCGAATTAACTTTTCATGTCCTTACTTGCCCTTCAGTTTGTGAATGGATTGCCGGTGGATTTGGGATTTGCTGATTCAAATTCAAGACAGATACATGCAAGCCAATTCAATTCTCCAAAGGATATAGAAATGTGAATACAATGTCGATTTCACTAAATTACTTTCGTTTATTTCGTCATATTTCTGTTCGATTTGTTCGTTGTTTGCACTTAAATTGCTAACAATTTTGTATGTACTCGTATGTATAGAGATATAAATAAATTAAATAATTAGTAAATTCAATTGAACTAAAAACATTTTCTCTTACTCGCTCTCTTCCATTTTAACATAACAACAATTTGCCTATGAAAATTAACAATTTATTATTATTATTATTAAAATATGAATATCAAAACGCGTTCAGTTTTTAGTTGAATCAAATGAAATTGGCGAACACAAAAAAAACAGCAATAATCATCCATAAATAAATAAATATAAAATAAGTTAAATAAATAAATAAATAGGCTTAGCATTAAAATAAATATGCCTTATATTATTATTGCGTATTAAGCTCATAAATTAGTTTAATTTGTAATTATTAAACACATTCAGACTACTCTGTTAGGCACGCGCTATTAAAAGTATGCAACACAAATTAATCGCTTGCAGTTTGAGAGCCACTGAAGTGCATCTAAAACTATAACGGCGCTCAATTTGTGTCCTGCTCATGTTTTCACGAGTATTTTCTTCGTTTTAATTTTTTTCTTTCTTTTCTGCTGCTACACTTTTCCAATTAAGCTAATGACAGTGAATGGGATGAGACTGGGGTAAATGAAGGGGAGTCAAGAATGCGACGTTCGAATTATAAATTATACGAAAGTTGTTCAACTTTGTTTTTAGTTTCTAACTCTACTTCTATTTACAGTTACAGGCTGTGTGTATTTGTGGCCTATTTAACACCCGTTATGCTGCGCAGCCAGGGCTTATAGAATGTCGTACGCATATACACGCCCGGCAAATACGGCGCCGCGCACTTGATGCCATGGGAAACGGTTCCGGCCAACTCGTAACGGCCATCAGGACGCTGCAGCACCAAAGGACCTCCACTGTCGCCCTGCAAACAGATTCATTGATTAAATGAGTTTCATAAATGCAACAGCGCAATAAAACAAAAACTCACTTCGCAAGAGTCCTTCTGTCCATTGGCATAGCCGGCGCATAGGAAGGAGCCGAGTATCTTCTTATTATGTCCAGCGGTGTGGAACATCTCTTGGCAGACGCTATTCTCGATAACTGGTACCTGTAGCATATACGAAAGCAATTAAAAGTTTTAATCGTCTAAGACACAGCAAAGAACTATGGTAACTCCGGTTTGCCCACGCACCTGCACCTCCTGCAACACCGAGGGCACACCACCACCGTACTTGAGACGTCCCCAGCCCGTGACAGTTGCCATGCGTCCTGTGAAGTCCGCCTGATCGTTGGGCATGCAAATGGGCACTAGAAGAAGAAATCGAGAAAGTTAGAATAGGGCAATCTGAGCAAATTTTTAATAGATGCTATCGATATCCAAGAAATTCGTAGAATATTGACAAAAAGTTAACTTAGTGGTAAATATTTGAGAAAAAAATAAAATTATATTATCTATATTTATGTATATGTATGTATGTAAAAAACACTATTAGCTGAATCAAGATGTTCTTTGTAAAGAACGGCCAAATAGATGCCAGTCTTTATCAACAGTGCCTTAATGCTAACGTAACCAGCAATCTAAGCTTTAAATTGTTGCGCCGTTAAAACCACTTGTGAATTATAAGGAACAAAAATGATAAACGAGCTAAAGAATTAACTTCACGCTTTTGTGTGCTCTTTTTGTTACTGAGTTACTGACCTTCGGCGCATTTTTATCTTTTGACAAGTATTGTTGTGTGTTCTTTAGAAAATAGACCTTGAGTCAGTTAACACTCTATATTAAAAATTTAGTTTTTATATTCAAAATTTAAAAAGTAGGCTATTTATAACAAAAATACAATATAAAATGGAAGTTATTTTGGTTCTTTTGGGATACTGAATAATATTTAAATGGATTTCAAGAATTTTTCATAACTTTTCTTTTTAATTAATTTTTAAGTCCATTAGACTTCTTAAGACTGATCAGAAATTTTGACTCTAAGGGAGTACCAAATATAATAGTTAATTATGGACAGAATATTTTAATATTTGATAATTTCGATAGTGACATCTGGTTACTGGATGAGTTAACTTACCTATATGCGTATCGAACTGAACGGGACTGTCCATTTCCAGCAGCGCCAGATCATTTTCGAATGTGGCGGGATCGTATTGGCGATGAACAATGACGCGTTTGATATTCTTAGTGATGGGACGTTTGCTCTCCAGATCTCCCGAGATGTCAAACTCACCCATGACGGCGACCAAAGAAGCCAAAAAGCTATAGTGATTAAAAATTAGATTATACTGATGTTATATACACAACTATGTAGGGCTTACCCGGGTTGACAATGGGCGGCGGTGATGACGTAGCGACTAGTGATTAAAACGCCGCCACATTTATTTTTAGTGAAGAGTCCCAGCCAAGTGGACTCACGGACCAGGACCTGCCAGGGAAAGGCGCCAAAAGTGGAGCCTTTGCCGCCGACAATGCGACCCGATTTCACATGTGGACGAACGCCGCATTCTGTTGATGGGGAGTGAAATGTGAGGTTAGGAGTAGGGAGTGTTCAGAGAGCGACAGAAGGAGAGTGAGAGTGAGAGCAAGAGAGAAAAAGAGAGAGAGAGAGAGCACAAGTGAGTGAGCGAGCAAGCTAGCTGACAGCTAGTGAGATACAGAAAGAGATAGTGTGAGTGAGAGTAGAGGAAACATTGAATTGCAGTGTTGGACAATGCATGAATTGGGCAAGGATATTGGATAATTAGGAACTTGGGATACTAGGGTACTGAAACTAGCTGTGTGATGACTTGGGGATTATCAATGTTGACGATGCCTGTGGACAGGACGTTTGCGTCGCCGAGCTAAATTTTAGAATGATTTTTGAGGTTATACGGGTGCGGATGCAAATGTGGATGCGGGTTAGCGATCAATTGGAGTGGATTGGCGTTAATTGTAATGTGAATGAGATATTATTAGGAACAAGAGAGAGAGAGAAAACAAGAAAGAGAGATAGAGAGTGAGAGAGACAGTTGCTATGGGGTCTATGCTTGTCTATGCTTCAATCACTCAATACTTACGTATCTTGCGTCCATTGGCACCACCGTATGAACTTAGTGTGGATCCCTGATCGATTTCGTTCTCATGAGGGCTTGGATTGACATCCTCTTCATCTTCCTCATCCACAATCTCGTCATTAGCGGGACGCGTGGTGGTCTTGACGGTGCTGCTAATGCGTTTGTGGGCTTCTTCGAGCTGGGACGACGGGTGGTGGTGCTCGGTGTGGTAGTGCGACGTGTGACCGGCTTGCGAGTGGTACTAGTTGCCGAGGTCTTCTTGTTGGGCGCCTTGGTGGATACACGTGTCGCTGGTTTCTTTGTGGTGGCCTTCGGTTTTGCGGTGGTTGCCAAACGCACAGGTTTGCGGGTGGTTTTGCGGTTGGCACCACCAGCTGGTCCGGCAGCATAAGTCGACGCTGTGTTGTTGGTCTCGTCGATCATGTCGGCCAAGGCCTCAAAGTTGCCCTGCAACGAGGCAACCAGTTTGTTGACCAACGTATGCATCTTGTCCTTTAGCACAACATCCTCGACAAACGCGGGCGTGGACAGTTCCAGGTCGCTGGTAACAGCACTCGATGCGGCGGACATGTTCAGATTGGGATTGCGCACTGGTGGGAAATTGACGAAATCATTGGGCGACGTGTAAGTCTCTTCGGCCTGGACTTGCTGACCAACTTTCTCGCCAGGCACGGAGAATGCCGGATAGGTTGGCGTTGGACCGTAATAGCCTGGGAAAGAGGGCTTATCATCCGAGGGCAGGCCGTACAATGATTCGGTCGTAGATTGTGAGTAGGTCAAGTGAACTGGACTGCTGCCCACGCCGGCGCTTGGCATGCCAAAGTATCCCGGATCCTCAAAGTCATTGGAGCTTACCACAGTCGGCGTGCTGACAGGACGGCGAGTTCCAGTGGGACCATAAATATAAGAGTTTGTGGCGGCAGCCAGTTTGTTATTGTTGCTATCGTTGTTGATCCATGAGCTGGAAGTGACAAGATTTATGGCCGTGGGTTTAGGTGTAATCTGCACGAATCCTGGTTTCTTGTGGCCACCATAACTGCTCGTGGGTTGTTGGATACGAATTGGTGTCGAGGCGGTGGCATAAAGTGGAGCCTGATAGTTTCCTGGCGTGGAGCCCAAGATATTTTCCGCGGTACTTTGTATAAAGGCATCAAGCTTGTCATCGGCCATAAACAGCGGTGGGACCTTATCGTAGTGATAATCAACGGTGGCTGGGGGACGTGGTGTGGTTGGACCCGTCACATAGCTGGTGGAGATGGGCTTCGATGAGGCAGGCTTACGTGTCGGCGAACTGGCAACAGAATGTTCATTGTAGCTGTCAGCTGCTGGAGCAGGGACAGGAGCTGGAGCTGGCTGATTGTAGCTAACAGATGGTGTCGCGGGCTGATCATATTCAGAAACCGGAGATTGATCGTAGCCAGAAGCAGGAGAGGCCGACTGATCATAGCTAGAAGTAGGAGCTGCTGCTGGTTGATCATAGCTGGCAACTGGTGACTGAGGGTAACCCGTGTTCGACTGTTGGGTAACCTGTTCCGTGTTGTAATTACCCGAGGGTTGCTTGATTTGTATGTGTGTGACGGTAGATTCTTCTGTGTCGTAGACGGGTCTTCTCGTATTGTGCTCTCCAAACTGTTGCTGTTGCTGGTTGTAGTTGTTGCTGGGCTGAGGAGTCTTCTTCGCAGGCGGACGCTTCGTGCTAGGCTTGGGACGTGGCTTGGGACTGGCGGTAATCAAAACTGGACGTATTGATGAGCTGTCTACATGATCGTACTGTGGGCGCTGAGCTTGCGTTGTGGTTGTGCTGGCAATATAGCTGGAAGTAGGTGCTGGGCTGGCAATGTGTGGAGACAACTTCTCCGTTTGCTGATAGCCATCGAAGTTGGAATCGTATTGTTCCTGCACCTTGGTGGTGTGGGAGGAGACGGACACCTCAGCGGGGAGGGGTTCATTGTAGTGCTGCATGGTTACCATGCCAATGTAGGAGGCTACTGGACGATTGGAATTGGGCTTATTGCCCACAGTAGAGGGTCGCACATAGGCAGGCGATGATTGAGGTGGCTCCGTATATGTGTTGGTTATTTTCTGATAGCTGCCCTCGGTGTTGGCCTCCTGGGAGGTGCTACTCAGCTGACCATAGCCGGAAGGATCGTTTTCAGTCTGGCCGGATTCACCCTCCAGGTAAGACATGTCCACAGGGTAAGCGATTCCCATGACAGGCATTTTGTTAAACTCAGAGGTTTGTGGACCCTGGGGAAGTGCGGCATCATTGTATCCTGTGGCTGGCATCGTGTGCTCGTCCAGCACTGAGGAGTGATCCTCAGCGTAGGTGGGTCTTGGGGTTGGTAGCTCTGCGGATTGACTGCCTGTGGCAGAGATATCTTGTTCACCAGACACCTTCTCGTAGTTGCTCTCATAGTTGGCACTTGTAGTGTAGGCATAATCCTGGTCCTGTTCCTGTGACTTGATGCTCTCCTGACTCTGTTGATAGTAACTAGGCGGCTGTGCTGTGGCAGCTGCTGTCGTCTCACTATGATCGGCCTGAGGAGCATAGCCATAGGAAGGCGTCTGCTGTTTAACCACATTATAGCTGGGACCATGGCTGCTGTTGTTCAACTGCAGGATAATCGATTCAATGGAGTCCACATGAGTGGTTATAGACGACACTGTTGTGGGATTGCTCTGAGGTGCAGCTGAGCTGGGACGCTTCTCGTTGTTGTATGTCGGAACAAGGATATATTTATCGTCCGCAGCGGCACTTGGCTGTGTGCTGCTGGATGAGATGTAGCTCTGAGATGAGGGATGCTGTTGTTGCTGCTGTTCCTCATGTTTTGGTGGTTGCACATAGACAGGCTGTGGTCCGTAGCCCGTGGAGAACTGCAAGTCCTCGACGAGATCAGCATCCGCACCCGGATGTGTTATGTCGCTGTGTGTGAATTCACCGCCATCAAGTATGAGATGATTGTGATGATGCATATTCGTTTGCTGGGCAGGCTTTGGCTTCGCCTTAATCTGTTGCACAGGACGCTTCATAGTCTCGGCCAATTGTGGCACTGGTTTCGCTTGTGTGGCAGGCTTTTGCTGAGGTTTTTGCTGAGGTTTCTGCTGAGGTTTTGGCTGAGGTTTCGGCTGAGATTTTGGCTTTGGTGTTGTCGGCGTAGGCGTGGTCGGCGACTCTTCAAACGAGTTGGACTCTGAGCTGCTGTGATCCAATGTGCTGCCAGATATTTTTGTTGGCACTTCGGTTGTAAATGTAACAATATCATCTGTATGTTCAGGTGGCAATGTAGCCAGCACCTGCATCACAAAGTCATCATTTCCAGGAGGTGAGGAGAATGTGTTGATCTTTACGGAATGTTTGTTCACATGAATCGATGGCGGTTGTTCGGTCACCTTTACTTCATTGAAGTTTGACTCCTCATTATTGGCTTGCAACTCGGCATCCTGTTCAAATTCCACACTAACGGACTGGGAATGTGTGGCTTCTGTGGAGCTGCTGGAGAAGCTCACCACATCTTGTGTTACTGGTGGCACGCTCTGGCCAATGCTGGTGGTGCTGCCAAGTTGCTGATAGACCTTGTCCAGATTCTGTTGATCATAGATATTCTGTGAAGACTGTTCATCATTCAGCTGCTGCTGTTGTTGTTGTTGCTGCTGTTGCTGTTGCTGTTGCTGCTGTTCGCCGTAGTTCTCATAAGAGGACTGTGCTGCCTGTTGCAGCTTCTGCTGTTGCTGCTGTTGATGTTGCTGGAAGTAGGCATTCTGTGCATCATTGATCAAGGTGCTAGCCAACTCATGTGTCTGAGGTATTTGACAGCAGGCGCCAAACAGGAACCCGTCCATACAAGCTCCCACCACTTCTCCGCCTCGCTGAGCGCACTCATGATTGAACATACATATGGTGGGTCCATTCGATCGAGGATCCGAGCTGGGCAGCGTTTTGGTGGCACGACAATGCTTCGGGGTAATGCGATAGCCACCAAACAATTTGCGTCCAGCTGCAAGTAGAGAAAGGCATCGAATTCTAGTTAGTTTCAACTTGTAAATCGCAAAATAAACAACAATAATTGGAGAGCAATTTTGAAATCTTTTGAATGAGCATTTAAACTAACTCGCTGGATGTCTTGCCTAGTTTCATATTTGAATTGATGCATATATGTAATCAAAATTAAATAAAAGTATCAATTAAATGAAGCATTTAAATTAATTCTGGTTATAAGTATTATATAAGTAGCTTTGACATGAAATTTGTCAGTCAAAATAACCTAGATTTTGTAGAATGAAATATTGAAATAAAAAAAAAATATAATTTAAAGTAAGTGAGAAAAATATATACTACGCTTAAATGCATCAAAAAATCAGAACATTATTGAGATCTAGACCTACCAATAAATAAGCTTTAAGTTGTTGGAGTTAGTGTGCTTTCGTTAAAGATTTAAGATTTTAGTCTTTTAATTGATTAAACCTCGATATATTGTACAATTTTCGTCAACTAAATTATTTAAATAAATATATATATTAATATAATTTTTTTTTAAGAAACCTATCTCTCAAATTATTTTAGAACTATTTTCTGTCTGCCTGTTTTATTTTAAATTGATAAATTATAGAATTATATTTTCCCTTGAGGGCTAATTTGCTATTAAGCCTTTGGCCCGAGTCGATTAATTAAGTTGCCACTCAAAATTAAAGCCAGGCAACTGTACATAATTGGATTAGCTGGTGAAAATATTGTAGTTTTCGTTTGAAATTCTTGAAATGAAAGTGACAATTTCTTGGCATGTAAAATATTTGTGCTTCCTCTTCATGCATTTATTTAAAAGTATTTTAATTACATTTTGCAATGCTAATTATGAGCAAGAAACAACAAAAACAATAAACTCAATTAAGATGAGAAATGTTTGCCGTTCTGCAAGCGAGTAAAGCGACTCGTCGACTACTTAAACGTGCCACTTGGAAAGGCAGCAAGCGGTGGCAAGTGAAAGTGCTGCAAAGTTGCTGGTGCAATGTCAAAGTTCAGAGCTGCTTTTTTACCTGTTTTTTTTATGTCTTTTTTGGGTAAGTTAAATGCAGTTTGATTGCATTTTGGTGCCGTTTTTATCCGGTTGATTTGGCAAATGAGCTAAGAAACTTTTCTCATTACCTAAATTACAATTGCAACTCACTTGACATTTGGCTTCAAGTGACGCTCATTGATTTCGTGCTGCAATTAGACGAATTCAAAGAAGAGTCAGCCACTAAAGAGTTGATTCTTGTTTAAATGAACAATTAACACCTCAAGACCTGTGGGTTGCCCCCATTTCGGGCTTGCCTCAAGACTGTGTCAATGTTTGTCTGAAATTGGAGCATAGCCCGAAATTCTCCAAACGGAAGACGAGTGCTAGATTCTAAGACCTCATAAATAAATGAAAAGTTGTAGTCGCAATCAATTAACAATTAAGTTGCTAATTAAATATAAGTCAGGCAGTAACGAAAATAAAATTGCAAGAAAGCCGACATAAAGTAACAGTTACAGCCTGACTCATAAAATGGCCCAAATCTATAAACTGAAGACACAAAAAATAACCCTGCTCCTTCATGCTGGGCACGTCTCAGAGTCCGAGTCAGAGTCAGAGTCAAGTGAAAGTAAACAGAGTGAGAAAAGTGAATAAGTTATCAACGGCAGCGCCAAAACTCCAATTAGAATGTCCAGTACGTTGCCTCACTCCATCTGCAACTCCAACTCAACACCGCAAAAACTCACATAATTGAGAAAAGTGATAGTGTTTTGCTTGCTTTTTTATTTCATTTAATTTCATTTTTTTCTTTTCATTTTTTGTAATTTGTAATTTACAAACGATTTCGTTTTTCTGCTCAGCGGTTTTTTTCCATTTTTTTCTAGCTTCTTTTCGTATTTTATTATTAATATACCTTTTGTGGCTTTATTATTTGCAGACATTTCGCATTTTATGATTAGACACTCAAGTGCGTTGAAGTATTCTTCCGACAATCGTTAAAAAGATAGTAAACCCACAAAACGATGCCGAAGAGAGGCATGAGAAATTGCTTCAGGCAGACGCCAAGTCAACTTAATGTTAAACAAAATAATGTTAACTTAACAGAGCCTCTTTTGTTTACTTAACATAATTATGGTGCTGGGGCTCCGGGAACAAACCAGTTGTTAATTATGTTGTTTAACATCATGATTGTGTGATTTGAATCCAAGAAAGGGCTGCATTTAACTAAGCTAATGCATCTGTTTAGTGAGAGTAACTAAGAAGTAAGTTTTAGTAAATAAATGTTGTAATTTAAAATCTATTTGAGTGCACAGTGTTTATTTGCAGTGAAGTATCTTTTGGCAACTAAATGCAATATATATGGAAACATATTGTAAGTTTAACAACAAAAGTTTACTAATCAACTAATTAATATGTTTATGCCTTCTTTTTTTAAATAAAGCTTCAATTCCGTTAGAATCTCTAGAATCTCTCTTCTGATATTATGAAATATATTGTCTGTACGAGATGATTGTAGATGATAAAAGATATCTCAGTTATTTAACAGCTTCCTTTTCAACGCAACTTCTATTCTCCAAGTAGTGACCTTCACAATGCTCTTAACAGTTGAAGAGAATGTCATAAAACATTTGAGAAATTCATAAGCAAAACTCTCGGAGTCGTTTCGGTACTCTCCATTAAATATGCAAAGAATGTTTATACGCGTCGCTGCATGAGCATTAGTTTTTTATTTTATTTTTTGGGGCACACCTGCCACAACAGCAACAACAACAACGATAGTAAAACCAAAGTCACAACCGAGAATGCGTGACTCTTATATCTGATTTGAGATTTCTGATATGTTTGTAGTTAGAGTGAGATTGAGAATCAGCTTATCGCTGGGTTATTAACGCGTATGCCTCTGACCCTAATTGGTTGCAACAAGAAATTCAAGTCAATGTATCGTAATAATCGCCAAGTGGCATGCAAAATAGGTTACAGCATCACAACAACAACAACAATCATTGAGAGCAAGCTAAATGCCGGCTAAAACACATACATACGCTCTCTTGTGGCTCTCTCTCTCTCTCTCTCTCTTGTATCGACTCCGACTTGGGGGGAACGAAAGTGTGTCAAACGCCTGAATAATTTTTGCGTCGCTTTTCAAAAACTTTTCGGCGTTTATCAGCACAAATGGAAGAGCAACAAAATTAATAAAGAGGTGGAAAGAATAACCACAAAAGCCAAAGATCAAATACCCTTTTTAGTTCTAAAGCAGCTAGTCAGATTAACATTTTAAATTAAAAACTCTAAACTAAGTAGTTTATTCAGATAATCGCTGTTCATTGCAATTGAGGACAATTATACGCACAGTTGCCCAAGGATTATTCACTTCATTTCAGATTTAACGGTGCTTAGATGTTAGAACACAGTGACAAACCATGAAAAAAAAAGGGAATTAATTCTTACAAAAAACTTTCTAATACTTTATTAAAAATATGTATACAAATAATGTTTAAAATATAACAGCAATATAGTAACTTAACATTGAACTTATCTAAAAATATATATTTGCAGCGGTATTTATCTTGTGATTTCTTATTTCTGTTGCTGTGTTAAAGGCTTTAGATAAGTACTAATCTAAATAAATTTACTAAAACTAAATAAATGTTTTTTTATATTTTCGGATTTCCGATAAACTAATATGTATACTTTGTTTGAAACAAAAAGAAGATTTTTTGATTTCTTTATAATTAAAAGATTTGTCGGCAGATTTTTGATTTTGTCGGCAGTTTGAAAGGCTTTGAAAATGTCAGTCTGATAACATTTTCAATGCCTTTCAAACTTAACAACAAAGTTGGGAGACCCTCAAAAGAGTAGAGCAAAAAAGTGTTGGAAAGAGGAAAGGAAACAGCTGCAAAATGAGATAACAGGTTGTTCTTCAACAACTTGTTGAGCATAGGCATAAATTATGCCAAAAAACGACAAGAAAAACATTTGTTGCACGCTACAGTATGTCACTGGAACCCTTGTTGTACAAAAATTCCAATTGGTACTGGTATTGGAAATTCTTTTCTCAACTTGAAACAGTTATCGACTGCGTTTTATTTACATCGCATGCAGTGAAATTTACACACACACACACACACAGTTGAAAATTAATTAAATCATGAAATATGCTGCACGCCACAGAGCAGATCGGATTCGTAGAACTTGTTTTCTTTCCAAGCATCCAAGAAGAAGTGAAAGAGAGAGAGAGAGATTGATCGAGAGAAAGAGGGAGAAGGTTGAGATGCCGAGACCGAGACGGAGACGCAACGCATCGAGCTCCAAAGAATGTAAACAAACGAGGCGCTTTAACGGTAAAATGGAAAATTATTATCGATCAATTAGCTCAGCACTGCAAAAAAACAAAAAAAAAAAGATACTGAGAATTAAACCCGTATATATGAGTAAATATACTGCAAGTATATGCAAACATGCTATAGCACCTGAGTTTGCCAGAGATCAGTTTTAAACTACAGTCCGATAAATTGATGCTCCTTCTGTCCAATTTTGCATTTAACGATTCTTGCTCTGATTGTGTTGTTGTGAAAGTGTTTAAATGTTCTTGGACTACATTTATGAATTATCATGAGTAGTCTAATTGGCAGATAGCCCATGGTAAAATCTTCATAGAAAGAATCAGATTAATTCTATTAAAAATTGTTAAAATCGATGGGAAAAGCCAGCATAAAGTTTTATAACAAACAAAAATATGTCCAATAAGAGGAAACAAAAGGAAAATAAAGAAGAAAATAGATTTGTCACTTTTCATAAAATCAACATTAAAGAAAGAAGCTTGCACATTCATCTTAAACTTAAGTTAATTTCACTTTCCATGGACAAAAGGAAAACTGTTTACAGCTATCGCTTGATTTGGGCTCCAACTAATTATGACAACAACATCAACAACAACAACAGTAACAATAACTTCAACATCAACAACGACAACCACAATCATTGAGCTAAAGCGAGAGTTGTTGTTTTCGTGCTAGTTAAATTGAATTTGTTTTGTGATTTGTTGCTGTGATGTTTTACGAGAGTCTTTTTGTGATTTTATTAATTTTAATGGGCTTTACGTGCGACTGTTTGCCATGTTACCATCATCTTTAATCTTCAATCTTCAATCTTCCAACTCCCATCTTAAATCTCCAATCTTGCATCTCTTTCTATACCATTCTGTGGTGTCACGCAAGAAGTTTTCCGTTTTGCGTGATGGAAAATGAAAGTTGTTTTTTCTTCATATTATTTTGTATATTTTCTGTTAACATTTTGTGTAATAAATCGAGTGTGCTTGACCCTTGAAATACAACTATCTTTAGTGACAATGAGAGATAGAAAGAGATTGTAGCTAATAAGATTGTTAACAATTGGCCAACACTTTGGTCAGGGCCAGGGTCACATGCAGCAAATAGAGTGCAACAATTTGTGGCAACTGATTCGGAACAAAACATTTCTATTAATCACAATGTAATTGAATTGTTTAACAGCAACAACTGCAACAAGAAGAGACTCAATTGCAGCTGCAGTAACATATTAAACATAACTTGCAACATGCTCTAGTAGGCAAACGCTCGGTGAATTGGACTGTGGCATGCACCATATAAGCGATTTGCACGCAAACAGACTCCACACACGGGAAGACAGCGCCTTGAATTACATAAAATTGCATTTGAAAGTCACAAAATGCTCTCTGTGCCCCACAAATTCACATACACACACACTCACAAACAAGTGCTGCTCGCATTTCAGTCTGTCCCATTTCATTTGGCAGTCACTGTGGGTCGGGTGTCACTCCTTGAATTGGCACAGCATCCCAATCTGAATCCGAATCCAAATTGGAACACCGATCGCCACCGCCTTCTGCTCCTCAGTGTAAATTGTAACAGTGACCCAAATACAATGTGGCGACCAAAAAGACCGGTAATGTAACAGTGAATGTGCAAGTGCTCCAACATGTATATACATATGTATTTCTGTATATTTATACATACATATGTACACACATATTATACGCGTGCAATTCTAATAGGAAACCGTCTGTTGTTATTTTTTTCGTTCGTATTGCAAACCTGAAAATAGCTGGTGGACAAAGCGCGTGTTAAAAATGATATCGTGCTTATCGTGTCACGACATTATCATGGAAATGGTTAATCAATTGCGACAGGTGCGTAATCAAAGTGATTAACAGTAAACGGATTGATAGCTAAATGAGATCTTTCGTTATTATAATTCAATTAAACTCCGTTATAAATACCTTTCAGAATATATACAAGTATGTATAAGTACGAAAAAGTTAAACCAAAGCTGCAGAATCTACCCTACACTAATTCAATTAATTTCTTATGTTAGTTTTTGTATACAAACTATTGTGTGTTTGCTTAAATTGAGCTACTAGAACAGCTGAGAGGGAGTATCCTGGTGGGTACCAATAACTAGTCAACGTGACAAACTATTCAAAGTAATAATAATTATATTTAAGCTATAAAATACAACTTGTACTTATCCTAATGATTGAAATTGAAATTGGAATCTAAGCAGCCAACACGACGAAATAAAATGTTATTTTAACTTGACTTAAATTGCAAGATTTTATCGAAAAATTTGATATAATAATATATAATGCAACATTCATACAAATTCATAAAGGTTAAGATATACCATTTCCAAATTAAATAAAATAGTACATTTTATAGTATAAATAGGTTTTTAAATATTCATGTAATATTTATAGAACAACCTTTGTTGTTATTTAACGTAGTCACTAGCGAGATTATTTATAAGTAATCTCTATACAAGTACTGGAAAAAAATCAAATTAATACTAAATAAATAAATGCAAATTTTATATTTGTTTAACAATTTAATTTAAAGTGTATATTAAAAGTGCAGCTTATCGTAAAAGTGATTAAGACTTTGTGAAAAGTCTCACGTGCCCATCTCCGTGTGGCTTTTCACTGTGTGTGGTGTGTGTGCGTAATATGTGTGTGTGTGCGTGTGTGTGTGTGTGTGTGTGTCCAGCTGTCCGCAATAAGAAAGGTAATCACAGTGTCAACTGCGAGTCGAGTGCGTCCAGCGTGAACAGGTTGCACAGCGACACCAAAAGAGGCCCCATACAAGAATCACACACACACACTCAAAACACACACACACCATATGTGTGTACTTATTATACGATATTTTCTGTGTATGTGTGAGTGTAATGTTGTGTCGCTTTGAGCCAGTTTCATTTCGTTTCTTTTTTCTGCCTGCTGTGCTCTTCTTTATTGTTCATAAATTGTATGTAAGTACATTATTCCGTTTTGTTTTCATTACTACTCTGCTATTATTATTATTATTTTTATTATAATTATACTTCTGTGGGGTTCTATTTTCTTTTTGCAATGTCACTCGATGTCAGCTTGGATTGTCCATGATAAGAACTTTGCATTGTTTTCTATGTAAATTATTGTTATTATTCTTATGCTTTGAATTTATTTTTCGCACAATGAAAGAGTTTAAGCTAAGTGAAAAATATAGATATAGTTTGTTCAGTGACTAAGTAATATTAATAAATATTTAGATTGTGGGGCATGGGAATTTAAGTAAAACTTTTCTGTCAATACAAAATGTGGCAAAAATCGCTGAACATCAAATCAAATATGCATGATAAACGAACGCAGCCGTTAAATAAAGTGTGTGAACGAGCAGTGAAAGTTGTCGGCCGAAATAAATGACATCATTTTGGCAATACCCCTTGATTCAGATCGATAGCTAAAAGCACTGAGTATTATGGAAAGGAAGCGACTGCAGAATCTTAAAGAAACGCATAATAACAAAAGATATTTTTATGGATGCACATGAAAGAGTTAAAGAGTCTGAAGTCGAAACCGACGTTTAAATGCGTATGCAGATTTTATGCAAAATCCAAAGGTCTTTAGAATGTGTAGAGTCATTCAACGGAAGCAGCAGCAAGCAACCAACACTTCCCCCTTTTGAACGCACACAACCATCACAACAAAAGACATCAGCCAATCGACAGATAGAGAGAATTTCACTTTCACCGCCAAACATGTCAAAACAAATTTGACGTTTGCTATGTATTTCCTGTTAGACGCATCCATAACAAAGACTACATCAGCTTGGATTCAGCTTCGACTTTATGCTCGACTTGAACTTGGACTTGGAAGTGTTGACAAGTCGATAATTTGTAACTGCTTTGTCGATAAAAGGAAACGTTGGCCAAGATGAGTAGCACTTGAGCAATGCTGATGAGCTTAAAAGATAAACTAAATAGCAAACAACAAACGAGTATAAGAGTGAGTACTCGTATGAGTACTTACACACTCACACACTCACGATTCACATTCACAACCAAGCTATGAGCTAGCTATGCACTAATAGTTCCGAGCAGCTCTCTGGCGTAGGAAGTGCAGCTCAATTGCCGTCATCTGATATATATGTAAGTATGAGTATGAACTTATGTGTGTGCGTCTGTGTGTGTGTGTGTGTGTCACACTACTTTGTGTGTTGGGTGAAATGCTCTCGGTGGCACTTGATGTTGATGATGTGTCACAGTTTTAATGCGATTGAGTTAAGTTTTATGATGTGGTAAACGTCTGTGGGAAAATTCGTGGTAAACTCTTCACCTCCCCTCGTTTAACCCTGCCTCACCGCCCAAAATTTGTTGAAGAAAGTCAGAAATGTCGCTTTCACATTAATTGCATGCAAAGAAATATGAAATGAAATGAAATGAAATGAAACACCGTTGCGTATGCGCAATTTGCATAAATTGAAAAACTTAAAGAAGAAATAAAGTGGTCAAGTGCCAGGGCAACAACGGTTTAACAATTAGCCAATGCGCCTAAAAGGCAAACAAAGCAGACTTATGAATTGCTTTTTAAGCACAATAATTTGCCAAGACCGCGACAGAGACCGAGTCGGAGTTATAGACAATGTTGAGGCTCTGCTTTATGTGGAGCATTTGACCGGACAGCGGTAAAAACGTGATCTCGAAATTATATCGATGCCAAAGACACTGAAAATTGACTGACTGGCTAACCGAGCAAGTAAGCAGCTGAGCAACTGGGCAACTAAGCAACTGGGCAACTGAGCAACTGACTGACTGCTGTCGGCAACAGCAATAACAGCAACAACAACAACAACAGTCCCAGTCATCGGCTTCCTTCCCCAGGCTAGTTGAGTGGAGTCGAGTCGACTGGAGTGAGCCGCAAATTACCGCAAACTCAACGTCAACTGCAGGCCGACAAGTGCATAGACGCTAACTGGCACACGCTTCGATCAGAACCTGTACAACAAAATCTATTGTTGTTGTTGGCTACTGGCCAAGACATTTTCATTTCGCACGCGCTGGCAGCTAGGACAGCGACTGCCTCGGGATTTTTCTTTTTCTCTCTTTTGGTGTACAAATAAAAATTGAATAGAAATTGAAAATTGTTTTTCTATCTTACACACAAACACATGCAGATGCATCTATTACTAATGATATATTGTGTGCATGATTGGCATTTGCTGACTCTAACTCTGTCTTTGCCTCGGCTTCTGTCTCTACATCTATCTCTACCTCTATCTCTATCGCTATCTCTATCTCTGACGCAGCAAAGTTGTCCGCAAAACGGAAGCACTGATTTTTCTCTTTTTACCTGTGCCAACCTATAAAAGTGTTTGTTCAATGATTTGATGATTTGATTGTATGTATGTACACGTGTGTGTGTGAGTGTGTGTGTGTTTGGCAAGAAGTTTTCACTATGTAAGCTGCACAAATAAATTCCAACTGCAGGGAAACTGAAGTGCTGTGAACCTTTGACTTTTCTTTCCTTATGCCTGAGTTTAACAACCTGCACTGTATAGTATACAATTTGAAAACTACTGATAGATCAATAAAAAATTATATGTAGAATAATTAGGATTCTCTTAGCTAAAAAAGTTAACATCTATTTTGCTAAAGGAGTCAGATATTCTGACTTTTAGGCATTGTTTTGATTATGTAACTTCTTTTTAGAGCTAAAAACTCTAAATTATTTATCACATTCAATAAAAGTAAAAAACTTGATTGTGTTTATTGCAACTTGTAAATTCTAATTTATATTTATTGCTGAGAGAACTAAACTCATTAGTTGTTTTAGCATGTAATATCTTCATTTACATTATATTTTAAATATGTGTTATTAAATTTTTAATATATATAATAATATCTTATATTATAAAGACTTTACATATTGTAAATCTAATCGAATTGCAATATATCACTAGCTATGCAACATTTTTAAATTCTTGATGTAATTGTCTGTCACAATTGTGTGTTTATTTTAAGTTTTGCTACTTAAGTCTTTTGTTGCTGTTTTTGTTGGTCACATTTAAGTATTGAGCACACACCTCATTAAGTGTGCCAGTGCCTTCGATACCAGCTAATAACCTGACACATTAGAAATTTGTTTCACTTTTTAAATCGGCAACAATTAACACGAAAGTAGCAGAGGCAAAAGCAGTTGCAGAAAGCCAAATACACAAACTTAAAACTGTCATAAGAAAGTGTATGTCAATGTGTGTGTCTGTATGTGTGTGTGTGTATAGACAGACCGACAGATGAGTCTACTCATGTGCTCATCTTTAGCTCTTACTTGGCTGCTTTGTTGTTGCAGAAAGGTAAAAATGGCAAATACAAAGTGTGTGTGGCCGTAATGTGGCATAAAATGAACCAAATAATTGCCAAGTGCGTTGCGCTTCTTCTTGTGCGCGTTTTTAGTATCCCTGTGTGTGTCTCTGTGTGTGTGTGTGTGTGGAAAGTCATTTTTTGTGCCAAAGTTTTTCATGTGGAATTGTTGGCCTCTGTTCATTTATTGACACAAAGGCACAGTTTATGTGTTGTTTGCTTTTGGCTTTGGCCATTGTCAATACCATCATCAAAGTTGCGACTGTTGTTGTTGCTGCTGTTGTTGCGGTTGTTGTTGTTGCTTGCCAATAGGGGCTTTCACTCACAGTGGCATCAAAGTGTCAAGTGACACGATTCGATTTGTCAATGAGAACGAGCCGCAACATGAGCTTGCAATTTGCCAAATTGATTTTCATTCAGTTCATAATTCTCATTGCTCTTTTTTTTTATTGTTCACTCGTCTCGACTTTCTTTGCAATTCAATATGAAATTGTCTTGACACTTACCGCCATTCGATTCAATTGATGATCTAAATCCACTTGTTGTCTGCACTAATAATGCGCCTATTATTATTAAAGTTGTTAAAGCGTTGGAAAGTAGTTGACGCTTTGTTATTGTTGTTCCTCTCGTTGTTGTTGCTGCTGCTGTTGTTGTTGCTCTGGTTGTCGCCGTTGCTGTTGCTGTAGCTGTTTTTGTTGTTGCTGTTCTTATTGCAGTTGTCAGTTGTGTTGGTATCGCGATTCCACGCGACGCCGGCATAACCCACTTAAACATGTTTGCGGTCGTTTGGTCTGTCGGTCGGTCGGTTGAGTTGGACACTGGGACACTTGGCACTCCGGCTAGACTGTCGGTCTACAAATTTAGTTAGGGCTTAAGCGAAGCCAGTGCGAAATGAGTGTTGATGTTGTAATTGTTAAATTGTAACTTCCGCGCCGCACGCTATACTAAATGTACCGCTAGGCAAAAACGAATGACTTAGGCAACGAACGCGTCTCATGCACGACTTGGGCTTTGATAATTGAAACGAATTGAATTAGGCGTTTGAAATGATAAACAAAATTGAAAACACAACACACAATAAATAGCTCTAACTGTTAACCGCACACACTAAATTATGCATTTAGTATTGGTTTGTTATGTTTATAAATCGGCGAATTTACAGTTACACAGTGCGAAATCTTAACACACACTCAAAGAGTTGACCAAGTCAAGCGCCATGCGTCCGGTCAACTGAACGCTCCGCGTGTTTCTGATTGTAAGCGTTGCCCGTTTGCAAGCGCTGGCCAAGAAGATAACGGACCTTTGCCACTTTTGTATGGCAAAACTTTCACTTTATCGCGCAAGAGACAGAGGAAGCGAGAGAGACTAAATAGAGAGCGAGAGAACGTGCCGTCGCGAGAGAGTAAGACGTGCGAGTATTTTTATGACGCGCGCGCGAGACGCTTAAATGGTAAACATTTCTATTTCGGCTTCTACTTTGCTACTGATTCGGTATTTGGGAGCACCGATATTCCTGTTATGCTTTCTCTGAATGAGTGTGTATGCGTGTGTCTGCGCTCTCAACGTCCGCACGCGTGCGCATTTCAAACTCAACTGAAACGGTTTACAGCTCTGACTTGCGGTTAAGAGCTGATCAGTGGCAACAAGTTAACAGTGCTGCGAACTGTTAAGCTAATGTTAAGTGTCTAAGTGTTTGCACATACATAATTGGAATATGTTGATGTCACCAGCAAATAGTAGATTTTCCAGCCTAGCTTTCGCCTATTGGTCAGTGGAGGGAGCTGGCACAACACGGCGTATACACGATTTACGTGCTCCGATATTGTATATCAGCTATCGCAGTCGCATATTAAGTAAGGTTATCGTCCCATGCAGATCCGTTGCAGGCAATAACAAAAGACTCAAGACACAAACTTGGCAATTAGTGAATTCCAAATTGCTAACAAGCAAAACAATAACTGTTATCTGTGACTTTGGCTCTAACCTGTCGTTTGGCATTTCCTTGACCCAAATTTCACTTACTTTAGTTTGTCAACGTCTCTGTCTCTGTGTCTGTCTCAGTCCCTGTCCCTGTCTCTGCCCATGTGCAGCATTGCAGTTTGCCGCTTGTTTTTGGGGCTTGGTCGAGCAAAAACATTAGCATAGCTCAGCCAAATCAAGTTAGGCCGAGCTGAGCTGAGTCAAGCCGGTGCCAGAGGCAGGGCTCTTGGCTGGTCAAGCGTGGACTCGCGGTTCCATCACGATCTTTGTGTAGAATTTCACTTTCGTTGTTGTCTTCGTCGTCGTCAATGCTGTTGTTGTCATTGTTGTCAGTGTTGCCGTTTTCTGATTGTTTTCTTTTTGTGTGTTTGCTTTTTTGGTTTAGTCTTTCGGTCGACCGCAAAGTCATTGAAATGGAAAACATTGCGGGATGGTTGCCATTTGGACATGCCGGGCACGTGGGTGGCGCACAGTCATTTAATCTTCAAATCTTTAATCGCCAGAACCCAAGCTGAGCACTTTCACACCTCCGTTGGTTGTCTGCCAAAAATAAAGTCTTTTAAGTTCCCAAAAGCATCATTAGCTTTGGGGCTAACTGATTGGATGCGTTCACTCAACTGATAAGTATTACGACACCCGACAGAGCCAGACATAGACATTTATAAATGACTTATTATAATTTAAATGATTTTTAGCATAAAAGGTGAATAGCGTTTAAAACAAAGACTAACTTCAAAGTGAAACGCTTTCACTTGGTCCGCCCTGACAACGGTCAAGAAGGTGCCAAATTACAACAATGAAAAACAAAACTAAAAAAAGTATAACGAATTCCTTTAGTCAAGCACAAAATGATAAAGTTCGTATTGCAGCTTATCTGTGCCACGGGCTGTAATTATACAATCGAAATTAAGTTGAGATGCTTGATAAGCTGAAAATCAAATAAATAAATGCCATGCGAATCAATGAATCAGCTACCCGCAATTATTCAAAGCAAATCGAATACACAAATATTTTATAAATGTGTATTCAAGTATCATAACTCTAACTTGAACTGCGATTTGTTATTCCAAAAAATTAAAAATACATTAAAATTCAATTGCATGAAATATAGTTAAATATTGGTTCAAAAAATATATAAACGAAGTCAAGTTATGATGCTTGATAAGCCCAAAATTAAATAAGTTATTGCGATGCGAATCAACACATAGCTACTTTTAATATTTTAGGCATATCAAAGAAATAACTCAGTATCTTGTAACTCTGAAACTAAAGTCATACTCAATCTCCAAGATAACTTAAACTTAACTTAAAATAAAAAATTTAATAAAATATATTTAAGTGATACACAAAACTATTTTAATTCCCAAAACAAAATTTATAAACTTGGCAATATTATAAATTTCTACTTTCGATGCATAAGATAAACAAATTTAATATTCGAGCAACTAAATTAGCGAATAATTTATTGTTTTAAACTTAAAAAATTAACATTATATTGTTTAATAATATAATAAAATTTTTTAATTCCCACACAAAAATGATTGAACTTGGCAAAATGATAAATTTCTCGCTTCGATGTATCTTAATCAAACGATTTTTAGATTGATTAGCTTCAGCTTACATGGCTGCTTAAATAAGATTATTGACAAATATGGAAGAAATATATGTAAAAAAAATTTTTGCATGCTTTCAACAGATTTTTACTCTTTCATTATTGTAAGGGATTTTCAAAAGAAAGACTTAAAGATATTCACATATCTCTCAAGCTCTTTGATGATCCATGACGAAGATGAAATTTTCTTTTTTCACTTTTGCAAAAGATTATTGTGCAAGGGGCACAGCAGGGGGGGGGGGAGTTGACGAATCGATAAAAACATCAACATAATTAGCAGACGGTGAGCGACAAGTGTGTGAAATTGAATTTCTAAGATTGTGCCAATCATCGATCGGACTGCGAGCTGTGTGTGAAAGGAGATCTAAGAAGGGGCGTGGCCTGGCTTGGCAAGATCTTCAGTTTGTAGGCGTTCAAGCCAATCAATTTTCGTGCTGAAAGTGAACTTTGTTGTTGAATGTTTGCCGCCGAAAGTTTATTGTAATTAATCAAAAATTGTTGTTGATATGAAAAAAAAAACATAGACAGGTGTATAAACTGAAGAGTTTAAAGTTATGCCCTTGGGGTCAAATCGTAGCTGTTGTTAACAGCCAAAGCAACGCCTTCCGAATAGGCCTTCGGTTTAAATAGTTTACAGTTTTTTTTAATTTGTTTATATTTTCTCTTATCGGTGCTCATTGAAAACGAAAGTCCATAAAAGAGTTGAATGTCTTTTTGCCCACGTTTCTCGCTTTATCTTTTTATTTAGCTAATTTATCACGTTGAGTTAACACCGCCCTTGTGATTAATTGCCTTCTAAATTGAGCAAACATATTTCGCCATCCAATTTCGTGATCTATGACAGGCAAATCATCATCATAAGACTATGAACTATACTTTCCATTTCACGTGACTTTCAGTACTTGTGGCTTAAGCAAATAGTTAATATTACTACTTAAAGGCATAGGCTTTCAATAGTCCTAAAGCGATTGTCAGTTAACTGAAATTGAATTAATGCCAAAGCTACAATACGAGTTAGTACAAACTAAAAATGTCTAAAAAAAACAATATTTTCACTTTTAGCAAGTGGCAAGTTTGTGTTTGCCTATAACACAATGAAAAAAAAAACAAACAAAATAGTTAAAGAAAAAAATAATATATTACTGTACGACCATTTCAATGCACTGTAAGTTGGCAATAACTTAAGAATGACTTTTTTATGTTTTTTTGAGAAGAAACTAAAGCTTTTTTTTATTTTTAACGCATTAAATAAGTATTAAATTTTATTTATAGATATTTTCTTCATCAGACAGATAAAGCTTATTTCCGAGTACAATAAATCAAGAAAGGCAAGGCAAAAATAAGTTATTTTTAGAAACATTTCAATCAAGCCTGATAAATTAAATTTTATTCGAAAATTGAGTCTAAAAAACTTTTATTGATTACAAACTTTTATTCATATTAATCTTCATTATCATATGGGAGTTGAAGGAAATACTTTGAAAGGAAATTAATCTTCGAGAGCTAAAGGAGAAATCATATAGCTAGAATAAATAGGCATCAATATTTTGAAATATTTTTTTTTTATGTGTATTTAACTTTGACTAATAACAGTTGAACAAAAAAACTAATTATAAATTATAAATAAAAAAATTAAATTGTAAGTTGTCCAAAACGGAATTTTATTTTTGCTTTTTATTTTAAAAATATTGTTTTCGATTTTTATTTTAAGATTGGAAAAGAATTTATATTTTGGATTTAATCAAGGCTGCAAACCTCCAAAATTTGGGGGAGGTTCAGTTCGGTAATTTTTTTGAGTACGTATATTAGTCGACGGTAAAGAAATAAAAGTATTTAAAATGTTAAAGTATCGATATCATCCGTAATACCAAGTTCCAAAGAGGTAAGAAAATAATTCTGCAGATTCTTGAATTGAGCTTGTGACAAATATCATGTGATAGCTGTAATAACTCTTCAGCTAGGGCATAACATAAGAAAAGAAACTTCAGTAGCGTCGCATTAGAAATGAAAGTGAGTAGCAACAAGTACAAATGCCCAACACACACATTCAGACTCACACATACACTAACAATGATTGTTAACTAACTAATGTATGACACGTTAACAAAATCCAAACATAACGAGCTTCGATTTGAGTTAGAAAAGCGCAAACAACAAATCGCAGCTCACGATTTTGGTTAGCAGCACGTGTCAATGGCCCCGGAAAGGGTACGGCAATAGCTCCGGGTCCGTTGCCGCCTATAACCGGCCGGATAGAGGTATGATTTAATTTTTGGTAACCCTCGGCACTCGACATTAATTACGCAAATGTTATTCAATAGATTCGCTGACAGAAGTCGAAGCAGAAAATGGGCGAAACTTTTGCACGCAATATCACCTGTGGTAGTGGTTGTTGTGGATGTTTTGTTAAGCACTTTGTTGGTGATCATAGCTTTAACTAATTGCATTATTATTTCATTTAGATGGCATTCATTTTAATTTAATTTCGTTTGCGCAACAACTTTCGTCTTCATCACATTTTGTTTGCACTTTTCCCCTCAATTGCGCGCATATTTTTGCACCTTTCACAGAATTTTTTGTACTTCCGTCATTTCATTGGGCTCTTACAATGTAATCAGCTTTTTTTATGTTGTGAGGCCATTTAATTGGCGAAAATTAAAAAGGGAAAATACTTTTTATAGACTCTCCGGACTTACACTTTGTGTAGGCGTCGCAACTCTGGCAATTAATTAGAAAGCGAGACTTTATTTCATTTAATAAAAAAAACTGCACAAATACCGCTAAAAAGTTGAAAAGAAAATGCATAAATGCTATTATGTTTTTATTCGTGTTTATTTACTTTTTATAATATTTATTTCTAAGTGTTAAATGTTGGGCGGACAGTCGATGAGATGCCTTCACTTTTCATTGACTGGGTAACTTGTTTTCTTTTTTTTTTTTTTTAGAGAAATTAAGATTGTTTCACTGAATAGTAAAAGGTTAAAAAGGATCAGTGTTTAGCACATTAGATTGTAAACAAAAAATTATTTAACTTTGGTTAAGTTCAGTTCTTATGGTTAATGTCCAACTTTAAGTAGAAACTGATATAAACCTATTAATGCCAATAACAGATACTTAACTCTTTCATTGAACCTTCAATTAAGCTGTTTTAATCTTTTGAACATTATTTTATATAAATATTTTTCAGTAGATAACATTTGAAAATTGTTTGATTGACTCAGCCCTTGTGGTTCGTCTGGGCTTTCTAAATGTGCTGTCAGTTTGCTGGGACTTAGCACTTCATCATCTAAACTAAATTACAATTATGACGCCCATATTGAAGCATTATAGAAACATTAGATACACCTGTAGATGGAAGTTGTTCAACGTCAGCGAAACGAATTCATTTGAGCTGGCGGCGCTGAAAAAGCGCTGGTTGCCACAACATAGGTGTACGACTGTGTGTGTCTGTGTGTGTGTGTAGATATCGAGTTAAGTACTTCTTACACATTGTCGAATACCTATCTATCAAGATTTAAGGGCCAAGCAAACCAATAATTACCGGATGAGGCGTAATTTCCTATAGGCTGCATTTCAAAATGATGCGATCAAATTAATGATCAGTTGCACCGAAAGCGTTAAAGAAGCATTTTTTAATCGTATGTTTGTTTGTCGTTGTTGTACGATTGCATTGGATGATATTAACAGCATTGTTTTTTTTTTAAAGATTTTCTAAGCCGCCAGAACAGCAGCAATCGAGACAGACGGTGGCATCTCAGCAGGCACTGGAACTGTTTACCTTTCCAAGTACCTTTCAATTGTATAAAAATACAAAAACAAAGTACACATTTTATTAAGCCGAGAGAAAGAAAATTCAACGGGAACTTTCGTTTTTTTTTCATTTGTTGCTACTCAAGTGGCTGGCGCATTGCTTCCTATAAATCTTTGGCCAGCAATAAAAAAATTACAAGAGCCAGAGCATTTCCATTGTATCCGTCGTCGAGAAGGTTGGGAAAGTTCAAAACGTCGTTTGAAGTTATTGTCCATGCGGGATACAACAAACTCCAGCTCCATCTCCAACTACAGCTTCAACTCTAGCTACCAACTCTCAAAACTTAACTTGGTCATCTGTTTGAGCTTCTCTTTCTAAACTGACATTCGCCCACTCGCTGGGATTGCTTGGGACCGCCTTGAAGTGGTTGAAACGTTTAATGATTCTTTGTACTGATGCTTCAAACTGCTTAATTGTGCAACTTTTCTATGGAAATTAAATGCAGTCAACTCTATCAACGGTTCAGTTACTTCATCGCTTTCGTTTTTCATTGTATACAGTACAGTTTCTGTGGGAAATGTCGATGTTCCTCTCATTTTCAACGCTTAATTTGTGGAATTCCTTCTATGCAGGTATGCTCTGCAAATCTTCAACAGTCCCATGTAATTTTTACCACCAATCAATATGTCTGATTATTACTGTAAACATTCGGCATGAAATTGTCAACAGTCATGAATACCATGATTTCATTTCTTTTTTAAAAAGTAGCAGACTGATTTTATATAAAGGTTTTATATAGTAGTGGTCCGATTTGACCAATCATGTCATTCAGACGGTACTGATCCATTACAATTAAAGCAGTGAAAACAGATTGAATTATCTGTTGAATGCTCCAAATGTTTTTAAATGGGCAAATATTTGTCGAATATTTTGATCAAACTAAATATTTATTGAATAAAACTAAATTAGTTTTTTAATTGTCTTGATTTATTTATTGTTAGAACTCACCAAAGCCATTAACACATATCTTCCGTGATGTTAAATAACCATAACTTTTGTGAAAAGCAATTCTTACAACAAATTTTTAGGTTACTCTTTTCCCCTTAACATTTTGGTTACTTGCATTCAATTGATATACATATCAATATTGTTAATTAATGGTGAATAAATATAAAATGAGTGTAAATTTGATAATAGATTGTCGTGCCAAGAGCTAATGAATATACTATACGTTATCACATTGCGAATACTCTTATGCAAGCGAATGCTTAAAAATTTCACCCATTTATGCTTTACATAAATTGTTGTTTGATCAAATTCGATAAAGGTGTTAACAATATCATTAATAGCCAAATTGGCGATTTGTGTTTGTCATTTTGCGTTTTGATGTTGACAAAAGTAAAAAGTAAAGCGCCAAACAATCAAAACATATGGAGCAGCCCTCTAGGTTATAAAAATATTGAATAAATCAGTATAAAATATAAACAAAACATAATAATAGTTTATTTGTTGGTCGGTTTTTTGTAAAAGTGAATGCGATAGCCCATCAAATTTTCACTTTCGCCTCTTGGAACGACTCTTATAAATTATTATTAAGTTAGCAACTTGGTTAGTTAGTCAATCAGAGGATCATTGTCCGCAAATATCGTGGCACGTTTCAATTTGCCAAATCGCATAATCTGTAACGCCTACAATTTACTAAACGTTGCTTATTAGTTGGGAATTGCATGTGAAAGTTCATGCAACATTCACATTCACACTCATTGAATCACGGATGGTCAAGGAGCAAACACACACTCCTCGATCGAGTCTTGGACAGATCGTGATTGAAGCCGTTGATAATCTCGACACATGAACGAGCCCTCGTGAGACGTGATGTCTGTACAAATTATGATATGGTTGCCGCATAAGATCTCAAGCTGTTGTTCCATGCACTTGCCCCAAAAGGTGGCTCCCACACGACATAAACAAAAAACGCAGCTGCCTATTCGGCCTCCCTCTCTGCATTTCCCTCTCTCTGTCTCTCAGTCATATGCAAATGACCGACATCGTCCGAAAGCGAAAGTTCCATGACGACCTCATGGCAATGACGTCGACAACTATAATTGCTGGGTGTTCACCATCGTTGAGCGCTGACCAAGTACTTCAAGAGACCAAAAATAACTTTCTTATTAGAGTAATGTCATCGTTTCAAGCATAAAGAATATGCATGCTAAAATTGAATTAATATTTTGTATTAGTCTACAGTAAATATTAGCTTTGTCTCTCTCAAGGCAAATTGCACGAATTTACAATACAAACTTTATAGTAAAAACTGAGACTTTATTTATATAGTTTGGTTTTTCGTATCAGTCGTTTGCTGCATGTCTTGCATATTTAATAATTTTCGTTTTCTCACATTTGGAAATTTTGGTTTGTTACTGCCCTAACTTTTAAAGAAAGTTTTGTACTTTGAAATATTGTACAATGTTTTTCGTTTGTGTCGGTTTTATTTGTATATTTTATTGTTTTTTGCGGCCTCTTGCTACAGAGATCTGTGGCACCTGCCAAAAAATGCTGCCAACCTGAGAATGCGAAAATGCGTTGGGAATGCCAAGTGCTCCACTTGTTGAATAATAGCAGAGGATCGCTCGCTGGTGATAGTGGCACTCTGGAAATATTTTCCTTATTTTCTTTTATGCTTTAATGATACATATAACATAAATGACAGACCACTTGTAATAAGTCAGAAAAGACTATTTCATTAAATAAGAACGAATCATTTTTCCTTCATTAAATCATATATCCATTTATTGGCATGTGCCGTGTTTTGAATATTCCACAATTGAAAATAAATGGTACACACCTGTGGTCCTCGCCAATTGCAAAAGAATCTGCTTGAATTTATCTAACATGTAGTGTCATTGATTTGTTAAAAAAAAAAATAGTTTGTTGCTTAAAAAAAATTATTCCTATTTAGATTTTGCCGGCCCGCAACGGTAAAACAAAGTGGCAAATAGATGGCGTGATCGGTTTAGAGCGAAACTAGTCCAATTGGAAAAGCCTAAAAGTATGCACCAGAAAAGGTAAAAAAGTTCAGCGCGCGTTTTTTAAAAAACTTAAACCAAAAAAAAGATTTTATTTCAACAATCCAATGAAATTATAAATTAAATAGATATACGCGAATTCTTTAAAAATATGTCTCGTCTTTGTAGCTTTCCTGGGGGCCCAGTTCCTTCAAATATATAAATTAAACATATTTTGCATATATTAAGATTTTAAAGGCAATGAAAAAGGAAAACATAATGAAGACAAAAAAGTTTTCCAACTTAAAATTTCCCACTATTATATTAAACAAAAAATTATTTTATATTCGTTTAAAACATTTTAATGGAATTAATTTATGTGCGTTTTTAAATAAATAATTACAATACGTTATTAAATTAAATTACAATAGCTTCTTCGTATTCGCAATAACTTCGTTGGAAAGAAGCGCCTATTCAAATGCCCCACATCGAGTTGAGCAATTGCAAATGTCTATTAAATAAACTTAAATTTAAATAAATGTTATATGTAATAATTTAGAAAATTATATACAGAGTCAAATGTGGGAATAAGTTAAGATTCAAATTGTTTAATACGGTACACCATCATTATTATCATCATCATCAATATCAATATCAACATCTGCGTCTTATTTTTCGATGTGATCCTCGTTTAGTGTGCTAATCACATTCACTAGTTTAGGGAGGGTTTTCTCTATCATTTTGTCCTTTTTTTAGTGCCGTACTTTTTTTTAATTATGATTAAAGCTAAATATTTAAAATTAACGTTATGACAATGGAATTTGTTGTGATTATTTTGTTGTGTTGCTTTTGGGTGGATAAAGTGTGTGGATTGGGAGGAAAATAGTAAAATGGTAACTGAAATCGTTGCTTGGGTTATGCGCAAACTTTGAATGCAAGTTAAGAGGTCATAACCGAAGCACGAGTTCGAGCTTGAATTTGAATTCGGTTTCGTAATCGAAATCGATTTCGATATCGATGTCGATTCGAGTGCTGGGCATTTACTAAGGATTAGGCATAATACACAGGCGAAGACTACTACGATGCGACTAAAATTGTAGAATCTGATTGATCCAGTCTCGGAACTCAGAGATGCGGGTATAGACGCCCGGCTGATTGGCCTCCGCGCAGCCAATTCCCCAGGAGATGACACCGCCCAGTTGAAAGCGTTTATCCGACTCACGCTGCAGCACCATGGGGCCACCGGAATCACCTGTAAATTTGTGATACAATTAGCCCTGATCATAACTCAAGAAACAAGTTGTAAACACACGCACCTTCACAGGAATCGTAGCCGCCCTTCTTCCAGCCTGCACAGATGAATATGTGTGGTATGTGCTCAATATAGCCCGCTGATCGGTACATGGACTCGCAGATGGTGTTGTTGATGACAGGCACAGCGACCTCCTGTAGTACACTAGGCAACGGACCATCTTCATAAAGTCTACCCCAGCCTGTGACAAAGGCAGTCTGTCCAATAAAGTTTTCATCGTTGTCGGGCACACAAACAGGAATTATATTCGGCTGGAATACCACAGGCTCATAGAATCTGAAATGAGGATTAGTTAAGATTGGACTAGAGAGTCTTAAGGTCTGGTTATAGACTCACCTGAGCAGCGCGAGATCGTATTCAAAGGTGCGTGGATCGAATTGAGGATGAGAGGCAACAATCTGTACACGTCTTTCCTGAAAACCATAGGGTTCCTCTTCCTCAGCCAGATCGTACTCCCCGAGGCGCAACAACAGATCGGAGGGGGGCACACTGAAAGGACAAGTGAGTGAATTGATGGAGGAGGCTTTCTTTTTGCCAGCCACTTACTTGTCAACACAGTGAGCCGCTGTTATTGCCCAGTTCTCGTTGAGTAGCGCCGCACCACACTTGTGCAGATAGGTTGAGGTGCGCCATTGACGCAACGATATCTGCCAGGGCCAACGTCCAAAGGCGGCATTTGCACCGCCAACGATGCGAGGCTCGGGGAACATTCGACGTCCACAGACTGTAGAAGAGAGAGAACCAACAGGAGGAGGCAACTTAATAGGCGAACAGTTCACAATTAAAGTAATGGCCACAAAAGCCCTTTAAACATTTTAATCACTGCAACAGGCACTCAGTCATTTCAGAGTCCGAGTAAGATTCAGAGACAGAGTTATGGCAAGAAATGTAATATGCTTTGGCCATGTCTTGGCCAGGCCTTGACTTTGGCCAGAACTTGCAGTGAGCAGTCAACGGCCTACTTTATGACGACGACTTCAATGATGTTGCCTGCCTGCCTGCCTGCCGACGGACAAGTTTCGTGCATCAAGATTTTGCCAGTTGCCAGTTCGCAAATCGGTCAACGTGGCTGGACCTAGCCTGACTCATTCCAACAGTAAGAGAGTGAGAGAGAGAGAGAGGGTTAGGGAGGGGGAAGACCAACTGCAGAACGGACAATCGAGTAACCATGCACGATAAGCGAGCAGACAACGCGTGACCCAGGCGGCACAATGACCGACCACATTGCCGTCATTATTGTAAATGATTGCTGTAAAAATTGCCATGAACATGAAGTCTCTCCTGGGGTTATTGTGGTTGTTGCTGTTGCTGTTGCTGTTGTTGTTGTGGCAGTAAAAGCCGCGCTTAGCTTTCTAGACACAGTGCAGCTCCTGTGCAGCATCAAGGAACAACACTCGACTCGATTGTAGAATCATTCTGTGGTGCAGCGGAGTCAAGGCCAATGTTCAGCCTTCAAATTGAATTTAATGGCCACGCATCTTTGTCTTATGGCCAAAGTCTGGTGTATTAATAGATTTCTCTGCAGCAAACAAGTTTCTTCTTTTCATATACCCTGTATTCCATTAAAAAAAACCCTAAAACGGGTTGCAATCGTTTTGTGAAAAATCATGTTACTTGTAGACCTTATAAGTTATATATATTGAGAACAAGTCTTGACATAAAAATCTATATAGCCCTATATGTACCGAATTTGGAATGTAGGCTTCATTATAAAACTCCTATTTGAAGTTTATATTGCATTAATCAATTTAATAATAAATAATTTTTCAGACCTTTAGTATATATCAGTATGAAACGATTTGGCACAGGGTATCGAAATTTTATCATTTAGTAACAAAAAATTTTAATTTGTAAATAGGAGAAATTTAAAAATAATGTTTTAGATGAGCTATTGAAATAATACCAAGTTTTTAAAAGGTTTCATAAATATTTTTTCTGAGTATCGATATTGATATTGAATTAAGAAAAGCTGATAAAAAAAACTATCTATTTTATAATTTATTGAATGGCTAATTTAATATAACAATAACATTTCCTACAGGGAATCACTTAGCCGAGCACTCTCGACTGAAACGTTGTCTCAATGAAGCATCAACTCACCTTCCCTGTAATCGACGCCCTCCAAGCCAGTTGCAGGCGCTACAGTTGTATTGCCAACAGCATCGATCGTTGTTGTATTTAGCTCCTCGCCGCTGTAATCCGTTGTTGTTGTTGTGGGGCTGCTGGTGGAGATGCTGCTGCTGCCCAACTCGTTGCTGGATTCTGTTGAAGATGATGTCGAGGATGCTAATTCAATGCTGCTCTCAGTTGCAGTTGCCTCTGTGGTTTTGCTTGTTACAGTTGTTGTTGTTGTTGTTGTTCTTGGCGTTGTTGTTGTGTTGATTGTTGTTGTTGCTGGTTTACTTGTAGTTCTATGCGGCTTGCTAGCGGTTGTTGTTGATGTTGCTGATGTTGTTGGCAATGGTGTTTGACTCTGACCTGGCTTTGATTCACTGCTGGTACTAACACTGGTTGCCACTGATATAACCACCTTGTCTGTGCTGCTGGGCGTGGCTGCAATTAGAAAGAGAAAAGAGAGAGAGAGGGGAAGAGGGAGTTATTTATTGATGCTGAGCTTGGACAACAACAACAATCTTACCTGCACCGCTAGCATCAGTTTTGTTGTACAACTCGGGCAACAAAGTGGGCATTGGTATCCAATCAGCGGATTGACCCGACTGCCAATTGCTGGCAATAGTCGCATTTGTTATGGGCTCTGCCTCCACATCTGTCCAGGTGATTAGACCAGGTTTCTTGGTGGTGCTTCCACCTGTTGTTGTTGTTGTTGTTGTAGTTGTTCCTGTTGATGTTGCTGTTGCGGGTGATTGCAATTTGGGTGCTTCGGTGGTTAGCGTTATTGTCGCTGTTGTTGTAGTTCTTTTTGTTGTTGTTGTCGTTGTTGCTGGTGCAGCAGTGGTGGTTGTTGTTGTCTTTGTTGTATGCCGACGCGTTGGTTTCGGTGTCGTTGTTGTTGTCGTTGATGTTGTTGTTGTGCTAATTGCTTGCCTTTTAGGCGCAGTGGTTGTTGCTGTGCTGCTGCTGCTGCTACTGCTACCTGTGGTTGTTGTTGGCCTGCGCGTGGCCTTTGTGGTTGTTGTCGATATTTCAGAATCAGCCAACAACGCCGGCACTTTGACTATTTCCCCCGTTGGCTGTGGTTTTGGTCTTGGGGCATGAGTTGTTCTCTCTGGCTGCTTTGTTGTAGTGGTTGTTGTAGTGGAGGCTGTTGTTGTTGGCGTAGTCTTGTGACTGCTGCTGCCTGTGGTTGTAGTTTTTGTTGGAGTAAAGCTGATGGTGGTGCTGTTGTTGCCTGGCTTGCGAGCGGGCAATGTGGTTGCTGTGGTGCTGCTGTTGCCGCTGGTGTTTTCGATGGGTTTCCGTGTTGCTGTCGTTGCTGTTGTGCCGGATGTTGCTGCTGGTTTCTTGTGCGGACCTGGGCGTCTACTGGATTGAGGCTTGTGTGGCTTGGCTGTTGTGGTGGTACGCAGTGGTGGCGTTGGGCGCGGTGTTGTTGTTGTGGTGGTTGTTGTTGTTGTTACTGGTGTTGTGGTGGTTGTTGTCCTAGAAGCAGCTGAGCTGCTGCTGCTGCTGCTCGTTGTTGGTCTAGTGTGTCGCCTGGTGGTTGTCTCTGGCCAGCGGTTAGTGGCTTCGGTGGCTGATGGTGTTGTTGTTTCAACAATCTGGAATGTCACAAATTTACTGGACGCTGTTGTGGTTTCAATGCGTTGCTCAACGACTGGTAGGGTGGTTAACACTGGACGTTGGGTGGTTGTGCGACGACGCAGTGGCTTCAGGGTGGTTAACAGTGAAGACGATACACTTGGCTTTACCGTAGTGCGCACCACAAAATGGGAATTTTTGTGGGTGGTGTGCGCATTAGCAGGACGTCGTGTGGTGCTAAGTGGATGACTTGTTGATGTGGTGATGCTGCTGCTGCTGCTGCTACTGCTACTGCTGGTGGTGCGAACTGGTTTGGCAGTACTCAAATAGCTTTGAGTGACATTCTTCAACAACTCGCTTGCCAGATGTTGCTGCTGGTGGTTGTTTGTGTGGTTGTTCTGATTGTTTGTGGTTATGTGCTCAAAGAAGCCACCCGTTCGCACTGTAGTAGATTCGTGGGTAAAATGTGAGATGGTATTCTGATCAATGCTGTTGTCGCTGATCTCTGGCGCAAAGAGCGACGCCTCCTCCTACAGAAAGAGAGAAAAAGAAAGATTGAGCAAGATTGAAATCAAAATTTATAGTTATATACTTACTTTTAGAGCACAGCATGAACCAAAGTAGAAGCGATCGATGCAAGTACCTAAATGGGTGCCGTTTTGCTTAATGCAATCAATGGCAAACATACAGACTCCAGATCTTCCCGATTTGCGAACAATGCAAGGCAGGTGACGAATATTGCGACCGGATTGAACTGTGAATGAATAGAGGAAAGTAAAATATATATAAGATACAGAATTTTTGAAGAACTGTAATTAAAAAAACTCCAATCCAGTAATATACTTAGTTAAATGTCTACAATAAGTAAGTATATACTTTCTGTATTGCACTCATATTGTTAGATTACAAATTAAAATTAAATCTTCCACAATGATTTTTAGAACTGTAATAAAATAAAACGTATAAAAGATTCTTTTCTATTGTCAAAGTCGCCTTATTTATTATATTTTATTGACATTGTTAAATTGCACATCAAAATAAAATCATTCACTTCGATTTGAAGAATACTAATAAAATAAACTAAGATACATAAACTACTGTTTCATATCCTGCATAAAATATTTTATTGATATTGTTGGATTGCAAATTAAGCAAAAGAATATCTCTCAATGCACGACAATTACACGATAAAGTGCTCCGCATTCTTATTGCCATTCTGTGATTCTTCCGTTTGTTAGTGCGCGATTAACGCCTTCAATTTGTACGCAAGTTTGAGGCAGACATTTACCGTTAGGCAAACAGTTAACGCAAGTGAAAATGAAGTGGCAACAACAGTAACAGTGGTAGAAGTGGCAGAACAACAGGCCATAAAAGTCTTGCCACAAAGTTTTTAGCTGAAGGGCGTCAGCTTTTACAGACGCACAGACCGCCCGATGAGGCAACACAACAACAGTAAGAACAACATTCAGAATATTAGCAACAGTAGCATTATTATTATAATTATTTATTTATGAATTGTTTGCGTTTTGTGCTGTTGCCACTTCAAGAATCAACAACGAGTGTGATTGTGTTTTGTAATAGAGCCGCTGTTAAGTCTTTGAACTTATGTAATTGCAGACAACAAGCAAGAGAGTGAGTGAGAACGAGAAAGAGAGGGTGCCATAAACGAAAGACTTAAGCAGCAAACTTGCAACTGAACGACGCCTTTCTTTAAACGCGCACAACTTTGGAACCTTTTGTTTGCACTTCGTGTGGTCATAAATAAACTTCCAGGCGGAGGTTGAAGCAGTGGCAGTCACTATAGCCGGAGCACTGACTGAGGCTGAGTCTGAGTCTGAGACTGAGTCTGAGGCAGTGGCAGTTTCCCTCTTGTGTCGAGTGTCACGTTAAGCGCAAGTTACTTTTGCGTATAAATTTCGTGCGATTTGCTCGTATTTCAATGTTAAATCAGATACAATTGCAGCAGCCGCCTTGTCGCTGTGTGTGTATGTGGGCTTGTATGTTTTGCGTTTATTGAACTTTAACTGTAAACTTGCTGTATAGTCGTATATTGATTATGCAATTAACACGAAATGCTGAGTTATAGCAAGCACAGAGGCAACGAGAGAGGGGTGCAAAACAAATGACTTAAGACACGAACAGGCCAAGAACCAAACAAAAAATAAATAAAACCAGCAGCTGAAAATTGAATGCCGGCCTCACAAACAACACACACACACACAGAAATAGACACACAAATTATATGCTGATATTTTCGAAGCCAAAAACTTTTGTCACGTTTCATAGGCGACGCAAACAGCGCAGTCAGCGTAGGCGTCAGCGTCAACGTCAGCAGAGCCGGCAGCTTTTTCTTTGGTTCTCCTCACGGTTCTATGTGTTTGCATTTCGTTTTGTGGCTTTTTGGGTCAACAGCTTTAGCATATGTTTCGCTAGCACACAGACAGCCTACCAAGCAGGCAGCTCAAACTCAAGCTCAGTTAGTCAGAGACTCAGACACGGAGTCGGACTCGAAGTCGGACTCGAGACCCGCATTGCAATGTACATAGGAAATATTCGCTTTTGGCATGCGAATGAAATGGCCGACAAAGTCGTGGTTTAGTGGGCGACTAATCGAAATTGGGTTACCGAGTGACCTCCGGGGGAGGGATTAGACCAGAGAAAGACTGACCAGAGACCGTGAGCTGAGAATGAGTTCATTGTTGTTGTTGTTTGTTGACGATGGCGTCTCTTTGTTTTTATTTATTTCCCTTTCACTTGGCGTCAATTTACTTTCCGCTTTCTGCGTCGACTTTTGCCGTCTCTTATAGGATATATACATTCTTATAAATGTACATATGTAATTTTTTTTATTGTTATTATTGTTGTTTTTTGCCTTTTGGTCCAGTCAAGTCATAAAAATGAAATGCTTGCCACCTTAACGCAGCCACTGCCAATGACTCTTGCTGTTGTTGTTGTTGTCTGGCACACGCTTTCTTGTGGCTCCGATGGTGGCTCTGTTTTATGGCAACATTCTTTGATGGTTGACCTCAATTGCTTTTTTCTCGCTGACGTTTTGGCCGTTTGCCGGCATAGCCGCCAGTTTACTTTTGTAAGAAAGTTGTGTAGTTTTATTTTTCAAATTCTCCATCTCAACTCAAATCTTGGGCTGAAGCTGTAACACAAGTCTTTGTTGTAGACAAATTGGCAGCATGTCTTATGGCATCAGGCAGCAGAGGAAGTGCTAATAGCGTTCAAATTTGATACTTAATGGCTGTGACCCAATTAAACAATGTCAGAACGCAACGCCTGTCGGCAGCGTATCGTTAATTTTGATTACTTTCATTTGGAAACGCCACACGAGAGCAGCTGCTTGAACTACCTGTGGCAATTGGTCGACTTTAACTAATGGACACTGTTCAAAAACAAGTTTGTCGTTTCAAGTCAAGTCTTTTGTTTTTATTTTTGGCAATCAAATTTAATGTCTGCAGAAATTACACGTCTCCGGCAATAAAAGCTACAGCTTCAACTTGTGTGTTTAGATTTGAGTTCTAGTTCTTTTTATCGAGTTTTCTCAGTGAGACATTTTATTGCTCTTGGTATATAACTATTAAACTCGGATGCTGCTTTCTAGAAAGCCACTGAAGTAGATAAATCCATGGCCTAGATATAGTTGCTATATCAAAATTGATAACTGGGAGGAGATTCTATTCTGTTAAACTAAGATAGAAAAGCCATTTCTTAACCATCTGTTAAAGTTTATTCCTTCTTCAACTCATTTCAAGAAAACTGCGTATTCAACAATGTTAAATTATTCAAATAACGTTAAGTATTTCGACTTGCAATTGTGAAAACTTTAAAAGAAGTGCGTGCTGCTTTTGGTTGCTTTTGAATTTTACACAAATTGCGTTCCCTTTTGTTTAATTTCATTTAATTTCTTTGTTATCATTGAGCGCGCCCCAAAAACCAACAACATCAAAGAGTCTTTAATAGCCTACGTGAGAGAAAGTGTTGGAGTTCTGAGGAAAACCCGTCAACACAGCCTGTCAAGCATCTTCAGCAGCCGATCTCAATCTCTTGTCTGATATCTTTATATCTGTCTGTCTGTGTCAGACATTTGAGAGAAAGAAATACGCGTTAAGCTGTCAAGTAGCCAGTGATTCAGCTGCCCAATCGGAATACTTACACTGTGCTAAGCTGGGATTATCCACGAAGACGGGACTGGCTTCAGCCGATGATGCCAAGAGGAGCAGCAGATTCAGCAGACTGCCCAGCGCCAGGATGAGGATACTACGTCTGGGCATCCTGCTTCTATTCGTGATTGACGCAGGCGTTGAGCTGTCTGCTCTACTTTTGTATCGTCTTCCAGTATCTGTTACTGTATCTCTATCTGCAGCCGTAGCCGTGACTGTAGCTGTATCTGTATCTGTCGCTGAGTATCTTTTACTCTGTTGCTGCAACGCGCCCATCTGTAAATGGAAAATAAATAATTTAAATGAGTCACAGCGGCAAATGTGAAATGTTTTACGGCCTTATCCATATTCAAATTTTAAACTAAACACAACAAATTTCTATAACAAGCCATGGGCACGCCAAAAATAACAACGACAACAACCCAACAACAACCACGACAACAACAATAACAATAAGACATTCAGACAGCAAGTGCGTAGAAGTTTTTGGGATGACTCAAGCTCAAGTAGGTGAAAGTCGTTCAATTTGAGTGACTTGCATATGCAAAAATGAAAATAACAGAAAAAGAAGCTTGAAAGAAATAAGTTAACAAAGACTTTCTACAGCAACGCGCACATATGATACTCTTTAAAAGATACTTAACAAACGGGTGTTCTTGTTAATATTAAACACAAAAATTATAATAATAAAAGCAGTATTATTTTCAAAATGAATTTGGTTCTATAATTTTTAATTTTAAAAATTTGAAGCTTCTTTAGAAGCGTTAATTTTATAAAACTTGTAATTAGTATTTCTCAGTTCGTTTTATTAATGTAACATAAAATATACAAATAATAATTTAGTTAAACATAAATCAACCCAATTTGTTCTTCTACCAATCTATTAAATTCTATTCAAGGCATTTTAAAATTAAGCTCTACTCTCTAAAAATAAATAAATATTAATTAAACTGAAATATTAGTTAAATGTTTCCAAGAAATTCTAACACTCTGTCACTCTGCAAACTGTCTTACTAATAGATTATACCCTTCCCTCTGTACAGTGTATATATAGAAATGAAACAAGAAAAAAGTATAGAGTTTGCAAATTATTTAGGGAACAGGGCGTATGTGTAATTTGGCCACTTTGCGGGCATCATTGTTGTTTCTATTGCCGCTCCCCTTGTTATCGGAGAGTGTGTTTAGTCATGCCTAAAGTGACCAATGGAAAGCAAAAGTGTGTGAGTGTAAGTGTATGTATAGAAAGCGGGCAGCTCTGTGAACGGTAGCTTCTCCATTCCCTCTTTGCCCTGCTTTAATGGTTGTATAATCAGCCATGCAGCATTTATATAACTGTTCAAAGTGCAAACTAGTGGAGTGCAACTCTTCTGCAACTGGTTCTCAGTGCAACAAGAGTTCAAGAGACGACTAATTGATGAGAAGATGCTGTGGGATCTCTGAAGAAAGTTTGTGGCATGACAAATGTACAGATATGATGACATAAACTGTAACAATCAAAGAAAGCACACACAAAAGAAATGGGAAAACGAAAACCTAACTGGAAATGTTACTGGAACTGGTCTCTCATGTGTATTTCTCGTCTTTGGTGACATTTTCATTGATCTGTGAGCATTAGAAGTTAGCTGTATTCTTCTCACTTCTCACAATGCCGTGACGATGTGCTGCGTTGAGCAATTTGTTGTCGCGTTGCGTTTGGAGCTAAAAGAAAGACGAATGACAACAACAAGTGTTTGCTCGGATTCTGAAGCTGCGTTGCGTAATACGGTCATTGACTTGGCCAGCACCGTTGACCGTTGCTCGAGGCTTAGAGGCGTTTAATCGTGTGCAAAAAAAACAAAGAAGAAACCCAACTGAATAAAAGCTCTGTCTAGTGACTGCCATTAAGCTAAACTAAATTAAATTAATTTCAAGTGTGGCCATAAACTTCATTTGATGTCTGTCCTTATCTCTCTCTTCTTTTGTCTCTTTCTGATGGGAGTACCCCTCCTCACTGCTGCAATTAAATGTAATTTATGCTGTCGAGGCGAAAAAAAAACCAGAACGGAAGCTATAAAATATTTCCGCATCAACGCAACTCTGATTACTTTTAATTAAGTGCCAGAATCGGCAACTAATTGCAGCTTCTCAGCCTCTCAACTTCTCAAATTGTTAACATCACAACTTTTCAACGAGTTGTTGAGTTGTTGACGGGTTGAAATTTGAGATTTGAGTTTCGATAATCGCAGCACAAATATCTCTCCCAGCTTTGTTAGCATTATTTGTTGAATCTGGCTATTTGTGTATTTAGGTCACGTTCTTGGCAGACACACACACACACACACATGCTTACATAGATGTCTCGTACGCATGTAGTTGTGTTGGTGTTCCATTTCGAGACGCCGTTTGTTCAAAATGTGTGCAAATTAACATGAATTTTGTGCTACTGTCGATAAGGCCAAAACCAGTCAGTCAACGGTTTGCTTTGCGTCTCACACGTGAATCGCAGAATTTCTTCAGCTACAAACTGGGTCACACAGATGATTTGCATGATTTCATGGAACGTAAGGCGGGGGAGGAGTACTTTATCTGAACAATTAAGTAATTTCCACTACGGAAAAAAACACACACATAATAAAATTTTATTTTTATTTCTACTCGACGTGTTAAAAGTGAAAATTACAAGTTTTTTTGGGGGGAACTTTTTGTTTGTTATTAAAGAGACACTATGCTTGTGTGTATGTGTGTGTGTGTGCGTATATAACACTTGCCTTAAATAAAAGCGAAAGCCACACAAATTGTATTTTTATTTAGACATAACTTCCTCTCCATCCATGCTCTCCACCTCTCTGCTCTCTATTTATTTAAAAGAAAAGTGAAATGCAGAAAGCATAATACTGTCATTTCAAATTAGCCAAAAAAAAGAGACTAAAAAAGGTAGCGACTAACAAAAGAATTATGCCATTTGATGATGTTAGGGACAACATAATAATCAAAACCAGAAGAAGAAGTGCGACCACTTTTGCTGCGGTTTGTTAGTTTGTTAGCTGCCTGAACACCGACTTGGCTTTCATTTCTTGAGTTTGATACCAAAAACGGCTTTGGAGAAATTTCAACATGTCTATCTGTGTGCGAGTGTGCGTGTGTGTGTATGTGTGTGTGAGCGTTGACTCTTTACTCGCTACGGGATGCGGGAGTTCATTAGGTTCAGGTGGCACTAGAAAGCCATGCCGCCAGCACGCCCATATGAAATTACATGGCAAAACAAAAGACTTAGGGCACAAACTTGCCCTGCAGAATGGCAATTTCTCAATTGGCAGCAGCAGCAACAACAACATGCAAATTATAATAATTATCATGAAATTAAACGGAGCAACTGGGGGGCGGCTACCACAGCAGCAGCAGCAGCAGCAGCAGGAGAATTTTCAGCAACATTGGCTTTAGCTTGAGGTTCTCGTCAGGTTTGTAAACCAGAATAAGCAGAAATGCAAATAATGCCAAAGGCGTGCTGGGACTCCAATGGGGAGTCAGCTACATTGAGTGGCAAGCGCAGCATTTTAGACCAAAGTCAAAGCCAAGCGACAACAACAACAAGAACGAGAGTAACAACAACTACCAGACCAGTTCTGTTGCAGGCCGAAAAGAAGTTTTTGCTCTTGTGTCTCGTTGCTGCTGCGGCAATTGAAACACTTGTACTGAGGCTGCCTCTTGTGGCTGCCGCTGCTGTTGCTGTTGCTGTAGCTGTTACCGACTGTTCTTGTTCTTGTTGTTGCCTCTTTTTTACAGGAATTTCAATAAAAATTTGCAGCAGAAGGCAACTTTTGCTTTGGACTCGTTTGACTTTGGCCGTTGATCAAAATCAAGGCGCTTGAACTTGTTGCTCTTGCTCTTGTTTTGTTGCCAGTTTCTGCTGCTGTTGCTGCTGATTCTCCTGCTGATGCAGTTAGTTGCAGTTATGTGCAACAATTGTGTGCAGGTCTGTGTGTATGTGCCTCTAATTGACTTGTACGTGGTAGAAAGTGCGGCGAAGCTACTTAAGAGCCAAACACACACACAGAGGCAAAGAGAGGATTGGAGAAACAGAGACAGAACGAGGGAGAAAAGAGAGAGAGAGAGAGAGAGATAGGGGGAGAGAGAGAGGTTGGGGGACAGCAGTGGCGCGCGTATCTTGCGGATGCGTATCTTTAGGTTTTTTTTTTGTATCTTTTGCATTTACTTGCGTGTTCTGTAGTTGATTTCGGTTTGCTTGATGTTTGTCGTAGAATCTTTTTGTTTGTTTATTTGTTTTGTACTTTTGTTGCTTTTATTTTTGTTGGTTAAATGAGCTGCGTTTGCTTTTGGGAAAAACTTCACTGCCAACTTAATTTTGGGGTCATTTCTTTTAATTTGCTGCCACACTGTTATTATGATTATTATTGTTGTTGTCGTTTTTGTTGGAATTATGTTTCTTCTTGCGGCTTCTTTTTTTGTGTATATTTTTTTATGAGTTTCTTCACATTTGGCTTTTGTTTGACACTCACTGTGTTTATCTTGCTTTTGGCTTGCCTTTTGTTTTATATTTTATGTTTAGTGAAAGAACCGTAGCCACAATTTGGTAGCTATTGTATTTTGGAATTTTGTTGACTTTACGCACTCGTTGATGATTGCACGTTGTTAACTTTCAGCTATGCACGCATTGGCCAAGCCAATTTGAGGCCAATAACTCAAGTTCTTTTTACACACACACACACACGCAGTCGAGTCGGAGTCGAAGTCGAAGTCGATTCAAAGTCGACGTAACCAGGCGATCAAGCAAAAGAATCCGAAGAGGAGCCAAAGACCGCGTTGAGTTGCGCACGTCTGGAGAGAAGCGCGCATACAAAAGATCCACACGCCAGTTGAAGTCAGCCAAAGCCAAAGCTAAAGCTGAAGACACACTCTGACGCTGACGTTTACGTTAACGTCGCTGCTGACGTTGGCAGCAGCAGAGGCTTCGACTGAGATTTTGCGACGGCGACGTTGAAGAACGATAAGGCAAAATTGGTAGTAGCTGGAGAGTTAACAATCACATAAACACATACATTCACAGCAGACGCACATAGAGAGCTGTAACATGTGCGCATGCGTAGCCGGTCGACGTCGACGTCAACGTCAACGGCGACTGCGACGCTAGTTAGAGCTTGGCGCATAACGGTTTCCATTAAGGCCAGTTCACAAAATGGTGAGAACAACAAATGCTAGGCAGCTGTTGTTGTGGTTGTTGCTTATTCAAATGAACAGTCAGACTCACACACACGCACTCACACACACACATGCTGTTACATTCTCTCAGTTGTTGCTGTGGCTCTCTTGTTGTCACAGCCACAGCTGATTGGCGGCATTTGTGGCGAACATGGAAGGAAGAGGAAAGAAGGGAAGGAATAGTTGAAGTTTGGGGTTAACAGCGCTTTCACATTAAAATAGCAAGAAGCAGCCACAACAGCAACAACAGCAACAACATGCTGTTGGGAACTTGGAACTTGGGAGTCTCTCGGTGGCTTTTTCTTTAATTTTTTGTGTGTGGTGCAAATGAGTGGCTCGGCCTGTCGCCATTCTTTGTTCACTATCCCTGTGAGTGTATGTGTGTGAATGTGACTGTGTGGTTGTTTGTGTTATAATTTATGCACGTCTTCAGGTTAAGAAAGTCAAACTATATTATCGCTGCGCTTAACGTTTTGTGACTTGACTTGAGTGTGGCTTGTGGGTGTCTCTGAGTGTGAATGGCTGTTGGTACCTGTTTATACTTTTTGAGAGTATGATAAAACTGCAATTAGCTAATTATGCATAGGCATTACCAGCAAGCAGTCAAAAGGTTTTTCTTAGAAATTATATTACAAACATATACACTTTTACTGCTTAAAATTGTTATTCTTTAGGCTTAGCTGAATTGCAATCAATGAGCAACACTTCATGTCAATCAATCAATCCATTAATCAATTGGGTTTAATGACACACAACATTTGAAATCACATACAGAGCTTGTTAAATGGAAACGCGACGCTTTTTTGCTGCGGCTCCACATATCATCTTCGGTTTTTCTTATTTCTTTAGTTAAACAATCGCCGCACAAAGCAAAACACAACACAGCAACAACAACGCGTTGAACTTGAGAGACCTTGACACTGGCGCTGCTCCACAGCAACTGAGTCCAAACAGGCAACAAGTTGCGGCCAGTTAGCCAAGTTCTTTGCCTCAGCCGACGTCGCAGCAGCAAAGAAGTGGATGTCATTGGCTGTGGATGCCAAGAGAGTGAGAAAAGAGCCAAATAAGAAAAGAGTAAGAGCAAGAATCAATGATAAGCCAGCTCAGTCAAGCGTCTAATTAGCCAATGTTGCCTTGATTATGTTATTTGATTTGCTATCCACACACACACAAAAACACACACTGAATAGGTTAAGTTTCAATTTTGGTTGCCTGCAACGGAAGTTGCATCATTAGAAATTCAACTCATGCGTTGTGTGGCACCTCACCTCACCTGTTGCCTGCCACAATCCCAACAGAGCTCAGCTGGTGTTCAGACCAAATTATGAGGTTCGTGCTGCAAACATTTCTTTTCCAATATTTATTGTATTTATTTATCTTCTCTTTTTACCTTAGCTCCTGTTGTTTGTTTTGTTTCTGTTTGCCCAAATATTTCATTTGAATCTGCCGCATTTTGTTGTTGAAAAAGTGCCACAGCAGGGCTGCCAACTCGCTGCAATATCGTTGCGGTCTTTAGCAGCACAATTTATTTTTACGCTGAAACTTATGCAATGGTTTTATGCGATTCAATTTTCAGTTCGTGTCTTAAGTCTTTTGTTTTTTTACGTTGCTCAAAAAAAAATTGGAAAATGTAAAGAAATAAATATTATGCACATAAAATGTGTGCAAAACATGGGAATAAATTAAAGCAAATCAACAAATTTAATGCAAATTTGAGGAATTTAAATTAGCAATTAAATTTGTGAAACTCTATACGAAAATGTATGTAAATTCTATAAGAAATAACAATTTAATACAGAATACATATATGCGAAAACATACATTCAAAAAGAAAATAACAAATTTACTACAAATTTCGACAAAAATTTCTTAATTGAGAAACTCTTCTTAGTTCTGGAATATATTTTAGGTGGAAAAATAGGGAAAATGTAAATAAAAAATGCCTTAGTCTAGAGAATGCCTTACCTACTATTCTAGACTTTTACAAATAAAAGAAAATCATTAGTTTCGATTTAATGTATTTTTTTATATTGTTTTTAAATATTAATTATAATTAGCAATAAAGTTAATTTTAAATTCATGAAATTCTATATGCTCATAGATTGTAATAAATATGATTATGATTAGTACTAAGTGTTGTATGTCTTCTCAAGTTCAACAGAAACTGATAAGAAAAACAAAATATACGAAAATTATATAATTATTAATAATAAATATAAATAGATAGATGGGTACACTTAGGAGAGTGCAGTTTTGGAATCTTAAACTTAAACACTAGCAACCCCGAGTCGTAGAGGAATCACATGGCCAGGCAACGATGATGCAGATGCCCACAACTGCATAACTACTCGAGCGGTGACTGCAGTCTTCCAGTTCGATTATATGTTGTTATAATCTGCTTTATTCTGTTCTACGCATTGTTGTCATTTGCCATAACCTTGTTGATCCACGGTACAAAGTGCTGTATATTCGTGTAGACACCCGGAAGATGCTCACGGCCACAACCAATGCCCCAGGACACGAGACCAATAAGTGTTTTTCGGCCATCCATCGTTAATGTGAGTGGCCCTCCGCTGTCACCCTGGCAGGAATCTCTACCGCCCTCCTTATAGCCCGCACACAAGAATACCTGGAAAGGAGAGAATATAAATTAGTACACAAATTAAAAAAGTATTTCTAAATTTCATGTTTAAAATTCGAAATTTTTGCTTGGTTTTCATTGAGTTAATATTTGTTAAATTAAGACCAACAGGCAATGACTGATCACTAAAATCGACAAGGAAACCTGAGATATTTGAATCACTTATAAAATTCTTATAAAGACCGATTATCAGATACAAGTATAAACATATACATATACATACATATAAGTGTAAAATCGTACTTAAATCAAATATTTTGTACTCGGTCTAATCAAATCAGAGATCACTTAATTTTTGATAGTAATAATATATTATAGTGGTAATATCCCTGATTTTTGTTCTGCATAGTTATATATTTTTAAGTTCTGCAGACAATTTCCATGATGAAGTATTCATCTAAGTTAAATTGATCAGATTGTATAAACTTCAAAATAATTTTGTACAAAAAATTCAATGGAAAAGATTAAATACATGGCATTTTAGCAACACAAATGCTGAAATGCTTTACTGCGTTTCAATCAAAGCAATTGTTTGTTGCTTTTTGGTCTATGTCATTTTTTTGATTTTTGTTGATTATAATATTATAAATTAACTATAATATTATTAATAAATTAATATTTAATATACAAAGATAATTATCTTTAATTTATATGTTTTTGATGAATCCCTAATAAAAATTAAAATAAGAACAATACTGCACCATTGCTCTTTTGAGATTGGCTATTGAACTTCTTAGAGGGATTTGAAGTAGGGGGTACGTAGACATTAGTTTTCTATTGATTAGATTGATTATATGTAAGTACATATAAAAACTCACATCGTGAATGGCCTCGCGTCGTCCGGCTGCGCGAAACCATCGTTGACAACGATCATTGGAAATGACCTCAACGTCTACCTCTTGCAACACTGAGGGCACAGTGCTCTGACCATGCCGCGTACGTCCCCAGCCTGCCACAGTGGCCATTTTGCCGGTCAACTTTGTGGTAGACGGTGGTAGGCAGACGGGAATGATGTGCTGTTTGTAAACCACATTGCGATCCAAACGAATCAATGCCACATCGTTCTTAAAATCAGCTGGATTGTAATGTGGATGCACCTCCTTACGTTCAATGCCGTATTCCTCGTGATTGAGACGCTCCTCTTGTGCACGCACATCCCATTCACCCAGACGTATCTTCATATTCGAGTTGGTGGTGCTGCAAGTATTTGAGGTGAGGTAACTCATGGATAAAGGTCAAGTATATGCTACTTACGTGGCCACACAGTGGGCGGCAGTAACTACCCAGCGGTTGGAGATTAGGGCACCACCACAGCTAAGTTTGCGTGTGAGAAAACCACTTTTGATCAGTGCCACTTGCCAGGGATGTGAGCCAAAACCAGTGGAGTGACCACCAACAATGCGATTGGAGCGAGAATAGACCTCGCCGCAGCCTGTGAAAAGTCAATTGAGAGGATTAACCATTGAAATACTTTAATTAACATATAAACTAAAATGAGCAAAATACGTGCAAGCTAATTTATAACTAGGTGGTTGAGAAGTGTTGTTTGTGGTGCATACAAAGGAAAACTTGCAGAGGTGCCCAAAAGAAAGGAGATAGAGAGATATATATATAGAAAGAAAATTGCAATAAAGATAGTTTTGAGTACGGATGAGTTGGTTTAGTACCCGGAACAGGACGATAGCTGGCATCATTGTAGCCACCACCACTCTCGTACTCATCCACAGCTTCGCCAGCATTCAAATCCAGCACATTACCCACCGCAAAGGGCTGGGCTTGTGGTTCGTGCGATGGCGGTTTTTGTTGAGGTCGGGTTAAGTCACCGCTGTCTGACGGTGTATCCACATCAAAGAAACTATCCAGATGATTGGTAATACCCAAATGATTCGTGTCATGCTGCTCCCAACTGTTCAAAGTGGAGGAAGTGGGACGATGAACGGATGAACTGGAGCCGGAACTAGCGCTGGGCTTATAGGGATTGTTGCCGATGTTCCCACTGTAATGTGTCGCTGGACGCTTTGTGCTGTAGTAGGCGTGGTTGGGATAGGCGGGACGTGCTGATGATGACGAGGCCGCTGACAGACCGTTGTGGTTATTGTTGTTGTTGTGCTGCGTCTGATGATGATTATGTTGTTGATGATGATGATGTGTCGGCTTGTTGGCCGTTGACGACAAATCGGGATAAATGTCGTGCAAGTGTATTATGTCACCTGTGTGTAAGAATCATCATGATGTTGCAGTTTTCCTCTATGCACAGGTCTTTACAATGTGTTTATGTTTGTCTGGGATCTTTTTAAACTAGGGTCAACTTTCGCCGCGAAATTCATGAATTGTTAGTGAAAGAGACTTTGGGCAAAAGTAATCATAATAAAAAGTGAACTGCGCCTCGGCAATTTCAGTTGAAGGGAACCCTGCATGACTTTATTATGTCACCGCAGCCAATGAAGTCGAAATTAAAGTCTCGACTAACCAAACTGACCAACTGTCTATGAAAGAAACAAAGACACAGACACATACACACCCAAACACACACATGCGTAAACATTTCGCACGTAATTCAAAAACAAAAAGGGGGGAAAAAAGTCACAGAACGGCACAACTTGATTAACACTTTCTTGACGGTTTATTTGGAGTTTTATTTTTCGGATGGAAACTGATGCCGTAACTTTGGCGCTGTAATTTTTCCCACATTTTTGTGTGACGCTCAAAACAAATAAATAAATAAAAATAATATTAAAGAAGAAGTTGAATCAAAACGCGTTGCAGGCAAATTGAAACAAAGCCACGAAAATTTCACTTTTCAAATGCAAAAAAACGTTCACCTTCGTTTATTTCCGCAACCGACAACATACAACAGACTTTGCCCACTTTTCGACCTTTTCATTGCCGCGTCTCTTCATTTTACTTTAGGAAAATTTTACACTCGACTGGCACGCAGACCCAAAAAAACAAAACAAAAAAAAAAGTTCCCAGAAAGCGGCACACAATATTTTCCCCCTTAAAGAAAGTGAAGAGACAGAACTCGCTTCTTTATGAGCTTTAAGAAAATTGCCCCAAAAAAAATAATGAAAAAAGAAATGTTAAAAAAGTAAACTGAGATTTGGCTCATTTTTAATGGGCATCAAAAAATTTCCATCAAGAATTATTTATAACATGTTGTAATGCGTTATTTCTTTTATTTGTTGTTTTTGCTGTGTAACATGCACATAAAAAAAGGCAACAGAAGCCTAGAAAATTAAACAGAGCACAACAAAATGGCAGCAAGTTGCTGAGTAACTGTATTTCTGTCTGCTTAGTTGTCTGTGTGTGTGCGTCTAAGTGTGTGCGTGTGTGTGGCATAACATTTGTTGTTATTGCTATTGGCTTGTTAAAAAGATTACGATATAGCGAATGCACTTGATTGAAAATCGAAAGCAATTTCAAATCAAATGTTAGCCAAGGAATGCGAAGTGCAAAATCGAAACAAAACAACAATAAAACTTGAATGGAAGCTTATGTACATAAATAATTGTTCAGACAAGGTTGAAAGTTTGAAAAGATGAGAAGCTGATAGCTGTATGTTACATCTGTTACGCATCTAATACTTCATTTTAATCTCAAGAAATCGAATAATAATAATAATTGAAGACAAGTCCTTATTTTATTTATAAAAAATAACACTATTTTGCTACGCTCTTGAATTTTTGTACGATTGCAAGGGTATTAACTCTGCAGAGAGTATTATAATTTTATCGCGAAATGTGTATGGCACAAGACCCACTAAAATATATATATTATTGATCACGATTTGTGTATTTCTATGCAGACTAGTCTCTTATTTTTGAACCCATCTTAATGCCGTTTGGTACAGTGATACTTTCTTTTGCTGCAGGGAGTACATATGTTGAAACCGATTTTTGGAATATCTCAACCAAACTCAAATTTGGTAAAAAACAATTTACTACGTAATACATCTGTCATAGGAACAATTCGTTAAAAATTGAATACAGAGCTTTGAAATCTTTGGCGTTCCATAAAAGTCCCTTTTTCGTTTGCGATTGTTTATGTTTATTTATACAGAGGTTTTTATGGTTTTCGTAAATGCTTTGCAATTGTTTGTTCAAGTAAACTATCTTTAAATAAACAACAGTTTTTGGCTTATGTATTTTTCAGTTTCATTCAATTAAATTAGTTAAGCTGCTTTTTTAATTTACAACCCCAACATATTGAGATAGTCATCAACTCGATGACATAATATACTTTATGCTCTTTGTTGTCCTATGTCTTATGGCTTTATTCGAATGCTCCCTGATCGACATGTTTAATGGTCTACCATTGACACCTTCCAGTTGAGCGACTACATTGAATTTGGTAATGTCAGAGCAATGCATTTTGTGTTTTGCTTCTGCCTCGATTGCCTTGCGGCTGCCATTTTGTATGTGTGTGTGTGTAAGCGTGTGTTGTGTGTAGGCAAAGCCGACCAATTTGTTGTCATTTTCGAAATGCGAACTAATTTATTGCGCTATTATACGGGGAATTGCATAACTCGAAGCGCAGCAATTTGCAATTTTCTTAAGGTAAGACAAAAAGCAACAAATGCAACTAAATGTATGTAACTCGAGGAGGAGGATGATAATTTGGATGGGAAGCAACTTAGGAAAGCAGCTGGCGAAAATGCAATGACTTTTAGAATGATTTTCTACTCACTTGTATTGTTAACCGGCTCCGAATGTGGACTCTCCTCGGCGTCGAGATCTTTGTCCACGCAGCATGACCAGATCATGCCGCCGGAGCATAGATCCAGAGGCTTGCCGCCTCCTAAGACGCACGAGATGGACAGGCCGCACTCGAATTTGTGGCCACGGAAGCGGCACGACTGTGGTATCACTGCAAATAGACCAAAGACACCAAAATAATGGGTATTAGTTGCACGCACACACAAAATCAAAGCAAAACACAGAGAGACAAGAGTCAAAGAGTCAATTGTTGGTACTTCGGGATAGCATCTCCATGACGCTGTTCTCGCCATAATAGCCGGTACCGCTCCGTCTCGACAGTGCATCCAATATAAGCATGTCATGCTCCTGCTGTGCACTGGGATATCCCAAGGCAGCGACACTGTATCTGACTGGAGGACACAGTGTATAAATAACGGCAAGTGTCAGCCAATGCCACAGCCATTTATCCTTTCTGTGGAAATTTGTTCGTTTGCACGACATGATCAGCTCCTGGAGGAGCGAGAAGGCGCGACAACAACAACGCGTACTTTCACTTTCGGTCAACACTTTTTAATGCAGTTGCGCTTTTGTTTCTGTGGTCACTTTCTTTTTACTGTATACGTAATCAAAACAATCCTTTGGCTAATTTTTTGATAAGGATTTCACTTTTATTTTCATTCAACAGAGACTTTCTTGTCGTTGAGCTGAGTTGCGCATGCGCAACGAAACGTTATTTTCACGGCACGCGGCGCACGAAAAGAAAATTGTTGCTTTAAATAACGGCTCTTTTCGGTCTGCTCAGTTGCAGCTTAAATCAAAAAGGCGACCGCACTTCGGGAAATTCAACTCAGAACTAAGCCAAAGTTTTGTGTTTGCGCTGCGACGAAGCTGACGAAGAGTTTTGCTCGCATTTCGCCATTTCACTTGCTCACAGTCGAAGACGCGTGAGAGAAGACCATGAAGAAGAGAGTGTGTGAGAGAGAGAGAGTGAGAAAGACAGAGCAACAACGAGTTTGTTGCTATAGCTTAGCAACAAGTTGCCAGGCCTATGTTTTGGCTCTGATTGGGATTTGCTGTTGTCTGTTTGCTTTTATTGGTCAAGGTTTCTTTTAGCTGGCCAAAGCATAGTTACGAGTACTTGTACGAGTGTTTACATACAAATGTGAGTACTCGTATTCGATCAGAAAATAATCTATAATCTATATATAACATGTATGTTGTTTAACACTTTCGAATGTCGCCTGCAATTGTTGTTAATTGCAGTTGATTTTCCTGCTCTCGAGTAGTTTTTAAGTATCTCTTGGAAAAAAGACTTTTGCTTTTATTTTTCTTTTGTATACCCTGTTGTTGTTTACGGATTTTCTATATTACATGGCTGTGGCGGCAGTGCATGCCATTGAACTTGTGCTGCAATTTGCGCTCACTACATTTTCTTATTTTGCTATTTGCTGTGTAATATGCAGTTAGATGGACAGATGATATTTCATATCATTTTTATATGCACTTTAATTATTATTTTAATGGACTATAACACGCGCTTTCATTTGGGGCGCTGAATGGGCAATATGTTAATGTCGCCTCTCTGTCGACCAAATAATTACTCAGTTTCAACTTTAACTTCCACTCTGCACAACCGTTTCGCGGGCTAATTGGTATTCGTGTTTTACTTGTTGTTGTCTTTGTTGTGGTTGCTTTTTGGAAAGTCCAATTAAAGCTGTACGCATTCACAAGATGTCTGCTGGTTGCTGCTGGGCAAAACAAGAACCGAACACATAATATTGGTTTCACACCCATCAGAAACTTCCGTCACTTTCGCTGTTCAATTTTTATTATGGTTGTCTGTGAATCATGTGAACTTGACATCGAATCGATTGTGTTTGGCTCAAGGTTAACTAATATGTAAATTATGTAATTGTCACATGTTGTCTATGTTTGGTGAGTCACAACAAGCGAAACCATAGAGTTGGGTAGCAGGATTGCAGCGAAAAACGTGGAAAAGTTGCATAAATCTATATCTATGAAAGAGATTGACAAGCAAATCGAATGACTTAGGCACCGAACTTGCTGCGGGGCAGAGTTTTCAGAGTAAATAAGTGATCTGCTGAACTGATTACATTAAAAACGTGATCAGAAACTTGTGACATTCTTATCATAAATTATTCTTTTGGTAACTTGCCAAGGACTTAAGTAGTAATTTTTAAGAGTCAAAAGTTCGTCGACGACTAAAAGTAAAAACTAAAGATGTTATTTTTTAACCGTCCGAAAACAAAAGACTTAGGCAGCGAACTTGCTAAGTGGCTTACAAAGTACTTGACGAGCTTGAGATGATGTGTTAACTTGAAATAACTTGATAACACACTTGATAGTTGAATCAAAGGACTTAGACAACGAACTTGATAGCTGCTTTGTCCTTTATAGAATCAAAGGACACAGACATCGAACTTGCATACTTACAATCAAGTTCATCGAAGAACTTGGCCTGTTTGGGCAAATCCTTGTCAATGGCCTGCTTTAGCTCTGGCGTTATCACCGCATTGTATTTGGAGTTGTAGCTGCTGTGTGCGGCGTCCAGTGAGCGAGACAGACAGACGACAAGCAGCACTAATATCAGTAGTGATGTTGGCAGCGGTAGCTGCCATGCAACTAAACGCATTTTGCAATACTCTCGCTGTTGTTGTTACAGTTGTTGCTGCTGTTGCTGTTGCTGTTGGTGTTGCCTTGTTTGTCTGCGATTTTGTGCAATTTGTGTGTATTTCACTTAATTCACGTAGCGGCGCGAGTTTTTGATTGAATAATCACTCGTTTGCATAGCAGGCGCTCGAGAGTTTAAATTGAATTAAATTTTATAAAAATTCGCAGACGAAAATAAAACAATTTTTGTTAATATGTATATGGCAATAATTCACAGTGCATATTTTGCGGGCTTTTTAAAAAATTAACAATTTGTGTACACGCACTTCTTATTTGCTTTTGTTGTAACTTCAGATGGTTCGTTTGTGTGTGTGGAGGTATGTGTGTGTGTGTGTGCGGCGAGGGCGTGTGTATTGCAGCGTTTAAAACCGAAACTGTTTTTTGACGATGGATGCGCGCACGGACTTTGCGTTCGCGAACAGTTTGCCGTAACGTCAAAACACTTAATAAACAGTTGGCTGACAAATTCAAAATCAAAAAGCTATCAACACCGCTCACCAATACACACACACACACACACACCAATACTCACGCACAGACCGCAGAGACGTCGCAACGTTGACTATTGAGTAATAAGTAAGCGCCCAAAGAGTGTAAAACAGAGTCTCCGACTGCGTGTTTGTTTATGTGTATGTGTGTGTGTGTATGGAGAGTCACACTCGCATCGAAATCGAAAGTGAAAAGAAAAGACAAGACGTGGCCTCCAAGCAGAGACGGCAACTTTTGTCGCTCACTTGGCAATTGCATGTCGCATGTTGCTTAGTTGTTGCTCTGCCTGTTTACCTCGTTATTGCTGCTGTTGCTGTTGCCGCTGGCATGACTAATGTTTAATTTGGAGCTGTGCTCAGAGTCACACTTACAAAAATACAATACATATACATATATATATATACATATATGTATATAAAAAAAGAGGAAGTTAAGTTTTGCCACCAATTTGTGGACTGCCAAGTAATTTTAGCCAAACAGTCGAAAAATCAACAACAATTGTACAAATTGCAACAGGAAAAACCTGCAGATATCCAGCCCTGTTGGAGTCAGAGTCAGAGACAGGCAACGAAGCGAAAGCCAAACGCATACAACATCTTATTTCAAGTTTATCTCAAGCGTGAAAATTCAACAGCAATAACAAAAGCGAATGCAACTGCAACTGCAACTTAAGCTCAATAATTGAAATGAACAAAGCCCAAATAATTGATTGCTACTTAAAGGGAGGCGGAGCTCGGATTAGGATTGATGAGTTCATGGAAAACTATTGGTTGACACACTTGTAGACAATGCAAAATGATAAACAATGTATAAAACGGAAAATGAACGTAACATAATTTAAGTATATTGGGCAATTGGCAGATGACACTCGACAAGTGTTTGACTCGGCCCGTCTTAATATGTTTAATGTACAAATTATGATTTGCTATTGTTTATACAGTTGTTGTTTCTGTTGTTGTTGTTGTTGAGCTGAAAGCGGTTGATTGTGGCATTTATGGCAGGCACACTAAATGGGAAATGGGCCAGCACAGCGAATGCCAAATGACATAACAAAGCAAAATTTGTTGTACGTGTTGCAAAGTGCGTAATTCAATTCCAAATGCAATAGTTAAAGCCAGCGTTCAAGGTCGGTCACCCAAACAATCCACGAAGAAGGTAACTACATAATAATATTTAATAAATCTAATAAATTATATTTTGTTTTCGTTATTGTTGTTGTTGTTATTATTGTTGTGATTGCACATGGCCATTGCTTAATGCTACACGGCATAAACTAATGAGATTTGCTTGCCACACCCGGTGGACTACTGAGCTACAGCTCATTGTGTGCCACGACATCCTCGACCCAGCGCAGACTCTTCTGCAGATTGTGATAGATTCCCGGCTGATGATCCACGCCACAGCCAAAGCCGGCGCTTGTAATACCCACGAGTACAAAGCGACCACGTTCCTTGATTATCAGTGGACCGCCTGAGTCGCCTGTAAGCAAAGAATATTATTAAGTTTATTTAGAGCAGCTCAAGTCCAATTCTCGATATAAAAGAAACTAAGCATTGTTTCAAATGCGGAAATATTTATTGAAGGGTTTGATAAAATTGAAAATTGTTTAATTTACCGACGAAGGACTTTTTAAAATACGTATAAATCGAAGCTTGCCAAAATGTTAATTTAAATAAAACTTACTAAATAGTTTTACTATAGAACAGACTATAAAATATTTAAATCCAAAATAATTGTTGTTTGAATAGAGAGAAATTGAATTAGTTTTAAATAAACTAATTTTTTTGTAAATATATTAAATAATTTTTGTTCAAATTTGATCTAAATTTATTGTAGCTATGATTTTCTGCCTTAGAAAATATGAATAAAGAAAATTTAATTTAAGCTGAATAATTAGAGACTAAGTTATTTTAAATTAATTTATTTAGTGTAAAAAATTAAACGCGACAATTTTTTTAGGGAGTCCCACTTTAGAGTGTAAGTGGGTAAAATAATAAAAAAGCCTAAAAGTATGCACCAAAAAGTTTTTGGCTTGAGTCAAAAAATTAAATAAAAATTAATTTTTTAAGTAACAAAATGATTTTTTTAACCAAATCAATGAAGTTATAAATTAGATAAATTTAAGCGGATTCTTTTAAAATATGTAGCGTCTTTGTAGCCCTTCTGGGGGCCTAGTTTCTTCAAGTGAAGTCTAAAATGTGTGGAAAATTCAGACACCATTAAGAAATCCATGCAAAGTTTCAATTTTTTTATTGATGTCTTATTTTTGAGTGATTCCAACGAGTAAGACACAGCGGTTGTCAATTTTTCCAAATTTTAAAAAATTAAAATAGTTTTGCCGCTGCTTTTTAAGAACTACAATTTTGTTTGTTTCTGACTTTCTGTATTGTGCGTATAAACAAAATTCAGACTTATTGGCAGCTGTTTTTTTGTTTTTGGTTCATGTTCTTTTTGCGTTCTTCGCATTTCTTGTAAAGGCGATATAAAATGTACATATTTTTTATTTTGAACTCACCTAAGCAAGCATCCATATGACCATCGGAGTGGCCAGCACAAAACATTTCCGACTTGATTTCCACGTTAATCTGTTTGCTCTCATGCCACCGTATACAGTCCAATGTGGCTGTGAAGAGTCTTGGGTATTATTTGGCTAGATTGAATCACTTGCTACTCACAGATGATTGGCACACTGGCCACCTGCAGCATATTGGTGCCCGCATGCCCCATGTGCGCCTCCGTCTTGCCCCAGCCGGCAATGAGGCCCTTGCGGCCGATCAACCTTATCGGATATTGTGGCAGGCAAATGGGTAGAATGTGTTCACTGAATGCCGTGGGACGGGATAACTTAAGTAGTGCCAGATCGTAGCGGTCCGGCTGGGTGATGCGAAAGTTGAAGCGCGGATGTATGATTTTCTGCAGCACACTATGCTTCTCCACGGGCAACGGTTCGTGTATGTGCCCCAGATTCTGTGTGTCCAGTTCGCCCAGATACACAGTTATATCGTCCAGTTGCGCCTGTTGTATGCAATGCGCAGCCGTTGCCACCATATTGGCCGAGATCAAAACCCCGCCGCATTGATATTCCGCTATCCGTATATGTGCCAGCCATGGATACTCGGCAAACTGTGCCGGTCGACCGCCAATGATGCGTTTCTGCAGCGTATTCTGTGCTGTGCGTGGCATGCCACATTCTGGCTGCAAGATCAGCATGAGATTAGTTAATAATTCTTCAGCATAATTAATTATGGCACTGAGAGCACATTTCAAAGAAAATAAAAATAGCTGTGGAAAACACGTTTTTCCATTACAAATGTTTTTAATTGTCTTCTATTGTTGCCATGGCTCACACGCTGTGCGGCTTTATTGCTGGCTGCCAACTCAATGTCTTAGCATAGTGTTGGCCGAGTCTTCTCAAGACTTAGACTCAAGTCTCTGTAATTAGGCTTACCATATCTTATGCAATTCCAAATTTAGATTACATTCTGTTTCAGTCATTTCCGATCCTTCTCTCCCACTAAATACTAAAATACGTCATTAACTTTTTGTTAAAGGTCCCACTTTCCCTATCACTCTTTTTATTTTTTTTTATTTTTTCTGCTTCTTCTTTTGATCGATTTCATCTACAATTCCTGTCCCTTCATCTCATCCTGGCAACACTTCTTGCGTCCTTCCCTTAATTTATTTGAATACTCCTGCATTTTCTGCTACTTTTAATTTAATTAAAATCACTTATAATGCTGCCTCTGCATCATCATACGTAACTGTTTCATCTCCTTCATTACACATATCTCTCTACTTCTTCTGCTCCTGCTTCTTTTTTTCCTTCTACATTGTTTCTTTTTTATACGATCTTAGCCTCACCCTCAGCCACTTCTTTAGTTCCTGACTCAGTCTGAAACTCAACCTCTAATTCATCATTTCCCTTCTTTCCTTAACTTCCCTCATAATTCTTCTCTTTTTCCTTCTGCCTTTCATAGTTTGATTTTACCCTGTTGTCTAGTGTAATTGTCAATTACCTTGACATTGTGGAGCTCGTTATCATCGCGTCTTCGTAGCATAATGCGTTTGGGGAGACTAGTCAGGCTCATCTTCAGTTTCCCATAATCAACAAGATTTTCCAGTGGCGATTGATGCTGATGTTGATGTTGCAGCTGATGAGGTTCTGCAACGCAGCAGCTGAAAAGCCATTTGTTGCTGCCACAGCCTTTGGCATGTTTGCCTCCTTGCAACCAGCAAGAGAAGCTCAACTTACATGGCCAAACGCCACTCTGATGCACACACTCCGCGGGGACACCCAGCAGTGTATTGAGAATACCTAATGTGAGGATAGATTCTCTTTAGCTGTAGAGGATTAGATCATGGACAGTGTCGTCACTTACTGGCACGTGTGGGCTCTAATTGACAAAGGAGTAGACACAGGCTGAGCAGCAGCAAATCGATATTCCATTTTCGGTACATTTCGCAGTCAGAGTCACTGTTCACAGAGAGTCACGATCACTTCTAAGTTAAAAGTTTTAACACAATTTGCTGACAGTTAAATTTAAGTGTTGTTTGTTGTCGCTGTTAATGAAAGCATGACAATTTCTTATTCACTTTTATGTCGTCGCTTTGTTATTATTGTTGCTGCTGTTGTTGTTGTTGTTGTTTGTGTTGGTGTCTTCTGCTTTTCCATTTCGAGTGTTGTTTCTACTTAGATTTCTTATGACTGCTGCTCCACTTTTACTGCCCGTTTGTTATTGTTATTGTTATGGTTGTTTGCTGTTGATGACTCACACACAGCTGTCAAGAATTTTAGCGGCTAGAATCAAAGCTGATTGTGTCCTTGATATGCTACGGCAGTTCTTTAAATGGGTCAGCAGACGATCATAAGAAGATCTGTGCCAATACGAGAAGTTGGCACAGTTTTCAGTTGCAGGCACGCATCTTAACAGAGTTTCACACAGATATTTTAAGCCATCGCTGGTGCCAATTGTGGCATGTCTTTAACAACACACACTAACTTGGCTTAAACCAGCAGCGACAACCGCACGCGTCGCTGGTCAGAATCAAACTGGGCGCTGTGCCAAGGCACAGTCTCTGTTTGAGTCTCAATATACAGCCTCTGCTGCTGATCTTCTTCTCACCATTAGCAGATGCTTCGCACCAACAGGTTGCTGCTGCTGTGGTTGTTGTCGATGTTGTTGATGTTGTTGGCATTCGCATCTTGATCTTTGGGCGCACACTTGTTCTTTGTTCTCATTCATCTCTTGGCGCTTCTTTGGCTAATTATTACGAAATGCAGGAAATGTTTGCCAAGTCAAGTTATAATTATTTGATGCTACATAATTGCAAGAGCCGCTGAGATCTGCCATTCATATTCAGTTTTATGTTGGAAATGGGAGCAGCTCTGTTCCCGCTTCTTTTATCCCATAGAAAATGGATCAAACACAATATCTTTTTGTAAATATACATACACAACAGACAAATTTGTAGATATCTACCACCCTCGCTATCGATAAAGATATTCTTAAGTCATATAGATATAACTATTTGGTTCTGTAAAAACATTTCTAATTTAAGAAAATTTCTCAATATAATTTCTCTATTTTATATAAACAGTTATAGTTATAAACAGTTATTGCCAATTGATCCGAGTATATACTTAATTTAATATTATAATGATTATTTTATGTGTGTTTCCATATTCGAGTAATATCATCGTTGAATGAAGAAACGAAATCTATAAACAATTCTTAGGATGTATTTTTGTTAAATACTTATTCATGATATGCTCTCTATCTATCCTAACATTTAAATTACAATCAGATGTTATATACAAGAAATCCTTAATATATCAAATTTATTGTATGTCACTTCATAGGGTATTTGACAGTCAAACACTCTCGACTAGATCGTTCTTAATAGTCAATGGTATAGATGGAACTCTCCATTCTTTGATATTACTTTCTAAAAAGCATTCCAATGTGAGTATTAGCATATCAAATATGCTTTCTGAGCTTATGAAATATTTGATAGCAGCAGGCGATTCGCTTTGTTGTCAGTCGATTGTTAATCGCAAAACAACACTAGAAACTAATACTTTGGGAAGACCAACAACTTGACACACTCAATCATAATTGTTATTAAAATATATACTTTAAACATAAACCACAAATCGAAATTGAATTAGTTTGAGCTCTTCGCCATGTCAGGCAAAGCAAAAGCCACAACAGAAGCTGCAGTAGCCCAAGTGGCAACAGCTCAAGGTGCACCTGCCACATGTTGTAGCAGCATTGCGTATGTGCAATGCCAGAATCTCAAGTACAATGCCATCATAATCGGTTGGCTGGGAGTTATCATATCAAGCGTGATGGTATTTAGCTCCATGATGATCATAAATATGCAAACGGATGTCGAACTGTTGATTAAACATTTGCTGCTCAATCAGGCCACAGACAAGGAGCAGCAGTTTCTGATGAATCGTAACTAATCCTTAATAAATAAAACAAATAGACACATAAATATAAAAAACCTATTTAGTGTTGGCTGCATTCAGCACAGTTGCCTATGGGCTTTCACTGATTAACTTGGGCGTCAGCCTCTTGCTGCTCATTGGTGTGGCTCGGGTAAGTCTAAAAAGAGATTCTTTCTTCCTTCTTTCTATCTTTTCTTTTTCTTTGCAGGACTCGAGCAGTCTGCTCTATCCTTGGCTGATCTATCATGGCGTTATGTTCGGTTTCGGTCTTTATTTGGCTGTATTTTATGCCATGGCTGGTCTCTTTATCGATCTGTCAAGTTTCTTAATGTGTTTGCTTGTCTTTGCACTTGTATTGGGTGAGTGCAGAAGAAGCATCTGTCTTTTCTCTTACTGATCCCTTTCCTTGCAGTGATCTATTATAAGATATATCATGAAGTCTTTACCCTATTCCGGGTCATGCAACAGCAGCTGCACTGTGGTCCACTTTATTGTCAGGATGCGGAACATGCTTGGCCTGTCAATATGCCATATACGCAGCTCTATATTCCACGTATGCCACTCAAGTAATAACCATCAAGATCAGCCGATATATGATGTGTGTATAGTACGTAAACGTAATAATAAATGTTTCATAAATTGTTGCCATTGATTTCAACATTTACATAATTTATTTACACAAAAAATTAGTTCATAAATAGTTTAAAATTACGTAACAGCGCATATGACTAAGTAAATTAATTACTAATTAATTTATAGTTAAAATAAAGTTTAAATTTTATGAAAATCGCACAATTCAACCGATATCCATATCGGGAAATATCTTCTGCCTAAAATTTTAAATTCTAGCGAACGCAGTATTCACATTTTGCTTAAGTTTATCTTTTTAATTGGTCGATGTATTATTAAAAGTATGCATAAATAAAGGAATTAATTAAGGCATAATTAAAGAATGCAAAAGTCAAAGAAAACCGGAAAGTGAATTATATACAAAACTGCAGCTGTAGCTGAAATAAATAAGACGCGAGTTGCATAGCTTAAATGTTGGTTGTCAGGCCGACAACATAGGATATCCAGTCCACGGTGTAGGCCAGACGATGATAGATACCCTGTAATTAAGTTGAGCATTTTATTTCATGGCTATGGATTAGCTATTAGCTTAAATACTTACGGGTTGGCCACGTGAGGCGCAGGAATAACCCGCCGATACGACACCTGAACAAAGAGATTTCTTATTAATTTGGAATTCATTTGTTAGATCAGGTTCTAACTTACCTATCAAATACCAGCGACCATTCTTCTCATGCATCAGTGGACCACCGGAGTCGCCTTGGCAGGAATCTTTGCCACCATTGCGATATCCGGCGCAGAGCATCTCCTGGTAGATAACCACATTGATGCCATTCTGTCGATGCCAGCGTTCGCAGATGCGATTCTCAATCACGGGCACATCAACAGCTTGCAACGTCTTGGGGCGCAACCGTGAGCCGGGATTCAAGGCACCCCAGCCGGCTGCCCAGCCATACTTGCCCAGAAAGTCCTCATTCTTCTCGGGCAGACATATAGGAGCTAAAATGGGCAATGGAAGAGAATCGGGGTTAGTTCTAATGGTTTTGAAATGTCATTTACAACTTGAATTTAAATAATTAAACTTATATACATATTTATTAAATAAATACCTATGTGTGGCATGAAGTGTACTGTGCGCTCCAGCGTCAGGACAGAGACATCAAAGCGATCCGCCTGCGGTGTGAACTTGAAATACGGATGGACATCGATGCGACGGACACCAAAAGTGTAGGCGGGCAGGGGTTCCACGGCCGAGTTGATCACATAGTCACCTAGCGTAACATGCACCTGACGGGGCGTGGCACGTGCCACACAATGTCCGGCAGTGACTACATGACGACGCGAGATCAGCGAGCCGCCACATCTGCAACATGGCAATGATGAGGGGATGTTGTTGAGGTTCAGGTTGTTGTTGCAACTTACCTCGAGGAGCCTATGCGTATATATGCCTGCCAGGGAAAGGAGCCAAAGCCAGCATCATCGCCGCCCACAATGCGACGTTGTGCGGTTTGCTTGGCCAGAGAGATGCCACAACCTGTGGAAAGTAGAGAGAAGAGAAAGAGAGAGAGGGATTTGTGTAGGGTTAGCAGACAGGTCAGGCTGAGAAATTATAAGTAAGTACAAGAGTTAGTAGCAAACTTAGCAACAGAAGCATTAGGGTGAGCATAGTTAGAGGTGGTGGGAGCAGGCGAAATGTATGTGTGCGTGTGTGTGGCATGCCACATGTACAAAAAAAAAACCAAATGAAGCCGCTTGGAAACTGCCCGCAATTTCTATGATCTGTGAACTTTGAGATGAGGAGGCGTTCAAGGTGGAGCAGCAACAACTTTCTAGCGTTTGTTGTTGGTGGCCAGGAGGGAAGAGGGGGGAATGGGAGAGTGGTAGGAGAAGGGGCAGGTGATATTCTCGTAGGTCGCTTGGTCATGGAGCACTCTTGTTTCTTGGCATGCCGTTAAATGAAGTGTAAATGTGTCTTAATTATCATTAACTCTGCTAATTAACATGCGCATGCTGGGGGCAGTAAAGATTTTCAGTTTCAGTTTCAGTTTCTGTTTTCAGTGTTGAGTTTTCCTCTCAACCTTTTCATTTTCCCACTGCACTTGGCGGCATTTTCATTTCACTTGGCGCCTCATTTGTGAGGCGTTTCTATTTCATTGTTGGGCTTTGTTTTTAGTAGCGTGTCTTAAAGTTACAAACAAATTGCAGCTTAATTAAAGCAGACTACGAATTTATGGTGCAACAACAATAACAACAACTGTAATAACAATAACGATAACGGTAACGATAACAAATAAATCATAAAGCAAAGCAAACAAAACAAAATGCAGTTACGAAAACAACAAAACTATTTGTTAGACAAAAACATAAAAATGAGAATAATATCGCATGCAAAATATAAATATTTGTTTTTTGTTTTTTTTTTGTTTTCGAATCCAAAAAGAGGCAAGCTGGATCCTCTGGAAAGTAGTTGTAGTTGTTTTTCATTTTAGTGTGCACGTGCTTGGACTATAAATTTATTGTTGCAAGTATTGTATTGTTTTTTTTTTGGATAAGTTTTTGTTGGTTTTTTTGAGGAGACACTGCCACACTCACTGGGTTCGTTGTTGACCGGTCCAAAGTTCTTTTGCGGCAAATCGGTCAGATCAACCGTATTGCCAACATATTCCGAGCTTCGCAAATTAGCCGATTTTGCTGTGCGATGGCAACAACCCCGCAGCAATCCATTGCAAGTGCCCTGTATGAGGCCACCGGATAGCCAGCAGCCTAAAAAGAACTCACAGGTACCGCCGCGATGCTGGCACTCCATGTCCGTTGTGATGTCGACTGTCGAAATGGTTTGGGGAATGTATTTGATGATGAGAGCAACATGTGGTATGTGTGTGTGTGTGGGGGTATGGGTGTATATCATATATGTGGAGAGAGAGAGAGACAGACTTTTTGTGGGATGTTCTTTTTTTTTTGGGACAATTAGGCCTAGTGCAAGCAGTTCCCAGCAGCAGCAGCAACAGCAGCAGCAGCAACATTAACTGAAGCTTAACTTAGACGACAAGCCAAAGTATTGGCCTTCAATTAAGAGACTTACCTTTCTCCTTAAATGTGCTCGCTGATTGGGGACTGCTCGTTGCCTCTGCAGCGTTGTCCAGATCCTGCAGGCTATAATCATTGCGTACGTCCTGAACGGCAGCTAATTCATTGATGCCAAAGTTTTGATCCCTACAGAAGAGAAAACGATGTTATATAATTATTATTATTTAATAGATCTTGACAAACATTTAAATAAAAAAATAATATCAGCTTATTTTATCATATTATCAATTTTAAACCAACATCTTTTACTTTACAAACAAATTTACATAAAAGAATAAGCTTTTCTTTAACAAATTTAAAAGTTTTTCTCATTTTTAACGACTTTATTTTAATATTTATAAGGTCCTAATAAACTATCTGTCAAATGTCAAATTCAGATTTAATGTTTTTGTGTTTCTTCTAAAGATATTTTAAAATTGAGTGTAGAATTAACCCTGCTAAAATTTCCCTTTTTAGTAAATTTTTTTGGAATTTAATACCCCGGAAATTATTTAGTACTCATTTTTATCCTTGTTAAGAACTCTATAATCTTACGTAAGTCGCTTGAAGTGAAAATCAATTTTTAAAAATCCTTTTTAGTTTTTAGTTAATTTCATCTAAGCTGAGCATATATCTTAATAGCTTTTATTTAGCTTAGTTTCAACTTGATTTTTGACTAAGTTTTAATTATTTTAACAGCTTTTTTTTCAATTTAATTACGTCTGATGAATCTATTTCTGAATACATTTATTTACATAGTATTCCCTATATAATTTGATCCCTTTTCTATAATTTTCTTTATCAACCTTTTCCCATCTACTTCTCTACATATTCCTTGTAAACTCTTAAAGCAAACTTACCTGAATGCAATATTGTCGCTAAAGTACACCCCCGTGCCAGAAGGTGCACTGCCTCCTCCGCTGGGCCCAGTGGTTCCGACATTATCATTGCTGGGAAAGACGACGCGGGGACTGCGGGATGATTTGTAAGGAAAGTAGCGGCTCTTGCGGGAGCTCTGATAGTCACCAGGTCCCACGTACTCGGTGAAGGCCTTTTGTGGTCCAAACTGTCTCACGGGACTGGGTCCAGTGCGGAATTCCGTGTCGCCAAAGTAGAGGCCACGCTGAAGACGCTGTGGCAAGGCTGTGATGGGTCCATTGATATCCCCAAACTTGGTAACATCATCGCGATAAAGTTTTCCAGCTGCAACGGCCGCATTGAGCGTGTGTGGCTTTGAGTTGGCCACCAAACCGGGAAACTCAAAGCTGGAGGGGGACACATCAGAGTCAAAATAAAGCTGCCTTGTGTGGCGCGTTTCGTGTGTCTCGTATTGGGTGGGCGTGGGGGCGGCATCCTCGCTATAGGGTTGCGGATCATAGCCTCCTCCTCCTCCAGCGCTGGTCTCCTCAAAGATGGGGCTGTCCTCGCGATAGGCCTGCGGATAGAATGGATTTGCCGGCTTCAAACTGTAGCTGGGAAACTGAAATCCCACACGGCGACTTGTATTTTCCGGCTCGGCATACTCCAACTTATCCGTGGAGCTGGCGGCAGCTACAAGATCACTGCGTTCAGTACGCTCCTGTTGCTGCTGCTCCGCCTGTGCAGCCAATTCGGCTCCAAATTCATGAGCAACTGCAGCAACGCCATCTGCCGGTGGCCCCAGTGCTGCCAGTGTGGCATTGTGACTCGGTCGCAGTTGCAACAACGTGGCAGCAGTGCCTGACTCCGTCTCCGACTGCAGCGGAATGTACATATAATTTCGTCTGCGTCCTTGACGCGTCACATTCTCTGGTAACGTGGGCACCAGTTGTTTGGGTATCGTGATCAGTTCGCTTTGTGGCAACTCCACCGATGGGGCAGGTATAATCTCCACATCTGAGCGGCGCTGAGCAACAGTTGCTGCTGATGGTGCTAAGCTCGATTGACGTGCTGTGCGATAGGAACCAAAAGATTGCACAATCGTGCCATCTGTGCGCTGTCGCACATCCTTAAAGCTGATGTCATCCTGTCGACTAAAGCTCTGATAAGGAGCATAGAGATTACGCGCTATTGGCGCTGCTGTTGCTGCCACAAACGAGGCGGTTGTCTGCCACGGCGCCAACTGTTGCCCCGTCAACAGCGATGTTGATACCGTCGAGGTGGGAGCTGTGGCATGTCCAACGTGCAACAGGCAACTTAGAAGCAGGCTAAGACTTAGCTGATGCCAACTGCTAATGCTGTTGCTGTGACATCTGTAGCTATTGCTGTTGTTGCTCTGTTGGTGTTGGCGATTGTTGTTGTCTTTGTTGGTCACTAACATTTTACATTGAGCGGGATGAGCGTGTGTAGTTGTAGTATTTGTTGTTGTAGTTGTTGTTGTTGTGGTGGTAATGACACTGCGCCCAATTAAGGTGCAGCTGTGCAACTTCCTGCTTGTGGCAGTTGCAGTTGCTGCTGATGCTGCTGCTGCTGTTGTTGTTGGTATGGCGATTTTGAACTTGAACGTTGCCAAGCCAAATGCTGGCCCGATTCGTTTTTTCTTATGCTCTGCTGCACCGTTGTAGTTGTTGTGGTTGTTGCTGTTGTTGTTGTTGTTGGCATCTGCGTGCCGCGTTCATTGATCCCTCTCTCCACAGGTTTTTCTATCTGTGTGTGTGTTTTTTTTTGGCTTCAGCTTTGGGATTTTCCGGCGCCCGATGCTTTGGGACGCGTTGTTACAATTCAGTTTCGAGGAGTCGATGAAGCTGGCAATTGGATTTGTGCCTGCCGCGGATATCTCGTGTGGCGAGTTTCGTTGTTGTTGTTGTTGATGTTGTTGTTGTTTATGTTGTTGGGTGGTGCGGTTATTGGACTCCTTGCCTGCAGCTCTGGGGTGTGTATCCGTATGTGTGTGTGTGCGTGTGTGTGTGTGTTTGGTGTGTGTTTTGTTGTATGTTTGCTGCTCCAATGGCAATTATGGCAATTGCTGTTGACGCTTCAACAGCCGACGTTTCATGTGGTTGCATTCATGACGCTGCTTGGCTGATGATCTTGCAACGACAACGACAACAACAACACATCGACAGCCACAAATTACTTCCTTAATTGCCTGCAAGACAAAACACAAACATGAAGTTAACGGATTGGTATTTACGTATATTAAAAGAAAACAACATTTTGGCCATTAAATGGCTACAGGCATGACATTAAATGTGGGTGTGTTTTTTCTACACACTCACATGGATATTGCCAAGGGGTTGTGAGAAGAGATAGAGAAGGGAAGGAAGAGGGAGGCGGTCGGATTGGCGTGGTCGCCCATTAGCCACAGCTAAACGTTCAAATGAGCTTTCATCTGGCGGTTTTAATCAACGATTTGCACATTAAATGCACATTAAACCGACAACAAATTAATTGCAAATTACCGATTTAAGCATCAGCTTGTAGCATCAACTGGTGGCATGCAGCAGCAGCAGCAGCAGCAACAGTTGCAATCTGTTAGTCACATGCGTTTCCTCGGTCACAAACCGCAGCAGCTGACTTTTGGCAACATTGCCAAAAAACCAGTTATCAAAAATAAAAGTCGCTTGGAGTCGCTGGAAAGCGTCAAATTCGCGTTGCTTTTATTTTTTAGTTTGTTTTTCTTTTTCTTTTTTATTTTCTTTTTCAGCTTTTCAAGTTATTTTTACGTTTAACGATAGAAGGAAATGAATGACTGCAATAAAAGCAAAGCCAACTTGCAATTGCATTCACAATGCGCTTTAATCCAAACACTTGAGCATTTGCCTTCGTTTAGTCAAGCAAACACTTTGAGCTATTCATGAATAATAGCTGTATATCCATTAAAAAATATTTGTATAATATTTATATTCATATATATAAATTATTCATTTTACTTTCAGTACCTGATCTAGCTAGGCAACATTTTAGTTAACTCTTTTGGCCATTTATCTTTAACAGTTTTAAGATAGTTAATAAATTAATATTAATATAATTTATATATATTTTTTTTATTCACATATTTATGTATTCAACTAAATCAACTGTTAATGACAATTAGTGCAAATAATATTCATTTTGTAATTTCTTTTCTATATAATTATTAAAACCTAAAAAGAGTTATATTAAATTTTCCAATAGCAGATTAATTGTTATCTAAATTTTTCTCTCTTCACTTATAGTAAGAATTTTCTGCGTTTTTAAATTAAATTAATTTGTTAAATTATTTCTTTTATTTATTTTGAATTTGACTTAATTTGTTCAGTTAGTAAATGCTAGTTTTAAGTTAAAATAACGGTTTTATCAATTACTTTTTTAAATGCTTAATATAAACAAATTAAGTTAAAGGACTTTTTTTTAGTATTTAATAAAGAGCGAACGGATCAAATGTTGACTTGGTATATTTATTTTATTTCCAAAATTAGAATTTTAATTAAAAATTTTAACTTGTTGAGTTGAATATCATAAACAATAAGTCTTTGTATCGACTGTTCATAAATTGACAATAGCTAAATAATATCATAAATACATTATATTAATAACCAAGAACCCTAAACTATTCTGTAAAAAGTTTTCAATACGTTTTGAATTGTATAAAACATGTTTTAAATTTTGTATGTTACTTTTCCCCTTATGAAGTTAGAGCATTTAAAGGTCGACTTGCTGCATTTGTAGCGTTCTTTGTTGCTGCTTATTTGTGTGGTCGGAGCGCAACAACGACGCAGCAACAGCAGCAGCAACAGCAGCAGCAACAGCAGCAGCAACAGCAACAGCTTTGAAAGTAAGAGTTGGCAACTTTTTGCGCTCAGCTGCGTTGCAGTCGACGTCGCAGCCAGCGCATTTTCACTTTCATTTCGAGTTCAAGCACCACGCGGACAGCTGGAGATGCCTAAGCGGCTATTGTTGTTGTTGTTGTTGTTGATGTGGATGTGGATGTTGCTGTTTTTATGCTTCCTCTGACGTTGGCGTTGCTGTAACCACCTCTTGCAACCGCGCAAACTTGACATTTTGAACTTGATTTACCAAACAAGGAGATTTTCAATATTTGAGGAAGGAGTCAGAGTCAGAGTCGGAGTCGGAGGGCAGGGTTTAGGTCATCTCACCAGGAAGAGAGTTGACTGGAACGTGACTTGTTGCTGTTTACTTCCTTCAGCAGTCATTAAGATGGTTTTGCATAATGGTTAACACATTTGCTTCGGGGCTGTGCGAGGCAAATAGATTTTTATTTTTTAGTTTCGATTATGAAATCTGAAAAGTGCCTCAAATGGCGCCTCAACTGGTTTGTCAACAAGTTGCGGAATTTTGTTCATATATATATGTATGTATATATACAGAAACATATATATTTATTGTTGAATTGCACGAATCGCACGAATTATGCTGTGATGCAATCAGGCAATGTCGCAAGTTGCCTAAAGTTGTGCAGTGTTAGAAAAGCATATGCAAAAATAACAAAAGAAGCGCTTTAATATGTTTAAATTGCTTACAGTTTGTTATATAAAATTGCTTTTAAAATGCGCACAATGGACAGCTGCTTCATCAACATCAACGTCATCATTATCATCTTCATTATCATTATCATTAACATCTTGAGCCGCCGCGGGCCGGAGCCACATCAATTATTGCAACGGCCTTGTGAAGGACGCCGGAAACTGGCTTTACTTCTTTCTGTTTGCTGCCTTTCTTTTGCCTCTCTTTCATTCTCTCTTTCTTCTTTATCGCATTTCATTTCTTTTATTTGCCTCATTTTCACACTTCACTTTTTTTTATTATTTAGCTTTGCTGTACGCATAATTCACATTCATTTTTTACTGTCTGCCAGTTTATTTGTTTTAATTAACAATTGTTGCTGCTGCTCCTCTTTGTTTTTTATTGGAGCCCTTCTTTTGTGTTGCTCTTTTATCTACATGTGCACTTTGCTTTACTTTTGCGCTCTGCCTAGTGAAAGTTTTATTTCAGCTTCTTCTCGTTGTTGTTGTTGCTTATGTTGCTGTTGTTATTGCTGTTGCAAACAATGCGTCGTTCAATTCGTTCGCTTCGTTTCGTTTATTTGCTGTAAACAAGCAAATTTGTTGTTGCTTTTTTCCTAAACTTATATTTGTAATTGAGATAAATGCATTTTAAATGCGCTGAAGATACGGATATATTGCATTGCGTATACGCAGCGTTGCCTCCTCTGGTTTGTTCAACTCTTTTTCTACGTCTGCACGAAATGTAAATACGCATTTTAAATTTTAAAAAAAGACAATGCCTAATGCACAAAATCACAAAATGATGGCATACAACAATGGCCAAAATGTTGTTGGCTTTACTCGTTGTTGCATTTGTCACAAGTCGTTGTTGTGTTGGTTGTTGTTTATCTCTGCTGTTGCATCTCGTTTGTGCCGCTGACGAGTTGCGCATAAATAAATAAATGTCAGCCTATGGAAATTTGTGTGTGTATGCATGAGCATTTCCACAAATTGCTTAAATTACACACGATTGCAGAAATGAATTATGAAAAGTTGCACAAAACTTGCCAGCAAATTGAAGTTTTATCTTCACTGCCGATTAAACAAAAGTCTCTAAGAGTCCAATGCATAATTACCCAAGCACTTTCATTCAACTTTAAATTGCCTATAAAAGCTCAAATTGCCACCACAATATATAAATTTGCATATAGTAAAATTAAAATAAAATAATAAAAAAGATTAAGTATTTAAAGTGGATAGATATGGTTGATATTTAAATAAATTCAGTTGGAGAAGAGATACCACTTAATGTGGGAAATTGAAAATAAGAATAAAAAATCATTTTCCTAATGGGAAGTAAATAATTATTAAGTTGTCCAAAAGTGGAATCATCTGGATCCAACTCCGACCAAGTATAAATAAAAGTTTATCTCAAATTGCAATTGCTTTTGCCAATTATTTAAATTGCTACCAATTGGCCAAATGTAAATGCTTTTGGTCTGGCCATTGCAAAAAGGTCGAATCGTTTGACTTTCCCACATAAAATTACAAAGAGATAGAGACCCACTTAAGTGGGTCAGCAGCTCAGCTGAGTTGCAGCTGGTGAACTCTAAACAAAGGCGTACATCGATGGAAATTGGTGTCATGCCATTGGCACATTTAGCCAGGCCAAAAGCAAATACACTCACACTGATACACACAAAACGCAATGGAAAGCTATTGGGTAAGGTAAGTGCCGTGGTAAGAGCAACAAGCAATTTGGGCCCAGGCCAAAGTGTTGTTGCCACATCGAACACGGCGCACGCCGTGCTACATAATCAATAGATGTTCGCTGATAGACGGCATGAGGGGAATACCACATGAGGAAGACAGCAAAAGAGAGTGAAAGAGAGGGTAAGCGTTAATTAATATTCAATACACGCGCCTGCTGCGCAATTGTTACGAATGTGTGAAGTCAACACCGGCAGCAAAATGTGTTAAGAAGCATTGGTAACAGTAGCAGCAGCAGCAGCAACAACAACAACAACATAAGCAACATTGCATAGCCTAAGCATTGCATGCAAATAAATTGATAATGCTTATGTAATTAGCGCCACCTGGCGTATGATTTGCAATATAACTTGTAATATATCTGTTGCACAGTTGATGTTTGGGTGTGTGCCTTACGACTTTCTGTGTGCAACTATGCATTAGATAAGCGCCATAAATCTTTATAGCGAGTATCAAGTTTTATTTTTAGTTTTATTTGTATCCCCCTCTTGCACTAATGACTCGTGCAAATTGGAGATAGAGAGAGAGAGAGAGAGAGAAAGAGGAGAGAGAATCCGGTCACTAACCGCAAAAAGCTGCTAAAAACTAACCAAAAACAGCTTGGAGCCTTCTGCACATGCTAATCAGTTTAGATTTATTGTAAGATCTATATAAGAAAATAAATATATAAAAAATAAACAGTAGCCATCATCCAATTAACAAGCAAAATGAATGCATAATCGATTGTGAGTCGGAAAGTGGAGACGCATTGAGAAATCATTTACATTTTTCGATTGCTTTACATAAGCCAGGCGAATGCAAAGGCAAAAGAAAACGAATGAAATGAAAGAAAATACACAATCAAAACTATATTTACATAAACCATAAACAACAAGAGAAAAAAAGGCAAGCAGCTGAGTAAGAAATCCATTGCCATGGTCACAATTTGGCGGAACTTGTTTCTCGTACAAACGAAAATTTGGGTTTATTGCCAGATGATTTTCAAAAGGGTCTCGGCCTGAAAAACCCAACCGGATTTTGGATTTTTGGACACTGCAACACTATAATTATAACTATAAGGAGCTTAATCAAAGAATGTAAGCCAACAGATACCCTATAGGCAATAAAATATTGAATAAAGTTCATCGTCCTATTTATTATTTATCTCAAGCTGATTCCATTTACCAAATGTCAAATTTCAAATACCCCTTACGAAACGTGTTAATATACGGGGTATAGGATCTTAAATTAAGTAATTTGTGTCAGCCAAAGAAAGTTCTCAGGTTTGTGTCTTAAGTCTTTCGTAATGTAACAGCAGCAACAAAAACGAGGCAACAATTCAATATATAGCATGCTCTAAAGAGCATGCAGAGCAATACGAGTTTCTCCGCTTATGCAATAAGCAAAGCCCTAAATAAAAAAATAAAACCACTTCAGGAAAACAAAAAGAAGAAAACGAAATAAAATGAAAAAGCAAAAAGATGTTACCAAAAAAAAAAAGAAGAAAGGAAAAAGCATCGACGGCGTTGGCGGCGTTTTGCTGATAATGAAGTTCATGTCATATACAAATTCAAATACATATACACGTACATATTTATATATATGTAAACATATACCCATATGCTATTGTATAGTCGCAAGACAAAGCTTCGACCGGGCTATAAAAACGTTGCCAAATAATTTAAGTTTTTTGGGCCGTCTTGTGGTTTAAGCAAATTTGGGTTAAGTTTTCGTAGCTCGCTTTTGTGTTGCGTCTCTACCTGTCTCTCTCTTTCTCTCTTTCTATCCATCTTTCTCGTTTGCCCTTTTTTCAACGCACTTTTATTTATGTTTTCCTGTTTGTATTCGTTTTTTGTTTTTTTTTTTGCATTTTCGTTTATTTTTATAGGCGACTTGACATGGTTTTTTTCACGTCGTTTTCGGTTGGTTTATTTATTATTCAATGCTAGTGTTTATTGCAAATGTTTATTATATAATAATTAACAAACTCGAGTGTTGTCGAAATATAATTAATTCAATCCAATTTGACAAATTTGGAGCGACAACTTGTTTTACTATTTGTGAACATTTAACATTACAAGTGGGCAACTGCAACTGGATATTTGATAAAAAGCAGCAATCGATAGAGATCAATCAATTACAAATTAATTGATAACACTATCAAATAAATTTAAGAAATTCTGCTGCTTACTGAAAATATTATGAATGATATTTTATTCTGTATTTAAATTCTGAACCTGATCATCTCTATATAATTGTTTCTCTGTATACTAAAGCAATATCTGAAAATTGTCAATGAATAGAAATTGAGTTGTCGTGCCATGGATTATCGTGCAAATATTTTTGAGTAATATCTGCAATTATTTGAATTCCATTAGTTTCTTAAGCAAATCGCTTTAAATACTGTGGTAACTGCCTTGTCCAGTTTCTTAGCCAGTTTGCATTTTTCTATCGTTTAACTCGAATACTTTCAACATGTTGCAAGAGATCGCGCCATGTTTACGCGTTACATGTTGTTAAATGCAGCTATGCTTCGACACCCATACATGCACATACATTTCTATGAATATTGCAAGATTTATTAGATAACGACGCTTTAGTTTTCATTTCATTTCATTTTTTTTTTGTTTTGTTTTTCTTTCATTTGCTATTATTTTGTTTTTACTTTTGCGGTTCGTGCGCTGTTGCAATTTGAATGATTTAATCGTCGTCGCGGCGTCGATTGCTAATAAATGTTGATTGAATGTGAAATTTATGAACATTTGATTAGTTTCTGCTCGCATTTGTGTCACTGTATGTGTGAGTGTGTGGCAATATCAAATTAATTCGCTTATAGCTTTGGCTTACCCAACGAGTCAATTGCAGAATTAATCCAAATTCAAAAAAGTATGTGTGTGTGTAAAGTTGTTGCAGATCCAGTTGGTGTTGTTGTCGTTTTTGGCTGTGATAAATTTAAGCACGCTTTTAGATATGAGTATTTGTACCAAGAGATAAAAAATCAAATGCAATAAAATTCAGTTGGGAATGGCTTGCAATTTTAGCATTAATTTTTTTTGTTTTGGTTGCTGCTTTGGTTTTGGCTTGGTTTGGCTTGGCTGAGCGTTTGTGTTGCGTTTTGTTATGATTTGATTTACAAGCCATAAAACTGTATATATACATACATATATATAAACAGAGTGGGCTATAATGATACCAAACAGATCAAATCATGCTGCAGCTGAGAGTTAAAATTTTGTTTAGCAACGCCAACAACAACAACTGCAACAACAGCTAGAGATTGCGATTGCAACTCGGGCTGCAATTGCAAAATCAAATCACTTTCACTGTCAGGCGCGTTGCAGCAGCCGCAATGAAAACGAAATTGCAACTCACAAACAAACACAGCGACAACAACAACAACAGCAATTCAATCCGATCCAATCCCAATACAATCCAATGCAATCCAATTGCAATCCAATTGCTAAGCGTAGCACTCCACTCACTCAATAATGAACACACTCAATTTAACAATTGTTATTCCTCAATTTTCAACTTGTGATATCAATTCAAAAATGGTTTCTGTGCGTTTCTTTTGATTTTCTTTACAAGCGAGGCTTTAATTTAGAGGTCCTTTGACTCATCCTACACATGCACACACAAACAAACACTTACAATTGCGCGCTCAAAAAACACGATGAAAGACGAAAGACGAGCGAACGAACGAAACTGAACCAAACGAAACAAAACGAAACGAACCGAAACGAAGCGAAACGAAACGAAGTGAAGCTTTAAGCTTTTGAAGCGAGCGCACACACGACCTTCTTGAGCGAAGTCTCAAAGAAGTCTGAACACAAGCGCAGACGCCAAAGCTGACCGAAGCTGTTGCTGCTGCTGCTGTTGTTGCTGGTTCCAAGCTTTTGCAAGCCAACTTTTTTATGATGACTGCGCAGTCGCTGCCACTGTTGTTGCTGCTGTCTCTTCCTACTTTTGTGCGTGCTTTATATGCCCTGTTATCAATAGCTTTAAGAGGATATGATGAACCTCATCGACTTGATAAATAGTCAATGATCTTGCTCAATAAAAATGAGTAAAAAAAAGTATTGTTCCGCAAAAATAGCTTAAGGGACATTTTTATAAAAAAAAGTTCGTATGTATATTGTATGGAGACTAAGCTATAAAAATCTATTATCACGATCGTACGAAGAAGAAATCCCGAAACTTGCTTAGCTTGTCATGTTATGATATTTACAAATCTTAACCAGCTTTATTTAATTTTGAAATTTCGAATACTTTAAGTATAATGGACTTAAAATTAATGCATTGGTCACATAGTAAATTTAATTTAATTTAATTTATAATCTAACCAAACTAGTCATTATTAAGAATTTGTAAGGTAGTTTCTTAATTTAAAGTTGCTACTAAGTCACAATTATTTGTGAGCTGACTACAGGGTATCAGCTGGTCGCCTAAGGCTTTGCTACTCGCATTTTTGGCTGTTCATGCGCAAAGCTAAAGCAAAGCAACGAAAAACAGCTGGCTGCTGCTGCTGCTGCTGCTGCTGCTGCTGCGTTGGCGATGAGGCAACAATAAACTGCACAGCAGCGTCAAATATATGAAAGGGGACGACGATGATGATGATGATGATGAGTTGGTGTATGTGTATGTGTATGTGTGAGTGCGAGTGTACATATGTATGTGCATTAAAAGGCAGTAACAGCCAGCGCATTGTACAAATACTTACTACAAACAATTATTGCTTAATGCCGGCCAGACAGCAGACGTCTGCCGGCGCCCTTACTATCGCCTTCGCCTCTGATTACTGATGAATGAGTGGTGGGAAAGGGGGAAAAGGGACAAGGGGTATTCCCCACGCACCCCTGCTGCTAATGACAGGCGAGTATTTCGTAATCGGTAATTATGTTATGAAGTATCGTAAGGCATCATTGGCCGCCATGGTCAATAGTAAGTACGAATATAAGCATAAACTGGCCATTGCTTTATTTCATTTTCATAGTCCAACAACTGTCGAGCCATGACAAGCGCCAATTAAACATATTTGGCATGAAAGAAAAAATAAAATGATATAAAACGAACTGACAAACAGAACAACAAAAGCATCGACATGTTTAATGCCTTTTGACAGGCTGTGACATGTCTGTGACTTGACTATGACAGCTAATTGCAGTTAGGCGCGTCAATGCGATTGAAATGTAAACGGTCGCTCGAGCGCCTTGTCAAATGCATATAAAAGACTCTTCACACCGAAGCGCTGATTCGAGCTGCTCAGTTTTCTATTATCTTGACTTAAAAATATTGTTAACAATTTAAGCTAACACGCAGTCCAAGGTCCAAGGGTAATTGCTCTAATTACGCTTTTTACTAGTGGAAGTCAAAAGCAGTTTCTAGAATCATTGCAAGGCTTAAGATTAATGTAACAATATAAGAAATACATAGATAATTATTTCACAATTCGAAAATTAGGGGAAATTAGAATTAATAAAGTAAATTCGAGTATAAAACTATTTATTGAAACTCTTTTGCTTTTCATTCTACGGAAAAGATTAAACAACTCTACCTAGACTAACCAATTTAAAGAATTACAATAGGGTCCGCTGCACTTATCAGGTTAATCACCATTGAATCGAATGTATTCCCCACAATGGGTCAGCTTTTAACTTGACCACTTGAGCGTTCAATGCTGACCAAAAATATGAAGAGACAAACGAAAGACTTAGGCAACGAACTTGTGCTGAATGCTTAACAATTCAACGTCAAGGCTACTGCAGGAGCCTTGATCTCAACAGTCAACGGGGCGAGGGAAACTCCCAAAAAGTAGTTGACAAAAAAAAGCACACATCACATGAGGTAGCAGACACACACACACACACACACACACACATGCACACGCACACGCACACGCACACTCGCACGCATGTGAAATGGCCTTTGGAAAAACAACAAACTACGACGATGGCGACAGCGTAAACAGCATCCGTTGCCTTCAACTTTAGATGAATCATCGCGTTAAAAGTTTATAACGATTTCTTCTATTTTGATTGTTGAAGAGTTGTTGTTGTTGTTGTTGCTGCTGATGTTGTCGGTGTTGTTGCTGTTGTTGCTATCGTAGTGCGCCCCTTGTTATTGGCGAGCTAAAGTCCGTTTTGCTCTCATTTCGCACACTGGCAAACTGAAAGTGAAAGGAGCAACAGCTCGTTTCTACAACTGACGTTGCTGTTGTTGTAGTTGTAGCTCTGTATATCTATATCTGTATCTGTAAGTACATGTATCTGTATTTGTGTACTGGGACTACTCCAACCACAGCTGGCGGGCATGGGCATTGGCATTGGCGCGGGTGCTGCTGTTGTTGCCGTTGTTGTTTTTGTTGTTGTCGTTGCTGTTGCTGTTGCTGTTGCTGTTGCTGTTGCTGGCGGATGCTTGCGACAGTTGGAAAGTGTTTTTTGTGCTGTGACCCGAGCCTGGGTCTGGGCAAATATTTGCATACACATCAAAAACGGTACGATAACCGCAAATTCGAGTAGCAGTTGCTCTTAATTTCGCATTTGTTGGCACAATTTATATATATTTTTATTTTGAGCAAAGCTCTTTAAAAGCTGCTGCTGTTTATTTGGCTATAATCTATGAATATTCATATTTATACTGATATTCCAATAACTTACATTCATATTTCAAATCGGCTCGATTTCACTTGCGAGACAAAAGCGGACATATTTGCCTCCATTATTGTAGATGCTGTCATATTTTCCCTGTGACTGCATAACAGCTTAAGTCTCTGCTCCCACTCCAGCCTCAGCTCCAACTCCCGCTTCAGTCTCAGCGCCGTCCTCAGTCCCATCTCCGCGTGCAATGAGGAAGTCTTTTCGAGGCTTTTCAGCGAGTTGCGCTTTACAGTTTGACGTCAAAAGCAAATAAAAATCGATAATTGAAAAAATGGCAACACAAATATTTACTAGCGGCACAAAAATGCAATAGACACATATACAAAAACTGTGAGACAGAGAGAAAGAGACAGAAAGAGAGAGAGATTAGCATACATTTGCTGGGAGTTAAACAGGGTGCTCACATGATGACGATGCAACAGCAACGTTGCTGCACCTAGTCTACTCCTCTCTCCATGCATCTCCAGCTCGTCTGTGTTAAGCGCCCAAAATGATGAGGCAGGAAAATGTTCGCACATGCTTCATTTGCTAGTGTGTATGTGTGTGTGTGTGTGTGTGTATCTGTGCGGCGCTGCGAATGCCATCATCACTTTCACCCAGAGGTGATATAATGAACTACCGGCCTGTAAGCTAAAACCCGAGCCGCAAATCGCAACTGCAGGCCCTGCCAAAAAAAAAACAGCTGCCCGCAAGATGCGCATCATTGTTTTTGCAGCTGTTGTTGTTCTTGTTGTTGTTTTTGTTGTTGTTGTCTCGCTGTTTACTGGGCTGGGCCTAAAAACCCAACTCGTGATGCCATTTAGCGCCCCTGTTTTAACAGTTCTTACAAAAGAATTAACAATGATCTTTTAGTTTCAAGTTTGTGCCTTAAGTCTTTTGTTTGTGCACTGCTCACGATTGTTGCCACGTCTATAACATGTATCTACCCAACAGGCTCTAATTAAATTAGCAACGCTTAGCAAATTCGCCATAATTGTTTATTAATTATTGAAATGTATTAAGAAATTACCGGATACACAAATCGGATATTCATACACACATAAGTATATATACAGATAAACACATTTAAATTTAGGGAACATTGAAAACTTTCCACGTTTGTCAATGAACATTTGATCGTAGGTCTTTTACCGTGGCTAGATAGTTCTGTATTCTTCCAATTGAACAGGGTATATATATAAATATATATGGAGGGAAATTAACTATAAAAGTATCTAATACAATAATTAAAATTTAATAATATATATTCAAGAATATTTTTATGGATCCAATCTATATTAAAAGCGTTGCCCACATTCCCATATATTTTTTATTAATATCTGGAAACTGTATAAGCCAAAAGTGTATTTTGTGTAATATTGTTCTGCAATTTCAAATATCTTAAATAAAGTCTTTAAATCTAGTTGTAGCCTCTCAATGGAGTTGTAATAAAATTAAACTACTTTAACATGTTGCTGCCAGAAAAATAAACTTTTGAATGTTGAGTTGTTCTATAGAACATTTTTACTATGTCAAATTGAGACTGAAACGGTATAGTAATAGTGTATCTGTTAAGCGGATAATCGGTTAGAGTATTCACAATTTTTATTATATCAATTTGATAAATGTTACAATTTTTTCTCAGTGTACATCGTTTGTCAGTGGGCACGTGCCCCACAGGCCGAGCTTAGCAAGAAATTTACCTTCGCATGGCAATTAGTGGCATTTTTTGTAAACTTCGAAAAAAAAAGCAGATAAAAAACTGAACTATAAATGTGCTGGCCGAAAAGTTATTGTGATATATGGAAGCGTATATGACAGCTGGCTGTGGGGCTGTCATAAATCAATTTCGGCGCCGGCAGAAGAAAAGGTGTCAACCAGTTTACCAGTTGCGACCGGCCTTACTTTGAAAAGGAGAAGGAGGAGGTGACTGCCGGCTGTTGTTGTCTTTGGATTGCCAAATGCCAATGGAGAGACAATCGAACGGCTTATGGAAATGTTTTCTGAGTGTAAGAAATGAATCTGTGAAAAGCTAAAAGCCGTTTAGATTTTTAATGCCCCTGTCATTTAACTATACTTTTTTGTCTTGGCTTTTTGTGGTTAATTACACAATTGTCTGTGTAACAACAAGAGACTCCAACTCCAACTCCAACTCCGACTGCGACATATTTATGTGTCATGTGGGGGACTGTCTGTTGCTTATACAATATAGAGACAGACAGCAGCAGATTCAACAGGGCATGCGTAACCTAGGGTGTTTTTTGTGTGCAACCAAATGGGCTTTATGAAACGCCTTGTACAATGATCGTTGAAGAAGAAAACTATGTGTCTCTCTCTCTCTCTCTCTGCGGGGAGTCAAACTCTTTTACTCTTTGCTTAAGCTTACAAGAGGGCGACACAGCTGTCTGCCTGCAGTTGATTACCTTTCAGGTCTTTGAGCTGCAATTTGAGAAAATTTTATTGTCAAAAAGATGAAAGAGTAAGACACATACACATGACAGAGGAGTACAAGTTTGCACATTAATGTGTGCAGTAGAGTACAGTTAATTGGGCAACACCTGGAAATTAGTTTGGCAATTTAAATTTGTTTAAATTTCATTACAGTTGACCTAGAAAATAGCTTACAAAAATCTAAACAACTGTCAGCGCTACGTATGCATTTCATAAGCAAAGTCCCATATAAATTGGCGCATTTTCGCAATGGCTGTAACTGTTATTTGTTGGCATCGAGCCAGGAAATTTACTTGTGGCCCATTAAAAGGCAATTTCAAGTGGCAAAACCAAACGAGACTGCTTGACTTTCATTGCGTTTTGTGCAGTAGGCGAATCAAATCAAAACAAATTGCCGTTCCAGCTTTTTATTATGATTAAATTGCAAATTATAATGAAAATATTTAAAGATTTCCTCATTGCAGCTCACCGTTCACCTCAACATTCAGTCACTCAGTTTGTCAGATTTGTACACCGTTTTAAATTAAAGTGGCCAAAACCAATAAGTAAAGATTTATGTGTCTCAAGACCAGAAAGCTTCCTGTCAAAGTGAATGTTTCAATCGATTAACTTTTTGCCAGAAATCTCTCTCTTTCTCTCTCTCTCTCTTGCTCTGAATCTAATGTAACTAGGTTTGTGGCATTTGCAACATAATCAAAATGCAATCAGATTAAGTAACTAACACCCAAAATAGACAGAAGACGATTTGTTTATGGTTTTCGGCCAAAAAAATTCATTAAACCACAACCAACACACACAGGCAAGAGTAAATGAAATGAGTGCTGACGAAAATGAAAGTAAAATTAATTTTATTTTGGTATTTTTTCCAAGTCTTTTGTTGTTGTTATTGTTGCCTTGATCTCTTGATCTCTGTTTTGGTTTGCCGCTTGGCTTCTTGGCAATTTTTTGGCGATGATGTCAACATAATTTCTCCACCTACACAGCAGGCCATCCGCTGCCCCATCCTCTGCCCCATCCTCTGCCACAATCTCTGCCGCTGTCTCGGCATCTGCCTTCCTCTCCGATTGTAACTTTGACCCCTTTGCGTGCTTGTTGGAGTTTAATTTAAGGCGAGCACGCGCTTATATAACTGGCCACAAGCTGAGCTTTAAATCTTAGGTGCGTTCGTGTCTTCAGTCTTTTGTTTTAGCCATTCGCCATGGCCAGGAAGCGGACATTGAGTGAAATAAATACTATGATTTGCATTTCCAAGCGCATCATCAAATGAATGAAAAAAGAATAGAAGTGTGAATGATTTACACCCAAAACTGAAGCTAAAACTAAAACTCAAACTGAAAAGAAATGTTTTACACGCCAAATGCTGTGAAAGAAAAGCACAAATCAAGACAATGCGACAGCCGAAAATCGTGCTCCCCTCCCCGAGGAAATAACGAAATGAAATGCAACAAATGATAATTATGGGCATGCTTCGAGTATATCATTGTGTTGTTTGCTTCGGCTGCTGCTGTTGCTGCTAATAATAATAAAGAAAGGTTAACAACAACAAGCTGAAGAAAAGCCCCTGCAGATATTACATATATGCGTAGTATATACAAAATATTGAGGCAGCTGCGACTGCGGCAGTGGTGCGTATACATAATGCTCATTTCGAGTGTCGAGCGTCCGTTTCGCACCCCACCATCACCAGTTATTGTTGGTTTTTTATTGCTTTGTTGCCATCATAATACTTATACATAATTTCTTAATTGCTAGGGGTCAGCTTCGAGTTTCTCGTTTTTAGTGCCCCAGCACAGCCAAAAGGCGCCACAACGGCTTAAGATTACCCCCTCCCAAAGTTTACAAAAATGCGTATGCGTGATTTTGATGCAGATCAGCACTTGGTCTTCTCACTGCCTTGCCGAACCGGGAGCTGCAGTTGTGGACAATAATTGTAGTGGTTGTTGGATGATTTGCAAATCCAAGTGAAAATAAACCATCTGATTTATAACATAGATTTCTCTGTCAGAACACCTACATATCAACATATATTACTACTACTTATAACATTAATTTGAGTAGAATGCAACAGCAAAATAAACAGCTTATCCATATCGAATTTCAAAAGATTAGACACATTAACTTTTTTACTTGTAATTTGGTCATGTTATGCTATAGAAAATAATTATAATGAATATTTTAAACTATTGTTTAAATTGCTCAAATAGTAACAAGTGACTAAATAAAAATTAATATTCGTTTAGTTACTTTCTTAAAAGAAATTTGATCATGAGATTAATTTAATATATGTGAAGTAGAAAATAAATAAATTTATAATAAAGAAATGAAAATAAATTATAAACCTCTTCTGGTATTTACAAAAAGAAAAGCATTCCAGAAGAAGAACCTCAAAAAATATGGGATACGATATTCCATTGTCAAGTCATTTGACAAATGAATGTTGAATATTTTGTTAGTTTCCTGTGAATATCTTAGATGATGAATAAACATGATAAGAGTGAGATGTCGACCTCTATCCCACACACAACTGATATACATATATGTTAATCCTATTCAGTTCACCTATTTGTCAGATTTGCTCGTTTCATTTGGTTTTGCTTTGTGCAAAGTCAATGGGAAAATATTTGCCTGAAACGCGCCTTTTGAATATGTAAACAAATAATTCGCAGTCAGCGCAAAGAAAAAGACGCAGACTGAGTAAAAGAAAGAAAGAGAGAATGTAGTTAAGACGATTTTTGGGTTAATGTTAATGCATTTGTTGATGGGCATGGGGGCAATTTAAAAAAGTTCAGCCAAATTGGCCGACAGCCGCATGTTAATTTCATTTAAAGTTGTTTTCCCTTTGCGGTCTCTTTGGGATTTTGCATAAAAAGGCATTCAGCAAAAGCGACTGACGATTACGACAATGATGACGACGATGACGATAGCTGTGGCCACGTCTATGGCGTGGGTGCCTTTCACTCAACTTCAAGTTGAAGTTTGCGTCCGGCTGATGGCAGGCGTACCACAGCCTGCCACAGCTTGCCACGGTTTGCCTCAGCTGCCGTGGCATGTCAAAGTTGGACTCGGTGGCAACATCAGCAGCAGCTGCAGTGGAAACGATTTAATTTCATGGCCATTCAATCTGCGAGACACTCTGACAACAATTTAGCGCAATTAGCAGCGGGAGGGAGTTAAATTACGGTACACTACGGTATGGTACGGAACCTAACGGAATTACGGGGGTCAAGACGGCACCCAATGCATTTATTTAGCAAGCATTTATCAGAAGCCGCCCACACGAGCTCAAACGAACGAGTTGAAGAAAATTCGTCCCGCACAGTTGGACTTCCAATCATCTCTTGGTTTTCCAATTCGAATCGCAAATCTTCAGCTGCAAGAGGCAGCGAGGCATATAAATGAGCGACCTTGCGCCATGGCAGCCAATTGTTGCCACAGTTGGCTAATGACCGTCGTCATTTTCAGTCCAAACCGAAGCTGACCTTTCGCCAGGCATTGTCGTTGCTTTGGAGCAAGTGAAGCGTCAAGTTAAGTCCGGCTTGGGGCAGAATGGCAGCAAAGTGAGCAATCCATATAATCCAGTGTCTCATGCTGCACGCATGGAATGTGCATTGAGAGTTACAAAAATGTTGCATGTCATGTTGTCTACACAGAAAAAAATAACAATATAAATCTTACTATTTACACATTGCTTCAAATACTTTCAGCTATGAGGTTTTTATAGAAATACGTAGTGAAACCATGTTCCATTTAACAATTAAATTTTTAATTGAAAATCAAACATTATAAATTGCATATTATCCACACTTAAATTAAATAGATATCGTATTCCACGTAAATTGATTTCATATTATATGCCACTTTTAATAAATTGCATATTTAATTCTATATATAATATATATATAATGTCGTTAATTTTTAAGCTTAAATAAGTCCAACGTAAATTTGAATGTTCAAATATTTAAACAATATCAAACAAATATTAAAAATTATTGTCTTCAGTAACATAGGGTCAACAAAAAATATACAAATGGTACTTTATTAATATTGCTTTTTTTTTAAATGCACGCAGTAAATTAATTATAAATAATTAAAATTAATACATTTAAGAATTATTTCTTTTGCTTATCTTCAATTTGACAACATGTTTTTAGTAGAATCTAAGTGTTGTATAGTTGATTCTATTATAAACTCTAAAATATTGAAACTTAAAACACGTATATTTACTTTATAGCTCACTTTTTTATGAGTGTACCAAGAGTCGTTGGCGTCGGATATGGATGGAGGTGGATGTGGATGCAATCGAGCGACAACGAGCTGCGCTTCGATGAGCTTCAGCTGCGAGAGCTACGACTAAATATTGCGACACTTTAGTGGACGCATGTTGAGGGCTCTTGAGCTTCGAGGTTGTCCCCTCCCTTTCCCACCATCCAAGTCCAACATCTGCAGACGACGGTCAATTGTGGTTAAGCATCGATACAGTCGATTCAATACAACGGAAACAAAAAGGTAAAGTGCATCGAAAGCTGCGCTGCCCAATACCGGAACAGATTATTCGGCTGACTGACAGTCTATTGGGAAATATATACCTAATCATAGCCAAGTTAACAGCAGTTGTTGCAGTTACGTCGAATGCCAACTAAAGTGCACAAAACCAAACGATTCTTAGACAAGTCTTAAAATTGGCCAAGGTAGCAAAGCAAAAAAAAATAGGGGTCAAATAAATATAGAAGCAATAGATGAAAATAAAAGTAAATTTACAATGAAGGAACAACTAAGAAACATCAAAATAAGCTTTAAAAAATGTCAAATTATTTGTTTAAATTTCCATGTTTAATTAAAATGTATTTATTATAAACGTACTCGAAATTGATTAAGAGTTGTGAATCAACTGTGCGCATGTTCCTATGTTCAAATTTCAGTATTTACCGCCAAACTAGGTAGCTACACTTGTCTCGCTCGCATGCATCGCCGCCTGCTTTCGATTCAATACGCTTATTTGCCTTAGAGCAAACGAGACAGCAGCTGCTCGCTATACTAGTTCATTTTCGAAGTTCATTTCCAGTGCTGCATAACATCTACTACTTAAAAGGCAGTTTATATTTGAAAATAAAGTGCAAGAGAAAAATAAGCGACTGAAAAATCGAATTTATTGATAAACAAAGTGTAATATAAGCAATAGAATATTTTTACCAGCAAAATTAGACAATTTCTGCAATTTAAATAAAAATAATTAGTTATAGAAGTAAACAATTAATTACATTTGTACCCACTTTTGCTTGTTGGATTCCAACCAATCTTTACTTTGGTCTGCTGATTGTGCGTTTTAAGCCAATCCACAATGGGCTGATAGTATTCCAACAAAGCCAGACTGCTGAGGCCTGTATTTTTAGGCAGAACTTTGGCAACAACTTCCTTCCAGGGTTTAGTAGAACCCAAGGACATCATAGCTCTAATATTTGATGGATTTATTATAGAATTAAATTAGATATTATGTTTCTAGCTTACTTCAGGCTGTTGCCGACTGCAAAATTGCCAAAGAAATCGCAATTGTGAAGCTGACCGCGATGATTGCTCTTCTGGCAAAGAGAGCGATAGAATTGATAGCCAAGAATTTCCGATATAAACTTTCTGCAATGAGATTTTGTTGGAAATTAGATATGATTGCTAATAGAATGAAAGACATACTAATACTTGGTCTGGTAATTCTGCTCAATGTTTAAATAGAACTTGTAGGGAAAATCAATGGCACCCTCAGTGCGATCCGTAGGTGGTTCAATACCCACATGCTGCTCCAACAGCTTCCAATAATGCTTGTTCACAGTGTCCATGTCAACGGTGCCATTCAATAGATCGTGCATGACCTTGGTGTGCACATAGTACAGTGGAATGTTGAGGACAGTGTGGATGCCCTGGAAAATTAGACAGAGTTTAGTAGAATCTGATGGAACTAGCTATCAGCTTGTACTTACCATGCGGAAGAGTCGATTCTGCAGGGAATTTTCAGTGAATTGAACTCCTTTGGCCAATCCCCGGTTGGTCAGATGTGTTGGCGAGGAGGCGGAGAGGACAACAGCTTCGCCCACAGGATACTCCAGATTATAGGCCTTAAAGTAATACGAAGGCAGACGCTTCTTCTGATCGGCATAATAAACCCGAGCCATGTGGGCGTGGTATTGCATTAGTTTCCTGAAACTGACCTTCTCGCAGTACATCATGTAGACATGAGGCGTCAAATCGAAGAGAGCTGGACGGCAATCATCGTCGGGTCTCTCTTCATTGGGCTCCTTTAATTGATTCTTGTGGAAGTCAACGCTGAGGGGTTCAAACCCCAGGGATGTGTAAAAACTCTCGGATTCATTGATCAACGCCTTGGCGCTGAGTTGCTTCACAAAATCATCATATTGGGGCAGATCCTTGCGTGGGAAATAGGATTCAATGATGCTGCCTTCCTCCCAGGCCTGCTCCATGACCTGCTGGAATAGATGATCCGGAATAGGACCATTTGGATTAACCACATCACCACCGTACTTCTTATGGAGCTCGTCTCTCACAAAAGCGTGAAGTTCCTTATAAGCAGGTTTTAACTCAGCCATCGCTTGCTCCATCTGCTGGAGCATCTCTTGACTGTCGTAGCGATACCACAATTGATGCACTGGTATCTCCAAGATTCCGGCTGCTTTCTGATAAGACTGCACAATCGTATAGAAGTTGACCGAGGCCCAGATTTGATTCTTATCGCGCCATGTCTCCCAGTAATACTTGAGCTCATCGACATCATTGCTGCGCTGCACAATCTTCTGTATGTCCGGATAATAGGCCAGTGGGCTGTCGTCCTCGTTGGGCATCTTGGCTCCTCCCAGATACGGCTCTATGTCTTTATCCGTAGACATTTTCTGCAACGATGCGAGATTCATTTGCACCGAGGAGAAATAATCCTCACCGAGCACAAACAAATCACCAGCTGCACGAAGTTCCTGAAGTGCCGCCTTAAGCTCCACATTCTTCACCTTGGACAGATCAAATCCACTTGCCTCTCGAGAGATGCCAACCAACTCATCGGCAATCCGCTTCACATTGGTCAGCTTCGAAAAGAGAGCATCAAAGTCCTCCTCATCATTAGCTGAATATGTCTCAGAGGCAATCTGATCATACAACTTGAAGTAACGCTCGCTGGACAGATCAATGAACGCTTTAACCTGACGATCTAAGTTGGAGCTGACGGCAGCAGACGCACACTAGAGTTTAAAGTTCAGAGTTCACATAGATCAACATTTGTTTAGATATTTTTTGTGAGTATTTGCTTACGCCAAAAGCTGCTATCAATAGCAAAAACAAAGCGTGCTTCATTTTTCAGCAGAAATCTTGAATCTTGACACTTTTGCACCACACGGTGGCGCATCTCAAACTGAACCACTCAACTGGCTTCAGCATTATTATAAGCGCTGGAACCGAAGGAAAGAAAAGAGAGACAGAGAGAGAGAGAGAGTATAATCTATCTATAGAGCACTTGCCCCATTGATAAGCGCAATCAATGATCAAGTGAAACTCGTCAAAGGCCACGACATACAAAAGTTGTGCTATTTTACGTTTTGTTTTCTTTAAATGCTGTGATGCGTTTAATATAAGCTCAATAAAGATGTAATAAGTATTTATCTAGGTATCTGTAAAATGTATCTCAACTCGTTGTCATCAACTGAAGGTCACGTCATCTCAATCAGAATCTCAATCTGTTCTTAGTTCTGTCTAGTGGTTGTTTCATTGTTATGGCGAATGCTTACATCAACAATGCTCATGTTGGGGGTCAGGAAGCTGACCAGACGATCGACACCAACTCGTGGCAGACGATCGAAGGGATAACCCATTGATTGGCGATCTGGATAACGACGATCCCTGACGCCACAATAACTGGCAGCATCGCTGCAACGGCCCACAAGTTCCTGATCAACCTGTAAAGCAAATGGAATCAATTATCATCAATCATCCAATAGGTAGAGTTTTCACTGTACTTACTCTATCGTTCTCATAGTTGGAGACCATAACAAACAGATCGCAGCGAAGTCCCTCTGGCAGACCCTTGGGAATGAGCATGTGATTGGGCCAACCGCAACCACAGAAGTTGAATTCAAGTTCCTCGGCGGTACCAGCAGCTGGACGATTGGCATCCAGATTGCGGAAGGTTCTCTCGAACGGTATGGTCACACTGGACTCGGTGGAACGACGACGTATGGTATTCGGTCCGGGATTGAGAGAGACGACAAACTTGTCCAATTCAACCATCATCAAGCGTTGCTCCCTCATCAACATGGGCTGACCACGTTCATCATTCTTAGGGGCAATGAAGATGCGGACATATCCAAAGCGTTGAGCACCACCATCGTTGTTCACATTGATGGTGTAGGTAAATGGCAGATGGGTCAGATGGGTGAAACGAGCAAAGACATTGCCACGTGGTGTGAAATCGAATCCACGAGACAAATCCATATCAGTCTGTTGCCAGAAGGTGGTCAGAACATTGGGTTGACCACCATTGTTAGCCACTTGGACTCCAGTGATCGAGATGCCCGAATAGTTCAGTTGCACATCAGTGTAGGCGGGCAGACGAGTCTTATGTTCCTGGAAGATGCGATCAATATATGCATGCCATCTGTAGAAGGCAGGATCACGCATGGCCGTCGAGGAGTCGCCAATGACTCCAAACGATTCCAAGTGCTTGTTGTTCGTGTCGTGGGCGTAAGAGATGAAGACGTGGCCAAAGTTGTGCAGATCTCCATACTGAAATCATGGATTGGTCAGAGCTATGTGGGAAAACTACTGAAAGGAACCTACCAAGGTGCGATTGGGCGACAGAATCGAGGATTCCATAATGTTGCCCAGTGTATCAATGCCCGTGGCTTCATCCAAAAGCACTTGTTGTCCACGTTCCTGCAAAGCACAATGATTAGCTGAAATTTAGAGTTCCAACAATCTATACTCACATCCATGACGAAGCCTTGATGAATGGCTTCGAAGATACGATCCCTCCAGCGTTCCATGTCGGCTACCTCGACATTGATCTGATCCTGTTCGCGATTCAAGTCTCCAATTCGAGTGTTGTCGAAACGTGGTGGCCAAGCGCGACTGGAGACCAAGGAGTCCATCTTGGGGAAATAGCCATCGGGAATTGGATCCCTGAGATTGTTGAAGGGCTGGACACGGGCCAGATTGTTGCTGAAGCGTTCCATGTTGTACCTGGCCATGATCTGTTCGTGCATGTAATAGAAAAGTTCACCACGACGATCCTTGTTCACAATGGCGCGATCAGCAGCCTCGAAGGGATAAACCAAATGCCAATGCCAGTGATGAAGATTGATGCCAAGATCCTCACGGAAGTACCACAGGCGATGCTCTGGCTCCAGATCAGAGGCGGTATAGTCCCGGGGAATGGTAATGGGCATCCGTGAGCCTGGCTGCACAATAAAGGACTCCTCACGGAGTTCACGGAACACCTGCGAGTCGACAAAGCGATCGGGGAAGGTCTGCGCAAACGAGGGCAAATCCAATCCCTGGGTATCAGGACGATGCAACAATGCTACGGATAGCGCATAATTGAACATGACAGGATTGACACGATCCCGAGCATAGACTGCCACGCTCTGCAGTTCTTCCACAGTGCGCATATTCATAAAAATATCAATCAGACGTCCTGCGATCCTGCGATGCTTCGGAATGAACAGGGAGAACTGCTCGTCACGGCCCAAGGACATGGGAATGCGAAGATCTGGAATCGAAATTTCACGAACTGGAACCCGCTGCTCAGCATCGTTTCCAGCACGATTTTGGACCTCATTACTGATGGGACGATAGCGATCCGTCAGATACTTTTCGGGAACATCGAACACGGTCTTTTTGCCCTTGTCCATGAACACAGGCTCCGTGGGATGGTCGAAAAGCAAAAGTAGATTCTTCTTGTCTGCCATTTTAGCGAGGAGAACTTTGGATACTTGATTGGAGAGGCTTAAGCAAATACGAGTACTGCACTTGTCTGGCAGTCGCTTGAGAACTGTGTCAATTCCCGGCACCAACAGCACATTTTATAGCCCCAGTCGAAACTCTCCTACTAAAGGGTATCAGCACTTTCACAAACCGCAAACTGCGTTTACAAATTCGGTGGGAACTATGATAAGACTTTAAGGAATTTGGATAAGAAATTGTTGTGCGGTCCCACAAAAACTATGCAAGTATTTTTTAAGTAATAACTGATAAGAGACAACCGCAGTTGTTGTTGTTGTTGTTTTTGGTTTATTGCATATTTCTAAAATACATTCTTTATTTTGTTTATTAGAATTATGTTTATACATATGTATATGCTATTTGGAATGAAATTTGATTATTCTTGTATGTATATAAACTATATAGATTTCATATTAATATATAGGTATGTATATATGCAACAAATTCTACGCTTAGAGCATCGAGATTCTACAATAATTTCTCTGTGATATTTGTTTAGATCCAGGAATTTTAACGGTCTTTCTTCAAAGTTGAGACATTCAGATAGATGAAAATATCGTAATATATATTTTTAAATATATATATATGTATATATCTTTTTTTGTTGTGGTAAGTTCAACAGACCAGCTCTATAAAGTGTATGTACAATTTTCTCATGTTGTGTTATTGTTGTTGTTGTTCTTGTTGTTGTTGTTGATGTAAAAATGTTGTTCGAGTTAGAGTTGTTGTTGTAAAAAGTATCATAGAAAAGCCCTTGGTTATGTCCAGTGTTCCATTTTCATTTTGGCATGATATGTTGTGTTTTTGTTGTTGTCATTAAGCTCTTAGGATAGAGTTGTTATTTTTAGGGTTTTCAAGTTCACAAAAAAAAAACAGAATAAACATTTGGTTCCCATTAACCAGTAAGAAGAAGAGTGAGCATTGTGTTTATAAGTATAACTACGAGTATGTTCCATATCATGTGGTATAAATCTCTTTAATCATATCAAAAATTACATAGAAATCCAAATACAAATATGTATTTACATAATCGTTGTGCATTATATCGAATAAATTATACAAAAAATACATACAAAAATATACATAACATGAAATAATAGCTATATTCGGAGTGCCGAAGACTGTATACCCTTGCAGATTGATTTATATGTCAGCTATATACTGTACTAGTTTAAATTTGTTAAAGCTTGGTCAGAATATAGGCAATAGGTAATAAATTAGACTTGTAGATTCTGATAGAAATGTCCTATGACAACTATTTTAATAATATAGGCCTCTTATTTTCTTCAAACTAGCTCATAATTTCTTGCTCAAACTTTGATAGGTTTTTTAAGAAATTAATTTAATTTAAACTGAAGTTTTTAACAACAACTCAACTAAAACAGACATGTTTAAATAGTCAAGACGCACTCAGGTATATAAGCTGATTAAGAATATATATCTAAGTACAAATTGTGTTCCGACACACCTATGTTCAACTTCAAGGGTATATGTGTGAGTATAAATATAAATATATATATAAGTATGCAAAATATAATCAGTGCCATTTTGTTAAACAACTTAAAACTGTTGTTGTTCCCTAAAATAAGTTTTAAGTATAATATATAATATATAATATATATATATATTGTGTATATATATTTGTATAATATGTATAATTCGATGAAAGTGGAATCTAGTTTTATGTTTCCATGTTACATGTATCTGGTTTCGTGTGTGTTTAAAGCTTAGTCACATTTTGGGGCTGAAGCAATTTCTCTACAGTTTGTATACATATATATAAAACGTTTAAATATGATTTGATTCAATACGATAACTGTACTTTATGATACATATACTTTTCTATATATATATATATATATATATATTCGCATATAGTTAGTTACAAATTGTTTCTTTGTATAATTCTTTTGATTTTATTTCTTTCAATTTCAAATACTACTACAATTCTCCCGCGTCGTCAAACTTCTCAACTTTTACTTCTTTTGTCTGTATTTTGTGTATATTTGTGCCCAAATATATTTTCTGACTACACTAATGCTATTCTCTTTATTTTGGTTTTATTTTCTTGTAATTACATTAACAACTATTCGAAAATTTGCATGCATTAGATACCAACTCTTCTAAAATTCAAGGAACTTGCACTACAATTCAATTCGTTTTATCAGCAAACCACAACTGGAGGAATTCTCTTCAAATAATATTGAAATATAAATATATTTTTTATTTTTGTTGGTGCATTTAGGTATATATGATATAACAATTTGTTGCTGTTTTCTTTCTTTTCACTTTGTACTGAGATTCAGGTTTTCAAATAGCTCGCATTACATCTAGATACATTTTTAGCTAGCAGATACTTTGCACATCAATAGACTCAGGTACAGATATTCATATTGCCCTCTCTGCCAAAATCTAACACATTGTTATGAAAAGTTACTTTACCGTGCAAAACCGAAGAGAACAATGTTTAAAGTAAACTCAAGAGAGAAAGATTCCCACAATCCACAAATCGCACACATTAATGCAAATGTATTGCCAATGCTTATGACTAAACTAATGACTTTTGGTTTAACTGCTGCTCCTGTGCTTTCACCTAATTCCTCATGGTGGTGTTCTGGGACTCCTGTCGACAATATCCCAACACAATATCCGAACGGCAATCGTCTCCCATTAGTCCAGGCAGCAGCACCGCAGCTCCTAGGATGGTGACCAGTGCTCCAAACACAACCAAACCCAAGGCGGGCAGTTTCTCCCGACTGAATAGGGCATGTGGTTCCATTTGTATATAGGCCAGGCCGGGCAGTATATAAGCCAAAGGTATGGCTGCCAGTAGACCCTAAAGTTGTTTAGAAATTTGCATGAAATTACAAAAGCCTTCACTCTCCTTTTTCTTCCAGTCAATGTGTGTAAATGGGAATCGAAATAAACCTACATTCAACTCCAACACGGAGCCCAAGCAGTCGGTCATGGGTGATATAATGAAGGCGCTAAACACAATTGCCAAGGTAATGGCTTTCGAATACTCATCGATTTCGGCGCCCTTCTCCAAGCTGGGATCCTTGTCCTGGGTGAACTCACTGATGGGTTCCTTCAACACAAATCGATGCACCAAAGCGCGCACAATCTGTAAACAAAACATAAAATATATCAAGCAGTGGCATGCCACACAAAGTTGCTCAAACTGCTGCCCAAATAAAGTGGCAACATTACTGTATCCCAAGAATGCAATCGCTCCTTGTGCTCTAAAAGATACTTTGTAAAGCGCAGCAGAAAAATGGGTGCATGAAAAAGGGTATATCTCTTTTATGACTATTATAATGACCAGCATGAATACCTCACGTGAAACGAAACACTCGATGGGAAAGGTTAGCAAAATGGATATAGAGAAGAGCACACGCGAGAAGTTCATCAAGTCATCATCCCAACAATAATTCTCCAGCAAATCCCCTATAACAAAATGGAAATTATATTTTATTTTCTTCAGCTATAACTTGTCAATTATTTTTACCTTGAGACAAAGCCCGGAATGTTGAGTAACCCGCAATGCCAAACAAAGCTGCCACAGTCCAGGCAAATCCAATCGAGATGTGGGTGACCTTCTCCCATCGTTCCATGGTCGCCTCGCGCATCGATTGATAAACGAGAAAAGTATTGTGATGACACATGAAAGCTGTTTGAATTCCGAGACGACAGAGAATGAGAGAAACAAAGGTTGAAAGTGGAATACTCAATTTGATAGCTTTTGGCTTAATCCGAAGCTAAGCCTCAATAATGTTTTAGTTTATCCCTTCAGTTACATACGCAAATCTCTTATTTTTTCTTAGCTACTCACCAAACACCATGATGCCTGTGGCGGGTATTACATCCGAGTTCGCAAATCTCCAGGAGTCGGTTGTATCAGTGCTAGAGCACAGGCAGCAACAGGCAAAAAAAAATTGATAAAAAGGAAGCGGAATAAAAATTACACAAAGTTAACACCAAATTAACATTTCGTTAGTTTTGAGAAATGTAAAAAATATTGCTTGGCATACAAAAAGAAACCAAAGCTGAGGTGTGGCTGCTTTCAACAGCATAATATGCAGCAGATAAAGCAAACCCCAGCAACGCAAATTGGAATTTTATTTAAATTTTATGCGCATCAACAAGGGACAGCAACAGGGGGCAGCCACAACCGCAGCTGGAGGAGAGCTCACAGCTTAAGCTTGTCGAGCACCCGTTGACCATGAAATACGCAATGCGAGACTGAGAGACTGAGAGATTGAGGATGGGTATGAAGAGCTAGAGTCTGTTTCCCAGACGAGTGGCAAGTGGCAAGTGGCAAATGCAGCTGCCCAGCTTTGGGTTGTCGACGCCAACAACAGTTGCTAACGACTCACCCTCGCTTGTGGCAAATTCAAAGTTGCAAGTCGCCTGCATAAAAAAAAACTAATGAAAAGCCATAAAAGCCAAACAAGTGCCACACTAGTACATTTTATGAGTTGCGCTCTGTTCAATGCCGGCGGGTCGACGGTTGCGCCACAGATTTGGGGGCACTAAAGCGCCACTTAGCACTAAAGCGACCAGGACACTACCTCAACTGCAACACACAAAGCAAACAGTAGGTGTGTGTAGTGGGTGTAGTGGGCGTAGGTGTGTACTGAAGGCGCAACACGGGACTGCTCATAAATTTGCTGCCCCATCGCACACAAATTGTAATTAAAATGCAAATAAATCTGTTCGCCTTATTAGACCGCGTCGCCACTTAAGGAAAATTCATTCTTCTTTTCGGTCATTTTTATAAATTAGCAAACTCTGTTGCATGTGGCAGACAGGCGGAGGGAACAGCGGACAAGCTCCACTTCATAAATCATTTACATTATTTTAATTCATTTTCTATTGCATACTTTGGGACGCCAGCTAAAATGCTGTCTTGCGTATACGTAATCTGTTGAAATATGGAAAGTACTTAAAATTACAACTGTATTATAATTAAGCTCCATTATTTAAACTTCGTACTTTAAGTTGGTTTCTTAATTTTAATAAAATAGTTTGATACCTAGTAAATTATTATTGTTTTGTGAGTCAATAAAAATTAATTAAAAAGATATTTTTGATAAGTTAAGCTCTTTAAGTTTTAAATTAAATATTTTTTGTATTAGTTGTTAATTCATCCAAATGTTTCTTGATTTAACTTAACATATTAAATAATGTTAGTATTTAACAATAATAAATACTTTTGTTTAAAACTTAAGCTACACATATGATATTCTATTCAAGCCTTCTTTGTTATAATATCTTACGCAAAGTATTCTTGTTTAATATACTACAATTAAGAATTGATTCAGTCTTTACTATTCCGTCATACACAGTGATTTTACATTTTATTTGCAAATGCTTGTTGTTTGCGATTGAAACTAAAGCATAAAGCCACCAGTTTCCGCAACTAATTTATAATTTATAAATGTAATTCATAATATATAAGAATATGCTTGTAGAACGAGAGAATAAGAAACAAACAAATAAAGGTTTTTTAACACCTACTACAAATCTTGTTTATTGGAGTATCAAGAAACAAATAAATAAATGATAGCTTCCCTAACACCTACTACAAATCCAATTCCTTGACTGGTTTAATATCACAAATTAAATTGGCTAGCACTTTAACGAAAAAGATTAAGTCACCGAAAGCCGTCAAAAGTTGCGGTAAAGCTAAAACGAAAAACTAAATATAAAACTTATATATATAGAATACTCACACTTTATAATCGCCCGAAAAGAGTTTCAAAATGACGGCAAACAATATGAAGACCACACACGCCAAACTAACGAAACTGGCTCGGGCCAATCGAGAGACATTCTTATAGAGGCATAGGGGTACGACCACGCCCACTGTCACAAAAAAGACGACACCCAGTCGAACAGCGCCCATGGAATCGCCCCAAGAGGGAAAGAAGCGAACCAAAACTTTCGATAGAGTATCGCCCACGACAACATTGTACGATATCATGGCTGTAAAATTTGAAAAGAGGAGAAAATGGGACAAGTTTTTCATTGATGGGATTTAACGATTAAACGGTTTAAAGTTTCCACTTACCTAAAAAGGGATACATAAATTGTAGCAACGAAAGCAAATAGTAACCGTATTTGCCATAGGCAGCCTCCATGATGCCCGGATAACTAAATCTGCCGCAAATGTGACCGCATCTGACCTGCAAATGAAGTGAGCCTTATCGAGCATATATTTCCATCTACCCTCAGTGTGAACCATCAATTAATTACCTCAATGCAACAATTTTAGTACTGCGAAAAGTGCAACTCTTTAATAACACTTTAAAGCGTTTCAGGACACGCATTCAATTTCCGAAACATTTTCAATTTATCGCCAGCTTTAACTGACGACCAAGTGAAAAGGGGAGCGACCTTTTGATGTGTGCCCCAACCCCAACCCCAACTCGACTCTACACATACACACACACACATTCATTTACTCACCATCAGGATGAGAGAGTAGTCGGTGATGTAGGCGACCAGGATGAGCAGGGCCAAACCGAGACCGAAGCCGGCACGGTGGAGGGCGTAGGGTATGCCAATGACGCCGCTGCCAACGATAGAGTTGATATAGTTGAACGATGCTTGTGGTAATGAGGACAACGTGTCGCCGGACATGCCATCGACTCCCCCACTCCACCTCCACCTCCACCTCCTCCTCCTCGTTGTTGTTGTTGTTGCTGGCGTTGTTGCTGCTGCGATGATTGCTGCTGGCATTGTTGTTGCTGCTGTTGCTGTTGGCCCTGTTGCTGATGTGTCTGATGGTCGTTCTAAAGGCAGCGTTAAGCAAAAACAAAAGACTAGAGTAAAGTGCTGTGGGCTTGTGTATGCGTAGGTGGCTGTGTGTGTGTGTGTGTGTCCGTTCGGTTTGGTTAAGTCTATTATTGCACGTTGATTGGGATAAGAGCGCAAAATTGCCTCGAGTGCCTCTTTACATCAAAAGCAAACTGTCCTCCTGACACATACACTCACACTGAGACAGACATCTACCTTGATAGCTAGACAACGTTGCGTATACGCAATGTGCAGGTAGATGTTACGTATACGAAACCTTATCGTAAATTGCGGCTGACAACGCCAGTTACATCGCCTGCCAAGTGTTTGTCTGCGTTCTTTATGCCATTTTTATGACAAACGCGAAAGAGCGTAAACCCTTCTCCCGGTCCCGGTCCCGCTCCCGCTTCTCCTCTTACTCTCACTCCACGTGGCTATAAAAACAAGTTTATTTGAAGGGCTTTCACATAAACCCCAAATAAAATGCTACATCACGGCACAAGGCCAATGTTGTGACAGAGAGACCCAAAAACAGCAAGAAAGCTGAGTTAGCAGCAGTTTCTGTTAGCTGTTGGAGCATTTACTGCATTGCGAGTGAAAACTTTTAACCAGCTGTTTGCAATTAAACAAGTTTTTTCGCTTTTAGTCGACAACAACAAGGCGTAACTTGGGCGACAGTGGAAACGGCTAACAGCAAACAGTCAACAGTCAACAGTGAAACGCTAACAGGATAAAGCAGCAACAAAGTTCTACGTAGCAACGTAAGTTGACTGTTTCAACTCTCAAGTTGCCGAGTAAAACCGAAAAGTAAATATTTGGCCAACGAGAGATGCTTTAAAAGCCTTCCAGATGCTGTGCAGCTGCAGGTGTTGGGAAAGCTGTTGGCACCTGGCGTTGAGTAATGAAAATTTCCAAAAGCAAAAATTACGTGCGAGTTTTTCAATTCAATTAAGTGGCGGCGACCTGCGACAGGTGGCAAAGTTCGTAGCATACTGTCAGGCGCCACGTGGCAAAGTGCCATTAAAAATGCCATTGAGTATCAAAGCAAACGCCTAATTATGGGCCCTTGAATGCGAATTGAGTGTGGGGAGAGGAGACACGAAACTATTAAGTGTGTTTGCCCAGTCGTTGGGTCTCAATATGGAAACAAAGGCAGGCATCAAGTATCTCTCTCAATGCCAAGGATGCGACGACCATCAAGGTTATACAGCGCACAGCCAAATGAAATTACAAAGTGTCCTTCCTGCCAGATGCACAGCAAATCAAATTGCGGCATCAGATGAGCGACAGCCATAGAGAGAGAGGCAGAGAGAGAGAAAGACAGGAAGATAGGTTGAAAGAGAGAGAGAGAAAAAAGTTGTTGGTCGTTAATCTGTCACAACAACATTCGAAGGCTGCGGCTCTCGCTGTGGCTCTTGTATCTTCTATCTGTCAAATCTAAACCTTGTACCTTTTCATGTTTTATTTTTCCTGTACGCCACACAAACGTGAGCTCAGTTTGAATGCCACATTTAACTGCCTAATTTATAAGTACGAGTGGCACATTGTTGTCTCTTTTGGGCCTCGCAATTAGCTTTGACTTAAACCAACGACAAATTTAAATTGGCCATTCAACGACAGTTTTAAAGCGTTTTCACTTATCGTTTGAATTGTGCGAGAGGTAAACCCTTCTTTCCCCTGGGGCCATGCTTTTAAAAAATAATATTTGTTCGGCATATTATTTTTGTTACAGCTGCTTGAACTCTGTTAACTGGTCTCAGGCTTCCTTAAATGCTGTCAGGCATAAAAAAAAGGGACAAAAAGGTCACACAACAAGTGCCCGATAAGGCGATGACATCGGCAACAATAAATTCTTCATAATTATTATGTCCGCCTGAATGCCTATTCATATTTAACCTAAACTCCCCAGACGCTACTCTCAGCATTCACAGATAAAGCTGTGGACATATGTTAAGCACAAAGAAGCTTCGAATGGATTCAGTAAAAAGAAGTTAAAGCTTTAAGCCCATAAATATTGTCATGGAAAATGCCATAAATAATTTGGCAGCCAAATTCCCTGCCAGGCAATTAAAGCGCGCAATCCAATTAATTTGCCAAAGAGAGAGAGAGAGAAAGAGATGAAAAGGAAACATGCAAATATAAAGGCAGAACAGGAAGAAAAATGTACAAAAAATAAATAGAGAAAAAGAGAGACAGCAGTCGGCACAGGTCGAAACTCAATTGAGCCAAAGCGTGAGAGGCGTAAAAAGGCAAAAGCAACAAATAAGAGTCATACTGACATATTGAGAAAATGTTCGACTGTCAAATGCTCTGCCAAAGCGAACGAAGAGTAAAAAATTAGGTAAAAAAAAGGATGTCAACTACAACATTGTTTATAAATATTTCATTAAAATAATATAAAACTTAAAATGTTTCTTTATCAAAAATCAAAGTAATTGAGTTCATTTTAATTTTTCTATTCATTATTGGCATTCTCAATGCTGTGCAACATATTGCTAAGTAAACAGTACTGATTTCGAGCTTTGTTTGTGGGCTTGTCACGCTTCCTAAAAACACCTATAGGCACACACTCATACATGCACAGCCTCACATTTGTAGGACACTAAAATGTAAGAAAAATGGTTCGGACATTACCTGGCAACTCACACATTGCCAAAGACTTGACTAGTAACTCGGCTTGTAGGCTAGGTACACGTTTCTAATAAAAGGCAAACATTGTCCAAGGCAAACACAAATACAAATACAAATACACCCACACACACACACTCACACTCACACTCACACAATATACACAAACAACCAGGTAGGCAATGGCAATCTGAGGCAATCCAATGCTTAGATAGGAAGCAAACAAACCTTTTCATGCATTGCACGATTTTAATTAATAATATTCAAGTTCATATGCCAACAGAGAAACCCTTCTCCTACTTTGTTCTGTGAAGCATACAGCACAGTAAACACTCTCACACACAAAAGTACATACGTACAGTGAACATACCCCTAGAGCAACGCCTATAAAAAGTTTTGTTTGTCTAATGAAATTAGTCGCCATGAGTGGAAACAAAAAAGAGAAACAAGCGAACATTTTTAATTTGTTGAAAACGTTTAGGCGCAAAATGTCAACACAACACCAGGCGATGGGTCGAGTGGAAAGTGGAGGCAAGGGGACAAGGGAAATGGGGAATGCACAGTGGTAAAAAAAAAATACAAGACAGCTGCAGGGCATGCAATTAACATGCGCTAACCGAAATGTCAGACCGTAATTATGCGCATGGCAAATATCAACCGCAAAAACTGCGCTTTTCGGAACGTTATTGACACAACCGTGTCGACCTGTTGTTCTTGTTGTTGTTGCACATGCAGATAAGCAAACAAATAAAGCCAACCCTCAGTCAACCACAAAAGCCAAAAGGCAAAGCAAACATCAACATGGCCAGAAGAAGAAAAGAAGCGTAAAGTAAAAGATAAACTTTTGTTGACCTTCTTCTTTTGGGCTCCTCTTTTGTCTTCGTGCCAAAATTGTAGAATATAATTAGATTTTAGCTTCTGCTTTTGCAATTAATAAGTTATTTTTTGACTTTTACCGAAAAGTTCCTTTTGGGTTACAAATAAAGTGCATAAATTACTAAAGCAAACTACAAAGCCGAGTTGAGAGTTTTGTTGCCTTTTGGCCAATATATTCCGTATTCTTAACAAAGCATTCTAAGCATTGGCAATTTGCGTTCACGCTGGCCTCATTTTCTTTTGCCCAACTTGCCATTAGCTGGGCAAACAATCAGCTACTCGGGCCCAAGCCTAGGCTTGCCAAATAGATGCCACTCTTTTGTATACCCTACCATTTACACAGAGCTGCAAGGGCATATAGAAGTTTGTTCTTAAGAAACAGAAATTATGATACATGCTACTTATAAATGTGAAAAGTACTTCTGCAATGTTCATAGGGTATCTGCAACAGACTTACTTGTTTCTTTTACAACTGCTTTGCCTTGAGTCTATAATATAGACCTTGTTTTGTTCGGGATTTTGGACAACCTTGTTGGCCCTAATGGCAGTGCCAACACTTTTAATGTTGGCCTATAAAAACAATGCCTACACACACACATTCGAAAACACATATTCTTACTATGCATGGTCATGCATCAACTTATCAAATTACACAAGTTTCTCTCATTGTCATGAGCTCAAATTGGAATGAAAATGCTAAAAACTTTTGATACATTTTTGCAAAACGCTACATTAAATGTTCAACTTTTCTATTATTGTTTTTAAAACTCAATTAAAGTAGCAAAAAGCTGACTACAATACTAATATAGAAAGTAATATTATTTTCAAGAGCAACAATTTCTTTGAACTGAGCAAGTTTTTAAAATTTGATTTTGATGAAGATTAGGTTATCCGACCTTTTCTTAATGTATGTATTTTGCTAGCTATCGTATTTTTTACGAAATTAATGAAAGATCTGTCCGGACAAAATTTGAGATTCTCCCTGCAACATGCATTTTAAATAGAATCAAAGAAATTTACTTTAATCATGTTAAGGGCAAGTGCTGACTGCTAAGTTTGAACATTTTTTGGTCCATTTGTTTATATTAGACAAGAAAGTGTAGTAGATGCAAGCAAATTTAGAATCATTTTTCATTTGCTTTTAAAAAAAATCTAATAAAAAGGAAGCCCAGAAGGCGTCAAACAGAAAATATTTAGAAATAAGAAAATTCTTTGATGCCAGAGAAAACCAAAAGCAATCGTCACACAGCGCTTAGAAGGTTGTGGCCAATGCCGGAAATTTTTCAACCTCCCTTTTACCAATTGTGAGAGTGTCTCTGCGAGTGAGTGTGTGTGTGTGAGTGTGTATATTAAAGCAGCACTTGGAATTTAATGAATGTGAATGTGACTACGTGAATATGTGAATGCAGACATGTTGATTTGCATGTTGATGGAGCAAGACTCTCTTTTGCTAAAATGTGGGTCAAACGTATTACCTTCATTAAATTGTTAAAGTCGTTGAATGCATATGCCTCAGCAACGGACACGTCGCTTTCCTGAGTCCCAGCATCGATTATCGTACAAAATGGAAGTGAAAAATGTTTGAGAAATATGAATATAAAATCAAAATGTTAGCTGTTTTTAATTGGTTTCCCCAACGAGTGTAGTCTAATTGATCTTTCGTCCATCGACATTTTCACGATTTATTTGCAGGGTTATAAAATAAAGTGCTCTATAAAAATATGCGCTGCATACCAAGTAACAGCCACAGATGGAAACCAAACCAAACAAAATTAAAACCAACAAAAACAAAAACAGAAAAAAAAGAAACCAATTTATTTCGCATGCCAAATACACATATATATAAGTACACATTGAACACGTGTTTTTTATACCTCGTACTCATCAAGGTACAAAAAAAGGAGTACAAATTGGGTTCAACTTTGTAGGTAAGCAATTTAAAATATCCGGCTTTCATAAAAAAATTAAAGCCAAGATCTAACTAGATAAATAGCCGGTAATTAAGAATATTCTTAAAAAAAAGTAACATTTCTCTTATTTAATAATTGTAAAATCATAATAAAATGGAAATTTACTTCGGTATAGTAAATGTTTTTCATAAGATTGGAGCAAAGCTCGAACCAAAATCTAAAGTTAAGGAGCTACATAGACTACCTGTTTCCTACGGAAATTTAAAAGGATTTGGTTAAGTTACAGTAATTTGAACCAAACCTTGGGTTTTATAATTCTTTCAGCCAGCTAGAAAATTAAACTGAAATCTTGCTTTATGGGTAATCCTCCAAAGTAAACAACATCTAAGCTGCTTTCAGTCTTAGGGTATCTTAACAATTGTAAAAGAATGTCGAAGCATATGTTTGAAGAATAAATCAATAGTTCATCAATGTCGAGAAACGTATCCAACTGCTTCAGCCATTATTCAAAGGATAACTCGCTAGTCTATCACTGTCTAAGCTCAAACTCTTACTTATTTTTATGCGAATGCGAGACTCAGTCAAATGGACTTGCTGCCACTATCCTCGTATTCCCTACCCATTCACAACTCTGTTTGGATTGGGTTGCGGATTGGGTTGGATTCGTGATGTTGTTATTGTTTCGCGTCGCCGTCAGTTACCGAGATATACACAAATACAGCACGGAGAATGGAGAATGGAGAATGGAGAATGGTGGAACAGACAGAAACAGAGGCGCCTCAGCGTTGTTGCCCCAGAGCGCGTTTGTTTTTATTGTTTTGCCAGAAAACACACAATCGCACACGTTGAATCCATCACAGAGGCATAAAATCGGCATGGACGTGAAATCGAAACCATTTAAAGCAACAAAGCCATCCCCAGAGAAAAAGAGTGAGGAGGGAATTGGCACACCTTAGCAGAGGCATTCTGCCATTTTTTATGTGCGGCTTCAGATTTTTATAGCTCATACGTCCAGATAATGGCCAAAATCTTAAGCAGCAGCTGTTGAATGTATTCAACGTGCCATATAAATATGTATGTATATATATCTCTATAAACTTTAGCGAAATTATTATTTAACAAAAAAAAACTATTAAAAATAAAATAAATATTTTGGTGGTTTATTATTTAACATCAATATTATATTGCAACGAAAACAAAGAAATTTAACTTCAAATGGTTTAACTATATATTCGCGATTATTAAGAATAAGTGTGTTCGAAAAACACTGTAATTTCTATGTCTTAACAGTTCCTCTTTTTTCCTGCATATTACATATATCAAATATACTTATTTCACTCATTCCATATAATGACTGTTGGCGGAGATACTGCCATTACAATAACTTTGGTGAATTTGAACTAAAAATTAAATAACATCTTATACCTCATATTTTTCGTTGACATTTTGATCAATGACAATTATCTGCAGTCCCTAATTTAAAATAAAAAATTCAAAAAACTATTTTTTGATATTTTTTTTCTATTTGTTTTTTCGTTTTCTAAAAAATAGGACCATCGACTTGTTTTGTAAAAAGACAACCAAAATCAAAAGTGCAGATATTTATAATGTATTTCTGACTTTCGTGCAGTGTTAACTAAAAAATATTTCACTGAGGAATAGCTTTCTATGTGTATGCAACAGTTATGCACTTGTTACATAACTTCAACTTGGTCTCAGCATTGTGTGCGTTCACAAATTGATTTCGAGTTCTCTTCAGCCCCTTGACACACATACACTTCAGTCATTGTCAGTGACAGGACGATGACGAGGACATGAACGAGCACTAGAAGGCGAACGATGATGTCGACACTGGCGCCGCATTGCCCTTCAATTTGTTTAAATAGTTTTCTAGCTTGGATTTGATTATAACAGAATTACGTGAGACATGCTCCATAGACTGTTGTTAGCAATTGAATTAGGTCAGTTTTTTAATACTATGTGCAGCGTTGCGTATACTTAATAACAGACACTATAACTTGAAGTCGCACACTCCATTTGCAGTAACAGTCTGGCTGCGAATACAAATTGTTTGCGAAACAGGTTTGTCAATATTTGATCCTGCCGCACGTTGCACTTGCACAACTTGCCGCAGACGACATTGATTTCGGTTATCGCTGTGTGCTGTGCTCATAGAAGTCTGAGAAAGTAGGACTTTTGCTCAAGAATGCGATGCAAGTGCCGCTGACATTTTTATTTGATATTTAAACAATGGCTGAAACGTCGCGTCGGGCGTCAGGCAGAATGCCTGGCAAGATGCCTGTTATGGCCTGCCTTAAGGTCACACCCTAAGCCACATGCCATGCATATTAAGCGGCGATTAAACAGGACGAAACGAGCGAAGAGCTGGCAGCAATGCCAACAGTGCCAACCGTGCCACATGCTGCTGCATAGTCATCATAACAATGCTTCGAAACTCATCAGTATGTTTAGCAGGCTTCATAAATCCTGAAAATGTGTATATATTGGTAGAAATGTGTGTGTTAGAGGGTGTGATATTGAATGTGTGCGTGTGTGAATGTATGTGTCAGTTATGCTCAACGCCAGTGTTGTGTAATTAAAGGTTAAGTCGCGCGACTTATCGATTTTATTATCATGTTGCAGCAGCAACCCAAGCATCCCGTATTCCGCAATCCACAATCCCAAGGGTGCGAGTCCAAGATTTTTGCCACGCCTAATTAAATTTATAAGATATGCTGGCAACTGCAATGTCCTTTACGTCCCCAGACAAACAGACGAGAGCAGACAAATTGCCAGTGTGGTGAAAAGGTCAGAGTATACCCGATAAATAACTCAAATTTCATGTGGCAAATGTTGCCAAGTTTTTTGATGCCCCACAACAAATACGGCCCCACAATCAGATACACCTAACATTCATTAATCATAACAAATTCAACAATACAGGTGTGAGTGTGATTCTTGCATGTGATTTATTAATTTGCCTTTAGCAACAATCTACAGACTATGGAAACGTATTGAGTTATCACTCAATCAAAATCATATTAGCCGTATTGTTGTTGTTGCATCTGTTTTGTGGCTATAATGTGTCATTGTCTTAATGCCCAAAGCATGTGTAATTTGGCATTGGGTGTTTCTGCTGCTCCGTCATCGCCATTAGAGCACGAAACAAATTGATTTCATTCATGATTTAACAGTCTGCTCGATTGAGCCCGCACGCAAGCCAATTTTGTGGCAGATTGTTTATTTGCCAGTTTATGTGCTGCACAAAAATCTAATGAATTTCTGTCAGCTAACCGCAAAGTTAAAGCCATTACGAACGGGGCTTCCCCTGATACCCCTTTCCCAACCCTCGTCCTGCTCCCTCGCCTGCCTTGGCCCTTTTCCTGGTTCTTACTCGAGACCCAGCTCAGTCTCGTATTTATCAGAGAAAGCTTAAGGGATTATCGGCACGTCAATAGCTTTTGCACACACCGTCGCACATTTATGCATATCCCATAAACATACAACTACACATTCCTATACATATACACATTGAAAATACATATATGAATAAACCGAAAGGCTTTCGTCGGAATTTGTTTTCGTAGTAATTCATATGCAAATTTCGAGATGTCCGCGTGACGCATTCCATCAAGATGAGCAGCTCAACCGGACAAAGGATTACACAAAATGCAAATGATTTTAATATCTATTGCTGCAAGTTCCTCAAAAACTATTCACTAAACTCCCTAAGACTAGTTAATTATATTTAAAGGTCAGGAATAACCTTCCAAGTTCTAGGAGATCAAAGAAAAAATTCAAATTATTCTTAACTCGAACATGGTTAATTTTCTAACTTTAAATTAATATAATATATATATATGTCAAAAATTAATCGACATATGTTTTACTAGTTTTATTTAAAAATATTTGTTGAAATAAAGAACAATTTAAATAAAAATTGAGATATTTTCAAAATTATTGGCTGCTCAGGTTCTAAGAAACAGAATACTTATTTTATTATCATTATTAAATAAAAACTACACCAAGTATTTAAACTATTATTAATATTTTAATTAACAATCATTCATAAACGCAAACCCACGTGAGTTGCGTGCTTTTCGTGCTGAAGGAAACTTCGATCAAATGGAAATTGCAATCGCGTCAGGCAGATTATTGATTGACAATGCATTTCGTTATTATTTATTGCATTTGCATTCTGTGCACATATAATAAATGAAGATAAATTTTATATATAAAACATGATAAATGGAGGAAAATTGTGAAAATTGTGTAAATTGAAGCATATTTTGTTTATCATGCCCCGCGTGACATCTCGTATATGCGCGAAGATTGATTAATCTCCCATTTTGGCAAGAAGGGGATAATGAGTTAGATTGAAAAAAGCAATCAATTCTATGGACAAAAGTCAATTAAGCATACGCCATGTGCAACCAAGAGGAAATGTCAAGCGAAGCCTGATTAAACAAGATGAGGAGGGAAACTGCGAGTAAATGTGGGAGCGTATTGAATTAAATTTGGTTTTCAAATCGAGTTAACAAAGACGTAGTTGTTGTCAAGCTGAAATTATGCACTCAGTGGGGCAGGAAACAGGCGGGAGGGATTGTCGCTTTGTGACGTGGTTCCAATTAGTTGCTCTACCTGTTGTAGCAAGTTAATGAGCGCAAATGCTTTGCAATTAAAGTGAAACAATGGCAAGGGCTGGACGGACAAGCTAAACCTAATAAAGAGCCAAAAAGAACAGCCCCAAAATGCATGCAATTAGTGGTGAGTGGGTGAGTGGGTTGGTGGGTTGGTGGGTGAGTGGATGGTTGAGCAAGTGGTTCTACCTCTAGAACATGTATCGCACCACTCACCTGCCGTTGCAGTATGTAACTGAATTCCGTTGCCGTGTTGCGTCGACTATCGTTCATTTTGCTGGCTTTATTTTCGTCTTTTGCTAGTTATAGTCAAAGTTTTAACAGCTTCTGTTTAAGGTTCTGTTTTAGTTTAAGTTTCAGATTGAGCTGCAGCTACAGCATCAGTTTATTTAAGTTGTTTTTTTTTTGTGTTTTACTTTTTGATAAGTTTCAGTTTAGTTGAGTTGAGTTTAGGTGGGTGGTTGGTCTTGACTTTGTTCTTGTTTCTGCTCTGTTGTGAAAGTCGCTTAACGCCACTTAGCTGCACACTCAGTGACCATGTGAAAATTCTATTTTCAAAGTCATTTAACAAAACAGCAGCCGCCGCCTGAAAAAGGTAATCAAAATCATAATGAAAACATCTCCAATTATCCACATGAGCGATTTATAATTTATTTTCTTTTTTTAGCTTGTCTTGGAATAAGCTTCTTTCAAGTATTATAATTAGATGCTGCCTAAGCTTGCAGGATGTCTTCATAAAATTTAGCTCTTCCTATGCCTTTGGATTGCCGCAAAGTTCAAAGCGTTTGCTTGCACAACATAAATAACAATATTTGACACAAATCCAAACACAATCAACATTTAACATTTATGACATGTCCTTTACAAGTTATATTCACGTTCACCCAACAAATTCATTAAACATTTCTTTCTTGTTTTTATTTTGTAATTTTTTTATGCATCTCTATTACTTTCGGATTCTTTTGGCCCGTTTTTTTTTTGTTTGGGATCTCGATGCGATTTAGTTGCTTCGACGCTTTCGATGAGACTGCTGCAATAAAAATATATTGCGAAACTCTCAACAAGGATAACGTTGGCGTTGGCTTCTCCGTTGCCGTCGTCGTTGTCGTTGTCGTTGTCCTGTCGACTACCGATGTTGTCCTCGTCGTGTTCTGTTTGCTGTTGAAGTTATTGTGCTCAATGCTTTCGCAGCTGTTTGCTGCGCATTATGTTGTTGTTGTTGCCGTTTGACTTTGAAATCGCCAACAATAATGCACACACAGAAGCCGGAAAAGGAAAGCGAAAGTTACCAGACTGTCAAATCAGCTGTTTACCGTTACAGCCTTAGTCCATGTCAACTAAAGCTTTATCTTATCTTACCAGCTCCAAATTTCGTAGAATATATAACATATAGAGCATAGTTGGAGCCTGGAAATTACTGTTATTTTGTTGATTGCATAATAGTCTGGCAACCTCGAGCTTTAGCAGTTCATTCATACTTACAATACAACAACAACATGAGAGAGCGTCAGAGCGAGAGAAAGAGAGTGAGTCCTGAGAGCGTGTCAAAGCTTAATACACGTGCATAACTTGAATTTTCCGAAAGCTTTCGCTAGATGTCGTTAGTAATAAGGATAACAGTTGCACTGGTAGTTAGACTTTATTTAAACTAATTACGCTTTAGATTTCTGTTGAAATTTTAACACAATTAATAGACAAACTACATTAATTTCTAACGCCAGGGCACGATGCGATATTCCTTTAAATCCTGATCGTAGGTCGAGCTAATGTCAATGTCATCATTCTCCAAAATATTGGCTTTTATCAGGCGATGCAGAATTTGTGCCGAGCAAGAATCAAAGTGATTGTTGTACAGTTGAAGTCGCTTAATGCGACAGGGCTTTTTGAGAGTCAACAGAATTTGATTTATTGCATTGGCTCCGATATCATTGTTATTGAGATACAAGTGCTGTAACATTCTACAGGAACTAAGGTACTTGGCAACCCATTCACCTCCATGAGTCCCAATCGAGTTGCCACTTATATCGAGCAACTCGAGCATGCCACCTTGGGCAATGGCACGCATGAGGAACTTGGCGCCATCGGCGGAGATCTTATTGTAGGCCAGTACAAGTTTCTTTAGCGAACTGTTTTTGTTCTGCACATACTCGGCTATTGTTTCCATGTCCTGGGCAACAAATTCACAGAAACTCATTGATAGTTCCACGAGTTTATTTTGCATCAGTAGTGAACCCACAATCGAGGAGATCTTCTCTGTGTCCAGTGACAGATTGTGACCCAACAGATGATTGGCAGAGAACTTGCGGATACTACTGGATTTATGAACACCATCTGCCACCGTGGCAAAGTTGTATTGGCTCAGACTGCAGTTGGACACGTTAAGAGTGCGCAGAGTTTTACTGGCCATCAAAAACTTCTGTAACATACTCGCATCCCTATCGGACAATGGAGTACCTGCAATGACAACCAATCAATTAAAAGATTACACACACATAGGCCAAACCGTAAAACAAGCTTTATTTTCAATTCGCGAACGCGTTTTCTTAGTTCGAGCCTTGGTTTAATTTAATATATTAATATAGCTATATATTCTTTATAATTTTCCATTCATTCTTGATTTATTATGATGATAAAATTCTTAACATTAAATATTTTTAGCTATTTAAAGACTGTTTCGCAGTTTGGAATATAAACTTCAAGTTTAAGATGATATGCCAAGGATTTAGGATTAAATGATTGAATTACAAAATTCGCATAAGATCCCTCATAATCAAAATATATGCTGAGAATGAAATGAAAAACCACAAACCATAAACCTGGTTTTACAAAAATGCGAAATCATTGATTTAATCAAACACTTACCCTTCAAACTTAGTTCACACACCTTCATCTTGTGGACATTTAGACACAGCATGACAAAGAACTCATGTGGCAGTTGCATTAGCTTCAATTCAATCCTTGGTACAGGCAAAAGCGAGCGAACAAAACTTTGCAACAAATGTGCATCACAATTGCTTACAACTACAGCCGAAATAGATACTGAGAGAAAACGACGCTGCAACATGAAATTTACAAATATGTCAAAGTCTTCTATGTAGTGATATCTGCGATTCATGCGCTCCTCAAAGTCCAGGCGAGAAAACTTAAATTTATTGTATGGACGCACATCATATTCCCGCTGCCAACAACTCAGCAACAGAGCGGAAAAAGGGCGCACCTTCAAAGGCGGGGACTCCGAGCTGCACAATAATTCGGTGCCACAAGGATGTTCGCACATTTTTATATTGTTACTTCTACTTATTCTATTTGAGTATTACGATAAATATTTTTACGACAAATGAAAACTTTCAGTCTGAATTATAAATAAAAGCCAACTGCCGCAAAGTATGCAACAGCTATTGGCAATTCAAGCGACGAGGAAAAAGCTAAACAAAATTCAAAAGAAAGCCAAAAAAAAGCTAAATTTTGTGTTTTACCAATTAATTTTTGGTAGGTGATTTTTCCAATATGTTTTATTATAGAATTTTCATTAAATCTATTACGAGCTACAAAATTTTTAACAGTTAAGGTGCATTTAGTTTGGTGTAGCTTTATTCACCCTGCAGTTTCACTGTCCAAATGTTTAATATTGAGCCAGGAGTAACAGAAAGCCAGTTAAATAAAATTAAAAATTTTTAGCAAAAAAAAAAAAAAAAGCTTCCTTACAAAGTCTTTTTTGTTTTTTTTGTTCTTTGTTGCTGTTATGGGGATCTTGCAATAGCAGCAGTAAGCCCTGTGCTTGTCCGTACCTTCCTAGCAAATCCACGCCTTAAATTCTTTGCTATTTAGACAAGCATCTCGGCACTTTTACTTCTAATATTTTGGGAAACAATTGATCGTTTAATTTAAAAAATGTATGGTATTGACAAATGAAGTTGCCATTTTTTCATACTTTTTATGTCCCATTTGGCAAATTTAAAAAAATCAGAGTAAAACAATACCAAATCATTTATAAAAAATTCCACAACTCACGCTTCCCGCAATTCTTTAAATTTTCCGCACTTGGCCCTCCAAAAAAAAACAGACTTTACGGGGAAAAATCTAACTTGGCAGTCCTGCTGTGATAAGACAATGGGCCGAAAGGCTTAGTCTTGAACCTATTTGACACATTAGCATAAGTTGTTAGCATAACTTAAGGACAAACTACCATAAACGATATTCCATTCATTTACCAGTTAAACTGAATGCATTGCTAAACAAGACGAGATACTGAGACTAAGACTGAAGCTGTAGCAAAATGAATTAATTCAATGCCACGTGCCACTTGGACACAGTGTCCCACGTAAGTGTATATACTATATATGTGTGGTTGAAAGTATGCCAGCACGCGCCAACTGTCCTATAAATAAAACGAACATATTTATTTATAATATACACAAAAATAACAACTCACAAACTGAGAATAGAGCGATCAGATTCAGATAGTCAGTAACTGCATCGTTATTCACGTAGCGAATGCAGAATGTATTGACATATTAGAACCATTTATGGACTAGTTGCAACTTAATTTCCTATTAGATTGCCTTGTGCGCAATGAAAAATGCTTAAAAATAACTTGCTTCGATTTCTCTCTCGTTGCAGTTCATTGAACGAGGCAAGTTGGGATTGCAACAGGTGCCCATTCAATAGACGAACTGGACACTACTCGGTGCATATATGGTGCGTCAGACATAAGAATTGTTTTTCACTTTTACTACCATCTTGCCTCACGATGAGGTGCTGTAATTACGCATTAATTTAAGGCCAAGTTTAACGACGACGAAGACAAGAACAGACAGGAAGAAATTGCACGTTGCATGCCTCATGCCCCCGTTCAATGGGCCGTTTATCTTAGTCATCACCGAAACAAAATGGCTGAAAGACAACAAGAAAGATACTACACTGATAGAAAAACAAATCTAAGAAATCAGGAAAATTTGTTTAAAAATTTATTTATTGTTCTAAGAAACTAAACTTTTAGAGAAAAATCTAATAAACACAACTTCAAAGTCAAGAGCTCGATTCTAATTTTATAAACACTGTTCTCGAAGCATTTTGTTTTGAGTGAAGAAAATTATTTTCCTATTGTTATTCACCAGAACACAACAATCGTCAGCTTATCTACCTATAACTACCTATAACTTATCACCTTTTTGGTAAAAATTAAAGTTAGGCAGTTTTTAAATAACAGAGAATAAAATTGCAACATTATTATTTAATGTAGCCCATATTGTGTGCAATTTAAATTTTTAAATCTCGATATTTAACTCTTAATAAAATTCTGGTGTCTCAACTACTTAGTATAAAAAATTAACACTTTAAGTTCGATTCTAAGTAGTTTATTTTTCTTTGTACCAATTCATGCCAAGTGGGACAAAAAATGTGACATGCAAATTTTAGCATTTATTTCCAAGAATAAATATTTTTTTAAACTTTTGCATGTATGGATAAAGGGATTTTTGGAATTGTTTGAAAAGAATAAATTTGCCGATGCTATCCAGTTCTTGATATTGTAGATTTTTTGATTTTTGTTAAAAGGGTAAATTGGTAACACAAATACATTTTTTTTTTTCAAAAATCTATCTGATATTTTAAATCCGTTTTTCTGTCAGTGTAATAACACAAATAACAACAACAGACAATTAACATCGGCGACAATTTGGTGGCACGTTGCCTGTTGCAAGACAGCCTGCCTGTCGTCCAAATTGAAATTTTAAACTCTGCACATGTCGATGGCTATCTCCCTGTCTCTCTCTGCCCCTCTCTTTCTCCAACTCTGTGTCTCGCTAAGAAATCAGATAATTAAAAACAAAAACAATTTTAATACAAAATATTGTAAAAGGCAGACAACCAGACGCTCATAATTGCAGACAGTCTCAGTTTACAGCTAGTGCAGCCCAGACAACGACAACGACAACAACAACAAGAAGTAGGAGAAGCGAAAAAGAAGAAGAAGAGCGAATCGCATGTGCATATCATTTAAATACATTTCTTTCTTTTTTTTTTCTTTTTTTTGTGAAATGCAAAGTGTGAAACTGCAGGCAGTCAGGCAGCCAAACTATGCCCATGTCCGGACATTCAGCCAGCAGCCAAGGCGTCTGGGCCTTGCCTTATTCACCTGCCACCAGCCAGAGGCTGCAATGGTCCATATTTGGATGCATCACTTAAGGACAACAGCAGCAGTAGCAGCAGCAGCAGGAACAGCATTGGCATCGACATGCACATCAACATCAACATCAGCGAATGTCTGCAACGGCCTCCAGACAAACGCCAGACATATGAGATATATGTATGCACTTGTCTCAACTATGTGTCTGGTGTCTGTATGTGCGTCTGTGTGTCTGTGTCGAGCGCATTCATTGTCAATTTTGACAATCAACAAGATGCGACTACACGCCTGCTTAAATGCCAACATCAACATTACTTTGCCTCTTCTGCGTCTGCGACGGTCTGTCTGGCTCACGAGGTCTGGTTCTCAGTCTCTTGGCCTCACCGTCCCTGGTCTCTCCGTCTCTGGTCTCTGGTCTCTCAGTAACAAGTACTCTGGCTGACTCTGGCTCTGGCTGATTGGTGCTGGGCAGAAGCCAAACGACGGCACGCGAAAGGCCTAAAAACTGAAAACTGAAAACCGAAATGCACGAAAATTAATAACAATCAGAAATGACAAGCAAATCGTCACAAGAACATCTTAAATACACTTTCAATTAATTTGTATATACTGTAAGAACAATTTAATACATACTTTTAATATGTATGTATTTGTAATAAAATAATTAAAAAAATTATGTTTTGTAAAAAGCAGCTATGTATAAGGAAATAAACAATCCATTTAGTTTTCATAATAAATAAATTTATATTTAAATTGATTATAAAAAAAAAGTCAAAAGTAGAAAGAGTCTCAAAATATCTTCCAAGAAATAGAAGCCGATTATTTAAAAAATTAATTTTATTTTTATTTCAATCATTAATTTTAATAAGTAAATTGCAATAAGGCTCATTTTTATTGAAATCCCCAGATAAACATATTGCATTAAAAACCAGATTAAGTTTTTATAACACCAGAAGTTGGATTTGATTTGAAAGACGTTACTGTGCCACATACCGATATTAAAGTGAAAATTAATTAAAGTATATAGTTTAAATAATAATTTAATATATAGTGAAAAGTTAAAAAGGAATCAAATTTTGTTTACCAATAATTAACATAATATACTTAATATCAATACAAACTAGGAAGGGTTTTTCTTCACTTACATTAAATTAAATAATTGATTATTTTTAAAGATCAGTTGTTAATAAGTTAATTTCTTTAAAAAATTATAAATAATTGTGTAAATAACAGTTTATGTTTTTTAATTATCTTCATCTATTTCCATAATTACTTTTCAACAAAACGTATGTTTAAAAATCTGTTGTTAAAAAGTTCAAATAATACTTGAGGATTTTAAATAACTTTGTTAATTATAATTTAAGTTTTATAATTATCTTGAATTGAACAACAGATCTGCTATGATCTTTGCAAGGGTATAAAACAACGGCTGCAGCAGCTGAAAAGCTGAAAGATAGCAGCACGAAGAGGCAACTGCAACGGTAGCAGCCAGCGGGCAATGGACAACAACAATAACAAATTGGCTCCTGGTCTTTGCATTCCACATGCAATCTAAAACAACAATCACGACAACTGCATTCGGCGACTGCAACCGGCAGCGGCAGTGGCAGCGGCAGTGGCACCAACATCGGCAACTGGCAAGTGGCAACCGGCAACAGTCAACCAGCAACAGCATCGGGGCAGGCACAGGCACAGGTATTGGCAACACCCAAGTGCTGGGCGCTGTTCGCTCGACCAGCAACAACAACAACAACAACTACAAAAACAAGAAGAAGAACATGAGCAACTTATTGACTTGGTCTGTGTCTGCCTCTGGTTGTGCTTCTGATTCAGATTCAGTTGCTGCTTCTGGGCCCAGGTCTGGTCTGGACTTGTGCTGTCTGCTTTATGTATGTATTTTTAATAGACCTCTGGCATGCTGCTGTTATTGCTGTTGTTGTTGTTGTTGCTGTTGCTGTTGTTGTTGTTGATGATGCTTAAAGTGCTTCCTTGGGACTGCTCGGTTGTTATTTTGTGATCTCATGCAACGCCAAGACAAAGTCACAATTATATTAATTATGTGTTATATTGATGCTTAAATACAATGTCTCGTACACTTGCACTAAGTACTTGGCCAAAATGCAAAATATTGCCTGACCATTTAATTAGCCAAGTTATAAAAAAAGCCATGATGATAGCACCTCGATATAGCTAACTACATGGCTAACTAAAGTAAATTTTTGAACAGATTATCAAAGTACTATGCGGTTCAATCACCCGCACATACAAAATCCTGATAACAAATTAAAAGTGCGTGCTAATGAAACGATTATGCGGTTGATAGATATTTATAGAAATTTAACTTAATTCTTCCCCATGTTGTTGTTGTTTTTATAGTCATGTAGTCGCCAGAAACTACTTGAAAGTGAAGCAGATGTTTGCCACTACATTGTATAATCTGTAGACCAAGTGCTTTATTGTCCAAATGTTTTTTTGTTTTTTGTGGCTACTGGTTTTATCAGTTAGTTGGCGGCAGTTAACATTAATTGGTAGCTCAAACAATCAAATGAAGAAAATCGCAAAACCGTAATTTGCTAAATCATTTTAACCAACCAGGTGATCCCCCATCCCCATTCCCAATCACTCTATATATTGTACATACATATATAGAGAGAAAGGTGGGGCAACGCACCTGCTTGTACACAGCTGAAAATTGTTGTGTCGACAGCGCCATTTAAAATTAACTTTCCAACTCTTTGGCATGAGACACAGCTCGTATCCCATTTAAAAATAGAATATTTAAATATACATTTAGTTAGTCAACTATTCAGGCACTCGTCTGTCTGTAGATCAAAGGGATCTACAATTACCACTAGGCTAACTTACAGTCGCTCACCTTTATGTGGAAGAAGCGGGGGTCCATCCAGCCTTGGAAAAATAATGAAATATCGAAAAAATCCGCTCGTGTTTTGACTCATTTTGCATTCCAATTGTCGCCGTCTGCATAATATTTTTGACTTGCGCTCTGATTGACTGTTTATTTGTGTTTTCGTTTATTGTCCGCGAAGTGGGACAAATTCTATGCAAATGTGTGAATAAGTCAGATAAATAAACATTATTATATAAACGTCTCGCACACTTTTTTTTCCTCCTATTTGCAGATTGAAAGAACTCGTTCCACATTTTTTTGTTGTTCCCTGTTTTTTTTTTTTTGCTTTTTTTTCTGTATTTTGTTTTCATTTTGTTCTGTTGCGATTATGATCTGTGTCTCCGAGCATTTGATGCGATTGCAACTTTGCATAACAGACGCCGTCTGGTCCCGCCTCTGCACCCGCTCCTCATGTAGGTGTACCGTTTCAATCTTCAACAATCTGTAGACAGCGTAGACAGTCGGACGGTGAGAAATCCAGACTTATAAAGTGCTCCAAATTATACAATCATTTTTTTTTTAGAATTTCAATTTGGTCCAGACAGAAAAAGGAACCAAAAACGAACCAAAACAAATAGAAATTTTAGAAAAAATAAAACGATGATAAGAGTTGTTGTTTTTTTTTTTTTGGATACTTGGATATAACAACAACAAAGTAAATAAATAAATAAATCAAGAACGTCCTTGAAGTCTCGCTTGTGATTTCCGTATGCGAATTTCGAGAAATAAAATTCAATAATATGTTATGTCTTTTTTTTAAGTTTGTTGTTTATTAACTTAACTGAAAATTAAGAAATTGGGTCGTATTTTCAGCAAACTGAAATTGGTTGAGTAACTGCATCCATATAGGAAGCCCATTTGCATATTTGACTGTCGGAAAGTCGAAATTATTCTACGTCTAGCCGAATCTATGATTTCCATTAACTTTGGCTCCAGCTCTAGCTTAAAATAGATTGTATCTATTATTCAGAGGAAAAAGAAACTCGAGCAAATTTGTTTATTTATTCCAGCAGTTGTCAACAAAACTCACAATTGATGCTCAAGTCTTTCGATTGACACTGCGAAAAATGTTCTGAAAATTTGGAGAAATCAGAGTAAAAAAATATAACGTTCGTAAGCATTTAATATATTTAGTGAAGCTCTGAAGATTCTTAAGCTCTAGCTTAATATTATACTAATGATATTACAGCAATGAAGTATTTGTTTAATCAATGCTCTACTGTTTAAATATTTATTTCTTGGGCCATCGAGGGGTTAAGATCGTGCCAGGCACCGCCTTTTCATATAGTACGTATAATAGATTATTTCCGCCGATTTTCTTAGATATATCAAAAAATTAAATTTGCAAAAATGGCTATCACACGCACTTTTTGGTTTGAGTCAATCAACACATCAACGCACATTCTTAAGCTTTCAATTTTGAGGTAGATCCTAAGAGTACAATGTACTCAAGATTAGATAAACATACGCAACAGTTTCAAAGTCAAAGGCAAACAAATAAAAGAGACTACGACACATTAGTATTATAGAAAAGAAAAAATAAAAAAAAATGAATAGAATTTGATAACAATAATACTAAATGTCACAATTTAAGTATCACAACAATTTGATTTACGACAAACGTGTGTTAAATCAAATTATTTCTTATATAATCAGCTACGCCCCATTTCAGGGTGTATATAATATACAAACTTAGAGGTAGTGAGATAGTGAGATAAATATAATCATAGTTCATAGTCCAGCAATAAATTGCGAAAATCAAATTTAAGCATCCAACTAATCGAGAATCTAAAAAAAACTATAATCATATTAATAAATTTATTGTCCATAGTACGGGATCTAATCGAATACACTCGCACTATCGATCTGTCAGCTAGGTACATTCGGAAATCACTCCAATAAATCCTCCAATCACACGCAAAAGTAAAAGCATCTCATTAAGTACAACAAAGCATGCCCCTATCAACTTAACCCCCCGCCATCATCAATGATTATTGGATCCAATACGAATATCACTTTCTTTGGCAGGCGCGATAAGAAACAAGCTTACACACATCCATACATACACACACACACACACTCTCATATATACTTACAAATCCAATAAACAAACAGACACACAGCAGATGAAGCTACGCTGGCGGCGACAGCGACGTTGACGCGACTGCAGCAGATCCTCTCAGCAGCAACAACTACAACGCCAGCGACGACAACAGCGGACGATTTTGATTGGTCGACGACATCGGCAACACAAAAACCGAACTATAAGCACGAAGCACATAAGCAAATACACAGCGAAAAATGAATGCATTCATTGTCAAAATGAATTTTAATGTTGACATGAAACTGACGGAATAAATATTAAATATTAGATAAATTAATAAATAAATAAATTATTTGTAATAAAATCTCTTACAGAATTGAATTAAATATTGTTAAGAATCCTGATCTATGGTTTACAAGTTCTTAAGCGAAAAATGGTTTAATTTTATAAATGCAACTACAAATAAAATAAAATCAAAATTTATATTTATTTACAAAAATTATAATAATTATAAAAAATATGTATTACATTTTGACTATTTGGAGTAGTATGTTTTATAAACATAATTATAAAATAAATATTTATATGCGACTATAGAAATTATATTTCCTAAAATGAATACAGATTAACAAAAAAATTGTTATATTTAAATACAATTTAATGATAGCGTTTCAAACCAAAATCATTTCTTAGCAGCATTACTATCAGCTTATCATTTTTGTAAATATTTGTATATAAAATAACTTAAACTAAATCATTTCAAATCGCTGTGGGCCTAGCAAATGCAAAGTAACTATACAATTTTTTGGAGTGTAGTTTACGACCATAACAAAGTAGATATGCCCAACGCCAAATATTTTCTTATTTAAGACTAAAAAATGAGTCGAGCAAATCACTTCATACTTGGTTCTTAGAGCGAACACATCAAGAAGGAAAAATAAAAACCCAAAATCATCAAAAAGCAAAATAAATAAAAGATAAACAAAGTCCACAAGGAAATCAAGTTTGGAAGCGTTTTAAGTAAAATAACGCTCAAGAAGGTTCCTAAAATTGCACACAGTGTTGATAAACAATTGATATCACTAATATAAAAATGCCCAAAAATATTTTTAAGGCTTAAAGTGTCAAGTTTGTGTAATAAACTTAAAGATTAGGCTCATTGCCAAAAAGTCGTCGTACTCCATTCGAATAAATAGTTTTTATTTAAAGTTCCAAAAATGTCAAGTGTTGTAAGCTGTGAGGGCAGCGGTAGGCGTGTCAGCGTTTTGTTGTTACTTGTATTGTTGTGCCTGCAGCTGATGGTGTCCTGCAATGCGGGACGTATCAATCGGTCGGCCTTCATGGACGGCGACGTGAGGTCCGAGGTGGTCGATCCCAACAATCGCACCATTTGGGGCATGTTCAATCTAACCGAGGAGCAGGTTAGCCGCATACGCAGTGGGAGCAATCCTAACCGCAAGGTCGAAACAACACAGGACTCAAGGAATCGACTGATGGATCAACAAGTCAGGCAACGGTAAGTAGCAGATCTTCACAACCAAAACTCAAACCTCCTTCAATAGTTTCCAACGATCTAAAAGTAACTTGAAATAAAAGTCTATACAATAACCAAACTCTCTCTCTAAACCATTTCGAGAAGTGACCCAGCACATTCCATCTGAACCTAGCAACAAAAAGTATTAAGAAATAATAATGAAAAGATGTTAATTTTCAAATTTGTGGCACATTGAAACCTTGCAAGCAAAAAATAAATAAAACAAATAAACATTTTGGTGAAATTTAAATTGGAAATCTCAACGAGTGCACGTTGCAAATTATAATAAAAGTATAAACAGAATTTTTCAAGAATTTGCAATTTTCAATGGGAAAATGTGCGGGCCGTTAATTCGTGTTGTGTCCAAAATGTGAAAATAAAAAAAAAAAAACAAAAGCAATTGAAGCATTCAAGGCTAAAACCATATGCATTTCTCAAATGTGGCCAAGCACCCCTGGGTATATTATTTACAAATAATTTATAAAAATCTATTTCTTTAGCTGATCTGGCGCTTTAATTCGTTAAACATTCTGATCAATGCAAATTATTATCAGGGTCAATAAACAAAACAAATCATGTGAAAATTGAACTAGAAGCAAATGTGATAGACACGTGTGGCAAGTGGCAACTCTTTACCTATGAATCAGATCAGATCAGCACGTGTGCCCCATTGGATTGTCTGTCTGTTTGTGACGACAAAGACTCTGCCACACTGCAAAGGGCGCTGTCAATTGTCGAGTATCTGTAGATGTATCTGTATCTGTTGACTGTTGATTGTGTATACCTATCAGATACTACTTACAACTGCACAAAAGCAGACACTCACTCACTAACACACGCCATACACACACAGGCAGACAGAGAACTGAGACTGACTGGCTGCAATTGCAACGAATTCCGTCGCCGGCCTCTGCGTATTTGTGTACGTCGTCCAATGTGGCCGCCTGTCTGGCAAATGTCTGGGAACAGTCTGGGCCATGTCTAGCTGGCTCCGTTAATGAACTTTTTGTAGGTCGTTGCTATGCGAGACATGCATGTACCAACCATGCCTAGACAACACTAAATATATGTGCATATGTATGGTATATGGTATACAAACATACATAAATAATGTAACATTCTTGTTTCCTCCACAACAACAAGTACAAGAACAATCAAAAGCATTTGATTAATGTTTAGAGCTCAGCTGATAGTCGGCGGTATCTAAATGGTTTCATCTCTTGTTTGATTGCTTTCGCTTTGGCTGCGCAGAATTCATAATTAATTATGACGTATGAGTAATATCGCGACATAGACACATGGTCATAAAGCTTCAGCTATGTTTGCCCAGACTCAAACTCAATCTCAGTCTCAGTCTCAGACTTTTGTCTGTAGACGTGCCCCCCTGTAGACAAACAGTTGTAGGCGTATGCCCATGGGCTGGCAAACTGACTGACTAACAGACTGACAGACTGACTGAGTGGACTGGACAACCGACTACTGTTCGTCGACGCATGATAATGAAGTGCAGCCGGCGAGACACTGTCTAGCCGCGCATTGTGTATGCGCACACAGAGACAGAGACAGCAAAGACAGAGACGGAAAGAGAGCGGGAAAGGGAAAAGGAGGAGGAAGAGGACCAGACAGTCGAGATGCTGTGGCAACAGAGACTGTTGCAACAGCGAAAAAAAAAAGAGACAACCACAAAGAGACAAGCAGACAGCGGACAGCATACGAGGAGGCGACAATTGAGAAAAAGATTCATCAGAAGGTTGCATGCAACAGCTTAAGTAATACTTAACTAACAACACCAAATGGAGGCCAGAGATTCACCTGCCAACTGGTCAACACACTGCGCATGCTCAACTCTAGATGTTGCAGTTGCAATTGCATTTCGGACTGCGTGAGTCACGCCATGCAACAGCAGCAGCAACAGCAGCAGCAGCAGTTGCTCCTGGCCAGCGTCTGTTGTTGTGGCTGCTGCATTTAGCCTAGCCAATAAAAAGCCACAACAGGCGTCTAGACAGGCCCCAGACAAACATACAGCAACAGCTAAAACAGCCGCAAGTTAACAATAACAACAACCACAACAGCAGCAACAACGAGTTTTCAAGTTCATGCCACAGCAGTTGGCAGACAGTCAACGAAACTCCTCAGCAGGCCATTTTGTCTGGCTATTTAGCGGGGGCAGAGAGGCAAGACATTCCTTGGTCGATCGCTCGTTGAATATGAACATAAACATAAATATATACAAGAAACATAACTATACATATAATAAGCCAAAGGCGTTTACAGTCTCTCGTCTTGGCCAGACACTCCACTCAGCTCAACTCAACTCAACTCGACTTAACTTGGCTTAAGTTGACTTGGCTAGGCTTTGGCCTGGCTTGGTTCACTTTCAGTGCATGTTCCCATAATTATTTTGGCTAGACAAAATGTGCCTCAGGCCAAAGCAGCAATCAGTTCGACAGCTCAACAATAACAATAATAATAATAATCGAAACTTTAAGCCATATTCAAATATTTTCTTTCGACCATTTGTTGGCTAACAATTAATCAGCTTTTTATTTTTCTCAGTCTCCTTCAGTTCATATTATTATTTCTTAAGATCACGAGTAGTGGTTGCTGTTGTGGTTGTTGTTGTTGCTGTTGGCATTCGCAGCAACATTTTATGATCAGCTTTTGCAAAAGCGCGTCTCAATTACCGATCCAGACAGACATAACACAAACACACATATATGAGTACACATAATTGTCCAATTGTACATGTGTATGTGTATGTGCCAGATTAGATCATAGCTACTACTGTACACGTATGTATGTATGTGCGATACAACTATTGTTGTCCGTCCGTCTCAGCAACTCAGACGAAACATTTCTCTACCGTCTCGATGGCTTTTTAAGTGACACGACACTCTGATCTTCTTATCCGCCTCTGTCACTTATTAGATACATATCTATATCTAAACACTAAGATATACATACGTAAAAGAAAAGAAACTTTAAGCTATTCAAATTCAAATAGTTAGTTCGTGGAATCTACTTCTAGTTTAGTTTTCTAGCAAAAAGGCAATGCACTGTATTTCTATCTACTGAAAATTCATCAACAGTAACCATAATTCTTTTACAAGATCTTTTAAATATTTGGGTCAGTTCGTCTTGATTTTTAGATTGGTTGATTATTCCAAGTACCAATAAAAAGTCAATGAACATTCGTAACAACATTTAACATAAGATAATTCAATAAAATTTGATATTAGTTAATTTAAACTGCAGGGTGTATTAAAGTACAAAAATATTTCTTTCAAATCTATGTAGATTGAACACGTCTTTGTACTAATTTATTGATTGGTATAAAATTAACACTATTTTAAATGGTAATGACGGGTAATTACAATGTCAAAAATTTGTTAGCTGAAATAAAATTCCCTTTGCGTTACAAACTGAAAATTGTGGATTTCCGGGACATAACCAATCCAAACGGTGTAATAATTTCGATGATCTAGGATTTTCTTAGGCCAAGTCATAAATTCTTGGCTTAAGTTCGGTATTTCAATTTACTCCCAGCATATATTTTGTCAATCGTAATTTATGTAATAGTTTTATAATTAAAACAAGTATTATAGGCTTGTATATTTATATTCCTGTTTCATTACCATTTAGTGTCCAAATTGTCTTTACAAATTATCCTAATTGCACACATAAAAGACTCGAGCTAAAATCAGGTATAAGATCTCCTGCAATGCTTCGTCCCCAGTATATAAACTGCCAACTTGCTAACTTATCCAAATTCCAAATCCAGATCATCCCTATAACTCTGGTCAACTATTTCAAGCTTTACAAGGGCATACAAAAATCATTAAGAAAAAAAAAACATCTGAAGTTAAATTCAACTATGTACAGCTTTCGAGGTACTTAAATTCTTTACTTAAAGAACTTTGAGAAATTTTCAGATCTAATTTGAAAATTCTGATAGGCTGTTGATAAGGCACGGAAGCAGCAAATGCTTAGTTCGCTAAACGGAGGCTCATCAGTTTCTATTGCCGGAGATGTCAGCGTAAGAAACACAACCCAAATTCCACACAAAAATAAACGAAACTTAAAGAATTAGCTTATAAAGAACTAGACGTCTGTCTGTCAGACTGTCTGTCTGTCTGTCTGCCTGTCAGTTTTTCTGTTTGTCAGTTTTGTCTGTCTAAATTGAATCAATGCGCTATAAAGCTGAGCTAAATGGCACGTTTTCATTTGTGGGCTGCTCTTGTTGTTGTGCACCAGTTACGACAACGCTTAAATGTCAATTAAGTGAGGCTTTACATAAACACTTGAACCAAATTAGTTAGTTAGATAGTCATAGTTATAGTGAGCACTTTAACTAAACTAGATTCTTGTGTCTATCCAATTGCAGGCTAAATGACATACAACAACGTATACGATTCGCAGTGTCCAATAAACAGGATGCCGATGATATCTCCACTGTGGATGGTCAGCAGACGCCGTCTCATGAATGGGCTGGTTATCCACTCTGTAACGGCGAGACGAGCACCCACAATTGGCAACAGTCCAACAATGTCACATTGAAGTTTGCCAAGAGTATTTTCCAGTGGAATGGCTCGTTGAATCTGGACAGCGCCATTCTCCGGCTGTACAAGATGAATCCCAAGGCAATAGTGTCACCTGGTCAAGTGGCCACATCATCGCCAACACCGGCAGTGGAACCTCTTTGTCCAGAGCCAATGCTCGAGTCACAGATACGAGTTACAGTCTCGATTTTGCATCAGCAGAACAAGAAACGTAAGTTAGGTACGTCTCTGAGTACTTAAAGTTGCTGACTACAATCAGTTTCCTTATTGTGTTTCCTTTTTTTTTGCATCTATCATTCCAGCAGAAACTAAGAAGCGCACCTGCAACACAATGATGCTAAGCACCACCAAGACCGGCTGGGTGGACATTGATGTGAGATGTGCCCTCAACTATTGGGCTCAACCCCAGAGACCTCAGGAACCCATGGTTATCGGTCAACTGATGATCGAGGTGCACGATGATGAGGAGAACCAATTGTTGCCGGGACTTTACTTTCAGCCACCCACTTGTGATCAGGCAGGTAAGCGTGTTGTTTGCCAAGCTTAACTAACTGCCAGACATGAGTTCAATGGTTAAAAGAAAAGGGAAAATCTTAAGGGCTGCACCTTTCACTATGAATCTCCACAAATTTCTATCTCCTGGACAGGCCCCTCATTTTGCACTTGATCGCACTCATCATATGACATAACAGGCGCGTTTATTTATTTATTCCCATTAAAAGGTCAATAATTCCGCAGGCTTTACCATATATTTTTGGGGGCCGGACACAAGCCAGACATAGTCACAACAATCAGAACAACAAATTGCTGTTGTGTCTGTAAAATCGAAAATGTAAACCCGTCTAAGAGTACGTCGCACATTGTTTTCGACAAGCTCAGCAAATGTTTGGCGCGACTCTGGCGAGACTCCAAAAATATGCAGTCGCAATATTTGCTACTCGTAAAATGCTAAGTGAAGCATTGAATTCAATTAAAATGCAAGCACGTTTTCAAATTTTGCTGGCGTTTGTCTTAAAGAATTTCGGTATCTTTCGATGTCGATTGGGCATTACGAAACCCGAACGCTTCTTCCGTTCTGTATTTACAAAAAGATTTACAATTTTTACGAGCGAATAATTTCGCATAGCGGAAGTAACAATATGACAATTTATTCAGAGTATTCAATAGTATTCATGTCGCAAGTTCGTTTGGTAAGATATACACACACAGTAATGCTTTGTTGCTACTAATGCTAATTGCTCATACGCACCGTTGTGCAAGAATTTGTTCAGTTGCTGCTGTTACTGCTGCTGCTATTGTTGTTGCCGCTGTCGCTGTTGTGTAGCAATAATCGCTTTATGTTTATTATTCTTGTTGTTGTTTTTTTGTTTCCTTATTGTTGAGCATAAACAAATTCGCGATTATTTTGCATGTGTGCCTTACGTTGTTGCCTGACGCCTTTTAAAGTGTTTTCTTGTTCAGTTTAATGTTGCATGCAACTTTCATGTAAACAGTTGGTTTAATAGCCCCTTATAAATGTATTTTTCAGGTCCTGCAGTCCCTTGGCCCATCTACAGATCAAAGACGTCTATGTCTGGTGTGGAAGACTACTCGTTGTCCAAGTAAGTTTTGCACAAAGAGATAAAATTGTTAATTGACTGTAATTAACAATTTTCAAGCAAGTCATAAAATAATGGCCTCATAAAATTATGCTATTAATTTATTTCTTAATCAACAAAATGTCGAAAAAGTGTTGCCATCTTTTGCGGATGGTTTTTAATGGTCTGTGTCTTGGACGTTAAAATAAAATTAAATTCTGCAGAAAGTTAAGGATAGATTTTTGTAGATACCCAAAAGTAGTACAAAAGTAATTATAACGGTCCCTTTACCAAGCAACTTAAGCTTTCAAAGGTCCAAATTTTTTTGGAAGCTTGAATAAAATTTAAAATTTGTGGTATTAAACAAAACTTGTATTTAAATTGACATAATTGCATAAGAATACTTGAAATTAATTCACTTATTGTATCAAATATTCCAATATTTAATTTTTTATTCATTTAAATATATACCTTTAACTCAAATTAATACAATTAATTTTAATTTCTCTCTTACAGGTGTCCAAGGTTAGATCTACGTGTCCTTGGCAATGGAGGGCTGTCGTCCAAGAACTTTGACAAGAACTTAGACAACAACGTCAGAAGTCTGCATGAAAGTCTAAAACGCCAAATAAATAACCCAAATCGAAGCAGAGAAAACCTGAACATCGAGTCAACCACATTAAAATCACCCACAATTGACAATATGCTTGAGAACAGCGAAAATACCAGCCAGGAGAAGGAGCAAGTTCATCAGCATCGCCGTCGTCACCATCGCAGCCAACAAGAGCATCAAAAGGCAGACTGTGAATCCTCAGATTCTCAGGACTCGTCTCAACAATCGGAAACACAGCACCAGCAGCGATCGCATCATAACCACTATCATCATCACCACCATCATCAGCACCACAATCATCACAAGCATCATCATTCTGCACAGAGCGAGGAGTAGAGACATAGATACTCTGTAATCACACAAGCACACATACAATATATAAAATTCCATTGCACATGCAATTCACCGATTCATGTCCCATACTCACACACACACACACACACATACATGCTGGTCTTAGTTTATTGTTTTTGTATCTTTAGGGCCAGTTGACTTAAATAGCTTTTAGTTCATGTCAATCATTTTTTTTTTATTTTTTTTGTAATTTTTTTTATAATCTAATTTTATTTATACATAGTTTTAGAGTTTTGATTTGTAAGTTGAACACTTTCGATAAATTACTCGAAATTTGTATTTTATTTGAGAGTATATACATATATGTATGTGTACTATATATGTATGTACACATAATATTTTTAAATCTCTCTTATATTAGGAGTCTGTGATTTAGATGTGGTTGAATTTGCGAATTTTTTGCTTAAATTATCATAGAATTGTTGGAACCTCAAAACTAATTTCAATACGAATATATATAACTAATTATATATAATAATCATAATAATTACACATATAATAATATTAACATTAATCAAAACATATATGTATAACATTATTTGAGCATTTTGCCCTTGCTTTCAATAAAAACTAAATTATCCACGGCACGAATCCTGAATAAAATTACACTTTATCTGTATATGGCAAGGGCAATTGCAGTTTTGAGTAGTCTATAAATAAATGAGTATTTATACGCACACACACAAGCATACTGAATTTATATACATGCAAATATATACAAATACATGTATAGTTTTGTTATTAAGTCACTAGCTTAAAAAGTGCCTTCCTTTTTATACAGCTACAAATCGAGAAAGTCATGCAAGTCGATATTAGTATATTGATATTAGCACTTTTTAATCTGATATCTGTTCTAATATGAGCTCTTTATGAACTGAGTAACTTGTGTGCATACCTTTTATTGAACAATCCGCTCAAAACCCAAGTTGTTTTTTTTTACTTAATTAAACTTAACTCCTTTTTGTAATCTTACCGACTGTATATCAAATCAGATCGCATCAGCAATAACAAATGTAAAACCTTGCCTATTACATGCGATTTCCAATTTGATAACGATAACGATGCGATTTCGATTACAATTATATGTATTACCAACCTGCAATAAAAACAACAAGTGACTACTACAACTATCAAGTATACGTACTTCTTGTTATTTGAGTATAATATTATTATTTATCAATATTTATTTCAGCCAATTATTGTCTTGGCAACACTTTAGCTAAGTGCCTCGATAAGATGTCATGAAATCAAAATCATTGTGATAATCTCCCCCTTATGATATAGCGAGTCAGCGCACGGAACAATTGACAAATGTACTAACTATATAAATGTATTAATAAATTATCAACTCGGTTATCAAAGTGTCCATAGATTAACACATTAAATCACCTAATCATACCCGATATGCTCTTTAATCAATCGTTCCATCCGCAATACAACCTTGTACCTTGATGCTCTTATTTAAATTTCACAAGAGAATTCTCTCTTGCAACTCTCGGATTGCTTCTTTTATCTGTCAATTTCAGTGGGTGGTACAACTCTTTCAGAAGTTATCTCTGGTAAATATCGAAACAGTTCCACATGTGTCTCATTTCGAAGCTGATAAGGCGGGAAATGTCAACATAATATACAAATATACAAGCACCACATAAACCTGAATCGGTTATTTACTATTTCTCTTACCAATACCAAGTTCTATAATATTTCGTATAGAAATTTCATTGCCATTGGCCAAATCAGGTCTGTACGAGGGCTCTAAGCTGTAGGATTCGACGTGTAAATACCCTGTAGTATCTACCTGTAATCACCTATTGTAATAAATTTTGAACCTTGTCTGCTTAACACTTGAATAATTAAACTTGGGTAGGGTCCCATTCGAGTGAAGTTTCCTTCACTTTCTACTGTTGATGCACTATATAACAATTATCAAAGCTAAATATTTTTATCGTTGCTCAATTAAAGCATACCCTTTCTTACTCTGCAAAGGGTATACAAGCAACAAATAATAAACGGCAAACATATATTAAACGGCTTTAAGCAGTTTCCAGTTTTAGTCTCGCCGCGACTCTCGATCAGTAATAATGGCAATGCAGAAGCGAAGCTAGCAGAGTGTAATATATTCACTGCCTGACAAATAATTACAGTTAAAAAAGTACTTAAATATACATGTTAATATATACATACGAATCAAATACGCACACGAAGGTTGCGATTTTGAAATCGTGTTTGCCGCTACATTAATAACAACAACAAATTAAAGGTGAATTACCTGTAATTTTATTAGCACGCGGTGAAATATAACAGACAAAAAAGTAAATATAAATAATAATAAACGGTTAAGTGTAAATCATTTTTTGTGCATTTTTGTTTACACAGATGTCAAAAAACGATAAAGTCCGTTATGCGAAAAAACAGCTTAATAATTTTAAATTGAGTTACGAAAGCAATGTCCAATTACTACTTATATATAGTATATCCTTTTAAGTAGTTTCACCTGAGAAGCTGTAAGACAACATTTCGAGGCGAGGTGATGATTCATTCAGAATCATATTGTACCAATTTGTAGATCCAATGTGATTGATAAGAGCTTTTATAGTCGCATTATCTAACTATATACAGCCTATTTAACCGAATATATGGAATTTGTGGCACAATCATATTACTAATGTCGGTTTGTGTAGAATTTATAATGCCCCTAGTGGGATTCCATTCTGATATTTGATAAGCGAAATATATGTTCGCATAGATTGGGGCCTTCAACTTAGGGTTATGATCGAAATGTAACATTGAACCAAGGTAACTGATATATGAGCATACCCAGAAGTCTCACACTTGACCAATCAAACTGTCGAATCCACGTGCTGTGTCCAGCTTATCGGCTGAAACGCAAACTTATCTATAAGAATGGGGGAAATCTTTATTTTGCACACTTGAACGATTTATACCAAAGTATAACTTAAGAGCAGATTACAAAAATATACCTACATACACATGTTATCAACTGAAAGTTTATATAATTTTAGATGGCCAATAAAACTACAACGGGGGCCATTAACAATTCCTATGAATTGGATCACGTATGTACACACGTCTGTAAAGAGTTTTCAGTGATAAGCTAAATGATTTACATTGGTTACAGAATGATCATGATGCAACAAAACCTGAATTTAATAAGGTATGTACAAGATTTTCATTTATGTATTAAGGACTGTCATTTAAATTGATATTTTTCTTCAGACTGACTTCCAACTTGATAACATACATGATCATGATCATGATCATGGGGAGAATGGAGAGATCATTGCAGCGAAACCTAAAAGCGAGCTCCATCGCTGGATTAAAATTGGACTTCATCTGGTTCTCCACGGCCTTGTGATTACTTACTTCGCCTTTGCTACCTATCACTACCATGATCTGAGTATGTTTAATCCCAGCCAATTGTGTGGCAAGTTTAATGTGCAGCAATATGATCTTTAACAGACAAATATGATTGTCACTTTTATACCAATCTGGAGATTTGTGGCATACGCTTCTGCTCTGGGTATGGCATGCTCATCCTGCTCCTGGGCTTCATCTACCTTGGCCTGTTCTACTATCATATATTCAAGCCAAAACTAGGACGATTTCTGCACAGGAATTATCTGCATCCAGCTTCTGTAAAATGGCATCGGTTCAGCAGGACGCGGTAAGTGTAGGCTACTTATTATTATATATTTGGGCCCTTACAATAAACTTGTGTTTCCTTTTTAATTGTAGCATGGTGTCAGCAGCTTTAATAGTCATACTGCTGATCTGTTTGGCCATATATTTGTTCTTTGAGGCACGGGATGAGCCTCAAAAATTGGTCTCCCTGGTGGCGCCCTGTTTCTTTATACTCTGCGGTTATGTCTTCTCTACAAAACGTAGTGCCATTAAATGGCGCATTGTGGTCACTGGAATAACCTGCCAATTTTTGCTTGGAGTCTTTTGCATACGCTGGACAGTGGGACGACAGATCTTCGAGTGTCTGGGCAACAAGGTGGCCACATTTTTGGATTATGCCACAGATGGAGCACGCTTTGTGTTTGGCGACTTTTTAATTGACACAAAGACCTTTGCGTTTGCCATATTGCCAGTGATCTTCTTCTTCAGTTTCTTCATATCCGTACTCTACTATCTGGGCACCATGCAGTGGGTGGTCATCAAGCTGGGCTGGATCCTGCAACAGATATTGGGCACAACGGTCTGCGAGAGCGTTACAGCTGCGGCAAACATATTCCTGGGCATGTCCGAGAGTCCAATGCTCATTCGGCCGTATATCAATAAGCTGACCAAGAGTGAAATTCACAGCATTATGGTATCCGGATTTGCAACAGTCTCTGGCACAGTTCTGGCTGCGTATCTATCCTTTGGTGCATCCGCTGCTCACTTGATCACATCCTCGGTGATGGCAGCACCTGCCACACTGGCTATATCCAAGTTGTACTTGCCCGAAACGGAAGTTAGCCAAACCTCGAGCGATACCATACAGTTGGAGAAATCGTAAGTAGATAAGGTTATGAATTGAGTTCACATTTTAATTGGTGTTTCCTATAGCGAGGACTCCTCCTTGTTGGATGCAGCTTCTAGTGGCGCCTCTAATGCCGTTCCCATTGTCCTGGGCATTATTGCCAACATTGTGGCATTTGTCGCATTCGTTGCCTTCCTTAATGGCGTTGTCAGTTGGCTGGGCTTTCTTCTTGGCCATGAGGAAGTGGACTTCGAGTGGATATTCTCCAAACTCTTCATTCCGCTTGCCTGGGCTATGGGAGTGCCATGGGATGATTGCGATATTATTGCCAAAGTGGTTGCCACAAAAACCATTATTAATGAGTTTGTGGCCTACGAACGTCTCGGCCAATACATCGAAAATGGTGACATTACCGTAAGCACTCAAACTCATACACTCTAAAAATATATTTACAAATTAAATATCATTTAATTTACAGGCTCGCAGTGCTGGCATTGCCACATTTGCCATCTGCGGATTTGCCAATCCCAGTTCTCTAGGCATCCTCATCGGATCCCTGAGCGCCATGGCTCCCAACCGACGTGGTATGATCACCGCTGTCGCCTTCAGGGCTTTCATTGTGGGCAGCATCGTCTGTTTCATCTCTGCCAGTTTTGCAGGTGTGTATAGAATTTATAATTGTACTAAGCCTCTTTTAATTCTATTATCACTCGTTTCAGGTATCTTAATACAAGATGAGGAGGAAAAATATAACTATAACAAAATATTTGCAAAATTGGGGCGCACAAATTCAACAATATACTAAGTAGTCTTTAATGGGTCCGATCTACTGTTTTTTCCTGTTAGTAAATATATTTATTTAAATACAATTAAAACACAATCTTTCAATTAATTTTGCAGAACATAATTTTATCATTTTTACTCGTCCTTTTCTGTGCTCCTTTTCAACTTAAAACAAACTTAAATCTGGTTTTAATTTCGATAAAACTTCAACTTTATTGTCAAAAAAAATTTACACAGCTAACAGATATTTTTTTATAGAAATACATACTAATTATATTTTAGTTTAATAAAAGGCCAACACTAGATTAGATAATAATGGCCGAAGCTCCTCCAGCTGACAATTCTGAAGAAAAGGGGTCAAGGACAAAAAGAATTATCAAAATAGGTCTACATATATTATTCCATATACTCTTTATTTCTTACTTTATATGGTGCACGGTTGTATTTATACGCTTCGGTAAGTTTCTTAACAAATTCTCAAAAAATTGGAAAAGCTGTATAAAAACTAAGTTAATACTCAGATAAAAATGGGTCCAATTGTAATCAGCCTGAGGATGATAATACCACTGATCCAACTACAACTCAAATAACACAACCTCCTGAGAATGCTGGAGATCAAACAACGGTCGTATCAGAGGTAACAACAACAACTGAAGCCCCATCTAAGGATATCGAGTGGGTGCCTCATATACTATGCGAGCCAAACTGGTGTATGGGCTATGGGTTCTTTGTTATTATGTTTATCATCTTTTATTTGTTTTGGATATATTATTGGGCCTTTAAGCCATATATTGGACAGAAACTATATGATAACCAGATTGAGCCAGTCATCGACAAATGGCTTATTTTCAGTCGGGAAACGTATGTAAACTATTTATATCCTTTTAGATTCTATATCAGTCACATTCACTCAGCCTTATCTCCATTATAATGCTTGTGGTTGTTATAGTTTTGGTCGTGGCATATTTAGGATTCGAATGTCGAGATGACGCCAACAAACTAGTTGGAATAAGTGGACCCGTTCTCTTTATACTTCTAGGAATTGCAATCTCCAAGAAACGCAGCGCGATTCCATGGCGCATTGTCGTCCATGGACTGTTGGGTCAATTAATATTGGGTATACTTTGCATACGTCTGAAAGTCGGTAGAGATATATTTAATTGTGCCGGAGAGAAGGTGTCGCGATTTCTACGTTTCACAGATTATGGAGCTCGATTCGTATATGGGGATCGAATTTGCGATGAATACGTATTTGCATTTGCCATTTTAGCTGTCATCTTTTTCTTCAGTGTGGTCACATCAATTCTGTATTATCTAGGCTTTATGCAATTCATTTTGGGAGCCTTTGGATACATTTTACAGGCGATGGTGGGCACAACGGTCTGCGAGAGTGTTAATGCCGTTGGCAATGTATTTCTCGGCATGTCGGAAAGTCCATTGATGATACGACCCTATATCCAATATTTAACGATGAGCGAATTGCATTGTATCTGCACATCGGGATTTGCCACCGTTGCTGGTACTCTCCTAGGTGCTTACATATCCTTTGGCGCCTCGCCAGCGTATCTTATCACAGCCAGTGTTATGGCCGCACCCGGCGGATTGGCCATTGCCAAACTCTATTGGCCGGAAACTGAAGAGTCTCTGACAAAGTCCGATAACATTCAACTTGAGAAATCGTAAGTCTCTCAAATTCGTTATAATTAATATCATTTCCAATTTTCATTCGTTGTCGGCTGCAGGACAGATGGATCTATATTGGATGCAGCATCTAGTGGCGCTGCTAATGGCTTAATGATTGTATTGGGCATAGTGTCCAATATTATTGCCTTTCTGGCCATAATATACTTTTTAAACGCTGTAACCGAATGGTTCTTCGAGTTGGCTGGCAAGGATGGAGTCACATTTTCTTTTCTGCTTACCAAGCTCTTTACACCACTTGTGTTCGTAATGGGAGTTCCCACATATGATTGTGAAAATATTGCCATGGTTGTTGCCGAAAAGACTTTAATCAATGAATTTATTGGCTACAAATCACTGGGTCAACTAATCCTCTCAAATAAGGTTGACGTAAGTATAATAATTATCTGTAAATTATCGGCTAACTTTCATTTCATTAACTTTTTATAGCAACGAAGTGCAGGCATTGCCACATTTGCTCTATGCGGTTTCGCGAATCCCGGATCTTTGGGGATTATAATAGCATCTTTGAGTGCCATGGCTCCAAACCGTCGCAGCGACATCACCCGTGTGGCAGTTCGGGCCCTTTTAGCCGGCAGCATTGTTAGCTTCACCTCGGCATCCATTGCTGGTATTCAAAATATGATTTAGATACATATTTTCATCTATTTTATTCTTTCACAACCTTAGGTATCTTAATTCAAGAGTACGAGTTGGACAAATTGAGTGCAAAGTTCTTATACTTTATGGACGTCGAACCGCAAAGTGTTGGCAAATATATGTACAATGTTTAAAAAGAAACTAAAATATACATTACCTAATTTGGTAAAAGTTGTTTTAAATTATTTATGATGCTCCTCAGTTGCTCCACATCGGAAGCATTCAATTCGCTGGAGTAGTGCAGCAACTGATTGGAATTTTGTTCAAGTTGTTGTATTAACTCCTTGGGCTCATTCTCCGATCTTTTGCGCTTTAGGCTGTTCAAATTACAGCGATGGCTTTGAAAACGATTATAGTCTAGTTTGTGATAATTAAAGTCGGAATTGTAGCTTGGTGTGGCTGCAGGACCAAAAGGTGGGTGCAAAGTGTTCAATAGTGGCAACAGATCAGTGGCAATTTTGTACTGGCCAACCAGGGATGTAATCTGTGAATCACCCAAGTTCTTGCAGACTTGAATAAACTGCTGAACATGCCAGCAGTTGTTAATAATCTCCTGAGAAGGCATTGGTCCCTGCAATATGCTAAGTTGGACACGTTGACTCAATTGAAGTCCCACGCTAAAGTATATATTAGCCAGAAGATAACACTTGTCGTTATTAAAAAGTTCCTCCAAGCTGCCTGATAATAAGTCCATCCAATCGGCTACGCCTGTCGTCAGCAAGTCTATTAGCGCCAACTGTTCGAGTAGAATGTCAATTTAATTATACATTCAAATAGAATTCTCAACGAATTACCATCTCGTAATACTGTTCCGTGTCGTTCAACGGTGCCATCAATATACGCTGAAGCCTCATCATCCACAGTCCCCGATCTTGCTCAGTTCTAGCTGACACACAATGTAAATAGCGATAGTTTCTTAAACTAAATAGGGGCTGCTTGTTGTTGCTTAACTTATGAAAATATTTAAGCATACGTTGTACATGGAATTGACTCGTATTCTGCGAGAACAGACTGTACGAATTATTGCACTTCACATAATAATCCGTGGCCTGCATGATATCAGCATGTGACCAACTCTGATTTGCCTCCTCCAAACTGCAAGAAAGTAACCACATTTATAAATTACCACATCAAAATTTCAGCAAGCATGCTTACCGAAAGCAAATCATGAGCACATCAGCACAGACTTGGGACTTCAAAAGATCCTCTTGAAACAGACCCCCCGAAAAGTATTTAAAAAGCGTAACAGAGTCTGATACATGCAACAGACTGCCGAATGCTTCTAAAAGTCGATTATAACGTGCAGCATTTGTAAAATTTGAAGCATCTATACAATGAAAATAGCAATAAATTATTTCATAATTAATACAAAAATTACTATTTTACCTTTAAGCAAATATTCAAAGATTTTCTGAGCTGTCTGGGAGGTAAGCGGGCCAATTTCTGTATCATCAATGATGACCACAGTGATATAATCCAAGCATAACTCACTTAAATCCTCATTTGCTTGTTCGGGATCAGTCAGGTAGCCCACAAAGTACTACAAAGTAAACAATTAATTAAATAATTGAAAGTTGAAGCTTTAAGGCTCGGGACCTACTTTTTGAAAGTCTTCCAGATGGTAGATCAGCTCGAAAAGTTGCATTACATATGGACGCACATATTTTGATTCAAGGTCATTAATTTCCTTGCTCAGATCATGAACAGGTCGACTAAACGAATGTAAGGAATTTACTAATTAAAGTGCCTATAAAGCATAAATGTTTCTAGCTTACGATTCACCGCCAATCAATAGCACTATGACGGTATCCAAAAGGGTTTTGTCAAAATGCCTAACGCCGCAACTGAATAGCTTGTGTAGCATTATTAAATACGCTTGAGTAACTTTGAAGTACTCTTCCATCTTATTCAGGGGAAGTAACAAATCCTGCTAAGATAATTGAGTAAACAATTAGTTTTCCCATGAGTATTAACCAATTACCTTTTGATAAACAATCTCCAGATTATTCAAAACAGTGTCGCATAGATGCAATGCGGTTTCCTGCAGCCAATCGGGCATCGGACATATGCTCATATCAGCATAGTTGGAATAGTGGGTGCAAATGTTTATCATTGTCTTGCTGGTCTTTACAAATGCATGCAAATGTGACATTTTGGCACTAAGAAAATCAGCAATCTCGATTAGTTGTCGCAGCACTGTCAAAGCAAAAAACGTTATTCGTAAATATCATTGATTCTGAATTATAGACATACGTGGTGTTATTCGAGCATGTACTTTGCTGGAATTGGCAGTAATTTCTTTGAGCAGGTAGAGTACTCTCATATGCAACTCGATCGCCAGCGGCTCATGCTCCTTAAACGCGTCCACATTGTTTTCAATGCTGTAAAAGTAAGAGAGATGGACTTAAATACATAATTATAAAAATAATTTATGGCTCTTACCTGAGCTGCAAGCAACCGTTTACAATGGCAAGCAGAAAGAATGAGGTTGTATGAACCAAACGCTCGCCAGCCTTAACTAGCTTGTCTTTTGCCCATTCTGCAAACCCCAGTGCATCATTTAGCAGTATGATGAAATCTTTGCAAGCAGTTTCATTCTCTGGACTTACATTGTCTTTCTAAAGTAGAATTATTAGGGTTAGGGATAGTTCACACACATGTGTATGTTAAGCACTGCTCTCACCAACTTTATGAACCACTGGTACAAGCACTTGAAAACGTCTATACAGCAAACAGCTTCATTAAAGTATGCTTTCAGCAGTTTTGTCAGCCAGAGACTCAATACTTCCACAGTTTTGGCGCTTAAATCCTCCACACTGCGTTTACAAATACACAATGCGGTTTCTTGTGAAACGCAAGACGCCACATCTTCGCAAGCAAAAGATTGCAGCTCGCTAAATGTTATATTGACTTCCATTTCCGCTTGTTGCTGTTCTAAATCTTCCATGGCCACAGCTATTTACGTAAAAATTGTATATTTACTATTTGTATTATTGTTTACAATATCGCGCCATTCTTGCTAATCAATCGATTATCGCTTGGTCTGAAAATCTATCGTTCACGATAATAACATTCGATAATACACATATCGACAAGCCGCCATAATTTATTGTTCGTCACTTATCGATGTAGTAGAAATATAATTATATCGAAGAAATATCGCCCAAAGATACCGATATTAATATTATCGGAAGAAGAAAATATCGTGCACATATTTATAATCACGAAAAAGTATCTATCAATATATCGATATTTTCAATGCAATCCAACATCAATGATTTCAACGATATTTCTCCAGCCATTATTTCTTTTTCGTCGCAACACGCCAGCAAGAGGTTGAGTTTTTTTCTTGCTGCGGAGATTTATATTTTCTAATATAAAATGGTAAGTAATTTATTAATGTGTATGTATATATGTACATATATTTAAATATGTTAAAGTAAAGTAAAGTGTGCCGTTTATTTCCATGATGTTTATTTATCGCCCCAGTCTGAAAAGTTGTGTTGATCCGATTCTTGCTGATACAAAATAAATGGCACATGCTTTTCCATTTTGTTTTCTTGTGAATTTACACAGAGCTAAATGCATGAAATCATTACTTGAATTACAGATTTTGATGTATTGTGGAACATAGCAGATGCCGGTTCAAATACCGTCGCCGGCCTGAACAAAAATGTGGTTGCTCGAAGAACCATGTGCAGCACGTGTTGGCTGAAAATAAGGTTAGTTCCGAAATAATTAAAAATTTGGCGGCAATTTGTGTTAATATGATGATTATATATACCGCCCCAGTCGGAAATATAATGTCGATTGGATTTTAGTTACTGATATTTTATGAGAAATTAAATTATCTCTACTCGAATTTTACGGCATTTTAAATATCATCTATTTATAAAATTTTCAGCATCGCCACGTGCTTACTTTTCTCGATTCTTTGATGTGTTGCTTCTGCATAAGGTGAGTTATAATACAACATTAAATAATGTGCATATCTTTAAATTATAATGATGATCACCTAATTCAAGCCAAGTTATCCCTGTCATAAGATAATTGATGATGCAAAATATCTGACAAATTATATAAAGCCATCACTTATTCAACATTTAATGATTTCGTGATATTCAAATAATCTATTTATTATTTCAGTTGCATTTAAGGGACAGAAAGAACCTCAATCAAACCTTGGTCTGAGAACTGTTTCCATAGGTAAGCATCATCTTGTTTGAATACTCTTATCTAATTAATCTGATGATAAAAAACCGTAGACAAGCATATAACTGAATTTATATGTGTTGATACCTTTTCGTCTGAATAATTTTTAGATTTTAATGTACGATTCTATATCTTTGCATTCCATTCTAATACAAATGTATCTTTCCTTTTACAGATGATGTAGCGTCCTCTTGGGAAAATCTATCAAACAGTTGTAAAAGTCGAAGGTTAGTTTTCGCCAGTACAATTAAGTTTTTACTAAAAATCAGAATGATGAACACCTAATTCAAGCCAAGTTATCCCTGTCATAAAAAATATTGATGACAAAATAAAGCAGACTAAAGATTTGTTCATTATTATGTTTAACTATTTGCGGTACGCATATTAATAATTTGTTTTCTGTTTCAGATGGCTGACCCATTGAAAGTAGGGTTGAGTTTTTCTCTCGGTGCGGAGATTTATATTTTCTAATATAAAATGGTTAGTAATTAATTAATGTGTATGTATGTATGTACATATATTTAAATATGTTAAAGTAAAGTGTGCCGTTTATTTCCATGATGTTTATTTATCGCCCCAGTCTGAAAAGTTGTGTTGATCCGATTCTTGCTGATACAAAATAAACGGCACATGCTTTTCCATTTTATATAATTGTAAATTCACACAGAGCTAAATGCACGAAATCCTTAATTGAATTACAGATTTTGATGTATTGATGTAGCGTCCTCTTGGAAAATCTATCAAACAGTTGTAAAAGTCGAAGGTTAGTTTCCGCCAGTACAATTAAGTTTTTACTAAAAATCAGAATGATGAACACCTAATTCAAGCCAAGTTATCCCTGTCATAAAAAGTATTGATGACAAAATAAAGCAGACTAAAGATTTGTTCATTATTATGATTGACTATTAAAGGAATGCATATTAATGATTTGTTTTCTGTTTCAGATGGCTGTCATATTGAAAGTAGCTACTGCTCAGTTCGACCCGCCTCTTTTAAATCATAGAGCTAAAAGGTAATTAAATAATGTATATTGTATTAAAAGCATTTAATCGAGTTTTTAACTGACTATTGATATACTTTAAAATCTCTGCAATTTGATGACAAAACCCTGACAAGCATATAACTGAATGTTTTTGTTGATTACACACGACTGATACAAATAAACAAAAACTACTCATTTTACTTGATTTCACAGCAGTTAATAATACATATGAATTTGTTTTCTATTTACAGACAAACAACATGTCATCGTCGATAACTTTACACTTCAATGTACAATCTGAACTTGAATAAAAATGCAAATTTGTCAAATTTTATTATAACGTGATATATTTTATTTCATATTATAGACATTCACTTGTTGGATATTATCTTTGTCGCCTTGGGCCATTCACTGACGCCAAGGGTAATATATAAGAATATTTTGATCTGTTTGTAAATGTTGAAATCTGTCAACATTCATTACAATACATATGTTTGTATACTTGTATGTTTGGTATTTGTAAATTTATACTCGTAATATTCATATACTATACATATATTAATATATGTGTTTAATATGCTTTGTTAATAGCATGCTTACTACCCTCAAAAGATCCAAATTGCTTTATTTTTCAACAACCGATAACGAACTCAAAACCATTTAGCACTGATCGATAAGAGGCGATCGGCCTCGATCTACGAGTATATGCAAATATATCGATATCGACTGGGTTGCTTATCGCGCTGCTAGAAGCTACTTCCGTTTCCGTTCGACACCCAAATATCAAATTGCCAGTAAAAATGAAACATTTGATTGAAAGCACGACGATAAATGTTAGTTTTTAAATTTCTTTTCATAATTTACACATACATATATCTAATTGGTATACAGTACATATAAATATAGAGAGAGACAGAGATACATAGATAGTCTATTCGGATAGTGATATAAAATTTGTGACTACAAATGGATAGACAACATTTATAAAGTTTTCTTTGAAATATTCATATTTGATTTATGCTTTAACAAACATAGAGCTCTATAACTAATTAATAAGTGCAAAAATATGTTGAAATTATGCTTTTTATACTCTTTTTACGTAATGTCTGAATGTGGTTCAGTCGTATAGAGCGTATTATTCTCTGTTAAATGGGACATCAAGCTTTCTATGTATAAACCAAAATCAAACTGTTTTCATTTTTTAACATCAATGACGATAGACAGATAGTGATTTGTTATTACATCTCGAAGAGTTTACACGAATACAATAAATATATTTATATATGTATGTCTGTCTGTCTGTAGATTTCAATTCCGTGGTGGAAGTCTGCATGATATATGTATATATATTTGTATGTGTGGGTATTTGTGTGATCTAATTTTCAGATGTGTCCGTCTTTCAGAACCAAATTGCTTGCAGCTTCTTCAATATATCATATTATAAATCTTTTTTGTTGTTTTTTTTTTTATTTTGTTTTATATTATCGCATAGACGTTTTCAAAAAACAATAAGGAATCAACAATATTCATAAAATGTATCATTATAGAATATATGATAAATGTAAATCTAAAAACTACATATATGTATTTTCTTTTATTATTATTAATGTATAATATATATTTTTGTGTATTTTCTTGTGTGTTTCTTGGGAAATAAAAACACATTTGTTTTACTTTCTTTTCTACTCATAAAATGAAATAAATAGTTTGGATGAATGTGAATCATATGTGTGTTGGATCTATCTATCTATAGGCGCTATATCTAGTGTCCAATGTGCTTCTTGATTAGAGCCTGCAGCAGACGCACCTTGGCCTTCTTCTCCTTATACTGGGCATAGGTTTCGGTTTCCAGAGATTTGCGATCCGGTTTCAGCATTTTGCGTCCATTTTGTTCCTCGAATATGGACTCATACTCGCGTATGGTGGCCTTAAGCAGCGTCTTCTCATCCCGCACACGCTCTAGCTGCTCCCACAGTTGATCCAAGCTGAGTGCCGCGATATTCTCCGCCGGCGTCTGCTCCGTAGCGGTATTTGTGGTAGTTGTTGTGGTAGTCGACTCATCGGAGGAAGCATTCTGGGTTAATGTATTTGGCGCCATTGAGTCGCTGGGTGAATTTGTGGTCTCAGTGCTGTTGTTTGATGAATACTGCAGCGGTGTCGATGTTGCCTCAAAGACCATAGCCTCGTGTTCCAGTATGGTGGGCAACTCGGGCACTCCAGTGCCTCCACCAAACATGATATTACGCGATACCAAACGCTTCAGCTGTCGATAACGATCATACAACGGACGAGCTGCATCCCGCTCCTCCTTGGTAATGGGATGACCATAAAGGCTCTCAAAATAAAGCAATCCATGCTGTACTGCAGTCTTCTCTTGTACCAACTGATCGGATGTCAGCTCCTCCAGCTGCTGGGGCCGTTGGCATTGCGTCCTTTTCTCACTGAGATTCTGCAAAAGGAAATTAGCGTTAATTAAAAAATGGATCTTATTTAAGGACAAGTTCAAGCGACGCAATTGCCCTGTTTTCATAGTCCATCAATCAACTTTAAGTCGAAACGAAGTGGAAATTGTAATTAACGAAATGTCATTTGTACCCAAAATGAAAGCCCCATATAATGCACAAAAATTGATCTACAAAAAAATAATAATTGACATAAATAAAGTGCCCGATGTCAGGCAATTGGTAAACAAGACAATTAATCAGCAACATGCATTAGGCATTATTCGATTTGCTCAACTTAACGGCGAAAAGTGCTCGGTAAATGCGGCATATGGAAAGCGCAGACAAAACAAAAACAAATGAAAAACATGAGAATACTCGATGTTTGGCACTGAAATATTCACAGGCAGCCCGTACTTATTAGAGAATATCCCATTGACCGAGCTATCCAAATAATAATTTTGTTTTGGCAGACTTTCAACATATGTATGTACGATGTACATACATACATTTGTTTTCACATTTGCTTTGACAGACGACTCACAGAAGGAGGCTTGTCCGAAAACAACAAACTTATATAAACACATGGATCCAAGCCAAAACAAGTTGTTAAAAATAAAAATATATCTCTTATATAAACTATATTATAGGAAAACAAAGATAAAAAGTGTTGAAAATTACTTGATGTGAATTTCCGCATTATTAAGAGGTGAATATTGAAAAATATTGAATTTTTTACATAGAGGAATCTGATTAAATTGTTTAAATAAAGTCTGTCCTAAGAACAGGTAAGAACATATAAAATGTTATGGATTTATTAAGTGTTGAAAATATACTTTTAGCTATCCTACGGAAAAGTTGAATACTGTATCTAGACATCTATCTCAAATACTAGAGCACCAAAATTCGGGACAAATATATAGTGCAAGATATATACTAACTATAATACACGTATTCATTTCGTTCTTCTAGAAAACAACAAGCTGCATATAATATTAAACAAATTCCATTTTTGGCACACAAAATGACTTTGCTGTCATTTTGTAATTCAAATGACATTTCGTTTTCGTCAATGATCGTCGGATGAAAAGATTTTAAAGCCGCTGACGTCATGCGGGTCGCATTTATTTCTGGCCAAGAGTTGACCATAAAAGTAGACCATATTTTTGATTGTCAGTTGTTTAATTCAGCTTACCTGTTCGATTTCGCAAAGTGTGCTCTTCATGCGCTCCAACTTCTTGGCCGCCTCTTGTTGGGAAGCCGCGATGGCGTTAACGCCTACTTTGAGGCCCAGTGCCGAAATGGGATCAGTCTTAAGCTCGTGTCGCTCTTTGCGCAGCTTGCCCAGCTCAGCGAGGGCGTTCTTCATGTACTTATCGTTGAGTCGCTCCGCCTGCGATGGCCGGTAGCCGAGTCGCTGCTCCAATGAATCCTCAAGCTGTACCAGCTTCTTCTTAAGAGCCGTCACACGCCGATTAATGGCTTTGACACGCTCCTCGGGCGTCTGGAAGGCCATCATGGCCGGCACCACCTGCTGCATGACATCCCGAGTGCGCATGTTCTCCAACGAACTAAACGCACGCACTGCATCCATGGGCTCCAAGCAATCCATATCCTCGCTGAGCAACTGTACACTGGCTGCCTGCTTGGGCAGTTGCTGGGGATACGGCATCACCTTGGCCAGCTTGGCAGCTGCATCAATGTTCCCACCCGCATGGTGTCTGTAGTGGGCGTAACGACGACTCAACATTGGAGCCGGCTCATCGCCACGTCCCCATGGCAACGATTCCTGTGCCGAGGTTAAGTTAAGACTCTGCTGCTGACGCTGTGGCGGCTTGGCCTTGATGGGATGACCAGATGTTGAATTTGGAGTACTGTCCTCGCTGCCCGCCGAGCTGCAGGAGCTGCTTGTGGTCGGTGTGGGTGAGATGCTGGCGCTGCGCTTGTTCTGCTGTTGTTGTTGCTGCTGTTGCTGCTGCTGCTGCTGATGGAAATCAATCAGATTGTTGTCGTTGTGATCAGCAACTGTTGCTGCCGTTGACTGTTGCTGTTGCTGCTGTTGTTGCTTCTTGCTGCTGATGAAGCCACGACGTTCATACTTCAACGCTGACAAATCGTACTTGTATGCACTCTGCTCATCCCGCCGCGAGGGTAGATATTTTCCACCAGCACTGGGTTTCTTGCTAACGCCGGATTTACGCACCGGCGGCTGTCGAGATTTACAGAAGCGTTCGCTGCTGCGTCGACGCTCGTGCTCACATTCGCTGTCATCACTAGCCTCCCGCTGCAACTGTTGCTGGCGTCCATTGCGCACCGGCGAATGTTGCTGGGAACGTGCTGGACTTGTCTCATAGCGTGCACGATCTTTGGTCACCTCGCTGTTGGCACTCAGCGGCAGATTGGCCAATGAGGCATTGTTCTCCTGCTGCTCTCCGTTCTCAGGCGGTAAATCGACACCGGAATCGCGCTCAAACTCTTGGCAATAGCTGGCATAGCTAGCGGTACGTTTAAAGTCCTCTGAGGAAACGCGTCTGATCACCTCACAATGGTTTTGACGGCAATTCGTTTGGTTTGTTTGATTTGATGGCGTTTCAGGTTCTGTGAGCAACTCTTCGCTATTGCTGCGCTGTAGTTTGCGATCTTGGCTGGTGGCCGAGTTGCTGTCCAATCGCTCTTTGCGTTTGCGTGATTTTTGCCATTCCAGGGGATTTATGATTTCGGGTAAATATGTGGAATTGAAGCGTGGCGACGTCTGATCCGTATTCGACAGCTGGACCACATCACAAATGTCCTGCTTCTGCTGCTTCTCTGCTGTGGATGATGAGGACGATGATGAGCCGGCGCTGCCGCACGAGGCGGTTGACGACGACGATGATGAGGAGGATGAACCAGTGAGACGACTCAGGTCGTCTTCGTTAAGGCCTGTTGTGGGATGGCGCATGCCGCACTGCAATTCCAATCGAGAAACAGAAAGAAGGAAAAAAACAGAAGGAGAACATTAATTTATATAAATTGAAATATTGCTCATACGACGCGTGGTCGGCACACAAAGTCTCGAGACTTTTGCATCACGAGTCAGCGTCGCCGGCGATTTAATTAAACAACTTTGCCAGCACATGATGCGACTCATGAGTGTGCGTATGAGTATCAATAAGTGAGTATACGTATAAGCTAAACACTAAATTAAGAATAATTAAGCCACAATATTGCAACACGTCATACGTCAAATGGGCTGCATTTGCACGAGCTAACCATTAAGTAGGCTAATACACTTACATGGCTCCCCATATGACTAATATAGTTTAGAGACTATCTAAATCTGCAGACTCATGCCCTGTAGAGTCATTAACAAGAACAGCTTAAGTCGAAAGAATTTACAATTATCACAAACGCATTGAACTTGTGTATTAATAGTTATTGTTCTCAAAACTACAGCAGATGAACATCTGTGCTCGGATTTAATCTCTGCTGACATATGACTAAGAGCATAATTCTAGAACTACTAATTGCAACTAAGTCGATAAATTAACTAATATATTGATGTAACTATTTTATGATTGATATTCATTATGCACGTGATACATGTCCTCATAGTTAGTTCGTTTTAAAATATACCCTGTAATAATGCAGAAACACACTTTTAATTAGAAGTAATGAAAATTATAAAGTTCTGCGAATAAGTCTCTGTGATATATTTAGATTTCATGACAGACAGAAATTAAAATTTTAAAATTAATTAAATAAATAATTAAAGTTTTTCTAATTTGTAAAGCAACAAATAAAACTGCTAATACAAAATGATATACATTGAAAAATACCCTGTAGATAATACTGTCTTGCATGAATTGCAAATAATTTTTTTTATTATTTTTAAGAAACTTCAATTATTATGTAAGCAAAAATTGTAAGCAAAAAAAATGTAAGATCGTTTTATTAATTTAAAAAAATCGAAAATCTTATTTAAATTAATATTTAAAAGAAATATTACCAGAAAATATGTTATAATTTTAGGCGTCATTTCAATTAGCAGGCCCGCTAATTTAATCAGTCTATTCAGATTTAATATCACAATTGAATTTATTTAGATTTTTTATCACAAATTGTCGCTTGTTTGGCAAATCACTTTTCAGTTCAGCACAAAAATAGTCAGTTTAATAAAAAATATAAATCTGACGTAATTAATATCAATCGAAATCAATTGAAATTTTCACTTTGGTCACTTTAGCAAGTTGAAGTTGAAGGCTGTTACTTCTTTCTTCAATTTAAATATTTTTAGCTTCTTCTATAGCAGTGTAATTACTCATACTCATTCTTTACTCTTTACTTTTCAGTAATTGTTCTTGTTTTCGCTGCAAATTAAAATTGTGCCTAATCACAATTTAATTGCATTTTTAAAAATTTCACATGATTTGTTGCAATGTTTTTTGCTTCTTCACTTTTTCTTTTTTTTTTGAAGAACGAGAATCTTTATATGTTGCTTTCTCTGCGCGCGCCGAATTACTATTAAATTCATTTCAGCGCCGACCTCGCGAATTATATGCGAAAATCTTGAGAGACTTCCACAGACTGATGAGAGAGAGAGAGAACCCAGCGAGCAAGTGAGAGAGATACCGCGCATGCGCATTGATAATTGCTTAACCAATCGATCATGAACTGAGCGTATAAGGCAAAAACAGAGAGCGAGAGGCACAGAGAAAGAGAGAGAGAGACAGGGCGCAAGACCATTTGAGTAAAGGTGTGAAATTTTTATAGCCCAACTTATGCAAACTTAAGAGGCTTCGAGACTGCAGACAAGAGATTTGCAGTATTATCAGCAGACACACCAGGCGTATGATTGATATTTTTGGGATTTTCAAAAATAAATCGCGCTAATTTTCCTGTATTTATTGCCATCTTAATTGAAGCTTATGAATTTATGCACTTGTTTGTGTCCAAATAGAACAAACAAATTTAAACTGGAAGCAAAATATTGATATGCAAACGGCAAACGGCAAACGATGAACGACAGCAACACTTCCTCAACGACAACAACACAAATATTTCAAGTGCAATGCCACAGTTTAAGGCCACAAATATAATGTATACGCAATGTCTATTCAATGTCTAACTGAATAAACAGTTGGCTGACGCTCCAAAAAAGTATTCTGCTGTTAACTAATTATGTAGAGCATTCATCACGTTCATCATGGAGATGAGGCTCCGAGCACGTCAGCCAAACAAGGCGATGGTGTGCCCATAGTACAGAGCAGAACTGTGTCAGTCACCCTGCTTATGGTTTGTAAAGACATTCAATTACTTGTTTATGTGCCACACAACAAAAACAACGAAAACAACAACAAGAGGCAAGTGGCAGCCACGAAAAATCTCAACGAATCCCAATTAAAGCCCACGCGAGTCTGACGTCAATGTGAAATAAGCATGGGAATGAATTGGACGACGTGATCGGTGGCATTTGAGCCACCCCACACGACCACGCCTTACTCCGCCCACTAAACTAAAGGATATCCAAACTTAAGGGGAAATTACTTATGGCGCGTGCAAAGCATTCACAATACGATGAAGTCCAAAGGCTTCACAAATGGTATGTCAGGCATTAATGCTTATCAAACTAATTGGACTAACTTTCAGACTTCAAGCTTCGGTTCATATCGGCGGAAAGTGGGATTTTCTTTTGGTGGGATTTGTGTGCGTTGACAGCACAAAATGAATGAATGCGCAACAATGACAGCAATTAAAATAATACAAATATAAACAAGCGATTGTGTTGCATTCAAAGAAAGTCTGATAGATATTAATTTGCGATATCAAACAATATTTACACAATGTCTTAAAATTCTTGATTTTATAAAGCTGTTGTCATCGAACTGGCAACACTGATGCATTACTTAGGAATATTACCTAATTTATGTGTATATTTATGTAATAAAATAAGTTGTGGTTCATTTCGTAATTGCTCGACTTTTATGTATAGAAATAATTAGTTGCATTACTGTGCTTTGAATCATAATCATATTCTAACTAAAACAATTACTTATTCCCTAAATGGAATTTGTGACGCAGACGATTAAGCAAATGAAATGCAAACTTATCGAATATCAATTGCAGTGTCAACAAATACGTTTAAACAATTAGCTAATTAAGCTTATGAGCCACGTTAGATGACTGATCAAATGTTGCAAGTTCACGTCGTGGGCGTATCAAAAAAAAACAGAAAAAAAACCCCTGAGTCATGAACAGCAGCCATTACGATAAAAGGAATTCAGTTTCAGTTTTCCAACTGATAAGGAAAAAAACAAAAACAGATAAGTAAATAAATACCGAATCGCTCGCTTCCAAAAACCCAATCAATATGCGAGAAACAAAGTTAAAATCCATAGAAATTGTTATTAAACTTTCAGAAAATATTGATAACAAATGCGTCACGGCCTATTTTTAGTTTGTGGCAACAACAAGTCAACAAAAAGGAGGCATATTCAATTGTTTACACAGTGTAATACGAGCATGAAAAACGTTTTTCCTTAAAAAAAATCCAATTCTTAAAATCAACAATTGGAAATGGAATTGATGTGTATTAAATAACGAGTTCATTGGTAAGGATTGATGTTTAGAAAAAGTGCTATTGAACTTTTGCTAAGGCTATTGAATTTCGTAGGTTCCACTCCCACACAAAACAACAAGAACAAGTGCAACAAAAACAACAACAAGTTTTTACACAATTTGAGTGTACGACACGCGCTTTAATCAAATTGTTTACTTCGTTTGCTCCGGGCACGAAAACAAAGTCATGAGCACAAAAAGCCAAACAGCATCACTTGCCCATACACACACACACACACACAGACACACACACAAGCGTACACCCACTCACACACACATGCAACTCGCACCGTGCTGCTAAAAGTGTAACAAGCGGCGTATGCGCGATGTGCGCATTTTAACAAATCCGTGTGAATTCAGCGTCACAATCGCCACCGTGCAAATATTGAGAAGTCATTTTCGCATTAGCCTCGATTGTTGATAAGATTTGAGCTAAAGTCTATTAAAAACCGGCAGCAGACTGCCCAGCGCCAGCCTGCACCGGCTCAAACCGGTGACAGCTGGGTGCCAAATGCTGGGGAATCTGTTACCAAGTCGTTAAGAGATTAACCAATTGGCTCAGAGAGAAACGAGAGCATGTACTTTATGGTCTTTAATGATGCTTTCTTTAGATAGAGACTGTATCTGACTACAGGTATTCGCTCAGTTATGAACTTCACAAAGGTTGACTGCAGTCATCCATTGTTCATTGTATCTTTTGTTGCCCGATCTGACAGTTCCATAACGAATGTGGGATATACATAAGTGTATAAAAATAGTTAACTGTCTGACGATTTATCAAATTGGATTAGATAAGATACCAATAATAAAATTTTTCCATTGATTGAGGAGGATCATCAGCAACTGTGAAGTGGCTAACTGATGTGTTTCTTTTGTGGTAAAAATACAACTAAGTAGGTTAAGAATAGTCTAACAGTCAGCAGTCAGTCAGCACCTGCATGTGGTTAAAATGGTTCATAATATGTATGACATGTCTATATTTATTTTGTGTGGTTATTTTTAGAAATACTTTGCCTTCCTTTATCAATTGAGCTGTCAATCAATATGTTCCCTATCGACTAAACAATCGTCCCGTACATATTACCCAATTTCCTTCTACTACTTTTCCCAACAAACAAATGTAACTGCGGTTAATGTCAGTCACGTGCGCCATGTGCTTGGCAGCTGGCGAGGATTATACAATCCAAAAGATACGCAAACGAAGAAGCCGTTGGATACAAATCCGACCTTATGCGAAAGTAGGCAAAAGCAAGAAAAAAGGTGGTTGCTGTTGTTGACGTCATTGTTGAATATGCTTATCTGCCTGCAAATGTCAGTGGAATTTAACCAAGCAACCTTAAATGCAAATTAGAAATTAATAAAAGATCTGGCTTAGCAACGAAACTTAATAAAAGAGGTGAAAAGGTAATTACAACAAAGGATGAATACCCTTTAGAAATACTAAATATAATTGAAATTTACATTTTATTTTTCTAAAGTTTATTAAGTTTTATATTTAGTAAGATCGGCTGTTTTCTATCTATATTAACGAGATTCTTTACAAATGACAGATTCTAAATCAAACTTAAAAAGGGTGTTTTATACTAATTAGTTTGTCATACATATATACAAATTAAAACAATTAGTTAAACATAAAAAATAACAATTTTATATTGAATGTAGAAGTCAATTCATAGTCATTTGAAGACCTGTTCAGTTTCGATAAAGTAATAAAATCTAAAAGTTTGGTAAGACTCTTGACATGTTTTCTACAAAGACATTAACCTATTTAGTAATAAGTAGTGTATAACGAAAGTGAATATGAATGCTCTATAAAAACTGTAAGTACTAGTAACTTTTTACATTGAAGTTTGACATTTAAATACCCTATGTGAGAAACTCACAAACTCTTCATGTAAAAAAAATGTTAGTTGCTTTTACATAAAGTGCACAATTTATTATCCTTAAATGACAAAATAAAACTAAAATGGAAAAAACCTGTTCTCATTGCTTTCTATACATGAGAAATACTAAAGTAAATAAAACAAATGGGACATACATCGCTTTGTTAGGATTGTAAACAAAGGGCCAGAGAAGAGAACTCTACTTAAAGCAAATAAATCAGATGGAAAAATGATAAATGGGAAACAAAAGAAAAGAAAATATAAAGGGCAATTTGTTTATTTGCCTATGCTTATGACTGGGAATGTAAATGACAAGTTAAAATGGGATAGGTAATGGAATCAAATTGAAACGGGCAAAGTACGATTACACCTACTGCTAGAATCGATTCTCTGATTGTTTGTATCGCTTAAAAGCACGTGACGCAATTAGCAGTTGCATTTTCATTGATGATCTATCGTTTTTTGTTATTGTGATGCTCGACATATCTCAATTAATTTACAAATTCCGCTTTGACAATATATGTATTTTTACTCTCGTTTCGTTAAAATCAATCAAGTTCAATTGAATGTGGCACGCAGTTGTATAAAGAATACGAGTAAAGCAAAAGATTCCACAAATTTCATATTCCAGTTTCGTGAACTTTGCCAAAGTATTGAAAATGAATGATAAAACAAGAGCGGACCCACAGCAACAGCAACAGCAACAGAAAGAACGTCACAATTCGTACAATTCGCACTCGTATATGTATTTAAGTATTGACTTGATTTATGAGTCCACTTGACTTGCCAACAGGTTTTTAATTTTAAAGCATTTAAGAATTTTTTTTGCATTTTTCTTTTGTCATCATATGATTAAATTGCATAAATTGTTGATTCTTTCGATTCGATGCTGTTACCGCCTGTTACTACGTGCTAATGGAAGACTGGTACTGATACTGGTACCGCCACTGGGTCTGGGACTACCTCTGTCTCTTACTGGTTATGGGGGCAACCACATGACTGCCAGATGTTTGGCCTCGTGACCAACTCAGATGCAAATCGCAAATAAAATCTTTAATTATGATGCCTCAACTTTAGCAACATCATCATGTTCGCAACTAGTTATTTTACTAATACAAACTAAGGTCGCCGACTGACAGTTTAAGATCTTCAACTCGAGAGACTCCAGACGATCAATGCTAATCAAAACAAATAGTATTTCTTAAAGCAAGAAAACATTGAATGTGAGATGCTCTTGTTGCAGACGAGAAACAATTAATACAATGTATAGTTATAGAATTCTATATACGCATTTAAAAAGATTTCCTAATTGTAAACAGTACCAGGCATTTCCTCACATCAAATCTCTAAAAATAAATCACAATCACCTAGTATTTAATACTCTGGCAAAGGGTATGATTAGTTTGTTATTACACGATAAAAAGAGAAAGCTTCTTTTCTGTGATATATCTTACTCTAGACTTAGCAGAGTGTAAAACGAATCTTTTAGATTATTAAAATTACAAATACATATAATGATGACAATGATCTGCTATAGGGTATTGCTTATTCAACAATCCGCAACGCACAGAATTGCTGTGCTTTTTTTAAATTTCATTTGAACAGAAATAAACAATGTTGTATATTTTTACAGATGTGAACTCTGCATATTTCTAAATATAGGAAATTCACGCATTAACGCATTCACATAAATTTGATTGTTGGCTAAATTTTGTTTCTTATTTGTTTGCTTGATTTGTGGGTTGATTTGTTAATTGGATTTAACAGTCGTGAATGAGAACAGTGCTGGCCCAAAACATAGAGCCCTCCAGAGATTGCCAGGCAACTGTTTAATATTTATATAAATATTATAATTATAAACAATGCAAACAAGTAGTTTATTGACTTGCCTAATATGTTAATTGAACAAAGGGCCCGGGTCAATAGCCACGAATATTGTGAGTACTTGTCAGGGAATGGACACATGACATGTGTGAATCGAAATATGGGGAAGAAATTAGGCGATGGCGTGCCTAAAAGCACGCAACAGTTAGCTCCACATTGCAACAAGAACAACAACAATAAATAAGTAAATAGATATATCAAAAAAAAAGTAAATAGATACAACAGCAAATAAGTATATAGACATTATGAACAAACAACAACAACCTGTCTCTGTCGTCAGGGAAAATTTATATCCAAACAAAGTGAGGTCGATAATTTCCAAAAAATTTCCACTTCAATGTTGAAAGAGACAAAGAGAAAAATAGATAATTATTGACATATCTCTGTGGCACAGTTTTTACTGTGGCAAGCGACAGAAATTATGACTCAACCTCAAACAAAACGAAGACATTGAACATAAATTAATCGATTCATTGGAAATGTAATGGAAAAATAAGTCAGTAAATGCACGAGTGTGAGTTTTGATATGAAGATACGAGTATGAATTCCTGCTAGTCATCAACAAATGAAACTCAAGTACCAAGTAGTACTCATCATCTATAGAGGAGTATGTCTGTGTAAATATATTGTTTGTGTTTGCTTTCGCCGCAGACTGTGAACAAATTGGATATCAATCATGCTTGACTAAATACCAGCAAAGTCCAACTTTTGTTTATCAACAACTGTCGGGGGATTAGTTCTTTCGAAAGTAACTAATAATAATAAGTCACACACAGTATGATATTCTACTTATTTTGTGGCTGGCAACGCTCAACTTGCAATAGCAAAAGGTGTAAATTTCTTTATAACAATATCAATTAAATTAAACACGATTAGCAACTATCTGGACAAATGTGTGAAATGGATTAACGATAATTGAGACAGGCATACGTCAAACCCAGTAAATGAAGTTAACTGAGAGAGAGCGGAAAAGGGAGAAAATAGACAGCTTGAAAATTTGATTATTAAATAAATTAACAGTACAAACAGAAAGTATAAAAGATATTAATACTTATAAAGAAATAAAATTGGGCTTGTGTTAATTTTAGATATTTTTGATAATTTCTGACCTATTCCCAATTATTTTTTTATTTGGAATTCGTATTTTATTTAAGCTGAACAATTAAAAGATACTGAAATTGGTCATCACATGACTAATATGTGTTAGTATCTACAGAGTTAAGAGTTAAAAATATCGCACATGTCTTAAAGCTGATTCAACTATGATAACAGACAGTACAGTAAGAGCATGATAAGTATAGAAAAAACAATCTACTGTTGGCCATTTTGAAAATATATGAGACTTATAAATAAGTAAAACAGATATTCAGATATTATTTTTGAGAACTGTTCTGGAGATTAATATTAACAATTATGATACATAATAATGTTTATACTTGGTATACTTACAATGCAAGCCTTAACGGACTTCCAAAGATTTTTCGCAAAGTCTTCAATTTTGCTGACTTTTCCCCGTACGTTCGCCAGCTGCACGACGATTTAAGTTAACACAAAGCACAAATGATAAAGAGATTATCGCTCGGTTGGAACTTGAACAGCCTTGGGCGAATCCGAGAATCAAAACCACTTGCTATATTCTTTTGGTGGTGGAGCAAATGACGCGAGTATTTGTTGTTGCTCTTGTTAACGGGATATTTTAGAAATAGTCACATTTCACGTTTCTCTTACTTCCGACTAGGACACTCGCACATACACATACACATGCGCGCCCGTATACGATAGTTTTAATCCTTGATGTGTTTTTTTTCTAAGTTGTTTGCTGATTAATTAAATTTGGCTAAATGATGGATGATGGAGGCTTAATTTGTTAACTTTGGTATTTTAGCTTGAATCCTTTGTTGTTGTTATTATTGTTGTTGTGGCTGTTGTTGTTGTCGTTGATGTTGCTGTTTGTTGTTTGCTGTTTGTTGTTGCTTGGTCCAAGGCTCTCTCTCTCTCAATAAACGCCCACACAACGTTCCCTTGTGACTTGTGGACATTCAGTTCAGTTCAGCATTAGTTTGATTTTTTTCTTAACCTTATACTGACGATTACGCTGATCTATGACAAACTCATATCGCGATCTCTGCACATTTTCGCTATTTAAATGAAAACAGCTCAAACCGAGTAGGCGTAGAACTCCTAGCGAATACGTTGTGACTGAATTATATTGCCCCTTAGATGCGAATTATATGCCGCTCTGCTGCAAACTGATGCAACTGTTGCGGTTGGTTCAATTGATCTCGTTGATTGAGTCCAAAATTGCTTTAACTGACCCTCGCAATGGCGTTTAACTTTCAGACTGCACTGTAAGTACCGCTGCTTGTTGCAGTTCCTTTCACTGCAACGTTTGGGACGTGAATGCGCAAAGTCAACGCACCTGATGTACTACTTATTGTATGCTTTGATTCGTATTTGTGTATATCCTGCGATCGCTCTTCGCTTGACGTCACACGTCGCAGTCAAATTCTCTCTCAATCTCCCTCTCTGCGCTAGCTGCAGTTGCTGCAGTTTCTGCAATTGCGTTCGCACTGTTTTTTCGCCCTCACTTTATAACGTTCTCTCTTTGTCCGTCTCCCTTTATCTCTTCCACGTTGCCTGTGGACTGACTACGGCTGCTTTAGGAAGTGTGTGGATACGAGCCGATATCTAAGCATGTGTCTCTGTGATTTTCGACTGCAGCTACTTTGGCTGCTCTCTGGAAGCTTCGTGCTACTTTGTCGCCTTCTTCTGCCTGCGGCAGCAGCGGCAAAAAGTTTTTCCACTTGCACTCGGTTAGCGGACGCCGTTATAATTTGTGTTTTTGCTAGTTTTGGTTTTGGTTTTGTGTTTGCCTTTGCGTTTGCGTTTGCTTTTACGTTTGCGTTTGCTTTTGATTTATGCGCTTGAGCAATTATGTAAAACGTGGCTATATTGGATTTGGGCAAAAGCGTTTCTTAGCCTCTCCCTGTTGCCAGCTCAGCTTTTGCTTTTATACAGTTACCGCTTTTGTGGTAGTTGTAGTTGTAGTTGTCGTCGAGGTCATCGACGTGCGCTGCTGGTAAAAAACAAAAAATCGATATTTTGCACTCGTCTTTAGACTTTGGATTTTTTTAACGCACGTTTCTATTTCAACACATTTGTTATATTAATGTAGGTTTGCTTGCTCGTTGACTTTGACGCTGATGCTTAACACATTTGCATTGCAAATTTCTTGCCAAATTTAATTTTGATTCTATTTATATTCCTTGCCGTTTGGGCTTTCAATGACCGACTGCCGAGCTAGTGGGGGCGCCGCTGCAGCTGCTACTCAAACGAATGAGCAACAAAAAGCAAAGAAAGAAAAACAGAGCCAACTTTACACGCACTGGAAAAACTTTCCGCTCGTTTGAACGCACGTTGTGTCACGCGAGAGACTCAATTTCTATCTGGGAGGCAAACTCAGTGCCAGCACGAGACTTTGGAGCACTCAACGAAATTTGCTGTGTTTGTGTGTTTGTTGCCTTTGTATTTGCAAGTAACGAGCGAGTTTCGCTTGTTTTTTGTGTGTTTGCGCCTCTCTCACTCTCTCGGTCGACCAATGCAATTGCTCTCTTTGCTTTTGCGCAAACTCTTTGATTTTGAATTTGCGTGGCCGCTGCAAGCCGCTTTAATTATCGGTTTACGTTGCGTTATTGTTTAAATTTGTTTAGTTGATTGCCAAATTCATTTACTGTTAAACGAATGTAAATATTAGTTTTTGTAGTTTCCATTTGTTGCAATCGCTTCTTAGTCGCACAAATGGGCGTGTAAACAATAGCAATGTGCGCTCGCGCGCTCTCTTCTTTTACTCTCTTTTTCAATTTCACAAACGAAGAGTTTACTTTTCTAAAGAGTTGACTGTGCTTTTACTTTTGTTTTTGGTTTTTGGCTTTTGCTAAAAAAAGCTGTGCGCGTATATCTTTTTTATTAATGCTCATTAAATAAGCTCTTAATGATTATGCATTTTCATGCGTTCGTTTTTGTTAATACAATCCATTTCGGTAATTCGCTTTTCCATTTCCATAACTGAAAAGAGACAGAGGAAGGGGAGAGAGATAGCAATAGTTATGAGTGAGTATGTAAATAAGAGAGGGTGTTTTAATTATGAATAAGCGTTTGAAACCCTAATGCTATTTTTGAACCCAACAATTCATATGATTTATTAAATAAAATGTAATCAGTCGTGCCCCCATTTGTACATGGAAAAATCACACAATCAAATGTAATGTTAGCAATTTCTGCGCCCTCAAGCAATTAAATCCAATCGCATGCAATTTACAGTCTCCAGCTATAATATAACGGTACAGGACAACAGCCAAGAGGACAGAAAAGGGGGCAATCAATTACGTGTGTCAAGTTCTTATTTCATGATGAACCCAACCAGAATGTTCTAGAAATCTCTAGCATCCATATAAGCAACGTACAAACATTTGTACATACATTTATAAATAGATAATTGGAAATGGGACTGAAAAAGAAAAAACATGAAAGCAAATTGACCAAATGACGCCCTCTACCGACAATACAATCAAAATAAACAACTGTGATTGAACACACTCACACACTTATTTCAATTATTGCAGCAAATTTAAGTAAGCAGTTGTTTCCAGAATATATGAAATAGACGTTTTCTTCATTTGGTTAATAGATAAACAAGATTACATCATAAACAGAACTGAAAATATATAAACAAACCCCAAGACTTTCTGACAAGTCCTATATCATTCGGTTTCACACGTGAATGATCTCATTAGACTTTAACCTTGATGTCCAAATACCATTTGGCGACATATTTGCAACAAGAATACATAAGGAATGGGCTAAAACACACTCTGTACTTCTTTAAACAGATATATTATTAAGATATTTTGTTAGAGGTTAGGGATCTTTGCTGAAAAACTTTATACAAATCTGAATTATTTAATATTAAATAGAATTTAATAAGTAATATTCCCCTTTATATTACAGGGTATTTATGCATTAATTGATTGCTTAACAAAAGATGTTCCACAATATTTGTCGAATGGACATTTCGCGTGTCAACAATGCGCCACTTTCATAATTATTTATGACCAAAACAACATACATATATTACTACATATATAAGTGTATATATTAACATACATACATATGTATCTACAGACATCTAGAAGATATACACACATAAAAAAGTCTTTGACTTTGACGTCGCAGACAGACCGAAAATAATTTGTTTGGGTCAAAATTTAATGGCGTCTGAGAAGTCCAGAGTGAAAACAAAAGCGAAAAGATATGCAAAATAAATGAAATTAAGAAATATACTATACAGATGTAAATGTAAACTCATATATCTGTTTGTCATGTAATTGTGCTATGTATAGAGAGTGTGGACCGGAAGTGGCGCCAAGAGAAGCCACACCACAAACGGTTTAAATAATTCAAGACATTTTACACAGTGTCACCTGAGCACCTGCCTATCTGAGCCTATCTGAGCACCTGTACACTTTATGTAAGCGGTAATTGGTATTTAAATATGTGCCTAGACTGCTGTTTGGCACTTTTGGGGCTGCGCTTGGAGGGGGGACTTAATGCCAATAGTTGTCAATATCTTATGTATGACTTTACCTAAATTGAAAATTTTGTTTTCCCAGTTGTTTCACACAGAGAAATAACCGCGAAACCAGCGAACTTTACTAAAATGCGAACCACGCCGAACGAGAAACCAACATCAACTGAGCGCCGATGGATAACTCGAGAGCACGGCAACCGACACCGAGTTCCACGTTGACGCACGTGCCCCAAGTGGCGTCCGACAAATTACAGACCCGAAATCAAGAGAGAGGGAGAGTAAGAGAGAGAGAGAGAGAGAGAGAGAGAGAGTTTTCGCCTACTCAATGAATGCACAATGCAGGAACAGGAATAGCCGGAGGTGTAACAGGACCTGAAGCTGGAGCTTAACACTGAGTTGTGAGCTGGTTTAACGCTGGCAGCTAACTAAAATTCAGGCAAGGACGTAGCTGCATTTTAAGTGCTCCCCAGGATTGTGCAAATGCTCGTAACTTTGCCTTTGACATTGACCAGCAATAGAAGTGTTTAGTGGTTATTAAATATCACACATACGCAACGTTAACGAGCAACTCTGCAGTCGACGTCCACAGTCAGTAAATGGTTTGATGGTTGTTGGGTGGTGGTTGCTGTCATTGTTGCTGATCTGCGTGCCACATTTAACGGCTTAATGCCTTACAATTCTCAGTACGTGTCCTTGAATACTTTGTTTAGCCACCACCCGAAACCCTACACCCAATCCACGTTCATTCCCCAATCATTAAACCTGTGTGTGGGCTTTGTAACGAATCAAAAGCTCGAGGCACATCTTTCAGCATTTCTTTTCTTTCATTTTAAGCAAATACTCAAAAACTGTTTGTGAAATCTTGAGTTTTGCTTTACATTGCTTACACACTTTTAATTTATTCATTTTGTGCACTTCACGAATTGCATTGTACATTGGACGCTGGTTTCTGTTTTCTTGTTTTTCAATTTTCCTTATTTACGCGATTTTCGAAATCTACGTATGCCCAATCATTTTGGAAGCTTTCCAATTTTTCCCACAAAAATTATTTATTTTTACATTTTCCAAGCTGCATTTTCGTATTTATTTTGATTTTGTTTATGGCTTGCGCATTTTTAGCAGCGATCGTTAAAATTCTGTTGCACAAATGTAAATGCAAACCAAATTGATCGCAATTGGAAAACAAATCGTGCTAGAAATGAATATTTGTGTATGGTAGAGAAATTTTGAAAATGCATACAGATAATCATGATGATTTCATGTCACGCCACATATCAGTGTAAGTATCATTAATAATCATCTTAATGCATAACGTAAAAACTTTCTATTAAGCACTTGTGATTTCATCTAAGATATAAACAACTCATAATATATTAATGTGGGTAGTTAATAGACATTTTTGGCTGAAATTCAAAAGAAAGTGAGGTTAAGTTCCATATATAGAAAAATTCTAGAAAATATTTTGAAATTTGTACAACAAAATACAAAATCTAAATATTTTTAGAAACTGTAAGAAATTTTATGGTTTTTTTGTGGGCAGAACTATATTTTGTAACATCTTATAAGACTTTTCTTTTGGGTAACAGCTTTTCTAAAAATATAGAGCAGTCTCCAAATGTTTATTAGCTTGAAATACAATAAAAACTCACATCGTATATTCGAAAACGTCCGTCAAAATGAAACTGTCAAAATTTACGGCAGTTACATCGGGAAATTGAAATGCCATTCATGAGAATTGAAAGCACAACAAATCGATTTACGAGTATTGCACATATGAGGGAATTCTGGTGAAAATGGGAGTGAATATAACATGTACTTGTTATAATTTCACAATTCATGGAAAACAGCCAATGCCGCTGGCAGTTTTATTAGAGCACTTGAAAGAAAGCTAATCCCAGGATGACAGGTCCATTATGAATTGCAAGCATTGCAAGGGGTTAGATCCTAGCTGAGTGCTATAAATAAATATGCGTGCTCCGAAAATAACTGACCCACTTAAACAGTCACTGTCTGATTGCTACTTCCCAGACCAACTGATCCAACTGGTCTGTCTACGCTCCCCTGACGTCGCCCCGTGCTGGGTTTTTGGAGCATAACCAGCATAACCACCAGCAACACCAGAGGCAACAGGAACAGCATCAGTATTGTCCATTATCATCTTCATCTTCATCTTCATTGTGCAATTTTACTGAATGGTTTCACGTGTGAAACAACGCGCAGACGCCTTTCTATCGATTAGGTTGGAGAGGAGCGTGCTCTCAGTTTTATGCTTGGGATAGGGCATGGGAAAAAGGTGGTTTGCTGGTCATAAGTAGATAGGAATGGGGAAATGGTAAGGGGTATAATGGTACGTCGGCCAGTGAGCTGGAATACAGGATGTAAAATCAACTGCGTAGTAAGCAAAAGTCAACAGCGAGACGAAACCGAGACAAAAGTGCTCATTTAGGGGGTGGGTTAGAGGTGGCTATATAATATGGTATGGTATGATGTAAGGGGTGTATACCAGCTGCACTCAGAAATGGTAATGCGCAGTTTCTTATTTTTTTTTTGGCAATGAAAACGAACTCGGTTTACGGAGACTGAGGACTGGGTTCAGGAATGGGCAGCAGTGTAGGTCAGTTTGTTAGTTGTGTGTACTTTCGCTTGCCTCCGCATGCTTTCTCTTCCGGGTTTCGGGGCAACAATAATCGAAAATGTCATGCAAGCAGCAATATCCTTGGCACCAAAATAGTACATTGCCCGTTTTGACAGGATGCTGTCGCTGCTGTCGTTGCAAGTAGAATACATATATGCAACCTTGAAACTCTGACGAAATGTTTACGTGGCTTGCGTCAGGTAATTTCCTGAAATTTCTCGACTGATTTTTCCAAGTACGCGTATCCTGCGGTGTCCTGTTATCCCTTGACTCCCTTTTATTAAGCAACAGAGAGGGTTGGGGTATATTATATATAGTACATAGCACAACATTTCATATAAGCAAACTAATTTGCAGTTATTAATTAGTTCTACTATTTGACTAACGGGCAACTGCAATGAACCTGCGCCAAGGTGAATGCGCTTGCAGAAGGTCTCTAACTAGTAATTACAATACGTATTGCCTAAAAAATTATGCACAATTCAAAAACAGCTTTCCAATACTTACACGGTTGATGGCACAGCAAAAAGTATCATTAAATAAATTCAACAAGCAATGACAAATTGTAAAAACACCAAATGCAACAAATTAATTTTGAAGCGCTCACGATTGTTTGCGGAGGCAAGTCAATAACGATAAAAACTGTGTGCGATCGATAATTGTAGCTGTCGATAAACGAGAAGACTATCGAGCGCACCTGTAATGCATTTTCTAATGGGAATAATATTTTCCCATAAGCTGCAGCATAGATAACAATATTTCATTTAAACAGTGCATTGAATTGTTTATTGTAATTAATAATAAATAAAAGTAGTAATTATGGCCTTTTTGTGTCCGGTGCGCATGCGTCGTGATAAAAAGAAAGGTGCGCATGTGAAGTAACATATATTGAACAAAAGAGTTAAACAACAAACTTGTTTTCCACAGCCACAAATGCAAACATCGAACGAGATCTGGCGCCTGTGGGCATGGGGCGAATTACTGGATCCTCTAGCATTGAGACACTGGTGCGTGTGGGCATTGAAAAGGAGCATGGATTGAGGTAAATTATAAATATCCTTACCGATGAATAAATGTATATCATATGGCTGTCCTCAGAACGATCGGTTAAAAATCAAACTTTACTATGGAAAACTTTAATGTTTATTAAGTTATCATGCAAGCAAAGTCGCAAAGTGTGTGTTGGGATCGATTGGCAACGCCAAAGATAATCTTTTGTTTTGTTTTAATTTATAATTATTGCATACTTATAATTCGATTTCAATTTTCCACAGTCCTGATTCCAAAATGGTTGTGCTGCACGACTTTACTCCGTGCGTGGATGATGAACTGGAGGTGAAACGAGGACAGTTGGTTAACATTTTATATCGCGAAAACGATTGGGTCTATGTCATTGGACAGGACTCGCGCCAAGAAGGCTTCATACCATTTTCCTATTGTGCCCCGTACAACACACAACTGGCGGAGTTGGCCATTAAAAAGAAACTGCCGCGCGAACAGTGTCCAGAGCAGCCTCATGATGAGAATCAACCGTTGCTCAGTGTAGGGGTTGACAACAAACAGGATGTCCTTTGCGATGAACCGATCACTGTGGTTAATGCTTCCCCAGCTAATAATTTGGAGAGCAATCTGCATGTGGCCATGCCCGAGTGTACACCCTTCATTAAGGAGCCATCAGGAAGATGCATTGTACTCTACACATTCATTGCCCGGGATGAGAATGATTTGTCTGTGGAACGTGGCGAGTTTGTGACAGTTCTCAATCGAGAAGATCCTGATTGGTTTTGGATAATGCGAAGCGATGGCCAGGAGGGTTTTGTGCCAGCCAACTTTATATATCCAGCTGACAGTGTACGCGTACTGCAACAACAAAAGGCGACTCCCGCAGCGGCTCCACTCAACGAAAGCAACATGCAACACCATGCCACACTAACAGGTAGTGGCCTCAATGCCATGGAAACCATCTTGCAACAACAGGGACAACAGCAGGCACAGCAGCAGCAACAACAACAACTGGGAATTGGCACTGATGATCTGAGGTATCATGGGACAGAGCTCGTAATGCTTTATGATTACAAGGCACAGGCGCCCGATGATTTATCTGTGCGTCGTGGCGACTGGATCTATGCTGATCTCAACAATCAGACTGTCGACGGTTGGCTATGGGCCTATGCACCTAAAACTCGTAAATATGGATTCATACCCAAGGCCTATGCCCGTCCACCAGCGATGACGAGCCTTTAATGCATTTAGATTAATGTTGTTGGATAAGTCTAGTAAATAAGTGTAGATTTTATTGTGCTAATTCTAAATCAATGTTCAACGAGTAAAAACTCGCATATATAAAATATATATTTGTATATTTTTTGGGCTTAATTTTAACTGAATACTAAAGCACTGTATAAGTGAGCCTTTCTAGCGCCTGATATGCACTTGGAGTTGTTGGAGTTGGTGATATGCCGTGGTATGAGTATAGAGTTATGCTCAGCATAATATTGTACACGCACACGTTGAATTCTTGCGAAGATTTCTGCACCTCCTAACTATTTAAGAGTCGTGCTGTCATTAGCCGAGGAGCAGTGGGAACAATCCAGATTAATATTTCTGCAAATAAGTAATTATTAATTAGAATTATTTAAAATCTCTTTTTGGATATCCACTCACTTTAAATCCTCCCTGAGTTGTTCCTTTTCCAATATTTCGTCGCGCAACTTTTGCTGCAAATTGAGTATGAGATCGTTTTTATTCTGTATCTGCAGCTTCAAGTGCGCTATGGTCTCCTCCTGAGCCTCGAATATTGCCTGTTAGTATATTATAATTAAGAAACGCCTTGCAAACACAGATTTAAATTACAAGTCAAAATTTATCAATTGAAAGAAGAAAAATAAAGTAGTGGGACTGATACCTCTTTAATTTAAAATACTATATAACATTGATTTGAATAAAAGGGATCATTAAATAAATATTATATCCAGCTATTGCTGCACTATGTATCTTCACTACTTACTCGACATTCCTCCATTGATTCCGAGTAGGATGGCGGTTCGTCCAAGCAAAAGAATTCCCGCACCAATTTATGTTTTCGCAGTTGCTCCTTGATCATAATAGAGTTGACGAACATCTGGAGACCCTGCACCCGATTATCCAAGAAGACGGCATTAAAATTGTCGCCAAAGAGTTTCTTGCGTGGCAGCAAGAGATTGACATGTGGAAATGCTTGCTTCAATTTGCCATTGAGACGCACAAAGTCCGTGTAGCGTCGCATGACCAGCCAGCAGTCATTGGTATCGGGATTCTCAACCCGTAGCTTGTAGACCGTGAAGCGAGCACGCTCCTCCATCACCTCATACCCAATAATGGGCACACGGAGTGCAGCATTGGGATCTACGGGTACTGCGCCACCCGAGGACAGCGTCATTTGGCTAGCAAACATGGAGCTGGTGCGTCGGGAGTAGGCACCGCCACTTGCTTGACTGTAGCCCAGGCTACACTCGCTCATCCGTCTGGGTGTTCTACCATTTTCCATATCCACATTGCTGTGGTCACCCGACAAATCCCGATGGGATCGCGCTCCACCCAACATATTGCTTTCTCTTGTTGGCTCGTAGCTGTGCGAACTAATGCTCTGCAGGCACACCTCCGATTTGGCGTTGGCTGCCGTCAAACTTCGAACCGTTTTACCAGCCAGGGCTACTGTGCTAACATCCCCTTCCGATTTACTGCGCAACAGGTTGTCCCCGATGGTCCTTTGGAATTCCTTTAGATCCGGATTGGAAAGTGTTGCACGTCCAAGTAACTTCCGCTGACGTATTAGCTTTTGTTTGCTGCTGTTGTTGCCACTTGAAGATTTAGCCAGTGAGTTTCTGGGTGACGTTGTAGTTAATGTTATTGTTGGCGTTGTGTTGTTGGCTTTCTTAAAGAGCGTAGTTTTTGAGTTGCTTGACCCCTGGTTTAATTGAGTGTCCCGTTTCCTGAGAGCACGCAGTGACATTGCTTTGTTTAAACGGATTTCCTTGGCTTCTTATTGCTACATGACTGTTTATTGTTCAGCCCGCATCGTCTATATATAATTAATATACATTTAGAGTTGTTGAAAAAATATTAATATATCGATAGATCTTTTTTTTTGTGTTGATGTATTTTTGTACGATATTTTTTGCTGTAGATAACAAGGCTATCGATATATTTGGGCGATATTATTACCCGTTTCGTTAAACGGTGTTCCCACTTTTATTTGAAAATATAGAAATTGAAATGAACTCTTGTACATTTTGTCTGTTTAATAAAGTAGTAATAAAGAAACACCTGTGTCCTTTCCTCTCTGATATGCATTTGTGAGATAACAATAATGCTTCTGCAAGAAAATAGTTTTAGTTCTGCAAGTTTTTGACAAATATCATTGCCCCTTATCAATATTTTCGAAAATTAAATGTATTTCTGAAAAGAAGCCTAAAAATGTATATGCCATGTAATTTATTTATTAATAAAATTTAATAAATGCTTTCTCGTTTCACAATTTAAATTTATATGATAACAATAAATAATGAGTTAAGCAAATTTAAGCATTTGGTGCATTGACGAAAGCGCCAGCGAACATAATGTTTTTCTTGTTCCAGATACAGTACAGGAAGGGACGATCAGCTTGGAACTGGAGAGGGAACGTCATCATGCGCGTCATCATGATCATTCCCGTGGCAGCAGCTGCTTCAGTGCCCTCCTCGTTGACCTCAATTGTAGCTTTGTGCAACACCTTCGAGACATAAATGCCTTCGGGTGATTCCAACAGATTGTTGAATTCCGCTCCATCGTCAAACATTTTCTTGATGCCCAACTAAAAAACAAACAAACAATAACAAAATGTACACAAATATTAAAAATAAACAATGATTAAACACGTTATTGATGAGGTCACCTGAAAGCTTAAGAGGATGTACTCGATAAGATATATGCATTGTATGTAGATAAGCTCTGTCACTCTATATGAATAACTCTTATATAACTTTCCATGAGCTGTGCTGATACATGATCTTTAACACGAGCCGCAGAATGCATCACACTTGGGTATAATGCCCTATACTTCATATACCAAAAGAGTATGATAAGTTAACGAAATAGTTTTGTACGTCAAATGGAAAGTACTTTAGGAATCGATAGGAACATGATACATGATCTTTAACACGAACCGCAGAATGCATCACACTTGGGTATAATGCCCTATACTTCATATACCAAAAGAGTATGATAAGTTAACGAAATAGTTTTGTACGTCAAATGGAAAGTACTTTAGGAATCGATGGGAACATGATACATGATCTTTAACACGAGCCGCAGAATGCATCACACTTGGGAATAATACCCTATGCTTCATAAAAGCACAGCAAAGGCGTATGCTAAGTTACCGATATAGTTTTGTACGTTAAATGGAAAGTACTTTAGGAATAGATAGGAACATGATACATGATCTTTAACACGAACCGCAGAATGCGTCAGAAAAGCAATACGCTGCATTTATGATACCCTACTCTCTATCTAGCAAGTCAGTTCGATAAGCCACCGAAATGAAAGTACTTTATAGATAGATAAGAAACTAATAAATATTTCTAAAAGAATGTTTTACCGATTGTGGACGTGTCAATGAGAAAAGAATGGTAATTTCTACTGTTTCTCACCTGCTTGAGTTTATCGGCCAGTTCAATGGAGTAGTCCACCTTGAATTTGGGGAACTTTACGTGCACCTCCTCAACTGCCATTTTGTCTGCCAAATCGATCAGATTGACGGTCTTGAGTTTCTCGGCCAGCTCCTTGAGTCCGTCACGCTCTTGGGGCAGTAGGACAAACATAGATAGATCGGAATCCTTGTAGGGCATGTCCAGAGCGGTGCAATTCAATTCCTCAAAGTAACCGTAAGCGAATTTCGCCTTTTGATTCATGTAGTTAACTTTGACGCTCTGTTCGGTGCCTACCCAGAAATCATCCTCTTCGGTACGCTCCTCTTGGAATCTGTGGGCCCAGCTGCCCTTGAAATGAAGTGCATTCAAGAGGACAAGACGAGTATTATCGTTAAAGGAATCGGACGTCACAAGTTCCGTAATTTTGCCTTCAGTTTTCGCATTAACCCAGGCATTAATCGACTGGGCAGCCGCATCGCTCAACGCAAAGTTAATAGACTCGGCCTCTGAGTGATATTGCTCCTTGATAGCTTCCTCATAGCTGGCCTTGAGTTGCTTACCCTGCTGTACATACAGTTTATTGGCGATCCTCAACAGAGGACTATTCCTATACTTCTCCAACACAAAACCAAAGGTTTGTGCCACTTCCGGTGGGAAATTGGACGCGAAACGCAGTCCCTTGGCGATCTCATCAGCAGTGTCACCTTGGGCGCCGGCAAAGGCCAAGGCAATACATGTCTGGATGGAGAAGGGCGAGAAGACAATGTTCTCCTTAACGCCACCAGCGGCCAACAGTTGGAAGAGTTCGGTGGTGAAGGCGGCACCGCCACGAGCAAATTCCAAATTGAAATCAAACATCTTGTCTAATTTGTGGGTGTGAGGTGTGATATGCGTAATCGAATAGTTTGTATGTACGTGTTAAGAGAGCGCGTCCAACACTTTCAGCTGCCTACACTGGAATGCTTTAAATGCCGATTTGGAGCCACAACAAAAGCGAAAGCAGCGAAATTCCATTTTGGCTGGTGACTCATTATCAGCGGTAATGAAGGTGGCATTGTTTACGTTCCCCTAATACGTTTGCTGATACGGCTTTGGTGTAGTCATTAGTTAAACCTCAATGTCGTTTAGCCATAGATACCCTAAATAATGCTTATCTCATTTGGATTGCTTTGTATTTTGTAATATAAGTTGAATTTTTAATTGCTTGTTTGAAATCAACAGCTGATTTAAAAACCAGGGTAGCATTTATTTAAATTATAACAGTGCTGGGCAACACTTTAAAGATTTGAAAGTAAAGACGCCACCTGTTGAGTATTGCAACAAGTGATGTAAAAGCTATGTTATCGTTTGTAAATCTATCGATAGCGGCAGATGTCATTTTTTAATACAATGCTAGCGCCGCGATAGTTTTGGAACTAATTTCGATATTATATCGAAACATCAACAATCTATTTGCCGGTTCATTGTAGTTTTTGCTACCGCAAGCAAAAGTCAATAAAGTGCAGTATACGCTAAAATAATAGAATATATACATATATAAGAAAACGGTAAGTGGGGAGTGCAGTAACAGATAACAGAAATAGCTGATTATCAGAAAAATACCTCCCACAGCCGAGGCGCAGGCCAAACAATGAAAAGCGCAAATCATTGCGTATTTTTAATTATCGCAGCGGCTGTCTGCATTGTTGTCGATGCTGTTGAGGATCGACCCTATAGACGAAGCTTTGTGAATCCATATCCACGCTTCAAGTTCTACAGCGATGGCGTAGATCCGGGGGAGCCTCTCTTTTTGACGCCCCTTATTAACAATGCATCGATATCCAAAGAGAAGGTGCAGGAGATGGCACGAGTTAGTGGCTCTCAGTTCCATGGGGTTGAGAGCTATTCGGGTTACTTGACGGTGGATAAGGGCTACAATTCGAATATGTTCTTTTGGTATTTCCCATCTGAAACGGATCCAGACTATGCACCAGTTGTATTGTGGCTACAAGGTGGTCCAGGTGCTTCCTCCCTCTTTGGTCTATTCACTGAAAATGGTCCACTGCAGCTGGTTGGGCCGGAAAAGTTGCAGAAGAGAAATTATACCTGGAGCAAAACACACAACTTGATCTATATTGATAATCCTGTGGGTACAGGCTTTAGCTTCACTGATAATGAGAAAGGATATGCAACCAACGAACGCGATGTGGGGCGTAATTTACATGAGGCAATGATGCAACTTTACGAGCTGTTTGGGTGGAGTAATTCCTCTGGCTTCTGGGTCACTGGCGAATCCTATGCTGGCAAATATGTGCCCGCTCTGGCCTACCACATCCACAAGGTGCAGAATGCAGTTGACACTCGCGTCTATATACCACTCAAGGGCGTGGCCATTGGCAATGGATTGTCTGATCCACTGCATCAACTTAAGTACGGCGACTATCTCTATCAGCTGGGATTGATTGATGACAATGGCTTAATCAAATTCCATGATGCCGAAGCGAAAGGCGCTGAATGCATTGAGAGACGTGATATGGAATGCGCTTTTGAAGTCTTCGATTCGCTCATTAATGGAGACATGACTAATGGCTCAATATTTAGCAATCTTACAGGATACAACTGGTACTACAATTACCTAAACACTCATCCGGATGCCGCTGATGCCAATCTGGGGAAATTCTTACAGGGAGGCGCCACTCGTCGGGCCATTCATGTGGGAAACATGCCTTTTCATGACCTGGACACGGAAAATAAGGTTGAGGAGCACTTGAAGAAGGATGTTATGGACACTGTTGCCCCATGGATAGCTGAGCTCCTCAACTTCTACACTGTGTGCATCTACAGTGGACAACTTGATATTATTGTCGCCTATCCATTGACCCGCAACTATCTGAAACATCTAAAGTTCCCTGGCTCCGATCAATATAAGATTGCACCTCGTGAAATCTGGCGCGTCGATGGCGAAGTGGCTGGTTACGTAAAGCACGCTAGACATTTGGTTGAGATAATGATACGCAATGCTGGCCACATGGCTCCACATGATCAGCCCAAATGGCTCTACGAGATGATTAATCATCTAACTCATTACAAGCACTAAATACTTGTCGATATTATTATTGCAGCTATACAAAAAAAAAAAAGCTTTACAATTATCAGATACCTATATATTTGTTAAACACTCATATTTGAGTTTGGACTCTACTTAAAATAAATTGGATGTGGGATGTTTAAATAATATTTACTTTTATTGTTACAGACAAGTTACAAAAAAACTTTATTTTTATTGTTAACACACAAATCGATAAATTTATCTTTTTAAAATCCGCGCATTTTTGGAATTCACTTGGAAATAATCCCTTTTTTCGTCGTTTTTTAGTGCCAATTTTGAATATTTCTATCATTTTTCCTCTCACCGCTCTCTCTTTTGCCAGTGCTGGCAGTATATGACATATAAAAAAAGGACAGATTTTGTAGTGCAAAAATCGTTTTTATCTCTTAAAAACAGGACAGATTTGTCCGAAAAAATGCTGAATTGGGCAACAATGTTTACTTTTCGCCGCATTGCGTTTTTATTAGTTTTTGTTGTGTGTTTTGGTTAATTTCACACAATATTACATTCTAATTGTTTACAGCAAATATGGAGAAAAGCATATCGATAATAACCGAAACTGAGGAGCTGGCTGATAAGATTTTGGCCAACAAGCAGGAGCTGATTGCGTTGGACAAGCGCCGTCAGGAGACCCGGGAGACACTGCGTCTTATGGAAAAGTCGGAAGAGCCAAAGGTTTGGATTACTGTGGGCAGCATGCTGATCAAGATGCAGCGGGAAAAGGCAACCGAACTGCTCAAGAAAGGTAAATATATTAGACCCAAGTGTACTTGTGCTAATACTTTGTACTGTTTACTACAGATCAGCAGCAAATAGAAAAACAAATCAATTTGATTCATTCCGACCAAAAGATTCTGGTTAACAAACACCGCGATGTGGAATTCAAACGACCTTATTTAGGCACAAACTTAGAGCCTCTATCGGGCTTTGAAATGAATACTCTAAGAGAAAATTTGCATTTCCCTACGCTTTAAGAATTGTTATATATGTAGGTTAAAATACATTTAAATAGCAATAAAGTTTTGTTTGTGATATGTTTTGGCGTTTTCCAACACCGTTGTGGAGCTTTTTTGGCGCAAGAAAAAACAATCGACTTGGCAACTCTGACATGGGGCTCTCTTTACGCTCACCATTTGTTGTTGCGCCTCGTAATCGCGGTGTCGTCGTTTTCAGTTGTCTCTGGTTGTTTCTAAATTCTTTTGAAATTCATCAACTTGCCAAACGAAATATTTAAACAAACTGAATCCAATTGCGGCGCAAATTGACTTTGCATTTCAGGAAGTGAACAAAATCTACAAGTTTGGCCATTATTTGTAACAGAAACGTGCGCTTACGTGCGAATTGCGTGTGTTCGGACGAATTCCAGTGTGGTTGTGTTTGTGGTGAATTCAGCCCCCTCCAACATTGGCCTCCCTCCCCCAAAAACCCCCTCGACTCCAAAGGCGTGCAAAAAGTAAATTTTAGTGCAAATAAATTGCTTTGCTTATCTCGGCGCGCGCGCTCGCTTGATATGGGTATGTGTGTGCGTGATGTGTATGAGTGAGTGTAAGTTTGTTGTTAATTAATTTACAAAGCCGCCCAGCTTCAGGCGCTCGATTGTGGAGTCTTGCAAATAACATATACAAATTTGTGCGTTTCTTTCGTGCCATAAACAAGTGTGAGAGTTTGTTTTTTTTTGTTCACCACGCGCACCCCATTTGAAACAACAACAATAACAGGAGCAACAATAACAACAGTACAAGTTCTCCTCAAAGGAAATGTACTTGAAAACGAAAGTTCTTTTGCATGCAAACGGTTGCGCATAAAAAAGCATACACACACACGCACATATACAAAGTCATATAAACACACACAGATACATACATATAGAGAAGAGCACTCGCAAAGAGCGCGAGAATTGGCAGCAGCAACAACAAACACAACAGCAAGAGAGGAGGCGCCGTGGCCACTTGGCCTTGAACTTGTGCGGCGCGGGAGCGCAGCGGTAAGTGAAAAAAATGTCTTGTGCCTTTAGCCTTTAGCTAGTTTCTACTCTTCTTCATTTCTTCTACTTCTCTTCTTTTGTTGTAAGTCAAGTCTATACATAGCAACGTTGGCTAGGCTTGTTGGCTATTTTAAAATTGATTGCTTGCAACGTTGAGTTATTTTTATCGAGTCTTTATGGATATTTAGGCTGAGACTGGGATTGAGGCAACTCAAGTTGCAAGTTGCAAGTGACATTTTGCTTTCTTTCTCATTTACACTCTCTTTGTATGCTTTGACCAGCACAAACTGCTTTATCAGCACTGGTTTAAACTTGTCTATCCACTTTAATAGTTTTGTTTTGCATACCTCGCACAGTTTCCCCATATCACTGCCTCTCTTTCTTGCTCTTTAGTTGTGTGTGGAATGTGTGTGTGTATTTTGATTGCAGCATAGTAGCAGCGCACATCAAATTAAGTGACAAGCACACTACACACTCACATACACACAAACATAGCAAGCAGCAGCCGGATAGCGGCGACTGATAGCAGAAAAGAGCGAGAATGATTGCCTAAAACGGTGGATCAACGACATTTCCCCACTTGCTCGTAAATGTGACAGGAGTGTGCATAAAGAGAGCAGCTTCAAGTGAGTGATCCACAAGATCCACAAAGAACTTCGATTGCTTTCGGCAACTGTAATTTGCTCTCAGGGCCTCCTGATTTATTTTAATCACATGTCAACACACACATCATACATACATACATGTGGGTGGTAAGTGCTCTCACTCACACTCTGTTTACTCTGCCCCATCTAAGATAAATGCAATAAAGTAGTTGTTGTTCTTTATTGTTACATACAGTGGGGTGTTAATATCGGGAAATTTTCTTTTATCTATTTGCTTATGCATGTATGTATGTGGATTTGCATTATACGTTAGGCGTAAAACCCAAAGCGGTAAAATTATTTAGATTATTCTAGCAATTAAATAATAATATTGTGTTTTTGTTATTGTTGGGGTTTTCAACTATTACATATTGTAATTTACTCAGTTGCACACAAATCTATACAAATTTTCCATTTGATTAGCGTACACTGCACGAAGCTGAAACTAATCAATCAATAACAAATTAAGCTTTGCATAATTATGGTAAATATTTAAACTAAGCTCTTTTATTTTCCAATGTTATTATTAGGCAATAATTCTAGAGATTGTTAGATGGATTAATTCTGATTTCTGACTGTGTAAAAGAGAGATAGACAGGGAAGATGATGTGCAGCGAGGTAAAAGCTCAGTTTATATAGTTAATAGTTTTTTATAATGTATGTATGTATGCGTGCATACATATACATATGTGAAGTATATTAGTCATAAATCATTTTGTAAATATATTGCTGAATGGATGTCATATTAATGGGAAGCATTACTCAGAGTTCCTGTTTGGAGTTGTCATCGAATTGATAAGCTTAGTTCACTTCAAGAAAAGCTTAAAATTGTTAAGCATAAATGAGTAGAACTTCTAGTTAAATAATAATTTTAATTTAATTAAAAATTGAACTGAATTGAAGTTTGCTATAATTGAATTGAAAGTTGTTAGTTATCTTAGCCGAGTTTCCTCTATAGTCCTTCCGTTATGTTCAAACTATTTAACAAAAAATCGGCTTAACATACAACACTTTTTTTCTAGTGCTTGTTATTTAAAATTGATTTCAAACAGATAACGGATAAAGCTTTTAGTTTACACTTTAAAGCGACTTACAAAATAATGACAAACTTAAAAAAAAAGGTTCTTTAAATCACATTTTGGTTAATAATGCAACTCGCTTTCGTTTAAAGCGACTTAAGACATCGTGTTGACTGCGTATATATCAAGAATCTAGGAAACATATGCTTCGTTGTCTTGAATCTAAGTACATTTCTGTTTGTATTTGGAATAACAATTGTTAAATAGTTTTACAAGCAAAACGAGTTTTCACAGTACATAGACGAAAAAATGCTTGTTCCTATTGTTGTTGCTATTTGTTTTTATTTAAACATTGTTGTTGTTCTTATTTTTCTGTCTTTATGTGTGAGCTTTAATATAATTTGTAAAAATATGCGAATTGATGTTTGAAAACTTGTTTTGACATATAGATTTGGACACTTCGATCATAGTAGATTCGCATTGCGTCTGTGAGTGTGTGTGTGTGTGTAGCTAAAAATATTATCTTTTGTATTGAATTGGGGAAACGTATTATTGCTTGAAAATCTAATAAGTCAAATAAAAAAGTGAAGTTTTTAAATAAAAATGATTTATTTGATCGTGAGAAACGTTGTAAAGTGTGGATGAGCATCAGGTGTTTTTCTTTAATATTTTTTATACCTTTGCAGAGGGTATTATAGTCAAGTAACGAAATCTATAACGTCTTAATCAGGGCTGAGTCGATATAGTTAAGTTTCTTTGTCCATGTGCTGTCCAGGGGATACTTTTAATCAACTCCTGGAGCCCAAATTATTATACATTTTTCGTAAGAAATGATGCTAAAAGTGACACTAAATTTGACTTGTAAAGTTTTTCAGTCCAACCTTGTATAACTTTTGCAAGACCAGCCCGATTTGTATACGGAATGTCATTTTGATCATTGTTTGATCTATAAATTGATTCTACTTTAAAAAAAGCTTTTTTCCTAAATTTCTTAAAATACAAAATGCATCTGTACAGCGTATCTACAATACACGAATTGACCTGTTGATAAGCCAAATAACACGGGAAATAAACAAGTCAGTGATTCTTGTTGTTGTTGTAAAGGATCTGCACGGAATTTGCAATTTGTTGGCTGTACACGTAAATTGTAAATTGTAAATTGTAAAAATGTTGCTGTAGCCTGTAGTCTGATTAATTATGGGTTGTCTCTTGTGTTCGCCTGTCGTTCAAAACTCAACGTTCAAACTAGACGTTGCTTTATCTGTCTGTCCTCTGTCTGTTGATTTGAGCCGGTTGTGTGTGGCAGGCAGTGATGCCAACTCGTTATTAAATCAAGACAAACAGTCCAGAAATTAACGGAAATATTGAAGAAATTATTAAACTATCCGAAAAATGGGACATATATAAAAGGTTTGACTCGTAGTACATATTATCACGACTAGCTATTCTACAGAAAGTTGATCGAAATTAATTGCTTTAACTATGTTTGTCATTCATGTTTTATATTTTAGAATAGCTCGCGTATAACAATTACTTGTGGTTCTTGAATGATCCTTTGGCACTAGTTTTTCACCTCTTATTGATGTTATTTTTTAAGCTGTTTACTTGAGCTCATTAAAAGCATTATTATTCTAAAAACAGTTTCTTAAAGTTAAGGCAACTAAAGCTGTACAGACTAATTTCTACACTTAGAAATAGTATAGATTTCCGTATAGAAAATGTTGCTAATATTTTCCGGCTGAAGTAGTTTTAAAGGATTATAACACCCCTGCAAGGTTATAAATAGGACTGATCTATCCGGAAAGTGGCTAAGTTGGCAGCACTGGTGGCAGGCAACATCAGCTTGCAGCTTACGATTGGTGCAAGTGCAACGCCTGTTTCTGGACGCGGGTTCCGCATTGATTTGTATTTTATAATTTCAGGCACGTTGCACGATCGTTTAAGTGTTGTTGTAGTTTTTGCATTTATTTAGCCACATACACTACACCTCAAAATGGGTAACAATAAATTTTCCATTAACTAAACACATACAAATGTATATTGTATGAGAGAGACAAACAAATGATCCCGTGTTTTGTCATGTCAATATTGAATGCGAATTTATTAAATAATATTAATTGAATTTGAATTTCAAGCTGATTGCCAGCTGATTGAGAGAGCTCAAGAGAGACAAAAAGAGAGCATGAAAGAGAGAGAGAGCGAGAGAGGTGACCATATCAGAGGCAGACAAACGGTCGCAAACGGTTGTTTGGCGTTCTTTTAATGCGTCAACGGCAGCGACTTGAGAAATTCAATAATAAAACGCAAAGCATGATAGTAAGTACATACATACATATGAACATAGGTTTGCCCAGTATGTATATTAAGTACAATTACAACAAGAACGAAAAAGAAAACAAAAACAATAAGCTCACCACGAGCTGTGTTGTTCTTGTTGCTGTTGTTGGTAGAGAGCACCACACAGACACACAAATTCGAATTGAGCTAGGAGCAGCCACTTGTTGATGGTAGCGAGAGGAGAGCACAAAAGCGAAAACGAAAACCAACACAAAAACTCACCATGCCCGCTCTCTGGCTCTCTTTGGACATCGATTGTGGTGTGATACGGTGTACCTTCCCCTTTGCTCCCCCTTTTGTAAACAGAAAAAAGTGTACACTCCTTGGGCAGCCCCTTCCTTTTTCGTGGGCAGTTCTGCTCTGTGCGTCTGTGTGTGAAACTTATCAAGGTCGTCCGTTGGTGTGTTGCTGCCGCGTTTTTTTTTTTGCTGCTGTAAGCGGGTTTTTCTACTTACACACATCACAACCACAACACACACACACACACACACACAAGCACACACAGCCCCCTCTGTTGTTTGAATCGCCTTCATCCTTTTTGCGCAAAAATTCTTTAGCTTTTATGTTATTGGGTTTCTTGCCTTTTGCCTCTATTTTTTTTTCTTTCGCTCTTTCTTTTATACAAATGCTTCGTCGTTGTTGTTTCTTTTACTCTTTGGCTACTATGTTTGTTGTCTGTTTGAAGTGGCGTTCCACAGTTGTTGTTGTTGTTGCTGCTCCTGCCTCTTCCTTCCTCTCAGTACTATTTGATTTACTTGGTTTACCTTGGCACCCGCCGCTATTGCCACTGGCTTTAGAATTGTCTGGACTGGTCTGGTCTGGTTGCTACTCGTCACCCTCGAGGTTTTATCTTGCGTTACATTTTTCCTTATATCTTTTTTATGCTGTGCACCAAAATGTTTGCCGTGTCAACATTGCCAAAATACCAACAGGAATTTAACTTAATTGTTTGTAATTATGTTTATGCTCGTGGGTGTGTAAGTATCAGGAATCGGAGTACTTAACTTTAAGAATGAAAACATTTTGTTAACACAGTTAACTGTCAAAAAAGTCGTATGTTTGGACTTTGAGGTACTAAAAGAAACGGTTTGATAATCACAAAGAACAAGAAAAAAGAAGCAGTGACACAATATCGACGCATTTCCGCGAAAGTATCGTATGTCACTTTTTATTGAAAGCGATTTTAATGCCAAATTGTTGGAAAACGTGTGCCTCACAATCCTGCAAAATATTATAGCTAAAATCCGTATAGATCCGCCAAAAATCAACTGTATACCATGCCAATTTACATGCAAGCCTACGCACAAATAAAAAGAAAAACAGCTCTTCTGAAAAATTTGATTTTTTGACATACGATACTTTTGCGGAAATGCGTCGATATTAGATTAATATATAATATCTAAATTATTAAGAATGTATATGAAAAGATCAATCAACCACTAAGCAACTCAACTTGTCCAAGAGGAATTATCTTATAAAAAATGACTATCAAAGAATATAAATAATAGCTTAAGCGTAAGATACAGAATATTAAATTATGATAGACAGTTTGAAAGTATTCCCAAAATATCAACAAATTGAAATTAATTAATCATTTAAGACTAAGCTAAAAGAAAATTAGACATATGTTAACGTATTAAATAATGCGCTTAAGCTTGTATCTCAGTATGAAGTTGAATTAATAAATAAATGAAATGAACAGTAGTTCTACCTTCCTGGTTTTTCCTCAATCAGTTTTAACGCTTTCACTATGGTCAATTCAAAAGCCAATTACACAAATTCTTCACTTAAATAGAGGGAAACAATCTAAACAACAACTAATAAGAATTTACCGAGCATGCAACCTGTTCTTTGGCGCACTAAACTAGTTCAGCAGCTGACAATAGTTGCCAATGTTATGCCGAAGTGCAAGATACTCAAAATAAACTAACAAAGGAGATGTGCCTTTGGCCATGAAGTCAAGAGGAAAAGGTGGAAATTATTAGATATAATTAACCAAAAATAACATTTCTTTTAACAGCCATGTTGACTATCATTAAGTTAAACACACCTTTAACAGCACAGATTAGAGGACATCTTGTTAACAGAAATTCCTCAGATATATAAATCTTAGACAAAGGAGTGACACCCACAACACGAGAGGACTCAGTTCACTGTACCCATTTACCTTTATATTTATTATGATTATATTCATGTATATACAAGCTATCACATTATACGCTACTTTTTTTGAACGTCTCGTTTATTACGATTATTTTACCCCTTTTTATTATTTTTATTTTATTATTGTTGTATTTGTTGAACGTGAACGCCGCGTCAACGACGCGCTTCAACTTGCGGCTATTTTTAGCCTTTTCTAATGAACGCTAGCTATTTTTAGAGTCCCGTGCAGCAGGCCAAGCTCTTCTTTCTCTCTGTGTGTGCGTCTGTATGTATGTGTGTGTACGTAAGAGAGCTGAAGCTCTTGAAAATCGCCAGAGCACTTGGCATCAGTTTAGTTATCTTAAAACTTGTCCGCTTTTGCTGTTATGTTTTGCTGTTGTTTTCCATCTTATTTTTTCTTTTTTGCAAGATCATTATCATTGGTGTGCCTCCTCGTTGCTATTGCAGTTTCGTTATGGGTCTCTTTTGGGGCCTCAAAGGTACTCGTAATTGTGTTTTGATGGCATTGGCCACTTGGCCAGTTGAAACGGGTTTTCACGATTCGCGATTGTCGTTATCGTAGGGTATGCGAGTCAATTTCCTAGGGTGATCAGTATTCCAACTATGCCAAAGCACTTATCACAAATCTGTGGCTGAGATTGACACAAAATAACTGGACTGTATTACCAGCAATTATTCCTAAGAATAGAATGTATGGTATAAGGTATCTTACATATACCATACATACATAATTACATCCAATTATCATGTAGGTCATTTACATTTCTCACCAGCCGATATTTTGTTGAACAAAACATTGGTTCCACTTGTGGCATTGAGTTCCAAAGATCGTAGACATTATAATGATGGCTGTGAAAGTTTCAAATGGTTCATTAAGCTGCTTAAATATAATTCCACATATTGGCAGTTTTGTTATACCCTTACCCTATATCGGGTTTAAGCGGGCATATTAACTGCTGTCATTTGAGACGATGGAAAGAGGTCAAATATCTGAAAAGCTTAAATTGTATCTATTAAAATTTAAACAGACTAAGGGCCTTTTTCTCATCATGCCGTTAACCTAAAAGGGAAGATAAACTTAAGATTTTGTTTTCTTAAAGGCATATTTCTCTTCCCTTTAAGGTAAATGGCAAGATGAGAAAACGGCCCTAAGCGGGCATAATTTGACCTAATTAGCGGATTTTTCTTAAGAGAATCTATTTACCAGCTTCACTTAAACATTAATCAATTAACAGATTCTTAAGATACTCCAAATATAAGCCAGTAAAAGTTGGTACAGGTATTTTCAAGTTGATCAATACAATTTTTCAACTGTTTGTTTGCTTTTTTTATAGCCAAATTTAGTTTAATGGCTAAAGTGTATTAGCCAAATGGAAGCAGGATATTTGAAAGTGTGGCTAAACATAATACATACATTCACTAGCGTCATTTGGACAGTGATGGAATACCACATTGATCAACTGGGCAACTGACGAACTGATAAACTGATAAACTGATGAACTGTTGAACTGGTCAACCTTCAAATCCCCCTCAACAATTGGGTCAATTTCAATACATTATAATATAAATGGCATAATAAATTATGTACTTTGATGGACACTGTGAAAGTGTGGCACCTGCGTGATTGTGGTACGCCCACTCTGAATGCCACGCCTCCTACGACTGCCGCTTCCGTTTCAACTCTCAGTCGCATTGCTCATACGCAACGTTGGCCTGCGCATGACTTTTAAGTGCCATTAATGAGGAACTTGTACACTTTTTTTATTATTTTGTATCAAAATGTTTTTTCTCAGTTTTCTTTCATTTTTTGTTGTTGTTTTTGCTGTTCTGCAGTCCTTTAAAAGCTGCTTTGAAGTTGGTGCGTCAAAAGTTTGTGCCTTTTAGCGCTGTCAACTAATTAAATTGAGAACAAGAAACGAAAGTTTTTTTTTAAGCCAACCAGAAAAACTTTTAATTAGCTAAAGCTGTGCACAGCAAAATTAAGTGAAGTAATTGCGATTTAATTAAAGCGCAAATAATTTCATTATTGAATTTTTTATTGTTGTTCAATTGTTGAGCCTTTTATGGCACAAACACTTGACCAAAACAGAACAATCATCTGCCAAATATATTCAATACTTGTACTTAATAATAATTTTTGTACAACGCCACAGCAAAAAAAAAGTAAAAAAAATGTAAGCTTTTCAGATGACTTGCAGTTACCCTGTAGTAATTTTCAAAATTGAGAGAATATTAAAAAATCTAAAATTTTAAGACAATCTCTAAATACATTTTATTTTAGAGACAGAATGTAATTACATATTTATCTGGGAGAGTGGGACTACCAGATACCCCGTATTAGTTTTTAAAATACCAGAGAATTTGCGTACTTTGAGTCGTTTTTAAAATATATTTATTTTAGTGTCATATCTATCCCTTATAGACTTTGTAGTTTACAGAGTATACTAGTTGTAGCTGGACACGATCTTTGTTTTTGGGGAATCAGCGATTTGTTTGTAAATTTCATATAAATTGAATAAATAAATATTTGCCAAGCTAAATTGTATGTTAAGATTCATGATTTTTAATTATTTGTGTGTATGCATAAATTATAAATCAACAACAGCAACAACTATAATATTCATCAGCTTAAAGTGCCTTCAGATCATTAGCCCGAACTAAAGATCCGATTCCGAAATCTTGTCGATGCCCAACCATTTCCAGACGTGGCCACTTTGCGGACCTCTTGATTTAATTGCTTCCATTGAGCAAATCAAAGCATTAGACTCCAAACAACCAGAAGGCAGTTAAATGGAGTGTGGACCAGAAATACAAGTGAACTGAAAAAAAAGAATTAAAGAGCCAAAGGCCAAGGAAATTTCCTAAGTGTGGACGGAGGAAATTTCCGCTTTTATTGGCAATCGATGATACTATCGATATCGATAGTAATCACTCTGCGTTAGCTATCAACTAATTTCTTTTCTAGATGGTTCCACGAATTTATTACTGGAACAGAGTTTAAGTAAACTTTCACGAATTTCAAGATAACTTGCAACTGTTTAAATAAAAACTCTGGAAGATGTGCCAATTGGGTTTGAAAATGTATATATACATAATAATCTTTGTTTAATTCAGCTGATTATAATGCTAACAAACGACTACAAAAAAATGTTTAATTAGGTTAATAAGAGTTTTCGTTTAATAGGGTGACTGATCTATCTTGGAAACAAAGAAAGCCTTAACTGTTAAGTATCCTTAAAAAATGAATAAAATGACTCATTTAAAAAAGAGTTTAGGAAATGCCCGAGGGGTAATTGTTCCATAGATTTAACTTGCTCATCGGCAGAGATCATTAAAGATCCACTAGACAACATTATTTAAAGCGAGTTCTTCGCTTTGACAGCTCGAAGACATCACAGATTGTCTGCTTCAAATACAAACACAGCCAGGTGATTAAGGTGTCAAGATAGCTGGCCAAAAGCCAAAGTCAAAGCCAAAGCCAAACACAATTCACATAGAATGAAATGAAAAATATGTTTTGAAATTCCTTTGAAAGTTTTGTGGCACAGAAATGAATAATCATCGAATAAAATGTTACGCACAATTCACAAAACGACAAAGTGTGAAAAAAATACGAAAAACAAAATAAATGCAAAAAAAAAAAGTATAATAAATATGTATATGTAAGAAGTTGCGAGTTGATAAAGCAGCTAAAGAAATAAATCAATAACGAAAAAATTATTAGAGTCGACAGTTAAGCAAAGCGTTTTGTGTGTGTGTTTGTGTTTTTTTCCGCTTCTCTTGTTGTTGTTGTCTTGCTGCTTAAGCTGACTTTTTGGCAAGTCAAACATTGAGCGGTCCAGCGAACCGGTTCTCAAGAGATTTCACGCGTTTCAGCGGACCAAATGAAGCGTCAATTAATGTTTAATGAGTGTTATTGTTGTTGTTGCAGGTACCAAAGGAGGTGGTTATAAGTATAAGTAGCTGTGGGGTTCTATGTTTGGGCACGTGTTCCATTTTAGCCAAATATCAAAAGAATAACTAAGTAAATATCACATTAAAGGAGAATAGTTCAACTTTAATGTAAACAGAAGCAAAGCCCAAAACAAAAACCGAGAATAAAGCACGATCAAATCAAAGAAGTGGAGAGCAGGGCTTTAAGTATTTCCGAATTCAACAAAAATAATAAAAAAAATAATATAAAAGCAACAACACTAGCCGAACACTACAGTCCAGCTATAATACCTCCCTCTTCCCCCCGCTTCCATGACTAACGATCGTGCGATTAACTGTTAACAAATCGTGCACACGCTGATGTCATACATGTTTTATTTCTCACTCTTTGCTCTTGCCCTCTCTTTCCGTCTTGCTCTCTCTCTCGCTCTCTTGTTCTCTCTCGTGCGCTGTTATCGCACTGCGCAGCGTCTGGTCTGCTTGTTGCTGTTGTTGTTGTGATGTCATTTTATGCAGCAGCCAGCATTGCAGAAAGCTGCTCTCTCATGCTCTCTCTCTCACTGTGCGCGCAGAGAGAGCTTTATTCTAATTGGATTCCGGCTCCCACATGCAAACAAATCTTTTAATGTGTGTGTATGTGTACAAATATGCGTATACTTGTTTTTGTTGCTTCTTTTCAGTTGAACTCGCAATTTTGTTGACTTTTCGCCGTTTTGTGTTTATCACATTTTATTCATTTCACTCTCTGGAGTCTGTGTGTGTGTGTTTGTATCTGTGTGTGCACAGTTTCGTTTTGTCAGTTTACGTTGTTGTTTTTGTTGTTGCTGCTGCTTCTCCACTTGCAATAAATACCAATTTACAGCATTTTCGAATGTTTACACGTGACTTTAGTTAAGTTGTTGATTCTGTGCCGAGTGCCACAAGCATGTGCCACAACAACAACAACTACAACAACAACAGACACAGGCCACAATGGTAACATTATGGGTGACATTTATCTGAGCGCTTTTCCTATTTGTTGAGCTGATTAAACGACTTTGCGCTTTTTGCTGTTTGTTTGCTTGTTTGCGTATCATTTATGATTGTTGCAAGTGTGTAAACATATAATTGCTGAGGTTGCCACGAGCTTTGCATGTGACGGCAATAAATTCAACATATATTTCGTATTCAAGCTTATAGTAATATTAAGTATACGTCATGTTCTATATGAAATATTTAAAATGGGTCAATAAATGGCATATCTTATATATTTTTTATCTATTGCTTAAACTTATTTATCAGTTGTTGTCGCAAACTCTTCGTCTACAATATATAGTTTCAGTTGTTTTATTTAAACAATAGGTATTTTAATGTTTTATTTATTCGTAAGAGTCATTAAACTTAATTTTCTGCGACGTGTCAATTGATGAAACAGAAATTTGCTTTTGCTCACGGGTCATGAGATAAAGTACATTCAACAAAAGAAAACAAACATTGTGGCTTTAAATATTTGAGAGAAGTCAATTAATATGAACTAAATTCTTTGAATATTACAAATTGCCAAATTACATATACAATTAAATTATGTTTATTCCTATAAACGAGTAAAAAGACACTCTGATAAAAGTCAATTGACACTGGAATTCTATGCAATTTCCCTTTAGTATGTTCTCATTTATTTTCTTGTGTATTCAAACAAGTAATCGCATTTCCTTGTGCAATATCTTTGTCGTTACGCATAAACTAATTAGACAACAAACAAACAAAAGTCCAAAGAGCTGAATGGCTTAGTTTTGTTATATGTAGGGATATGTATGCATCTCTCAGGCTGAATAGCTAAGCTACTCTCCCACAGATCTACCCTGTAAACGGCAAAATAAATGGTCTTTGATGCCAGAAGCTATAGACTGTCATCCCTAACATAAATCCATTAAAGAATATTTATTAATCATTATTATTTTTGAAGAGATTTGTATTATTGAAAATTCCAGACTTGTTTATTAGTAATCAATAACAAATATAAATAATAAATATAATAATAATAAATCAGTCGATGGCTTAGTAGCTAGTACTCTTAACTATGTACATTTCCTTATTTTACTGCCAACAATGTATTATAAAATAATACTTATAAAAAATAAATAATGATAAATATAACAACAATATTGTAACATGTATTAAAAATTAAATATAATAACAATAAAATCCAGGGTATCTTTATGTCGCTAATTAATTATTCAATTGCATTAAGAAATGCATAGTTTACCATTGGGGTTTATTCAAGCAATCGTCACGCATACACACACGTTGTAACACACACACACACACACTACGCCATGTAAAGAAACACTAACCTCTCACCTCGCTCTTGGACTCTGCAAACACTGACCGTTACGCCCTCGCACTCCCACATTACGCAAAAACAAAAAAGAAATAACAGAAGAAAAACGGTAGCCGCCTTTGCATTCTTTCACTTGCCGCATTTATCGTCGCTTGGCAACTTGTCACACGATTCTCATGGGCGACGTTGTCGTCGTCAAGGACAGCGTCGCTGCCCCCTGTTCGCATTGCATTGAACTTGAACGGGGGTTGGCTATACTGGGCTTTAGCACTGGTGAATTGCAGTTAGCTGACGCTAGGGGGCGTGTTCACTTGCAGTCCTCACTCGAACGCGCGCTCTCTCTCTCTCTCTCTCTTAATGCCCTCTTCACTCAAGTTGTTTGCTGGAATCGAGTTGAGTTTCACTCGAAGTGCGCCTCTGAGTATGCAACGGAATTTTCAATTAGCTGTCCCAGCTTATGGGGAATTTCCCCCCATTGCGTGGCCATTGAATAAAATGCATAATTTAACTGTGCATTATTTGAATATCGTTCTTTCCACTGACGTCAAGACAAGAACAACAAGAACATGCCACGCGGAAGTGCATTTCAACTTTAAACTTTGTTGCTAAAATTAGAAGCCTAAAAACAGAGGTAGCAAAGCCAATGCACAAATATAGGTTCTGCACGTTGTCGTTTTAGCTGTTTTTATAGCTCTGATGACTTTTTGGCTTTGCCGTTGCAGCAAGAAAGTGTTGCATATTTTGTGGCGTTTTATTTGTGTGTTTGTTCTGCTGTCAAAATTCAGCACCTTCTGCTAATCAAAAAAACTCAAATGGAAAATAAACAAAACAACTGTCGCGATTGTAGATTTGTGTGTTTGTAAGTGTGTCTTTTTGTGTGTTTGATTTTATGTTTGCAGCCATTTCCGTCGACATTTGCAACTCGATTAGAAATTCAAATGGCATTCACTTGCATTTGCTTAGAGTTGACTTTTAGCGGGGTAAACGTGATAATAGGCGACAAGGAGTGAGGTAGGTAAGTGATGGGGTGGTATAACAAGAGAGAGAGGGGGTCATGTTGCATGGTTTATCAATTACAGGCACAATGCCAAAGTCGCAGACAGTTTACAGTCAACGCCACTTGCCACAACTCGATGTGGCGTTTATTTCAAGGACATGTAAATAAAAATGCCATATAGTGTTGGCATTTAATATGCAGTATGCGAGGGCTGCTACAAAATTAAAATTTGTAATAATTGTAGCTTGTACAAATTTCATTTAATAGAATTTCACAACTTTGCATTCCAATAAATGTAACTGCATTCCGATAAAACCATTCGTTTTTTATTCAATTTGTGGTATTATTTGTGAAACGACTAAGTCTTACCCCTAGAGAACAATTCCAAAAAGTAATTATAATGTGTTTGGAATTATATATCTACTTAACAAATTTTATATATTCACAGAATTAATTAATATAGGTAAACAATTCACATATAGTTTTTTATGTAAATAAATATTACTAAATATCAACAACAATATTTATACTGCTCAGCACTGTTTACAAAGTTCTTAATATACTAAAGATCTATGGCAATCAAAATATTTTAATTTCGTTCCACACAGATTGTGTATAAAACACAGTTGTCCGAAAATGCAGAACGCGATTGCAGTTGCATTTTAAAATATACATTTCGTTGAGGAAATTGCATTAAGTTGTTAAATGACCCTCGCCAACTTTACTAGCATTGCCCCACTTCCCCTCAATGGCTGTCCAGCAGAAGTCGAAACAAAAGCGAAAGCAAAACTGAAGTCTCCAGCTGACCAAAGTCACGAAGTGAATGGATTCAACTTCGTATTGGGCTTGGGTTTGTCTTTGGTCTGGGCTTTCTTAGAACCTTGTCGAAACTATCATTTGCATATAAAGTTATTATTGCTTTTGTTGTTGTTAGTTTGTTGTTATCTGACGCAGCGGAAATGCAATGCGGCTGTGTTTGTTGACTATGTGGTAACGTGCAGCTTGCTACTTGCTACTTGCAACTTACAACTGGCAAGTACTCGCACTCAAATGATTGACACCGCTTTGCACGCAGGTTGCATTTTGATAACCCTTCCCCATGGTTACGTTACCTCTTTCGACACTAGCAAATGGCAATCAAATTGGTATCTATCATAATATTTATTTGAATTATTACTTTTTATTTTTTATTTGTGATTCGAGCTCATAAAACTAAATTGCATTTTCTTTGATTTTCGCTTATTTTTCAACATTTATGCATAAAAGTGCAATCTCTATGCCCGGATGTGTGTATTTGTGTGTGTGTTGGGGAAAATCCTTTTGCGTGCCTGGCACCTGATGGTGCGACTTTAGGATTTAGTTTTGGTTTAGTTTTTCTCTCTTCGCACTAATGGCTTGTTATAGCATAAAATCGTGTTATCCTATAAGTGTGCCATTGAGGTGTTTGTGTGTGCATGTATGTATCAGTGGTGCCAACTAAGTTTTTTCCCGTCAGAGCTGAAGATTTTCGAATGCTTAATGATTTACAAAACATCTGCCAACATCCTTAAATATCATAGAATAACATTAAAAGTATTTAATCCTACGGGATCCTACGGGCTAAATATGGTGTCACTAACTCTTCTAGCTAGTCTTCAAACCAATGCGATCATATTTAATATTGGTCAATAATATATGTATATGCCTAAAAGGGGAGGAGTTGCTTTCTCAGGTCTGTTATTTATATATTTCACAAAGCCAGTCATTGTGGCTACTTTTATGGGTACTAACCAATCTTTAACTATAGTAGCTTTTTATCTGTGAATTTGGTAAACTTTCCAGCTTTTTTCTAGCGCTTTCAAGCTTTTTCAGGCCCTGAAGAGTTGGCAACACTGAGTCTATAAGTGTTTGTGTGTGTGTGTGTACATTTGACAGGCTCTGTAAGCTATTGGTTTTTAATAGCGCGTTTCGTGCGCATAAAAATGGTTTTGATGGCATATCATCAATAACAGGCATCAGGAACTGAAAAACAAATAAAAAAAAAACCAAACAAAAAATCAAACAAAGAGCCATCCAAATGTTTGTTAATATCTGTGGGAGTGTATGTGTGACTGAGTGTGCATATCATCGTAAATGTAATGTATGTGATTCTCAGTGTGGAATTAAGTTTTTTTTTTCTGCATTTCTTCTATGTACATACATATATGTTAATATTATAATTATTATGATAACTTTAAATATGTTAAATATTATTACTATTGATTTATATACATATAGTACTACGAAATTACTTTTATTATGCTTGATACTACATATTATAGTTATTATTTTATAAAAGTATTATAAATTATATTTTTGTTTGTTATAATTTAGATGTACTAAATTCAATAATCTCTTCAAAACTTTGTCTCCTTATTGCGTTATTTTTATAATACGTCCTATTTATTTCTAGTTCTAGTTCTAGTTCTAGTTTAGATGAGCTCTTTAAATCTTAACTTAAAGTATATTATATAGTTCGCTTACGATTCTTTCATCTTTCTACACATTTCAAATGATTAGAAAGTTTCGCAAAACGTTAATAATTTGCATAACAATTCACGCTTAAAATTTGTAGCTCAAACACTGAAAGAGCATAATAAATTTAGTTGATAAATGTATGTGATAAAGTTATATAATACTAAAACCAGTTAGTAATTGTATACAAATTTCTTTTATTTACTTTTGCAGATTGACAACTTTGTGAAGAGACAGTTTCATTGAAGACTGCGATAATCGAAAGAGGTAAATATCAATGCAAATGCTATTTATTTTTATTTATTTATTCACTTATTTATTGTTTCCTAGTTCTACAAGTAAAGAAATTTTTAATGATATTTTATTGCGCTAGTCATAAACACTTGACTATAACTCAACTTAAGCATAGTATTTTGTTCTCAATGACTTAAACTAAACATTGTGAGGAACATTTCTCCGAAAGTAATTATCAAACAAATTTGGGTCCTTGGGTATAAAATTGCTGATTTGGAAGTCTGGCACGTGATAGAAAGACTTGAAAAGGATTCGGAAAAGGGATGACGAAATACGCAGTACAATTAATAATGCTGGGAAATTATGCTCATCTAATGCTCAATTTAAATAATTATGTTAGTTTCACACAGAAAGGAAGAGGGGTGCAGGAAAGATGCTTCAGTTACTGAGTGCTGGTTTACGCCATTTTGTTGTCGTTGTTGTTTGCGGTAACTTCCGGTTCAATAGGGCGGCAAGAGAATACACATTTATTCATTTAACGCCTCATTAATTCATCACTTTCAATAAAATTTTACGCTTACATACATTTTGAGCACACACCTGCTGTGTGTGAGTGTGTGTGAGAGTGTGTGTGCGTTAAATATTAACCTCAAGTTGTAACAGTAACAGGAGCATGAGTCGCTCCATTCGAGAGACAGTAATGCCACAAAGCTTTACAGATACTGCCCACGAGAATCCTTGCGCCTTAATTAAGCGTGCACGCTCTGACTGTGTGTGTATAAGTGATAGAGAGAGTGTGTGTATGTGTGTGAAATTCATTGAATTTCGCATTAATGTATTAACTTTTATTCAGCATTAACATCGTGGCAAATGTGTAGCATACTTTGAGGCGCAAAAGTTGCACTGACTTTAAAACTCTAGCAAAACTCATGCTGCCAAGACACGTGACCAAATAGGCTTTGGCTTATATAAGCTGTAAGACTGATTGCTAACAGATGGAGAGAGAGAGAGAGGCAGAGTGAGGGAGAGCGAGACACAGGTTGCATACGCTTTTTATGCAAGATATATGCCAATTACTAAAAGCGCTGCTAAAAGGATTTTGACAATAAACAGACGCATTCTTCTTTTGCTCAATAGTTGCCTTCCCCTCCTCATACCCAACCCTCCTTCCTCCCTTCTTTTAAATATTAGCAATACATACAGCAGCATTAACAACGGGCGGGCCGATTCGTCGTTTAAAAATAACTCCTTGTTGGAATTTCCATAGAAATCGTGCATATTGAAAAATGTAAAAATATTGATGTTTTCACTTTTGTGCTAATTTTAAAAATTTGTATGTGAAAACACAGAAATTGGCAGCAGCAAAGAAAGTTCATAACAGAGAGGGGAGAGCCACAGAGAATGGCAGAGAGAGAGGTAGGGAGTGTGGGAGAAGGGCAGACGCTTGCCTTGAGATATTTTTTCCAAATGCAGTTGCAAGTGCATAAAGGCTGGCAAATTGTTATACTTATTTAGCATGGCGTTGGCGTCTCTGATTATAAAAATAAGTGATATTTATTTGAAAAACTCGCGCACACTCGTCTCGTCTCGTATCGCCACTTCCATTTCCAAATGCAACACTAGAAAATTATCGAAACCGAAACAGAAACCGAAGCAGAAGCAGAAACAGCAACTGAAACAGAAAGCAGAAACAGATGCTCAGGCAAAAGCAGAAGATTTCCTTTCTTTAATTTAGTTGAAGGAGATCGGTAGTCAAAGCAACAACACAACACACAACACTACACACAAATACACACACTGTGAGGCCGAAAAACTGAACAAAAATACTTATACAATAACAAAAACAAAGAAAACCAAAAATAATACGAAAAATTGCTTTAATTTTAAAATATTTCAGTGTATGTTTATCTATCTGTGTGTCCGTGTATGCGTGTGTGTACGCTTCGGCCTTTCGATTTATTTCGAGCGATCGGACAGAATTAAGAGCTTTATTAGCGCATCGGCCGAGCAATCAAACGCGTCGCGTTTAACAAAACGCAAAAAGGAATCGAATCCCACTTCGGTTTTGTCAATTCTTTCCTTTGTACGTTGCGTTATTGCCGGTAACGGTATCGATTGGCGCTACGATAGGCAACAGACAAAGCTGGACTTATTTATAATGTTCAGAGTTGTTATTGAATTGTGATTTGTAAAAAAGTGAGCTTTAAAAGTGATAAATGAATTAATTAAATTGATTCTAATATGTTAAAATCGATAATTAATCGACAAATTAACATTACCATTATTATCGGCTGTTACAATGACAATTTCTCAATTTAATGCTTTCGTTATCATTAAATTGTTCAGCTGCACACAAATGTGCTCATCGGTTTTTACCTATCGGTTTTGATGAATCAATCTAGAGTTCCTTTTTGATTGAGCGCCTAATTGAAACGGTTTAAGGCTTAGCATCCTCAACTAGAGTCAGATCCTTTTCCAAAACTGATTACTAAATCATTAAATATCATTCTAACGTTATTAGAACTCGGGCATCCCAAAACGCAATTGATTTTTAAATGGCATTGATAATATGATGGCCTTTATAATCTCATTAAGTTTTTTTTTTTTATTTTTTACTTATTTTACGCAGTTACTATTTTTCTTGCCTTTTTCTTTACTCAAGCAAGGAAACGGTTTGCTCGACGTCTTCATTTTGGCTTTAGGCCAAGCTCAGTATAAACTGAAAGCCAAGCCGCAAATCCTTTATACAAACACTCGAAATAAGAAAACGAGAATTTCCCATGAAAACCCCATTAAAACGCTTAACTCGAAAGCTTATCAAACACCCGGTGAAAGTAAGAGAAAGTAGACAGAGAAGAAGAAGGAGAAGCATACTCAGATGGCAATTGGGGTTTGCCACCTGCAATTTTTGTTTCAAGCATTTTAAATTGTTCAGTAGGATTTTATTTTAAATGTTTTTGGTTTTTTGGTTTTGTATTTGTCGAAAGGTGCTTCTGGCCGCGTTCTGCCTGCGGAATGGTTGGTTATTTATTTTGGGTTACCTCTAAAATTAAAATGGCTCAAAAACACACAAGACCAACACAAACACACAGACAACAACAACAATAGCAACAACAACACCAACAACAACAGCAACAACAAACAAGAGCGAACAAAAAGGCGTTTTTTATAGAACATTTATTTATAATTATACATTCTCGTTGTATATGCGATTTTCTGCGCCAGTAAAGTGAAGTGTAGGAAATATCGTGCACAGACATATTTTCATTTCGATCCGATCCGATCCGTTACGATTACGATACGTTCTCCGATACGATCCTCAATACCGTGCGTGCGTGCGTTCAACTATCAAGTGAAAACAGTGAATAAATAATTGATTATCTATCTACATAATTGTTTAAATTATATGCAAAATCAAATTTGAATTGCAATTTTTGTATCGAAGGACGCGTGTTTTTCATCACATTTCGTCTTGCGTCTCACGTCTCTCTCTCTCTTGATCTCTCTCAGTTCAATTAACTGTGCAATTATTGACAGATAAATTAACAACAATGTGCTAAATAATTTACTATTATTTTTGCTCTAAAGTGATTCAGTTGGGGTCAAAAATAATATATCGATCTTTCGTTTCGTGTATGTGTTTTCTCTGTTTTTGTGTTGAAAAGTGAAATTCTGTCAAAGCAATAAAATTTCCCAAAATAAAGTCAAAAGAAAACATCTGTTCTTTGTTGTTTTCCTACGGAAATCGCGCAAAGTGAATTACAACAACAACGTTGTCGATAACAGTGGCAGCATCAACATTGTTGTTTAACATAATGATGCTAAAATGCAAATTAAAAATGTTGCCAGAAACTCAATGGTTGCAAACATATGTTGCTGACCGCCAGATGGCGATTGATATGATCGCTGCCCACAGATGGCGGCATCAGCCACATCCACAACACTATCAGCTGCACATAAATACTGCTAGAGGGCGCTACACAAGAATGTAAGCACAGTTCTTGAAAATAAACAAAATAAAATTAAACTTTTTGATATAATTTTACTATCATTAATGATACAATATTATTTATAAAATATATTAATTAAAGTTAATCACTTTAATTAATGATTTGGGGCTAATTAATTCCAGCTTAAAGAAACAGTTTTGAAATTCGACTTATAAAAAGCTCTATGTAGAATATTTTTTAAAAATATCTAATTGGCAAATCTATAGAAAATTCAACAATTAATTTCAAGTTTAAAAAGTGTTGATATCAACAAAAATTTTTATGTATAGCTGTCAATAAACACTCGGGAATATTCTCAATGCGACCATTCTGCACTGCTGACGAGCTGAACAATAGCTGTAAAGCTTCTTAGTTTCCAACTAATCCTTCAATCCACCTGCAGAGTGTTTCTATTGTGCTTTGCTTTCGTTTTTAAGTTGCTTTTAGAGCTGAAGGCTATTACTAAGCGGTTTTACTGTGAGTGTGAATGAGTGTGTGTCACAACAACAAACAAAAACTTTGAGTGTTTTCATAGAATTAAAACACATGTGATAAGCCTTTGAAGGGTTCGGTAAGGGTTTAAATATTAACTTGATACGAGTACGTTATATTTGAAAACGTATAACTCAGTAGAAAATAGTCGATTAAAGCTTGAAATAAAATTAAATAATAAATTCTCAATATCAAGTTGAATTGTTAAAAAATTAAAGTTTCGTCAACTTTTTGCTTTGCCAGTCGAATCGGTCGAATCGTAATCTCTATTAATTCTAACGTTTTAAAAGTGTTTCGAATGAAAAAAATAATTATTAATCTAACGTTAACAGTCTTAAAAAATATTTTAACATTTCAAATTAAATTAGTAGAAAAAATGAATAGGTAAAATGAATAATTAAATTAAAAAATAAACAATCTTTAAAAGTTTTAAAGTTTAAAGTCGAAAAGACTAAAAAAATTGAAAAATCGTTGGATCAAAACTTTACTACAATTTATATAATTTATATATTTTCTAACTTATGAAAAGAAGAGTGTATTTTGTATTCGACTTTTTATATGTTCTTTAAGTTCTAATGTGCCTTGGGTCAGGCTTTGTCTTAGGTTTTCTATGCAATTCGCGGGGGGAAGATTAAGAAGGTAGGGTTGGAGACATGATTGTCATTCCAATCACATTCGATAAGCACTTCCTTTTCCGCTGTAATCCAATACGCACACTCGTCAGACTACACTTGGGGACGGCGACGCTCCACTCAGAATCTATACAGAGAGTCAAGTATGTTTTAAATTGAATCTTATATATATTGAGTTAGTTCTCTATAGCTCTATGTACAGACTGGTTTGGTTGTGTCCCCTTTTTTTGGCACTCGCCTCGCATATTTTGTGCAAAACTTCGTGCAATTCGTTCGACCCAAAGAAACAACTAGAAGCATTAACGACTCTTTCTAAATTGCAACAAAATGTTGTTGTTTATTTACGCAAATTTGTGTAGACTTTGGATGTCTGCCAAAAATTACAAAAGCCTCACAGATTCTGCCCCACAACAACCCGCAAAATGCGACGCCATTTTTCTAGCATTTCAAATGCCAGCCAAAAACCCCAACAACAACAACAACAACAATAGCTATAACAACAACAAGAACAAGAGAGAAAAACAAAATTATACTACGAGTTTATTATGGAAATATTTACAAGAATATTTGGTAACTTATTCATTAATTGTTGTGTCTCGGCCTCACATGATGATTTAAAGAATGTTTTTCTCAAGAAGGGTAACAACAAGGGAGGATAAAAGGGATTGTCACCCCATTTTGTTGTTGTTTTCGCTATTTGGTCAGAGAGGTGGGCGTTGTTTCTGTCTGTGTTCACAGAGGGAATGTCATAAAAATCAAGTGAGAGAAAAGCGCCACAAGAAGAAGAAGAACATTGACAAAAATGTCGAAAATCATGACAAAGAGCCGAAAAGTCGGAGTCGAACAATTTATTATAGACAACTGTGTTCAGTCTGCATTCCGCTTATAATTCCGTCTCCCTTTCACTCTCTGTATTTTCTCTTCCTGTCTCTGTTTTTCGCACTGAATGTGAAAAAAGTGGAAAAACTGTAGACAATTTGGACCCGCTGGAAAAGCTCTGTTTGTGTATGCTGCTGCCTGCTCTATCGAGGTGCCATGACAACACACACAAACACTCACATATGCACATATATAAGAGCAGATACATAGATACGAAGATACACCAACCAGATACAAAGATACATATACGGCACGGGGCCAAAACTGATCAACGTAGGTGTGTGTGAATGTAGATGGATGCGGTTGATGTCGTTGCTGCTGTTGAAGCATTTCATTAGCCACCCACACGCTTGACATACACACAAACACACTCGCACATACACAAAACACACTCTCGCACACACACTCTCAGAGACAGCACACTCATGGATAGACACGACAGGAGAGCACAGCGCCAGGCATGTGGGCGTTTGAGACCAGCACGCGCATTTTCCTCTTAAAAATACCCTGTAAACGATTCAAAAATGGGCTGTATGTGTAACAAATTAACCATGCTAACTTAACTGTAAAATAAAGTAGACAATTTCTTCAAAAAATTATGTTTTCTAACATCTTTTTTAAAGCCTTGCAGATGGTACTACAATTTGGTCACGAAACAAATGAATGTTTCCACTTTTAGTATGAAAAACTTGTGCAATCTTGAGATATTTTAACAAAATTTGTAGATTCTGGTTCTGGTTATATATAACCTGATTAAATTTGTTTAAAATCAATTAAATATAAGCTGTCATCAGTCGAAAGTTGAGTACAAATCTCTAAAATGATATTAAATCTTTGTATTTTTTTAAGAAAACATGAACTCAACTCTACTTAGTTGAAGTACAGGGTAGTCCAATGTCAATCATATTACATACTTTACAGCTCTGCCAGGTTCTTCACCGCAAACCCGTAAAATACCCCCAAAAGTTTTGCAAAATTGTCTCTGAATCCGACTTGTTGCATATGCAACACATTCAGGCGTAGGCTTAAAGCCTGCGGGAATCTGTATGTCTATCATGACGTAAATAAGGACATCCTTTCTATCTTTCTGTTTGAGTAATATGGTTAAATGTTTTTGTCATTTATCTATTTTCAGTTACACAATTCGGTTGCAGCATAAGCAGTGCAGGTGGAAGAGGCAAAAACCACAACGTCAACGTCAGAGTCAATTGATAAGCGCAACAACAACAATAATAAAATAACTTTAACTGAAATCAGGAAATACAACACCTAAAAGTACACAGATCAAGTGGCTTAACAGCATTCAAATTTGCCATATACAACAAATAAATATATACGTAGAATATATTTATAACTATGTATTATAAAGATGTTAACTAGTTGTCACTACACATTTTAAAGGCATTAGAAACGTTGGACTTTTTTCATGTTGCTCAACAGCGGCATTTGACAGGTAAGCATTTTTAATTGTTAGCAACAAATACTTTTAATAAATTAATTAGCTAATATTAATAATCAACGAGAACAGTAGTCCGTGCTAGTGACAAACCAGTATAAAGAATGGAAAGTTGCTCCAATTGTCCGACCAGATCGTTTTATATTTAAAAAAAAGATATTGTTTTAACTATAAAAATGTAATACCAAGACTTTTGCTAACTCACCTAGCTCATGTGATATGTAGGTATGAGTGGGATGGGTAAATTGTATGGGATAATGGAAACGTTGGGACTTTCCGGTAAAATTTTGTAATGCATAACAATAATAATAATGCAAAAGAGTTTGGCATTCGGCACAGCGAAATAATTTATATTTTTGTATAGTCCGGAAAGCCAAACTTCTTTTTCTTATTTTAGAATAGCTCAAATATTATGTAAAATATCTTTTGTTGCAAAAATGTATATCAAAAATGTTGGGTCTTGAATTTACGCTTGTTAGTTGACGTCTACCTCGTAAAGAAGTTTTTTTTTTATAATGAGTATAATGATATTGTTTTGAAATTTGATTCATAAATATTCTACTTTACTCCAGATTACAAAAAGAGAAGCTATTCAGAAACTTATTTTCTTATTTTGTACTTTTCAAATATTTTTTAAATTGAAGCTTAATTCTGCTTTGTTAAGTGTTCACTGTGTAGAACATACCATGCGTATATGTATATTTATGTTTGTATCTTTGGTATCAGCGGGGCAAGACCTACAACAACAGCTGAGCATGTATTGTGTGTGCACAATGGACATTCAGACAGACACATACACACACACACACACGCACAGCGATGGTATTTCTTGGCGTTCAATTAACGTAAAACATTTGCCAAGAAATTTCTTGAGTCTTTTTGGCTCGTTGGCCCGTTTCATTGCGCGGCTTTAATGCCATGGCAACAGCGGAAAGCAAAGGCCAAAAAGGCTACGAACACTATGAAAGATTAAGCGTTCGATTACAGCTTTAATGAGAGCATATCGATAGGTATATCAATATGGCGCCGGTTCAATGTCCGATTAAATATCAAAACAAATAAAATTACAGTTATATCCATAGAAATAATTTTTTATAAAGCTACTTTTACTTTTCGCTAGTCGCAACAGCATTTGTTTAACTTTCCAGTTGAAATTATTCATACTTGTTAAGCATCTTTCATATTCGTTTTTCCGAAATGATGAACATTTGCTCACACACTTGGAAATTTGTGGAAAAAGGAGGCAAATGAAAGTGCGTCATACAAACATTTGAAAAAATATTGAACGTCATTGCAGGCAATTTGGTTGAAATGTATCTTTCTTCCTCTCTCACACTCAATATCTCTCTCTCTATGGAAATTATAAAATATTCATGCATGTGTGGGGTGGATTGAGGGATTGGGGGGAATCATAAAGAATTCAAGCACGCGTCTTGTGTAATACTAACAAACACACACATGGAGAGGGCTGTGTGCATGTGTGTGCGTGTGTGTTGTATACCTGTAGACACATCTCATAAAATCTGGTCGAAACAAAAAGCAAATGAGCAGTCGAATTTTTCATACTGTTGTTGTTTCTTCTTGTAGCTGTTTACGTGCAATTATTGCGCGCGACGACCGCAATAAAAGAAAATTAAAGTTTTTCCCCCATTTGTTGTTGTTGTTGGTGTGCGAGTATCGTTCGTTCTTTCAATTTTCTGGCTGTCAGTCCGTGTCGCATCTTTTGGCTCGAGTTTTTATGCTTTCCCTCCCCACTGTGCACTGTGTCGCCTTATTCCCATCTTTCCTCTCATTTCTTATGCCTCTCCCGGCTCCCTTCATTCGTTCCTTGCTCTTGTTTCCCCTTTTTTTATGCCTGACATTTGTGCATTTTGCATTTTGCTCGACGTTCTGCCATTTCATTTGCAGCATCAAGTATTTTGGCCCTGTTCCAAAATGTTTGTGTCTTGTTGTCTTCTGTGTCGCCGCAGACGATGCCGACATCCAATGGGGCTCTGCTCATGGGGACAGTTAGTGATTAAGCGTGAAAATATCAGACTCTTCATAGTGCAACTACTCGCTACAGCCCAAAGGAAGAGCTAAAGAACTCATAGAAAAAGAAACACAACACAATAAAGCAAAAGAAAAAAAAAAGAATAAACCAAAGCAGCAAAATGGCGACACTTTCATCTTGTTGTTATTCTTTCTAGATTTATTTGTTTATTTCTTCTTTTCTTTTATATTTGGGAATTAAGAAATGTTTTTCTTAGTCAATTTGTTGTTGCTGCAGTTGCTTCTGCTAGATTTTGCTTGCAAATTGAAATAGTTTTTTCATGTTTTGCAAATTGAATATCCATAGATTTTACAACTGACAAGCTTTTGAGTCTTATTGACAAATCATTTAGACAGTAATTTTAACATGTTTTCATGCATAACAGTAAGACAACATATATTATAAATAAATCATAAGTAAATTTTGAACTGCTATTTGCATTCTTCTCTTTTTAACCATTTTAATTGACTTTAATAACAGTAATTTTAACATGTTTCTATGATTAACAGTAAGACTTTACATTTACCAAATAAACATTGTTGCACTGATGTTAGTATTGTTTTGTTAAGAAGCTGTAAGTACTCTTTATAAATCAACTGATCATGATAAATTTACTGATCTGATTGTTGGGTGATCTTAATATGTACATCTACTGATCTGATAGCCTGATCAAGAAACTAGCAAACACTGAAATGACTTTCTCTGCACTACAATTATGTACTCTTTGAGCTGGTCAGATCAAATGTACAAAAATTACATGCATATATCAGCTAAAGGCTTGTATATGTATGTATTACGAAGATCATGTATCATTTCAACGTTGCTTCTGTATATTTACTGTATTCCCCATGTGTTTCAGCACACAAAAAGGGAACAACAAATTGTAAAATACACTCTGTATACAGAAATGTTTATACGATACGTCAGTAGAAGAACAAAACAAAATCTGCTGGTCGATTTGTTTTTACTCTTACAGTATATAGGTATTTGTGCACGATTATGCATGAGTATGCGTGTTTGTGCCTGCAGCTGCGCAAATGGCGACGACAGACAGCAGATGCAACAACATCGAGGGCTATGAAGGGGCATGCTTGATTTTGCAACTGTACATGAGGCTGAAGGCGGTGTTTTCGTAACGCCTTTCGGCAGCACCTGTCTTGGAGGCCAACGAGTCATCCGAATGGGCAACGAGTAGGCAGCATTTTGAAGGGGGCATTTGGAAAAATTTTGAATTTCGAAACAACAGCAACAACAACAGAAAAAAATTTTTGTTTTTTCAAAGCAAAAGCACTGTAATTTAATCAGCAAGCAGAGCGGTGTGGACACAGGGGGGCAACATCCACAAACACACACTCAAACAGACATGCAAATGAGTGACGTACATGGATGAGACCAAAGCAGCGACTTTTACACTCACACAAACACACACTCAAAGATGCGGGCTCTCTCTCACCTATGAGACGATCACACGCTTTGTCTATATTTAGACAGAAAATGCAAATGGCGGCACACTCATACAATGCCCGTCAGAGAGCGCTGACGAGAGCGAACAGAAAAGTAAGATCCAGAGTAAGAGCAAGCAGGATAGCCAAGCAAGCGAGAGAGAACGAGTCACATGAATGCACTAATACATTGACAGAGCATGGCAGCTTTTGGCGCATGCGCTTTTACTCTATTGAGGTGAATGAAGAAGTAGAAGAAGATGAAAGGGGAATGGGTAATGGGGAATGGGCAAAATGTGAACTGATCGCGGCAGCCATTTTGTATATGGTCGTAATGCAACCTAACTAACGCTTAAGACTCTTTTGCTTTGTTTTGTTTCATTTCGATTTGTTTTCGATCAATCTGTTCCGTCTTATAAATAAAAATAAAAAGGATAATTTTATAGATTTCTTTTCTGAGTCTGCTGCTGTTGCCGTGGTTGCTTTTGTGTGTGTGTGTGTGTATTTGCGTTTGTGTGTGTTTGCAACACAAAAATATCCATAACTAAATTTAACATTTGTTTTTGTTTTATATTTAACTTTGCCCGTCTTATTTTGGCCAACTTGTTGTTGTTATTCTTGCTGAATGAATGGCAGACAACAGGTCGCAGCTTATAAATACTTACAACCACACACACACACACACCTCCTTCTCTTACTCCCCTTGTTGTGAGTATAGTAAAAAAAATTATCAATTGTGTTGAATTGGATTTTGGCTCTTGCACTTTTGCAATTGAAATAAACAATTGATTTCTTTGCTAATTGTGTATCATTTTATTTTTACACAATTGTATTTAGCATTTTGGCAGTTATTTTTATTTTATAGATATGTGCGGTACATATTTTAAACAAGTTGGCACGTGCCACAGCTAAATCTGAACTTTTATTTATGCAGCACCACAGATACAGATACACGCAGCTAAAAATGCATAGATAATCCTATAAACATACAGTTAGACAGTCTTTAATGCATAGATAGATGTCTGCATCATCGTTCAATGTTTTTTCTGAACTTTATTGTTTGTTTTTGTCTTATATTATCCATGTTTTCCTTTTTTTGCATTTTGTTGCAACAACAGCTGCAGGCTGGGTGGTCCAATATTTCCAGTTAGTGCTGGGTGTCTACAAAAGGCGTAAGACTGAGCAAAAAATAAGGCTTGTCTTGGGATTTTATTCTGTACTCCATAATACATTGCCACTATTAGTATGTATTAAATTGTTCTAGTGAAAAGAGGGAAACTTCTCGAATTTTCTTTTTACTGATTGTGAGAAACTTGCTAAAGCTTAGAGCATTTTTCTGAATAAATGTCAAGTTTAACAAAATTAATTTTCTTAGTACTACAAGATTTATTTTATTTCTTAGCAAGGATTTTATGTTGAAACTGTCATAACTAAATTCAGTAAAATTACAGAAAAAGAAGACAACGTCTGGAATTTTCTTTGCATTGAAAAAACTGTAGAAGCTTAGACTATTTCACAGAATGTATGCCAAATTACTAAATTACTTTTCTTAGAATTAAAAGATTTGTTTATTTATTGCTTATCTATCAATTGTTAGTTTCTATTATATAAGTTTACATACGAATTCGATTTATGTTAACATTTATAGATTTTTTACATTGATTGAATATGTAGAACATAGTCTTTCACCGTATGTGAAGTACGTAGTACAATTCTATTTCTAGTTCTTGCTCCATAATTGTCATGCAAACCAAATTAGGAAATACAATATGACACATCAACAAATTATAAAAATTATGAATGCGTATGTGCACAAAGGGGGAAGATAAAGGGAGTGAGTGGAGGAGAAAGAGGCTGTCGAAAGGATTGCATGTGCGCCACCACAAATTAAACGTGTTCCGTTTGCCCTCCTATATCAAAAGGGGGGCCGAGCAGACTAAGCAGATCCGAGAGCCACTACGCATATACAATGTTATGTGTTTGTCTGCATATTATGTACTTCCTTAAGTGCGTTTCCCCAACGCGTGTAGTTCTTTTTTTTTTACCTACACAAGAGCAGAGCAGCCGTCACACTGAAAATGCCACGTAGAGCACGCGTGAGGCGCACAGAGATTTGCTATGGGATTACGAGTATATGGGAAGACTGCTCAGTTTACTAATTGCTTCCGCTACTGCAACGCTTTGTGGCAGCTTCTGCTTCTGCTTCTGCTGTTGCTGTTGCAGCATGAAGTTTTTAGGGGTCTAGAGATTCATTTTAATTGCATTTCTTTTAACGGTAACATCAGCCAGAGTCCCAACAACAACAACAAGAAGATCCTCTAGAATAAAAGAAAACGATTGAGACAACTGACTGTAAGAGACCCTGTACTTATGTGCTCTTCTTTTGACCCAACTCGGCAATGTATTGTTTTTTGAATAACTTTCCAGTTTTTTATTCTTTCGTAATAAATACAAGACATACAAGAAAAACAGGGACACCAGAATAAGATCAATCAAACTGTGTCAAAAGTTTGGGTATCACGAATCTTATTAAGCCGAAAATCTGAAAATATTTTAATAACCGTGATTTCGACATTTTTGCGTTTTCCAATGCTAAGTCATTGCAATTTGATCCTTAAATAGTCTTTATTTAACAATTCTCTATTACTAATAAAAATGCAAGCTTAAATTTTGAGTTTTACACTTGAATTTAAGAATTTTGTATTCTATATAGCAACACTCAAGATTTTTCGGTTTTATATCTGATATCTTAGTATATAAAACATCCTACGTACCAAGTTTGTTGTCTCTAGTTCTTATATTTTCAACCTAGGGCTTCATACAGATATATGGAATTGAATTTATCGTCTCAACTTTTAAAGCTGTGTAAATTATCCAAAAATTATTTTAAATCAGTGAACGAATTCGGAAAAGGGTTGAAAGTGAGACTATAAGTTCTGTCACAACTTCTTCTGTCTGTGTTCCACATTGACTAACTCATTAGACCCTTTTAAGTTTTAAAGTACAGGGTATAACAACAAACAGCAGCCCCAGCCAGAGTCCCAGCCGCAATCGCAGTCACAGTCCCTGAGTCAACGTATGGCCACTGCTCGTCTTACCCCGCCCTGCGTCTCTGGGCATCGCTATTGACGGTGCCCGGACGGCGACGTCAATAACATTTGTGTCTGCATCCACACATATACACCTACATATATATGTACATATATTTACATACATACATATATAACATATACATGTATAAAGAAAATCAAAGGAAACATATATAAGATCTACATTCATGCATATATGTACATCTTTCCTGCTACTAGAGATCTGTTTCGAAATGGACGTAGTCTGGCGCTGCTGCTACCGTAGGTGAGAAACTCACACACACACATGTAGTCACACATACACACCCTTATATACATACATACTCATAGAGACAACAGCTCGGCCCGGGTCATAAAAATATCTAAACGTAGTGCAGGGCTCTGAATTGTGGCCCGGAGGCACTTGAGTTGGCATTGCAATGTATCTCAGCTATACGATCGACTTGTATGCTAAATGCCTTTTAAAGGAAGCTAAAGGATATGCACACTTGAGACCCTGAGATAAGAGGGGGAGAAGGATAGGCTAGATATGGGCCCGGGAAATGCGCTTGCTTGAAAACAAAATATTTGTATCAACTATGGGTATGTGTGTTTCCCTCTCTGTCCCTCTGTCTGTCTGTGTGTTTTGTGTTTTGTCTATCATTGACTTTTTGGCACATATACGGTTCATTTCATGAGCCGAATCTTGTGCCATGTGCTGCTCGCCAACAATAATAACAACATCAACGGCAACAACAAATTGTACACACATGTTGCGTATGTTTTTGGTGTTTGGTTCGCTTTACAATATTACATAGTATAATAATAATACTTATTGAGCAGACTGTTGGTAGTTCCTTCTGTTTCCCCTTGTACCTCGTCCTCTTGCTCTCCAGTTTCTTTTTTTTTTTGGGTCGACATTAGTCCAACAGCTGATTGAGCATACACACTTTAGTTATAAATATATATCGCGTGCAGGATTTAAATATACTTCCCTGTATAAAATTATCCATCAACAGCTGAGCAGCTGACGTCACAATGTTGAACCAACTCGCAATTGATTTTGAGTATAATTTTTTCAGCCTTCTTCTCAGATGTTTTTTAGTACACGAGTTTTATACACATTTTGTGTATAAAAGTTAGCTGAAGGGTGCGTCATCATTTTGAGGATGTGACGATTGATATTCACTTCCCATTTATACTTCTTCTCCAAAGTTTATCAATTCTTGAAAGATATATTGAGTAGCAAATGTCTAAAAATTTTATTACCCTTGGTTAAACTTTGGCCTCATCATGCTTCACATGTAATTCATTTACGTTTAATTCGTTTAAACCAACATATTTTTTGCAGTTTTTTAGAACATTATATTTTAAAAAAATGCACACAATAGTCTTTTTTTAAACTTTTATTTTCAATTAAGTCTTGGTATCTAAATAAATAAATAAGTTAAAGCGAATCTTTGTTTTGTAAAAATCAGATGTCAAACTTTTTAAATTCAAATGATTATCATGCGGCATGTTGTTTTAAATGTTATTTGGCTGTTTAATTAATTTTCTACATAAAATTAGTAAACTTTCTAAAATAGTTTATATTTAGTTCGTAAAATAGCGAAAAAAAATTCTCTTACTTATTAAAAAAAAAATAAAGCTTAGGAAGTTATTATTTCGAAACAAGTCGCCGTTCCAGCGACCGAAAAAACTTTATGCAGTCTCTAAAGTTTTTCAATCAAGACATATTGTAAAATTACATTGTAATTGTTATTAACAAATGCATATAGTGACAATGGAATACCTAATTAAACTTTAACTATTAAAGCAATGTGTCATTAATTGGTAGTTCTTTAATTGGTTTAAAATGCTTGATATTCAATTTCCATGCCGTCTTTATACCTGATGGATGCTTGGATAGACTGTGAGATTGCATTGATATAAGAATGAATGAGTATATTTACTAGTAAATACCAAAAAAGTTATCGATTGCCAGCAGAGTGTCATCACAAGTGCCTCTTATTTAACTTATAACTTATTTAAAATGTGAACATATTTCTTGAACTTTTCATACTATTAACTCTCTCACAAGTTGCATGTCGTTCAAATTTATATTCGAAATGCGCATGAAGAGCTCTTCCAGTAACTCCCTAATGCCACATCAGTCTTAATTCAAAACATTGCGCACTTTTTGATGCTATGCAGAGCAGAGCAGTCGAGAGACATGTCTTGTCTGTCTGTCTGCCTTGGCCTGGCCTGGCCTGGCTTTATCCATATGAGACACACTAAACCCAGTGCTGTCAATGTTTTGCTGCCAAGCCTGCTTCATCATGACAACTGCGAGCGAGAAAAAGAAAGAGGAAGAGAGTGCAAGTGTTGTGGCTGTCGCTTTGCATCAGCCTCTAAAGATTTATGGTATCCTTTCAACTTTAAACTCGCTTTTACTCTGGCTGCAATAAAGAGACAATGCCCCTCACAAAGTTGGACTCATGCAAAGTGTGTATGTGTGGTACATGTGTGTATGGTTATACCCTGTACCAAAGGGTATGACTGTCGTGCCATCTTTTCTAAAAGACAGATATCAAATTTATTTAACAACTCTTAACAAATTAACTAATATAGTTTATGATGTACCCGCTGCTGTCAAATTGTAACAAAACTAAACAGATCTTAATTGTGTCTTTATAAGAATTGTTTGACTTTGAAATCCGTTCTGCGTCTTTATATTGTTCACTTTGAAGATTCGATCGGATTTTATACGGATTGTCAAATTAATAATGGTTTTCTTTAGTTGAAATTTTAATAAAAAGTTTATTATACATATTTTATAATTAAGAATTTCCGATTATTTTTTAATGTTATCGCTGTACATTTATTAAAAAATATACTTTTGAATATTCATATTCATATTCCAAATAATTTAATCTTTTTAATGTAGTTAAATACAAAACTTAAATTTTTAAAGTAATTGAATAATTTGGAAAACGTGTTTCAATGTACCAACGTGTCTAACTTTAACTCTCTCTTTCTATTATCTATTATATATAAATTTTTTAACTAAATTTTTCTCCTTCTTGGTTTCTTTCACCGTTCCTTTCATTGATCTTGATCCCATCCTCTCCAATCTTCTACAATTTATAATAAAAGTGTTATTTAAGTGCTTATAAAAGGGTGTTTCTCAGTCGGGCGACTTCAATTTAGCAGTAGTGTTTGCAATCCTAAGCCAGCTCAGGGAGGCCAACTCTTTGGATCTGTTCATCGGCTCATCTGGACGTCGGCTGCCTGGCTTGGGTCCCCTTTGCAGGAGGTTACACAAAACGCGTGTGCATTGAACTGATCGTCATAAATTGCGTGTGTTTTCTGCTTGAGGGGCGAGACGAGAGCACGCCTTCGACAGTTAAGATTAATTGGGTGGCAGTGTTGTCGTCATGCCAATAGAAAATTGAGTACTTCGAGTACTACTTATTGTATTTATTTGAATCACTTTTCAAACTAATTCTCTTCGTTTTTGTTTCTCTTTGCAGCAAAACTTTTTGTACCTGTTGTTTGCGCACGCAAAAAAAAAACTTTAACAAGGTGAGTGTGAAAAATATCCTCAGGTCATACTCTACCCCTAAGACAGTTCCAAACACCTTATATTCCCACTCTCTCTCTCTTTATCATTTTCATTCTCATGAGAGAAATGAAAAGTTTTGTATCTGCTTCATGGCTTAACTTGAAACGCACAGCACGTGCCGCGTATTATGGGGCATCTTCTGCTACTTCAGCTGGTGTGCGATTGTGTGCTAGTCAGTGTTACCAAATCAGCCTTTTTCCAGTCAAATCTGGTATTTATTGAACTTTAAAATTGCAAGAAAAGAACGAAAGTAGCGATCAGTATGAGCTCTGGCTCTGTTTTGATAATTGGTAAACTTAGGAATCTGCCTGTCCATGTTAGAATACGAAAACACTGAAGGCTTTTGGCAAAAATAAAAAAAGCAGTATATGAGGTCAATACTTGGTTGTAGCAACAAAAAGTTATTGACTGCTGATTGTTTTGTAAGACTAGAATGAAATGTTTCAATATCATAATTTTACAGATACTGGTTGACTATATTGGAAATATTGAAACTATTGGATATTTCTACAATTAATGTTTATAAATATGACAGAAAACATGAACATTATTGCTGGAATCTTCAGTTTTATTTTTTTAGTCATATTTTCTTATCAACAAAAGCTTTTTTGCTCTTTAAAAGTTGCCAACACTGATGCGAGTGTTTGTGTACAAGGCAAATATTTACACTCAATGGAACATAATAAAGACATTAAAAATATATCATATTATGTATGTGAGGCGTTGCTACAGGATGCGTTTGCAAGTGTATCTTTGTGTGTTTGCATGTGTGTGTGTGTGTGTATGTGTGTGTGCGTGGGACACTTTACTTTATCGTCCACCCACTAGCTGTCAATTTCCAAAGCGACCCCTGCCTACTTGTCTATCTGTTGTTGTCCTACACCTGCCCAACGAACCATAACACCCATCTACTACTCCAAACAGTTAAAGTTTCCCTGGGCCTTACTTACCACAAAAAGTACGGTTGTGTGTGTGTGTGTGTGAGTGACTGTGTGTGTGTGTGTGTACTCTTATGACAGACAGTCAAGCAAAATAGCATAGTCACAATGATTGATATGCCTGCTATAGAAATGTGATGCTGATTTCAAAATGATTACCTGATGTCTGGTCTGTGCCATGACATTGCACGTAGCTGTAACGAATATTCGAATATTCAATATATTCAATTAACTGAGTGGTATGTTTTCGACTGAAATATGAGGCAAAGAGTCTATTACCTTTGTTTTATTGAGTTCTGTGAATCGTTTCAACTTATTATTTTGGTTATATTATTTATGTGATACAATAAATATTTTGATGACTGGAAATAGTAATTAAACTTTCCTTTCACTAACATTTTCAATAATTAATTGGGAGTTTATTTACAATTTAATATTGACTTTTCACGACCAATAAATATTTAATAGTGATTTTTCACTCACTCCAAGTACCAATTACAATTCACTTTTCGTTAAACTTTTCATTTATTTCATGAAAAAAAATCAATGTTAATTCAATTTACTTAAAAAAAATAATGGAGATAAAATTTAAATAAGCTAAGGGCCGTTTTCCCATCTAGACTCTAGAGAGACAGATTGGAGAACAAAATTTGAAACTTATCTAAAATGCCAGATGTAACGGCATTTAATCCTGTTAAATATATGTCAAAATAGAAAACAATTATTTGCTTGAGCCTTCCTTAAATATGGAACGTCCTTGAACTGACTAGGAAACATGAAAATACTTTTATTATTCTTTACGATTTGATTAGTTTTGTATGCATATTTAGTTAGTTTTCCCAGGCCGTTTTCACTCGAATAATGTTAACTTATCAATGAATTTTGCATGAATGAATTTCGGCATAAAACTGTATAACTAGAAAATCACTTATCCGCTTGTCCAAATCAATTAATGCCGTCCTCATTCTTTCCCGGATTCCCATTTCGTAGCTTACCTTGAAGAGTTGATTTGGTTACGGGCTACAGAGATACGGATATATGTTTTCAGTACTTTGAAAGCATCCATTTCAATTATAATTTGTGTGGGCAGCGGGAAAACCTTTTACTGCACGTGTCCTTGCCAAAGCATTTGCATGAAATATTTGTCCTGGCAGTTCGTACAACTTTTATTTGCCATTTGTGTGCTGTCACACCATCGAATTGGGGTCAGGAGCTGGGGATAAGTGTGTGGGCTTTCGCTTTTCTACCTGTGGAAATTCCCGCAACATGCGAAACGAAAGTGAAAATGTGTCAGTTTGTCAAAAGTTTTAACGATAGAAGGCTTATTTAAAGCAAAAATATATATGTATTTATATAAAATGCTTAAGTTTTTAATATAGTTAACAGTTGCAGGCCAATGCAACTGACAACCATGGAATGAATAATAGAAACTCAAGGGAAGAGAAGGGAAGGGAGGAGGCCGAAGGCGGGGGCAGCTTGTCATGGCCACATTTTGTAGCCACTTTAACAACAACAGCCGTGTTGCTGTGCTTCTCATCTGCTCATCATTGATGCAAACAGTGAAATGCTTTCACCGCCGCCGCTCAGCTTCCCGCTTAGTTCCCCAAAAACCTCCCCCTTGCCACTCACAGATGTTAAGGTAGCCTTATTGAAGCTGACAGGCGGCTGCCTCTCTTGATGCCTCTTGTTGCCTGTGTGGGCGGTCGCAACAACGAAATTGATTAGATTAGGCAACTCAAAGAGAGACAAACCATGGAGTATTTATGCGGCAGGGGCAGGGACAGAAGTAACGGCATTGGGGGGTTTCCCCTTCTTGCCCGTTTAGGCATGCTTCAGTTGACAACAACAATTTAGTCTGCCAAAAGCCTTTTCCCTGCTTCACTTTTACTTTTCTTTTTGTTTCGCTTTTCTCTCTTTGTGTTTTCTTTATTTTGTTTTTTTTTTTTTGATGTTCCTGCAGGCGTTATCCTTAAGCTAATATCTAATCACATTTAAATTGTACTCTGAGCACACACACTCCCCAGTCGCCCGTAATGTTGTGTCTGTATTTTGATGAACGATTGAGAGTTTAAGCGCCTTTTAAGACATGCGATTGAAATGTAATTAGGCAATGCTAATGCTCCGATCCTTTGGGATGGCTTTTTGTCCTGAGATCTCGCCATAGCTCTGTCTATAGCTTTTTATTCAATTTGTGTCACAGCCAAGTAATTACTGGCCTAATTGCTTCTGGCATTGCTTCCTTATTTGCCTTGGCCTGCATTTAAATTAGACAAGCGGCTCTCCAAAAAGTTGGTCAATTGGAATTGTGCTCGTACACAATTGAGAGATTGAAATTTAAGCCCTGTTCTTATTAAGTTATTATGAAAATACTGTAACCATTGATGAGCAAAATATTGAGCTAAGAACATAACCCTCTTTGGCAGATACTTTTAACAAAAGTAAATAACAAATTTCTGAGCGTAATTTGTAAAAAGTAATCTTCAATTAAAGCAACGTTAGACTTTCCTTTTTAATAGCTTGAATTTAAAAAAACACTGATTTAAAAATCTTGGTGTAATTTTAAAAATTTAATTAAATTGAAGTTAAGTAAAAAATACAGCGTAAAATATTAAAATTGAGAAAAAAGCCCAAGCAGTGCCTACAAAGTTTAGACTAGATTGATTGTTAATTAATTTCAATATGTCTTAGAAGTATAACCAACTCACCCAGGCATATACCCTATATAAACTCTTTGCACAGGGTATTTTAAGTAGAACAACTATAGACCAACAGCAACTCAAACTACACTCAAAGCCAGGCAATTTGAATAAAATGTACAAAATCTACAGTGGAGCAAGCTCGACCGGGGGAGACCCTGTAGTTACATGGAAAGTACACTTGCTCAAAAGCAAAACTACGCATCAGTGCCGCTTCTTCTTTTTGTTTGTTAATTAACTTAAATAACTAGGACAGATCCGGGACTATACCAAAATGAAACTTGATCTGGGCCAGGTATGTAGGAACTTACATACCAAGTTTGGTGTGTCTAGATCAGTCGGAAATAACTATACCGTTTGTAGTTTTTGAAGTACAGGGTCTTAAAAACTACCTACGCAACGTTTACAGCAACAAGAACTTCACGTGGTTTGCACTCATTCTTATTGTTGTTGATGTTGTTGATCTTGGTTGGGGTGCCACGTTGTAGGACCCTCTGCGTGGTGGCAAAGACAACACGAAATGCGATGCAGCCGCGCTTAGCTGAGTGAGAGACAGATAGAGCGAGAGACAGAGAGAGAGAATAAAAGAATACCGAGGAAAAGCGGTTAAGTGCTGGCAATGCATCCAAGTCGGACTCAACACATTGCCACAAAAGTGCGCATGTGTCGCCGCATGTTGCACATGTGTGGCACGGCTACGGTGAACTGACTCTGGACATGGACATGCGCGAAATGCGAGCGGCGTTTTATTGAATTAACTGCAGAAGGCGACGACTCACAACTCTCCCGACTGGCAGTTGTCGCCATCAGTCTCAGTATCAGCAACAGCAACAGCAACAGCCTAGCTTAGCATCGACTTCATCATCATCTCTCTGGAGGCAAGGGTGTTAAAAGTCACAAGGACACACGCACGTTGCAGTTGCAGATGCCGCGTCGAGGTCAAATGCAACATTTGCATTCCCATGTTGCCATATGCTTTTGCTTCTGTTAATGTTACTTCCAATTCCTCCACATTCAAGCCTGCAACAATGTGTGGCGCCCCTCAAGTCGTAAATGCTAACTTGCTTGTGACGATGCGTGATTTTTACAGAATTTCGTAAAGACATCTTCTGGTAAAGTATCACCAACAGCAGGTACAGGCATTGAGCAGAAGGGTTGAGACCTATACGAACGTACTTTATATAAAGCCAGAAGATATTGTTTTATTTAAACTGAGTTAAAACATTTTGAAATTTTCTTACGACATTATTTAAATGATACCCCTTTGATAATAGTAAGAATGTGTGGGAAATGCGGAAACTTGTAATAATAATACCCTCTGCCTATTGGACAACTATTTTAGGAGTTCTTTTCTATAATTTGTTTTATATTTAACTACTAATCAATATTTCCACTTATCCATTAGCTGATAACTTGTGCAAGCTCCCCAAATTTAAATTATATGGTTGTTGCTCCTTGAACCCATGTCGGAATATTTGTACCCTAAATGCTTTGCATGCTAACTAATGGGCTTCCGAGTCCTGGTCACAAGTCCGTTCACATTTTAATGATTATAGTACTTTTAACTTGTCCTTACCTTGACACAATAGATAAAGGACCTTCCTTCCCTGATAGTATTTCTTATTGGTAATCTTGGATTGATTTTCAAACTGATTTCTTGTTTATGAAGGCTTGTTGACTAACCATTCAATTTTAAATTCATCAATTTTTTGTTACTTATTCTAAGAACTGTCTTATAAATATTCACACTTTATCAACAAATATAAGCTTAATTGTGGCATTCAATACATTTGTTTTGTTTGTACATACATATTGATGTCAGTACAAACTTAACAAAGAAAATATCAGGTCACTTTTGTCATTGTTTCTGGAAAATCTAATGTATTTAGGAAACGCTTATTGAGTAAATTGAATTTATGAATTCTTGAATGAACCTTAAGGACTCTCATTGCTTGTGGGTCACATTGTAATGGCAGTGTTTTTATGCTGCCACACGCAGGTTAACAAAGTTTTTATGAAGCAACGTCAGGAAGCAGCCTAAAGCACTCCAAAGTGGGCCCAAAACAAGGACAATGCGTTGTGTGACATGACAGGAAAAAAGAAAACAGAAAAACGGAATAAAAGAAAGAAAAACTGAAAGAATGAAAAGAAAACTGAATGAAACGAGAGTCGAATAAATAAACAGACTGACAGACATACTCGAATTTGATAGAGGGCCAGCGGGGGCAGTTGGACTATGAATACGGATACAGATACCAGAAACCAGAAAACCAAGGTGATGTGTTAGCAACGTATGGAAGGGGTGGTGGATGGTGGGTGGTGGGAGGAGAGTGGGTGGGCCCCCCTTTTGAAAGGCAGCTGTACATCAAAATGGATAATTAACATTTATGAGCAGGCAATAGAGCGAGAGCTACAAAAAGAGAGAGCGAATGGGAGAGAGGCAGGTGCGTGTAGCAATCGAAGTGAGCCGCAAAAGGAATTTCAGAAAAATAACTGTTGCTGCTGGAGATGGACAACAACAACAACAACAAGAGCACTACAAACGGCTGTTCAGCCTCTGTATGTGTGTGTGCGAGTGTGTGCTCACCATATGTTTCTTGTTTGACTCTGCTACTCACTCAAACGGACGGTCGATTTGTGAGGCTTTTGCTTTCGTTTCGAGTGAGAACTCAATCAGACAAAAGTCACTCAATTGCAAAGCGACTGCGCGCTCAGAAGCAAGCGCAAGTGAGTGAGTGAGTAAGGGCGACAAGAGAGCGCGTTGGAAAGAGAGAGGGCTAGAGTGAGAGCGAACAATGTGAGAGAGTGTGTGTGTGATATTTTGTTACACAAAAACAGAAATCTGTTGCACTAATACACGCACAGTAACCGTTAGAATGTAGCTTTTGCCCACTCATTGCTCTCAGTGTGAGTGTGAATATGAGTGTGCGAGAGTGTGTGTGTGGGTAGCAGTGAGTGTAATTGTATGTGTGCTCGTTTCGCTCGTACATTACGAGATTCATTCGACATCCTCACTGCATTCGCGAGGCTACGGCTACGGCTACACACACTTATACATTCGCACTCACACACTCACGCACAGCGATACCGATACCGATAGATACCGTTCCGTATCCGTGTGTCTCTGTGGGCCGTGCTGACTACGTCAACAGCTCGGCGTATCCGTCAGTACGTTCGTACGCGTTCGCAACGCCGCTTCTTTAGTTCTCAGATCTCCGCGTTTCGTTCGCGTTTGTGCCGCGTTTTCTTGCGCGATTGTTTCTTTTGAAAATCTAAATAAATAATATGAAAAGAAACGCAACATAAATAACTACAACTACAAAAAAAAAAAAAAGAATAATAATAAAAGGTGCAAGCAAATGAGGCAAATTATGCCGCTGCGCGCAATAATTTATTTTTACTCCAATCTATAAACAATTTGACGTCTATTTCCAAAAATAAATTTGAAATACAAAAACAAAAGAAGAAAAGCAAAAGTCTAACATTTAAAAATATATCAATAAAATAAAAATAAAAACAATGCGTATGCCACTTATAACATTTTATTTTTAACTTTTATTTCGCGAGGCGCTTGTCCGCCCCTCGCCACCCCCTTGTGTTTGTTTCGGCTATCGCGACTTCTGTTTATAAATATTTACAATTATAACAATTCGAATTGAATTCACAAACCAAAATAAGGAAAAGCCATAAACAATTTTTGCGTTTGTGTGTTTATTTGCCAAAGAAGCATAAAATATATTTTGAGAACGAAATTATTAAAAGATATTTAAACGAAATGAAAGTAAATAGAAATTAATGCAAATCGTGTACAACTTTTGACAGACAAATAAAACGATTTATTTATACAGTACATTTATTTTGTATGCAAATTTTTGAGACTTTTTAAAAAGAACACAACAAAACCAACTGCTCAATTAAAGTGGAATTTGAAAGATTGTAAATCATGTAAGTTCAAATTGTTAATTTAGCATATAAAAATATTTGACCAATAGTCAAAGTTACTTTTTGTGACGTTCTTGCCAAACAAGTTACTTCATTTATTAGCCGTATTCTGACGTCATCATGTATATCAGTTAACATTTGCAATCAAATTTCTTATAGATAGAGCCACACACACGCACACACGCACAACAACGTGCCAATTTATATCGCGCCTTTTACTTTTCTTATTAATTTTATTTTCTTCTCTACTTCTTTTTTTGCATTTAATGCTCAAATGTTTCAAACATCAGATACACACAAACATCTGCTTATTTCCAGCTAGTGTGTGTGTGTGTGTGAATGTGTGTATAGACTTTTGCCAAAACTGATAAGATGTCAATACATTTACAGATACATATAGACACATACATAAACATATACAAGTGTACATACATACACTTTCAACGAAGTTCAAATCCATTTCCACTGCTTCACACGTTATCAGTTCTTGCATGTAGTTCTTGTTGCTCCTCCAACTGAACGATTGACAAACTGAATGAATTAATTATTGACTGAATGTCTCTGATAATTGTCCCGATTGTTTGTTTTACTGCATTCGCAGGGCTTTTAAATGCCATGCAAAAATCTGCCACTCACTTTTTGCCTTATCAACTGTCTGAGCATGAGGCATTGCACTTCCAAGTAGTGCTTTCAACAGTTGAACACCTATAAAAGGTTCTCTCTAAACTTAAGATGATCTAATACTTGCCGGGAACTACTTCAAATCAGCCGAAATTGAACTCACAAAGCTCCGCAAGTATTTACTTTCTACAAAACTAGATTACATTTGAAAAGATTAAGTAACTACATATTGTTTGTAAAAATAAGGACTCTGTTAGCTTATCAACGGATCAGAATCTTTAAAATAAATAAATAATAATAAATCTAAACATGATCGTGAAACTAGGGATGGGTCTGGATTTTATGAAGCTTACAGCAATCTACAAAATTGCAAATTGTTAATGGGAAAAGTTAAAAAATTCAATTCAATTAAAGATTATAGTTTCTTATTAAATTATATTTCTTATAATATATATAGATATCAATACACAACATTTATCTTAATTTAATGACTATTAGATTTCTATCTTTTTAATATTACCTTTTGACAATTTTAATTTTTTGTCGAAATTAAGTTAACAGAAATATAAGAGAAAATTTGTTTAATATCAATACCCATCCCTAATTGTAACCTTCTGTTAAATATTTCAAAACTCTATAAACTTTTCTCTTGTCGTTACACTGTCAATGTCAGTTAACATACTTAAGAAACCATTGGCTTGTAGCCCTTACCCATACCTTCTTATATGTCTTCAACCTTCATTCAAACAAACCTTACTTTTCGCTGTATTTCTTCGCTTTTCAAAATGCAATCTCCTAGATAACCATCATTTGATAACACATAATCGTGGGTGGTGGGGTTTAGCTGCTGACCAGCCAGCGGGGTTTCTCATACAGGGCACAAATGCAAAACCTTTGCCCTAGGCCTCAAGCTGAGTGCTAATCGTATCACATACAAAAATGAAAAGCAAAAGCAAAAACAGAAACAGAATCAGAGAAAACAAACCCAAAAGGAAAAAAAAAAACAAATAAAATTAAAAACGAGCAAAGCGAAGTTATTTCATTTCAATCAATAATTTGGCAAAAAGTTTGAAGTGCGGTTGCGTTTTTACTGCTTTTGCTTTTTGTGATAACAACCAAATTTGCAATCGAATTTTTTCGCTCTACAAATTATTTAGATAAGGATTGTTGTTGCCGCACTATCTGAAACGAGAGGGAGAGTTTTTCGGCTCGACCTTATCATAACGGCAAAAGGTACCCAAGCAAATATGCTCACTTATATTGTATGTATATACAATTTATAATATACTTAATAAAGCATTTTGTTGTTGGAGCTCTTCAGTTGATGAAGTATTTTGTTGCTGCGATTGTGTCACATTTTAATGATTATTATTATGATTTCTTCTTTATTGTTTTTGTTTTTTTTTTTTCTTTCGATTTTTGTATACATTTGTTTATTTCTCCCACTCTTCCGCCTCTCTCATTCTCACTTTGAGTCTCTTTCATACCGTCTGTAGAACAGATAAGATATGATTACATAGAGCAGTCCACGGGGACTATGTGTTTTTCATTTGAGCATAGGACGCGTCTTCCAGGTTGGCAAAAACTAAAAAAAGGAACCTTGACTCTGCTTATCGAACATTGTTAATGCAATTGAAAAATGTTTGCAATTTTAAAAGTGATAAACGTAGAAACATTTTTGGCACAAACTCGTACTTATACTCAATTGTATTTTAGCTAAAAGAGTTTAAGAACTCTGGAATGGCAGAACTACATATTAGAAGAAATGCGTATTAAATGGTTTATAATTTTGATCAGATCCGACCATTTTTAAATATTCCATTTCAACTACTTTTTATTCAACTAAAGCTTCTACAATTTCAAGAGTTTACTTAAAGTTTCAGGATAAAGTTTTAGTTGAAAAACTATTCCAAAAATTTCAACAAATAGCGGAACTAAAGGAAATGTATTGCCGCCTTTGATGTGGCTCAATGGCATTGGCAATGAGGCGTTTCAGGCGCGTTTTAAAACGCGGCGTTGCGCGTGGCGTTAATTAAGTTGAGATTTACGAGTATAACAAATCGTCAGATGCGTGCTGAGTGTCTCACATTAACACTACCCAGAGGCAGCAACAGAGATACATATAACCAGCGCCCAAACCCGATCACATCTCAAATCAGTTGATTAATCTCTTGCTGAGTGAAATTGTGGGCGAGATTTTGTGACGACTTCAAGCTAAACTCTTTGCAGCCAAAACGAAGCGAAAGGCATAATAATAAAAAAAGAAAAATTTATAATATAATTGCAATTATTTGAATTGGATTTTTGTTCCAAACTTGTTCATAAATTTGAGTTTTTAAAATGACTTAAAAAAATTATTTATTTAATTTTGTGGCTGCAATAAAAATGGAATTTATGAAAGGTCTCTCTGGCTGTGTGTGAGTGTGTGGTTGTGTGTGTGTATCTCATGTCAAATATTGCTCTGAGAGTAACAACAGCTTGAACTGTCGAACTGGTTTTCGAACTCAGCAAAAGTTCATTCATCCAAATAATACGGAAAAGTTTAAAATTTGCATAAATTACTTACAGTAAATCGTAACAACAACAATAACAACAAATACAAAACAGCAACAACAACAACAACGATAACAAACTGCTGCTAATTGCAGGCGATACATTTAATGGTATTAATTTAAGATGTTTCACCAAAAGAAAACCACGAAACCCAAACAAAATGAATCATTTAATGAATTTGTGCAAACATTTAAATTTTTGTATTACACACATATTACTTAAATGCATTTGCGAGGGTAGATCCTTTGAGTAAGCGACTCGTTAAATGAATTTTGTTGAAGTTCAAAGAGTTTATTTTCAATAGATAACAATTTTATTATTTTACGTTGCACTCAAATTACGTTCTATTAATGAATGCCTCGTAAGATGAAAAATGACTTTCTCCCAACAGTACTTTCGTTTCTCCCCCGATTATATAAATATTTACATATATAATGCGGTAATTCGTAGAATTGCAATTACTTGCTAATCAAATGAGATGTGAGTGTGTAATTAAATTGAAACGTTGTTAATAAACTCATTTGACGACAACTTCCTCAATTAAATACATTGCAACTGAATTCACAATTTATCCCATACTTTTTTGGCCAATTGCCTAATGATCTGTGGATCTCTGGTTATGGGTCTGGCTCAGGTGCTCTACATGGGCCGTATCTTTGGGCCAATTAAAATGGCGCAAATGCTGCGGCCGGCCAGCTTCTAATTGCCAACAAACAACTGCAATAACAAGTCGTCTTGACACACATGCAACAACATCTAAGCGCATCCTTTTCACTCTCTCTTCTCTCAGACGCTAATTTCCTTCCTTCCTTCCTTCCTTTCTTGCTTCCGTGCTTGGATGCTTTCTTCGTTGCTTCCTTTGTTGTGATGTTTTGGTTCTTTGGCTTTTGTGCTGTGCTCAAGTGCCACAAACGTTGCTGCTACTGCTGCTGCAGCTGACCCAGTCAACTTGCAACTGCAACCGCAAATGGTTAATTGTCGCTGTCTATGCAAACAAACTGTGTTAAGTTTTGACCCCAGGCCAGCACTTTTAACACTTGCAACACGGAAAGTGGCAAGTGGCAAGTGCAGCATTGTCATTCTGTCCATGTCCGGGTTGATTAGCAGCTGCCGCAAACGTCACTTGCAATTAGCCAACCAAGTTTTGGGTCTTTATTGGGCCTAACACTTGTATGCCTGTATAAAGTTTTTTGTTTCTCTTTTTTCTTTTTTTTTGGTAACAATACATACTCACATAAAGACGCACATTCCTGTGACGTGTCATTTTGATTTATTGCTTTTTCAATTCGCTTTTACTTTTTTTGATTGCTCGACCACTTGAAGCGTTTGAATGACTATCTAATCGCTTTGCCCTGGCAAGCAGCCGCTAAGTGGCAAGTGGCAGCAGCAGCAGCAGAAACAAGGGAAGCGGCAGCGGCAAATGCAGATTTTGATAAGACCCTCGCGTCGATAAGTAGCTAAAACAACCAAAAATTGAACGAAAAGAAAAAGAAAAAAATGAAAACAAAACAAAAATTAAATCATTTGCACGAATTTATGGGAATCATTTAAAACTGTTTTATGTCCCTTTTTTAATTACTATTAATTGAGACAGATTATATTTAATCCAAGGGCAGACATAGTTATCTCAGCTTAACGAAAGCCTTGCTTAAGACCAATTATATTTAATAATATACATAAACAAACAAGTTTTTCAACAGAATTAATTCATATTTCCACCCTTCAATTCCTGTGAAAGCTGTAGGATAGCGTAATCTGATACTTATATTCCCAGCATTTACAGCGGATAAAATTATCTCGACCAATTCAGACAGACAAGAGCCCATGGTCACATACAAAATTGCGAGTTGTGACATTTTATCCAGATTAAGTATACGTACATGTTACATATTCGCGTATAGAAACTGCTCTTTCGATTATTTGTGTATGTTCTGAAAAATGCATAGATGATAAATAAATATAAAATCTTAAATTATTATACTTGAGATAAATGCGTTTCCTTTTCTTGCATATTAAACAACGCACATAAGTATGCTATAAATTTTGTAAATCAAACCTCTGCTACATGTGAATGTGTGCGCGAATCTATTTGAATATTAAATATCTCCATTTTTTCAACTCACACATCGCCTCATCTTGCATTCGTATTGTTTATCGAATTTCGAGCTTTCATCATTTATTTTAATTAACGATTTTAACGTATCAAATGATTTGTCTATGTACGTTTGCATGTGTGTATTACACATGCGGAATCGAACAATGTACAATGATTTAATTGCCAGATGCTAAGCGACGCCTCAAGACCAACCTCAACTTTCCCTTCCGCCTTTCCTCGGCCCTTTCGTCCCTTTGTGCTAACCGCTAAGCAGCTTCAATTATTCATGTTTCGTGCTGTGTTCAATGACGCATTTCTCTTTGTTTCTCTTGTTGTACTTGTTGTTACTGTTGTTGTTTGGGCTTCAATGCGGGTTCTTATCGCGATTGTAGGTTGTGCTTCGATTTGTTTTGTGTGCGTGTGCATCTGGTTATACTCAAGTGTGTAAGTAACTTGAGGTCAACAATTATCGTCGTCTTTTCACTAAAAATATGTACCGACGATTTCTTACTCAGCAATCCCTGAACCAAAGCCAAATCCCGTGGTTTATGCAATATAAAGGTACCCATATCAATGATGATTTGTTGTGCCAAGAGATCAACATGAGGCACAGCAAACACAGTCCAAAATCAAGTAATCAAATCTATAGAATAATGTCAATATTAGTCGAGTGTCCTTCTTTCCTATAATCCGGATTGTGTGTGTTTTGTATTGGCTATTAATTAGTGACAACTTATTGATGGCTTAATTAACAATATTTAAACTGTTTGCTTAACTATTTAAACTAAATAGTTTACACGATGGAGATTATATCAGGTTTCCCTGTACAATGTAGTTAGTTGACACACACTTGTCTCCTCTGCATTTCATAACGAGTTTCAATTGCTATAAGTTAGATATTTATTGATTCGATTGTGTCAGTTTACAAGTTGTTCAGCACAGCATTGCGTATGTGTAATATGCATGTGACGAATTGAATACAAAGAATTTTCAAGTTAAGTAAACTACAATGCGAATCTTTTACTCATTCGAAAGTGACCAACTAGGTATTACTAACTATATACAAAACTCTTTCTTTATCGACTTGGATCGCAGCGTCATTCGTACATTATCGATACGCTATCGATTCAGAGTTCGTCTTCCGCCTTGTTCCATACTAGTATATCTTTTATTTCAATAATGACATATACAAAACGCACGCACGTTCCAGATAATCATTTTGGTATCGAATTTTTTCGGCGGTCCCGCAATGTTGTTGTCCCCTATTTTTTTTTCCTTTTGCTTTTGAAATCGAGGGCTGTACGTCAAGGTTGCCGCACGTGGAGTTCACTCCCATCCACAATCATAATACCCATTTTCACCCCAGCTTGCTGTCGAGGGTTGAAAGCTGAAACATATTGCGTAGGACGTCGTTGATATTGTTGTCGTATTGTTGTTGCTGCGTGAGGCGAACACATTTCTAAGCAAACGTTGCCAAGGCAGCAAAGTTCTTCTGGCCGGAGGACAAACAAGTAGCTGGAAGCTCGCTCGGCAGCTCGTCAACTCACAGGCGACAAAAAGGACAAAACGGCAAACAGACAGACGGGGGGACGGAAGAGCGAAGCAATTGAAATTCATCTGCCTCGATTTCCGGCACTCGCACTCGGAAATTTGCGCTTTCCCGCCGTGCCTGGACCTACGTGTCATAGCGAGCAACAAGAATTGCCATGTTTACACAGCCAGACACACACACACACACATGCACGCACATACACATAGTCTGCCCGGAGAAGTTTGCTCGCGTTTTCAGCCACGTGCCTTGACAGTAGCAGCAGGCTTCTTTTATATTTCATATCCTGTAAATAGGCACATCGAATGGGTATATTTGCTGTAAGAAAACACGGCAATATAATATGTTCAGCTCATTCACTTTACACGGAAACTTGAATTGTATGTTAATGTTTAAAAGTTTGCATAATAATGTTAATAACATTCATTCAAATGTAAATAACAGCTGTTGACCTATGTTACCTAATTTTACAATTCTTTTTGGCCTATAAAACCACTTAAGCCAAGTGAACTTAAGGGGAATAAAACAGCATACCATATTTTACGCATTCTACATCTTTTGACAATTAGTTAGGAAATGTAGTTGTTCGAAATATGCAAACCAAAAGAATGTATTCCTGGAATTTAGTCTCCGTTTAAAATTCTTTGCCTTGTTTTTATTATTTTTGCTGTTATTTTTTACAAATGTAAACAAATGAGGTTTTCTTTCTATTTTATTTCCGCTTTAAACATTGTTGAAACTTTAGTTTCCTTCTTCTTTTTTTTTGTAATTTCTTTCTGCTTTGATGAATAAATAATGTACTCAACGTAGCTAGTGCGCAGTTTGAAGTGGTCTTTGGAGCCTACCGATTTCGGCTCTGTTATACTTAGTGTGAATGGTGTGTGTGAATGGTGTGTGTATGTGTGAGTGCGTGGTCACCTGAAGGACATCAAAGCGTACGCAGGAAATGGCGCTAATCACGCGTGAGAGTTTGTCCAGCGAACTGCGTTTATTGAAGGGCGAAGGTAACGCCAAGGTAAAAAAAAAAAGTAGCCTAGAAAGGATTTGCAATGGCCACTGAGGGGCAACGCAGCACATAAATTAACCCAAGTAATGTCCTTAATAGGCCGGGCCATCTACACACCACAGACACAGAGACGAAATGGGTCAGAAATGGCCTGGAAAGTATTGTGTTCCAGGAGGTGCATTGAACTTTCGGCACGTGGCCAATGAAGCGTCAACAAGTTGACTCGATGGCTGCCTCTGTCTCTCTGCCTCTGATTCTGAGCATCCTTTTGAAGTCAACGGCTAAGTGGGTTAACCCACAGTGGCTTTTCTCCCTCCCTCTCTATCTCTAACTGTGTATCTATAGGACCTTTTAGATGATTGCTCATCCCGTTGGAATGCAGGATGCTTTGTTTAAGTTGTCCACATGGTTTCTTATATCAATTTATTTTATTAAATGTACGTATTTCTTTCATTCTTCTCTTTGCAGATACCTGAGAACACTTTATACAGCAACATATTTATTTAACTAAAAACAACAAAAACAACAAACAACAATCACAACTGCAAACATTAATAGGAAAAATAAAAAGCAAACTTATGCCGTTTCGAGAAGCCGTCCAGCAGTTATATACAGAGCCATTATAAATATATAAAAAGTGTGGGAGCATTATATATATGTATATTATATTAAATATGCCCAACGTCTGCCACAACAACAACAACAACAGCACCCAAACCAACCAGGAGTAAGGCATATTTTTGCATACCTTACCAAAAACATCAGCAGGCACAACAAGCACTTTAGTTTGAAGACGTGCTAAGGGGAATAGATATCATTATTATTGTATTTGAGTATCAAATTGAAATAGCAATCTGTTGCCATGGGTCGCAAAAAATTCAAATTTCACGCATCACCGATGAGCGCAATCGACAGGTAAGTTTAACGCTGCGTATACTTAATTTAATCAGAGATTTCCTTTTATTGGCGTACACGTTTTCACATTGCGTCCATAGAAATGCATCAACTTTATTAATTAACAAACAATGAGTCGGAGTAATTCGGAGTAATTAAAAGCCAAGAAGCCCATAAACTGAGCAAATGGTCAGCATTTCAAGAGAGCCTTAAAGAGATAGTTTATTTTAGTTTCAATAAACTATTGAAATTAAAATCGAGTTGTTTATTAGTTATCGTTTACTTATAAGTAATTATTTGCTTCTCAGTGAACTAGTTTCATTAACTCTCAATTCTGACTCTCCTCTCTAACTAGTTTGTTATGTCTTTGAGAGTGTTCTATGCTAAAAGTAAACTAGTTTCTATCAAAACCGCCAAATACACTCACTAAATTGATAAATTTCAAGTACTTTGAGAGTGTTCCATCCTAAATGCAAACTAGTTTCTATCAAAACCGCCAAAAACACTCACTAAATTAATGAATTTCAAGTACTCACTGCTGTTAAATTTTTAATTTCTTAAGACTTAATTTTGTGCAGCAAATTTACAACTGTTGCTTTTGGTTCACTTGAACTAGTCCTTCGTGATGTGCGTGACTGTGGGGCGACTGCCCACCATGCAAAGGACATTTGTGGCATCGTAAAGGTTAATGCCTAACCAAGTCGTAAACGCGTCATAACTGACAACAAAATGAACACCAGCACACACTTCAACACACACACCTCACAGCAATAACTTGTCCTCTGGCCTTGACTTGGCCATAATCGATTCATTACCAATCGCAGTTAGTGTACAAGGGGCTAGCGTCTAATTACATAAATATTTGAGCAGGCAATTGAAGAACAGTTTTGTAAACTTACCTTTCATTTTCTTCATTTTACCTTTCTTATCTACCCCACAGGTGACCTTCAACAAACGCAAGTTTGGCGTTATGAAGAAGGCCTATGAACTTTCAGTGCTGTGTGACTGTGAGATCGCACTGATCATCTTCTCGTCGAGCAACAAGCTGTATCAGTATGCCAGCACCGATATGGATCGGGTGCTGTTGAAGTACACCGAATACAATGAACCACATGAATCGCTAACCAACAAGAATATAATTGAGGTATGTCATTCGTTACTTACCACTCGATAATGTTAACACAATAGATTTAAGCTTTGGCATTTGTCATGTAATGCAAAGGGCGATGATGAAAAATCACTCGCTACTTTCTATTAGTCACTCGCTAGTTTACTAGTTACTCAATGTATCTTTATGATAACAAACATTATTAGACAACCAGCAGTTTGGCAGTCAGTCGCTGCTTAACATTTTGTATTCGTTACTTAATAGATCTCAAATTAGTTTGTCGTAACTAAAGTTTGTCCGATTAAAGATATTGACCGTCGCTGCCTTACACTTGTTACTTTTACATTTAGCTATTAAAAGTTTTGATAGTCACTTGCTGTTTTATTCTTGTTACAATGTTTGACAGTCACTCACTGCATTACACTCGTTACTTTACTTTTGAATATTAAAGTGACTGACAATCACTCGCTGTTTTACGCTCGGTATTACATGTTAAACTAAGCTATCGGTATTTATCCAGCGTTTGACAGTTGCATAAAATTATAAAGACTCGAGTGAGCTGTAAAAAGCGCAGCAGCCACGCGGAAAACAAACAAAGCAACAAAACAGATAATAGCAATAACAATAACATTAGAAAAAACTACAACAACAGAACCTTTAGTTTTGGGCTTTAAGAATAATGAGAAGATGCAAAGGGCTAAGGAAAGAGAGAGGGGAGAGTGAGAGAGATGGAGTAGGGGCATAGACGCCAATGTATTTTGCATTTCTAATGCGACATTGTCGCTGTTTTTGTATCACGTGTTGTTGTTGCTGTTGTTGTTGTTGCTGTTGTTGTTGTTGTCTTTTGTTTGCTGCCTTTTAAATTGTTTTGTAATGTTAATGCCGTGCAGAGCGTAGACAAGATTTACATAATTTAGCACATCAACAGAGTGGCGACATGTCAAGTGCCAAAGCAACCCCCCTCCTTCACCCTATTCCATTTCCCTCTCACCTCCTCCCATGACCCTTCGACTCTTCGTCACGGCCAATTACGAGTACTTGCCCCTGTCTCTGTTAAACCCAACAATTTAACAATATCTTATTTTCTCTCTCGCATTCTCTCTTTCTCTGCTTTCTCTCACGTTCACAGAAGGAGAACAAAAACGGCGTCATGTCACCAGATTCACCCGAAGCGGAGGCCGATTACACGCTCACCCCCCGCACCGAAGCCAAATACAATAAGATCGACGAGGAATTTCAAAATATGATGCAGCGCAACCAAATGGCCATTGGCGGTGTTACGGGTGGTGGTGGTGGTGGAGGAGGCGGTGGTGGAGGTGGTGCACCGAATAGGCCAATGCCAAATACGAGTTACACGCTGCCGGTATCGGTTCCAGTGCCGGGGTCCTACGGTGAGAATATGCTGCAGGCCAGCCCACAAATGTCCCACACAAACATCAGCCCACGTCCATCGAGTTCGGAGACGGATTCAGGTGGGATGTCCTTAATAAGTTAGTACAGTGTCTCGGGTGCACAATTTTCATTTATTTCTGTTTCTATTTGTGTTTCTATTACACATTCACGTTATTTATTAACCCGTTACTCGTTACTCGCTACTCGTTCTCAGTTACTCGCTATGCGTTTGTTTTGTACTTATTTCCTTATTGAAAACCTTTAAACTCTTTGTTTTATTGCATGCACAACTCGTTAGAAATCGAACTAAGATCTAACAATATAGTCTTAAGTATTTTGGGAGTTACATTTTCTTTATTTAATCTTTAACATTGCCTGCGTTTTATTTGGTTTCTTTTGTTTTTCATTTGCGATAATGGTGATAAAGTTATTAAACTTTTGCATATATTCTTATATATTTCATTCATCAGTCTATCCATCGGGTACCATGTTGGAGATGTCAAACGGTTATCCACATTCACATTCGCCGCTTGTGGGATCACCCAGTCCAGGTCCCAGTCCTGGAATAGGTGGGCATAATGACTATATTCATATTACAACAGAGCCCTTCCCTCCTCTTTTCCTCACACACACATTTAGTATATCAAATTAGATTAGTTAGCAAAATTATTTACACGCCCCTGTCTGCCCACTTGACTACCCCCATCTATCGTAGTCACACTTGATACCCTGCAATCTGTCCAAAATACTGAACAATTAAACCCATTTTTGCAGCACATCATTTGCCCATTAAACAGCAATCACCGGGCAGCCAGAATGGACGAGCTTCCAATTTACGTGTCGTTATACCGCCCACCATAGCTCCAAATATGTCGGCGACAGCGGAGGATGTGGCCTATGCAGATGTAAGTCCCAGTTCCCAACAATTTTAAACTTACTATTATTGAGAGCTTAATATTAAAAAAAAAAGTGCATTTCTGCTGAAGAGAAACTTTGCATTTCTGAAAACACTAATCAATTATAAAGTATGTATCTCATTTGGTAGAAGTTTTTTATTTTTTGAGTTGAAAATGTGTTTAAAATGAAATTTAAAATGATTTTATTAGTTTACACAAAAACTTTTTCTCTTAGTTGCGTAGAGAAAATTGGAAATAATAAATTACATTTATTTTGTTAGCATTGAAGTCAGTAAAGATAATGGTTAGGAATATTGTATAACTACTATGCTTTTTACTGAAGAATCATAAATTGGAACAAATGTAATTGAGTTGAGTGCAACATATGTATATTAAGATCTCGTTAGAAAAACCAGCTGAAAGAGATGTGGCAGACCCCATAAAGTACATACCTATATATTAGGTCATCACGACGAGCTGAAGGTGTCCAAATAAGAATAACACAACACTTTAAATTTAGTTCTGAGGAGTTTAATTTTTTGGACTTGTCAGTCCAAAGGGTTACCAGACAGATTTTAAGCTTACATTACTTTGACAAAACCATGGTTTGAGCTATAAATTATTGTACATTTGAAAAGAGTTTGTTTTCAAAAATAAAATTGTTTATTCTCATTTTATTTCCGTTCTCATATTTATCATCTGTGTGAATCATTGCAGCAGCGCCAGAGTCAGACATCGCTTAATACGCCCGTGGTGACGCTGCAGACACCGATGCCCGCGCTGACGAGCTACTCATTTGGGGCACAGGACTTTTCGTCATCGGGTGCGATGAGTGCGGACATCATGAGTTTACCACAGTGGCATCAGGGTCTCGTTCAGCAGCACACTAGGTGGGTAGTCCAGGCCCCGAGCCCGGCGAATAGCAGCAGCAGCAGTCCCAGCAGGCAAACACTTAACGGCGACCAACATCATAATCTGCCTTGCAGTCTATCGCACTTGGCTGTCTCGAATAGCACACCGCCGCCCGCCAGCTCACCCGTCTCCATAAAGGTCAAGGCGGAGCCACAATCGCCGCCACGCGATCTCTCCGCCAGCGGCGGACATCAGCATAATAGCAACGGGTCAACCGGAAGTGGTTCCAGCAGCAGCAGCACCAGCAGCAATGCCTCAGCTAACGGTGCTGGAGGTGGTGGCGGTTCAATAAATGCATCCAATGTCATCACACACTTGAACAATGCCAGCATATTGTCTGGAGCGCCTGGTGGAGGAGGAGGTGGTGGAGCCAACGGCAGCGCCGAGCAAGCCACCAATTTGAGCGTCCTAAGTCATTCGCAACAGCATCTGGTCATGCCCAACTCACGGCCCTCATCCACCGGACACATAACACCGACTCCAGGTACGTTCAAGTCTTACTTTCAATTTCATGCCTTACAAACTTCCCCCGCTGAAAATTTTGAAATTTGAATTTCCTACTAATTTTGTTAAATGTGTTTTTTGCGGCATGTTTCTTTTAATGCTACGATAAAAACGAAAGCGATAAATCTTAAGTTGGCTCAAGCGGCGTATGCGCAATCTTCTTAGATTACGCATGCGCCGCGTTTGCCATGTTAGGAATGAAGCCGATTTGATTATCAATCTTTCTTTCTTTATTTCTCTTCGTGCTGCTGTTCGTATAATTAACCATTCAATAATCAAAATAAACAACAATAATAAAATTAATAATAACAATAACAACAACAAATATATGACAATTTTTAGGGCATGATAAGTATGAAGGATATCCGTACCGCGCGCTTATGGGACATAATCCTAGATGGAATTTTGCCGGTAAATTGGCCAAAACAAACAAAAACGCATACAACAACATACATGTTCACACACACACACACACACGCACACAAAGAAACACAGCATCTGATCGCAAGCGAGAGCCGATAAACTAACGGTAACGCTATCAATATTATCAATAATTCACATTAGAGTTGTATTATTGACAAAATGTTTAACAATCAATTAACGCAACTCTAAGAATTATCGATAATGGATTGGTAATTTATCGATTGGCTATCAGCTCTACTACATACATTTCTATCGAAATTCGTCAATCTCTTTTGAATTGAATACCTTATACCAGCCAGCTATCAGCCATTTTGAAATTACTTTACTTTTCATGAATTTTTTTAATCCATTCGCTGAAAATTGTTTATTTTAATCAAAATTTTGATCTTAGCTAGAGAATCCATTATTTTATAATTGCCTGACTCTGTTCTTATTAATAATTTTTTGACTAACTCAACTTGACAATGACACACATACATTTAATAAACTCACACACACATACACACACGACACTCATACACATACATACATTGTTAATCCGTTGCCAGGCGTTGAATGCCATTGCGTCTGGCCCTAAAAAAGCCCCCGCCTGTTGCCCGTGCCACACACATTTGAAAAAAGTGCATCTCAAACTAATAGTTTAACAGATTTTATTATCTTAAACGCAGGTGCGCCGAGCAATGAACAGGATGTGCGTCTGGCTGCTGTCGCAGTACAGCAGCAGCAACAGCAACAACAGCAGCAGCAGCAACAACAACAGCAGCAGCAACATCAGCAACAGCAACAGTTAAGCGATTACGATGCGCCCAATCACAAAAGGCCAAGAATATCGGGCGGATGGGGCACATAGCCGGCACGTGGCACCGCGCTAAGCAACTATAAGCTACAGCTACAGCAGCAGCAACAACAACAGCAACAGCAACATCACAACAGCAACAAGAAGCCAGTCAGCGGCAACAGCAACAACAGCGAGAGCGATAATGATCTGGTCATGATGCCACCGCCACCGCGTAAGGAAACGGCGTCAAGTCGCACTTTTCTAAATGCGGTTAGTTATGGGCGTGGCAGCTACGATTGCTATGGTCAACATCTAGCTGTTGGCTATGCACCGGAGCAACAGTAGCAACAACAACAACAACAAACACAACAAGTAAAAGAAGATTATGATAATATACAACAAGAACAGTTTCCAGACCAGTGCAATAGTTATGGGGAAGTCGAGCTGGAAGCGAAAGGTTTTGTTATTAATTTAAGTTTAAGCAAAACAAGTGACAGTGTCATATCTACAATTATTGTCTAATGTGTAACTTATGCTTATAAGTATATATAATATATACATATATTATATGGTAATAGTTATAATTTTAAATTATATACACACACACACACACCGAACTACACATCTATATAAACATAAATATGTGTGTCAAATTGTGCCCCCTCCCCTCCTTCACACCCCCAAGAGCCGTTGAAAGCCGTAGCTAGTTAATTACATATGATACTATGATAAATTGAAATTAATATTTAAGCGCAAGAGAGTAAAGTGAGTTTTGAAAGCGATTCGCGGAGACTCGACTCAATGCGACTCGAAAGGAGCATTAGCTAGTTGTTAGTGTGTTGAGCTGATTTAGTTTAATTCAATTTAATGTTAAATTTAAGTCAACAATACCACACACACACACACAAACCCACACCCACACATACAAGTATGATGTACATATTTTATTTGGTTTTTACAAAATAGGCTAAATTGATCACTGGAACTAGACCTACAAAAAGATAAACAATTTCAAGATACGTAAAACATGCAAGTCAGACTTTATGATATGATAAATATACATATATAATTATGAGCTGATAATGTGAGCACACACACCTTTCCCACACACATACGCATGAATATGTACTCAAAAACATTAATGCAATGTTTTTTCTTTTAATTTTTGTTTCTTTCATTAGTAATTATTGTGCAATTTTATCAATACGGTTTATCAGCATGCAATACAAATTATTAATTATTTTATTCAACGACTCAGTTTATTTTAATTTGTAAACTTAATTTTATGCGTTAGGTCTAAGTTTTAAATCGCGAGAAAACAAGCAAAAACAATACAAAAAAAAAAATATAAACAAACAAAGTAAACTTGATTAAATAGTAATTTTAATTTGTCTAAGTCCTTATTTAATAGACTTTATTCTCTTCTTCTCTAAGCAAAACGAAGTCATAATTTGTAATTAAACTTAAAGTGAATTTCTGTTCTGATTTGAAGCGTTTCAAATTTTGGGCCTTAAGTTTTGTATTTTTACAATTTATAATTTGAAATGCAGTTTGTAAAACAAAAACAACTCAAACATAAAAAAATAATTTAAATAAAATGATTATAAACAATTCTTTTTAGTTCATTTCATTTCGTTTATTTTCTCTTATGTTTTAAACAGATGATTTATAGGGTATAAAGTGTACCTACATATATAGAAGTGGGCGTGGATGTCTACATGTCAATTGCCCAATTTATTTAAATATTCACGCTTAAGAGGTAAACGCGCTCTGTAAATATTTGCGCTACCATAACATGACCTGTTGCACATTCTACAGCAAATTGTAAAATAATCGAAAAGAAACAAACAAAATTGAAGAACATATGCAAAGAATATAACAGTATTTACATATGTATGTACATTTCGCATTGTACCTATACGTATGCTGGAGACTGTAACAGCTGTGCATATATACATATACATACATATAGCCAGAATTGTACGATCCGAAATGCACAACAAATAAACACAAACAATAAACATTTACACTTTACAGGTTTCCCAAAAGAAAAAGAAAAACAAGCTTTAGAACAAGTATATATACATACATACATATACTATATATGTACCTACCATATATATATATATATGTACTATAAAGTGGCCAGAGCTACATATTTTCTAGCAATATACTGAATATAAAGATGATAATAAACACAGATTGATCTGAGGGCAAGCATTAAACATTATCAGAAAATCCCAAGGGATAGTTTAAATTATTTAGAAACCCATTTGTCAGAGTTAAATGAAGGGAAAAAAATGACATCTCTGGTTGCTGTTGAATCTGACAAAGTTATTATAAATAATTTGAACCAACTGCTCCCCCATGAAAGGAAATGAAAGATATATATACATATACCATATATGTAATACTCATAAATATATACATAGTACAATGAATGTTAAATGTAGTGTTACAATTGTTATGTGTAAATTGTTTTGTTAACCCTAAAATGAGTTTTCATATAATTTGCAATGAACTTTTCCATATTTCCCCTATATTTGGTTGTCTTACAATTCTCAGTTTGGTGTACATAAATCCTGGTAAATGAAACTTCACTCTGTAGTGTTGCCTTAAAAACAGTGCCTCTTTAATGAATTACACTTAAACATTAACATAAACATATAAATTAATGTTAAACAGCGATCACTTGCTGAATATGATAAATAAAATGGAAAAAAAAACTTGATGGTGAAACATTTCAATACAGGTGTTATTTGTGCTATTTAAAGAACGTAGTTAATGCAACCGAAAAATAAAAAACAAGAACAAATTTAATTAAAATAAGCTTTAAAATTTAAAAGAAAATATGAAACTATGGTAAAAAAAAAGTCAAGTAGAGCAGCACAGAATGTACAAAATCATTGAACAGGCTAAATTATAATTGGCATAATAAAGGGTTTGAATAGTTTAAGAGTTCATACATACATTTATGATAGTTAAATTATATATATATGATTAGATTGGATCAGTGCACTGTATAGCTGGCCGTCTACAAGGCGTTTTATGGTCACAGGGACCACAACAAATGATATATGATTGAATATGGTAATCAATGTCTATTGGTAATCAACTGTTTCTAACCGGTTCGAGAAATATGTTTGTATTTATAGTATAAATGTTGAAACAATGCACTGTTGTATGAAGATATACATGACACCCTAACTATTAAACAAAATCCAATTATAAACGGCAAAAGACTTTATGCATTAAACATACTTCTACGAGTAACTAACATATACTTACATATATACCTGTCTTGCACATAGTTAAATTATCGTTTATAAATTTAGTTAAATCATATTAATCGTGGTTTTTCTGTTATGCCAAATGGTGTGTTTCCATTTGCAATCATCATTTGACTCACTAAAAGCACAACTATTGCAATTAATTCACATAGAGAATATTTAAACAGAGTTAAGCAAAGAGTATGGAGAAATGCGTTTAATTGTTTATAAAACCTTGGGAACGCTGTCTTAAATGAAAGAACATTATTATATACAAATTAAGTGATATGCATATAGTTAAGATATCTATATAAAAGGCGCTCCAAATTGATATTACTTACGAGTACAGACATGTACAGATATTATATTCTAATAACCATCGATGTATCTCTGTTCAAATAACTTACAAATAAATTGTAAGCATTATGTTTAGGACAATTAGTTACCAATTTGGTGAAAAACATCAAAGAAAAAGATAAACGATAAATGTATGTATAATTACTAGTTAATAATTATTGTAAACAAGTTTTATCCGTGCACTGAATATGAAAGGTTTTGAAAATTGATTGTGGAATAAACATTTACCTAATAAGTTGATGTTTTAAACAAAACAAAAAAACCAAAAGTAGCAACTTTTAAATAAAAACCTTTTTGGCAACTGAATTTCACAAACAATAGTTTACTTTTTATTGCAACTTCATTATTCTCGACTTTCGACTTAAAAATAACCATTTAAATTTTACAATAATAATTTCGTAGCAAATTTTGTTGTTTTCTAATTACAATCTAATCAAATGCAATCGTGGTACAATTAACAGTTACAATCCATTGTTCCTCCCAAGGAGTGTAGTTTACATGCCATTGTAGGCGGGGCCGCCGCCTCCTTCGGGCACCACCCAGTTGATATTCTGCTTGGGATCCTTGATATCACAGGTTTTGCAGTGAATGCAATTTTGTGCATTAATCTGCAGCTTCATATTGCCTCCTTCCTCGTTGGGCACGTACTCATAAACACCAGCGGGGCAAAAACGCTGCTCGGGTCCCTCATAAATAGCCAGATTGTGATCAACGGGTATGCGATCGTCCTTGAGGGTCAAATGTGCTGGCTGATCGCCCTCATGATTTGTGCCCGTTAACGCAACAGAAGACAGCAAGTCAAAGGAGATTTTGCCATCTGGTTTGGGATAAACAATGCGCTCGCTAACATTTGCCGGCTTTAGCGATTCGTGATCTTGGGGGCCGTGTGTCAGTGTCCAGGGTTCGCGGCCACCCATGAAAATTGAGAAACCACTAAGCACAAGTCCGCCATAGAGACCCAAAGGATTGTGGAAGGACGGATGTACATTGCGCACCTTGTACAAATCTTTCCATACAAAGGATTCTTTAATTCTGCAATTAAAAACCATTTAGAGGAATTTTGATTTTGTTTTGTTTTCAACTCACTTGTCTGCATAACTGCTGGGCTCAACGCCGGCAGTTGACTGCGTATCCGCATTAATGGCTTCCAATGCGCTCTCGGCAGCCAGCATGCCACTCTTCATGGCGTAGTGTGAGCCCTTGATGCGCGGCACGTTGAGGAAACCGGCACTGCAACCCACCAAGCAACCGCCTGGGAAGGATAGCTTCTTCGGGATGCTTTGGAAACCGCCCTCATTGATTGCACGTGCGCCATAGCCAATGCGTGTGGCACCTTCGAAGATATGGCGCACTTTGGGATGCGTCTTAAAGCGCTGGAACTCCTGGAAAGGACTGATCCAAGGGTTTCTGTAGTTTAGTCCAACAACAAAGCCCACAGCTATCGTTGGCGTTGGTTCATTAAGGTGGTACAGAAATGAGCCACCATATGTGAAGCGATCCAAGGGCCAGCCAATTGAATGCTCCACTAAACCAGGTCTGCAAAAGGTTCAATTAGTAACAATTGCTTACTTGTTTGTAGCTCGACTAAAACTTACTGATGCAGCTCGGGAGCTATCTCCCAAACTTCTTTAAGCCCAATGCCGTAGGCTTGCGGCTCACTGCCCACGTTGAGTCCAAAGTTTTGCATGATCTGCTTGGTGAGATGGCCACGGCATCCCTCGGCAAAGATTGTTGTCTTTGCATGCAGTTCCATTCCACGTGCAAAGGTTTCTTTTGGTGATCCACTTTTGGCAATGCCGACATCATTCGTGGCAATGCCCTTAACACTGCCATCCTCATGGAAAAGGACTTCAGAAGCAGCACAGCCTGGATAGATCTCTACGCCCATGGCCTCTGCCTGATCACCCAACCATTTAACCAAGTGACCCAAGCGCACCACATAATTGCCATGATTGTCCATGGGCCAGCCCTTGAAGATGGGAATCGAGAAGCGACCCGTTGGGGTGAGGAAAGAGAATGTATCCTTTGTCACAGGCGTGTTCAATGGAGCACCTTGCTCCTGCCAGTCAGGTATCAGCTCATTGAGAGAGATTGGATCAATAACTGCGCCGGAGAGTATATGTCCGCCCACCTCGGCTGATTTCTCTACAACGCACACACGAACCTCCTGCGAAATATGAAGTAGATTAAAATCCGATGACTTAATAAAGCTTAAGATTGTCAGCTCACCTGATTCTTTTCCGCAGCCAATTGCTTGGCCCGAATGGCAGCCGACATACCAGCTGGTCCACCGCCGACAATGACAATGTCCACCTCCTCGATACAGCGTTCCATGTCCACCTCCTTCCATCTCTCGTCCTTTTCGCGGGGATGCAAGGTGTAGTGTGTGGTAATCTTTGGATACTTTGCTGCCTCTGACACGCTGCGCACAAAGGCGGGTGTGAACAGCTTATGAACTGGGCAAGGTCAGAGTGTGGGAGATAATTATTAATCAAATGCATGGATAACTGTTAAAGCGCATTGTCTGATAAGAACTCAGATAAGGACAAAAACATATGCACTGGAATGTTAAGACAGTTGCTCAATTGATTGTCTGCTAGTATTATATAAATTGTCCAAGGTTCTTATCTCTGCTTCTTATTTGATTTATGTGTTTGCTTCGCATCCCAAAACATTTAAATTATGTAATCAACAAAATGTTTGTTGTCTTTTATAATTTTTGTTTAACGGTAATAAACTCACCTCTGTGTATTTTCAGGAGCGCCGACATTTTCGCAGAAAATAATATTGCCAGCAATTGATTGGCTTAATTGGAAGGTCTAAATCCGTATATAATACAATAAATAAATGTATATTATTTACATTGATAGCAAACAAAAACAAATATTGCCGCCGCCAACAGAGCAACAAGTTGGACTTTAGACCCAACCAAACAATGCGACCAATGAATGCTGCGATTAATGTTCAAGTTCTTTGTATAGACGCATTAAGTGTCTTACCTATTTGTTGATTTTTCTTCCCACTTGAGATTTAAATGCCGAATATGTTTAGCAGAAGTCTGAAATCCAAATTAGAAATTAAAACAAACACGAGAGAGAATCTCAACTGATCAGCTGGCTGCAGTGCTGCCAGGTTTCTTAACTTTTAATTTAAACTAAATTGACCGCCATCGCTTGTGCGCATGCCATTTGCATTTGTTTCTGGCAACGCTGTTTTGTAGTAACAGCCACTGGCCTACAGAGGGCGCCATCATAGACAATCGTCCGCTAAAATGTAAATAGTTTAAAAATAATTTTTTAAAATAATAATTTTGTACGTTTCTTAGAAATTCGAAATTAGTTAAATTCAAGCGAATTTTTTCAAAATATGTTTCGTCTTTGTAGGGCTCCTAGTTCCTTCAAACAAATTTAAACAAATCTGAGAAATTCTGAAAAAATTTAGAAAATTCTAAAAGAAATCCATGCAAAGTTTCAATTTTTTTATTGGTGCTAAGGCAATCTGAGGATTAGAGTGAATCTGGGACACTAGGGCTGTTAAGTTTTCCAACTATTATAATATTTATTATTTTGTTTTTGTGTGTAAGAATTTACAAAAACAAAATTCAAATTTTTACCATTTTGTTTTTGTGTGTGAAGATAGTGCAATAAAATAAATTTAAAGAAGCAAATTTGCGAGGACTACGAGGATGTACCATTTATTTAGACTGATCCTTTTTATCCAGTCACTATTCAGTGAAATAATCTCAATTCCTCATAAGAAAAAACAAAACAAAACAAGATATCTAGTAAATGAAAAGTTAAGGCATCTTAATGCCAATGTCAGAGTTATTATCAACGATTTGGCAACCCAAATTTATAGAAATACAATAATAGTTAGCGATCTGTCTTTATTTAAAAGATTTTTCACAACATTTCAATGCATTGAGGAAAGTACATTTAACATTTCAATATTGTATTTCGTATACACTTAATAAGAATGTGTGTGCTTTGGTGTGGGTTTTTCTGGGTTTCTTTAGTTTTTTGTGTAATTTGGTTTTGATCAGATCAAAGTGTGGTGAATTTTTAATCCAGCCCCATTAAAAATTCAAAGAAATTACAAGTTGTATATGTTGGGAGTAACAATCATATGAAATAGTTTTAAGTACAGTTATCAATAGGTTCAGCTTTGTCCAATTAATATTTACAATAGGAGAGGATTTGGCAAATCTATGGCTCATAGAATTGCTCTACACTGCTGTCATCCAAGTTGTTTTGAGGCTCAGTCTGTTCGCTGCTCTTCTGTTGCTGTTGATGTTCCTGTTGGTGTTTATTGAAGAGCATGGTTATGGCCTTGTCAGTGGGATTGCTCTCATCACTTTGCTTACCATCGGCTGCCTTGGTTTGATTCGATTCTGAGCTGGTAAAACCCCCTCTGCTCCGGCTCCAGTCTCCGATCCAGTTCCATGAATGCTTTTGCCAAAACGCATGAAATTTGAATCCATTTTGCCAGAACGCTCAAATCCCGTGGGTGCGGAACGACCAAAGCGCATGAAGTTATCCGGACGTCCGAAACGCATGAAATCCTGCTTGGGACTGCGAAGCTCCTCGTGAAATTGCACGTTCCTGCCGAAGCGCATAAAGTTATCGGACCGACCAAAGCGCATGTAATCCTGTTTGGGATCACGTCCAAAACGCATGAAGTCCTGCTTGGGATCACGTCCAAATCGCATGAAGTCCGACGAGGCGCGTCCAAACCGCATAAAGTCCGATGGAGTACGCCCGAAGCGCATAAAGTCCTGCTGAGAGCCGCGTCCATTTCGATCCATGGCCGCACGTTTCACCGTCTCGTAGTAACCGTTTCCGGTTTCCTGAGGCAGTTGCTCGGGTTGCCGCTTGCCAAAGTGCATAAAGTTATCCTGCAGGGACTTGCGCTTCATCTCATTTTCAGGATCGTATTTATAGCGTTGCTTACGCGCATGTTTCTGGAATCGCAACACCACCGAATTCTTAGCATAATCTATGCCAATCGCAGAGATTGGATAACGAAATTCGAGTTCTGTTTGTTCTGGTTTATCGACCATCAATGCATCAAGAAGCTCATTCTCAACTGAGTGCGGTTCGTTGTTGTTATTGTTGTTGTTGTTCATGGTGTCCTCCATTAGAGCATTATCACTATAGTTGGGTGTCTCTATGATCTCGCTGTGTATGGCCGACTGCATCTGGTATAGGGCCAGGAGGAACATCAACGCAATGCCCATGATAGTTGTAGCTGCAAAGAGCAAAGGTAGAAGTAGAGAGGGTTAATAACGTGGGGAAATAATTAATATTATTATGAGGTGTTAAATAAATCATTAGGCGCATTATCTACTACAAGTTTTAATCACATTAACGTACTGCTTTTTCTTGGTATCCATTTTACTTAGCTAACAACAACGAGAACAACAGGAATAACCCGGCAATTTATCCGGTAGCCAGTGAATGTCTTAACGCCTTTATTTTCATGTTATTCTTGGCCAGACAAAGTGTCCCGCTAATTAACCATAACAATATTTATGCGATAATCTCCCTGGCCAAGAGCGAAATATGAATGTGCGCGTAAAAAGTTAACCAAGCGCATTAAAGGCAACACCAGCAACAACAGCATATACACGGCCAAGACCAGCTCCTTCCCCCTTCTCTGCCAATCTTAAAACAACTTGTTGAAGGCGTTAAATGGCGTTGGCCATGCAAGAGCTGGAGTAGGTGTTGATGTATGAACGTCCGGATTCCGTCAGAGAAGGCCATTAGAGATGCAAATGATTATGGCTTATGGATGTGGATGTGGTTGTGGATGTGACGACGGAAGCGATGAAGCACTGAATGGTGTGAACTTGAGTTGCATTAGGATCAGGTTGGTAAGTAATGCAGTTAAAGGCTGATACTCCGCTTAACCAAAGCCTAATTGAATTGACTTAGCCAACTGAAAGTATTTCAAGAAATTGCAGCTTTGATTATGGAAAACGCACTTTCGAGGTAAGTCTAAGGATTCCACTTTGTTAAGGTGATTAGCCTTAGCTTAGTTTCATTGTTGCTGGCAATTAAGAGCTTACGTAAGGTTTTAATCTTGTATGGGTTTATTAAGTTTGTTTAAAAGTGGCAGATTCCCTGAATTATATGTGTATGTATACGCATCAACAGCCGATTCGATATAGTTCGTCTGACAATCCATTAGCCTGACACATTAATTGAAAAGATCTCAGAGATGGTGATAGCTAGGAACGTCATATTTGGTATGCAAACTCCGTATAAGCTTATTTCGAAATTTTGCCACGCCAACTGAAGAGTAAAATTTGAGAATTAAAGAAACATATCGACGTAAATTTGTTGGACAACATTTCCAAATGGCCAGCTTTTGTCAAAAATTAATTATTTTAGTTATTTCTTCTTCTAAAATTGTATTAAAATATATAAACACCACAAATTAATTAAGTACAAAAATAACGTCCATTTAACGGTTTCTGTGCTTTGCAAAATAATTTAACTAAAAGCATTTTTTAAGTTGTTTTGTAGTTTTGATGGCAAATAACAGTTAACTGTCGGTATAACTCAAAGGAGACCCTGAAAAGTGTTAATCACAAGGTTAACATATTTGACTGCCTATACTTGACATTATTTTTTGATAAATTTGGCATCTAATCAACTTCTCGGAAAGAACTTTAGATTTAATGGTAAGTAATTGTTCAGCCTGGTAAGTAATGCAGCTAAACGCTGACATTTCCTTTTAGACAAGACTTGAAAAATTGGAAACCATTCAATAAATTTAACATAATTGAATTGGTTGACAATTAAGTACTTATGTAATTATACAAATTTGTTCTACGAAAGCTATATCAACTAAAAGTTTTCCTAGCAATTGCTGATTTGATTAGGGGAAATCCCCAACGAATTAAAAATATGAATAGTTTAGATATTATTGCAAATAACGGTTATATACCGACAAGAAAACCCTGAATAAGTGTTAATGATAAAAATAAACGTCTATTTATGGGCCTAAACTTGACATTAATTTTTGGCAAGTTGGTCAATTTATCGCTCAATTTAAAAACGACTTTGCTGTGCGAAAAACAGATATAAAAAAAAGCAACTACAACTTGGTCAGTTTAGAGTCCAAACAACAATAAGTTGACCCCAACTGACCGGTGGCTGATGAGTTGGCAATCTGAACACATTAACATACATTTTCTTTGCTCAACATTAATGTACAAATTTCACAAACTGTCGCAGCGTAATTTTAAATACTGAAAAAAATGATGAAGAAAAAAGTGTTTTTCCTTTTTTCTTTGGTTGCAGACGCAATCAGTTCACATTCATTTTTGGACATAAGTGGCAAATGAGTGTGGTCGAAAGAGATGGGGCAGAGGTTTAGAGAGAGACAAGGGCCAGGCAATTTGTTAGCCAAATCAACGAAATGCCACAATGCAGCATTTTGTGGCAACATTCGGCCAACTGCCCTGTTTCCTACGCCTCATTCCCAGAATACAACGTTTGTTATTTGCTGTTTGCTGTTTGTAGTTGGTTATGCTTGCAATTAAACAAAAACTGCAAGTGGCACTTGCAACACAACATTTGGTAGCATCGAACGCCGACAAATTGCGGACTTAAGTTAAATTTGCAGTCAACAGACATAGTTGAAGATTCGAAGAGGAGTTGTTAAATTTATGAGTTTGTCATACGTATTATGATGTACCGCCACTCGAGGATGTTGCAACCAACATGTGGAGTGGAGTGGAGTCAAGTATGCGGTACTTCTAGCTACCACTCAATGACAACTGTCAAACTGGCTGATTGATTTCCCCTGTACCGAAAGTGAGATGAGTACTTAAAATTTACAAATTTCGCAACTGTGGGCAGTAACTCAGCATTACGCATACGCACAGTTGTCTTATGGTGAGAGACTGTTGTATGTTACCTGTTATCTCGTATCAATAACACACTCGTTAATTCGTTTAGCACAACCTCTCAGCCTCTTAGCTCAACTTGAAAGCTGACACTTGTCTTTTTTGGGGCACAAAGCACTTTTAATCAGATTTTCATACCTTATGAATGTTCCGCAATGCGATACATTTGAAGTGCCAGACATCAAGACGTATGTATGTACATGTGTTGAGAATTATGTTTGCCAAGCAAATATCATTCGGCACATTTAAATATAATTTATCAGCGACAGGCAGCAACAGCTCAACATCTCAGCGGCAAAAGACAAATGATTGTCGCAAGGTATGTGCAACAGAGAGACACCTGCCCTATGTTGCCGGGTCAGAATTACATTGCCAGTGATAAATCAAAAATTGTTCATGCTTCGCAGCAAGTTCTTGAGCTGCACATGCCACCTGACCAACAGGCATTCAACATACAAAAACAACTACAATAATAACTAAAAGAGAAATAGAAAAAACTGTGAAAACTGCGAAAACTGCAAAGGTAAATGAAAATCTAGCGACGCTTTGTTGCTTCGAGCCTGCTGCTTCTCTCCAAAGTGCAGCCGTAAATATTTCAATTTGCCTTCATTAACCCAAAATGAACGTAGTGTGTGTAGTCTAGGTGTATGAATGTGTACTTGTGGCAGCAACTATTTGCCACCTTCAATTGTACCGGTATTTGCATAGCCGCGCATTGTTTCAGGTCGTTGCCATTGCCACAAAGTCAACAGCTCTAAAATAAATGAAATTTAATATTTTTCAATCTGTTTTTGTAGAATATTCTAAATGTGAGATTTCCGGAAGAGAGTTATTTATCCACCTTATGAGATATAATCATTTTTTTCTTCAAATTGTAAATCTTTCGACCAAATTTAATTTTATAAATTATAAATTTTTTAATAAAAATCAATTTATAGATATGTATTATGAAAGTGTAGAGACTGGTGAGTCCTAATAGTTAGTATGGTACAGATTGGGCAGGCTTTTTGCCAACATAAGCTACAGATTTCAATGTTTAGAGATGAAAACACAAAATTATTTCATATGAAATGGGCAAATAAATTAAATTTTTGAAAACCTTTAAAAAAATGAACTATTTTCAACACAGAATCTGGATTTAAATTGGTCTTTTGTTTATTAAGGTTTACAAGTTAGCGTTCAAAAGATTTTAATTAATCATTATGAAACAAAAGCAAAAACTGTATCTTAAATTACATGGATTTATCTTTAATACTTATGTAGTTATTAACAGATTAGCTTACATAAGGCTTACAAAATCAGAGACAAAGATCAGGCTCTACAAATTCCGTTTTCAAAAGCCATTCAATTTGTTTTTTTTTTAATTGCACATAATTTACAAGAGTATAAAAACTGAAATTGACACAAATCTAGTTTTGAAATAAATCAATAAATGATTTCACAACTAAAAAAAAAACATAAAGTCACTCTACGTTTAGATTTTGAGAACTCAACTCTAGCGAACTATTCCTTCCGCTATAGGATTTACATAAGAATACAGATCTTTTTGTATGAAAATTTGTTTATTTTATATTTTTTATACCCAACACTTAAAACTCTTCTCAAAATAAAAAACAGTATTCTCTATGAAATCTTGTTCTCAATTCTTCCTGTCTATGTGCGGATTGATTAAAAACTGAACTCACCTTTTGTTTAGATGCTTGGCAATTATTGGAAAGACGATATTGTTTATAGTGCAATCAAATTGAAGCAAATGTTGTTGGGTTTTAGATAACTTTACACTGGGTTATTTGGTGCTTAAGGATGTTTTGGTAGGACACTTGTTGACCGCGCAAATGTGAAACACTTCTGTGCAAATGTTTGGCGTAACATCCGGTTTTATATGTGTGTGTTGCCGACAAGCGACAGCCGACAACTTGCAACCTACAACCGACAACAACCGACGATATCCTTTGTTAAGGATAATAGGCGGGCAACAGGCCAACAATGGTTGCCAAAAACATACTGTTTCTTGTATGATGTTGTTGTTGTTGTTGCTGTTACTGTTGTTGTTGTTGTTGTTGTAGCAGCAACAGCATCAAGCAACAAGTGTTGCCACAATATGTGTCTGTGCAACATATTTCAACAAGAGTTGGCAACACTTGCTGCGGCCTTCTTTTACATGTATATGTTGCTATTTATTAGCTGTTAAGCTGCAAGCTAGCGATATGCTGCAACAGCCTTGACAATGTCAGCTTGTAGCTGCCCCTTCTCCCTCTACCTATTCCCACCACCTGCCCCTCGTCTGCTGCTCGCTGTGATATGTTTGTTGGGTTTTTTTGTGACAGACAAACTGTCAGACGGACAACGACGTCAGCAAACAATGAGAGTCATTGTGTTGCATATTTTTATCTTTATTAAATGTATACACATACATACATGACTTTGTCTATGAATTTGTTAATATGTCATACATAAAGTCATCTGGTTTTCTATTTTATTTTTATTTTGTGGCTAACAATGACGCAGCAACATTTTGACGCCGCTTTGCTGGTAATCCAAGCGCCAAATTGTATGCAAATCGCCCACAATTGTTATATTCCGCCCAGTTTTAAGTTTTGGCAAGAGCAGGGGGCGGGGCACAGCAACACCCTCCTCAACCAAGAGCGTCGGCTCGCGTCCAATTAGCCTGGTCTATAGACTTGGACTTGGGCTACGTGTGCGTATGCGGTATAATTTGGCCTCGTCGCCAGCCGTTTATGGAGTTTTATGGCCCTGTAACGGGATACATTGTGGCGCCTTTAGCATCCCGATTCATCTGTCTGTCTGCCTATCCGCCTGTCCTCCTCCATCTCCACCTTAGTCGCCGTCTTCGTCTTCGTCTCGGTTTTGGCCCCCTGTCTCAGTTTGTGTGCTGTATTCACTTCTTGGCCATTTGCTGAGCTGGGTGGGCACTTCATTTTCGTAAGCGGAAGTCTGTAATTACGGCCTCACTTTGAAAGGCCAAGTTCTTTGTTTTTTTTTTTCGTCTCTCTTTGTTTCTTTTTTTTTGTATTTATTTATCTTGTAGCTGAATTTGAAGAACACTCCCAGATACAGACCGAAGTGACTTGCTACAAATGTGTCAACTAGCAATAGTTAGCAGGTTTGCCTAACGATCGCTGAAACTCAATACAAATCAACGTATGTATTTGCATTGATAAATATGCATGACAAATGTGTATTCATTTACATAATACAAACATATTTAAAGTATCTACAAGCTAATGCTGAATAACGCTCAAGTTCAGAGTCGTTTCTTGACCAAAATCATAGATTCCGTCGTGTGCCAGTCCATCGATAGTGAATAACACTTTCAAAAGATGTCGTGTAATTGTTTTGGGCGACCTTTAAATACACTTTCCTAAATAAAACATAATCTTAGATGATTGAGTAGAACTGAAAGAAAGTGCTTTTGTATTTAAAAAATCCAATTTAAACTGTTGATTGTTGTATGTATTGTAGAGTATAGAAATGTCTGCTTTAATCAAATGGCCGTTACGATCGCCACTTGGCAACAAAATATAACCAAAATACTCACAAAATCTCGTTATTGATGCGCCAAATGAACTCTTAGCTTAACGAACTATTTAGCTCTCTTTCTCTCTCTCTCTCTCTGTGAGAATGCGCTTAATCAAATTCGATGTCAATGCCGTTGTCGAATTTTCAAAAATATTTCATTATACTTTTTTGAGTTAACAATACTGTAACTAATCAAAAGCAATGATTAGTGTAATCGTCAGCGGGGTGCATGGTAAAATTTGTATAATTGGTGAATAAACAATGGAATCTTATTTATGTATGGTAATAAAGATTTATAATCCAATTCACAAAACAGTCGTAACAACATTTAAGGCCATAAACATAAATTCAAAATGTTGCGTCATGTTCTAAACTGCATTTATAAAATTTCATAGCAGCAGCAACAAACAGCAACAACATCTACTATTTAGTGAAGCAATAACGGTAGTTGTTCTTGTTGATGTTGTTAAAGTTGTTGTTATTGAAAGAAGCTTTTGCCGGTCAACAGCTTTGATCGTTTACTTAGGAACGCACGCAGCCAATTATTTTGAAAACAACAACAAAACTGAGAAAGCGACACTCAGTAAAGCAGTTGAACCTCTGACCGGTGAGCGAGAGAAAAAGAGAGAGGGAGGAAGAGAGACTTAAAAGCCACGCCAAGCTTGGGCACACTGACTGCAGTAGCAGACGTTGTTGTTGGTGTTTGTGTGTGTGCTTTTTGCATATAACTGACTTTATACGTGTGTGTATTTTTGTGTGTCACTTTGGCTCTCTAGGTGAGTGTGATTGTGAATATGTGTGCCTTAGCTCGTTTTCAGAGATCAAAGCCTCTGTCTGCGATTGTATATGAATATATGTCAGGGTGTGTGTGTGTGTGTGTGTGTGAGTGTTATAAACTTGCCGATACGTTACGATGCATAGTTTAGCTGTTTTCGTAGTATTCACTTAGCTGTTTTTGTTTTCTATTCGATTCGTTTCGAGTATGCGAGGCTCTTTTTCCTAATTTGAAGCCGAGTTTAGTTTAGTTGGTGTTTAGCATTCAGTGCGCGCGTACGATATAACGAATTGCCACCGTGTCCTGCAACAGAGTGGTTAAGCATCAGTTAGATTTAAATATTTCTTATACTTTAAGGAAGTGTTATCAATAAACTAAGGTGCGCTCAAATATCAAAGATTTGATAATATAATATTTATTTATGCGTACAGTTTTATGAATGATTGTTACTGCTTAACAATAGAATTTAAATCAATTTTATTCACATGCGCTTGTTTAATTTTGACAAAATAAGCTGGTTTTAAATACTTGCTCGGTTGTCTAGTGAATTTAGGCATATTTTATTAGGCTGCAGAACAACATTTTTAAGACTCAAGTCCTTGACCTGGTTTTTAGCCGATAAATGGCAAAGACTTCTATCGAATACATAAATTATTATGTTATTTACTGCTGCTCCTTCCTTCGTTGACATCTTTAACTTGGCCAAAACTGGTTGCTCAACGTCTGGCCAAATACCCAAAATAAAACGCAATTGAACAACTGGTTAACAATTTTTCGGCAATTGGCAAACCCATATTTAAGTTGTCACTGTTCCATATGCTCCAGCCCAGCTCCAACTCCAACTCCAGCTCCAACTCCAACTTAAGCCATGTGGTTGCTGCTCTTGTCGTGAGCCTTTTTTCTTAAAAAATACTCTTTAAATTGTTAAGTATCCCTGTTCTAACGATGAGTGTGTTCCATGTTTTTGAGTTGAGTTTAATCATGGAGCTAGAAAACAATTCATGAAATTAAATCGAATCTAATTTATCATATTGCATCAATTATAAAAACTCACGACTACTAACTAATACTAATACATTGATGCAATAATGTGACAACACTTTAATTTACATGTGTCTGTGGAATATTCTCGGAATTGTTTACATATATTAACAGTTTTTGTTTTTAATTTAATATAGTTTAAAACTTTTTTACAAACGATTGGTGTAAAGAGTATAAAAGCAATCGACTGTGTCAAGTCCGCTTGTTGAATTTCTTAGTTTGTTTGGTTTTATCTGGGAATCGTGTGGATGCACATCTAACTACGAACAGACTCCAATTGCCATTAGAAACAACAACATGAAATGCTTTGGAATGGCAGTTAACGGAGTGGAGTGTACACTCCATATACATAAACAAGTCCCAGGTTCAAAAGACATCAACGAGGCGTATTTGATCACTGTGAACCTCATGGCAATTTTCTGACCCGGCATAACTGGCAAAGTGTTTGAATGACGGGCAAAACGTTTGATTAAACTCTGCTTTGGATTGTGTTGAAAGCTGATGTTGGTGTTGTAATTTATAACGATATCATTTCGTTCACAATTCGATTTTGTAAAGTGCTCTGCCAATTTAAGTGCTAGCATTAAGTTCCCATTTGATTGCAATAGTTTATGCTCCAAGTCTAAAGTCGTTTATCGGTATTGCATCACAGGAAAGTCCCTACAGCAGACAAGACGTGCAAAATAAAATAAAGTCAAAATCTTATCAGATCTGTTTGGTAATAAATATTATTTCTGCCCAGTTAATAAAATGGACTTTCCAAAAGTGGCGCCGCGTTCGTTGCTTAAATCTTTAGTTTGCCCTTCCATTAAACAAGTTAAATGTTAAATTTAATCGATGTCGAACGGAACTGCTGCCAAGTTGGCTAATGATTTTGATCTTGTCTGGCGGTTTCCCATTCTTGTCGGCCAATGTTAAAGCTATTAACAGGTCTTTCAATTGCACACAAGATATTTAACGGTTTCGAAATCTCCTCGTAAAAAGTTTATTGATCGTAAATGAAAAACAAATTTTGTTGTAGTCGTCGCTAATCTAGGCAAATCCACAGTTAAACACAGTTGTTGGCGAATAGTTTTGTAGGTTAATCAAAGTTCAGACATATATAAATCTATAATTACTTTTGATTACATATTTACATTTATCATTATGGACCCTGGCATTTTCAGTTCAATGTGTCAATTAGTCAGACGAAAAAAGCAATTCACTTTTCCAACAAGGTTCGGTGCGAGGACATGGACTTAGCTTGTTAGTTACTGCCCAATTTAGTTGGCCAAAAGAGTGAGAGGGAGTGGAGTCGCTTGACTGCACTTACAAGCTCACTATCATGGCACACATGCTGACCATAACCAGCGATCCAAGTGGCAAGTTGCAAGTGCCAAGTGGTAGATGTCGCAATCGCTAACTTAATTGGCCCACATGTTCCACGCGGCGGATACGCAATATGCGGTTTTGGTGTCACTTTTATTGGTTGTTTTTTAATGTTCAGCGGTTCGCTGGTTTCGTGGTGGTCATGAAGCGTGGTGGCAAATAGTGACAGATCTTGGACACTACTTAACATTGAGGGCACCAAAACAACTAAAACCAGTTGATCACTTAGCCAAGATCAAATTAAATTATAGTGCACTTGATTAACGCCATTTATGACGACGAAATTTTAAAGATACAAGAACTTCATTAACATAATCTCTTGGTATATTGCAGAATCGGCTGACACAAAATGGTAGCCAAACCGAATTTTGATTTTGAAAAGGAGGGCACGTTAACAATTGGACATGTGAATGATGATGAAGTGGATCGCATTGCAGCCAGTTTCAAAGGACGCTCCCTTTTCATCACGGGTGGAACAGGATTTCTCGGCAAGGTGCTGGTAGAGAAGCTGCTGCGGTGAGTGTAAGAGATAAGGAGTCTAAGATTAACTCAACTCGGAATTGCCTTCATGTTTGTAGATATAGTGGAGAAATGTATAGTATTTTCGTCTGTTTCTATACAAACTTGCCTTTCAGCTTTGAATCTATCTTAATGAAACTTGATGTAGGTCCAGGCAGGATCACTATATTAAGATTATGGTTTGGCATCTGTCAAAAAGTAGCCTTTAGTAAGAGTCTTTAGTAACGAGGCTTCTCCACTTTTTTTACAACTTGCCAAACTTGGCTTAAATCGGACATCTGAATGCAGCAAGGGAATCAAATCTTCATTCTTTCATGTTTATACCATTTTAAACTTTTTAAGAATGCAGGGTATAAAATTTTGAATTCTTAAGACTTGCAATTTCCATCTAAGCTCTTTAGATTTTTTATTGCATAGCGTGCCACATTCTTAAGATACTCAGGCAGTAGAAGGTGGGCGAGTGAGCTGGGTTGTTTGGTTAGCAAGTTACCTGGTTGGGTGGTTGAATGCGTTGGCAAACAGCTGGCAGCACACGTGACCTCAATCATTCACTATTAAATTTTGATTATGCGTTATTAATTGTGCAGGTCGTGTGGAGAACTGAAGAGAATTTATCTGCTCATACGACCCAAGAAGGGCAAGGATCCACAGGAGCGCATTAAGGATATATTTCAGAATGTGGTAAGTAAACCTGCTACGAAAAATTATGAAAAATCCTAGCACATTTATTAATCAACAGCATAATAAAATTCCGCTTGCAGTTGTTCGACCAGGTAAAACAGTTGCGTGGCGAGAAGCAAATATTGCAGCAGGTGGTGGCTATTGGGGGGGATGTGCTACTGCCGGGATTGGGTATCTCAGAGCAGGATCTCGAGACGTTGCGAAATGAGGTTTCCATTGTGTATCACTGCGCTGCCACAGTTCGGTGAGTAGAACTTGTACAAGAAATTGGTAGTTCTTGTTACTGACTTGATTTTTTATCTCCTCTCTATCAGCTTTGATGAGCCACTTCGTAATGCCGTGTTCATGAATACCCGTGGAACTAAGTATATGCTAGAGCTTGCGGGTACACTGAAGCATTTGGATTTCTTTGCCTACTGCTCGACGGCCTATTGCCATTTGCATGTAAAGACTCTGTACGAGAAGCCCTATGATCCACCAGCAAATCCACATCAAGTGATTCAAGCCTGCGAATGGCTAAACGATGAAGAGGTAACCCTCATTGAGCGTAAGATTTTGGGGGACATACCAAATACATATGCGTATACCAAGTCCCTGGCGGAGGCATTGGTCGTGGAGAAGTTCAGCGAACTTCCTGCCGTAATATTGAGACCCTCTATAGTCATACCCATTTGGAAGGAGCCCATTCCCGGTTGGACAGACAATATTAATGGACCCACTGGTCTCCTTATTGGGGCCGGAAAGGGTGTCATACGCACCATGTACTGCAATTCATCGGGATATGGTGATTTCTTGCCCGTCGATATTGCTGTAAATGGCATATTGGTGGCCAGTTGGCGTAACATCACAGCGGGAACGGATAACACAAATCGTGTAGCCCACATGACGTCATCCAATGATATTAAGGTTTCCTGGGCGGAGATTATCGAACTGGGCCGGTGGGTTATCGAGAACAAGGTTCCCCTAAACGGCGTAGCCTGGTATCCGGGTGGTTCCATGAAATCCAACTATTGGGTCCACTACATCTGTATGGTACTCTTCCAATGGATACCCGCCTTGTTTGTCGACGCCCTTCTCATCCTCCTACGCTATCCTCCCGTGTAAGTATGCAATTTAAAATTAAAATTAAAAATGCCATTGCAACTTCTATTCATTCCAGACTCTGTCGTGTCCAGAATCGAATTTTTAAGGGGTACGAAGTCTTTGAGTACTATGCCAATAACGTCTGGAGTTTTGATAACTCAGAAGCCGTAAAATTACGCAAGCTAATGAACAATAGGGAACGAAAAACATATGTCATTGAAAAGATTGATTTGGATCTGATAGATTATTTCACAAATAGTGTGCTCTGTGCACGTCGTTTGATTCTCAAAGAGTCGGATGAGTCAATACCATCGGCCAGGCGTCACATGAAAGTGTAAGTATTTAAATCTGAAATCATCTCGTAATCATCATGTCTATTTTAATTAAAACTACTTCATTTCGTTTCAGCATGTGGGTCGTGGACAAGGTGTACAAGGGAATGTGGTTGTTTGGAATTTTGTACATGGTCTACAGATGTTTTTTCGCAAGCTAAACTATGCATAAACTTAAGTTTAGTTAAGTTAAGCATATAAGCATGAGACCAAAAGTTGCCCCAACCGCTTATTTGCCGTACAAGATATATTTTATTACGTCTTTAAGTCCATTCAATTTACTTGGTGCTGATTAGATTTTATAAAATTGTGTTATTATTTAACCATAAGTTTTTAAATTCAGCAAATAAATAATTGGTTACTCTACACTCGAATCGTTTATTTATTTTTGAGCTTCAAATTTGAACTTGGCTAATATTGAGCGATGTATCGAAAAGTGCAGCAGCGATTATTATGATTATTTTTCATGATTGTGTACACACTTTTTTTAAAAACCTTTCAACATATCAATATTTTTTCACAAATGTGTGTGCAAATTCAAATAAAATAAATAACAGAACAAATTAAAACAATAATCTACCAAAAATTACCAGCTAAACAACAATCACCTCCATCTCTTGGCAACTTTGCGAAGCACAATTACGCCATCTCTTGTGAGCTCTGCCAAATATAAAGAAATACGCCACCTTCTGTCAGTCTTGCTAGACATGACATACCGGTATATATTTTTCTTAAATAATTAAAATTGTTTAAGAAAAATAAGATTAAATTGAAACCAACCAATTTAATTTAAAATTATCTTAATTAAACGGATTCTTTTAGTAATTGTATTGTTTTTGAAGTACTCAAAAGTTTTATCAATTCCACGGTGGTGTAGCGTCATCTCTTGATTGTTAGCGCCGCGACTAAAAGTTGTCTACTTTTAACACTAGGTACTAAAGGGCTGCAATACAATCTATTCAACAACCAACCCTAAGCAGACCAACATATTCTGCGCTCGCAATTTTACATAAAAATAAATATTAAAATTAACAAGATGTTGGGACGCAGCAGTGTTATTGCCCGTAACTTTTCGCAATCGATGGTGCGCTTCAGCGGCCATGGTGGTGTCCCCGGCGAGGTAAGCGACCAACGGAAGTGGCGCATTGTGGTTACATAATTTGTGTATTGCACCTAGCCGTAATCCTGATAGAAAATCGATGATATCATTGTTAATCTCTATTTTTGGTTTGTAGAACCTGCCCTTCAGTATCCAGAACAAATATAGGGTCACCGCTTTGTTCACCATTGGCTGTGTTTTGGGTTTTGGATCCCCCTTCCTGATCGTCAGACATCAGCTGTTGAAGAAGTAAGCGATCGTAGCAGCCCCGACTCCAACAACAACAAAAACTACACAAAATGTAAGGTTAGTTTTATCAACCAATTTGATATATGATTATTAAACTTTTCCATGATCTCTTACAGATTTCGTTGTAGCTGACATGTCGTGAATTGTGTTACAGATTAACATTAAGTCAAAAGTTTAAACGTAATAAATAAAAGTTACCCAGAAACTATAGACATATAATGTGTGTTGTTTCCCTTTTCAATAAGTAGGCATCGGTAACTCATTCAAAAGACCTTCCTTTTGAATTTCCATGCTAACAAAGATATCAGAAACAATCAGTCTTTCGTTTATACAGGCTGGCAAACAATCTATTCCATTTTAAAAATTCTAATATTTTAATTGTATAAAAAATATTCTAACATGTTTGGTTCACGGAATATATTATCACCAATTGTTCGTAATATGTCCGGATATCCCGGTGGTATTCCTGGGCTGGTAAGTCATAAAACTATATATTTAAATAGTCGATATTAATGCACGTCAAATAGAACATGCCCTTTCGGAAAGGGATGGAAAGCCCTTTGCGTTTTACTATCTTTTGGACGATTCTTGGAACTATAGGGTTTGGTGCTCCTTTCCTAGTGTTGCGGCATCAAATGCTGCGCAATACATCAGATCCGCCGTAAAGTATATTATGTATTGATTAAATCAAAAATCTAATTAGTTAATTTCAGTCCTCCCGAAAATGAGACGTCATAAATATACCACAAAAGACTCGGCTCAGCTGCACACTAATTGTTCATGAATTTCCCTTTACCGTCATTCCCACTAAATATTCTTTTGCAGTTCAGCGAATCCACACCACTTGATTTCAGTTCTACACAACACACAAGCTCGACGGCACACTAAATGTAATAACTGTTAATAAATGTAATGATGACCAAGTATAGTTTCTCAAATTTATTGTCATTTAAATGATTGCAGTAGGCGCATACAAAATATATAAATTTCGATTAGGAAGTCAGTACAGTAAGGCGTCTGTTGCAGACGATTTATAACAATGATAAAGATCATGGAAATTCGCTCGTTTAATTTGAATACGTGACTAGAATCACAGTTCTTCCTTTCCGCCAAAGTCATATTCCTCCTGGACGGGCGCTTCATCGCAGTATTTGGCCTGCTCGGAACATATTTTAATGTCCAAATCGTTGCCCAGATCTTCGGCCTGGAATGCTTTCAAAAATGTCTCCTCGTTGTCTTCCAGCACCTCCAGACAAAAATGACCCAAGCTCTTATTTAGGTCACCGTCCTGCACGAAATCAACGAGCGAGGACTCTGGATTCATTTTACCATCGACGATCATCTTGAGCAAAGTGAACTTGCCGTTGCTTTTGTACGTGGCTTTAAGATAATCATCCATTTTGTCACCTGCGAAGAAAGAGCACGATTTGTTGCCATACACTAGATCATGATGTTATGTCAGTCACTTACAAATCTTCTCCATGAGCTCCGTCAGGTACATCTCGGATTTAATAAAGCGTACACGTTTGGTAACGGAATTTCCACTAGCGTCAAGCCGGAAACCGCTTACATCGACCATCTTTTTGGCGTCCTCCTTAGCAATCGCCTCCTCCAGCTCCTGCACCGTTGCCTTGCACACTATTCGAGTATAAACGGAGTTTAGACCCTGTATTCCAACAGGTTGTCGGTTCAAGCATTACTTACCGTGACATTTGACCTCCTTTGATGTGAAACTGTAGCTTTGCACTTGGCTAAGAGCTAATGCCACAAGCAGAGTGCAGCTCAATAACATTTTCATTGAAGACATAATTAATAACTATTTAACAATAATTTAATTAGTATTACACAAAATCGGCACTATCAATTAATTTAAACCACGTCAGCACAACGCAAATGATTTGAAATGTGCTAGAGCTGTATGATAATTGTTTGACTGGGACTTGTTATGACGACAGCTAAGGCGCGTCTATCTTATAAACAGCTTTTTGTTAGTAACTTGAGTGTTTTGGACACATAAACTCCCAACCAAAAATAGATAAGAAATAATTTAAGGTGATTACTGTCCAGGGCTGCCAACTCAGCTATTTTCCCGTCAAGCTCTGACGATTTTTGAATGCCAAAGGAGGGAAAAATCTTGATATACCGTCTGAAGGAAATTAAACTATATTTAAAGTTTAACTGGCTTTATTATATCTGCGATGTAACTATGGGACACATTGCTAAATATCCAAAAATATAATTTTTAAATCAACAATAGTTTTTCTGCAGTATAAATAAATTCTACCTATTCTACATATTTCTGTTTCGCATTGCTAACAAAAGGTGGCGCATTTAACGATCAAAAGATGTTTCGCATTGCAGCAAAAAAAAAGGATTTCCAAGTAGATCCTCCAAAAAAGGATCTTGTCATTTTTTATTTCAATAAGAGTTTTCAATTTATTTTTATTTTTAGAAATATTTTATTCAACCCGCCCCTAAGGGGTTACAAGAAGTAAACATTTATTTAAGTATTACATTTTATTTGATCAAATTTTAAACAAAATTTGTTAAATAAACTTAATCTAATTGTATAAAAGTTTTAACTTGCATTGTTTTCGGATTTTATTTAAATTTTCGCGCATTTTGGGAAGACTTTCAGTTTTCGACCAGAATGTAGATCTAAAACAAAAGATGGCGCCACTGCTTTAAAACGTGTGGTAGCCTTTGATAGGTGAGGAGCAAAAAGCAACTTGTATCGATGTATCGATTTAGTTTCAGGTATTTTTCTCGATTAAAAGCGCGCTTTTGAATTGTTCGGCGCAATCGAGTTAGCTTTCAACGCAGTTTGCAATTCTCTCAAATAAACTCTCTCTCTCTCTCTCTCTCTATCGATGTGTGGGAGCACTTGTGGATTGAGATTAAAGATAATTAGTATACATGTGTTTGAAATGCGCAATACTGATAACTCAAGTCTCAGTGTAAATAGAGAAAGTCTCGAGTGCGGTTCTCTGATGTGCGGAAAAACACAATTCGCGCGGTCCCAAAATAATAAAGCAAAACAATAAAAACCAATCAGCCGGCTTAGATGCTTAGTTGTAACAGAGAATTTAATAAATTAAAGCCAACGACAATCGTAATTTTATATTAATTCCAATAATTTTTATTAACAATTTTCGCTTCGAGAGCACGAATAATTGGCGTTAATTGAGTGTGTATATGTTTCTGTGTTTCTCTGTTTGTGTTTGTGTCTCTGTTGCAGACCGTGCACTCTTTTTACTCTGGATGATGTGTTCATTTAATTGATAAGAATAAATGCTGCGAGCGATGTGTATGTAAATACATACATACATACATACATACATATATGTATGTACATTTACATTTGTTTAGTCACATTTATTGAATGTTCATTCATAATTTAAATGGAATAAAGTCTTGCTCCTGATCCTAAGCCTGCTGTTTTAGCATTTAATATGCTTCTTTGACCCGCATCTTTTATTTAACAACTCGCCCGTGGTGAGCAAAGGCGATAAGCTTGATGATTATTAGAAATACATGTTTAAAAATTATATGTTTATACTAGTTAATTTAAAAAGGCCATTATATGTAGCGTGTGTAGCGAATAATTTTAATTCAAAGTAGCAACACAACTGTTGACTATTGTTGATAAGAACTTTAAACTTTTTTTTTGGTAAATAATAAATCGGGAACTGATTCGATATAGTCATGTCCGTCTGTGTGCCGGCCCGTCTGTTTCCATTCAAACTAGTCTGCCAGCTTTTAAGCTACCGTGATTAAAGTACATATGTCGGAACCTAATTCTACCACAATATACAGCACCTATCGTTCAAAAACTCGCTTTAATTACAAACAATTTGTTTGTATTTTGAGATATCTCATTCAAAGTCGCAGATTGTATGTCTGGAATCGTTTTATAAAAATTCTTATCCCAATTTGGATTAAATCGAACTACTAATTCATAATCTGATAATCTGAATGGCTTGTTTAATTTGATTAATGTGATTATACATTAATCAATTTATTTATTTTGCATTAACAAATAACTTGTTTTAATGTCCAAAGTGACACAAAGTCCGACTTGTGAAGCTGTCCAAAGGACTTCAAAGTAACCGATTTTTATGAGGAATATTAATTTAAGTGAGTTTCTTCGAAATTATCTGAATATATTTTTCGATCGATAAATTAGGAAAGGGTATAATAATAGGGTTATAATATGTACACATTATTAAATTATATATTATAATAAAATACTTTGATCCTTTTAACGGCGGCAAACGCAGACTACCCTATTGCCACGCCTAACGCAGCGGCAGACGGCGCGCTTTTGGCGGCTGTGCGATTCTTCGGATGTGAGAACATCTCCGTCCTTTTGCTCCTGGCGGTTAAGTTCCTCCATAGCATCCGCCAACTCTAATGGCTCTGCGACAAGAATCTCATCCTGATACACTTCGTCAACTCCATCCTTGCTGATCGACTGATCCATTCCATCTTTAAGTTCTTGATCCCCTTCGAATACAGGTTGTGCTTTGGCCACAGACACCAACAGAGCCAGAGCAACCAGGAAGATTGGGAACTTCATTATCCTTTTAAATTTAAAATGATATTTCCTTGAAGACGTTAAAGGATGATTGCCGTTACTAGACTGAAGAGCTTATTGTGCCCATCTGCTTTTCAACGAGCTCTTAAATATCCAACCACTAGCTTCATCTGTGTGTACATTGCGTTAGATTATTCAGGGGACTTCCAATAGGTGATTTTCTTGTAGAGTTCTTAGAATATATGGACACTTGTCAATGGAAAGGTGCGGCCAGAGACTAGAGTTATCTTGGGTCACGTCCATGGGATTCACTTTTTATTAACAATCAAATATTAAAGACTCATTGTCTTAGCTCATTTTTGTGTGATAATAGATTCTATTCATCTATTATTCGCAGTACCCATTGAAAATGGTATTAACTTTGTGCAATTATTATATATATTTATTTCGATATATGTATTTATATATTTTCGAATATAGCCAGATGTTTACAAGAGAAGTATCGATCACGTCTTAATAATAATAGATGAAATACAGAATGAATGTTAGTTCAACATGTTCAATTTTTGCGGAAAGTATAAATTTTATTCTCAAAACTCGATAAGATAAGAGACTCTAATACTTTATTATTTTTTCTACGAAGTGAACCAATTTAACCCGACATGTTGTTTGGATAAATTCTTCAATATTTTGTATTCATTTTGCTTACACTCAAAAAATGCGTTCGATTTCTTGTTAAATGTTTAATTATTTTGCGAGTGCGCAAAAGCGATTTTTCAACAAACTGAGATACAGGTATATAAACAGATTCAGATACAGATACACACTTACAAGAACAACAAAATAATTTCAGCTGAAAAGTTTCTTTACAAAAACAAACAGAGAAGAATCGGACAATGATTAGTTAAGTGCATGAGCGAGACGCGTGTGTGTGCCTTGTATCTCTGTATCAGCATTTGTATCAGTATCCGCATCTGTATCTATTCATAATGTATCTGTATCTGTATTGTATGTTTTTTTTTTGTGTTCTGAGCAAACAAACACAATCGCACAGCAACGGGGCTACCAAATGCGTCTTCATCCATGGGTATTATTATTGACACTCCTCAAGTGGTTCCTTTTTGTAGGCCCCTTCACTCCCTCTATCCCTACCTCTCACCCTCCCTCTTTACCATGCATAGGCTGTTTACCTTTGTTATCGACGATGTTGTATTGAATTTGGCGTCATACTGTCTGGTAGTCTCAGTCTCAGTCTCAGACCCCATACAGAAACTCCTAAAATCTATAGCATGTTCGGCCATAAAAGAAGACCACAAAAATACACGTTGAACAAGCGACCGAAAACAATGGAAGACAAGGCCAGTCTGGGGCTGGAGCAGACACACCGACACACACAGAAAGACAGACATATGGACAGAGGCAACAGGGCTTGGGACGCTATCGTTAGTTGCCGTCAGACTGTCTGGCAGGTTTCACACAGATACCGATACCGGCAACAACCATCGACATCGGTACCGGCACAAACACCGGCATCGGCATCGGAATCGACATCAACCGGCCGGTCCGTTTGGGCAGCAGCTCTATAAATCACAGACGTGTGACTGCCTGGCGAGAGGCAGGAGTTGCCTCAGTCCCAGTCGCAGTCCCATTTGCAGTGCCAGGTCCCCTTCTCATAAGAACGAGTACATAGCTCACGTTTTCCTTTTCTCCTTTTACTTGCCTTAGTATACCCTGTAGCCATGAAATGCACTAAAGAGGTATGATAAACTTGTGGAAATGTGTGTAATTAGAATGCTCTGTATCTCCCTCTTAGTCCATTATCAGTCAATAGCTTCATCTATTCATAAGAGCTTTATCCTTGGAATCTTAATATGTTTATTGAAGTTGCATCCCTGAAAATAAAGCTACGATATTGAGCACACTTATCTATTAGACTGTCATATTTGTATCCTGAATATTTCAGAATAATCAAGTAATTGGTTTAGACAGGATCAATCAGAGTTATCTGTTTATCTTGTGTCTGTCTCCTTTAAGCAGTTTGCAGGGTATCTTTTAGCTGCAGACTTTCGATTAGAGGACAATTACTTTTTTATTTTTAAATTTTATTTCGTTTTTGCCTTTACCTTCGCTAGAGCCACAGCTGGTTGGGCCACAGATCGCGTCGCTGATCCCACCAACTGGCATTACCAGTGGCTTGTTTTGTTTTAGGTGTTCGTGTTCGTGTCTTTTGTTGTTGTGGTGGTGGTGAGGCAACCTCTTGAGATGTACAAAGGAAGATAAATTTCACACTTACACATTTACGCACACAGTCAATATCATAAGTTTGTCCATGTATTTGAGGATCGTCGCTGTCGGACCTTTATGCTGACCGCTGTCCAGGCCACTAAGACAGTGCCAGGTTGCCGTCTCAGCCGTTAAAAGAAGGCAAAAGAAAAAAAAGATAAGATATGGCAGTAGACAGCACCAGACATTGTGGCGACATCGGCATTGTCGGTTCCCAATGCTGACCAACTGTGAGCTCTGCACGATCATCAGCTCTCTCGCTCTCACTGTCTTGCTCCTTCTAGCTCTCTTTCTTTCTGTTAGGCTGTTGCTGTTTCACTCGTTCTGTGTTATATGCACACTCACACACAGACAGTCAATCTCTTGCTCTCTCTCGCGAGCCACTTTAGGCCACACTCTCGGCCATAATACGTTCCCGACTACTCCTATTAAACTGCTGGGGTCTCAGTCGTATTTGAAACTTGGCGACGCACGGTTTGGCTTTCAGTTTTTCAGTTTTCACTCAATCGTTCTGTGTTTGTGATTGTGATTGTGGGAGTGTGTCTGTGTACGAGTATATAAATTGTTGCGAATAAACAAACAATCAGACAACAACAACAATAATCATAAGTTCATATAAACCAGAAATCCATTCTACTTACTTATAAACAAAACCCAACACACTCACTTTTCTGTATACTCGAAACTGGCCAAAGTCACTAAAAATAGCCGCGAAAATCGATAAATAAATAAAGAAGAGTACAATTTCTACCACACCTCAGAAGCCCTCCCTCCCCCCGGACACCACATCCACACCCGGTATCTACAATCAGATCCCATAATCCACATCATCCCATTCGAGTATTTAATTGCGACGTTGTGAAAATCTCTAGATAAAAGACTAAAATAATGTTACGCCAATAATTTGCAACAATTGATAAATTAATAAATTGACAAAAGAAACAAGAAGAACTCAACAAGATCAATTGACAACATTAAAATGTATGGAAGATGCTTCCCAATTGTACTGCTCCTGGTGCTTCTCCAGCTGTCGTCCGGCGAAAGGAGCCTCAAGCGAGAGTCTCGAAATAATCAACAGGTAAGTGCAACTATCTTAAGGTGGCAAGATTGAAGAAAGAAGAGGAACGAATATCAGCCAAAAATCAGCGTGTAAATCCCAAGAAAACACTTGAATATTCCAGGTATTAAAAGTTGCCCCTCTTCCATTGCCACTACAAATTGTCTACAGACAAAGCTGAGCCTTCAGCCTTAACTCAAACTCTCCGTGACTTCTTTGACTTCTCTGGCTTCAACTCTCACCAGTTCTCCATGCTCCCTCACCTTCTACACTCCTTCCTCTGCATCTTCTAGTCGAAGAGGTGCATGCCGCTTGTTGCCGCCGCGCAGTCTGCGCGAACTCGGCTTGCCGGCAAAGTTCGCCATTCCCCAAACCCCCTTTTCCCCATCCCATCCCATTCCAATCCGCTTTTTATTTCATCTGCCGACGAACGTGTTTTGAAGAACGCGCAAAAGAGAAAAATAAAAGAACTGAGATGTAAAATAAAAATGGTCACAAGTCAAAATCGTTTTGGGCTTTTTCTTGCTGTGGGGGCAGGTATCCTCTGTTTCTTCCACTGCAGTTGAGGTAAACCCTAGGTAGCCGGTCCCAGAAAGAGAGAGAAAGGGAGAGGAAGAGACTTGGCATTACCAATGTCCAGTATACAGTGCCATTGCCATTGCCATTTCCCATCGCCCATTGCCACTAAGCTGTCTGATGATGACAAAGTGTGAAGTCGTATTTTAAGTCTTGCTCTTTATGACTATTGTTCTTCTTGTTGTTGTTGTTGGCGTTGTTCTCGATTGGATTGGGGTCTAAGTTTTTGTCCGTGAAACAACTCCAGTCTCCAGTCTCCAGTCTCCAGTCTCCAGTCTCCAATCCCCACGAGCGTGAGAACTGTCACTCAATAATTTTGTCGTTATCGTCGTAACAATCCTTGGGCTCTTACCATATACATATATCATTTGTGTGCATGGGTTTGAGTACAGGGTGTCTTGACACTGAACAAACCTATGTATATATATTCATATAAAAGATATATCATATTATGTCTGGCACGTTTTGGGATAACGCCCTATTTTGAACTGAAAATGCCATTTGCATTGGCAATTAGACATAACGCAATTCATTGGCGCCTTCCCTTTTAGCATTTCGACATTGGTATTAATGGAATATAATAAGATTGCCACATACACCCCATATAGGTGCCCTACTCATGGTCAGGTATCATTCCTGGAACTTGGTATCCAATTGCGATGGCAGATACATTTGCTATCAAAGCAAAGAGTGCAATTATGAAAGAATATTTTGGTTCTTTTTTTTGTGTAAATCCACATGTCTAATGTGTCTGTCAACAAGCGGAAAGTCACCTGTTAACTGTTCCCAATCCAGCGATCCGATTACAAACTGAGCGCGTGCTCCAAAGTCAACATATTCAACAGTCGGACTTTACCTATGTGTGTTTCTATTGCAATCTGATAGGAGTGAGACATCAGTGGTATTTATCTATTTTACTCGTATACCATTTCCTTTTTGTGCGTCTGTTTTCACTTTACATTCTAAATTTGAGTTTATGTTTCTGACTCACACTTCTTGTAAATGAATGATGTTTAGACCCAGTACTTTAAAAAAGTACAAATGGGTCTATTACGTTTGTGCAAAAAAAAAGTGCGTAACAGGCAGAAGGAGGCGTGGCAGACCCCATAAAGTATATATATTCTTGATCAGCATCAACAGCCGAGTCGATATAGCGATGTCCGTCTGTCTGTCCGTCTGTCCCTTTTTTGAACACCTATAATCTCAGAGACTATAAGAGCTAGAGCTACCAAATTTGGCATGTACGTTCATCTGCATCTTGCATTAAACGAGTTTGTTTTAGATTTTTGCCACGCCCCCTCCGCCCACGTAAATTTGAAACAAAATTTCAAAGTCCAATAACGAAAGCTCCTTTAATGCTAGCGATATGATTTTTGGCATACATGATAAACTCTATAGTCCAATCCTGTCCTGAAAGTTTTATCCGGATCGGATAATAAACGGATAGTATACGGCTGATCGAAATTTCGAAAATATGAACACCTAGATCTCAGAGACTATAACAGCTAGAGACATCAAATTTGGTATGTAGGTTCATATATATCTCCCATTGATCAAGTTTGTTTTAGATTTTCGCCACGCCCCTCCGCCCCCGGAAATTGAAATACAAAATTTCGAAGTCGAATTGAAGGAGCCCCTTTAATGTTAGCGACTTGATTATTGGTATATATAATATACACTATGGTCCAAACCTGTCCAGAAAATTTCATTCCAATCGGATGATAAACACGGAAGTTATTCAACTAACAATGTTAAAGGCAAAAGGAAGAAGAAGAGACGCTAGCGACCTCCGTGTTTATTAACTTCGTAGTGGCGCCATCTATTGTTTGGTACGCATTATTGAAGAACAGTCAATAGTGAACGCTTTGCACTCAAAAAGTACTGGGTCTCCTACTGTCGAGCTTGCTCCACTAAGTAAGTAAGTAAGTGTTAAAGGGCTAAAATTTAGAAGTTGATTGTATTTAATTTTCATGCTTGAAGCTTAGTTTCAAGCAAAGATAAATTCAGTTTGAGCTCTAACACTACAAATAAAAACATCAGTAAAATTGTCAGGTTAGGAATATGGAATGGAACACTTGATAAATAAGTTTTTTAAGTAAAATAAGCTCAGAAATATCCATTTCATATTTTCCATTTAAGCTTAAGGGATAGAGATAAACTGTTTTAAAAACGCCTTAATTCGTTGAAACATGGCAACAACTAGACTTGGTCAAACATCGAGTAAAATATTTGAAAAGTCAACCATGTAACTACAAATATGTAATTTACTCGTTATCTTATAACAACTTCTGAGTCATTTGCAATGTCATAATTTTAGTTCGAACAACTTGTGGCTAATTAATGTCATAAAATTTGAAGTTTATCTAAAGAGCCACAAACTAGCAACAAAAGCCGCTGCACTCGCAAAACGTAAGTGCTACGCAATGGTAACAAAAATAAGAGAAACACGAAAATGTTTTAATAACTTTTGGAGCAAACAAGAATCTGCGCAGTCAGCTACAACAGTCTGGTCAGTTGACCATAATATTTGGTCAATATCGCTTTGACTTTTTGGCTGGAAACTGCAGACCGTCAAATGGTAGCAGACCTGGGTACGCGATGCTATTCAAGTTATGGCCTGACCACTTTGATTTTCATATTAGCCACGTTTACTTCACACTCTCCCCTCCCCTCCCCTCCCCACCCCTGCTCCTGTCTTCAGTTAGGTGTCGTGAATGCAACTGATTCGTATTCAAGTCGTTGATCGAGACGATTGCGACTTGAATTTGGCGACCATAAATGTAATAAATCATTTAACGCGTGTTTGATATTATTTACGATTTTGGTCTGTAATCGCATACGGCGCATACTTCTCACATGCCCACTTGACACCTTCCATACTCTTCTCCTCTTTCTCAGCTATCGCCGTCGCAGTCGCTGTCTCTGTCGGAATGTGCCGCCAAGCAGGGAGAGTGTAATGAGAGCGAGGGTCCCGTTTGTGGCACCGATGACAGGACTTATCCCACGCGATGTCACCTGGTCCGGGTCCAGTGCAGCGGTCACCAGGTCAGCTTCAAGCATCGCGGCAACTGCAAGGGTAGGTCTTCATCACCAACTCGAATGATGTTACTCTTCCTAAAGCTGATACCCTAATTTTTAGGTTGCCTGGCGGCTCGTCAATATGCGAGTCGGGACAATGTTCGCAAGTCAAAGATCTTCTTGCCACGCTGTCGCAATGATGGTAACTATGCGGCAGTACAGTGTTTGAGTGGATCCGGCTGTTGGTGCAGTGATAGCAATGGAGTTCCCATCAGGAATACCTCAACGCGTCGGGGCAAACCCAAGTGCGGACCCTACAAACACAACTATCGCCGTCGCTCTCCTACGCGTCAGTTGAGCCTCGAGGTGGATGCTCCCAATAGTAGCGATGGTGTAGGACCTGGGCATCGTGTCTGCAGCAAGACAGATCGCGTGGCATTCAACAATCATCTAACCGACGTGTTTCGCAGCGAACTTGTCCGCTCCGGGCAAATAGCAGTCGCTAGCGATGCCGCTGTCTTGGATTGGAAATTTGCCCAGTTGGATGCGAATGGCAATCAATTGTTGGACAGACAAGAAGTGCGTGAGCTTAAGAAGCTTGTGAAGCGTGTAAGTAAACGTCTCTTAGTCCCCCAAAGCAGCACCCACTTAATCGGTAACTTATTTGGTATGCACCATCACACACCACATGACACACACACAGGCGGTAAAGCCCAGACGATGTGGACGTGCCTTTGGCAAGTACTGTGATGTCAACAGAGACGATAGCCTGTCGCGACTGGAATGGAGCAGTTGCCTCGCCAAAGATGCCAGCCATCGTGAGTAGTTCCCCATATACCAAACACTTGCATGAGAGTAGCATAGAGAGAGCATGAGAATTACGCATGCATGAAAACATGCGTGATAAATGCATGACAAAGAACGAGAGTTCTTGGGATTTGCATTTTATTTAAATAAGTCTAAGTAACTTTATTATTCATTTTAAAGTTAAATTCATTTCTTGTTATAAAAATCTAAATGTATTTTAGAAATTATAATCGTTGTGTTCCATGTTTTTAATAATACTATCCTCTGTTTGTGTGTCCATCGTATCTGTCACCATTCCTATGCAGGTAAAGCAACAGTTAATATATTGAGCAGCAGCACAACGTCCAGCTCGAACACTCCTCGCCGCACGCACTATACAAATGTCCATATTCATAATCCAAATCCCAACCATGATCATACCAAAACCAACAACATCAACTTCAACATCAACAGCATCAGCAGCCACAATCCTAGTCCTCATTCAAATGATTTTGGCAACGAGAGTGAGGAGCACGAGGACGAATATATTGGAGAGGATGAGGACGATGGCATGCCACATTCAAGTACATCGCGACTGTCACCCTCGTCATTTAATTGTACGTACATGTCGGGCGATTAACTAACCTATTATCAATTTGAGTAATACCTAAGTAACATCCAATAGCACTTGGCAAGCTTTCAAAGGGCAAAATCGAATCTATTCTAATGGACCTCTCCTCCACAGTTCTGAATCCCAAAGCTGAGACACCGACCAATGAGAGCGAAGGAGAGGCCAACTGCTGGACGGACCAAGAAGTGGCTCGCGAGGAACAGCGCGTAAGTGCGGTTGGAGACTCCCACAACCTCAAACCCCACACCACCACCACTGTCCTGTTTCCTTCCTCATAGCAATAACGATATCGCTACCCCTATTTGCAGCACGGCGGCAATAGCTCCTTATATGTACCTGAGTGCATGCCTGATGGACGCTATAAGCGTGTCCAGTGCTACAGTTCCATCTGCTGGTGTGTAAACGAGGAAACCGGCAAGAATATACAAGGAACTTTTAGCAAAAAAAAACCGCAATGTGATGAAGTCAGCGCGGTTCGACCCATGAAGGGTTGCACGGGACCCCGTAAGACACAGTTTCTCAAGGAGCTAAAGGAATTCCTCAACATGAAAATACTTCCCAGCAGTAATACTGGGTAATACAGAATTATATCTTTATTTATTCTATTAATACCCACAACATGCATATTCATTTTATTCAGAAGGGACTCGACCGTGTGGAAGTCAGAAGATGAACGCATTGCCACGCTTAGTTTTGTGTTCCTGGACAAGAACAAAAACCAATTCTGGGAGCGTAAGGAATGGAAGGAATTCCGTATTCTGGTCACTAGCGCCAGGTAAATTGAATCATCGCCGTGTCTATTAATTTCCACCCTTGAACACGGCTTTGTTTAGTTTCAACAATCATTATTGTTAAATAATCTTTATATGCAGCAATTTAAATAAATGTGGCAAGAAAATGCCTCGCTACTGTGATGTTAATGGCGATAAGAAGATCTCGTTGACCGAGTGGGTCAACTGTCTTCAATCTCAGCGATTGGAGATTATAACCACAGTGAAGCCGCCACAGTCAAGTTAGTAGAACTTTAAGCAAGAATTTACATCACTCGTTTAACTTTTTTCTCTACTCTATTTTAGACGAGATGAGCACGTCCCGGCTTCAGGGATCAAATCCGCTGGAGCAATATCTTAAAGATTAGTTTAAAGTGATGATGATGCTTGTTTTGTGCTGCTACTCATTAGATGTCGTGCCATGTTGCGTGGAGGAGTTTGAATATATCCACCCACTCATATACACACACTCACTCACCCCACACATACACACTCACATTCCTAGCATATAGATTCTACGATTTACATGTATATGTAACCTTAGTGTTGTAAATATTATTGGATATAAATGTTTAGGTTATTTGTAAACGTTCTCGAATTTATTTTCAACGGTAAAGTATTTTAAAATTGGCGGGAGCTTTATTCACAAACTGACTCTCGCACCCAACTTCACTCAACGCAAAATAAAGATAACAGAATTCCGTTAACGCAGTTTTGAGTCGCATGAACTTCGTCAGAGTTATCGATAACCATTACATTTGAATTTTAAAGCATGGAGACTTTATTTTTTATTTTTTTGGTACAAGTTAATACTACTAATTGCTATCGATTACGCTGGATATGTTTGGGTATTATACACATATTTACAATAAACTAAATGCACTAGATTCGTTATAAAGCAATGTTCACAGAACAGTTGATCACAAGTTAAGTAGTTTTTGGTTTACTATTGCGCCTCAATAACAAACTTGACAAATTGCTGTAAGGCACCTCAAATGCCATTGAGTACAAAATGGACGCCAGATAGACAATCATAATAAAGCCGCAAGAGACAACACCCTAAAAAGATAAAAAAAAATATTATTATAATAATTATAATACTAATAATAACTACTTTAACTACATACCAGCATGAAAGGATCCACATGAGTGCTGGCGGTTGTAAGGCCATAGACAAGTGCAATTACCAATGGATTAAGTAGATAAATGGCATAACTTAGCCGATTTACATGCTGACATATGGGAGCCTCCAGCAGGCGGGACCACCAAACTCCACGTCCTCTGGCACTACCAGCAATCATCCAGCAAACACATAGCGAAAAGAGCACTCTCCCGAGAACAAACAATGAGATTGTAATCAGATAGCCCAAATCACGCTTGATAGTCGAGTAGATACAGATTATGAAGGCCAACAGACAAAAATGCCAAAGGCCTCGTTCCTGCAGGTCGCTCAATTCGTATTGCAGTCGACGCTCCACAAGGCACCAGGCGGCTATAGACCCAACAATGTAGGGGAGGACCCGGACAAACGGACTTATATAGATGAGAGAGCCCGTGGCATAAACCGAGTCGAAGGAGAACTCAAACTTGTGGTTGATGCCAATGCCATATGACCAGATGATGGTTGCGAATAATCCAGAGACAGTCACAAGTTGTGCCAACTTGGGGCGCCTAGAAAAAGAAAATGATCGTTAATTAGTTTTAAGATTTGTTAGAATCCAATTCGACTGGAACTCACTTGGCATAGAGAAACAAGATCGCGTTGGCCAGCACAAAGAACTGCATATCACAGGCTAGGCTCCAGCTCCAGTTGAGGCACATATCACGATGGTCAAAGAGATTCTGTATAAAGAGGAGATTTCGCCACCAATGCTGGGTGCAGAGCTCATCAAATCGTTCGTTGATGTGATAAACCGAGGTGTCTCCAATGTAAGCAAATGCCAAATCAACACTGCCCATGACAATAAGGTAAAGTGGACCCAATCGTAAATAGCGGTGAAAAAGCAGCTTGCCATACAGCTTGGCATTTGCTAAAAGACCATTTTGACGTACTGCATCCATTTGTTTTGTATTACGAATGAAATTGTATGTCTGTAGAAAGCCACTGGAAGGAGTTTAATATAAGTAAACCACAAAGGGAAATAGATAAACTTACCTGATGGTAAAGAAGACATCCACCAGCAATGGAGCAGATGAAATATACTGAAAGAAGGCCTGTTCTGCATAGGATATGAGCGTGGTTTTGTTTTGCACCGTAAAGTACATGTACCAGAAAACATGGAACACTAGTATCAAGATGGCACAGACCGATCGAAGTCCATTAAGCACAGGAATATCGCGTGAGTTGCTTTCCCGCATAGCAACGATCTTTTGCCAATTGTTGCTCACATCATAGCAGCTGACAAAGTTCTGGAGAGGATGCCACTTGAGCAGGGAGTGGAGTCCACGCCACAGCTCCGATTCAACAGGCGCCAGTCCAACACGATCCTCCTGATCCTCTGGAGGCAACTGCTTGGCAACTCTTAGTTGCTGAGCACACAACATGAACGCACAGGTGGCCAAAACGGAGGCGACAACAAGCTTGAAGCTCAGGCGATCATAGAAAGTTTCTCGTAGTTTAAGATCCTTCATGTAAAGCACTTCGGGTTTCATCTCAAAGATGTCGTTGTCTGCAAAACTGCCTGCCATATAATCACTAGTCAGTTCCTTGATCTCGTTCGACTGACAGGATATGGGAAGGCATAAGCCAATGTGTATGATCTGATCCGACATGACCTTTATCTCAATCTGCCAGGGGGAATTGTGACGTAGATAAACAACACGATAGTCCATGTCAAATGGCGCCTGCTGAGTTAGCAGTCCATAGTGCATCACACGATCATAGTTCTTGGACAACGTAATGCCAACCGGTCGCTGGACACTTCGACAGGAGTCCTGACTGCCTAACCAATAATTTTGGCCAAAGACAAATCCCGACGATTTGCTGCCAGATGCATCAAGAACTGCAAGAGTAAAAATTTGTTTATAATTTTTTTAAAGGCAGCCCTAAAAAAAACTATATCGAATTTTAAATAAAAATTTCAAAATAGGACTATAGACAAACTAACAAATGCAAAATAATTTAGCAAGTCGGGGGTATTCAAATAAAATGTAATTGAACAAACACTATTAAAGGGCTCTTCAGATAATTCATTGACAGAAAGGAAAGGAACTTGTGGATGCAATTATTATAATGATTATAATGAGATCTTTACAAACCTTTCATTGCCCAAGGCTGCTTGGTGAGGATTCCCCGTTGCACATGCTTCAACTGAGCATGACAAACTGCATTCACGTTGCTCGTGTTGGCCACTTCTGTGAGGCCATAGATGACAGAGCTGCGTGCCAAATGTGCTCGATGTCTGCCAGCTTTTGTGACATCCTCTAATGAGTCCTTGGATGTGTGAAGAGGCATTGGTAGCGGCAGGGACCAGATACTGGTGCCATTGAGTATGTAATGACTATGTTGATGAAGACGTAACGTGGAGTCATTCAGTTCAGTTTGACAGGTGCAGAGCTGACAGAGGAGAAGACTCAGCATCAGAGCTATTGCTCTTCCATATCCGCGTCTGTTCATGGCGCCAAGACCACGTTCAAGCGCTTTAACTGAAAGCCAATGAATACAAGCAATTGTCAATGCTGTAAATATATTATGAATATATTCGAGTGTGCTCAAAGGTGCCATTACAAATGCCAACAAATGCTTTTACCGTACAGGGCGTATGCAAATACAATTAGTGGATATATAAGTACATAGTTAAGGTTAAAGCATTTCCCACCGGAACTAACTTCATTAATTAGGTACTAACAGCAACTAACCACAATTTTTATCTAAACCCAGATAGATGTCAGCTCATTAAGAGGTGGTGCACGTGTCGCACCCGAAATTATTCATGACAATGACCATAGATTGAACGGGTTTCAGACTTCAGACAAACAAATCAAGTTCAAATATCAATTACCCCCTTACCCACTTTTTAGGACTTAAGTGCGTTCCAAGGGCAGCTATATACTTACATAGATGTCGATATATGTTTGAGTGTAAGTGTATGTTGCATTGGATTAGTTTATAGCCCATTGGAGAGGAGAAAAAAAATTGAAAACAAAATACATAAAATCACAAGTCACTCGAAGGTTAATTGGGGTGTCTGTCAAATTCGTACTGCCAATTTAAGCCTGAATAGTCATGTCGACGATAGATTCGTAAAATCTCAAAAGATCTTTACAATAAACAAAACTAATTAACTTAAGAGGTTTGTTTATCAATCCTAATTGTCATTCGAGTATTTATTTTTTGGAAGAAGATCTAAAGCCAATTATAAATTTCTTTCAATTCGTGTTTCATGTGTACACAAATATTGAATTATTGGCAAATACCTATCCCCGTTTCATCAATTAAGAGTATTATTTACTCAATTCTTAAAAAATTCGATAAGTACAAAGGGGACTACTAATGAGAAATGTGATGGACCCCACAGGGTTCAGTAATTTATTTGCGCATGTGTGACATGTGCAAAAAACAAAATCGAAATTATAAAAAACACCAAATAAATATGTATGTATATACAGATAAATGTATACATATATTAACTATAGAGATATACTCTTGTAGTCTGACATGGTTTCGCTGTAAGTTTTACCAGGCCCGTTTCGATAGCTGCTTAGTTAATTGGTTTTCGATGAAACTGAAACCATTTCAAGGGCAAACCGCCTTTGGGTTTTGCATCTCTTTTTTATGGCAATATTCCATGCAAATGAACCGGCGCATTCACATTTTGTGGCATCCGTTTCAATAATGCCCATTTTTGGCAACTTTATAAACAAACAATGGTGTTGTAATCATATTTGGCATTTCATTTCGATTCACGATGGATTATAATGGGTGTTAATAATTCGAATCGGTATTAGGCACCATTTGTTGCACACTTATATATGTAGATTATATTCATCGGAAGGTCGTCTTTAATAATACATATTGTATGGGCGTTAAAGATGGCATATGTATATGATTAAATTTACACTATTACTGTTCCAATGTCCATATCATCTTTCGAAAATGAATGGTAGATTTTAAGATCTTGTGTTGAAAATTTCAGAACTAAGTAACTTACTTTAATCAAATTACTAACTATTTCGAAATTAAGTCCAAGGCAGCTTTTACGCAACTTTCGTTTAAATATATAGGTAAAGTTTTCACCTTTATGCTGTTCGTATTTATTATGTCTACACTTTACTTCTGGAGCATTCGCTAGTGCTCGCGTAAAAAACTATATAAAACGTCACAAAAACCCACATTAAAACTTAATCTAAATTCGCTTAATTTTTGCTTGGGCTGCGCACATCTGAGTCTGAGGTTTACCGAGAAACTGTTTCGCCCTGCGTCTCGTCTTGAACATTTATAAACTCAGAGACCGAACAGCAGCACGTGAACAGGTAGCAGCATCAACATCAGTCGCCGCTTTGTTGCTACAAGAGATTGAGCGACAACAGCAACAACAACCATAACACTTCATCAACAGCGCCATCAAAACAAAAGGCGATAGTACGAGTAAGCAAAACGTTTTCAGGTTTCTTGTTTCTTGGCGACTTTTTCGTACCCATTTCTTGTCATTTCGCCTTTTCGAAAATTACGGCGGTGGGGATTTTAGAGCTTGTCTCTGGATGATTGAAAGTACGTCACAAGGTGAGCGTGCCATGCATTGAAAGATGCGTTCGTTGATCTGTCTTGATAATGGGTTACTTCCATTTCCGCAAATGTAAAGGTGTGGCATAATATAGCTTGTTAAAGGGGCACTAAATTGATCTTTCATCAAACGTTCAATTAAAATGGTCAGTTGTGGAATCTTAAAAGGTGCTGTACAATAACTGCCCCTACCTCAACAACTGTTGTTGTTCTTCAATTAAATCGTTTTATTTCATTGTTGCCCAATCATGAATTTTGGCGTTTAAGCTTTTCAAACTAAAAACTACCTCACGACTTACTAGTTTTTTCTATTTGTTAAAACAATAAGATAGAATAAGAAAGCTATAAAGAAATTCAGAAAGGCAGTGCTTGTTACATGCCATTCGCACCCACTCTTTATAAAAAGTTGTAATTGTTACTGAAATTTTAAATTCCAAAATATACAAGATATAGAGTATGCCAATTTATGAAATATATAAAAGTCATTTTTACTATAGTATGACATATCATCGCAACAATTATTTAGCACTGCTTTGTTGCACTAGGGTACAAATATAATAAATAAATAAAAAGGGTAAACCTAAATTTCTTGTCAATTTTCAATTAGTTAAGTTTACGCAAATATTAACAAGTTTCTGTACGTTTTGCATTTATAAATACATATACAAATTCAAAGTGCCATATTTTGGCTAATTAAAAAAATCAACCTTTAAAATATTTTTAAAATTTCGACTGAGCTGCAGTCCCGTTAAGCAAAGAACAAACAAATGGGGTCGCTTCAATACTGCAACTATTTTTAAACGGGATGCTACCTTTACTCGAACACTAAACATTTTTAGTAAACATGTATTAAAATTATGCCCTTTATTTAATCTAATTACAATTTAAATTGGTTTACTTTAATTTTATCTTATGGTAAAATCAATTGCAATCAAGCAATTGCTTTATTTGTATTTAAATTGCGCGCCAACCCGCAAATGTTAGTGAATTTAATGTAACTAGGTGGCAGCGCCACAACATGTTATTTGAAATTAGTTTGGGCACACTCATGGCAGTGGCAGCACTTTTTCGGCCAGGGCTGCTATTTGACTGCAAACAATGCTTATCGTTATCGGCAGTCATAGCAGGTCGAGAATCCATTATAAAATAGCAAAAATTAAAGTGAAACGACGCGAAAAATACAATCGCAATAAAAATAGTAAATTTTAGTGCAAAACGACGCGCAAACGAAAACTAAAAGGTGCAATTACTAATTAATACCCAGCTAAACGAAAACGAAAATTGCGCAGCATATAATTCCAGCTTCAGGAAAAGAGCCATAAAAATCGATTCTCCAACGAAGTCACAGTCAGTCATACAGGCCAAGAGAGTGACTTTTCGCGCGGGCGTCGGTGGAGCGCCCAGTGCTTACTTTGTTTTTTTTTGCCTACTTACTTGCCAAAAGTCCACCCAAGGCGCTGCTCGTTTTTGCATGTGTGTGTGTGTGTGTGAATGTGAGTTATTGTTGTTTGTTTGCAAAAATCAGACAGGACATCGCGTATTTATAATAAGGCAATAATACAACTAATTTAAAGCAAATATTTGAATGTCGCTGCATAATAAAAACGCGTGCAAATAAAGAAGATTCCAACACAATTAATTTAGCGACAATAACAAAATAACAAAGAGAAAAACCCCGTGTGTGTACAATCCATGCACATATACACTATGTACATATATGTGTAATGAATAACGAAAGTCAAGAATGAAATGAAAATATTTGTCCAGTACAACAACAACCCGCCCCACATGACGTACTACAGCAACAACAACTGTTAGACGTGTGCGTGGCGCTAATTGAATCGCTCACTCAATTTATAACTACATACTAATACAACGTATACGAAGAAGTTTGAGCTCCTGTTTGTGAGTCACCTGCCCCAAAAAAAAAGATTGCGTGCCACTGTGCCACACATAATTCTCGGCGGGCTTAAACGAAAACAAGAGCTGGATATCAGTCAACAACAACAACAAAAAATATACCGTCCCAGTCATATTCCTTTTGAGAGTATTATTCGAACAGTGTGTGAGGTGGGTGCATGAATCAGACGCACCCACACTCCCGCCACACACACACAAACACATACGCATTGTAAAAGTGAGAGTGCGTCAAGGCCTTCACGATGTCAAGTGATAAGATCAAAGTTGCTGTGAGGGTGCGACCCTTTAATCGCCGTGGTAAGTACAACATCAACTGAAACTTAATTTATAGTTAAGTAATCTATAATGAAAGATGATTTCCATGATTTTGCATAGTTCCCAATGGGTAAACTCTATGCAGAGGTTTTTCCTCTCTTTTGTCTGAGTTGCAATCAATAATGCACACAAGTAACGTACATACATACATACATACATACATACAGGGTACTCATACTCTATTTTCGGGATAACTACATTTGCATACATAGTTGTTACGTTGTTGTTTCTTCTTGATTCTTTTTCATGCAAATGTTGTTTCCTTTGCTTTGCTTTGCTTTGGTAAAAGGTCGCCTCGTTTTTCAATGCAACGCCAGCAACTTTTTTTTTAGGTGCTGACAGCCTTGCAGAGCGATTTACTGACTAACTGACTGACTGAGTGACGGGCTGACTAACTGACAATGTGAACGACAAACGATTTTCATTTCCAGCTAATTTTTCGTTTCTATTGACGGTTCGTCTAAGGTGAAACCATCGTCGAGTGTTGCAAGTGCAAAAGTAAACTAACTGCAAAGGCGAAACAATGTTTCCACTTCCAATGTCAACCGACGATCATTCATTTGGCTTATCCATGACTCACACACATGTACAGAGTGCAACGGAAATGTGGCCAAAGAGAGAGAGGGACAAACACGGACGGACAGCCAATTTGAGCCCCTCTGGGGCGTCAAGTGGAAGTCATTTGCCATTTACTTTTTTTCGCATGTGTTTCGTGCTGTACACTGATCAAAAAAATCTAATAATGAATAGTTAACAAAAATATAAAATATTTGATATTTTCATGTTAGATTTAAGTAGAATAAATGTTTGAATTAAATATGAAACACATATTGAGTTTAAATATAAGTAATAAAATAAATAAAATAAAATGTTTCAAATTTTAGTTTATAAATATAAAAATATTTGTTTTCAGTATAAACCATATTAGAACGAAAATATTATTGCACTTTAATGCAAACGCAGACTAAGTTAAACTAAATAAATTTCACGGCATATTTCCATCAGTGTATGATACACACATCTATATAGATAGATATATATACATATATATTTGCAATTCCTTTTGCTCTGTTCCCATCTGCTGTTGCTGCTTCCACATGTTGCCAAATCACTTCTTTATTTGGGGCTGGTTTGTGTCATGTTTCGATTGTTATTCGCCTCGCTTGATTCACTGACAGGTGTGAGTATTTTGCGACTGTGAGTGTGAGTGTCCGAATGATAAGCTTGTCTACAACAAGCACATACTTGCTTACGTATATAACAAATGTTATCAGAGCTGATAATGCGCTTTTGATACGGGCATAGTTGTAGTATGTAGTATTAATATGTTACACATTCTTCAGTTCCCATGAAGTAAATACATCACATTTATTTGATTTGGTCGGTTTCCTCATCAATTTTGTGACATCTTACGCATTTGGGCCATATTGCTGATGGCGACCTCTTCAAGTCGCAATCCAAAGCAGTAGAGCGTAAAATAAAAACCACACAAACAAACACACACACATAGAGTGAGAGAGAGACCAACACACACAAATGAGGCAAATGACCAAACGCTTGAAATGAAGTCACAGCTCGAAAGCTACCAAAAAGCTTAACCTGTTTTCCATGCCTTCTAACCAACCTGATGTCTGATGTCTGCTCTGCCTATCTCGCTCTTTATTATCTTTCTCTCTCTGTCTGTCTGTGTGTGTTTATGGTAATTTCAACATTGAACAATGGCAAACGCGTAACCACTCTTTAAGTTTATAGCGGAGAAATGCCCAAATCAACTACATCTACAGCTGACCAACTGACCAGAACTCATTCACTCACAAATTGGGGGCAACTCATCAAATAATTTCTGACACGCCTTTGTTGCAAGCAACACACACGCACACACTCACACACAACCCGTCAATGATGGTCAATGTTGATGTGCGTCCTTTGTGGTTTCTTGACTTTCTCTCTGCTTCTCGTATTCTCTGCCCTTTCGCCATGTCCATTTCCATGTCACGTCGGATTTATTTCAGCAACGGATGTAAGTGACCAGCGCCAGGAGGCAAGTCACAAAAAACAAACATGTGTACAAGTACAGTGAAGCTTAGACAGATTGAGTCATGCATTTTGTTGGTTTCGATTTGTATTCATTGAAAAAACTAAAGTTCTTGATTCATATACTTTTCATTTAGCTATAGTAGCTATAAATAAATTAACTGAATGAGGACAAATTATTAATAGTTAGATTGCTTATAGCTTGTAAGACATGATGTTACATAATAGTCTATTTATACTTCTGAAACTCATTCAACTCCTTCAAAATGTATATTTATGGGCAATTGGGCAAGTAACAAACATATACTTTTAATAATGGAGAAAATGTATAAAACTGTTAAGTGGATGGGAGGTAGAAGGCCTCATTAATTTGACAACTTCAGAGGCTTCACTGTACATTAGTTAGCCTGACAATGAGCCTTCCTTTTTTTTGTCTGTCGTTTGTCAATCTCTTTGTCATGACGCACGAAGGACATTGGTCTCAGGCCTAAAATATTTCAAGAACTTCAGTTAGGAACATTTCCAGCTATTTCTTTGCAATTCTTTTATTTCCCATTTATTTCATTGTGGTGCAATGTCCGTGTCCGTGTCCGTGCTCGCTTAGCTGTAAGTAGTAAATATTTTTATGCCAGAATATTTATTACGCTGCACGTTTTGGGCAAGAATTTTCAGTTTCTTTTTTTATATTTTTGGTATAACAATTATTTGAAAGGTTCGCGTTTTTATTTATATGCATAAAGATTGCGCTATAGCATTGGACTTGCTTACATTTTGTGTATTTATATACATATATATTCAGTCATTTATCGCCTTGATTATACAATGTACTATATACTTGTGTGTACATTAGTCTATATACTACAATTGTATGTTATTTTCGCACTCATATACGAAAGCTACTGACAATCGACAGCCCCGCATATCTATTAAATACTATACATATATCAAGTATGTATATATTTGTTGTGTGCTGCTGTGTGAACTTGTTATCAACCTTGGACTGAAATAACTCAAATATTATAAGCATTACATTAATTTATTTTTGCATCCTTTCTTTTATTAACAGAAATCGAATTGGGTACAAAATGCATCGTGGAAATGGACAAACAGCAAACGATACTCAGAATCCACCGTCACTGGAGAAAATGGAAAGGTAAATTAAAGTCTTTGTTTAATTATGCTAAGCGAGTGTGTGTGTGTGTGTGTCTGTGAGAACTCCCACTGTATTCTCCTTCTCTGATTCACACAGAAAACAACCAAAGACATTTGCATTCGATCATTGCTTCTACTCGCTAAACCCAGAGGATGACAGCTTTGCATCACAGGAGACGGTCTTCGATTGCGTGGGACGTGATTTACTGGATAATGCATTTCAGGGCTATAATGCATGCATATTCGCCTACGGCCAGACTGGTAAGCGAGCTATAACTCTACATATACCTAAAGCCAAACTTTACATCGTGACTCAATTATTTACAGGTTCTGGCAAATCGTATACGATGATGGGATCGCAGGAGAGCAAGGGTATTATACCAAGACTCTGTGACAAACTATTCTCGGCGATAGCTAACAAATCGACACCAGAGCTGATGTACAAAGTGGAGGTGTCCTACATGGAGATCTACAATGAGAAAGTGCACGATCTGCTGGATCCAAAGCCAAATAAACAGTCGCTTAAAGTGCGCGAACACAATGTACTTGGCCCCTATGTGGATGGATTATCCCAGTTGGCTGTCAAGGCGTATCAGGACATTGATAATCTCATGACAGAGGGTAACAAATCGCGTACTGTGGCTGCCACAAACATGAATGCCGAATCCTCGCGCTCCCATGCCGTCTTCTCGGTGGTGCTGACTCAGATACTTACCGATCAGGCAACCGGAGTAAGTGGTGAGAAGGTCTCACGCATGTCCCTCGTCGATTTGGCTGGATCCGAGCGTGCCGTTAAAACAGGAGCTGTTGGTGATCGCCTCAAGGAAGGTTCCAATATTAACAAGTGAGTTTATTTCGTAGTCATAACAGGGATTAATACCGAACCAATATTATTATTAAATCTTTATATTGCAATATGTATTGTAATGTTACTTACCGGGTCAAAAGTTAATGCTTTCGATTCTTGGAAAACAATCAGCTTCGATTAAATGTTTCGGTATTATTGCTTTATTGATAGTCTTACTAATCTTGTTTAATGTTTGTTTTTAGATCGTTGACTACATTGGGTCTGGTCATCTCAAAGCTGGCCGATCAAACAAATGGCAAGAAAGGCGGTAACGATAAATTTGTGCCCTATCGTGATTCAGTTCTTACTTGGCTGCTAAAGGATAACCTCGGCGGAAACTCCAAGACCGTAATGGTAGCAACCATCTCTCCGTCAGCGGACAATTACGAGGAGACGCTGTCAACGCTACGCTATGCAGATCGAGCCAAGCGCATTGTCAATCATGCAGTTGTTAATGAGGATCCCAATGCTCGCATTATACGTGAGTTGCGTCATGAGGTGGAAACGCTGCGTAGCATGTTAAAGCATGCCACAGGCTCGCCAGTGGGTGATGTGCAGGACAAGTTGGCTGAGAGCGAAAATCTGATGAAGCAAATCTCGCAAACCTGGGAAGAGAAACTGGTCAAGACCGAGCGTATTCAAAACGAGCGACAACAGGCACTTGAGCAAATGGGAATCAGTGTGCAAGCGAGTGGCATCAAGGTGGAGAAGAACAAGTACTACTTGGTCAATTTAAATGCAGATCCGTCCCTTAATGAGCTGTTGGTCTACTATCTAAAAGTGAGTCCCATTTGTTATATTTGGAAACATTAGTAACCATTTTCATCTTTTGTTAGGAACGCACGTTGATTGGCGGCCGCAGCATTAGTGGTCAGCAGCCGGATATTCAGCTTTCTGGTCTTGGCATACAGCCGGAGCATTGTGTAATCACCATCGAGGATAGTGGCCTATTTATGGAACCCGTACAGGGTGCCCGTTGCTTTGTTAACGGCTCGGCGGCGTCAGAGAAGACCCCATTGCAGAATGGCGACCGTATTCTGTGGGGTAATCATCATTTTTTCCGCGTCAACTCACCTAGAGTTGGCAACAATGCCAGTATGTGCGCCTCAGAGCCTCAAACTCCCGCACAGCTTATCGACTACAACTTTGCACGTGATGAGATCATGCAAAATGAGCTAAGCAACGATCCCATACAGACAGCGATTGCTCGACTCGAGCGTCAGCACGAGGAGGACAAGCAGGTGGCGTTAGAGAAGCAGCGACAAGAGTACGAACGACAATTCCAGCAATTACGCAACATTCTTTCACCCAGCACACCCTATGCACCATACGCTCCCTACGATCCCTTGCGTATGGGCAAAGTAACACCCAATACGCCCACATCACAGATGCGTGTCGAGAAATGGGCCCAGGTTATTAATTGATTTACGAAATGCCTTTCAGCAGTTACTAAATATATGTAAACCTTTGCAGGAACGTGATGAAATGTTTAGACGTTCCCTGGGTCAGCTTAAAACGGACATAATGCGAGCCAATTCGCTGGTGCAGGAGGCAAACTTTCTGGCCGAGGAAATGGAGAAGAAGACCAAGTTCTCGGTGACATTACAAATACCGCCAGCTAATTTGAGTCCAAATCGAAGGCGTGGCGCTTTTGTCAGCGAGCCTGCGATTTTGGTGAAGCGCACAAATTCAGGCAGCCAAATTTGGAGCATGGAGAAGCTAGAAAATAAGCTGATTGACATGCGGGAAATGTACCAGGAGCACAAGGAGCGCATTCTCAATGGACTGGTGCGTGTCAATTCATTTTTCGAATCACCCTTTCCATTGTCTTTTTGTACTAACCATAAAACTTTATGTGTACTCGTATAATTCGCACATGCATTCAATTAACCCCTGCTACAGCCTCTTATAGAGACATTCTCAGACGATGAATTTGACGACAAGGTAATTAATGAGTCCCTAAACCGTCCATAAACCACACCATTTAAGTCTAGAACTACAATTGGATTAGTTAGACTGCCGTGAAACTTGATATTAATCTATTTGTCTACTACATTACAGGACGACGAGAATGGAAAGCCACAGGATCCGTTCTATGAGTCACAGGAGAATCATAATCTCATTGGCGTGGCCAACGTTTATCTGGAGGTGTTGTTCCACGATGTCAAGCTCGATTATCACACACCCATTATTAGTCAACAGGGCGAAGTTGCCGGTCGTTTGCAGGTTGAGATTCAACGCGTTGCTGGACAAATGCCGCAGGATCGCATGTGCGAATCGGTGTCGGAAACCTCGTCAGCAGACTCACGGGATGAATACGATGATCCCGTTGATCCGATGGCAAATCAAATCACCTGCCGCGTCACCATCAAGTGCGCCTCCGGATTGCCGCTTTCGTTGTCCAACTTTGTCTTTTGCCAGTATACGTTCTGGGGTCACCAGGAGATGGTTGTACCAGTGATCAATGCAGAAACAACAGCACTCGATCAGAATATGGTGTTTAAGTTTGAGCATACCCAAGATTTTACGGTCAACATTAATGAGGAGTTTCTGGAACACTGCATCGAGGGTGCCCTTTCCATTGAGGTGTGGGGTCATCGCAGTGCCGGCTTCTCCAAATCCAAAGGCTGGGAGGTAGAGCAACAGCAGGCTAAAGCTCGATCCCTGGTCGATCGTTGGGCGGAGTTATCACGCAAAATCGAACTTTGGGTTGAAATACACGAGCTGAACGACAACGGAGAGTATTCCCCTGTCGAGGTCACCAATCGCAATGAGGTGCTCACTGGAGGCATCTATCAATTGCGGCAGGGTCAACAACGTCGTGTCAATGTACGCGTTAAACCAGTTCAGAATTCAGGTACATTGCCCATCATTTGTCAGTCTATAGTCAATGTGGCCATTGGTAGTGTGACGGTTCGATCACGGCTGCAACGTCCTCTAGATTCCTACCAGGAGGAAGATCTCACTGTGCTTCGGGAGAAATGGAGCGAGGCGCTGGGTCGCCGACGTCAGTACTTGGATCAGCAAATTCAGATGCTTATCAAGAAGGAGGAGAAAAACGAACAGGAACGTGAACGTGAGCTGAGTCTTGTGCATCAATGGGTGTCGTTAACTGAAGAGCGCAACGCGGTGCTGGTGCCGGCACCAGGATCAGGAATACCGGGGGCACCTGCCTCCTGGGAGCCACCCTCTGGCATGGAGCCTCATGTGCCCGTGCTGTTTCTCAATCTAAACGGCGATGATCTCTCCGCACAGAATACCAACGATGAGTTATCCATTTCGGGCATCAATTCCATTTTATCCAAGGAGCATGGTCACAAGTTCTATTCGCTACAAATCTTACAGCATGTGGATAAGGATGTATGTTGTGTGGCCAGCTGGGACTCGTCCATGCACGACAGTCAGGCTTTGAATCGCGTTACCGAGGCCAATGAGCGCATTTATCTAATTCTACGCACCACAGTGCGCCTATCACATCCAGCGCCCATGGATCTAGTGCTTCGCAAGCGTCTCAGCATTAACATCAAGAAGGGGCAAACCTTAACCGATAGGCTAAAGAAATTCCGTCTGGTACGCGGCGAGAATGCGATCTGGCAAAGTGGCGTCACTTACGAAGTTGTCTCGAACATTCCCAAAGCTTCAGAGGAACTGGAGGATCGCGAATCGTTGGCCCAACTGGCAGCCAGTGGAGATGATTGCTCAGCTTGCGATGGCGAGACTTATATAGGCAAGCCACGATTTCATTTATAAAATGTAGTATCTATTTAAGATTTATTTTAATGATTACTCTCATTCTTCCCGCAGAGAAATACACACGAGGCGTTTCGGCTGTAGAGAGCATATTGATACTGGATCGACTGCGTCAGAATGTCGCCGTCAAGGAGCTGGAGACTGCGCACGGTCAGCCATTGTCGATGAGAAAGACAGTTAGTGTGCCGAACTTCTCACAGGTATGTGATGCCAGCGATATACTAAGAAGGCTATGCTTCCTAGTGCCTTTTGTGCTGCTTTCACCTTGCCACTCCTCACCCGCCAGCAAAATTAAACTTGTACAATTCTAATATTCGACTAAAACGCAATTCTTTCTCTTTTCACATTTTTCTATGCGCTTTCACCACAAACTAAAATCTAACAAATACTCCAACAATAAATTAATGTTCTACACACACCGCACAAAAAAACAAACTAAACTAACAAAAATGTAAAAAATTAATTCGGCGCGTCTTAATACTGCAATCTGTATATTGGCCTTTAATCTATTATCAATGTATGTGCGTGTGTGTGACTGTATATGTGTGTGTGTTAACTGCTTTTCACTGCGCACTTAAAGACGGTCAAAGAAACCACAAATACCGGCAGTGTAAGTAATTTGTGTGCAATGTACTCGTAGCACTGTAATCTATGCTTTCTACAGATACTTGCAATTTCCACTTTAACCTTTTGACTTTTTAGCCTCTATGTGTTTTGTCTTTGTATTATACCTCCATCCCGTTGCCCTATAAAATCCAGTTGTTTCCGTGCGGCTTTCAGTTTGCCAGTTTACTTGTGTGTGTTTCTTTATGTTCATATTTTTATTTTCGATATTCTTTTCATTTATGATAAATAACATTTGTTGTAAATACGCACACGCAATTTATGACACAAGAAACTCATAAATAAACTTATGCAGATTATGCGCTTCGATGCCTCCATGGAGTCGCTGCTGAATGTGGGACGCTCCGAGTCCTTTGCGGATCTGAACAACACGGCGTTGGGCAACAAGTTTACGCCAGGTTTGAAATTTAATACCATTTCCGTTACATTGTTTACATTATTAATGGTCTTTTCGTTTTGCTTGCAGCTCACAATGGGACTGGGGCAGGAGGAGGCGTCATACGTAATCGCCACAGCTTTGGTGGCAAGGGAAGCTCCGACGATTCTCCTGGCAAAGCCTTTGGCATTGGTGTGTATACCCCTAGGGAACCAACAGCGAAAACTAACATATTTTATTTGATATACTCACCATTAATTTCCGAGCAACTATTTGCAAAACATATAACCAAAGTTTTTTTGATTCACAACAAACATATATCTATCTACTATATATACTTAATTATTAATTCATGCTTATGCGCAGCAACTTGTTAAACTTTAAAACAAATACCATTATTAAATCCAATACCAGTTCGTGCGACATAGTTGCTGTCATGCTCTAGAGCAAGGGATTTATCTTTGTTTAATTCAACTTAAATTTATTTAGCGTAATTTATTTTGTATTCTTAACTTGTAGCCTATAAACTTTATAGTATCAAGTATAAATTTAGACACATTCTCCTCCAGTCTATACACAAAAGATAAATCCTTTTCAAAACTGTGTTATTCCACACAATTTGTCAATGCTTTTCAACTGCTTTCAACTGCCAAAACCAAAAAAAGCAAGCAACTGCCGCTTCAACTTGTTTTTTAACAGTCTACAGTTTACTTCTTGCTTTTGCTTCGATGCAACACAAATAGCAACAATAACAGCAACAATAGCAACTACAACAACAACAAAAACACTCACTCGATCTGATGATTCGAGTTGAAATGCACATTAATTACTTTGATCACCAGAGCTTATCATATAAATTGACATACTACACATTACATTACATCATGATTGAAAAACATACATACATTTGTCACAAGATCCTTCTGATTATATCTCTGGTTTATTTCCCACGTCATAATGTACTCTTTTCTGTACTTTCTTAACAACAACAACCACCAAAAAAAAAAAAAACAAATCTATAAAAACAATTTCAAATTTGAAAGGCTCTATACTGTCAGGTAAAGGCTGGCCCTGTAAAGTGCATAAATATAAATTGATTGAAATTCATTAATTGTTAGTTGGAGTTTAAGTTTGTCTGTTGTTCATATACGCACACAACCCCACACACACACACAATCACTGTCATTCCATGTATTCATTCAATATGTGTTGATTCCATCAATGTAACTCCATTGGCCTCTCATCTTAGTGGGAATCAAGAGGAAGGCTGTACAATTTAGCAAGTATTTTAAGTAGTTTCGTGTTAGTTTCGATAGCTGTCATCATCATATACCATATCATGTCCAAAATCAAAATCAATTCACTGACAATTGTAGTTGTCTTGTACATATGATCGATGACTTCCCCTTCATCCTTGTGAATCCATTCGTTGTATTCATTCATTGTATACCACACTCAAATACACAAGATTATAATTCCAATTTGGTGCACCATTCACAGCAGGCACGCACAGCACGAGATCCGCACGAGAAGCGCATTTAGTTAATCAATTGATTACCTAGTCTTAGTTACTAGTCCTAGTTTCTATTTATAGTTATAGTTCCTGTTTTAATTATATGTGTGTTCGTTGGCGAATTAGTCGCTAAAGTTACGTTTATTGAATTGACCTCATCACATGTTTGTATAAATCATTGTAACTAAACATTAAACATTATCATTGTCTTCCTTAAATCCACGGAATGCAGCGCGTCCAACATTTTTGAATCTCAATTTGAACTTGAACACATTGAGAATTGCGCCAACAAAACGTATGTGGTTTGTGTAGTCCTAAGTCCCAATTGCTAAGCTCTATGATTCCATCTTTAAGCCATAACTAAATGTAATCTTTCGTCTTTTTATGTAGCCTCTCCGGCCACCAGCAAGTTGCTTGGCATGCGCATGACAACGTTGCACGAAGAACCCTTGGGAGGACATCGATCGCTGGACGAGGAACCTGAGGACAGTTACAGCGACTCGGAATATGCCGCCGAGTATGAGCAAGAGAGACAGCAGAACAGAGCATTGGGTGGACGATCGCGTCTGACAGCTTCCAAGACCATGGACTCTTTTATGGACGTTAGCAGTCATTCAAATCAGAGCTACTTGAGCTACACGTCCAGTGCCAATGCGAATATGAAGCATCTAACTGGACTTGCCACGCTCAGCATGAGCTCGTCTACCAGCAGCGGCTACGGATCCCAGGCTGTGTCCTGCAACAATCTGAGCAATGAGGACATCACCTCCATGCGTTCTATGAGCATTGATGAGACGCCAGGTAAACCAAAATACATTAAAATATACCAAACAAATTTCTTACAAATTGATTTTGTTATAGATTTTGATCGCATCAACTCAAATTCACCGCCTAATCGTCAGGCACGTGTCAATCCCTTCCTTAAGGACATGCCAAAGGCCAAAACGCTTGAAGCAGAGACAAAGAAACTGCAACAGACCTTAACCCATCCGCTGGAGCAGGCAGAGTCCAAGGATAATGCACAAAGCGATGATGAATGCGAACAAATGCAGAGAAACAACAACAACGATGTAAGTGCCAAGTTGCCAGTACCAGAATTGCCTCAGGAAGAGGAGCCGTTGCCACAGCAACAGCAGGAGAAAGAGAAGGAGGAGCAACAGCCATTGACTCATGCGCCAGAGCATGAGACAGACAATCAGAATGGCAATAAATTGTTGGAGAATGCTCTTGACACTTCAGAGATAGCCGAGTCAGCTGAGCAGCAGCTTGAGGGCGATGGCATTGTTAGGGAACAGCTTCCCGAGGGCAAAGTGATGCGCCGTAAGAAGTCATCAACACAAGCCCCGAACAATTGCGATAGCAGCAACAACAACAATAGCAACACCAATGGCAACGGCAACAACAACACAAACCAAGTGACACGCAACAACCAACGCGCTTCGGTGGCCAAAATGGAGGGTCTAGGTGCCTATTTGGATGTCAATGCCAGCATCATGTCGAGCAGCACAGAAGTGGAAGGTGTGTTATAATATTTACTTGTATTACAATCGATTTAAATGAACTTCTTTTGTGGACAGATGAAGGCAAGGAGCACGACGTGACTTTGCCCGAATGGATTGTGGTGGGCGAGTCGGTGCTTATACGTCCGTATAATACCAGTGGAGTTATTAGCTTTGTGGGCACCACACACTTTCAGCCCGGCGCCTGGATAGGCGTTGACCTGGACACACCCACGGGCAAGAACGATGGCACCGTGCAGGGCATACAGTATTTCCAGTGCAAGCCCAAGCATGGTATCTTTGTGCGAGCCGATAAGCTGCTGCTGGACAAGCGGGGCAGGGCGATGCGTGCCTACAAGGCGGCCGAGAAGAGCAACAGCATCAGCAAAGGTAACTTCTAAATGCATGTAAACTGATCCGCAATGGTCACTTATCAGATTATGTTTCCTCTGTAGAGATGAGCAGCTCCATGACGCGCTCCAAGAGCCGTGGCGAATCGCTTAATGTGTCGGCGCGCAAATGATTATACCCAAAATGTTCGCATCAACTGCAGCGTTGGACTAATTGCAGGCAATCGACGCTGGTTACCAGTGGAGTTGGAACATGTGCAACTGCAAGTGCATCTACGACTCCATCGACCTGCCACAGATTGCGTGCAACCAGTGGCGCTGCGGATGCGAACACCCATGGCAAAAAGTGCTATGCCAATCGACGCTCGACGGCCTTCTAATTCTAAGGTCGGCTCGTCAACGATGCACATCGTCCAGCAACGAACAATGCGGAGCATTATCCAATCACACGCTAGCTTAACTTACTCTTACTCACACACACCACATGCTGCCGCACACACACACACACACAAACACACACAGTTAGTCCGAAGCTTCAAAGTGTTGTTGCTCGGCGGTGTCTTAAGCAAAACTAACAGAATAACTAGCAATTAACTAAATGCTCCCCTCGCGTCTCCCGCTGTTAGTGGATAGTGAAGCTAAGTGAAGCGTTTGCGTAGTTGCATCAACCAAGTGCAATACCACGAACACTTTGATAACACTTAGTAGTAGTGACTAATTAATCAAATCGTTAAAACGTGTATGTAACTATGTATGTATGTGCGAGTATGTATGTGAATGTTTCCTAATGGTTTGGTATTATTCTTAATTCAATTGGTTGAGTTCTAGCAGTTAATTGATGTTTGCCGATGTTTGCTTTTTGATAAAGCACAATTGATTATATTTTTGTACCGGTTAATTAATTGTCTAGTTTAATTATATTGTTTTTTTGGTATGTACGAACTTTACTTTATCTACTTATACTTATTATCTATGTATATCAATGTGACTTGGTTAATCAACTATGAGCTTATTTTAATTATTGTTATGGACTATATCAATTATATATAAATCTGTTGTACATATATATGAACGCAATAAGTTTTACGAGACATGCAATATTTTTTCAATATATCTCCCTTTCTGTTTAGCGCATTTATATCTATCTATATACACTTATTTCAATTACAATTCAAACCAATACAATATTAGTCTATATATTTGTAATAATAATAACATATTCCATATAACAGCGTTGCATTCACGTTGCGTATATGTTAATTGTATTATTTGATGTGATGTATTTTATAATTTCTCTCCATTTATAAATTAAATAAACTTCATTTTGATATATATGTATATGTTTATTTATTTATTTCTATTTTTTATATTCAATGTGATTAGTAAATATGCTTATCATTTAACTTTTATGTATATTTATCAATGTTAAAGGTTGTGCGACTATGTTTGTGAACCATTAACTGAAAGAAAGGCTTACGTTAATCCAAGATGTGAATAACGTGGAAGAAAACAAATGAAGCAATAATTGCCGATGAATATTCAATTTTATGTTTAAGATAATCTATAACAAGCGAGTATTTATTTATAGAATTATAAACAAGATCGATTCTAAGGGAAGTCAGCCAGTAAATCGGTTGATAAACGTTTGTACGTAAACGTATCCATCCATCCAAAAACCAAGACATCCAAGACACTCCAAACTGAGTCTGAGATAAATTGCAATTTACAAACAATAACAAAAATTACCAAAAAAAAAAAAAAAATGAATGAATAAACTACAAACCGACAAGAAGCGATTTACACTTAGAAACCGAAATCCAAAAACAGTCAAAGCAAAAAAGGAAGTATGTCCCTACTGGATAACCAGTCAACCAGTATATACTTCGATGCATACATGAATATATATATATATACATATGTATATTTTCGAACTGTGTTTTCTACTTGCATCAACTACAAAATATACTTGAAAATACGTCCAACAATTGAAAATTAAATGAAATTCATAAGCAAGCTAAAAACTACAATATTTAAAAAATAATCTATACACTTACATGATAATTATACATACCTATACATAAATATTTATTTACCATAATGACATAACATTAACAAAACCATACTATGGCTTGCCAAGTGAAAGATATTCCCAGATATAAAGAGTGTTACAGTAATACTTAGGCCCTAGTAGATGCCAGATATTTATGTTAATAAACATTCATTACACCCCGCCCAGCACAACATAAATTGTTTGTACATGTGTGTACATAAAGGCGCATAAATAATTCAAATATATATCTACTATGTATTATCGTAAAATTACTGAAATTTAATGCATTTAATAAGCGTAAATAACATTCAAAATAGAGCTTGAAAATTGAAAACTCAACATGAATATTAAAGATTATAGGCACGCGTAATAAGCAATTAAATGTATGTAAAATAGATGAGAAATGATATTAGAAAATGCTTGCTTGCATCTAACAGATACCCGAAAAGACACAACATATACTTAATTATAGTACATATACACCTAGGTATAGAATAGAACATCAGCATGCACGAGCGTAGAAATTGATTGAAATGGTACCTTAAATAGTGCATATAGTATCTTTATGTTTTAGGAGCTATTGCCCAAGGCTATCATGCATTTTATTGTAGATACATATATGATTTGCAAATCATTCTTTAATACACACAACGCACACACACACACACACACACCCCACAGACAGGTAAATATGATATATTATACTATTTATTATAGGACGATATTGATAGATGTTGTGGGTAGTCAAGAATAATCGTATATTTGCGCACTTTTAGAGCTTTTAGCACGGTCAACGAAATAACGAAATAATGATAATGTTATTAATGCAATAAACTAAAAAAGTAAAAATATATATTAATAATAATTACCGACAGCAGCAAACAAGATATTCCATGTTAAACTGCTATCAAAATAATGTTGAATAACAAATAAAAAATTAGCTAACAAATGCTTTTATTGTGCAATCCACACACTCTTTCTCACACACACAAACACACACAGACTTGAACTTTTTAATAACTAAAGTTAAAAATTTTATTGTAAAGTTCACTTTTGCTTGTAGTTGTAATTTTTGTGTATTAACAATCGAACAACTGTCTAAACATCAAAAGAAACAACAACAATAACAATTTCTGTAATTTATACTTACTTATTTTACTCGACAATTTTTAGTAATTTAAAAAAAACGTCAGCAAAAACAAAAGAAAATGAAAAACATACTTATTCAACAGAAAATTCAAACTAAACAACTACAGAAATTATGTACTTTAATCTATAAATATACATATACAACAAATGTGCAATGAATTGCTTGAGTTGAGCTTATCTTTCAATTTCCAGCTGGGAATCACTTTACTTGGTAAACGTAAGTATTTATGTTCGGCCTTGATCTATGACTGTGGAACACCTTCAATGGGTCTGGGAATATTATTTCGTTGGGTCGCTACCCCCGACCCTCGCAACAATTAACCAATGGACAAAATGACAACAGCTATTTAGTGTGTGTTTCGTTGGTGTCTCCATTTGGAATCGATTTATTTAAAAAACAAATGGCAAAAATAGTTATTTTTAGTTAATAAATGCTTACAACGCTATACTTGGTTAACGCATTGCATTTACGAGATTAGTTAATTGTTTTTATTATTTATATTATTATTATTTTGAGACTTTTCAAGTATATAGTTCGACTGCATTGGAATGCGAGTGGTATTCCATTTAATGATCACATAGCACGGTTAATTACAATCAAGCATTTACATAGGAATAATATGCACATCAATCAATATCGCACATATATACTATTTAGTATTTATATCTATACAACATGTTCTACTTTTCTTTATATAATATTCTGTATATAAACAAATCCACAACACATACATTATTTGTATTTTTATAGCATATTTGACTTTTTCATTTTGATTTGTGTTGATTTTTGATATTCGCTAACTACAACTTACACTTTCTATATATAGTAAGTATATGTATATCATATAGAAAATATATATAGATATATATTTCTAGCATTGATTTTAATTGGTATTTACACGTTTTTGTTTTTGCGTTAATTCGAGTCTGTTTAGTTGAAAAAGTTGCGTTTTTCTTCGCTTAGTCAGTTTCTCTCGGTTGCAATTGGCAATTGGTCCGCTGGCGTTTGCCACACCGTTTTTCAGTCGTGATCGATGGTCCAACGCTGCGTCTCACTGGAAAGGTTGCATGGTGTCACTTGGGCATCGTCCATGCTCTTTTGGCCGCCATAATCAAGGCACATGCCTGTGTTGCTGTGCAACAGCTGATGATTCTGGTATTTCCATTGTTCGTTGTAGTCGTCGTTTTCCATGCAGGGCACCATTACTACACGGAACGGTGGCGAACTGCTGTGCTGCACTGTGGCACAGCTCAGCTCGTTACGCAGTACTTGGCTGTTGGTGTACGAGAAAAGCTGAGACTTTTGCATTGCCTTGCCACAGGGATACAGCCCCAGATTGAAGGGCTTCTCGTTGTTCTGCAACAAATCGTCGAGGCATAGATTGGAATTGACAGTTTTCACTTTTCCCCAGGCCCTTACGTTTTTGTTGGGTACAAACTTCTCCGGATAGATGTTCTTCAGGTACCAGTCGAAGTTTTTGCATCGCAGCTTCTTGCGCAGCATTACTCTATGCGTAACGTCTCCAATATCCGGATGGAACTTTAGGTCTGGTCGATTGAGGAAGAATATGTTTATGTACTCATCCATCCACACCAGCGCCATACGAGCTGTATTAATTCCGTGTGTGTCACGATCATTGGGGAATCTGAAACAAAAGATTTGAATTACAACTGCAAATGCAACATGAAGAACTCTGTACTTACTTATAGGGATGGAAGTCACGGAAGATATGACCGACTCTGGAGCAAGGAATTGTCTCGATTGTGCCGCCACACTGCCAGATTCTAAAGGACATCTCCAGGTTCTCACCTCCCCAGCCATCCATCTGTCAAAATAAAATATTCGTTACTAGCTGGCTGATACTTGTCTTTTGCTTAGGCTTACCTGCTCATCGTAGCTTCCAACCTCCCAGAAGTATCGCCGATCCATGGCAAAAAGACCTCCGGCCATTGTTGGACTGTAGGCAGGACAAATCTCGCGTGGATCCTTGCATTCCCTTGTTTGGCGCTGTTTCTCGCGATCTGGGAGATTCACCCAATCAAAGTGACCATTCCACTGGAAGCCACCCACCTGGAATGACTTGTACCCATTGGTGCTGTACTGAAAGTCATTAGCATCGATCACATCGATGATGGGCACCAGTACGCTGGTACGTGAGTCCTTAATGCGTTGCAGGAGCGGCTCACACCAGCCCACATTTGCTTCACAATGGGCATCCAGGAAGATGAGCACATCCCCGGTAGCAATCCGAGCTCCAGCCAAACGGGCACGTATCAGACCCAAGCTGTAGGTAGAACGAAACAAATTCAAACTTTCCTTTAGTAAAATTGTACATTTTTGGGCTTGTTGCAAACAACAAAAAAACAATATTATTGGGTCAGCGAACAAGCGCGCTAAGCGAATAGTGCACGACGAGATCCAAAAGATACAAAATAAAAGTCAAAAGCATAATCGTAAGTTGACGAACAGGTTTTACGGTTTCATTTCATACCCTTGGGCCCAATGTGGCACGTTGGGTATTCTGATTTAAGGCAAATAATGCCACAAACCAGAGGGCAAATTTAAATGCATTGATTAATTAAAAGTAGCTAGTGTTAAATGATCTATATTAGTCCTGTTCCGACTAATTGAAATTGAACTGGATCCTATTTGAATGATGTTTAGTTTCTATTCCACTCAAAATGTAAAATTCTTTTCCCAACTTTACTGTTTTTAAAGTCTTCGATGCATTCATAAATAAAAGAAGCTTAAAATCGTCTTTGTATAAAACTTATTAGTGAATTATTAAATTTAAATTAAATTAAGTCAAGTTATAATAATAAAAACTATTATTATATAGTTCAAATTCCTACATTTTAATATTTTTGTCTCAATTTTAATTCAGTAACTAATTTAAAATTTTAAATATAAACTTAATCAGAAACCATCTTTAGTGACTAGCCTATTAACTTACAAGACTGGTAGGATTTAATTCCCAATAAATAGAAAAATGTACATAAGGGGTATTTCATAGTCGAGTTGACGCCAAGTTTTGCTTGACTTTTGAATTTTTGAACGTTTTTCAGTTCTTCAACTTTAAGCTGTGAAGAAGACGTTCAAAGACGGCTCGTCCGTCCGTCGATTTGTCGGTCCGTCTGTCCCTGTCCAATTGTGAGTCTGTGCCACAAACGAGTTATTCAAATGGAGGCAAACAAAATGATAGCCATATGAACGTGAGGTTCGTGTTAATTTTACATCGCACAAGTTGAATGTGCATTCGATTAGCTCAATGGAACTTTTCCCAGCCAGTAAATTTGTAAAGTGTGCCAGCATTAAGAGATTGTGTTGGTGGTTTCCCCGTTTCCCGTTTACTCACCGATTCTTGAGACGAAGTATTGTCACCTTGCCGTTGGGCGTACGTGTTCTCACATAGTGATCCAGCTTACCGGCCAGCTCGGCATTATCACTGCCATCGTCCACCAGAATGATCTCCTTGAGTGCCTTGTGATTACACGTATTGAGCGTGCTGTGCACAGTACGGATGAGCACGGAATAGGGTTCATTGAAGAAAATGATGACCACGCTGGCAGTGGGCAGTGTGCTAGGATCATCATATTGCTGATGCAGGCACAATGGATTCCGATGATCTCCCACTGTGCGATTGTAGGACAGCTGCTCGCTCAGCTCCTCGTTCAATGCGATTTTCTTGTAAATCTTATCTCCCCGCGCCTTGGCAGAGCCTTTCAGATGAACTGCTACTCCATCATCACCAAGTCCCGATTGCTGTTTTTGTAAATCCAGTCGTATGCTGTGCTCATAAGGCGATTGCGTGGCGGGTCGAATTTCGTTTTCAGCGTCATCGACGTATTTATCATGACCACGCTCGCGGGTTCTATGAACTGCTGCGGGTCTGGGTCTGCTCGGCTGTAGATCATCCTCACTTGCCGGCTGTACCTTTAGATACAGTATGAAGCACAGTGCCACGAGAATAAATATAATGATTTTGCCATAGAAGGAACGAAACCGAGGCAGCATATTGGTTGTGTATGGTTGACTGGTTGTTGTGGTGTGTGTTGCTCTTGTGTGTTGCTGGTGGTTTTGTTGAGGTAGCACTGACTATCGTTATTCACAGTTCACTTTCAATTACTACGTTGCAACGTGGACGTGGCCCGTTGTCGTCGTTGTTACTGTGGTTGTTGCTCTGCTAGGTTGAGGCTTCATTTGACAATGGCAAAAATATAGGTATTTAAACACACGAGCGCAATATTATATTATTTACATACACACAGATGTTTATTCAACCTTATTTCCAGTCTCTTTATAATTCTTTTCAGCAATCTCCACACACAGTCGACAGTCGAGAGTCGCCAGCGCTTTGTGTTTATGGCTGTGGCTTAAACTAGACTAAACGTTAATTCTAGTCGCTCCGCTCGCTGTCTCTCTTTCTGTCCGCTCCACACCGCCCATTGCTCGCACCTATACCTAAACTCATACATACAAATATTAGTATGGTTTAACTGTTGCTTCTTCTTCTGTTGCTCAGTCCAAACTTTTTGACAGCGGCTGTGTTCCGCATCGCTGTGTTAATATTTATTGCACGTCACTCTTCACACGCGTTTTATTTGTTGTTTTTTGTTAGATTATTGGGGGGTTTTCTCAGTATTTAATTAAATATGGCTTTGCGAAAATAAAAACACTTACGAAGAGCTAGCAGGTGATTCAGCGTTGCCACCCGTGTAAGCTTATGAAAAGTGTACGCGTTCAGCATAGCTATTATTAAACTGTTGAACTTTGTTGCATACAAAGTTGTCTTTAAATATATTGTATTAATTATTAAATATATTTAAATTTATTACCCATTTTACTTGTCATTTGCAGAAATCGCTCATTCATAAGTGTATTTTGTATGCAGTGATTTATTTTTATTCTTTTAGCAGTCTGGCAACTTTATGCTAGAGATGTGCTGAGAACGGCTTGAGCAGTGTTGTTAAATGCAAATATGGCGCTGAAATTCAAATAGGTATATCTAGAAAAAAGTTCCTGCTTTTCAGATTATTTATTTATTATGCGAGTTAATCTGTATCTTTACTTTATCAATTACAAACAGTGCATAGTTGCTGTTTGTGGAGTACATGACGTAAAAATGATTTATATGATAATAATTTTAGAGCAATGTGCATTCGAGAGCTGCTTCAAACTGAGGCTGAAAACGAAAGGCAACTACCAAATGATGAATTGAACTCTAAAGTGTCATACTTGACACTTTTGTTGTCACTTAATGCACAAGTTGCATGCTCGCTTGTCATTAAAATGAAAACAAAATGAATTTCCTATTAAAATTTCATTGTTAGAGTTGTTGTCTTTACTTTCGTAGACTTTGACATGCGATGACACCTTGTTTGTTGCTGCTTCAGTTGCTTCTTTGCTACTGATTGAAATAATATTTTAATCTCAGACTTTCATCAATTTGAAAAATTGAGCAGGGTCAACAAATTTATCCTATATTTGGCCCCGTTTTCTTTGAGATTAATTTCGCTAATTAGCTTAGGTATTTCATTTATTGCGAATTGTTGTTGGCATCCCATAATTAATACGTTACGTATACGCAAACGTGTCGCTGCGGGAGATGCCGCAGGTAAGCGGCATAAAAGAGTTCAAAGTGCTCCCCAACGCTGGTAATTGAAGTTGTTGGTGGAGGGGGGGTTCCGCATCATGTTGGCAGCATTGTGGGAAACCAGCGACAACACCAACCGCTAAAACATTGAGACGCCGAGACGCCGCAAGGTGCAACTGTCTGATTTACAGATCTTCGCTAACGCTCTTTAATAGCTTTAAGCGACAAAAACTAGGAAGGAAATAAATTACTTTGTTAGTCACACACCGTTTGCCAAAGTTTTTCCATCTCTTTTCATTTCATTTTCTACCTCTTGCTGCGGCAGGCATTTCGCATTTGATTTGTGGCAACCTTAAAATGGAAGCTAATGGTTCAAATGTAATACGAGTACAGTCGACATTGAGTCAAATTAACCTTTTGGCTTTAATAAGCTAAAAGTTAAAAAATTAACACCTTCCATTTAATAAATGCATTTTTAGCACATTTTAATTAATTAAGGTCGAATTTGTAAAGTTTTATGAGGCGCGGCTTCGTAAAATAAAAATAGAAACAAAAAAAAAATCAAAAAAAAAAAATGGTTGCTTCCAATAAACTCATGGCATCATTTAAGTAGTTGCTTCTTTAATTACAACATACAACTCAGCTGTTATTTGATTGGTAAATTTAAAAAAATATATATAGACTCATCCATGTATCTATTATTGACTCTCGGAGCGAGGTCTCATTAATAAGCACAAACAATAACAATAACAAATACAAACAATTTACGTATTGTTCAAGAGCTGACCATAATGATATAAGCCGCAAAACCTATTTAATCTAAATGACCCTGAGTCCGGGTCTGCTCTGGTTTAGTGTGGACTGTGGTCTTCGTCTTACAGATAAGCTGCTCGAGATGCGCAATACTGTCGGATAATCGTCATCCTCGACCATCTTCATCATCATCTATCAACAACAGACAAAAGTTAATAATAGAATTTGAAAAACGTTTGCAATTGAAAAATTGTTACCACAGTTTTTATTTATTTACTTTTTTTTTGGTTTCGCTTTATTTCGTTACGGCTTTCTGTACGATGAAAGGCCTCATCTGCAATCTGTTGTGATGAGTTGCTCTGAAAACTGTCAAAAGGTTGAGCAACTGTAACTAAACGGATTTTGACTTACAAAAGGAGTTGAAATCCGTTACAAACTGCAATTGCAAGCTTACATTCCCATGGCCAATTGTTGAAATGGTCTCGAGAAATTACAAAAGGAAACATGTAAATGATGGCTGATTAAACAGGATTGATGCTCTAGCTTCTCTAAAAGATTATCACGTCAATATTAAGAACATTGCAAGATTTGTCTTGAAAAGCTTCTTATGGAATTGTTGTAAAAGGTCAAAAGACCTCAGCTTGCTACTGGTTTTGTTAACTGGGTCGAAAACTCTAAGAATCGTCAAAGCTGTTGTTTATTGCGATTTTAAAACTTATTTCAGCAGCCTTTTAAGTCAATTAGAAACAGTTTTGAAATAAATACAAGTTGCATTGCGAAAGATTAAGTTTATGTCTAAGATATTACTTTAAGCTGCTTTAAGCACTTTGACAGACAATTGCGTAAGCGTGATAATTTAGATGGACTTAACTGAAGATTGATTATAAAATGGAAAGCGATTTTATGATATCCTCTTCAGCAGAAAGACAATCTATTGATGGCCATTGTCTCAACAAATATCTGTATCAACCTCACCCACTGCGGTAATACCATGCTATGATCCGATCTCAAGCCCGTCGCAAAGGTTATTCAATCAAAAGGTAGTCTGACAGCACGCGTCAAAGAAGTGGCGCCAAAATGCCGTCACAAAAAATTATGATTAAAATAAATGATGTGGTTAAATCGTTGATGATATGGTTTGAAGACATTTTTGGATTTTGTATTTCACGTTGTCAGGGCAGTTAAGTTTTTTCATCTTTTTTAGTTTAAAGTTTTGCATAATCGTCACAAACACCCGCATTGTTCGGCATTTATGGGCAGATTTGATGCAACATCACATACAATCAAGCAAACAACCAATCTGAAGATCATGTGGCATGTCATCGAATTTGCCGATACGCTTGGCTAGTTTTTTGGTCATCCGGATGATACCTATGACCGTGCTGTCATCGGTCGGAATGCGAATGCACAACATTTCCATTTCGTTTTTCACAATCGCCCCGCAAATTGATTCACCGATAACATTGAGTGCCTTTTAAAACCGCATCGAAATCAATATCTTCGATTGATCATAATCAAAAAAAAGAAAAAAAGAAAAAGAAATACATACATATGTACATATAAGAAAAAAATTGACATATTAAAAAACTAAAAAGACAAATCTTTGTGCGGACGTTCGCAACATTTGCCGTTTTTTTTATGATTTCATTTGAATGAAAATGAAAACGAAAATAGGAATAAAAAATAAAATGAAGATAAAGAAATGCGTGGTTATACATATCCGCATTTATTAGGCGAAGGCGTAGGTCTCACAATGCTAATGGAGTCAAGAGTTCAGCGCTCGGTTTAGATTATAAAACAAATAATATCCCACTAGTCAAAGGAAGTCGACTAGCAAATACTCTGTACCGCACTGAAGAAAATAATTTTCTATTAAACTATTTTCTTTATTTATTTCACGTTGAATAAAAAATCTGTTTTGACGTTTACTCGACAATAATGTAACATATTTTAGTTGCATCTATAAAGGACTCCTTTAATAAAAAGAATATCTTTCGATTATATTCTGATTTTATTATTATTAAAAAATTAATAAGTAATCTCTCTTTTACAAATTATAGCTGCAATAACTTTTTTCATTACTGTGCAATTATTTTAAAATGTTTTGTTCTATGTGTTGAACTACCACATGTCATGCACATACTTTAGAATTTATTAAGTAATTATTAAGAAAATGTTAGTATAAATAATGAGTGCATAAATATAAAAGAATTCTTTTAAATCTTAATATCTAATGATTCCAATTGCCATTTAAACAGCTATAATTATGTGTTTGTGGCTCTCTGCCTGTCACTTTAAGTGTACCTTTTCGATCCGAATGCGTGCAGGGTACGAAATGAAGTAAAAGACTTGAAGATTATGTCATTTAGTGGGGTAGCAATACTCTTCGCGCCCTGCCCCTGTAGCACTCGATGGCAAAGCAAATGCTGGCGATAAGATGCCCTACCCCATATAAACCGAGAATCCATGTTATATCACGCAGAAAAAGTTCATCCTCTACAGGTTTCGGGGTGCTGTAGTCATTAACGGGTATTAGACGCAATTGGACCATATCATAGAAGCTTCTACTTAACCAGCACTGCAACATGCCAAAGTCCTGCATGATTAGCATGTGCTCCTCGAAGAGGTGGCGATATGGCAAATTGCGACGCAGCGGGACACATAAAAATATGAATTCGTAGAGACAAAAGTCTTCGGAGTAAAAATAGACTGGACGTTCGAAGTAACGTTGCTGCTCTGCGTAGGTTTGCCAACGTACTTCTGTGACAGGATAAACGTAGCTGGCATTAAAGCTATCCCGCATTCTGGCAAATTCATGCCAGCTATCCAAGACGTAGAGATTGGTGCCATTTGCCGTGGTCAAGTTGCGAGTCTTGAGAAGAGCATTTGCCTCCCGACGATCAAGGGCTATCTTGTAGGGAGATGCCCGTATTGCAGCCAGGCTACGCAGAAAAGGCTCCAGAGGTGGATGGGTAAAGAATGATTGTAAGTAGCATTCATACATGGTGGTTGTCATGATGCTGGCGAAACATATAAGCAAGCAAATGGCTTTCAGATGTCTACTTGAATTCACTGGGAAGGGAAACGACTGACCAAGCAATCCACGTAGACAGCGATCATTGAGTAGAAAGTTGGCCAGACTAAAATCACGCCAGGATAGGTCTTTACTGTAGATGAGGAGCAGTGAGAAGATGAGAAGGAACAGCACGAGGATACCCAGAGCCCAGGGATGCACAATGACAGCGTAGATCTCTTTGTAGGGTATCGGAGCTGGCAGTGGAACCATGAAGCAGTAAGTGCTTATCACATAAGGGTAACTGAGAATATCAAAGTTCTCGGCGAGCATGGTGGTACCTAATGTGGCTGCCACATCCAGTAAATTCTGTTGTGTCCAGTCCACGATGTCGCCATAATATGTAATGTGTCCGAACTCGTAATCATCTCTCAGATGCAACGTTGCATTTACGCGTTGCACAAATGTGTTCACCAGATTTGCAACATAGCCCAGCATACGAATCTTCCCCTCTGCATCCCGATAGATATTGGAGCGTGGAATCAATTGATCCACCTCACTTCGAATGATTGCTCCCTGCATGTTGCGAAACTGTTGCACATAAATCGATCTGTTGTCCTGCAGCATGAGTTGCAGATGTTTCTCCTGATGAAAGTAGCGGCAGCTGTAAAACCTACCTAACGTGCCAAACTGGGAGTCCAACATTGCCACATTGTGTTGCTCCCTCTCAAAGTAATCCTCGCAAAGCCAATGGGGTTGCATGTGCGCCTCTAGGTAAACCAGACGCCTCGCATTTTGCAACTTCAACAAGGTGCGCGTGTTTTCCTCCTGCTCGGCTGTGGCGCCACAGCTCAGCACAAGCGGTTCACTGTTGAAGTCCCAATCGTTGCGGCTGCTGCCCCTCTCCAACAGAACTGTGGGCAGCTCCATTTGTTGCAACAACGTGTGGAACACACATGGCGCTCTTCCGTATATAAGTATGGTTTCATAGTACTGCTCCAGGCGAATTCTCTCCAGGAGTTGCAGTAACTGTTGTTGCATCTGCAAGTCTGTCTGATGAGGCAACTCACTTAAGTGGATGCAGTGCAGCCAGAGGCACTGGCAGCTCAGGATAATGGAAATGGTAAAGAGCTGCATGACTCTGCGTGCCACCCAATGGCAATCACGCAACTGTGACCAGTCCTGGCCAAGTGGCAAGCTTTTGTTGTGCCCCTGTGGCATGCACCTTGCATGTTTTGCACCATGTTAACATGTCTATCTGAACAATTACGCACATTTCAAGTGATTTCCCACATGTTCAGATCAATTATCTATAGCTAAGGGCGGCAATTTTAACGGCCAATTAAGCACTGCTTACCACTGTGCCCGGTAAAGTGGGACAAAATGATTTTGTTCATTTTCAATTTGAACATTGGCCACCAGACTTCAAACTTATCTAACTTTGGAAATAATAAATTGAAAAACTAGCCTCTTTTCAAAAATAAAGTATTCTATACAAATATTCGGAATTATGGATAAATATGGAAATGGATATTCTTTGGAATTATTTAGAAAAGAAAATAATTTCAAATTTTCTCTATGAAAAAAGCTTCTGGTGACCAACAACACTTTAAATTCGATTCTTAAGACTTTTTTTGTGGCTAATAAAATTATTTTCCCTAAGCAGCTCAGAATGTACTCCAAGGGTCTCTACGTCTTTGAGCTTAAGGACTTTTAGAATATTATTAGATTAGATTAGATTAGCTTACTCGTAATTTAATTAATTGTTCGTTATTAACCCAATTGAATAAGCTAAGTATCACCTTACATTTAATTAGAGTGCAAGAGTAAGTCCATCAAGGTCTTCAGCTTAGTTGAACAAACTGGTTTTCTACACTCGCTAACCAAGCAGACTTAATGAGTACCCTTTACACTTAAGATCTATGCAGATTGGTGTAATCAAGTGTGTGAGTGTGTGGTGCATCATTAAGGTAATTGTTACACATATACTACGATGTATATAGTTAGAATGTTGTCGCCATTAGCTTGGTATGATAATAGGGTGTGTGAGTGTGTTCCATTTGGGATTTGTCTTGGCTTTTCTCTCTCAGTTCGCAGCTCACTCACATGGCGTTTGTACGAGTATTTTAACAACTTCCGGTGCGGTGTGTGTAGCGTGTCTGTTGCAAAGTCATTTAAAGCAGCAACAACAAACAATTCGAATTCGAATTCAACTTGAAGTTGTATCTAAAGCTGGAGTTTGGAACTGAGACTGAGACTGAGTCTGAGCGAAATTTTCCGGCAATTAAAGCGAGTGCATTACGATCGACGTGTAGAAATCAAACACATTTCATGTTGTGCTCTTAATTGCACTGCAAGTGGTTTTCAATTATTCAAATGAGTCTCTTCCAGTTGCGAGGCCACTTCAAAAACTCTTCCCAATTTTCGCCTACTCGTACAAGAGTTGCTCTTGATTATAGCGTGCTCGTGTTGTTGTTGTTGTTTCTGTTAATGTTGCTTTTGCTGTTGGCAATGGTGTTTGCTCCTGCTCCGGTTGCTGCCAAAACTGGTCTAGACTTGCGTTAATAGTCACAATGGCAACTGAATTTCTTCTTCTGCTTCAACATTGGTTTTTGGCTTTTGGTGATGCTATCGTCGCGTCGCTTTATCTCTTTGCCTTTTGCCATTTTAAGCTGTATTTGTTGTTGTAGTCGCCGTCGTTGTTGTTGTTGTGAATGACGTTTCAGCGAAAGTTGTTACGTTACATCGACATAAACATCACCATCCACAACAACGACAACAACGACGACACTGAAAGCCTATGCAAAACCGGTCGGTCATTGATTTTTGGCGGCTGCAAATTGCCTGACCATGGTCACTGCAAGCCAGTCAGTCACCCAGCTGGTCATCCAGTCCGCCAGCTCATCTGCCCCAGCTCTTTTGCGCCATGCATCGCTAAGCTTGACAATTGTCGCGGCGCACTCTGCGTATGCTTGATATTTATGAAGGTAAGCAATGAGCTTTGTATGTCACTCTGCAGACATGCTAATTGCAACAAATTGTACAGCAATTACACCTGAACACAAATAAGCAAAAGCAAATCGATATTTAAAGCAATAATTTACTAAAGAAATCGTTTTAAATAATGAAATGAAGACAACTGAGGAATGTCGATGCGGTTACTATAATCTTAGAATTCTGAAGAATGTCACTCTAAAATGCTGTTTAATAAACAAATATGTTTAAATTGAGGTTTTTTGATGAAATTGATATAGGGTTAGTTGATTGGGTATTTTTAAATGTACGCAGCCTTCAGTCAAATAACGGAAATAGTTTAGCTTTGTTTGAGAGAAATAAATATTTTTTCTTTTTCCTGTAGTGAGGGGAAATAAAAGATTTATCTGGATTGCAACATGCGACACTTTTGTACCCTTTAATTGAAAATTGGGTATGATAAACTGTAGTAAGAGTATCTTATTGTTTTTTAATTATATTTTGTCAAGCTTTTAACTATTTAGTAAATAAGAATAGTATTTATTTTATATATAATTTAATAGTATTGAAATACAATTAGAAAATTTAATCACATAAAAAATCTTGATTTTTTAGTTCAGACGCTTTATATATATATATATATAATAACTCAAGATGTTAGTTTAATATAATCGATTTTAATTAGATGAAAATATAAGTAATTAATTTAAATAAAAATGAATGAGAGAAATTTGTGACTTTAAATCATTTATTTAATAATTATTATATTTTGTATTTGTGTAATGAGCATACGAAACTATAAATTAATAATTAATTAATATGAAAATATAATGGAAACACATTTTTAAATATAGTATTTTGAACAAAAGTTATTTTTGAGTAATTATAAGATGAATGAATGTAGTGATAGTTTAGTTCAAGAATTCATTAGTTTAAAAGATTGCATCCTCGCATTTCTTGCAGACTCACAAAAATGAATGGAAATCAATCATTCATCAATAAGTTATTAATAATTTCAGTTTTTGTGTTTTTGGCAACTTACCATTACGAGTATCTTTTACCATTTTGCCGCTCATTTGCCAAGCGATCGATGTTTATTATCCATAATGAAACAAATAGCCATTCGATAACTGCTCATTATCTGAGGTATTGTGATCTATGATCTTCGGTCTCTAAAAGCGCACACTTTTCATTTCATTATCTATGTTTGAACTTTTTTTATTATTTACTTTTTTAGCCTGAGGCTCAATTGGAGCTACTCTCTAACAATGTTTGTGCTTATCGTAATTGTAATAATGATAAAGTACTTTTGTTTTAAGGCAAATGAGCTGTAATGTGCGTGTGTTTGAGTGTGTTTTTCAGATTCACTTTCAGTGTGTGATTTTGATTGAGAATGCTTGAGCTGCAGATGGAATTGTGGCCAAAGTTGTTGCCAACTCACCACGAGGTGAGCCACGAACCACACTGTTATTGTATCTTCTTTACACTCTCTCTCTCTTTCGCTCTCTCGCGCTGCATGACTGGGCGAGTTGGCAACTTGGCAAGTTGGCCCGAAGTCGTGAGCTGTGTTTTGCATCAAGTTTCAGTTATAACACGGCCGCGTTTCGGTTTGGACGCGTTTCTCTTACCAACAGCAGCCTCATTCGCCGGTTTCGACGTGTTTCGTTAACGCGCACAAGTGGCAGGATAACGTTACTCCAATAAAGTGTGACCACAAACAGTGTTTATGCTGTGCAGTGTAGTGTAGTGTATACTCTATCACATTTTATTTTTTATTATCAAAAGAAGTTGCACAGAAACGCAGCTGTTGCACTAACCGGATTAACAACAACCCTAAACGTATCCTTGTGTTGCAAGATGCGCTTGCAACATTTGCCATTGCTGGTAAGTTTTCCCCATGTAAAAATCTTAAGTTTAAGTTGTGTAGCAGATTCCATCGGTTGACCCACCACAAGTCGTGACTTCGACTTGCGCTCGTTGACATTGATAAATTATGTCACAAATGCGGCAACAACCCACAAGTGGCAACAGCTCAGGTGTAAACAGTCTTCCGGCTGCCTGCACAATGCTGGGGATCTAGCTCCATGTGGCAGACACGCTGACGTGCCACCCAGCCAGTGTGAAGTGCAGGAGTTGCCGCATCGCAGTCTTCAACTTGCCACTTGTTACGGCTGCGACTCTTAATTGTCTGCCCATTGGGTTGTCTCGCTGTTGCATGCAACTTGTTAGCGTTGCCTGTTTACCACTTCACCTACACACAGGTACACTCATAGACATTCGCTGCAATCAAGCAAAGATCTTGTGTAATCTCGAGCATAAAATTTGCATTGTCAGCAACAGCAGGCTGGCCACGCGGCGTATGCGCAATGTGCATATCACCAGTAATGACCAAGAGACACCACCAGCATCACCTGATGAGTATGCTCTTGCAGCTGCTGCTGCTGCTTCTGCTTCTGCTTCTGCACGTCTAACATCTTCATCTACAAAATCAACATGCAACTTGTTGCAAGCGTGCCCTCCTTTCCATTTTCTGTTGTTGTTGTTGATATTCGTTGTGGCAGCATCATCAGCCTTTCAAATGAAGGCGCCAAATGGCCATCAACATTTGGCATCAGATGATTTTTAGGCCAATATTCAATACCAATCATTAATGGCCATTTGCTTTATGGCTTCTTCTGGCTCAGTACGATATTTCTGTAACCTTTACAAAAGATTTGCAACTCTTTTTGTGCAACTTCATTTGGCAGATGATCGACCCACAAAATAAGTTAAGTTGTGTTGTTTTGTGCTCGGTGTTTGTTGTTTGTCAATAATGCGCGCAGACATGTGCCCCAAATGCGTTTCATGGCTAATTGCAAGTTGCCAAAGCCAATAAAAGCTAAACAAACAAATTGATTGTCATTGCGAGTAGAATTGGCCAAGTTATTGTAGACAAAATGGCCAGCTTTCCGTTTCCAGCTACAGTACTTGGCCCAGGGCTGACTACGAAGACACAAAAGCACTTCAAGCACCTGTTTCACATTCCTATGTGTGTGCGAGAGTGTGTGTAAGTGTGTGTCTCTTAAATAGGCTGAGCATTTTTTATTTAATATGCTGCACGCATGCAAACCAACAATTTGTGCCTGGGTAAATTTGGAGTGTAGAAAGTTGATTGGATTTATTTTGATAAGTATTTCTTTTTCATGTATTCGAAAATGAAAATGAAAAGTTACAATTGTGACACGTACAGATTTTTAAAAAAATAAATATTGATATAATTAGAGTATTTAGATTTTAAAAAAGATCTTTAAGAATTTCCTAAATATTTTTAAAATTGTTGTTTTGTATAATGAATTAAAAACTTTAGTTAGTTATAATAGTTTTCTCAAACATTTGTTTGTAGTTAAGTATAGTGAATTAAATATGTAGTTAGTTAGTTTTCTCAAACTTTTCTATTTAAACTTAGCTCAACATGAATGAACTCTAGTTGGGACAAGTGCGTGCATTTAAATAAGAAATTAAACAAGAAATTATTATGGAGATTGTACAAATATAAAATGAATGTAATATAAAATTTGAAAATTTCCCTCTTATATAAATAAATTTCTAACTTTTCTGTTTGAAATGTAATTAAGTATGCAATCAGAAACAAAACTTTTAACTCAACATAAATAAAGTCTAGTTGAGACAATTTGGCAAAAGTACGTGCATTTAATTATGCAATTATGCAATGGTTGTAAAAACATTTAGAAAACTTAAATGGAAATTTATCACAAAGCGTTAAAATCGCTTATATTTGTATACCTCAGGCAACGATTATGAACGCAGTTTGAATTTAATAAATTTAATATTAGTAAATTATTGCTTATTAGTTCCAGATAGATTTTTATGTTACCAAAATAAAATTATCAAACAACATTCCAAAAAGGAAGACTTTCAAGCCGCAACTACCTATTACATGAACAGCACCACCTAAAAATATAAATATTAAATAAATAAAAATAAAATGTATACACGTAGTGTGACTCCTAGTTGTTAGCCTTTCACTTGGCAGACACAATTATTTTTGGCATCGACAAGATTCAAAGATGCGCTTTGCCACGATTGTCCAGAGTTTGTCGCTGGACTTGCTGAGGCTGCAGTTGTTGCCGAAAGGAAAAGGAAACTTTGGCAGTTGCTGCAACTGCAACAGACTAAAGATTGAAGACGAGTTGCCTGCCAGGTTACAGTTACTGGTTTTTCTAGCCTTTTCGAGTGAATGGCGACACACGAAAAATGAATTTCACACACATACTCACACACAAACACATAAGCAGCTGAATTGTGAATTTTTACAAGAAATTGGAATGCGGTTTTTTTGACCACAAAATAATTACAACTGCAAGTCTTGGCTGCTCATCATCAGCATAACGATCATTATTATGTTTAGTGTAATGATCACGATGGTCATTCGGCATATCTGTTAAATGCGGGGCTATAGACCCGTATTTATTTTAATTAAAAGTTACTCAAACGTTGCCACTGCTTCAACTGCTTCTGGGGCAGCATCTTCTTCGTAAACTTTTTGAAAAACAAGTTGAAATATTAATGACCCAAATGCGGCGATTAACTTAACTCTAATTTGTGACTAGTCCCCTCATATATCCCCTATACCTCCCTCCATTAGTTGTTTTACGTATTTTAATTAGTCTGGTCAGCAGCCTCTTTAGCATATGTATTAATTCGGAGTGCACAACTTACATAATCGTCAGAGTTCACTCATAAATGCGTCATATGTAAAATACCAACAAAGCGAGAAGTGGCGAGTCAGGGGAGTGAGAGAGGAACGATCGAGGGCCTGTTCCGGCTGTGGCAGAAGTCGACTCTCACTCTCACCTCGAGAGTGGCATTTGTTGGAATTTATAAAGGCTTTTATTTATTTGATTTTTATGTATTTTATGCAACGACCTTGCACATCGTTTAGCCCGTCAGCTCGCCAGCCGATCGCCAAAATCGTAAACTAATTAAAGATAACCATATAGATATTGTAGTATTATTAATTTAAGTGTGTCACCCGCAATCCGCCTCGCTTAAAGGGCACGAGCAGGTTCGTTGCCTAAGTCATTTGTTGCCACACGCGCTAATTCCGCCCTCTCACCCTAAAACACTTCAGCTCATGTAATTGTCACCATGTGCAACGTCCACGCTTGGTCACTTCGATTGTGTGTTTGTTTTGAGTTTTCATTTACTGATTTTTGCATAACTTGTTGCTGCCACGCGGCGTATGCGCAACATTTCGTTCAATTGCATTTCAATTTACTTATCGTAATTTGCTGTGGACACATGCAAAACTGCAACTGCGACAAAGTTGCCCAACGAAAGAGAGACAGATAGAGAAACTGAGAGAGACGGAGGTGTAAATTACTGACTGTTGTTGTTGTTGTTGCTGTTAATGTTGTTGTTGTGCTATTAAATGACAAAAGTAATAACAATTGTAAAATGCATAATGATATGAAGCTGTCCAAATGTTGGCACATTTATCATTCCATCCCATTCATTGCATTCATGCCACAGGGAAAACAACCCATTTGCATGTTGAAAATTTTGAAAATTATCTGAATTTCATTTCAATGACATTCTTTGACTGGTTGAACAACTTTTACATTTCTTGGTCAGACCATCGCGCATCGTGATGTTTTTTTCTTCTTCTGTTGTTGCTCTTATAAACGTTTATACCCCAACAGCTGCATCGCTGGCTTTGGTTTATTATGCAGATGAGTTTGGTGGCATCTTCAGCTACCCACACCCTAAACGAGGGAGGGGTGGGGGGTCACAGTCACTACTTGTTGGCACGTTGCCGCCACCAAAATAAACCTCAACTTGGACTTGAAGTTCGCTTTCTCATCGTACTACCTGTGACTCTGCCTTTGGCTGTACCTGTTACTGTATCTATCTTTGTGCATGCCAATGTATCTGTATCTGTAGCTGTTTCTGTAGCTGTTTCTGTGCCCAATTCATGTCACGTTGAGGTAGATTCGGCTGCCTGTCCGGCTGAGCAGCATCATCATCATTCGTTTGACTGACAGAAAAACACTTTCATTTTTCATTTCATTTAATAATTCATATTTTTTGCTGCTGCTTCAATTGTTTCTCAGCTGCTGTTTGTTGTAGTTGTCGCTCTTGTTGTTTGTGTTGTTATTGTTGTTGTTGTTGTTGTTGTCGTTGTCATTGTCTGCTCTCCAAGTGTTTATTTGGGTCTAAACTTTGCCGCTTGGCGCGTCGCTAACTTCCGTTTTGGTGTCAGGCCGTGCAACTTCTAATCCCAAAACACACACACACACTTTGGCAGATCACATATACACTCATAGCAAGTTAACGGCATAAAAAAGATTAATTGTTTTGTTGTGTATCTTTTTTTTTTCGTAGTTTTACGCCTTTTAGTCGCGGCAGACGGCGACTCGCACGCCAAGTTTGTCGCTTAAGTCTTTCGTTTGTTTTCGCCAGAGTTTCACGTATTTTGCACGCCGTCAGTTTAACACTCACACACATATTCATTCACACTCACACTGGCACACTTACTTCCTTTCATTCCTGTTGTTGTTGGTCTACATTCGGCAGACAAGCGAGAGCCGCCGTGTTGTCTCTCGTTATATAAGCGCCTCTGGGTGATCTCTTTAATTATAAGGATTATTCGCAATTTCGCATTTACTCACAATCGCAATCGTATTATTCACATCCGCAATGCTTGCCTGACTTTTTATGGCTTTCAGTATTTTGTTTTTAAGACAATAAATGATTTGATACTAAATATTAAATATGCATAAGTCGACTCGAATCGATTGAGGACATCAAAATGACACTTCATAAACTTGATTCAAAAAGTAAAACGCCTTGAAAATATGCAATTTCTATGACACGTTAATGCGTTCGTTGATGATACGATGGAAGTATTAACGCCCTCCATGGTCATTAATTGGTAACAAAAAAAATCAAATGGTTTGATCGTTGTTTATAGCATCAAATAGCCATATTATACGATGTCTGCTTTGGTTATCTTAAGAGGTAACGCATCGATATATATTCTTATCTAATTTTAATTCGAGCTTAAAACATAATTAGTGCCCCTTTGTTAGCAACAAATAAGAACAGACAACTGTTGGCAAGCCATAAAAAAATTGAATTCTTATTAACGAAACAGCAGGTCGTCTTATTAGCCTCAAATTGAGAAGTGAAAGCCATACATACATAAGAGCATATATTAAGCTTATAATTTGCAAGTTGTTAAAGCTTCTATTTATAAACTTTCAATTGTTGCAACTATAATTAAGAAATGTTTTGCAAATTGTGCCAAATTGTTGGTTGTTCTCATGTTGGATGCGATTAAATTATGATACTTGAGCATAAGCAATTTCCTGTGCTGACAATGATGGCTTAAAAGCTATTGCCAAATATCTTCCGCTCACTTGTATAATTGGCTGTGACTCAAAAAAATAAAGACTGAGATACAGATACATGTGAGTTGAGAGTTAAGATGACTTTCAGATCAGAGTCGGGGCAGAATAATTGTGCCGTGTCAGTTTTTTTGTGGCTTGCAATATATTCACATGACCAACAATAACAATGGCAGATCGTCTGCCACATATCATAACTGTTCATCATCAAGTGCATGATGGCGGCAAGTGGCATGACGTAGCGGCAGCTTTGCTGAGAGATTGCCATCGGCAGTTAACTGCAAAAGACAAGAGACAAGGGACAAGAGACAACAGACAACAGACAACAGACTAGAGACAACAAAGGAAAATAAGAAAAGACTAATTGCAAATTGGCAAGACAATCTGAGAACCCAAAGGCAGGCCCATTTGTCATCAGTTTACGAGTTGATATGCTAACCAAATGCGGTTGCCAATCTGCAACTGCAACTGCAACTGCAACTACAACTACAACTGCAACTACAATTGCAACTGGTGTTGTGGCAACAACTTGTCACCGATTTCACTGCAACAAAGTGAGGACCAGCTGCCACATGCCACAAGCTGTTGAGCTGTTAACTTGTTAGTTGTTTGACTGGGCCCCAAAACAATCCTGATGCTGCAGCATCTGCTGAGTAATTTGGCCAACAAATTTTCCTCTTTTGGCCATAACTTAACTTCGGCTTGCATTACACAATCTGCTATGGGCCAAAAGATGCGCTGCACACTTTGATTTACACTTGGGCTCTAACTATTGTTGGGCAGGCCAACAGTCAAAGACATTGCATAATTCTGTGCAAATTTGTTGTGGGCCTGGATAAAGGCCATAAACAGCTGGTGCTGCTGCTGCTGCTTCTCATCATATCTATTAGCTTATAAACATATAACTTGGCTTACAGACTCAGGGTAAGTGTGTGCGTGTGTCTTTGGTGTGTGTTAACTTTCTCCCATTGTTAGCATCTTTCTTTTTGGTTATGCGCCAGTTTCTTTTTAGCCATCAATGAGCATGTTTTGGCTTTGTTTTGGCCAAAAATCTCTGTGTGTCTTGACATTTGGCCATTGTCTGCGCTTAGCTCGCTGTGGGCTTTCATTGTGCCCTCAACCTTGCCCCCCGCTGAGCCCCTTCCCCATCCAACTATTAGGTGGCATTCATGTGTTAATAAATCTCAAGTCTGTCGACTGCCGGCTACTGAGCACCATCATCGACCACTAGGTTGATAGGTCAGTTCGTTATGCTAATCCCCATTCCTCATCCCCTTCTCTCTCTCTCCTCTCTCCTATGATGACGCTCAATTCGCGACATTTTCTAAGAGCCGAGTGTTAAATAATCGTGTTTGTTTGTTTGTTTGTCTTTTCGTGTGGGTTTTCTTCGATCTGTGACAATGTTCCATAATTAGCATATCACGGCCAGGGCTTATGTTGTAATATCTTAGCCACAATCAACAAAAAGAGAGTGCAACAACTAACTGAGTTTAAATAAATATAAATTGTTGATCCATTCGCTTGTTGAGTTGACTTAATTATTGCAATTAAAAGATGCGAAGCGACAACATGACGTTGCGTGTCATTAATGCTGTCAAAATGTGTGTCAGCAATCACAAGTAAGGCGACAACTTGCAACAACAACAATGACAACAGCAACATCAACAACAGATACAAAATAATAGAGTTAAAACAATAGCCTTTGGCCCAAAGTGCTGTCAAAACTCTTAGCACAGCTTCCGTTTTTTATTTTTGAGACTTTGATGAACAAGCGTGTTGGACAGTTGCAACGATGTGACAACGATGCCATAATCACAAAACACTAACATAAACAAAAACAAAAACACAAACACACACACAACTCGTTGTGATCTTTCGTAGTGGCAACATATTGCGCATACGACACCGTACACTGTTCAACTGTCCAACTGTCTTAATGTTCGTCTGTCACTGTTCGCATTTACAGCTCACATCAATTTTGATTATTTTGGCCGCTTTGTTTATGTGTGAGAGTGAAACTTGCACACATACATACACATAAATCAAATGTCAGCGCCCACAATGCTGACATTTGCAGTCAATAAAAAATAACTTTACTAGAAATACTCTTTTTCTTCCGTCTCTTATTTTTTTTATCATTTCTACTATTTTCATTCATTTTTGGTTTTGTTTTATTTTATTTTTTGAGAAAGTATCGCAAATTTAATTTTATGGCAGGCGTTGGCAATGCCAAATGTCAAATGCCAGTCCCAATTGCCACAGGGGGGAAGCCAACAACAGTCGCAACAATTTCACTTCAAAAATTGAGATGCCGGTTGCATTAGCCATTTGGCAGTTGGCCAAGTTAGTTGCGTGGGCGTTGTTGCATTTTAGCATTGTCATATGTTTGTTGAGAGCCAAGAGTTAATTTAACTGATCGTGTTTCTTTTGACTTGTACTCTTCTGCAGGGTATAATAACTGTCAGTCAAACTGCGATATGAAAAACTAAACGAGCGAGAGGGTGTTATTTGTTGAATAGAGTAACAAATAAAATATTTAAATAATTTAAAAATAAAATTATTAATGACACGAATATAAAAAAAGTTCTCTTGGGATAGTTTTATTTGTACCATAATAATTCTAGCCTATTTCGATTCGATTTGAGAACAGACTTTCCTTTATAATGAGACTTTTTTGCACCATACTATTTCTTGTTTATTGCTAATTTAATTAAATACTTTAATTTGTTTGAAAAAAGACTGTTTTGCAATAAGTTCGATAGCTTTTTAGTTTGTATTAGTGGCAAAATTTGATATAATTTAAAATTCCATATATTTTAAAAAATACTACAATATTTTTTGTATATATAATCCAAATGTGTTTTATCTATCTTTGAATTATTATTTATATTTATTTCCAATACTATCCGTTGCTCTGTTTTAATAATTCCAATACTCTCAGTCTATGAGTAATTTTAAATCATCCGATTCGTTACTCACTTGGTTGCCGTTATTTGTGCATATTGAATTCGTAAGTGTAGTTTTTGATACGGTAAAAACATATCAGATTGGATTCTTTTTAAAGATTTCCTCGTAGCTAGGGGGCGGTGGCTGGGATCCTTCGGCTTTCGATGGCCTCGATATTTGCTCAGCTGCACCTTTACTTCTTTTTCGAGGCAAACTTGGAGCGGGTCGAGAAGGTGATGGCTGGGATTCCTCCTCGCTTCCTGCTTCGTCTCCTCTTTCTTCGCTTCCGCTACCTTCTTCATTTATTCCTATTCCTCCTCCTATTTGAATCACACATTCGCCTGGTTGACGTTGCATATTTTCTAAATCGACAGTTGATGTCGAATTTGTGATCCATGCTTTCACTTGAATATATATCAGCATAACAATAATAAAGAGAATCCAGGAGAAAAGAGCCAGACTTATGGCAAATAAGAATATAGTTCCAATGCATTCCCAAAAGCTGAGGGTATTCCAAGAAATCCATTCCTGATTTTTACAAATGATGACTGAGGTCGGGGTTATAAGCATCCAGTACAAGATAACCGCCGATGTCTCCACAACTTTCAGTGACATTTTCTAAAGAGTACGGGAACTGCACTGTAGCTTGAAATCACGACTAATTACTAGTATGTTTTCTAAGTTGATTGGGAGGTCGTATTACTTGTACGCCTATGACGACAGATTGTGAATCATGCCACAGTATCGCATGTTATAGCATTTATTTAATTATAATTTTACTTGCGGTGTTATCAATTTCGTTTTACGGAATTGCTTTGTAGTGTGTGATTTCATAATTTATACATTATATTTAATATAGTTCATGTTTATACCGATTAAGATGCAAGTCAACATATGTTTTATTTACATTATTTAACAAAAAAACTGTTACAAATTAAATATTATTTTATTACTACAATGGATAGCATTTTTCTCAATTAATTTAAAGGAAAAATATTTAATTATCAAATTTAAGAAAGTTTTTTTTTTAAGTTTTGTTTACTTTTCTTAAAATATTTTATTGAAATTTTCGTACAGTTTACAAAGGGTATGTACATTTCGTTACTAAGTTGACTCATCTTTCTGGCTTTCTTGTTGAAATGCAAATTGCGACTGTTGAAATTGAGATTCAAGACGTCAGCTAAGCGCAACTTTCACGGCTACATGTGGCAAATAGGCCGTCGCAACGTCACAAAGTCACAAAGTCACATCGATAATGATTACTCACAGCGTGTGTGACACAGTTCGGTGTGATTAAGACTTAACCCCAGCAATAATCACAATAATAATAAATACGAGTGAGCTCCTCAAAGATACATAAGATTGATGAGCTTCGTTTCGAGTTGGTTTCGAGTTCGATTTCAATATTGGTTTCGTTTTAGCTCCTAGAGTTTGCCTTTAGGTGGACCCAACAGGTTGGATAAATAGAGATCGCTTTGTGGTCAACGAAGTCAACTTGACATTGACCCAATGCCAAAGACGGATTCCACACACGTCCACAACATTTTGCTCAGCTAATTTGCCAAACACTCGAAATGACTTTGTTGTTGCTGATGATGTTGTTGCAGATATTTGTTTTCATTGCTTTTTTGTATATTTTTAATTTGCCTCTTTTTGGGCATTCACCAATTTGTTCAGCCTTTTGTATTTCAGTTTCGTCGTTTTGTGGTAAAAGTGTTTATTTTTCATTTTTTTTCTTTTTTTTTTTGTATAATATATTTTATTTTATTATTATATTTTGTTATGGGTCTCGACCTTGCCACGCAACAGTATTTAATTAACAATATGTTTGCACATCCAAAAATTGCCTAAAAATGTTTATAAATAATTTAAACTTTTTTTTTGCAGTTGGCGCTGTTGGCAGTTGGAGGAGCAACAGTTGCTGCTGCCTCAGCCACAACGAAGCCAAAGAGTGATTCAAAGCCCAAAACTGAGCCAGCAATTCCCTCAACCAAGAAGCCCACGCCCACAACCTCAGGCTCAACCACAACCACAACCGCAACAAAAACAACAACACGTCAGTCGAAGGCACTGAAATCTGTGCCCGGCGAGAATCGTGGCAAAAGGACACTCTACGACTTTGGAAATGCGGGTTATCTCTATCCGGAGGTGGCAAGCCGACGTGCCGGTTATGTTGACAACTACTATCCACAGACGGGCTACTATAATGGTCAACAGGCTATAGGTAAGACTGGGAGGCACTTGCTCTATTCATAACTAATCCTTGTTCACTTACAGCTCAGTATCCGAACAACTTTGGCGGTGGATATTCGCCGTATCCTCAGTATTTGGAGGCACCTGAGCCCATTATTGAGATCATCATTAAGGATGCGAATGAAACACTTGCCGAGGAGCCAGCACAACCCATTGTGACCAAGAAGCAAAAGAAAAAGAAGGAGAAGGTGCATGTATTCTATGTCAACTACAAGAAGGATCAGAACAACAAATTGCATCTGGAGACGCCAATTGCCTCGTTGAACAACGACGACAACGACGAGCCCGAAGAGGAGGAAGAAGAGGAGATTGTGCAATATCCAGTGACGCCATTGCCACCACTTAAATCCACCACATTGCGCACCATTATCCATCCTGATTCGGAAAAGTATCACAGCAACAGTGGCATCCATGTCTCCTTTGGAGCCGAGAATAAACATCAATCTGGACACATTCTGGAGGAGCACGATGCTGAGAGTATTCAACGTCAAGTTGTTGCTCTGCCTTTGACCAACACACGTGCTGACTATGGACGGGAGAGCAGCTTTGCGCGTAGTCCTGCTTCAAACTTGTTGTTTAGCGGCAACTCCTATCAGCAACAGCAACATCAACAGCAGCAGCAATTGCACTTTGCAAGCCAGCAACAGTTGCCATCGCAGCACAGCAGCAACTACTTCAGACTGCCAGCTGCGCCAGCCAAGTCACAACAACAATCGCAACAGCAGCCACAGCCGCAGCAACAGTTGCAGTTCTATCAAAAGCAGCCCCAGCCTCAGCAACAGCAGCAGCAACATGTGGCACGTCCCAGCATAACACAGCAACAATTGCCGTCGACCTCGTCTCAGAGCATCTTTAACAAGTTGGTGCAACAATCGCAATTCTATGTGAATCACAATCAGCAATATCAAACGCAGCCACAGCAACAACAGTCGTCGCAACAGCAGCAATATCAAAAGCCACCTCATAAGCAGGTGCAGGTGCCATTCTTTCCAACAATTCCGCCAAAATCTCAAGAATTGCCATCGCGTCCAAGTCTAGCGCCATATCAGCCCATCAAGTTTCGTCCAACTCCCGCGCCAGCAGCCCAAGTGAAGCCATTGCAGCTGCCTCTCAAACTAGACAACGTTAACTATCAGCAACAACATCAGCAATCGCATCAGCAACAACATCAGCAATCGCATCAGCAATCACATCAGCAATCACATCAGCAGCAACATCAACAGCAGCAACATCAGTATCAAAGTCAACCCCAAACGCAATCAAAACCACAACCTTATCAGTTTATCAGACAGCCTCAGTTTGTGCAACAGCCGCAGTTTATCGTACATTCGCCCACACCAGCAACAGACTACTATGCCCAGCAGCAACATCAGCAATCGCAGCACCAAACCCAGCAGCGACATCATCAGGAACACAAGTATTCCTCGCCAACACTCAGCTACTTTGACATCAAACCCTCCAAAGAGACAGAGCTGCTCAAGTCCATACCTAAATTTGAGCAACATATCACAGAGACAGTGCAGAATCAGCCATCACAACAGCAACATCAGCTGTTCGCCTACAGCAGCACTCGCAACGAAGTGATACATGATGTACCTGCTCCCAATCTTGCACCAGCAGCTGCCAGCGTAGCACAATCTCAACCCCAGCCTATTGCTGGACACTACATTACAGCCAGCTCATCCCATCACTCTCAGCAACAACAGCAGCAGTCTCAGTATGCCAACTTTCCTAGTGAATCTCCTCCTGTTTATGCCGAATCCACACATGGGCAGAAGGTAATGGTGGTTACACCTGTGCCACCATCTGCCAGCTATGCTACGTACAATCAGTATCCACAGGCCAACAATGAGCCCGTGATTCAGGTGCATCCTCAAGCTCAGGTCAGCACCAACTTTGCCCAGCAACCGAGACAAGCTCAAGCGGGAGCACAGATTAATGCCGCTCAAGCTGGTGACAACTCACCCTTCAGTGTGTCCACCTATCACTCGGATGTATTTAAGGAGCTGCAGCAGCGACAGCAACACGAGAAACACCAACAACAACCTCAGTCGCAATCGCAAACTCAAAATAACTATGTGACCCCCAACAAACCAGCAGCAGCAGCTCCAGCCCCATCCTCATCATCATCATCAAGCTCAGCCCCTTTGCCAACTGCTGCCCCTAATCCAAATGGAAAGGCATCACAAACGTTGCTCCAGTTACCCGACGAGGTGCCCGATGATCTTCGCCAGCAACTCTTCTCCTCTGGCATCCTGAACAATGCCGACATTTCAATTCTGGACTACGACAAACAGGGAGATATTGCGCTCGAGAATCTTCCGGCAGAACATCTGCAGCATTTCTATGGTGCTGGAGGAGGAGCTCAAATTGCGGAGACAAACAAGGTCCTGACCGTGGTGAAACCCAACGGGGATAAGGTGGCACTCAGCGAGAAGCAAATTGATCGCGTCAAACAATCCAACTCCTTGCCACAAAAACAGAATCTGGACGTGAAGGTGGTGCGCTTTGATGCAGCCCAAGGACAGAGTGTGAGTGAGAAATACGTGCGAACAGATGCCACTGTGGTTACACCAGTGGAATTGGCTGATCGCCAGCAATACAATCGATATCTGCCACTGAAGATCAATGGAGCACAGTTTCCCATACCCGACAGTGAGGAATTGTTGGGCAAAAAGATCGTCAGTGTTGTGGTTTTGGCTCCGGTTGAGGCACAGCCGCAATCACAGTCCCAATCCAGTGAGGCACGCAGCAGCAGCAGCAGCGTGGACAGCAAGGAGGTGAAGTTTTTGGGAGGCGAGTTGGTCAAGACCCTTGTTAAGAAGCCCACCAAGGATAACTTCAAGCGTTGGCTAGAGAAAGAGGCACGCACGGATCTCGAACTGCAGTCGGTGGTGCTGCTGGTGGCCAAGTAAGTAACATAGCCATATGGTTAACATAACAGACAAAAAGATCTTATAAATCTCAAATCTATTAAAGATCCAGCGATACGGCAGAGCAGGAAATCTTCATGTACGACATTGCCACGGGCAACGTTAACAAACTGAATGGAGAACTCTCCAGCACCTTTGTGAATGTCGCTGAGGAGAATGCCAGTAGCGAGGACTTGGAGCATGCGGCCACATTGGATCCTAGTTCACTAGAGTCCATGATGCATTTACGTCGCAGATGAAGTAATCGCCGTAAATCACCACATGCCATTTAGATACTCGACCTAGAGATGTTTTTTTCTGCGCTATAAATCTAATTCTACATATCACATTCTCTTCCCCCATTGAGCGCACATTTTCACAAGGAAATTAGAAAAATCACACACATTGATCGTGGGTCATTTCGAGTGCATGCATATTCCTTTTCGTAGTATTTCAAATGTTGTAAATATTCTGATGATTATTGTAATTTAAGTTAATTTACGTGACCAATAAAAAAATAATAAAAATCAAATTCAAATTGCGAGTGTTCAATTTAACTTACAGTTAACAGTTGGTTGCTGTCTGCGAGAATATGAGGTAATATTGGCGACTGTTAAATTAAACATGCAGTTAACAGTGGGTTGTTGTCTATGGTAAGCTGAGCTTTAAGCTGTATAAAAGCTTGTCAGAGCTGTAATAACAACTTCTGGCCAAGAGTTGAGCTTTAGTCTAAGAGCTGGTTTCAGATTGTAATGTCTATGGACTCAGCACAATCTGGCCAACGACGCATTTAGGCCAAGGTTAGCTGCCACAAGAAGATTAACACACACTTGCTCAGCTTATATGTATATGATTGTTTGTGTGGTGTGTGTGTGTGTGTATGTGTGAGTCGATAGCAGGACAAGATTTTCAATAGCCAAGAACGGCACTCACTAATCATATGCGCATACGTGACCTATCAAAGTTGGTCCATTGACTTGCTTGGACGACGTGACCAAAGACCAATCAAAGAGCTCGCAGCAATACTTGGCTCTCTTTGAAGACGCACCTCGCTCTCACTCTCTCACTTACGCTCTTTAGTTAAGACTCTTTGACAATTGCTTGACGCGTTCAGTTTACTTTTGGGCATGGCTCTGAGTAATTATGTGTGTGTGCAAGTGTAAGTGCAACAAGTCGCAGTCAACGTCTATAATTACATACTGTTTATTTTTAGCACACAACAACAACAGCTTGCGGCTAGACAACAACAATAACAACAGTAGCAACTACAACATCCAAAAAAGTCGATAACAATCAACTAAAAATGCAACGCATAAATGAGGCCTGTTTTTATGTGTTGTTGCTGTTGTCTTTATTGCAGTCCACAAACTGAACTTACCGGCTATACAATTTTTATTGCTGCCGTGACGGGTGATGTTGTCGTTGTCGTTGTCGTTGCCGGATCGAGTCAGCAACAACATGAAAAAACAAACGTGCAAATATACAATGGCTAACTAAAGTCTATATACATCCAAATTTCGCTCTCTTAGAAGTGCAACAGCCAATTTCAAAAAGTTACTAATGCAGTATTGATTTAAATTTAATTTCCTTGGGGAGTTTGAGAAAACATTTATATTCAACAAACCATTAAAAATAAAAAGTATAAAATCAAATCCAGAAATAGAGAAAAAACCATATTGGAAAATAATATTAGAAATAAATCTAATAGAAAGGCATTTTAACAGATGCAATTGTTAATTTTTTTTTTATCAAACAAATTGTATGTAGATTTTTGTCCATTCATTTTTTATCTAATATTTTATTTGCTTTTTAAGATTATATTAAATATGTCATTTTTTTAATAGTCCCTAAGAAAATACTTCTTAAAACGCAAAAATGGTATGCAGGGTATGTAGACTTTAGTTGTCCACTATATATGTTTATTATGATTGCATCTGTGTGCATGAACAATGTGTGTACATACATACATCCATATGAAAAGCTGTTGAGGTCTTCTCCCTTATGCAATGTTCGATCATTTTTTGAGTTTCGCTTTTTTCCTCTGTTGCCAGGCGCCACCTGACCCAACGCAAATTAAACGAGAAGAGAGCAAGAGAGTAATTGGTGAAGGTTACTTTAAAATTATCATAACTTTAACAAAGTATCAGTAAAGTAAACAAAGCTATATGTTGTCATATTCAAAAGAATATCTTTAGCGCATAAAACTTTAAACATTGATAATATGGACAACTGAACAACAATAACAACATTTAGTGCTGGTATTTCGGAGAATATTTATTTGAAACTTGTTTTTCAACTTTAATTTTTATGTCTGTGACTATTTTTAAAACGTATTTTATTAGCGGCAACTTCACAGTTAAAATTATCACTTTACTTATAAATCGCCGAGACTATTTCTGTCAAATGTTACACGTGCTTTGGTTATGCCCTTTAATGAATTATTTCAGTTGTGTTTACTTAATGAAATTATTATTACAGTTGATTAACAATCAATTAGATATTCTGCTTAAATTCACATGCGTAATAAAAAACTTGATAAAGTTTCGTATACAAAGAGTGAGAAATTCCATATGTACATTCGTATTCTTGCTCATCCCTCAAGACATACGATATCTGTGTACTGTATACACTCATATGTATGTGTACACATGTTGTTTGAACTGTTTTCGATTTCTTACAACGCCTTTTGCTGTAATTTTCGTATTCTGCTTCCCATGCATATTTTTTTCCTTGAGCTTTTTTCGACTTGTTTTAAAATTGGGTTACAGAGCCCAAGACCAAAGCCCCAAACCAGAAACCAAAAAAAAAAAACAAAAAAGAACAAAAAAATAAAATAAAAATGCAAAAATCCGTTTGACGCCAGTAAGCTTCATGAGTCAGAACTGTTGCACCGATTGCTTAAGCAGAAGATGAAGGTGAGTGGGGCTGGGTGTGGGGTTGGGTGGAAAGGAGAAGCTTCAGCTTGGACTTTATTTGTGTGCACAAGATTTCGATTTCTCCTTTTTGTTTTGCTTCTTTGCTCTTGTCTGCTTTGTTAGCTGATTTGTAACGTTACAGTTGTCTGTCAGCCTGACGTTCGAGTGTGTTATTGTTGCTGCTTGAGAGCAGTTGTTTACGAGCAGCTTTAGTAAATTTAAGAGAGCCAGAACTGAAGCGAAGAGCGAGCTTAAAACTTTACAGCTGATCTTAGCGCTTGGCTTGGCAACAAAGCGACAGTGATACCGAAATTTTACCAATTAAAAGGCTAAAAGGGAACTTAAAGCTCTGATCTGTCTCTATACTATTCAGGGACTAGTACTGAAACAAATATTGGTTTCGCATTCGGGCTTAAGATAAGTACTTGAATAAAAAGCCCATGATAAGCTTTATTTAAATTTCAAGTAATTTTTTAATACATAGGTACAAAACGAGTTATTCGGTAAAATGATTGGCTATTTGACTTTTTCCTAGTAAGCTTTATTTAAGTTGCACATAATTTTTTTACTATAGTAGTAGTTATAGTAGTTCGTTATATTGAACCTACTGACTTGGTATATGTTTTTTTAATACATGTATACTGAAAATTATATTTCATTTCACTCTATATAACTGATGTTGCAAATCAATTCGATTTGCATGCACACGTTCTCGTATAAAAGTCTAAAATAATAAATATGTTGCTAGCTCAAATGACTCCTAGACTTTTGGGACCATCCCACCTACGCAATCGGATCGGAAAAAAGCTAGTTTTAGCCGGAGAGAAGACGAGCTGGCAGCACTGACAACGAATCGATCGCGAAGCATAGTCGTCTGGCATCATTATAAGCTGCGCTCAGTTCGATTCGATCATTCGTCGCAGCAAGTCCAGTACGTCATCGGGCTCCCCACAACCGTAGTTGAGAGTCGAGGGTGGCGCAGAGCTTGGCCCAGTCTCAAGTCTCAGATCTGAAAAAGGGCGCGCGAGTGCATTAACATTTTAAACATAATTTAATATTACTACGCGCTAATTTGTGAATGTTTTTATCCAATTCGTATTTGTGTTAATTAATGTATAGAATTGTGTGTGTGTGAAATCGAGCTAGTCGGATTATGCAATTGGCTTTTTGCCGAGTGAAAAGTCAAACTGTGTTTTGTAATGCGCCAAAGAAACGAAAATTCAAATAAAAGTGAAGCTGCTGCAAAACTAAAACGAAACCACAATCAACGGCACTGAAAAGCCGTTTTAAAACAAAAACAAATAAATAAAAGGAGAAAAAAAGTAACTGAAACTTAAGACAGACATCCAGACTAAAATGGCGGCTTGTACAACTGCGACTGCGACGAACTTTTGCTGCGAACGCCAGCATCAAAGTCGACGCTGCGTTGGCGTTGACGTCAACGTCAACATCGGCTCAACCGCAGTTATTGGCAGAAACGTCATTTTGCAAATTTATTGCGCCTGTGTGCTCATCACCCTCCTGTCCGCCAGTGTTGTCATTGTCGAGAGTGCTGCGGTTTTCGGTTAGTTGAATTTATTGATAAGCTATTAACTTAAAACTGATTAACTAAACATATTTAAATCTTAATGAACATGCAAACATTTACCTTAGCTCTCTCTCTTTAGCCCCAAACAAACGATACTTTCGTTTTATTATTTTTTAAATACATAATAACTTTGAAAGTATATAAATCTGAATCTTTAGGTTCTCGAATTTGCCGTCTGGAAATGAGATTAGTTTTTTATTTCTTTGCACTATTCTATTTCAAGGTGTCTTTTGGCCATATTCTTAATTGTTTCTGGTAATCTCTTTTGGCTTATTTATACCGAGTTATTGTGAATGATGTGAACCACTGTCATTTGTGCTCTTTTTTTCTGTTTAGCTTTTTATTTGCGACAATTTGTGAACGTGAACCGTAAACCGGTTGCCCTCTACGAAACTCTCGGATATTTGTCCACATGGTTTTTTATTACTTTATTTACTTATTCATTTTGTTTTTTCATCATTTGGCTGTGTTGTGATTTGATCAAGCAAGTTATTCATAATGTTCTTAATGTTTTGGCAGTTGTTGTAAGACCTAAACTTCATTACTTCTTTAATTATTATTTCTTTCTCCGTTTTATGCCGTGAATCATTTGAAGGCCTAGACGTAATAACAATAAAGTCATGTAAATACACGCGGAAGCAACACGAATGAAACAAAATACACAGTAAAAGACATGTGAAAATAATGAAAAATAATTATTTATATACATAATAAGATAAAGAAACAAAGTTGAGGCAACTGAATTTAAAGAAATAAGAGAACAAAAAGCTATGACAGCCACAGGGAACGAACGCGACCTCATTGTCATTGAAATACAGTTACCCCGAGAAGTTCGCGCGCACAGAACAAAGGCAGAGATGCTATGGAGTTCACCAGTTACCGTTTTACGTTTTACCTTTTCCCTTTCCCTTTCCCCATCCCATTTCTCATTTCTCATTTTCCATTTACCATTTCCCATTTCCCTAACCGATTGCAACGCTGGCTGTCTGTTAACAAGCGAAGCTTTTAACGTTGTTCCGTTGAACTTTTAACATTAATTCGTTCTTCCATTTGGGAACTATGCCAATTACATTTCAATTAAATGCAATTCTATTATGATGGCCAAGTTAACAATGTGCTAGTTTTTACGATTTACACACTATGCAAATTGTAGATGAAACAAAAAAAACGCTTGAAAACACAAGAAGCTGATAGATCGGTTTTTGAGTAAATATGCATACATATTCATATGCTTTTATGGGTGATTGTGTGTGTGAACCGGTTACTGATTCAATTTGCGTATCAAAAAAGAAGAAAAAAGCAAAACACGCACACACACATACACACACTCAGTGATATACATCAATATGTTAACAAGCAACTAGAACTTTTTTGTTACTGCCTTTCAAAGAGCAAAAAACAAGAAGTCGTCGTACCTCAGAGGACGCTTAAAAGCTTTTGATCTCCTGATGTCACATGAGTTCAATTAGATGCAACACGCCCACAAGCCCACCCCTTTTAGCCCGCTTCCCTTCCCAACCTCCATGCGATGACCAGACCAAAGTTGTTTCAACTTTTTGCTTGCAAAGTACGAATAAAAAACTGCGACAGCAAAAAAACACAACAAAATAATACAAAACAGTTTAGATGAGAGTGGAGATGACAGAGATAGCTTTATGTATAGGCAATGGGTTTTTCGTGTATCAAGATGTGCAGAGCGTCAACAAGCGCTCAATTAAAATGCAAATTGACCGTTATCCGAGTTGGCTTCTTCCCCTCTCTCTCTCTCTCTCTCTCTTTCTACCGTTAAACGCTAAAAATGGCGACACTTGAGGATGCTGTTCTTGTATTTGTTGTTGTGGCTACGCCCAACGCCCACAAGCCACACTATCTAAATTGGCACAAACTATTTTGGCCAGCAGATACACACACTCACACATAGATACACACTTATACTTACTTACACTCGCAGGCTTTGGACAAGCACTTACTTTGTATGTAATTTTTTGCTAATTGCTAAAATGGCCGCCTTGATTTATGTATGCGACCGTTAGAAGGCAGCTGGAGAGTCCAAGTGTGTGTGTGTGTGTGTGGAGTCATGTTGAACCGGCTCCAACAACGGGCATTGCTCGGTCACGCTGTTGTTGGCAAACTGAGTCTTACAACTGGCAACAGCAACAGCAACACAGCAACAGTTGCCGTTAGGCTGTCTGCAATAATGTTGTTGCACGCGAGCAGAAACGGCAACAGATACAGCGACAACAACAACATCTACAGCTACAGCAACTAGAATCAGTTAAGCCTGAATGCATGTCAAGTTCTTTGCTGTTGCTCTTGCTGTTGCAAGTTGTTGTCTTGTTGATAGTACAATTTATTTTATTTAGTTAGTTGCTCCTGTGCAAACAAACAGACAAACAGAGAAATGACGACAACAACATCATATACGCTTGACCTATAAACAAAATTGGCCAACGGGAATTGTAGAGCTTGTTGTCCACTGTAAGCGTGTGTGTTTGTATGTATGTCTGTGTGTGTGTGGCATGCGGGGCATGCCACTTAACCCTTGCAGCTCTGACTTTGATAGTTGACCTAATTTTCAGTTGGTAAATAAAAACAAAAAACCATAACTACACTCATCGTTTTTGTTGATGTTTGTGCGTCAAGTGCTCTCTCTTTCTTTCTCCTCTTCTCTCTTTCTCCTCGCTTTTCTCTATGCAAGTGTGTTTGTTGTGTAATTTTTTAACAACAACTTTTTTTCGAGTGCTGCTGCTGTGGTCGGTGCGTTTTTTATGCAACTGTGCGTAATTATGATGAGTGAGCTGCACGCAGTAACTTGCAACATGCCACAGAATTTGTGATGCCCAACACAGGCACTCAAAAAAAAAAAAGGACTGAAAGATGCTTGACAATCTGCTCCCAAGAGAGCCATTGCTTAACACATGAGCGAACAGGCAAACCCCAAACCCTAAACCAAACCTCAATATATGCAAACAAAGCCAAAACAAAGCTAAACAACTGCCCAGCCTGGATGACTGACAGTAACGAGGCCAGAACTGAATAGCCCAAACAAAAGTACACTCTTCACACACACACACTCAGAGTGTATGGGAGTGTGTGAGTGCACTCGTAGGTTGTGTGTGAGTGTGCACTCATTATAGGCACCTGTAGATCAACATTGACTGCCCTTCAGCTCAGTTTTGTTAAGCCCTTTACAAGTGACCGTCACACACGTATACACATACTTGGTTATGGCCAGAATAAACACACAAATGCACACACACACACACAGATGTTAACAAATTACAAATGTTTAAATTGCTGTAAACGCGGCTCTGTAATCAAGTTATATGATGCTGCTGCTGATTCTGACCTTCTCCCATGAAGATAAACAATTTAAAAGGTAAATACGACAAAACAAATTGAAATGTTGTACTCGTAGTTTGTTTATTTATTTACCACATTTGCATTTGCATAGATACTCGCTGCATGCAAATTAGAAATGAGAAATGTGAAATTCTATTCCCGAAGTTAACAGTTACCAGTTAACAGCTGCAACTTTGACTTTCCGCTTTCGAACCATAACCAAAAATAAAAGAAGAAATTTAAACCAACTATTCATGTTATGCTCTAGAAATTGAGACAAATTATTAACGGCACATTTATGATGAAAAATCAAGTAAAATTACAGCCCTTTCTTTGCGTGGTTCGCTGAGCTCCCAACCCAATGCCCCATCCCACTTCTAACCTCAGTTGTATTCCCATTTCACCTCCCATCTTCCCCTCTTTAGCCTCATCAACCTTAATGCGTCTATCGTCTGGTGTTGCAGCCAAGCACAACACTCATTTAACTTGTTATACGATTATATTTAATGTATGTGAGTGTGTGTCTGAATATGTGGTTGTGTGAGTGCTTTTAACCCAATTAGCTAAAGCTGTAACTGAAGCTAGAGTTCAGTGGCATAAGCCTCGACTTTTATAGCTGCCCGTCAGTTGGCCAACAAACATATAGAAAAAACACCAAAAAAGATACTAAACCTCGTTGTTACTTTTTGGTGCTAATGGTTTAAAATTATGGCTTATAGGTCAATTTATCAGTCATACATCAGTTAACAGTCAGAATAAATAGTTTTCCTAAAAATATGAAATCAAATAGAATACTTTTTGAACTTTTTCAATCAATTATAGAACAACAGGTTGCCGAAAGAGGTTGATAAATTTATTTAATTTTTATTAATTGCACGCAGTCTATACAATTGATGTGAGATGAAGCTTTCATGTGCTTTCTAAACGTTGTTTAACGAACACTCAATTTATGAACTATATTTCTTACATAAACAATTTATCTTAACTTGAGTTTTCATCTCTTAATTAAACAACTATTAGTTATGCTATCATATATATATATGTAAGCTTTCATTCGCTTACAAAACTGTTAAGTGAACAATTGTCAATGATAATCTATTGCAAGTTTACAATTATTGCAACAATAACTTATTTTGAAGGAGCTTTCGCTTTAATTGATCTCTTAAGTACACACTGAAGTATAATATATTTCGGGTTAAACTATTAAATATAATTGCGTCCATATGTTTTGACCCCCCTTGAAGTTCACAGAGCCACAAATTTCATGGACTATTAATCAAGTTATGTGTGTTGGACAATTAAAAGCATAAATGCATTTTTAAGTGCACTTTTAGGAGCTGTTCCAAAACATTTAAGCACTTTATTAAAGTGCAGCACGTGTCAGCTACTTGGCTATTAATGTCAAGTTCGAAATGAGAATTAGCTGGTAAATTACACACACACACACACAAACTCACAATCACACTCACATATGTACTTGCATATAAAGAGTACAACAAATGCAAATTGTTTTTGCAGTCGCGAAGGCGAATAAAATGTTAATGGGCCAAAAAGAGCTGTGGTAATTGCACAACAAGACGACAAGAGATGGCAATGGCATGGTCAAGAAGAGGGGAGCACTTCAGAGAGGAGGTGGGAGGGAATTAGTAATAAAATGTTGCAGCAATAATAAGCGCCCACAATGCAACCATAAATATGTGTGTGTGCGACTGTGTGTGTGTGTGAGTCAGTGACCCAGAATATAATGCAAAAGTAGTTTTCCTATGGAATATGGCATCGACAGTCGACTGGCGGCACATTGTAAATAAATATTTCATATTTAACAGCGGCTTCAACAACAACAACAACAACAACATCAACAACAACAACAGCAACAATAATAACAGCCATGGAGTGTTGTCTCATGTGTGCTTTATTAATTTAACTAGTGTGTGTAAATGTATCTGTATCTGTGTCTGTAAACTGTATCTGCAACAGTGTATGCTTGTATCTTTAACCTCTGCTGCGCAAAGTTCGACTGCGAGTGCAAAATAATTGAGCCGAGACTCTTGAAAACTGAACATCAACTGGCTTCTATAGGTATTGCCAGTTATTCAATTATACAATATATCACATTAATTGAATATTCAGAAGATATTCAAACGAATACTCGAAATTCATATAATTCACACTCAATTTTTAATCTATTTTTAGTGCATTGCTCAAAATATTGTCACATTGAAAAAAGATGTTGGGCATGTCTCCCATTGACAATTATAGATCTGAAGTTTGTGTTGCAAATTAACAACATTTTGTTAAGTCTGATGTGCTCCACTTTTACCTATTTTCGTTTTCTATTTTCCAGGTGGTATACTGTCCCATCCCACATTCAAGCCATTGTGCAGTGCCCAGCATGAGCATTTCATGGAAAGCGATGGCAAAGAGTCTAGTCTCATCATTGAACTGAAACCGGGCATGTATGGAGCCCAGCACAGCACCTGTACCCGCATCCTGAGTGCCCCTCCCAGCTACGGATTCATAGTGCGTCTCATTCTGCCCAAGTTGCGACACAATCAACACACCACAGACAATGACAACGGCAACACTCACTCCACATCCACATCCGCATTTGCATCCAGTGGCAGTTCCGTGTCCAACATCATGCCCTCTGTTGTCAGCACGGTGAAGCCACAGTCCCAGTCCCAGTCACAGACATCTCTGACGGGCATGTCCACGCTGTATGAGAGACTGAATACCACAGGAGCAGAAGGAGAAACAGGAGGACTGACATCGGCCGGAACCATTGTGGGACGTAGCTGTCCCCTGAACATTGTAAGTGGAATCATCATTACAGATTCAGATTGAAAATGAGGCCTTGCCGATATTGATTAATTTTCAATTGAGGTCGTTGATAAGCGACCTATAAATACTCTATTGATAGTTTCACAGTCTTTCCTAGAAATATTAATATAAGTTCCCGGAGGTGGTGATTAGAATTTGAAAAGACATATTGTATTTTAATGATATTTCTCAAGCGAGTGATACTAATCAACCAATAGATACCTTTTAACTCTGCCGATGGTAACTCAGCTAAGATAATGAACTGAAATAGTAGATAACCTATATTTGAGGTGAAACTCAATTATTTTAATCAACCCAAAGCTGTCTTGTAGTTAGCTGATTCATAGTATTTATAGAAAATGTTTCTTAAACGATTAAACACCTTGATAATTTGCAAGACATGAAAATTAATTATTCAAAAGTACGGAACTGTTAACTCAAAATAAATATAGCTAAATGTGGTATTCAAAACCAGACAGTTTTCTTTTTCGAAAAGCTAAATAAGTAAACTTTAAATATGTATTTATGAATTAAACAGGAAAATGAAGATATGGAATTTTTCTTAAATACGCTTCCTTAGTTCAACTATGTCCCAACTTAAAATAATTATATTTGCTCTACATTTATCTGAAAACTATGTTATATCATATTCATACGTATAAAAAATATGTTTTTGCTGCCATATTATCAGACTGGGCAAAGGTATTCTTCTGAAGGTTGCAATTAGAGTTTGTTCGACATTTGTTGCACCTTCCCATTTGCTTTTAGCTGACCATCAAGTTCATAATTTAGATTTTGACTTTGCTTTGACTGCTAACTGGTAACTGGTACTCAGCTGATGACTGGTGGGTGAGGGTGTGGGTGTTACCATTTCTGTGTGTGTGTGTGAGAGAGGTGTGTGTATCTTGGCTGCGCATGCGTGACCACCGAAAAGTGTGAGAATTGTTGTAGATTGTACACGTATTTAGCATTGAACTCGCACAAAAGATACAGACAGAGATAGAGAGAGAGAGGGAGACAAAGTCATGAGTTCAACGAAATGACTTCATCAAAGATTTGTGTTATAATTCTAATTTATGTTGAGCCTATGAGTTGATTTTGGAAGGTTTTCAACAAACTTAAACTTGGCAACTTGGTATGCCATGGTCAAACACTTTCTATTGCCTATTGTCAGTTGTGGCTAATTGTGATTAGTTTTTTGTGTTAATTACATTGTGTTTTTCAATATTTAGTTGTGGTTTTCACATGACATTTTGACATTTGAAATTGTCACCAATTACTGTTAATTTCGATGTCAATTGAAAAAGTTGTATTTATCGCTTAATAGAGTGCAACTTGTGTGGCTTTAAGGCTGACATTGAATTGAACATGCTGAATTATAGATAACTCTTTGCGGCTAACTGAACCCGCATCTCAGTTGGACGTTGCTTTTTGGTTGTTGGCAATTTCAGAATGCGGGGCTTGGTTAGAGAGACATGTATTCCAATCGCGTGCGATTTGCATAAGCGCGCCCGATTCGAGCCATTTTTGCATTTGGTGCGAGTTCTGAGCTTTTTGTGTATTTGAAACACGTTTGTCTCATTTGGCCAGGAAAACGAATCGCGACGCAACATTCAAAACACAAAACAGACAACACTTTCAGTTACTGCTACTGCGACGATGCGATGCCATAAATACTACAACGGCTGACAAATTGACTGACTGACGGACTGAGGAATTGACTGAATGACTGACAAGCAGACAGATTGATGCGAACGTGGACAGTCTCCGGCCATAAAAAACTATCTGCGTATCGCATATGAGATGGGATAGCTTTAGCTCTATCTGTATCTCATGTATATAGGTAGAGGTAGAGGTATAGGTATACCTATATCTATATATGTAGGTATCTCAAACTGTATCTGGATATAAATGGGGTTCTTTGTTCTCCTTTCACAGAACCTGCATATGCAAATGCATCACCGCAGTACAAATACGTTAACATATGTGTCACAGTCTGTTAATGATTATCATTGTCGTACTCGTCTTGGGGGTAAACACGAATCGCATATCGCTTTCACAATTACGAGATGCATTTTTTAAATATACAATAAATACAGATGAATGCGCCACTAAGTGGTAAACATCTAACTAGTTTAATTGAATAGACACAGCTGATTATAAACCTGGCCCTTAATTAATAAATAATTAACTCAATCAAGTCGGTATTTAAGCTCCGTTATTCCAGTTATTGATGTGGAGCCCTTTAAGCACGATTAATTACTTAGTTTTAAGCTTAGATATTATTCTTTGAATGCTGATCGTCAATTATTTACAACTATTAAGAAAAGCAAGTAACAACGTTACGCAATTTAGAGCTAATCGAACTTTTATTATTCAATTTCAATTATGCATCAATAGTTATCGCAATTGCGGAATGTCGGTAAGATTCCATTTTGTTGATAGTTATTACTTATCGTGTATTTAGAATGCGATTCATTAGCTGTAAATAGGGAAAATTCTAACCCTTGAATAATATTGATATTCTACGAAATATATACATACGACATATTGTTGAAAGTGAAAATCGAAACTGGTGATATCACTTTTTTTTTTGTATACTTTATTATTTAGAAATACTTTTAAAGTTCATTTAGCTCATCAGGTTTATTTGTTATATAAAGCGTCTGCTTTATGCAAGTTTTCATTTCTTTTTTGTTAAATGAAATATAAACTTTTTAATTTATTTGTGCGTTCTTTTCTTCCTTAGAAACTTTTTGTATATTTCTAAATAATTTATTATGTACATATATTTAATTTTGCAAATTTTATGCATTGTTTAAGTTTTTAACCCCATCAAATCGTATTAAATTAAGTAATATATTATTTGTTATTTACTTGATAGTTGTACTTGTTTTCTATTTATGCCCTGTACCTGTTGAAAGAGTTTAAGGAGGGTGTTTAAACTTAGTCACATTTAAACCTATACTTATTATTAAATTATTATTTATATTATTATATTATATAAAGATTTAATTTGAGAAACCAAGGGAGTTAAAGAGACCAGATGTGCTTAAAATTTACTACAAAGATATCAAATATCTTTAAATTTTTAAAACAACAACAGAGTATTTCCCAGTCGAGCTGTCAATATAAATTATAGAGAACTCGCTGTGAATATTAATTGATTTTTGAACAAATTGTTGCTTTTAGCTTTGCATATTATTCTCGTAATATAATATGCATTTATAATTATGAATAGCATGGAATTTCGCTAGTCGTAGTACTCCATGTAGTACTCCCTTTTCCCCTCTTCTTTGCATAGAGGTTTTCGCATGTGCTACCTAAAACTGCTTTTTGTGCGGCGTATTTTTTTAGCGTAAATATTTAATTTGGAATTATTTTGTTGTTGTTGTTGTTGTTGTTGTTCTTAAACGCCATGCGAAATATCCAAAATGTATTCGGAGTTGATCGTTTATTGTGCACGTTTTGATCTTTATTTGTTTAAATAATTTATATCACGTCAGAATTGTTGCTTTTTTGTTTGTGGGCGTGAAAAGATTTGAGTGCTGTTTATTTGACTACTTTTTCTTCTGCTTTTAATCCTGTTATTTATTTATTTAAAATTGTATATTGTTGCCAATTTTAATGCTTATTATGCCAATTTTTTTTGTTGTTGTTGCAGTTCAGCTCATTGGATCCACATACTGCCCAATGGAGAGTGGATCCTTGTCAGCTGGAGGATACGGCTTCGGAAATGGAGGATCCGGTGCGTTTGTTCCATGGACGTGTGAGAATTGTCTGGGAACATGGACATCATGCCTTGAAGTCGAAGCTAATGATCACAGTGCTGGGAAAGGGGGAACAATGCAAGGATGCGAGCAGGCATAATTGTCTGAAGATTGGGTACGTCAACAGCTTTAAATTAGAGTTCATTTAGTTAATGTTAAATATATTTTCAGTGATGAACCCATTCTATGCATCTCCAAGGAATTGGCCTGCGATGGCATTCGCCATTGTCCTTATAGCAATGAGTACGATAGCGATGAGGACTACGAGTTATGCTATAAACAACGTCGTCCTGGTGCCGTCCCGTTACCAACGGTACAGGAATCTGATCTGTTTGAGCAATTCGCACTTGAGGTGTTGCGCAATCTATTCATTCACGATGCCCCAACAGAGCCCGAGGATCTGCCACAGAATAACAGCAACAGTAGCTCCAACAACTCGACAACTCAACTACACAAAGTCCACACCAAAGATATGAAAAAGCCGAGCGTCGAGGCCAATGGCTCTCCAAATGCCATTGGCGCGGAACATTCGCCGGAGTTGGATGGCAAGGCACAAGATAATGCTACCATGGAGAGCAATGGCAATGGCAATGGCATTACGGGTGGCAGCGGATTCACGCGACGCAACTCGACAAGGACTGGTCTCCATTCGGATCTGTCCAAGTACGGACCATGGGGCTATCTAATGCTCGGCATGCTCCTATGCGGCGGTGCTTTGCTCATCTGCGGCCTCTGGGGTACGTTCAATTGCACACTTTTGTAGCACAAGTAAGACATAGACATTTATATTTATGTGAGTTTTTGTTTTCGTTTTTGTTTTTGTTCGTGTTTTGTTCTTACTTTTTATTCGTTTCCTTTTTGCGCATGTCTCTTAACTTTGTATCTTTGTAATCGCATCTATATCAATGTCTGTGTCTATGTCAATGTCTAACTTTCGCGTTACACCATTAACCGTCATTCCGTACATCATCCTCACCTCCATCGCGACCTACAACAGTTTCCTGTTGTCGCTTGAGCTCTCATATTCAATCCATACGTTCACTTGCAGCATCCGCATCCCAGCACGCGGTTAACAACGAACGTGAGGCGGCGCTGGCTGCCGCCAATGGAGCTGGCCAGGATTCCACGAATGCCACATCGCCGCCCAACTACGAGGAGCTGGATCCACCGCCAGCGTACTCGGTGCTCTTTCCCAATCAGAAGGCCGCCAGCAGTAATACCCTTAATGCACTGGACGGCGCTGTTGCCAGTACAACAGCAGCAGCTGCAGCAGCAGCAGCAGCGGCGGCAGCTGCACCAGTAGTCGCAGCAACATCCTCAGCAGAACAACCAGAACAACAACAACAACAACAGGAAGAACAACAACCAGGAGAGCAGCCAGCGAACTAGCAATAAGCCTGACAAGAAGGTCGCCAAATGGCACATCCTGGCAAAGTAGTTTAGGTTTAGGTTCCAACTTCTTTGACTGACTCTGATGCAATTAGTTTAGAAAACCAATTCGATAGTTATAGTTGTAGCTCTTAAGTGTAACTCTATGTTAAATGTATAACGTTAATGTTAGCTGGTCAACACAATGTACCCAAACTACCCAAAAACAAAAAACAAAAAGAAAGAAAAGAATATACAAAAGACGTCCAATGTCCGATCGACCTATGCCAAGCATGCTGGCCGATCTGACAATCCTATTTTAATCGAATCCAAGCCAATTCAACAATTGTTTGCAACGTAGAAACTACATGTACTATACTTATAAATTGATTGTAAAAATGACAAATAACAAGAACTACATCGACAAGTCGCATAATTTTGTATCTTTGTTAATGTATAATTTAATGTGATATAAATTTAATTCTTAATAAAAAAAACAAAACCTGTACAAGTTGATTTAATTAACTAAACTTTAATCGAGTTTATTAAATACTTATGATACGCTGATCGCTTTTTTTTAAAGCTTTTCGGAGTAGGTGTTCGATAATTGTTTGATACGTTTTGGAAAATTTTTCAGAACATTGAAAATTTTGTATCAAAATCAATCATATGGAAAATATGTTGGTTCAAAATTTTCAGGATTTTGAAGCTCTCTAAGAGTTGAAGGAACTTCCTATTGAAATGTAGACAAACCAGTATTTCCATTTTAGACCCTGTACCTTAAACAAGTGCAAAAGGTCCCTTTAAGATTGTCAAAAAAAAAAACAAAATGTGCGTAACAGACAGAAGGAGGTGTGGCAGAACCCATCAAGTATATTCTTGATCAGCATGAACAGCCGAGTCCATACATGTCATGTCCGTCTGTCCTTTTTTTGATCGCAGAGACTAAAAGAGCCCAAACTTTGTCTGTAGAATAGATGAATAAAATTTCAAAGTAGAATTAGTGCACGCTTGAAGCTTGCCCCATGTGTTTTAAATTACAGTTGCATTGCATATTTCGTTGATATCTATTTGTAAATCTTTGCCAACCGAAATTTTAATTACTTAATTTAAAGAAAAATTCCGTTTTATAATAAGTTGCGTTGAATTTTTAAAAGTAATTTTAGTATCTTTGCTGCAGATTAAAATTTCAGTAGCCCAGTAGGTTACTGCAAGGCGGCTAAGCATCAAACCTACAAAGAGGGGACTGAAAAAGTGAACTCCGCAGAGCCTCCCTACGAGAATCCTTATCTAAATAAATATCTCTATAATTTTTCAAATAACTAACAAATAAAATCTTATCTTTAAATTACAGTAGTTATTACTATTGTTATTCAATATAAATTCTGTAACTGTTTTAATTTTTTAATAAAAAAGATAAAGTGACTAACTTAACGACAGAATTTTGGTGTCACATACTTTACGGCTGATGATTTATTTACAAAAGCTTAGTCTACGTTTGCGCGCACACAAATTGTCTCTACAAAATTAACCAAATTTTTTTAGCACTAAATTTTGTATACTTCAACTACAAAAAACGATATCAAATTGAACGATAATTATAATGGAAGAGAAGAAACAATTTAAAATACTTATTTTTGATTAATGGTTAAGCTGAAAACGATGACACTTTTAGATAAAAAGCTACTTTTTTTGTCTGTTTCATTACTCATTTTCATAAAATGAAATGTCGAAAAAAATGTTGTAATGCCAAATAAATGAACTTCCGAAACCTGAAATAAAATATAAACATAAAAGTCTGTTCAAATATACCTTTTGACATTCATGACTTGCAATGCATTAAGTTATCAACTAATTTTTAGCTGCAAATATCCTGCCAGCAATAAAAAGTCAATTAATACTTTTACATCGAATTTCAACATTTTGTTTTTATTTTCAGTTAAATTAAGATTTTGGTCAGAGGTTGGCTGGGGAGGAGCATGATGAGGGTGGAAAATGGGTCAGAGGGGTATGAGTAGGAGTTGAAGGAGGATAAATTTCACATTTAAATTACATGTAGCTAAATGAGTTAAGTTTGTCATTTATTTTGCTTTTAGGTATGTTAAGTTTATTTACGCTTTTGTTGCTCTAGTTGCGTTTAATTTGTTTATTCGGTTTGCTTTTGTATATGTTTTAGTATTAGTTTTACTTGTTGATATATGTAAGTTGCATTGATATCTTTGCCGGGGTCTCTTAACTATACTATATGCCATATGCAGTATGCGTATGGGTATCGTATCGTATTTTAGATGTATATTTGCTACAATCGTTCTATGTCTGCCTTAAAGGATTCATCTCTCGCCTTCTTCCTACTCCGAATATCAATTACTCTAATATATATATGCAATACAAGGTAAGCAATAACATACAAATACAATATTATGTGATTCTCAATCTCAATCGTAATCGTAATCGTAACTTTAACAATATTACACACTAAACAAAATTAAGCAATAAATACGAGTTGACAGCCCCCACCGCGTACAATCATTTCCGCATCCTTTTACTTTCCAAGGAGTGGGGTTAATTCAATTACAATTACCAGCTAAGTATAATTATACATAGTTTAAGTTTCGCATTTTTCGAAATTCCTAATTTACTTAATTGCCAATTTCAGCATTTTGCGTTTCTCCTGTGTGAGAGCAAACGTTCTGGATTTGTTTTATCTATTTTTTGGATTTATGTATTACATATTTTCATTTAATTACATACTCATAAGATTTGGGCGTTTTTCATGTTCATGTTCATCGACTTCATTCATTTTACACTTGACTTACATCCTTGCTTACACATTTAGTCTAAATATCTTCTAAGATCATATCATTTAATGGGTGCTCGATGTGTTTAATGTTTTGGTGCATTAATCTCTTTTTTTGTTTTTGTCTGTACTTGTTGTTTGTGTAGAAAATTGGATTACTTATTGACTAATAGGCCATAGGGGTACACTTAGATTATTAATACACGTCGTACAATCTCTGTCTGTATGTGTTTGTCTGAATCTTTTTGTAAGTAGTTCAACAACAATGTGAATAGAAAACGTTGTCTAATAAAATGTTTCTAATTTTTATCATTTATGTATTTGTTGTTTTCCTTCAAAAGTCATTAAAAATAAATTCAAATTCAAAATTGATTGCACAATTACGTGCTAAAACTGTTTGGTTTGCATTGCTTACAGACTACAAATACGATTACGATGCTCATTATTCACTATTCGCTACTCTTTACTTTACTTTCTAGCGACTAGTTAATAATACAATTTGTTCATGTAAAATTGGACGCCAAAAAGAATTAACAAAATTAACGCAAAGCCTTAAAGTTAATTCTCGAGTGCGCTCAAAAGTTAGACGCAAATAAATTCATATATTAAGTGCAAGTATGTTTGTGTCTCTGTCTGTTTGAGTGTGTGTGTTTCTGTGTGTGTGTGAATGTATGAGTTCAGCTCATTTATATATGTTGTATTTAGTTTGTTTCATTTCATTTGTTTTAATAAATAAGGCCAGTGGATACGCATACATCATAAAAGTACAATCATAAAGACGAGTGTTCATAGTATTCATCTTATATACATACAAATTTAGTGGCTGTTGTTATTTTCTTTCTATTCTTTTACTTCGTAAAGGACTAGAAGCCGCAACATATAAAGTTAAGCCTTATAAACGTTCCATATCGAAATTTCATTCGGTTAAGTATTAGTATTAAATATTTTATTTTTCGCATCAAAGTTTGTTTGGTATAAAAAATAGAAAAAATTTCGTGGCAATAAAAACGATGTTTGTCTCAAATCATTAATCATAATTCGTTATCGATAATTGCCTATCGACAATAGTTTAGTATTAATAAAAATCCGCTTAGCTGCTACAGGTTCAAGATTACAGGGTATACAACGCGTTCTATTCTGTTCTGTTCTGTAATGTTCTTTTCGATTCGGTAGAATTCTCCTAAATACAATGTGAAACACGGATATGAATGACTTATCAACTATCATATAGTTATAGTTCATCTCTCTATATATATATAAGACTATATATGTATCTATATATTGAGTACGCCTGCTGATTGCTTAAAAGTTGCTCGAAAAATTAGTGGTACATATATGTGTATATATAGGTATATAGTATATCTGAACTATATATTTATCAACTATATGCGGCGATTTCTCAAGCGGATTAAAAGCACATTCCATGTGATTGTGTGGGTGAGTGTACTGGTGTGTGTGTGTGAGTGTGTGTATGTTTTAAGCCGAGCTGGATATGCTCCTTCTCTTTCTTCTTCTTTATCTACTCCATCTTCAATCTGTATTCCTAAAAATTCTGCTAAGATAATACTCTACGACGTGTCTTCCGAATTTTTCTTTGGTGTATTTTTCTTCTTTTTTTTTCCAATGGTATGGCGCAGTTGTTGTTGTTGGTGATGGTGTTTTCTTGTTGTTGTCGTTGTTGTTGTTGGTGGTGGTGGTGGCTTTTGTGGATTTGTGTCAGATAAAACGATGAAATGATGCTTCAACCTAAATCAAAATCATTTCCGACGACTGGATTGGAAGATTAGGAACTGGGGAAAGGATAGGGAGGAAAAGGGAACTAATAGAAAGATAGGAAGTTTAGATGCCACTACAACATTAGTTGAGCCACTGGGCCAAGTTGTGCGTTTTGGATTTTTCTCTATACGAGCGAGTCTTTTGGATTGTAGTTACTGTAACTGTTGCTGGAGAGTTCATTCGGCAGTTGCTGTGGGCATAACTAACAATAATTACCATTACCATACCAAGGAAAGGTCCAGCACCATCAGTGCGGAAGCATCAAGGGTCGTGCGGTGCTGCTCAGTCTGTGGTGGGACTTGTCACCGCCCCCATACTCATCATAGGCCAGTAGTGGCGATATCTTCAATCCAGTCTTCTCGGGTATTATTTTAAAATGCGGCTGGTCGGCGCTCACCAGCAACGGTCGCTTCATCGACGAGTGAAGATACTCGTGACCGTGACCAAGCCCGTGACTAATGTTGCTGGAGACAGCGCCGAGGGGCCGACGAGTGCTTGGTACGTTCATCTTTTTGCAAGGCTCCGGCTTGGACTCATAGTTCAGTTGACAGTTCTCGGGAGAGTATTTGTTGGGCTTGTAGATGGAGAAGATGTTGTTTATCAGACTCAAGGCGGAGTGTCCACCGGCGGAGGCATGATGGATGCCTGCCGTGGGCTGCTGGGTGAGCACACTACCCAGGGTTGTGTGCTCCGGATAAAAGTTGTTGTATTGATACGAGGGTAGGGTATCTGCTGTCGGATACACCTTATGCCCATAGCCATGGCCATAGGTTGGTGGAGCTGGTGGCGCTGCGGCACCATGATGTCGTTGCTGGTGCTGAAGGTGCTGGTGATGCTGTTGGTGGTGCTGGTGCTGATGGTGCAGCGGACCAGCGGCATTCTCAAAAAAAGTAAAGCCTGCCGCGTTATTACAGGATCCATTAGAGTCTAGTTGTGGAGGTGAAGGCATTCCCTCCAGCAGGGATTTCTTAATCATAAGCCGCTCGTGCTCACGGTCATGCATGTCGATTGGTTGGCCATTGTTATAGCAACGGACATTGACGTTCTTGACCTTCAGATTGCTGTGCATATTCCGCCGCATGTCCATGTTGATGGGACTTGGCGGTTTGTCCAGCTGCTCCCAGTACTTCTCCAGATCTATGTTAAAATCCTCAAGATCTATTTCAGTTGTATCGGAGCAGCTGTCGTCGTCAAAGAGACTGGGTGGCTGCACTTCCAGTAGAGATTTGCTGCGTGTGGGTCGCTGATAGTGATGGGAAAAGCGTCGTCCAGGACTGGGAATGCTCTGACTCTGAGCAAGGTAACGTTCGTCCTCGTCAAGAAATTTATCCTGGAGCAAAAGACGATCGCGTTCGGCACGTATAAAATGTTCCAGATCGGTGTCGTAGCGGCAATGCATGTGCTCCTCCTCCTCGGCAGCCGGATGATGACCCGGACAGTGTGGTCTTGTTGACCTTATTGGCCTTGAGGCACGGTGCTGTGGCTGGCGATGGCAGCAATAGTCATCTGTCGCACAGCAGCAGATCACCGTGGGTGCTGGAGCAGGGGCTGGGCCCAGGCGTTGGCCATGCCCAATCCCCATTCCCATACCCATACTCATTCCGGAACGATGATCTGCCTCTGCGCGCTCCTCAAAAAGCCAATCAGCGGGCGAGCGCAGATTTCGATTCAGATTCCTGTTGCTGCCAGCGCTGGCACCGGCGCCATACACATCCTGCCTTCGCCTCGGTCCGGCATAGATGTCATCTAACAGGCACTTGGCACTGGTGCAGTGCTCCCGGGCACAACAGCTGTGGGCCAGCGTTCTCTCATCCAGGCTATTGCTATAGAGCATATTCATACTCTGCCTGTAGGCCTCCCTCTTCTCCCGACGCGAGTTCGAGGCAGGTGGCAGCTCGTAGTCTATGGTATCGAATGGCATTGTCTTCGTGGAGGCGCTAAAGGAATACGACTTGGGCACTCCGGCACGATTCTTTAATATGGAGGTGGTTGTGGGAGCCCCAGTGCCGCCAGTCTCAAAGACATTGCTTTCGAAGCAGCAGCTTTGTGATTTCGGATACTGAAACTCCTTGCAACTCTTGGAGCGTTGCAATCCATAGCCAGGCGATCCTTCGCCCTCTCCACGACGTTCCCGCATGGGAAGCGCATCCTCCGCATACTTCTCGTCCTGTTCGCGAATGTCACGGAGAATGCGATTACTGTAGCTGCCGTATTTGATGCAATCGGGAACGTAATCCTCGTCCAGATCATCGGAACGATTCGAGTAAATGTTGTCCGTATACCAGGTGGAGTCCAATTGCTTTGGCCTCGGCTTGGCCAGCAGTAGTTTGTCCCGTTTTGACTGGCGATAGCTCTCGAAGCAGATGTTCTTCATCTTCTCCAGCTTCTGCTCTCGTATGCGTTCCCAGTTCTCCCAGTTCTTGTCGTTCTTATTGCGTCCCGAGAGTATAAGAACATCCCGGTCCTTGTCCCAAACAAGGCCACCATCTCCATCGCTGTACTCGATGTTGAGATGCTTCGTCTCGCGGCTCGGCGATGAATGTGAATGATGCATGGATGCGGATGTGGATACAGATGCGGGTGCTGGTGCGGAGGGGGAGCTGCTACTTGCTAAGTTGTTATCAGAAACTACAATTCTAATTCTACGCTTGGTCTTGTCGCCTGCTCCTGCAGAACGCGACGTTTGCATTGATGATTTAGCAGGCGGCTCTTCCTCTTCTGGCTGTCACACCTCCTGCAGATACTTGATGGGACAGTATCCCTGACGATTGTCCGCCGAACGCACCATCACCATGCCATTCACCTCATCGCCAGTCTAGCAGAATTCAATAAAGATTGAGATTGGAATGGAGAGCTTGTGAGAAGTGACCTACCTGGATGACAATCTGATCTCGGAGCAGGGTCATGTTCTCGCCACGTTCACCGTCGGATACTTGAAGATTGTGCGTCACCTGGAGAGGCTTCTCGTTAGCATTCAGACGCACACAGTACTTGGATGGAAAGAAACCAACGCGTCCCAGCACTTTACCCTTCCACCAATCCGGATCTGAGGTATCGATGACTGTCACCTGTGCATTACAAACAGAAGTTAAGCAACAGTCATTAGCCAAGCAAGGACAAATCCGACTGCGGTTTGGTTACGGCTAATGCATATGTAAATCACTCGTAACAATTTGCTAGCGGCCATGGATGGGGGGGCGTATACGCAATTGTAAATCACAAATCGCAATCGGAATGGCATTGGCAATCAGAATGTGTACACAGTCTCCCCTAACTATTGTTTTCCTTTCTGTTTCTTTTCTATTTCACCTTCTCCTGCTGTTTTCCCTTCCCTCTTTCCCATTTTTCATTTCCCATTTGCTTCGTTCTGTGCTGTGTACATAATAAAAATGCGATGTGTACATTATAAATGAACCAGATATTTCTAGGATTGTTTTTGCCCATATTGAATATATTGTTATATAAATATAGCGTATGCTGTACCCACCATCTCCCTCTCTGTCACTCTTTCTCCCTTTCTCTTTTAGTCTATTTGTATAGGACATTTCTCCTGCTCTACTGTGTTCTGCATTAACTCCCTCTCCTTGTGTGTGTGTGGTAAAAGCAGAGTTTAGCGGATTAAACAAAGCGTTTTATTTATTTATTTATTTACTGCAATGCAAAATAATGTGCCGAGAAAATTAATACCCTGTGCACAGAGCCTACAAGGAGCGTTTTGTATAAAGAGTTCACTTGATCTTTGATAAATATGCTTATATTTATTATTTTGTATCAGAATACGAATTTCCAAATTTTGCAATTTTAATTATTTCGGTAAAAATTTTGAATATTAGTTTTAATATTATATTATACTAACTAAACAAACTATAATTGTTGGTAAGTTTCTCTCATAGTTTTGTTTGGCTCTTAGAAACCTAAGATTTTATTCTAAGACTCAATTTCAGTACATTTTTCCGACTGAATTTGTGCCAAAAACTAATATAACTTATTCGTATACAATTATAGGACTATATCTATTAGATATCTATCTTTTAAAATATAACTTACCTTATAGCCAGCTTTCAGATCCAACTCATCAGCGTGTCTCGCCTTAAAGTTGTAGAGTATGACGTACAGATTGGTGGGCAGCAAACGATGCGATTTCTTGAAATTGGAAGCATATTATAACTCGGGCATAAACATGATAGCAAACCGAATAAATTGGAACAAATAATAAAGAGATAGAGAGATGGAAACAAAAAGAAAGAGAGAGAGAGAGAGAGAGAGAGAGAAAGAGAGGCGGAATGGAGTATTGGGAGGCAAACAGGGGGAATACCTGGGCATGTCTTACTGGAGATAGGCAAGGCGATGTGCTGGCCGATGATTGTGACTTCTCCATTTCATCGGGTAAATCGACGCTACCGCCTCTCATGCCGCGTGTGGCATAGAGGAGCTTGCGGCCAGGATGCGAGGGGCTAGATGGTGCTGTAATGGATATGGATGAGATAAAAGGCAGCGTTAATGGCCAACTGTGATGGCATATTGGACATGCACAACAAACACACACACACAATCTCAATGTGGTTGTTGTCAGTTAATTGAATGCACGAATATATGATAGAAAAGTACAAGATACAGATATAGTTAAAGTTACAGTTATAGTTACAAATACAGAAAATAGCAGGAAAACTAAAAACGCATAGAGGCGGTTTGGTTTTTTTTTTTATTTGTGCTTGAAAACAGTTTGTAACGTTGGCTGAAATTCAAATGAAGGCTTAAGTTGAAAATATTCGCTGAAACTACTTGGAAAATGAATATATTTGTTGTATGATTGTAATGTGAATTGTGAAACTTTCAACTTTTCTTCAAATTCAAATTCAAATTTAATTTTCTTCTACTTTTAGCTAAAGCTACAAAAACGAAACATACTAAAGATACTTAGCAAAATGTAGCTACATTTAAGAGTTTAAAGTTTAAATTGTTGATTAAGCATTTGTTACTAAATGATGGATGATATTATATGTATATTTCTTATACTCCATCTTTGTGTTAATTTCGTTTTAGGTCATTTAAAGTCTTTCGAGTCAAGTTTAAGAATCAGAAGGGAGAAAGAGACAGAGATTAAGAGAGTGAAAGTTAAAGAGTTCTAGGTGGAAGATTGAGCCGAGATGGTTCCCATTTGATGGGGTTTTCTTCAGTTTTCATTTGCATTTCATATCATTATTAGTTTTTACTTATAATTTGAGGTTAAGGTGCAACTCCGGTTCGGTATAGACGGTGTGATCGGGAACGGGGGTGATCGGGAACTGGATTGCTACTTACAGTGCAGCCGGCTGTTGTTCGATGGTGGAGTACTGTGCTCCAGGTGGCCTCCAGAGCCGCCATGGTAGTAGCCACTGGATGTGGAGGCAGAGGCGGCTGTCACCGGCAGATGCTGGCGACGCCTAAACTGACCGTGTAGCTCCGAGGATTCAGGTGAGTCCAAGCTCAAGGATTTCATGCGTAAGTTCAACTTTTGTCGGCGCGGTGAGTGCGGTGCTGTTGTGGTTGTTGTTGTCGGTTCATTGTTGTTGTGTTTTGAGTTAATATTATTGTTGTTGTTGTTGTGTTGGACAATAACGCGACAGACACACGCAACACGATTTTGGTTTGGTTTGATTTTGGATATTATTTGTTGTATACGAAAAAAGCAATAGAATGTATGAAAAAAAATTTGCAATTTAATTTCGGTTGTTCAGATTTCAGCATAAAATGTATCTATGTAAGTAGCTACAGCTCTAAGAAATATTCAAAAATCAAAATCAATATGGAAGTTTATTATTTTCTTTAGCTAGAGAACTGAAAACAGATAAAAAGTAGATAAAAACTATAACATTTATTGCCCTGTGGACTGAAGGAATATATTGTAGATAAGAAAGATACAAGTATGTACGAGTACGAGTATAGTATACGAGTACGTATTTGCAACAGAGCAACATTCAACACACGTTTTTAAAGAGACAGTAAATGTGTTTTTCTTTTTTTTTTTAATTTTAATTTCTTGTCAGGTGTTTTGTTCAGGTGTTTCTTAGGCGCCCCGTGCATAAACTCTGTGCGTGTACTGTAGTGTAGTTACGAGTATTTAGACAAAAATTGACAACATTCCTCACAGAGATAGAGAGAGAATTGATAGAAAGTGTACTCTTGAGATTCTCTTGACTTACATCTGAAATATTAGCTTTAATTGTATTTTATTTTGTAGTTTGGTTGATTTTTATTATATTTGAATTATTTTTCGAGTGGTATTTACAACATTGATAGAAACGTACAGAGAGATGTGCATAATGAATAAAATACGAGTACTAAAATACTTTAAAATACATTTAATTGTAGCGATGAACATTCAGGCTACTTTAATTAATATTATTATAATCATATTTAGAATTGAGATTAACTAATGTTGATATTTCATATAGATAGATTAGTTGAGTATTTTATAATAATTACTGTGCTGCATTTCGCATTCATTTCTAATGCTAATTTTAGGGGCACTAAAACAAAGAAAAAAAAACCAACTTGATTAAATTAATTAAATTAAGAATTCAAAGTTGAAATTGTTGTCAACTAAGCAGCAATTGTTGTTGTTGTTGTTGTGGTTGGTGTTGGGAAGAATTTTTCAATTTCAATTCAATTTAAACGGCTGCGACGCTTGTTTCCTTTGGACTCATCTTGACTGGGCTCTGGACTTTTGGTTATGGTTCTGGTCAACATCAGTGGCTCACCAAAAGGCCGAGCAATGTCCGTCTTTCTGGTTGTTGCTATACATACATTTATATATATATATATTTATATTTTGTATATAGTCATTTGATTATTTAAGCTTAAGTTACGTTAGTTGGACTGCTGTTTTGCTGCTTAGTTGGAGTCGGGTCGATTTTACGGCATGCGGAGGCAAATTAAAACTAATTAAGTTAAGCGAAGACAAACCAAAAAGTATTAAACATTAAGACGTTCAGCGTTCATGCATAAAAAAGCAGCTTGGCTCGACTTTATCCTGGGGCAAAAATGTAATAGACCAAAGAAAATAATCCAGCAAAAAATAAGTGCACAGAGCCTGCTCAGCCTTCTCAATGGACCAAAAGAAAACATGCAAACGTACAAAATACGAAGGGAGAAGGAAAAACAACAAGAAAAACGATGGTAAAATAGAAAAACGGAAAATCCCAGTCGCAGTTCCAGTCCAAAAAGCAACGGGGAAAAGAAAGGAGAGCACAAAAAAAAAACAAAAAGAATAGAAAGAAAAAAAATTGTGCGCCACAACAAATTTTAGCATAATTATGTTGCAGGCACCATCAAGTTGAAGTAGGTGGTGTAGAGAGAGAGAGTGAGAGAGCGGGAGGCAAAGACAAAAAAGTTTCCCAGTCTTGCTGTCCCTTTTTCACTCGGACATGGCACTGTAAGTCCGCCAAAGATTGAGAATGTCATTAAAAATGCGGCAGACATTAAACATAAATGAACTCGGCTCAAACTTGAACAGAACTTCAATTTTGTGTACAGTCAGCGAGCAACTTTCAACTTGCAACTTGCCACTGTGAAACTGTGCAACTGTGCTGCTGCGCGGCAACTCCAAAAGCGTGCAGCATTTGTGTGCACGTACTTTTTTCACTCTACCCCTTTTTTATGTCCTTTTTTTATTTGTTGTACAAAAGCTGACAATGGTGCGCAATTTACACGGCACAGACGTTGCAAGTTGCTTCTTTAGTTGCATGCAACAGAGCAGCAAGCGGCATACAACTCGGCCGTGTATACAAATTATGGCAATGTGGCTTGGCTTGTAATTGTTGTTGCTGTTGCTGTTGGTGCTGAGCCGGAAATGAGCCGTTTGCCTGAAGTGTAAACTGGGTTAAGACTAATTGGCGTGTTGGGGCATTGTTTAAGCCAAGTTTGTCTTAGTTGAAATTAAAGTAATCTAGTGACTGAGGATAGGAGAGAGGGGGAGGTGCACTTAAGTAAGCTATTCACACACACACACACACACACACACAGGCACACTAACAAACACACACACACACACAACATTTAGGAGATGCGACACTAAACAGCAATAAAAACATCCAATTGGAATAAAATGCAGTACAATTCCAAAAAGAACGGTTGATTGTTGTTGTTGTAGTTGATGTTGTTGTAGTTGTTGTTGTAGTAGTAGTTGTTGATGATAAAATTGTTGAAATTGTTGTTGTAGTAGTAGAAATATTTGTAGTTGGATTTGAAGTTGGTTTTGTTGCTGCTGTTGCAATATGACTTGCAACAGAATCAAAAGAATAGTTGCCGCACAAATCGTTGACGGAACGTGTTGCACGTTTCGTGCGGTTGCAAGGAGAAGGTGTTTTTTCAAAATAATCGTGTGGATAGTGATGGTGATTGTAGTAAAAGTGATGGTGTTGTTGTTGTTGTTCTGGTTGCTGTTGCTGATATTGCTGTAGTTGTTGTTGTTGATGTTGTTGATGGAGATTGTATGTCACGTAATTACTTTCTGGCAATGATATGGAACGATGTTGCTGCTGTGACGAGCGTTGCTGTCGCAAGCGTCCAAATCCGGACAACGGTCGAAATCCGGCAAATAGACGACGTCGCATTCCCGGATCATTCTGCAGATAGCTACCAGACGATTGCTGTTGTGGTTGTTGCTGCTGCTGTTGCACTTGTTGGTGATGTGCTGGCGAGGACTGTTGCAATTGCAGTTGCTGCTGCTGTTGCTGTTGTTGCTGCTGATAGCTAGATGTTGTTGCCGTCAATTGCTGCTGTTGCAGTGCGCTTGCCGTGTAGTAGTTAATGCCAAAGCCGCTGCTGATGTATGCCGAGCTGGACATGTTGCAGACAGGAGCATAAGGTGCCCCATAACGTTGATCTTTCTCATTGTTGTGGTTGTTGTGTTTTGATTATCATTTTTGGTTTAGTTTTTAATTTATTTTTTTGGATTTTTGGTTTAGTTTTTGGCAAGCGGAACAAAAGTGGCAAAAAGATAACACGAGAAAATATTTTGGTGTGTGTTAATTTCGAATTGTTGCACAATCAATAAGTCAAATATGTGTCTGGTTGTGTGTGTGTGTGTGTTTTTATTTGGTATACAAATTGGGAGCATAAATTCATTTTATGAGTTTGTAATCAGACGGGAAGTCAGCGTATACTAATTTCAGATCAATTGTGTGTGTGGCAATTATTAACATATTGGCAAATTATCCAATTGCCAATTGTCGATTGCCGATTGCCAATTACCAACAAACCATAAAATAGAGTTCCAAACAGAAGACAGCAGGCTTTGGTGGCAACTAGATTGAGAAAAGCCTGCAACACCAGCTGCAATACCAAATCAGCAACAATAACAAGAACACACTTGCCTAATTGGCAGCAGCCACAGAGGGAATGCAGTTGCATTTGTCGATGCAGTTGCAGTTGCAGTTGCAAGGTTGCAAGGTTGCAAGTGATGAAACTGTCGCTAATCATGAGAACCAAACAACGTTTTGTGGCAAGCAAATGCACTCGAGTGCAGCTAAGCTAAGCGACAGATGCAAATAGGCATTGCCATTAAATCTGATCGCTCTCCAAGGGGGCTGCAAGGGACGAGGAAACGTGTGTACATATGTGGCAAGAAGACATGTTGCAGCAGTGTGTGTTAAAATTGTGTTGCCAGCTCGCTGCGTTGCTTTTCAATTGAAAATCATTCTTGCATGGTTGCTTTTGATATTGTAACTTGGGCCCACGATGAGTGTGCATGTAAGTTCACATTAGAGGATTCAGGAAGACACCGACTAAGGCTAATACACTGACAGATGTAGTCATGTAACAACAAATTATAATCGAAGCATCGAATGATCAACTTTTCATTGCCAATGATGCTTGATTTTTATAGAAAATTTGCCTCTTAAAAAACTCTTAAAGAAAACAAGCGGAGTTTAATTTTAGAAGAATGCAAAAATGTTTACTAAAATTTAAAATTTGGCAAAGTACAAAAATAGTTCGATAATTTTCATTATTATAATTATCCTTGAATAACATCCTTAAATAAGTTAAATTTCTAAAAACCATATTCTTCTACATACTTAAAATTTTTAATATTCGTATTAAAAATAGATATAATCCATTGGCAGCTTTTAAAATCGATGCTTACTTTGGATTTACATTACAAGTCTGGTTGGTGTTGATAGAAATGCATTTAATGATAAATTAAATTAAAATGTATTTCTTCAATTTTATGAAAATTAATAGAAGTTTATCGAAAGTGTATTGAATGTTCGTTTTGTCAGCAGCAGCAGCACAAATCAATTGTTATATGGGTCACAATAAAAGATACAACAAGAGAAATTGGTTTCACAGCAAACACACGCACACTAATACAAGCACACTCACTTACACGCACACATATGCAAGAAGTCAAATAGATACCAGTATATATATATATATATGTTTATTAAATGACCTATTTAAGCATTTGATTACTTTTAGTTGGAGCTTAAAAATAAAGTTTTAATTAAGTTATTTATTAATTTATATATTGATGTGTGTGTGTGAGTGTGAGTGTGTTTTGATGTGTGTGGGAAAATGAAAATGCATGATTTGCATATACCAAAGATACAACTAAATACCAAATAGATAATAGATAATAACTATGGCCAAGTTAATGCTGTTGCTAAACGCTAGTTAAAAGAAACTAAGCTAATGACAGTCTCTATGCAAAAGCTTTATAAGTATATTTATTGCTTAATTTATACACAAAATGCATAGCTACATATGTATTTGTGTTTGTGTGTGTGGGTGTGTGAGTGAGTGTTGGGTGTAATTATTTTGTTGTTAGGCAATATCTAAAATCACAAGCGTAGGAGCGTATCAGCGAAGCAACGGGGCGTATGCGCAATATTTTGGGCAATGACAATCCAAATTGTATTTCAAATAGATTATGCAATTAGATATAATAAATCTATATATAAATGTGTTAGTGTGAATGTGAACGTGAATGTGTTTATGTATGCACTACTTGGCAATTTTACAAGTGCAGTAAGAGCATTTAGCAGAGATTTGAGGTGAAATATATAGGAGCATATTAAAGGACTTAAAAGGGGGCGACTTGAGCTTAATGATTAACTATATGTGTCTGTGTGAGTGGGTGTGACTTACGAGTATGTATTGCTGAGTGTATGTGTGTTTCGTTACATACTTTCAACTTTGCTTTCGAGTATTTACTTAAAGTTCAATTTGAAGTTCAACGAAACGAAATGGTAGAAATGTTTGGCTTGACTGATTGATAGATTGATTGATTGAATGCTACTACGGCACTGGATGAATGTTGTGTAACGAAAGAAACCAAGAGAGATATATAGATAGAGAGAGAGAGAGAGATTGGGAGGAGAGACAGAGAGCAAAGGGTAAACGAGAAATCAATGCTACAAACCATAAAAATGTCAAAGAAATTGCAACCGAAACAAAAAAGAAATGGAATACAAGAAATAGAATTTATGAAACGATGAGCAGACTCAGATTGAGTTAGAGAGAGAGAGAGATAGTTAGATAGAGAGATAGAGAGAGAAGTAACAACAAGCTACTTTGTTGCAATTATTTTTTTTTTTGCTGTTTTGTTTTGCGGACCTGAGCTACTAGAGATATCTTGTGGGGGCACTGGCAGACCGCCACGTTGCTGTTGCAGCTCCTGTTGTTGCAGTTGCACGCCCAGTATGGGCATGGCCACCGGCGGGGGTCGTACACCGCGACCAGCTCGCACCGCCGCCGCCTGTGCCACAGATGCCAGACTTCGTTGATGCTGATGGGGATGTGGCTGCGGATGTGGAAGTGGAAGTTGATGCTGTATCTGGTGTGGCTCCTGCAACGCCATCTCCGTGGGCACATTGACAATGGGAATCTCGGGAGCCGGAGGCCTTTCGTTACCCACCAGTGGCTGTAGGGGTAATGCTGTGATTGCAGGAGCTGTCGCTCCAGTTCCAGCTCCGAGGCCAACTCCAACGTTGCCGTCCAACGTTTTGACCGGCACGTGGACGGATTTGTCGGCGGCTGGAATATGCCCGGATTTGAGTTCGCCGGCTTGTTTCAGCACACGATAAATTTGATCGATTTCGGTAATTTCTGTTTGTCATTTTCAAATTGATTTTTTTTTTGTTTTTTTTTTTTTTTGGTGCCGTAGCAGTTGATTAGTTGCCATTTTTGGTGGTAGGCGTGGGCGTGGACGTGGGCGTGAACAGTGGTTGACCGTGGTGGTATTTTTGGTTTGGTTTCGAATTCAATTTCAAAACGATTTTCGATTTCGATTCGATTATTTGATGATGTGCATTTTTGAAGTGCATTAGTTAAATTTAGCAAGTGGTTGATCGGCTCGATTGATAATTTAGAATGTTGTGATAGGGGGACGGGCGGTCAGGGGTCTTAGGGGTATGCTCTATGTGAATGTATGTGCGTTTGTTTAGGTGTTTGTGTGTATGCGAAGATTGATAATACTTAAATACCTCTACTATATGTAAGTATGTGGTTAAGTTAACATTAAATTTAATCCCTCTTTTTGGCATAGTTTTGATTGCTCATGATGGTAACAAATGTTTGTTTTTGTGATGAGAAATTGATTGAGAACTAACTGAGAAACTGTAAACTCTAATTGGGCGACATCAAAGTGGAATCAAATGCTAAATGTGTCGACGGTTTACCCAATTCTTACAGTACAGTACTCACAATTGGTAGAAATTTAAAACGATAACTATTTATTTATTGAGAATTTTGTTGTTGTTTTGTAATTTTAGTTTGTTGATTTGGCAATAAGATATACTTAATGACAGCTATAGAACATGCTCCACTACGCGATCTTATTGTTTTGTTAAATTTCTGAATATTTAAATCGAAATTTTAATATAAATTGATGAGTCTAGCGATTAATCGATGTTACTTTCCTGAGCAGTATAGCAGTAGTGTGTTTTGTGAATTGGCGTATGTTGAGCTGAGTGTGTGTTTTTGGCGGAGCTTGTTTTGTATTATAATTAAGTTTCTTGATATTTTTAATTTTCATTCTTGTCTCGCTAATTATTAGGTGAATCAAAGCGCAACAATCAATCATTGCAATAACCGATTAATAAACGAAAAGTTCGATAACGATAACGATCAAATCAAATTAAAAAATGTACTCGTATATTAAATGTAAATGAAAAACACAAAATTCAAGCGCATGGCAATTGAGTATCTTTGCGCATACAATATAAGTATGATAATATACTATATAGAGTATTATACATTCGGTACCTAGTTGCGCAATGCGATTGATGAGGGGCGTCTTTTGACGGAATTTCGTATTGGGCACATTCAACAGATTTGCGCTTTGATTTTGCTCGTCAGCCGCTGTTTGCCCTGTTTGTGGGCTAACCACCGACTCCTGTGGCGATGCTTTATGTATTTATGTTTTTTGGTTTTTCGGTTTTTGGTTTTTGTTTTCATTTTGTTTTTTCAGTGGTTAAGGGGGAAGAGGATTTTATATTTAACATTTATTGAGTAGTTTGTTGTCGATGTCGAACTATAGTTCGTGTCTTTTGTGCAGATGGACAGGTACACAGTTCGAGACAACCAGCAAATAAATCTACCAATATATTTATTTTTAGACAAAAACGTTTCTTTTCAAAAATTCTAAATCGATCCTGTTTAAACAGTACTTTACTGTTGAATTGAGGGAATCAGGGACTGTTAATAAATATTATTTTGTCTGTTTTTATTGGAAAATCAATTTACATATAGAATGATTCTACCTCTTTGCTCAAAAATATTATTATTAGTTAAGTTATGAGGTATAATTTAAAATTAATTTCATTATTTGCAAACTGGGTTCCGTATAAATGGAGTAACAATTATCATTTCTTTTAACAATTTTGTTTTAGAGTTAAATGCTTAAGTTAAAGAATTTTATTGCCTAAACAAGTTTTTATATACACTATTAATTGTTATCATCTTAACAGACTAGTAATCTTTAATAAGTCATTTCAAGAATAGTCTATTTTAAGTTATTTAAGTCTATCTCGAGCTGTGTACTTGCATATTTTGACTTTAATGATTGCAGCGAAATACTTATGACTGAGCCCCAAAACATTGTACTTCTACAAAATACAAGAAAAGTTTTATATATATAGATACGTATAGATGCCTAGTTAGCTACGGTTCAATTAGGAGTTGAGAGCCGAGAGACCTCGGTTTGATGCCACAAACCATTTTCAACAAACTGAATACAATGAAACGTTTGACAACAAAGAAAGAAAAAAAAGATATACGTAATAAAAAATGATAAAACGAAATAATAAAATATATAAAATAAAATGAGATCTCTTGCTGAAATGTTGCGAATTGTGGCAGAAATCAGAAATGACGCAATCAGTTTGTCCCACGAGTGCCATAAATCCATTGTGAAATCAACTGATGCCCCTCCTCTTCGACGCTTTCAGCAAACACACAAAAACCCGGTCAAATCAATATTCACAGGATGCGTTCCTGTTCCTCGACAATTTGACAGCTGCCAGCTCAACTCTAACTACTGAAATGTACTGGTTACGAGTTACGGGTTACTGGTTACTGGTTACTGGCTACTGACTACTGGATACTGGTCCGTTCTGGTTCTGGATGTGGCATGCAATCGCTTGGAAATAACCAGGTAATGGGTTATGCTCATTGTTGAGGGTCACAAATTCACATGGCCACTGACAGCAGCAGGAAGGGCACACAGGAACCACTTCGAGCTGGACATGGACAACAACAACATTGTGTTTTTGGCCCGGCCATGCAGGCAAATGCATTTCTTGGTAGTACACTTGCTTGCAGTTAGTCCAATTAAAACGAACACAAACTTAACACAAATGCCACAAACAATTAAAAACAACAAAAAACTAAAATAAAATACGAGAATAAAGGAAACCAAGAGCAAATGCAATTTTAATTTTTAGCAAAAACACTCCAAAGGGTTTGCTGGACTATCTTATTTTGCGAATAAGAGTAGGAGTAAGCGTAAGAGTATACAAACGGGGTACTAAAAACCCATGACACCTTTGGGTAAATCTTTAATGTACAGTACGCCGACTCATGGTTATAATTCTGGTTAAGATTCTGGCTCTCATATAATGGCAAGCGTATTTGCAAGTGTTAGTATTGTTAGCTTGTTTTATTTTTTGTTTGTTTTGGTTTTGGGTTCAAGGGGAAAGGGGGAAGCGCGTGATGAGTTTGTTATAGAGAAAGATATATAGAAAGGGAGAGAGAGAAATGCGTGGAATATACTCACTTTCTTCCTCGACATCAACACGATTCTCCAGCTCTGAGGTGCTCTTCTGGCGACGCAACAGCTTCTGTTTTGGCTGGCAACGTGGCAAATTTGGGGCACAATCGCCATGGGCATTCAGTTTGCAAATGCGACACCGGAGCCCTTGACGTGTGTGACCTGTACAGGAGTAACCAGTTAAAGTCAAACCGAGAAGCAAGACAATATTATAAGTAGTATATATAATACGCACCTCTCAGAATTTGAGAGCAGACATCACAGGCCGTTATCTTCTTGTACGTGTACTCCTGTAGATGATGGCTGCCATCCAGATTGGGACGCAGTGACTCCGATGGGGCATTCGAGGCACCATTACGCCTGTGAAGAGTGCAATAGACATAATATCAGACACCACAGTCTGTCTCTCATATTCATACACTCCCTCTAAACAACACACAAAATGATACCACTAAAATATACGAGTTTATAAACGAGTACTCGCTTTTTATTCAATCCAATCCAATCCAATCAAAAAAACTGTGTCAAATGTTGCGCCTTTACTTTGCATTCGCTTTGTTCCATTCACAAAATGTAATTATTGTGTCAACCACAATACAATAATGTTTATATATGTCTATATAAATCTGGTTACAACAACATATGTACATACGAAAGTGTAAATTTGCATTTACAGGCTGAGGGAGAGGAGAGCCAATGGCAAGAGTTCACACTTATATACACATATATTTAGTTTCATATACATATATACTTACATACATATATCTTAAATAAATATGCACAATGACAACAGCAAACAATGGAAACATACAATGCCAAATGAACATTAATCACAGGACTCTTGTTTAAATTCTATACAATAAACATGTGTTCAACATATCATAAATAAATATAAAGATATAACATATAGTTCACATTAACTAAATACTCTAGCCATGGGATATTTAAGTTACCGCTTGATCAGTTTTATGAATTGAACTTTAACTCTCCTTTCTAAGCGTTTTTCTCATTTTGTCGACAATTTCTTACAGTCAAGATAATCAAGACGATAAGGGAACCAAATATCAAATTAAAATTGTCTTGATAAACGCTGCTTAGTATCTTTCTTTCATATTTATTTCAGTAATCCAGGATTTCTAGTAACTCTCTTTAAAAGAGCCTATATGATTTTTATGTAAAAGGTAAAGGTAAGTATAAGGAGTGAGTTCTACTGTAATACAAGGAACATTTTTTGAAAACACAAACTTTCAAATATATAGGTAAGTAAATGAACTATATTTATTCCCTAAATATTAACATTACCATATATATTCCTTACTATATATTATGCTAGCATTAAAAGTAAATTAATTAATGCATTTCTCTGCCCTATCGAGTTAAGCTCATTATTCAATTTGAACACAGTCGCAGAGCTTCGCTCAACTTTTAAAAGGGACAACTGAAAATATTCATTATAATCAGAATATACTCTTATTTTGGTATAAAAGCTTTTCTCGTGCATCTCAATAATTTGATGTCATATTTATATGCATAGCATTTGCCCTCGAATATAACCAATTTGTTGTTTTTGTGTTGCCATTGCTGATGCTGATGGTGATGGTGATGCTGATGTTGCCATTGCTGCTGTTGCTGGTTTTTCCTTTTTGGCTCTGTTTTATTTACCAGAAAAATATACAGCCAAATGGCTGGACAGATGAACAGATGGACAGACAGGACAGAAACGACAGACAGGCGATGGAAACGCAGAAGAGGGGACACAATACTGGCAGACAATACTACAATTGTTCACAGCGGGCAGTCGAGAGGGGTTGAGTCCCTGGCAGAGAGGACCAACATCCTTGACAAGTGGTAATGGAAGTGGGCCAACTCTCGACGCTTATTGTTTGTAAGTGGCTTATATTGTGCACAATAACAAACAAATATACAAACAGACAGACAAACAACCAACAATTCAGTTCAGTTCAGCACGTTGGCTTATAAAGTTGTTACAGATGTGTGTAAAATATACAAATTTGTGTATTGTTCATTTACCTTTAAGTGACAATAATTACAGTTTGTTTCATTTAACCTACAAAGCGTTGATAAAAGGCGCAACATTTGCTACAAACTATACAAATAATAAGCATAATTATTAAATTTATCCATCATTAAATATTTTATATTGTTATTTATACTCGAAAGTCATAAGTCTAGCTATTTTTATCTGTGCTAGGCAGTCCGTTGGAAATAATGCTCTTTTTGCAAAGAGTTTTGGCATATTTATACATATGTAAACATAAACTAATTAAGACAAATGCCGAAAGCTACAAATTAATTCATCAATTAATATTAGTATTAACACTGAAACCATTTACATAAGGATTCGTAATAAAAACCCAAATAAATCTCTATGAATGATAAATAAATTGAATTCGCAGAATGCGAGGCTTGATCTCCATTTCCCTTTCGTAAAGTTTGTGCAAACAGGAACTAATTAATCTATTAAATTTAAGACACAAGCTTGGGATTGAATATTTAATTGTATACAGATCTTTTGATGAAAGCACCAAGGTATACTCCTAAAAATGTATAACCCTTAAATTACTTGACTTTTAGCGTAAAACTTTTCTTTAAATTTTCCACCCCTTTATTTAACTTTCTAAAAATTTGTTTAAGGACGATAGGACATATACATACTATAAGTTTATTGAGAACAAAAACCAGGCGTATTATATATATCTTCACATACTATCCATTTAAATTAGAAAATCTTAAGTCTAGTAATATATTCTATATGAAATTAAATACACTTACATAGATGAGCATATGATTTACATGACAATTTTTGGTATTTGTACTATATTAGTATTTGTTAAAGTATTTTATATAAGTTTACAGGGTATGCTAAACTCTAAGTGTGTATATATAGTTATATTCATGGTGAATCAATGTACATTGAGGAGTTATTTATACTTGAGTTACGTGTTGAGGGCAGGGAGTTGTGGGTACTAGCAAAATGCGTGTATCTCTATTTAATAAAACAAAAAGGGTCATAAAAATAATTATAAATTTTTCATTAATGTACAACTGAAACTTTTTTGGCTGTACAAAATACAAAAACAGTGGAAATAGCGAAGAAGAATAAACTGGGAAAGCGAGTTGCCCGGCCAAAAAAAAAGGGGGGCGGTTAACGGGGCGCATTAGTAATTTCGAGCGCAATGCGAAAACTTTTGCAATATCAGAAAAGTTGAGCTGTGATTTTCTTGTCACGTTTGTAAATGTTTATATTATATTGTTTAGCCATTGCAGTTGTGCTTACTTTAACTCGCACTCTATTAAAGCATAAAGGCATATAAACAGATCGAGTTGATGAACGAGAAGCTGCAACAAATATTGCAAATGTGTCGGCGACATTGTCGCCGCAGTCTGGCCATAATTCCTTACCAAGCTGACGAGTTATCATTGCCCATCTCGCTCTATCGCTCAAATTCATCTATCTCCATCTCTCTCTAAGCCGAGAAGATTTTCGATTTATCATCGTTTGCAGCGCAAGCTGTCGGCATGGTATTAAGTATTGTTGGCAAATGCTACCAAAAAAAAGAAATAACAAGAAAAACAAAAAAAAAAACACAGAAAAATGTCGGCAATGGGCCAATGGGAATACCATAAACGGTAGCCAATTCGATGCGGATGTGAATGTGAATGCGGATGCGAATGCGAATGGCAGTGCAATGCCCAATGCCAATGCAATTTATCTGCCAGGCAGTCGTTCAATGTGCGGGTGTCTATGGCGAACTTGGAAATTTATAGCCAGCAATTTCTCGCATATTTTTCAATGTTTTCACTAGGCGCCAAGTAGAATTTACTGGCCCAAACTCAGGACACATATGGACACGGTGGCGGAGGCGGTTTTTTTGTGGAACAACTTCAGAATAGAAACTTGGCCAAGCATGTTTTCAGTTATCTGCCATTGTTATTCTTGTTGTTTTAGTTTAATCTTAATTGATATACGAACAAATGTGATTGATGGTCAACAGACGCAGGTGCAGTTTATGGCTTGCACAAATATCAAATGAACATCAATTGAAATAAAATAAAATAATATATTGAAAGAAATATTTAAAAGCAATTATATGAATTCAGATAAAAATGCTGCTTTAGTGCAGTTTTCATTTTGGAAACTTTACAATCGAATTGTCATGTTAATTTATCTATACAATTTCTTATATTTATTGTTGGTTGAGGGGAGCTGCTAATAATTCTACATTGGCGTGCAACATTTACAGCAAATTTGTTTGTCAAGCGCTAAGCAAAAGTAAAATTTAAATATTTAATTTGTTTTTAAATTTTAATCGAAATTTTGTTCGTTTTTATCGATATATATATATATATAGTACCATTTATTTATTTATATAAAAGCAAAATGAGTTGAGTTAATTGTTAATTGGTTAGTTGCTTGATTAATTTTGGTTACCTCAAGGTCAAAACGGTCGATACAGCGTGGTACATTTGATTTTGTCGGGGTTGTTGGCTGATCGATCGATTGTATTGATTGTAATACATATGTACCATATATAATTCATTGTTATCGAATAATCGAATATAATTAAACGAAAAAATATTATAAGATGTTATGGGAAAGAAGTAAGTGTATACAGAGAACATTAGTAAATGCAGCTCACTCGAAAGAAGACGCATATTAAGCTAAATTTTTCTTAACTAAGCTTAACTTTCATTTAGGTTCCGGATAGGTTGGAGGAGTTCTTGCTGGATGGTTACCGAGGGACGCTATTGCGGTTATGTAACCACAAAATGCAACTCAAAGGTTGCAGCTTTTCATGTTTTTCTCGCAGTGATTAAATTACTTAGCAGAAAGTGCAGCCAAAAATTTGAATTGTTGCATAAACAGCGAGAAAATGGATTTGAAAATGTTCTATTTGCCAGACTGTTAGACTTTTTGGCTTTATCATGGCATAGTTTCACAGCTTTTAGCCATATTAAAGTGGGCGGCTCTAGAGGTTGGGGGGCGGGAATTGGAGGACTTTTGCTGCGCTTCATTTGTAGCTGTATTTTGCAGTTTAAAACATTTTTTTCCGACTATTTTCCGACGATTTTCACATGATTTTCTGCGCTCTGCAGTTTGACGGCACTTGTTCAATATGAGAAGGATTCGGTATGGTATATTTGGCTTAATGGAAGTGGGGACTCATACACATATATATATATATATAGGAATAGATACATAAATATCGCAATAATGTGATAGTTAACTCACCTATCAGATTGTTGTGCTGAACCAGAACCCGCCGGCTTTAGGCTCTTAAATGCTTTCAGCCACTTTGTTTTCATCGATGGCGCTGTGGCAGCGGAAAATTTGCGTTCGTTTCGAGGCGAAGTTGGCTCAACTTTGCTAACGAATAACTCCTTCTGCAAAATGGTTGGAAAAGAGAAGGAGGATATTTAGTAAAGGCACAGATGCATTTTATACTTGGCTTAAAGCAATTGACCCAGACACTTAAACTCACTTACGAGCAATTTACATTTAAGCGTCTAATGTTGCACTTTAATTACAGTCATTAAAACAACACAGAGACGTGTACAAACAGAGACAGAGAGCGCGAGTGAGAGCGAGAGAGAGACAGTGTGAGAGTGAAAGAGACTTGCTTGTTATGGCATAATTATATGCATACGCAATTTAGAGGCAAATGTTAAATATTTAACTGATATTCGGATATTTTGATATAAATTTTGATAGCAGACGCTCGACAGCCAATTCTATTTTGCGTGTCGTGTTAAATAAAGCAATTTTAATTAATAATCAACACTTTGCTGAATTCCACAAAATGTAATTATTCCACACACAAACATGTACAGCACTTTGTAACGATAATTAAAACCACGTGTGACATTTGGTCACAGTTTAGTGAGCCCATCATTGCTGTTGTTCTCCCACTTTTACTCACACTTCCATTCTCTTCCCTTCTCTCTTGCTCTTTGTTGTTATAATCAGAGTTCAGTGCTTAAGTGGCCTCAGCAATAAATGCCGAAATTGTTTATTCTGTGGTTCTTTTAATGGCATACAGAATTTCGATTAAATGCGATTTAGTTGCATGTGGCAACATTTGGGATTCCCCCTTATTTTAAGCTGCATAAATCATCTGCCAAAAATCTGATTTTGACTTGTGTTCCCAGGAACAGACAGTTAGACAGCTCAGCTGCAGCAGCTGTTAAATGTCATGACACTAGTTGAAATATGTCGGAGATTAAGCTATAAAAAGAGTATTTTAACTATGTATAACCAGAAGTATTTTATCACTCAACAAACAGCTGCCACAAAATGTTCAATCAAGCTTTTGTACTATTTTGTATGTTTACTAATTCGGCAAAATAATTTTAAAAGCACATGAAATCTGTGAAGCAGTTCAAATATGTAGAATGAATAAAACTATTGCAATTAAAGCATATTAATTAAGTCAGATATAAGAGCACATTATGGCTTTAATAATAAAATTCATTGTTCTGATTGTTGACTCGTATTAAATATATCCATTTAAAGCATTGTTACGTGCCTGTTGAATTTTGCATACAAGGAAATAATTATTATTTAAATTAAAACCGATGTGAATATATATTTTAAAGCATATTAAGCTCAAAGCCCAGGCTTAAAGTGAATGTATAAAAAGAAGGACACAATAGTAAACTTAAAAGTTAAACTCAACTTGATATAAATTTGACAAAAAATTAAAATGCGTGGCAAGCTTTAATGTAATAATTTATGTTTGATTAAAAATTTAAGCTCAAGGAATAAACATATTTTATTAATTTAATGTTGTTATCCAATTGGCTATTGGCTAAGTTGTAAAGAATAACTTAAAATTAATTATTAAATTGTGAGAGAATCAAGTAAAAATTAAAAATCAACATCATTTTGTACTTTTTAAAATAAACTTCATAATGGTTACAGTTTCTGGAAACAAGTTCTACCCACAGCTTAAAGACCAATTAAATATTACCAGCTTTTACCAATTATCCCCACCAACTCTATACGTATTGAAGAAAATAATTGAACTTTTCAATGTCACTTTCAGCTGGTGTCATTGCGCATTGATCCCAGTGTTGTGCAATTGCCAAGAATGATATTGACTCGTCACGTGCTTTCAACTCGGGGACAGGCGAATAGACAGACATGCCCGGCGATTGTGTAACCTTGGCACGACAGTAACAAAAATAACAGCTTAAAATTCAGCACTCTCGCAATTGCACCATTTATAATGCAACGAGGCGCGTGCAACTTGCTGTTTTTGCCTTTTGATATGAGTTGCGAGCACTATTTTCGACATGTTATTTTTTTGGGCCAACTGACAGGGGCATGACACTAGATTGGCACCAGGGCGTGAGCTCGTCCTCATGGCTGACAGCAGGATATTAAGGTTGCCAGGGAATCTGTTTGTAGATGGGCGTTTGCCTTTATCGATGTGAATGGAACAATGCAAAGTGAAACCAATGCAACCCAACCATGAATGGTAGTAACTATGAATTGCCATTTTATTGGCATAAAAGAGAAATGCATTTATGAACGAACCTGTCCTGATGCAATTAAAAATGCATTTAATTTGTCTGACAAAGCAGCGTTTGCAATAAGTTTCTTATCCACAATTAATTTGCACAAATGCCAACCAGACAGCATTTAAATTAATATAATTTCAATTTGGACAAAGACCTTAAGCACAATTTAAAGAGGAAATAGTGGCAAAATGAAGAAGACAAAGAAGGCAAGACATGGGAGAGGACAAGATAAGAAGTTGTTGCCTGACGTTGAGCACCAGCATCAGCAGCAGGACATTTAAGTGTCTCTGTCTGTCTGTGGGTGTGGGGTTTGTGGGGAATATGTGTGTGTGTGAGTCTGTGTGTGTGTGTGTGCGGAGGGGTGTGTGGTGGGTGGCCGTAATGGACATGTGCCTGTCATGTTGCCTTTGTCATTGTCGTTGAGGGCGTGTCCTGTGCCATAAATTTATGCATGCAGTGCATAAAATTCAAATTAAAGGAGCCGCCGCGCATCCTGCCAGCGACAAGTACACGTTTTGACACTTTACAACACTAGTGCGCCTGCCCTCCTGTCGCCAGTTGCAAGTTGTCTCGTTGCCAGCCTTATTCTGTTGGCCCAACTGTAACCCGCAGCTGAAAACGGGCCACGACGCCTTCATTCGGTCTGCTTTATCGCCCGGTTTGCTGTCAGGGCCAACTAGCTGCACAAACGGGATCCCAATGTGGGCGTGTCCTTCCTCAGACATCCCAGCAATCAGTGGCCATGTGACGGAGTACAATGAAAGGAATCAAATGTTGCCCTTGTCTCTCGCTTTCTCTTTGGTTCAGCATTTGCCTTTGGACGGTACTTTAAAGTGCTTTTGAGAACAACTTCAGTCGCATATAATGCGCTCTAATTGATTTCCTTGCAACTTGGCAAAAGTGGCTTTTAAGTCCAGTAACAACAGCAGCAGCAGCAGCTGCAGAGAGAAACTTTACCAACTGATTTTTCATGCTGATGATGATGATGATGAGGCAAAAGAACGGACGGACAAACGGACAGACAGAGGCTGCTATCGCTTAACTCGTGGGAATTGGGCAAAAAAGTCCTACGAAAAATTTATGGCTGTCACAATTTTTAATTATGTTGCTCTACTCTTTGCATTGCGATATTGAAACCACAAAGGTATCATAAATTGCCGTCCTCTATCGCTGTCTCCCAACTAACACAGCAAAACAAAAAAAGGAAGGCAACAAAAGGCAGCCAAGAAATGTTTAAGTTGGCCTTGAGAAGAAAAATAAAAAGGAGAAACGCAACTAAAAAGTTACTCATTAAGACCACAACAAAAGCTGGGCATTTGATGAAAACAAAACAAAGGCAATCTCAGTAAGTTATTTCGCGCTTCATTTGCCTCTCTTCCCTGATCTGATAGCATCCACTCTAAGGCAGCTCAGATTGCAGCACGAGTGGCGTGGGGCATGCCGCACATTGTAACTGGTTGTAATGAGCTATTCGAGCGCGAGGATATGCGCATATTTTATTGCCACTTTGATGAGCAGAGGCCCCACAATTGTTAACCCATATTTTTTCAAATGCCGCCGGCTGGCATTTTGTTGCACCCATCCTCAGTTGCTGTTGCTGTTGCTGTTGCAGTTGCATGAGCTCAGTCATTAGTGTGCGTGCAGGCGGTGCTTACTTCATGGCTTTTAGAGCAGCCCCAACTAATTGCAGAGCCGAGCATGGCTCGAGTTTCATGTGAGTGCCGTGCAAATATGCTTAAGACAATTTAGCAAACATGAAACGACACACAAAGGCAGACACAGACACAGGCTGAGACAGGGAGACAGAAGAGAAGAGAGAAAGAGAGAGAGAGAGAAGGAGGCAAGAGATGGGTGTAGGATGCCCAAACAAACATTTCCGTAAATTACACGCATTTGTCAAAACGAAACAATGCGCAAAGTGTTTATTTGTTTTAGTGAGTGCTTTTGAGCGCAAAAATGACTCAACACAAAAACTGCAACAAGCTGGAGGGAAAAGGGGAGGAGGAACGCTGCGGAGTGATGTGTCTGGCTGTCCTGCCACCCACCACTCTCTCTCGCTGTGTTTAGAGAAAATGTAGCAACTTCTAATGGGTTTGCTTGTTGTTGAGATCATTGTTGTTGTCGCGTTGCAGCCAAGCGCGAAATGTAGAGCAGCGATTATGCAGCCACATGCAATGACAATGCAACATCGATCCACACACACACCCCCCCCCCCCCACACACACACACACACACGGCCCTGTATATAGTAACCACATCGTACCAACACCAATAGCGTGCACCATGCGGCGTATGCGCAATTTGTAATTTTCATTAACGCCTAAAAGCAGCAATTAGTTTTTCCCATATCCATTCCCATTTCATTTTTTTGTAATTTTGCTTTGTGCTCTGGTTGAAGCCGCCGCTGTTGCATTGCATTAAAAAGGGACTTTTTGGACCACACAAAGCATGCCACATGCTGTCAATGCGAAATTCTCGAATGGCAAGAGCTCTAAATGTACCACAACTCGTTGCAAGTAATGTAAACCATTTGATGGAGCTGAAGCTGCCTGGAGAATTGATTTATGATGTAGTGAGCCGAGCTTTTAGCTTAAAAAGGTATTAAGTTAATGAAGTAGAGAGCTTTAAAAGAGCTTAAATTTCAGTGAAAGTTTCGAAATAGTTTCAGATGTTCCAGATTATTTTTATGAACAGACTCCAACAATTTAAGTAAAGGACTTAAGTCAAAATAGATTAAGTTAATGAAGAAGGGAACTTTAAGAAGTCAGGATTACGTTTAAAAGAGTTACTGATGCGTCGAATTATATATTCAACAGACTGCATTATTATAAAATATTATATTATGTGCTAGTATACTGCAACTTTTATTTAGTTGAGCTGAGAGCTTAAAGCTTTCAGGTGCTTTTAAATCTGTTTATATTTCTAAAGCTATTCGAAATTGTGAGTTTAAGTAACATACTATTATACGTATTTGCGTTGCATAAGAATCAATTTATGAAGTGTTGGAATGCCTTAAAAGCAACACTGCTCTTTTTGCATAGAATATGCAGACACTTCAGAACACTTAACCAACTGCTGAAAGGTAGAGCACGTACAGCATCATGCTTGGCCCACTTTCAGTTGCAACTAGTAAATATGTAGAAAGTTGAGAAGGCACATATCTGAGTTTGCACTAAAAAAACATGTTACAATTTATGTGCAGCAATTAAAGCAGCAGCAGGCATAGGAAGAGAGGAGCAGGCAGGTGGTGAATCATTGCCTGGAAGAGTAAGTAGCAAAAGCAGCTCTATTCGGCTGCCAGCCAAGTCTGATAAGTGCGCGTAATCGGCTCACGCTTAACGCCTTACCAGGCAGACCAGACCCAGAGCAGAAGCAGAAGGCCAAGTCAATGGCAATGGCAACGGGAATGGGAATAGGAATGGGAATGGCAGGGAATGCCATCGGCAACAGCAACAGCAAGAGCATCAGTAGCAAAACATCGACATCGGCACCGGCACCAACACCGACAACCGGATACGGATACGGATGCGTAGCGGCGCCATTTGCATGGCTTGTTGGGGCTTTTATTTATTATTTTGCCCAGCTTTCGGTTGGGCGTGCGTATTTTATGGCTGCGTGCCGCAATTTCATGTCATATTCGTATGAAGCCGCCTTTTATTGTCCATATATACTGTCGGCAAGGCGCCGCTTTAAGGCTAAAAAGGGAAACCCAACCGAAGAACTAACTGCCAGTCGTGCTAATGCACAGTTATGGCATTCATTAGGCAGTTGCTTCAAATGTGGCAGCATCAGTTTCATGCCAGTTCAGTTCAGTTCAGTTCAGTCCCTGGGGCAAGTTGGTTAAACTGCGTGAAATGCTAAACCAGAGACCAAAGAGAAGATGAAGAAGAAAGGGGGAAGAACACACACAAACACATACATACATAACACGCAAACTGGGCTCTAATGAGACTTTAACTGGTTGCAGCTGCAACCTTGTCAGTTCCAACTGATGCTGCCTGCCTCTTTGGTCACCTGAACATGTTGCGTCTTCTTTTTTTTTGCAATTTGCATTTTTTTGCTCGCCTTTTTTTAATTTTTTTTTTTTTTTTTGCTCACCAAGAACAAAAAGCAGCATTTGTTAGGGGGTGAGGGAATGAAAGAAGTAGAACTCATATGCTGCCCTCAAGTTTCTACTTGTGTTTTATGGATTTTCTTCTTGCTGCCTGACATTCTACGTGACTGCCATCAATTTTCAGTGGCATTGCCGCTTCATTTTGCATACAGGTGAATGGCTGCCTCCCTCTGTAAGTGTATGTGTGGGTGTGTGGCATGTCCTTGTGCTTTTAACTCGATTTGGAATTGGTTTAAAAGGCAACGTGTGCGGGAACTGCTGATCAGCATACCTCAAATGACATTGCATTTTCTTTACTGCTGCTGCCAACAAATTTTACATTCAGTTCCTGCTGCTGATGTCCTTTGCTTCTCTTTTCTTTCTCATTTTTTACCTTTTTTCTTTTTATTTTGTATGGTGGGTGGGGCGTTTTTATGTCGCTTTATTATTATGGCAAGTGTAAATGTGGAAAATTGTGTGCGTGTTCAGGCAACTGTGTGTGAGTATTTATTGTCCTATTTCTTGCACAGCTTGTCCTTTTATCTGTCCGTCTGTCTGTCTGTCTGTCTTTCTGTCTGTCCGTGTACCAAGCAGGTATTCCTTGGTCCAGTTTGGCGACAACGTTTGCTCTTCCTTTGCTGCTTTGCTGCAGTGCAAATTGATTTTCAATAGCTGAGTGGTTTTTGATTCAATAAAATGACATACTCAGTTGACTCTCAACGAAGTAGAAGGCCACCCAGTTACGTGCTTCACATGCGTGTGTGTGTGTGTGTGTGCGTGTATCTATGAATGTTGACACAGTCTGTGGCATGAGTTGTGTGAGTGTGTGCTACATTTTGGGTCTGCCAATGGCATCGGAATTTGTTTTGGTTTGCAACTACGCAACTCAATTCATATGAATCTAATTCAGCCTTTTTACCTTGCTATTTATATACACTGAAAGAAAAAAGACGGCCTCGCTATAATTGATGGGCCTATAAATATAGACACATCGATTGGCTGACTGACCACTTGGCTTGGTCACTTGGCTGACTTTCTGATAAATGTTCAATGGTTTTGTGTTTTACGCGTGACAGCTTAAAAGTAATTTATCAAACTTGCATTTGCCTTTCTTCATTTTCTTTTTTGTTAACTTCCTCTTTCCAGCCTGCCACCTAATCGAATCCGTAACTAACTGACTTATCAATCAAGTTGCCTCAATAAGTAGGCAACATATTTTTTGAATGCAAAAGTTAAGGACGTTGAGAAGCACGTACTAAAGTCTCCCTCTTGACTATGGTTTATTACAAGCATTTCTAATTTAAATGTGGCTAGCACACACATACATACACACACACACAGAGAGAGAGAGGCTGAGGCAATCTGTGTCCTATCTGCTTAATTACTTAGTGGTAGACAGAGACTCAAGCTGTCAGGGTTGCATAATATGCATAATTTAAAGTGCATATGTCCCAACACGGCAGGCGGCTGTATCTCTCAGATCCCAGTTGATTAACTCGACTACAGGCCAACTCTCAACTCTCTTCCTTTCTCATTTTGTCTCTCTTCCCCATTTTGTCCCTCTCTTTGTCTTTGTGGCAAGTGCACCTTCTGCTGCCCGCCAGGCAATTCACACGCAAACTTTTATTGCACTGACAAAATTGTTGCTGCGGTTTTTCTTCTTTGCTTTGTGCAAATAAAATAATATATATATATAGTATGTGAAGCGGGTGCCTGGGAAATGGAGCGGAAAATATGCTTGTGCCAAATGGTTTGGTGACGCTTGAGCCGTTTTACCCCACAGCAACAATATGGCCCAAAACACACACACACTGGGAGTGTGAGTGTATAAAAAAAAGGAAATCAAAATATTTCCGCAGCTTAAATTGAAAACTGTCAATTGGTTTTCATGTGCATATGTATTGTGTATGTTGTATGTGTAGGTGTGTGAATGTGGCTTTTAGCCACATGAAAAATACATTTAGCGGTATATTGAAAATGGCTTTGACCATGAACGATTCGTCGTTTTAGCCGCTTTCGTGCGCCTGTTACCTGTCGACGTTTCCTAACGTTTTAGCTTCGTTTTTGGTCTAATAAAAAATCAATTAATTTGCTCATGTTCGTGCCAGCTCATAACTTTACCAGTCTCAAAATCGATGGAGCCAATAGAATTACCCACACAATTACACACCTACACACATCCACAATTACCTAAAACACACACACACACACAGCTCAAAGGAGGCATTGGATGTTACACGAGGCGCGATAATTGATGTCAAATGCGACGTGTGTGCCCATTGCAGTCGTTAATCATATAGGCTCAGGTATGAGCACGAATCGAATACGAACTTAATAGACACGCACACACGCATACACGCACACACACACATATCTCTCTATCTCTGTCGCACGCGTACGTGCATAATTAGCGAGGGAAAAAAATCAAATACTGTCATGGCAAACGCTCGCTGATTGAGTGTTGCAGATTAACAAATTCAGCCTCTAGCCAACAATAGCAAGAGCAACAACAATTGGCAAGCAACAAGAATAACAATAACAAAAACAAAAACAACACTCACAGCTATGTTTTGTAGTTGTGGCAATGTTTGTGCGTCAAAGCACAAAATACACTTGAGGCGAACAATTTAATTCGTTTGGTAAACAGCACACGGACCAGAAACGTGCAACAAAAATGGGTGAATGGGGATGCCAGACAGTGGCAAAGGGTCTGAATAAATACTCAACAGTCAGACAGAGATGGCAAGAGAGAGAGAGAGAGAAAGAGAGAGAGAGAGAGAAAGGCCATACAGATTCAGGCAGTCAGGCAGTTGGGACATGACTACACTGAGGCAAAGACCACTTCCTGTCATGGCCTAAGCCATGTTTCCAGCTACCCAAGCACCACTAACACTAACACGAACACTACAACTTGGCTCACACAGTTGGCTAGGTTTCACCTACACCTACACACACACACACACACAGACACACGTACACACGTACGCTGGGCCGAGGTGTCACTTTTGCTAACACGAAACTTTTAATGCCGCTGCCGCTGCGGGTCGCGGCTATAAAAGTATTCATTTGTCATTGTCAGGATGCAGGCTGCGTCTGTGTTGGTTTTTTGGCCAAAAACGCGCTTTAACAAAAACGCTTAAATGCTGAGCAGTAAGTAATTCAACGAGCCAAGTGCTGAAAACTGCTGACTCCTAGCAGCTCTTATGCTCATTAATATGCAATAGTATGAGTTAGAAATTGAGAGAGTGAGAGAGAGTAAGCTTATCGAGTACAGAACGTAAATCTGGCTGCCTGCCACTTGCCACTTGCCACCTGCCACCTGCCAGGCTGCTAGCAATGCAACATCACATTCAATTATTTAAATTTTCATTAAGATTCCTAGCAATAATAACAAAAAAATGCTTGTGGAAATTTCATAAAGTGTTAAGACCAAATATTGTAGCCAGAAAAAAATAACGAAACCAAAGGAAGCCAAAGTCAAGGAAGGCAGAAAAAATGGTCAAGAAGACTGCGGAAAATGCAAAGCTATGCGGAATTTATTAAAATGCCGAGGTCGATGTTAAGAAATTGCTTTTGACACGACACAAAAAAAACAGAATCTAGACGAAACTTGAATGCTCTTTAATTAAAAGTATAGCTCAAGCATAAATTCAACATTTCAATGAACAAGTCAGCAATCAAAATGTTTGAAGGTATGTATATATTCCATAACACAATTAGACATCCCCATAGGTTAGGGTATAAGAAAGGTCAACTTTTTATGCATAAATACTGCCGCCAGCTGTTAAATGCCCGCTGTACAAAATGCTGAGCTGTCAATATTGCAAATTGCATAAATGTAGAATCCTTTCTTTTTCTTCTTTCTTCTGACGTCTTTTTTCTTGAAATTTTATGTTGTTGTTTTTGCGTGTTGCAGCACATCAGATCACATCATTTGAATTTGATGGGCGTGAGATGGGCGTGTTAAAAATTCACTCTCTCAGAATATAGCACTCATGGCATATAAGAAACACATACCTAAGTCATAAAACGACCCGCGGCAACCAAAACTTTGACAGCCCGCATTTACACAAACCCACACATTGCGTATAAGTAATAACTTACTTGAAAGATATGCGGCTGTGTGTGGTGGGTGTTGTGTAAAAGGCAAAGGTACATATACAGGTCTGTTGGCTGCCTGGGAGGCGTAATCTTACTGCCAAGTGCCAATAAGTCAGTTATAAATTTGATATCAAATTAAGCAAGTTGTGGGCGACGTTGCAATGCCTGCCAGGCGATGGCGATGGCGATGGCGATGCAGGCAAGTCTCTGGCGAAGTTGGCTTACAAATTGCTGGTGTTGCGAGGACAAGACAGACAGGCAGTAAGGCACAACCTGCAGTTCACATATTGTAGTTGGCTTTTGGCCCTTAGTTATGGGCCGGGCTTTGCAGCGAGAATGCAGCTTGTTAGCGTAACGTACAGCTGCCTCAAAAGACCGCACACACCCATGTGAGTACGTCTACGAGTACTCAAATACCCAGTATGAATACACACATAATACTTTGAGCAAACACACCCATACATTTTCATATTTTTGGCATCGTTACGGAATCACAAACTATTCGTATATGTCTTTCTGCCTCTTCACTGTTCGTAGTTTAATAATAGTCATATTTATCGATTAAAGTTGGAGAAAAAAAATACTGTGGAAACTTTTGGCAGAGTTGTGGCAAAGTTGTCACATAGTTCTCAAATACCTTTGACATATTTATGATGTGTGCCAAGCCAGGCTAAAGTTTGAGCTGACAGTAATATTCAATTTTTGATTAAAGTTGTAAAACTCATGGTGCCCAAATGGAAAAGTTTATAGATCCAAAGATAGTGAGTCCATCAAGGTATTGGGAAATTTTACAATGAATCCCAAATTGATTGTAACCCACTTTAAAAAAAAAGGGTTTAGCTTGAGCAAATATTTCATATTACTGGGGCAAGTCGAAGACCTTCTGTTGCAAGTTAAGCTTTATGTAACATCTGAATAAATTTGCCATACACACAGCTTGCTTGTATTAGCTTAGCAGAATGTATTCTATGCCAACGTAAGACGAGTCAAAATCCATTGTTGCAGGTTATTTGAAGCATGTGGAAGCCAAAAGTGAACATACTTTAAGAGTGTTAGCAATGTTAAAGTATTATCTGCATGAGCTCTTCAGATCCCCTGTTATATTCTTTACGTATTGCGCTTTATGTGGACTAGACCAACACTTTGTTTATAGTTTTAATCCCTATTAAAAAAAAGAAAGGAAGGAATTCTAGTTTAATTGTTAATGTAACCACCATGCACTTTGCTCATTGCTTGTAATAGAATCATCAATTGGTAATCAAATAGTTTTCACTCTGGCGTTCAGAGTTCGCTTTCTGCTTTAATTACATATTTTAGCTGGCATCGCTAACTTAGGAGACTACATAATTGACTGCCAGCAGTGCCATTAAAAAGTAAGCTGATATTACGCGCTATAGCTGCAGGGACACTCAGTCTTGTCAGCCAACACTCGGCCAAACCCAAACACCCTACAGTCTCCTTACCCAGACACAGCAGTCACTTGGTAGTAAGTGCAAGTGAGAATGAGAGTGTCAAATTTCCGCTTCTAGCAGCAGCCGCTAACCTCTTTCCCTTCCCTTTCTTTTCCAAACATCCCCGGACAAGCAAACACTCTCAACTAAGCAAACAGTTGTCAATTTCTGGCAGGGCAAATATTTTTTCGCATTCGCCTTTTGCACTTGCAAAGCCCACACTTGTGTTGACTTCTATCTCTTCTTTTCTTTCACTAATACAGAGTGCCAGTTTGCATTTGTAGTTGCTGTTGTCAAGACTGATATTAGAATTGGAATTGAAATGTGCCATGCCACTGCGATATTGAAAGTGAGCAGCGTAACGTGGCACCGCACAATTTGGATACCCAGTGAAAAATCTTGTGCAGTCATGTGGAAGATGCCGCGGGTATGCAACTCAAAATTCACCAAAGTGTACTTGCAACGTGGTCAGCATTTATGCTGGCTATACAAAATTGAAGAGAGAGAGAGAGAAAGGGTTGAAAACATATGTGTGGAAGCATACCAAACAAATTACATTTTTGTCTCTGGTAAATTGCGGTCTGCATATTTGGGTGTACAACTCGGAAAAGTATGCTACGATTTGAGCTTGAACGTTAGAAGCTGCAACAAATGGTGGATTTAAAGGGGGAAAGAGAAGAAAGAGTAGGGGACGCTGCCACACAGGTATTGGTATTCAAAGACAGGCAACACACACGCTCTCCTCTCAAATTTCTAGCAACAATGACACTCACAGCCCACTCAACTACATGTTTGTAAACGTTGCTCAGGCACAAGGACCTCTTGCAAGAAAGACAACAAAATGGCAGCTGTGCATGCCCATATTGTTGTTGTGTGTCATTTGTGTGTGGGTGTGTATTAGTGTATGTGTGTGTGCAGTATCTAGAGATAAGCGCATATAAAACAAGCTGAGTGGCTTGAGCCGCAAAACAAAAGCTGCAAAATTCAGTGCAACGCACTCGACACGCCGCTTGCTTGTTGCAACCTCTCAGGGATATGTGTGTGTTGGGTGTATGTGCATGTGTGTTGGTATGTGAATCATTTAGCATAGCCTACTCGGATGCGCTGAGGTGCAGTAAACAACAAGCCGAGTTCGAAGGGATGAGCAGGGCACGCCAGGCATCCATTTTCTGACAGCAGAAGAAGCCCAGGGTGCCCTTTTATACCCTTATAGAGGGTATTATGATTTTGTCGGACATTGTGTAAGGCATTGAAAGAGGCGTGGTAAACCCTTTAAAGTCTTGTAGCCATAATATACAAATCTAAAATCAACACCAAGTTCATTATTTCATTTCATTTTAATTTAAGAAAAAGGATAAATTGCATTATGAATAATTAAATAAATAATAGTAAATAGGTTTGTAGAAACTCGAAATAAATTAATCGCAGCTGATCAAAATAAGTCCGTCCGTTTCTGTACAACAAATCTCTCAGCTTTAAAAGTTTATGTATGTCAATAATATATTTCGAACAAGTGGTTAAAGATTTGTGCACTACGGAAATATTTTATTAAAGTACTAATGTGCTTTAGTTATCATCAAATCCTACTTTAATTTTTTGTTTTTATTTGTTTGACTTATTATCTCCATTATTTCTTGAAGAGTAAACTGAATATTTGGCAGAGACTTGAGAAATAATTAGTTTAAAAAATGTTGAGTTTCAGTTTCACTCCCATTAAATATTTAATTGAGATAACTCACTCCTATTAAATATGTAACTGTGATTTTTTAACAGTTGGATTCTCCGGGCGGTACAACTAGTATGTCATACTATTTTTTGAAATGGTAACGAAATTATTGTCTATGAACAATTTGTTTTCCAAGATGTTTTAACATTTTAACATGTTAAAATTTTTTTATTTTATTTACCCATTTATTTATTTTTATTTCCCAAGAGTAACAAATATTCGGCGTTACAAAGATAAAATATTTTCGTTTTTGTTTTTGCCCTTTTTTTGTGAGAGAGACTGTGTGATATCCGGCATAGAGGATGTTTGCACTGATGCTTCGGCATCTGCTGCAAGCATGTTAAGTTGCGATTATAAGCTGTTAGTGCAACTGCCGTTGACGATGAGGGGCATACGTCACAGAGTGAAGCCTCATCCTCATCCTCATTCCCATACTCATCCGATGACTGAGCTTGAGCCGAACGACAGATTTGCATTCTCAATTGGCCACATGAAGGACGTGACAACCTCCCGGCATATGCCTGTCGGGTTGCCTCTTGTTGCAAGAGGGGCATAACGTTGATCAAGTTTGCAGCTTGTAGAATCTAGATAGATGTGCTTAACGAGTTGATTGCTTGATAGCTCTGAATTCGATGCACAACAATTCATAACGAGCGCAAAGCAAACTAATTAGCGGCTTATAAAATCAGCCTTATTACGGGTATTGCCCCACATGAATGCCACAAAGGCTTGCCCCCATTCAGTTAATAATCTGGCTCAAAGCTGACTCATTAGCCATGCATCATTTATCGATAGCATTTGATTGGATTTGTCGATTACATTTTCAATTTATTTGGTTTGCCTTGTGACAGTTAATTTCTGACTGAATTTCATTCAGTCACATTTGTTGCCGCTGCTGTTGCCACTTCTGTTGCAGTTGCCAACATAATCGCATTGAGCTGTCATTAGTGTGACATTAATTAAGTTAATCGGCATGTCCATTGTTATTGTTGTTTGTCTACGTCTCCGTCTCTTCTCTCTTCTCTCTTGTCTCATGTCTGATGTCTATTGTTTCAGCGCGTGTCACGAGTAGAAAATCGAAATCCAATTAAGCAACTGCGTTGCAAACGCAAAAGCCCAAAATGGTGGCTTGCCCCATCCTCAGCCGTAATGCATAATTCAGTTCCAAGTACAAGCTGTACAAACAAATTAGAGTCGCGCTCAACTCGGAGGCGTGAGTAGTAGGCGTGGTCCTGATTCTAAGGTGTCCTTTAGTCAGGTGAGTCAGCAAGTGGCAAGTGCCACTGGCTTTAGCTTTTGCTTTTGACTAAGCAACCAGATTCATCATTAATTCAAATGCTGTTAAGCAAACATCATTTAGGTCCTCTCACCCTCATTCCTTCTTCTTCCTTCTTCAAGAAGAAGAAGAAGAGGCCCAGTTCTTGGCTTAAGCACAGTTTATGACATACTTATGGGCGCGATGTTTGGCAGTTTACCCAAGGTAAACATATGGCGGGCGAGGTCGCGATTAATTAGCTACCAAATGCCCCCAAAACTGTGCTACAAAAACCGCAGAGTGGGATAACAGGGAAGGGAAATTGCCACAAATTCAACATTTAGTCTAGATTATTAGTAGTACAAATTTCAAATAATGCTTGTTTAAACTATCAATAGAGGTTCTTTAAACGCAAGAAAAGTCAACGCTTAAATATTGTATTCTTTAAATTGCAGCCATAATTTCCAATTAAATTTTTTTTAATAAAATACAGAAGAGAATTTACCACAATTTCTGGTCCAAGTCTATCAAGAGAAGAACTGTAAGAGCATTTTAATTTTAAATTATGTTAAGTAAATAGTTTTAGGCCAAGCTAAAATTTAATTAATGCTGAGATTTATATATGATGTTTTCTTTAAAACTGCGGCAATGATTTCCATTCAAATGAAATGTTAAATAAAAAAAAAATTAGAAAATTATTACAAATTTCAAATAATGCTTTCATTGGAAGAACTTTAAACGCAAGAAATCTAAGCGATTTAAATATAAACTAAGTTGTGTAAACAGTTTTAGGCTAAGACAAGTTTAATTAATGCGGAGATTTACCTCAAATGTTTTCTTTAAATTGCGACAAAGATTTCAAATTAAATGAAATGTTAAATTTGCCTAAAATCTGTCTCTTGTTATGGGGACCAAGGTCAGGGGATAGATTAAAGAGAGAGGGAGGCACAATCGATTGCCAAAGGCAGCTGTGATTTATGTCCACGTCGGGTTTATAGAGTCTATAGGCGAATATTGAGCACAAATAGTTATTCAGCTGGTGTATTTGCAATTATTTTACGGCCAATTTGTTTTGCTTGGCGTGAAATGCGATAGAAAATCAATTGTGTGTGTAGGAAAAGTAATTGCATTTTCTGCTTTATGGACAACATTTAACATTCGCAATTCAGCATTTCAGCATGACTGACCGCAGCCTATATAATAAAGTCAGATAATATTGCCTTTTCACTCATTATGAATATGTACTAAGCTCATCTGAGCACACGTCAAGGAAACTGTCAGTCTTTGTGCATGCTTTGCGGTTGTACAAATTGATTTAATAATGTATCTACGTTGAAATCAATAACTGCACTTTATAGCCAGAATATTCAGATAGAGCTGTAGTTACAGACACAAGCATTGCAACAGATGCAAAGAGTCTGTCAGCATTTCCATAATTGAACAACTGACAGAGAGAAAGTCCAAGTCAGCAAAGGTGCAAGTTGCAAGCACTTTCGACAGCAGCTACTACGTGAGTGTAGATGTGTGTGTGTGGTTAAGTCAGTTATTAGGCTAAAGTAAAAGATACTTATTTGTACATCATTTAATATGCAGACACGTAACCTGAGTTGAAGGCAAAAGTTTAAAAACTAAGAAATTCCCTCGATTACTTACTTAAAGCGAGTGCATAAGAAGAGGAGGCACAGTAAGACAGTGTCATGAATATTTCACACACATGCACATACACTTACACTTACACATATGCATATTAAGTATACGTACGCAGACAAGCATGCTACAAAAAATGTCTCCGCTTTCGTTGTCTTTTTGTTGCTACTGCCAACGCTTAAACGCAAACAAATCATATGGTTGCAGACAATTGAAACTGCCGCTGTATGAGTGTGTGCCGAGACGGTTTGTGTGTGTGTGTGTCTCTGTATATATATGTGTATATTTGAGAATCTGTGCTGTCGTTCAGTTCTCTCGTTGGCTCTCCAAAGTGCACTCGAGCGTTAAGAAATGAAAATACTATTTAAGCCATTTTATCAACATAATCGTAAATCATTTTGCACTTTTCGCATAAAAGTCGTTGGGCAATAAAGGACCCAATTGTCTTGTGCATATAATTTGTTATTGGATTGCTCGCAGCGAGTCTCAAAGCCGTCGTCAGCTAAAGCTTCGGCTAACACTTGCCACTGGCAAAAGCAAAAGCAAAAGCAAAAGCATTGAGGCAGCCAGCTGCTTCTCTCCTTGGTGTTGATTTTCTTTGGGTTTTTTCTGTTTTCATTTTCATTTTTTGCTGTCATGTATATTTTTAGCTCACATTTTAGCCCCCAAACAACTGAAGCTGCCATAGAAGCACGCGTTTGAGCTCCCATTTCAGCATCAGTTTCTGCTCTTTTTGTCATACATTTCACGCTCGAGAGCGCACAATGGACAAACTGAAGCTGGAGCAGAACGGAGTATGGAGTATGGAGAATGGAGACTGGAGACCACATCATTATATATGAGCACACGTACACAACACCCAGCTAGAGGCTGAAGTTACTAGCCATAATGGCTGCCAATGTCTGAGCTCTTGTTGTATAATGCTTATGTATGTTATATGTTGTATGTTGCATGTTGCCAGGACTTATCGCCTACGCTTACACTTAGTGGCTTATCTATGACTAAGCAGCAATTTAAGGCAACAGTGAAATATTCTTCTATGCCTCACAATTTGCACATGCCACCCACAAACACACACACACACACACACGTATATAGTTTGGTTATGAATTCATAACATGCCACATCAAATTGGCACGTGGCATGTACTGAAAATCATCCAATTAAAATTCCATGCCAATGAATTTAACACATGAACCGTTTAAAAATGTTTCCCGCAAAGTACAGAGCGAGACAGAGAGTGTGCGAAAGCGACAGAGCGAGTAAGCATGAAAAGCAAAATGTTTTCTTTGAAAATATTTGCGTTAACACCACCCACTAAAAGCAGCTGGCAGCTATTGGTCATAGCCATGCCATATTCTGGCCAAAAGCTCTCTCTATCTCTGTCTCTCTTCTCTCTCTATCTCGTTGTCGCTTCCTAAGCCAGGTTCCAACTCAGGCCACGAATTCCATTAACTCACAGAGTGTAATCAACATCGATAGAAGCTTGTTAAAGCATTTGTGAGGTTGCCACCCCGTTGAAAAAAAAAGGGGAAGCAATTAACCCAACCATCGGAATATGCAACTCCTCTGGACGCGAGGCTTGAATATGGCATAAGCCAAGTCTAAAGTCATGACAAGCAAATTAATGCAGCTGTCGCCAGCAGAATATTAGAATAGCACACTAAATGAGAGGCTGCTAGATACCCTAGATCCTATTACTTTTAAGTATGCCTATATCTTCTTCGGCTCTATAAATAATGGTGATAGCATACTATAAACGCTTTCGGTATAAAATGTAATTAGCAGCGTTTTGGCCTTTAAACGAGAAACTGTTTTTTTTTAACCAGCTGTTAACTTGATATATGTCACTTTCTGTTATGCTAATGCTAAAATGATCAACTAAATATTCAATTAAAAATAAAATTAAGCTTAATTTTTATCCGATTGTTCCTATGGCAGCTACGCCATGTATGAAAATTGAAATTTATTTAAGATGTAACTGACACTATCAGACATACAATCAGTTTGGTTAAGATACCTTAAAAAAGAAAGTAGTTTTTATAGCAAGTAATATATAATTTTTGGCTCCAAACTCTGACCTGCTTCTTATTGCATGATAAATTTATCGTAGCTATGTTGTGTAAGAACTTAAGCTTCCTCGCTCTTACAACTTCGGCTGTGCAATGATCAGACAGTATTTGAAGAAAACGATTTTTTTATAGAGATAGATATGTATATACAAAAGCGTTTAAAATAATTTTTTCAGCAAAACCCTTGGGCATTAATATGGAGTAAACAGAAATTTAATATTAAAAAGCAAACCAAAACAAATATTGATTTCGGTTTCGGTTCAGATTGTCTATGGGTATTCGGTTACATAAAAAAGCCATTACAACAAAAAATGAAAATACACTATATGGTGTTTGACCTTATTTATTCACCTATCTCGTGTGTGATACTCCTAAAAGAATTTACATCTAGTTAACAGTGTGTTAGCAAGTAAATGGAAAACTGTATGTTAACAAGCTGTTAAAGTGACTTATGTTCCTATTTGTTATGCAAACGCTCCAAAAATGATCAATTAACTATGCATAACCACATTTTGCCATAATCCACGTGCTTTCCCAGCAAATGTTGAATCTCCCTGACCAATGGGTTGTAGGGCATTAAAATAAAAATGGAAGTAAACCCAAGAAAGACAAGGGAAAATATATATTTTTGCCTTTGCCATTAAAGGCGATTTTCCGCTCGCTTTCTATTTAAGCCAGCCACGTTCTTGGCCATAAGATGGTTGCCCTAAGGCGCATTTGAGGCTTAAATGCGACACGCCCACACACACACATTCACACCAACACCCACTCACGTACATATAGCACTTATAGCAAGATATGTATGAGAGTAGAACCTGCAAATAACTATATATAAAAGAAAAGGCCACGTGCTGTGCGTTTTGTGCCAATGCTGCAAAAAGTTTTGGCCTTGTAACACTTGCACTTGTGCAAACCATATATATATACACACACACATACACACATATGAAATATATATATATATGTATAGTGTATATTTATTGTATTTTCAACATGTGCTTTCGCGAATTGCAAGTTGCAAGTTGCAATCTCTAACAGCTTAAGGCTGCCAACATTGCCGAATTTGCGGGCTGGTAACGATTCTTTAATTGAAACGTGCCACATTGTGCCGTGTAACTGCAACATTCTCTCGATATACGTGCCAAAAAGAAACTGGGGAAAAGTCTTTCAACACATACTGCACCTGCCAACTGTTAGTCGTAGCTGGATTTGCAATCAAGTTGTCACATCAATTGGCAGCTAACGGCAAAAGATTAAATGAAACATAGAACAGAAAGAGAGACAATTTTCGAGTTGATATATTGCAAATTGATGGTGTCGCTTTTGTGCTTCTGTCTTCCCAAATGCAAAATTGCTTGTCAATGCAGTGCACGTGGCATCATTTAGCACTTACCCCTCGCGAAGCCAATCAACTCCCCTCATGTCACGCACAGCAATCAGAGAAACATGAAAAAAGTACCTGAACTGCAGCGTAATTCTTTCATTGATTTCGCAATGGACACATTTCGAAATTTTGTTGCACTTCTGCTCAACTGAAAATCGTATGTTGCAATTTCGTGGCCAGTTGCGTGCCACAAGCGTCCTCCTCCACAAATGAAGAGTAATGTATGCAAAGCACTAACGACAGCACCGATAAAAATTCATGAGTCTGGCCCAACAATTCGGGTGTGGCTGCGTGTGCATGCGAGTGTGCGTGTGTGTGTCTTTGTGTGTGTTTGTGTGTGATTTGGCTGCCTAATGTGCAAATGAATATGGAAATGCTAGGAAAGTCGCCACACTCGTTGACTTGCAAGTGGTTCGTGTTAACAGCGTGTTGCATATATGCATGGTGGCATGGCGTACGCGGCGTATGCGTGATTTTTGCTACGGCATATAAAAGCACCGTGAAGTATGCAATAGTTATTGACCACACATATGTGGGAGCCGCAGCGGCTGCTGTGGCGTATGAGTGATTTTTTCCTCCACAGAAACACAGAGAACAAAAACGTAGAGTTTCAACCACAAAAAATGCCAGATTGAGAGAGAGCAAGATAGACAGGGTGAGAGAGAACGAGACAGAGACTTGGGCACAACAATTGCCAAAAAACTATGCAGACTAAAAGTTTTTTGTATAAAATTCAAACAACTACCACGCCCACAGCCACGCCTACGCAGTGGGATAAGTGAGTGCATGAGAGGCCGCACACACTGCAAACATAGTGATAATTAAAGTTTCGACAACAACAACAACTACAACAATGGCAACACCAACAACAACTGCAGCAACAACAGAAGTCACTTGAGCTTTATTACTTTGTGTCCTGCTGGCCTCAACTGGGCTGAGGGGTTGAGATTGGTGCAGGTCGGGGTTTTTCTTTGCTTTTCCTACTTATTTAAACCACGTTTCTCGTAACACTTGTGTGTCCTGTGCGGCCAGACAACATGTAGATTCTTGTAGTTCCCCAACAACAACAACAATAAGAACAACAGCAACTACAACCACTACAACAAAAGCAAAAGTTGTAACAACATCCTTATGCGATAACAAGGCAACAGCGTCAGAGGCAGATCCATAGACAGCGCACCCAACGCAGCGCAGGCAAAACTTATTTGCATAAATAAAAATTGAAAGAGCGGAAAATAAAAAACTAAATGCAACAGCAACTGAGGCAACAACTGCAGGCAGCAACTGAGGCAGCAACTGAGGCAACAACTCAGGCTATGTAGTTAAGTGTAAAGCAAAAATAAAAGACAAGTGCCAAGGCAAATAGTCGAAAGTTTTCTCTTTGAAGGCAACAACCAAATACGAGTTTACTACAAGTAGAAAAAGAAAGAAAAAATTTTGTTAAGAGAAAATATACAAAACAAAAGTGGCAGGGCGTTACACAGATTATGCACCCCATAAATGTTATTATTTTTTTCACATTTCTTTTTCTCTATATGCCTCACTTCAATTGTTCAATGGGTATGTCTAAAACCTGCACAAATCTAGTTTAATTTCATCATTGAAATATTAACAATTTTGCATCATAAATTCCAACAGATTTGCAAATATTTTTGCCAACTAAACGGCAACATCAACTCGATTTTTAAATAAAACAATAAAAATACAATATATTGGCATTTCTGGAATGCAATGATCAAGGCAGTTTACAGCAGAATTTTATGAAATTTGCAATCAGAATAGGAATTTTCTGTCAGAGACGAGAGCAAAAGAGACAGGTCAGAAAGGTCGATATTTATACAAAGATTTTTGTCCAAAACTATTACCTAATTGATTGGGAATTGTAAGAGTATGAGTATAGGTTGTACAAATAGCATTGATTTGTAGAATATTTATGAATTCACTATATTTCACCATTAGCTTAGCAATAAATAAATATTCAATTTATTGTGACAAAGATAAATAACTATATTTTTCGCTTTATTGAGTTAAGAAGAAGTAAATTTGTTGTAATTATTAATTTATGATTAAAGCAATAAAGAATCACAGATGTAAATATCAGTAACAGAGACACACGACTGAGACAGCTCTAATATATTATTTTATATGACAGATAAATTCAGACTAAGATATCACAATAACTTAACTTTCCGAACTTTTACAGAATATCACTCAGTCGAGATTGTATCTTTCAAAAACTTCCTCTGTTGCTTTGTTTTACTTTTATGTATATTTATTTGTTATTTCTTTTTGTCTTGTTGCCATAAGTTTGACATCTAAAGTAACGCCTGGTCCTGCTTATTGGATATGCAATGTGAAAATGAAATTATATTTTCCATGGTGTGACTGCTGCTTGGCTTAACTTTGCCACAATATTTTGAAAAACGAGTCAACAGCATATAAAGTCAACGGCGTAACGAAGCCAATGTCAATGGTAAAGCCCACATTCCATTTGTAAATACATGTAAATACAGACACACACACACATATCACACACATGCTGACTTATAGATACATGCATGTGTGTGTGTAAGTAAATATGTAAATATATCGCATGGGAAGTTTTGGGCCGAAAGCGACACCCGCTCATTAAATATACAACGAATGAAATGTCAACGTGAAAATTAATTAACTCGATTGCGCAGCTTTGACTTTCGCTGGTTTTTGGGGCAGAAGAGACTTGGAGGGAAATGGTTGCTGTCGCGGTCAGAGCAAATTTTGGGCTCATATTTCAATCAAAAACGGCGACAGCTGTGAGCCCAAGCAGCATAAGCTGCAACATAATTTTGGCAAGAGTCCATCAACTCTCTCTCTTGGCTGGGACTGTGGCAACCACAGGCGCCTCGCCTTGCCACACAGGCAGCCAGACAGGCATCTAGGCATCCAGGCAGCCACAGCGTTAGCCTCATCAATATTTACAAGCGGCGTGCCGCAAATTTTGGCGCAGCCAAAACAAGGCGTGTTTATGGGCGTAAAGTTAATTGCTAAATGACAAAATGTCCACGAGGAACGATGAGAGAGGGGGATAGGGGATAAAAACCACTCGAAAAAAACCAAAAACAAAACCAGATATATAGAGACAGAGAGAGAAAATTGACAGAAGGCAACAAAGTTGCTCCTCTCGTTTTAGCCACGTCAAGATTAATGAGCGGCAATTAAACGTTTAAGTGTTGATTAATGTGACTTTCTGTATTTTAAGCCAGAGACAGAGTCAGAGTGAACCTTGGCTGAAATGGCTGAGTAGGTGGGCAGCTGTCTGTCAATCAGTGTGGCCAAAAAGCTGAGAAAAAAATATGCAAAATTTTGGCCTAATTCGGGTCAGCGGCATAACCATAAATTCAGCTCCTTCACCCCGAATAGGTGCAAGCGGCAAGCGGCAAGAGGCAAGAGGCAGCAATCGGCAAGCGGCAACTCAAATTGAAAGACATTCGCATTTATCATCTTTACGGTTTAACTGCCAAAGTGCTTTGAAGGGATAACCAGCCAAGTGTAAACCAGAACAGAGAACAGAACAGAGTAAAGCAAACATAAAGAAGAGGTAAGGGCAATATGGAAGAGTAGAGAGAGGAAAGGGGGAGAATTGCTGTTCAACGAAATCCACAAAGTCAAACAATGTTGTATGCTCTACTATTTTTATCCCTGTTCCTTGTTCAAGCCAAGCTCAGCTATGTTTTGGGTTGCTGTGTTTAATGGCTAAAAAAAATGGCTAAAAAAAAAAATAGAAAAAGGTGGCCAAAACACGAAGCATAAACTATGAACGTCAAATAAAACGCACTCAGATAAGAGCTTGCAGCAATTAAATAGACGAAAATATGGCAGAGGAATTTCGTATAAGTCTAAAGTCCACAGTCCACAGTCCCCAGTCTTCAGTTCGCAGTACGCATTCCCCAGTATTTGCTAGTAACTCTTAGCTGAACGTCCTTGCACTTTTCTACAACAATATCTACAAATGTCCATCAAGAGACTTTGCTGACAGAAATATTTGTTTAACTGGCAGGACACAGACAATGTTGAAGACGCGGGCATGACAAGACAATGAGCCTGGGGCAAATGCTGGGCAAAAACAAATGGCTAGAAAAGATTACGGCAGCATTTTCCAGATTTCCAAATGAAATTTTAATGAATGAAAACACCCAACAACAACAAACAGCAATCAGTGGAAAAATGAAACGCATTTTTGTAAATCTCCAAAAATTGCTTCTAGCTGATCCAAGCTACTCAAATCTGTCTGCCAACTGCTGTTGAAGGGATTCCATAACAAAATAACCATAAAAGCAGCTGCTTTTCACTAAGAGCTACTCACAGTTCACTCTTCAGATTTTCCCTTAAATATTTATCAGTTTCGAACAGCAGTCTCAGTGGCACTCGCAGTAGGGCGAAGTAAGGACAGGGAAAGAAAAATGAATAGCTAAAGAGTCGAAGATTTAATACCCTTGCAATTTGAAAAAGATTATTTATTATGGATACAGATTAAGCAACATATAATTATAGAATCAAATTACATTTAATTTTAACTAAATTTTCATGACATATCTGGCAACTCTTCAAGTTGCAGATCTTTGATAATGGGAGCTGTGATACAATAGAGGCTAAACGATAAACAATTTACAACACACGCTGGAAAAAATCTTTTTGCGTGTTACTGACAGATCCCAAGACCATTATAACATGTTTTCAGTGACAATTACAAAGTTAACTGATTAAAACTTGCTATCATAACTTGTTACCAATCTACACAACAAGTTAACATTATTTTCTTTGATTATACTGAAAATGCCCACAGCAAAGGACATACAAATTTGTTAGTTTTCTGCTTCGTTTTTTTGTCGGTTAGTTTTTCGAAATGACAGGAAATGCAGGCATATATTTACAGTCCGCAAAATTCAGCAAATTAGTTGATGCAAACATCCGTCTGATAAAGTTGGAGCCCGCGAACAGGCTGATTAATTGAGAGCAGCAGGGAAGATAAAGTGAGGGAACAATGGCTGAGAGAGGAGTGGAGAGAGGAGCAGGAATTGCGATACAATGGAATGATGAGTTTAATTAAATTTCCATGGCCGGCAATCCTTTTATGGCGCCATTTCGCTGGCATTTCCACTGCCAACAGACTTACAAGCCATTGTGTTTGTTTCTTTCACTTGTGGGTGTGTTTGTGTATGTGTGTGTGTATGTGTGTGTATAAGTGGCAGCATCTAATGAAAATCAAACGTTGCACCACTTTCAACTCTGCCAGGAGCAAAGCCAAATGAATGGGGCAGACTGCTGTTGCGACCTCCAAGCGGCAGCATCTTGTGATTTATTATTAAACACGAATATGAATTTCTCAGGACAGCTTGCTAGGCAAAATGAACAACAACCGCAACAACAACATAGCGGGCAGAAACAAAGAGTGAACACAATACACGCCCCAAACCTGTGGCATTTTGATGCGCACACATTTTTATGATTAATTAAAATTTATGCGGCAACAACAAATAAAAATGAGGGAAAATATAAGAAATTATCTTTTGCTTATATGACAAGCAATTCAGCAGCGACACATTAGGCGCCCAATTAAGTTCTGGCCCTGTTTAAGATTAAGGGGACTTCCCCACAATTAACCCCCTTTGTCCCCTTTCCAAAGATACTAATTGTGCTTGAGATTGTGGCAAACTATGTCGATGCCTGTACAGAGTTGCACGAGTCGCAAACAGAGAAAAAGAAGAAACAGAATGAGATACAGAGAGAGAGAGAGAGAGAGAGAGAAAAAGAAAAGCGAAACGCATTTTATATTTATTAAAGCAATAAAATAAAGTACAACCTGGCCACCCAGTTGCCCAGATAACGTATCCTGGCAGCCGAGCTGAGAAATATCGCCATGTCATAGCCGTCATGCAGGTCGCTCCCAGAACACTCAACTCACGTACATAAATTCAGCACTTTGTCCCCTTTCACTTCTCTATCTGTGTGTGGGTGTGTGTGTATGGGTTTCGAGGGCAGCGTGTAAATTGTTGTTTCACCATTTTGGACTATGAATACGACTACGACTATGCCTACGCCATTTGGCAACTGGATGCCTCTTGAGCTCCTCTGCGTCCCTTTGCATGGATTTGGGGGCATATGTAACAAGACCGTAGCAATAAATTTAAAATTAACCCTTTTAGGAGCACAGCTTTTGACCTTAACCCTCTGACAGACTACAACCATGTACATGCATACATGCGTATCCTACAAAGGAATCAGAGGAGGCGTGCATCAATCTTTTCAGCATAGTGAGAGAGTTAACAAAAGTGCCATGCAAAAGTCTGTCGAGGAATAGTTGTCAACTATTTCCAGCAAGAAACGGAAATTCATTTTATTTGCATGTCTTCGACTTTTCTATAGCATTCAATTTGGGGCAGCAGCATGTGTGTGTGTGCATGTGTGCGTGTGGCAAGATTAGTAAATTTTATGGCATAAGAAATTAAAATTCAATTTGCACCTCATCTATATTATTAACAAAATGGGACCTTTAAACTGTTAATATCAATTTAATATTGATTATTTTCTGTGTTGCAAGCTAATAAGTGATCGACTACCAGATGCCCAGGAAAACTGCACCTTTAATCACTTTAAAGGACTTATAATTATGTTTTATTATCAAAGCAAATCCAACAAGCGGTTAAAATCTAGCACCAGCTGAAAATGCTGTTGAAAGAAAATGTAGATATTAGCTGTAAGTCAAAGCGTTGCCTTTGTGCCTTTACCTAAGTTTACAGGGTATTGAAATACCGGAAATTCGCAACACAAAGATAAACCACATCGTTAAAATCGTTATTTAAATACATAGAATAAATATGAAAAATTACTGCTGTTGACAAATTGGTTAATTGTTTGGAAAATTAACAATATTACAACATAATCTTTTGCAGTTCTATTTCTGTTATTATTACTATATATAAATAATACTATTATTATTATATTAATGTTATGTTGTAATTTAATGTCCTGAAACGTAATTCAAACGGTATGATACGCCACTTATTATATTAAGATGACGTGGCTAAAATAAATGCTGTGTAAACGTTCCACAGAAGTAAGTTGTCATTGTCTGATCAACAACAACAATAATGAAACCAAACAACAATAAATAAAATGTGGCTGCACACACACACACACTCACACACTGAGAGAGAGAAAGAGAAAAGAAGTTGAAAAGCTGTTGGTAGAAATGGCAATCGGAAAATGAACAGGAAGGGAAAAGGGATAAAGCGAAAAGGAGGGAGACAGTTCAAGTGGCCAAGTCAAGACAATTCGAAAAATGCTTTTAAAAGGAAATCAGTAAAGAAATTTCGCTTATGGCCAACTGATTGTGCCAATGGCAACAGAGGTAGTAACCAAGGCTAAAATTGAGGCAGAGCAATTTGAGTCAGTGCCAGAGTTAAACTGAAGAATAAAGCAGAGCATAGAGAGGGAAATGAAAATGGGAGAGCTCTAGATGGAAGACCTCACGTTTGGCGTTTGGAAAATTGAATTGTTTTAGATTTTGTTCTCATTTTCCGGCGCTTTTCGCTTTCGATGCGCCAAACAAATAAATCAAATTGGATTTTCTTGTGCACTTAATTTCGGAATAGGAAATTGCACAAAACTTAATCAAAAAGCCAGACAACAATTGTACTGGACACTAAGTAGGCTTTTTAAGGAGCAAAGGCTTCTGGTATTTCTAGACAGCTACAACAATTTTCTTTAGTCTGTGAAGTCAATAAATACAAACGTATAATGTCTTTCCCAAATTTTGCTCGCAACAACAATCACCGCCACGAGGACCCTCAAGATGGAGAGAGTGTTGTTATTTCAATTATAACCGATAATGTTAAGAACATTAAGAGTTGCTGTTATTGTTTCGACTTGAAACTGGGCTGCAAAAACATCGCAGTGCTGGAAAATCTTTCCGGCCTATCTGAGTCTGTTGTTTCATACAAGATGATCAGATCCTATCTAGGCTACGATTCGTAAAAGCCCCATTTTCTAGATATGCCCAATTGTCACCTTGATCATGGGCTTAGTTACTTGCGTCACTGCCCTAGTACAGTTGGCAGGCATTATTATACTGGTAAATATAACTAAAAAATATCATTCCAATTGAACTTTATTTAGTTTATCTCCCGGAGTTATCGATTCTATATATTTTATCAGCAGGTAAGAAAATAATACATGAATCTATTGATAACAGAAATTTATCTTAATCTTTCAGATCTACAGTTGTTTATCATCGTGGTCGTTCTGGCATATTATTTGCAGATGCGCAAGGCTGAAAACTCAGATGACGAATTCGATGTACTTTTCACAGCAAGCGATCCACAGATCGTGAATTAATAATATATATGTTATAAGTGATTAAATATAGCTTATAATTAAATGCTTAAATGCTATGCATAACTTTGATTAGATTTATTATAACATGCCATAGAATTCCGACAACTACAACCAATTTTTGAGCTATTAAATTGACGTTCATTTTGTTGTTATTATTGTTTGTTTGTTTGTTTTGTCTCTAATATTTACAAATGCAATATCATATGGAAATCATAGTTAATTCGTACTAGTTAAACATGCTAGGTTTGGTTGCAAATATAAATGTTATTATTGCGCATTTATCACTTTCAATTACATTAGAAATTCGTGGTAGTTCGCGCCATTCAATCGAATTTTTATTGCATTTTAATTTCTCAAAAATTGATTGCATTCGCAATTTTGGGCAAAACGAAAGAAAACAGGAAAACAAAGTAAACGTAAATATTATCTTCGCTATAACGAAGCCTGGGTACTCTGTTATAGAATAGTTGTCGAGCAAAAATAATAAACAACACATGTGAAATAACCAATTGATAAATTGAAACGAATTTCTTACTTTTGCATACGATTTTTTGGGCGGCTCTCGCGAGGAGGATGTTGCCGTGGGCGTGCCGCGTTTATTAGGGCGATTCTTTTTGAGTACGATAACGCGCATGGTGCACAATTATATTTATATATATATATAGATATATGTATGATTTATATATGTATATATATTAATATATATATATATATGTATATGTAGATCGTAGGGTGTAGTAAATTCGATGTATAACAATTTGTTAACACGACGTAAAGTGGCAATGTCTCTTGGTCTATCAAATGAATTGCCGTTCACAAACGGAGTTGCACATTCAGGACTCACGATATTATAAGGACAAATGCAATGCGAGCCGCTAGTAGGCGATGTTCATTACGAGTACATAGTAAATACTAGTTAGATAACTACTTTCTATAGATTAGCAAAGTGGATTAGTTGTTATTTACAGTACATACGAGTAAGTAGCTTGCGTTTTTGCTTTCTATTTATAGCGTTTTAGTTAGTTAAGTGGTTCTAAAAATATGTATTTAGTAGTAGTAGTAGTAGTAATTGTAGGTGGTGAAAGTGTGATAGAAATACATATAGAGATGAGTATATCTATAGCTATTGTTATTTGCTATTTGCTGCTAAAATTAGTTACAAGCGTGTGTTTGATTGTTTGTTAGCTCGTTTGATTTAATTTGCCAACTGACTTGGTTTCTATATAATCGAATGCACTACAGTTAAGAGTACGAGTACTTAAAGCAAGCAAAACGATTTGAAGTATGTATAAACTGACAGTGCTACATAGTAAAATAATTATTTTATTTGAATATTTCTTGCACTTTGCAAATTCGTTGGGCGCACGGTGCGTATGCGTGTTTTGTTGATACATATTTTTTGATATTGATAGTTAGATTAAAGAAAAGGAAAGCTATGATTATTTTACATATGTATGCTGCCGAGACTACACTGCTCTTGTGGATCAACGACATTTGTTGCTTTACTTACGGTCAAGTCAAGTTTTAGATAGATTTATAGATTTACAGAGTTACGATAACGATTTGAGTAAACTGAACACAAAAGCCTGCCTGTCCTGCGCTCTAGAAAGTACGAGTATATTATTATTGTCTGTGGTTAACAAAATTTGTATTTGCTACTGAGACAACGCCTTAGTCTAAAATAAATGCCAACGCATTTATCATGGGTAATTCGTAGACTTTATTTTTCCGACTTTCGTTATTGTTGTTGTATTATTAACTGAGCTGTTGCAGTTGCAGTTACAGTTGCAAGTAGCCAGTTGGCAGTTCCCAATTCACAGTTCGCAGTTCACAGTTGCAGCCAATCAAACCTCAGACGCGACGACAGCGACGGCTAAATTTGTCGAACGGATTTGCGGATCACTCAGCAGCTGAGGCAACAACGTAAACGCGACGCGTTACGTGTGTGCTACGTTGAGATGCAGGCACGTGACTGACTTGGAGCGACTCTTGCACATTGCTTTTATAAACAGCGAAAGCAACTGCAACGCGACGATCTGGCAACGCTGTCCATGCACATGTATTCTCCCGCCCGCGCTCTCGTCAACACTCGTCGGATTTACACACTTTACTCCCACTCTCACTCTCTCTCTCTCTGTCTGGTGGGTTTTACCGAGGCAAACAGCTGTTTTTGAGGCACGACGCCGAGCTTGGGGTTAAAGCTATTTGCGTTGGGTTTTTCCCACCAATAACAACAAATCTAACAACAACAACAACAACAGTTTGGACCGTTTGACAGCTCGTCCTGCCATAAATTGCAAAAGCTGTTAACAGAGAAACTTTCAAATATATTGTTCACTAATTTGATATATCAAGTATACAATTCAAACACGTGCACGTAGTTGACATCGGTAATTGTCCTCGTAATCGTCGTGTTTGTCGTTCTCGTCACAACCGTCGTCGTTACACAGACCAAACGCAAGCTCATCTACCGTAGAACTAAACGAAGGACGAACACTTCCGGAGTTGTGCTCCAACAGACAGCATTCAGGGAAACCTTTGGTCACATGCGCAGTGGGAAAAACAAAACTGAATGTCAAAATCCACAGCTGTTTGACCTACATCCGCCAGACCTACTCAGTACATGTGTATTTTGAAGCGTGCACACGCGAATATAGAACATCTCCCGATAAGGAAACAATTCCATTAATAACTTTAACTACTTCCATAATAGATTATGTCGAGTTGATAAGGATAATTTAAGTATAAGCCTTGCTTTGACTCTCATTTCAAATGTATGCCAAGCATTAAAGCTCTCTCCGACATCAACAGGTGCCCCACAATTTACAAAAAGCATACAAATAGGATAGCTTTAAGCTTTGACAAGCTTTTACTCAAGGTGCTAGCACAGGGTAGTGAAAGCTTTTCACCAAAAAGATAAAGCACAAAACTCACCTGGGCACGGATGGCAGCCAAGTGTATTTGCTTGGCGCGCAAATCAAATTTCTTCATGGACAAATCCTCTTGGAGCTCGTTAACCTTGTTATACAGTTGACCCTCAATGCCGCGTGTTTGTGTGCGATTCAATGCATCAATGGAGTCCTGTAAGGCAATCGCATAACATATGCATATACACATATGTTGTTGTAACTACTTCTTTGTGTTTACATATAAATTTGTTACACACCTGCAGCTGACGTATTTGCAATTCCAATTCAATGGCCTCACGCTTTAGTGACTCCAACGCCGAGCGTTGCGACAACGTGGAGTGGCGGTCAAAGACGAGCTCGTTGCGCAAAGTGGGCGTCATCTCCTGCAAGGTATGCATGAAGGTGTTATGCCATAAGCGTATAAGTGTATAAGTGTTTATGTATACTACTCACGTTATAGTCACCCGTTTCCTCAGCTGCCTCTCCCGGCTGCTGTGCCTGCGGTGGTGCAAAGACTCGTCTGGGCACTTTCTGTGCCTGCGATGGCTGCGCCAGCAACCGCACAAAGTTTGCCAAATCCTGTTGCGGTGACACTGTGTTGCATTGATTAGCCAGGCCCGCATAACGCTTTGACTGCTCGGTGGCCTATAAATATGCAAAGGGATTTATTACTTAAGGACCAATGCAAGTTATACAAATCATGAAAAAGAGCTTTGCACTTTCAAAAAGAATATAAGGGTCTAATAACACCGCAAAAACAAAATATTTTCCTAACAGGAAGAAGGAGGCGTAGGAGATCCCATAAGTACGAGCATATATTCTTAATCATACCAAACTTGGTATGTAGGTTCATCTGTATCTTTCCTAGAACAAATTTGGCTTACCGCATATAGAACAAATAATTTTTACCACTATTTTCACGGTCTCCTACTGTCGAGCTTGTTCCATTGTAATTTAATGTATTTTCTTTTTGTATAATTAAAAAATTAATAAACTCTTTCCTTGGAAGCAGAGACAAGAAGGATTCTTATCATAAATGCTAATCACACAAATTATAAAGAAACATATATCTTTAATCACTAAAATGTTATGATAATAAACAGACACATGAAAAGGGAATCCTTAAGAAAATTCACAACGAGAATTGTTTTGAGAACTAAATGTTCTAATAAATAATTATACGATTATATCGTAGATAATCGTATTACCAATTCAATTCACAAAGTGCTGTCAAAAGTGTGCTGAGACATAAAACAAATTAACGAGTCATTTAAATTGTCAGAGACTCAAATAGACGACAAAAAATGGAAAATGCAAACAAGAGATCGTATTGGGCAGAGGAGGAGGTAGAGGAGCTTCTTGAATTGGTTAAGGAGGACAACAGTCCTCGTCTGGACTATTGCCATCAAGCGCTTGTGCCTCCACTTCAAGACTTCTTACCTACACTTGGCTGGGCGCCTTTGCCGAGTAAATAAAAATAATTATGCAGCTTTCATTTTAGTTTAACACAATTTTTAAGCTATCTATCTGGCAGCTCCGATTTTTTGACATTTTGTGAATTCTCAGTGCTGTATAAATAGGGGAAAACTTTTATTTTTGCAAATTGAAGAATTCATGAATGCTCCGTATAAACGTAGTATATCTCTCTTTATAAAAAATTAAATTAAATTTTTGAAGATTCGAAGAAATGACCGAGATTAAAATCCAAACAACTGAAGACTTTAAGGAAAAGTCAGAAATTGTCAACAATGAAAGTTTGTTCTAGGAAACGAAACATTCTCATTGCCAAGTGACCACTATATTATTTGTAGCCGCAATGCTCGATGATTTAATAGTCATAAGCATACCCTGGCGATTGTTTGTTTGATGCCTACGCGCACGCACTTCACATTATGTAACATTAAATAAATTATCTGAGAAAATTGCGAGCCCCTGGAGTCGCAATTATGGAAATTATTTTAATAATGCTCAAATTGTATTCAAAAGGTTAGGCCGAGGCGCGGCAAAGTGGGCTTAAATTCCGGCCCTGAAAGTGTGTCAAGATGCAGGACAACAACAACCACCTGCTGCACTGCAGTAACAGCAACATCAACAACAAAGGAAACCACAGCCACAATAGGAACCACAGTAGCAACAAATTGCGTAAGTCGTATCTAAAGTCATAAATCAGTTGCGGCATTCAATGTGACTCACCTTGGCGGCAATTACATCGGCACCCTGCTGCAGTGAGTCGGACACAATGTTGCATAGGTCGTTGTGTATTTCCTCCAGTTCCTGCATCAATTGGGGCAGAGTGTCGCAGTGGTAGGCCTCGAGCATTCCATTTGTAGCATGCAACTGCTGCACATACGCATTATGCGCATCAATGTATTCAGTTAACGAATGCTGGCTGGGATTCTGGCGGTGTGCCATGTGGCATTGCTTGTAGTCCAGGCGACACTGCCACACGGAAGAGACAACAGTTGATTTTAGCCAAAAACACATACAAGTACATAAACATGTGGCATGCGGCATGTGGCTTGTGGCAACATTGCGTATGCTTAATATAAATTTCTGTTTGCAAGTGTGTGTGTGTGTTTATGTTAGTATACGAATTTAAGTCTGTTCCTATATACAACGCATTAAGCCAAAGGCAAATGGTTGATTAAAGCACTCGACTCTTGCCACTTCATTATGTGGCAACTTTCTCATAATACAATACATACCTTCGACAGCTTCTCTTCAGTCTTTGCGATAATAGTCTCAAAAGACTCCCTGTGTGTAAATATTTTGCGACTTTGAACTTTGCGATGAAAGGATTTATCCAGCATTGGTCGTGACACCTGCAACATTTCAGAATCAAATAAATAAAATTTTATACAGTTCATGAATAAAATTATTTAAAGGAGCTCAATTTAATCAACAATTTAAGGTACTTAATAATTTGCTTTTAATGAAGTATTCTTCAATTCATCGCAATGTTTTTTTAGGCAACAAAATATGCAAATCATTTGTTGAAATGCGCAAAACACAAATAAAGGAACAGAAAACAAAACAAACCACACCAATAAGAAAGAAATAATGTAACAAATTTAAAGGGGCTTTGGTTGAGAGTGCGAGCCTAGAAAATACCCTGTAATTGGTAAAAACATTAACAGTTATCTAAGTAAATTGCTTATTACTTAGTTAATAATAGCTAGGACTCTTTTATGTCTAACTTATAACAAATATTAACTATCTTTCGGTAACTAATTTAAAAATCTAAGCAGAAGAAAAATTTAAGAAATTGATAGTAAAATAAACAGCGAAGTCTTAAAATCTCAATAAATAAATTGAATTAAAAATATTTTAAATATTATTTTAAATATTATTCATAAAATCGTTTATGTTTAAAAAGAACTGTTTACTTTAATGCCCCAGACTGAACGACTTATTTTACATAAGCCTGGCTGTATAAATAAATTATAGCGCAAGCTAACTTTGGCGCGCCAAAGTTTGAATACCCTTGCAGTGCCCTGTATAAGCCGTCAGTTTTTTTTTTTACAAAATTGTTATACTATGTTGATTTTGAACCGATCGTTCATATGGCAGCTATATGATAGTGATATGACAGTCCGATTTGCACCAAATGCAATTCAATGCCAGCAAAATGAATCAATTGCCGAAGTTGATTCGAATGAATGCCTTGAATGAGCTAATGAATGTCGTGCAGAATCTAAAGAAAACTAAAACGATGGATGATTTTGTCAAAGTCATCAATGATAAAGTGACCAGAGAAAGTGCATCGTCACATCGCATCGCATCACATCGATCCGCCGATTCCGACATATGTACTGCGTGCAGCAAAAAGACGGACCTATACCAAGTTTCAAGATAGCTGAGAGACCAGTTTGCATAGATACAGGGCTATATCGACTCAGCTCATAATATATACACTTTATTTGGTCTGTGAGGCCTCCTTCAATGCGTTACACATTTCGTGACAAAATTATAATACCCTCTGCAAGGGTATAAAATTAAAATTACATTATACGTCACTCGAATTACACATGCGATTTCCCAAGGTCCCAAAGCTATGGACACCCACACAGACGCATCAATACATACATACAAACACACTCACTAACTGTGAGCACATTAACCATAATTAATCAGTGTCTGCCCGCGGTCATGTGAATTTCGTATGTATATAATTGTCTGGTTGGTCGAGCGATTGATTTAAGGATGCCCATTATTCAATTAGCGTATATGACAGCCACAATCTATTTTAGATCTTTCTCCCCCTCGCACTTTTTCTTCCTCTCTCTCCATCTGGACGAGAGGTTAACACAACTTATCCATTTAACTGTCAACACTAAATAAACATGAAAATAGTTTGCAATTTGCCCATGTTGGCCTCTATTTCTACACACCTGGCGGGAGAGCACACTGGCCACTTCATTGCAGGCCTGTGAGTCGGTTTCCGCTTCCTGCAGGAATGTTTCCCATGCCTGAAAGATGGCCAAATGGCAGGCGGGTCTGTCAACACAAACCATAATAAAGAGTTAATTATTTAAGTGCTCTATCGATTTGGAATAAGTCAAGTGCTTACCTTTCCTTCCGCAGCTCGGCATTTTTTTTTCGATAATTGGACACTAAACTTTGAAGGGCAGTTGCATGTTCCTCATACAATTGGGCAAGTGATTCGTTGAAATCGGATACTGTAAGTCGATAAAAATAAAAAATATTATTATTAGTTAAAATTCACGTTTTATGTACAATTAATAAACAAAATGATAATCAGAAAACTTGTGTGCTGGTCACATGATGTGATGTTATCACATTAATATAAGTATTAATATCTTGCAATTATATAAGTTTAAAGAAATCAAGAGAAACTAGTTTTACAATAATCAATAATAGAACTTTGCCTTCATAAAAAACCCGCTACGATCTAAACTATCTTTTTTTCGATCCTATTGTAAAATCCAATCAACTTTAATCGATCCATCTTGCATAAAAAAGAGCTTTAGAAGCGTCGATGCATTGAAATCGTTTGAAAGCGCAGAAAAAGAAATTGTAAAGGCCTAAAACGAAATGGCGAAGCTAAAAACAGACAGGGAAAAAAACAGAGTTTAGCGACAGCTCAAAATTTCCATAGTCACAACGTGAAGTTGGGACTTTTTTACCGAGTGGCAATGGCATCTTTGTCCATTTACTATTTTAAGTGGGTCAGCCACTGGCCGTCTGCTTTTTAAACACTGCAGTATCACAGACTAGACTTTAAGAAAATAAAATGGAAACCATTTTATAGTGCTACTCAATTTCTAAATCAATACCTGATTTAGTTCTAACAAACTTCTTTATCGCTTCAGTAATACATTCCATTTGTTTAACAACATAAAGCGAATTCCTTTTTATTACTCCAACTATTCCTATTTTTGATACATGTTTTTTTTTTTAGCACTAAAATCCAAATCTATGTAGTTAAAGCACAAAACTGAAAAGTTTTGCCGTGTTTAGCAAAATGTCATCCGATTTAAAAGCGAATTGCATTGTTTGTTGGTGCAAAGTGCATTATGGTCGGCTCGTACACAGCTGGAGAGTGTGAGAAAAACTGTTTTCAAGGCTTTTGTTTTGCCTAGCTGAAATGAAAACACTTTAAAAGTGGCTTAAAAGTGCCAACGGATGGATTAAAGCTGAAATAACCGACTCATTTACTGGCACACACACAATGTGTTGGCTCAGAATGCGTATACGTAATATGAAAAGGTTGCCTCGTAAATCCCTCTGAATAGCTGAGTCATATGAGAAAACTGTCTGTCATCACTGTAATCCATCACATTTACGACTATTTAAATATATATGAATCTGCACTGGCTTTTAACTTTTAGCTTCAGCATTCATTCACCTGTCACTTTATGGGCCAACCTCCGACCATAAACATTTTTATTGACTCTGATGCAAATACACACATCGCCTCAAGAATGTCAATGTGCTGCAACAAGTCGCTTTCAAGTGCCATTAGCAATTTGAATTTTATCAAAACCCAACAAAAATCTCAAGAATTTAAGTTACCAACTGATAGCTAATTGAGGTGTTCTACTTGGAATTGCAGGAATTTAAATTATTTGGAATTTGAAAGGAATTGCAACAGCTTCATCGATATCTCGACTCGACTCGTCCTTGTCCTGCCTGCAATCATGTCCTTTTGCTCCACAAAAATGTTATTAAAAAGTTTTCCCCAAGTCGCAACTGAGTGCTGAAATTACAAAGGGGGGGACCCCAAATGCAATTTCAGGTTCAGTTTGTATTGCTTTTGACAGGATGTGTAACTTTTAGAGACACAAGTCAAAGTTATGCCTCTGCTTTGAGATCATGTGTTCCCTTCTGACGACCAAACAAATATAAACAACAAACAAGAACGTTCTGCATGAGATAGAGAGTTGTTGACTACTAGTTACCCTGTAAGAAAAACTATTTAGTTGAATGCTTCCTTTCTCGATTTGAACGACTACAGGATATACAAATTGAAAACAAGCTCTAAAGTTCAATACAGCATGTGTGCCAAGTTAGAACAGTCTTCAAAGTAAGCAAAGTAGCCAAAAAGACGAAAAATAGTTGAGAACTTAAGGCTTAAGTGTAACTTAGAGTCACGACTGCAGCTGTTAGGATGTGTGTTATTTATAGAGTGGGAATTTGAAACGTGTGCACATCAATTGAATAGATTTATGGCCAAATCAGAAGGCAACAGTGCACAGGGCCAAGACAAAGGCGCAATGCGATTGAAATCAATAAGCCATAAAGCGAAGCCATCTAAACACACAGACGCAGAACAATCGGAAAAGTTATCATATAAAACACACACTCCCATACACTCTCACACACAAACACTCACCCACACACTAAAAATAACAATTTATTTTGGGCATGAAAATAGCACAGTCCCTAAACAAAAACTTTTGGCTTTAACTATACATCCATATGTATATTTATGTGTATATGTAGACATGTTTGGCTTACCTGTTTTAATTAACTTAAAGTTGACATTGTTTTGGGATTTGAAAGCCTCATTCAAACTGCTGTGACTGTAGTCCTTTAGTACACCATTGTAGGACGCCATGCTGCCCTGTGGGCTAAGGGAACCACCGCGTGGTCCCCTCCACCCGAAGAAACTACGATTTTTTGGACCACTTGAAGATTTTCCCAAAGAATCTGCATGAATAATATCACATAATATTAATACAAAGAATTAAATCTGATTGAAAGTGAAAAGAAAAATGTAATGAAATCAACAATAAATTCAAATCAAGCAATTGAATTTATAACAAATTGTAAGAAAATACCAAAACGCAAACAGAAACAAAACCAAAATTAATGCAAACAAATTAAATTTCATATCAAATGTGTTTCAATTAAATCAAATCTCAACCGAAACAAATTGAATCGGCCTTCGAAAATCTGTAAGAAAATAAGTAAATAACAAAAGTAACTCAAATTAAACAGTAGCCGTAGTCTGAGGTATGTGTTCCGTATACGGCTTGATTTAGCCCCCGCCTTTTACCCCATATCCTCTTCTCGTATTTTCGGTTGCCTTTCAATAATGGCAGGCATGTCAGGAATTCTTATTCTTTTCATTCAGTTCTTATTTTGTTCGTGATAAATACAAAAATATATTGGGTTGACGTGCCAGACAAGCTGTCCACGCCCCTCACTCCTCACCAGCACCACACAGCAGGAGGCTAGAAGTGGAGCGGTGGAGTTTTTGGAGCAGTGCGCAATCAAACAAATCGCTGCCTCTCATATTTATGCATAAATAATGAGACTAGGTGGGTTTTGCTTTCTTGTTTGCCATTCTTTGTATTTTCAGTTGAGCAAACGGAAATTTCAAGTGCTTGGGCGCCCATTACAAAAGTCAACAGAACAAACAGCGCAAGAATTGGATCCCAAGACATTGTCGAGGCTATTCTCAATTGAGGCTCATTTCAAATTCAATCGATAAATGAAGCGTAATGCTATTGGCTTTACGAATTTTGAACTAGTTCGAAAATGCTACTAGGGGCATTTGTCTGTCCAACTGTCTAGCTGTCCATTGGATTCTTTTTCCCAACTGACCATCACGTTGCATGTGGTGCATGTGGTACATGTGGCACACGCGGCGTATGAGTGCAGCCCACAAAGTATGCTACAGCGGTTATTTAGCGACGTTAAATGACGTAGAAGAGGATCTGCACGACAGCTGCACGGCATGTGCCATGGTTATAGTTTATCCTAGACATATTCCAACTGCAATTTCAAGCGAAATAAACAAGGCGTGCCCGAGATTGTCAGACTGAGAGAGGGTATCCCGTGTTGCTTCTGACTCCAGCAGGACGAGCACGTAGGGCACGCTGTTGATTTAGTTTTAGTTGAGTTGAGCTGCTGGTCATCAAATTTGCCGCGCTGTGAACTTTTAAATGAATTCCAAGTGGGCGACAAGTCGGTTGCCATCTTGAGGCGTGCCTCACGTGCTGCCGCAACATCTCCGTGCTGCGTGGATGCCTCGTTGCTGTTGCTTTTGCCGTTGTTGATTACACTTCACGCCCAGCTAAGCTTAGCATTCATTTTGAAGGCGTCCGTCATTGCACAGCAGGATGTGCAGCATGCAGGCTCCTTTCTCCTCTTTTTTTTGCTTCTTTGAAAGCACTGCCAGGCATTGCCAAGGAATTATGTTCGTGCCCATTTCCCAGTGAAAAACGCCAACGAGTGCGCGCATTTCCTTCACAATCTCCTTGCCCCCTGGCAATGCACGCAATGCAAGGTTAAATCCCAGTGCCTTTATATATGTACATATGTGTGTGTAGGGGAGTGTGAATGTGTAAGTTGAATGTATGGATAGTCCAGGGCATATGCAGGCATGCATAAAATCCTATTTGCATGCAAGCAACTCAGCAAGGGACCGACATCATTGCATGTGTGATAAGAATTAGGATAAGACGTCAGGCAGGCAGTCAGGCTTTCAGAATTCTACATAGTTACAGTCAAGCAGCTTAAACACTCGACTCATTTCTATACCGGGCTCAGCTTCTGTTTTCTTTTTTTTTTTGTAAAGTTAACTATGCAGAACATAACATGAATGAGAAGTCATCTTTGGCATGCGAAAACTTGCAAATCCCTCGCAGAGATTATTTTGAGACTTTTGTTAAACTATCCATTACGATTCAGACAACTGCATTTCTGCATAATAACGAGCTTATACTTGACATTTATTTGCAAAGAAATTATTTATTCAAGTCACAGGATATGAAAATCCAATCTGATAAACACAACAAAGAGACCGAGAGAGATAAAATACTACTGAAGTATTCACAATAGATAAGTTTATGGATGTAGGTTGCCTGCTGAGCAAACCTAAAATTCATCGATAATTATCGATATTCGCTTATCGAGGTTGATCTACACTATCAGCAATTTGCTTGACTTCAATGGCCGTAAATCTTAGGAATCAAGAGTAGGATAAGACATTGAAGTTGGCACTCTAACTCCTCAGAGTAAGTAATAAATCAAAGAGTGCCACTCTGCTTAACGAACTTGTTGTTATAAAACCTTTCTTATACATGTTTTCACCTCTTTTCTTGCAGTTCAACAAAGTTGCAAAATAACCTCTGCAAAGTCATAAGAAAATGCTATAAAATCATCTCAAGAACTGTAGTTAAGAGCCAGCAAAACTCTTTGCTGATTGTGCAGCCTTTTCAGGCAATCAATCAATCAATCAAACGTTGTACGCAACATTTTCTATGAGTATTTGGCAGCTTGCGGCGCAGCAGCAGCAGCGGCAGTAGCAAAATTAACTGTAAACAATTTGATTAGCTTGTGAAAAAGTAGTTTTTGGGGGCACCTGTCACCTTTGGAGTGCGTGCCGCCACCAGGTGCTGAAGCCCCACCGGATCCACCTTGTTTGCCACCCACCGCACCCGCATTCCCACTCCCACCCGCTTCATCCCATTGCTCGGCACTGCGGGAACGAGCATTGAGGGCACGCTCACGTTCCTCCCGCGGCGAGCGTGCAAAGAGACCACCACCGAAGCTGCCAGCTGGACTTTTAGCCCGGGGCGAGTCATAAACGCCAGCATAGTTCTCCAGGGGTGGCGAATAGCCGCTTCCATCGGCAGACGCCGTATTGGGCGTACGTGGCTGCACTTTGATGACCGGTTCCCGTGCCTCAAAAAATGCATCAAAGTTGTTCTGACGCAGGTTCTCGCTGCTGAACACCGGATTCTCCACATGCACATGCACATCCTCACGCAACCGGCTGCTCTCCCGTTCCCGCTTATCCGAGGAGGTCGAACGGCCGAGTCGACCCAATGGTATGTGCAATTTGGGTCGCAGTCTAGATTTTGTTGTGGGCGACTTGTTGCCCACACTGCTGCTGGTGGGACGCTCCGGTGGCAGATCCATGGGTGACATGGGTCGACCCCAACCAGGTCCGAAGTGGGCATGTGTTGGATCTGGTGTTGGTGGTTCCAGAAAGATGCTGGGACTGCGTGAACGCTCATCGACAAATTCCCCCGATGCAGAACCTCCATAGTCGGTTAAACGTTGCTCACCGCCCTCCTCGTCGTAGGCGCTGCTGCGCTGGAATGGTGCTCGTCCAGGTGCTGAATTGCCTCCTTGCATGCTAGCGTCATTATACATGGACGTGCTCAGCGTACGCTGATGTGGCAGCAGTGGCGTCAATGGCCTTGATCTATTGCTCCTAACACTGGAACGCTTACTGCCGCTAGATTGATTGTAATTGGAGTGAGTCAAGGATGCGCGTGATGTGCGACGTATAAGCGTCTCTGGTTGACTCTGTGACTGTAAAACAACCGCTGAGACAGCTGTGGATTGCGGTTCCTCGAAGCTAAAGAAGTTGTTGCTGTGGTTGCTCAAAGGTGAAGGCACTGGCGGTGATAGGAGCTTGAGTGGCGAGTTGGGCGGTGTGGGTGCGGCAATGGAAGAAGGAATGCGGGGCGGTATAACTATGGACTCTGCTGTGGTGACACCTGGTGACCACTGTGCTGGATATGTGTCGGGTGCGTTTATGGGGCTGGTGACGGCGACGCTATTAAAGTTGGTGTTGACGACGGTGCTCTTGTTGGTGTTGACTTTAGAGTTGTCGGTTTTGTTGGAGTTGGCTCGAACCGGATACTCGATAGGCACGATCGGCTCACGCAGGCAGTCAAGTGTGGGTCGTGGTTTCACACGTGGCGCAAAGAAACCATAGGTCATCAAGATGAGCTCATCGGCGGGATATATTACGTACATTCCTCAAGGTCCCCATGTGACATGGTGGCAAATCTCTATGAATGTTACGCTTGCTTCGCTTTTGGCTAATCCTTAAGTTTAAGTTTGTTTTTTTCTCTAACTAAACGTTAATCAGGGGGCGTGTCTGTCTTTTAAGGGTTCTATTACAGTTACGGTTATGGTTACGGTTAAGTTTACAGTTACAGTTACAGTTTGCAGTTTCAATTTGTCTTTTATATAGTTTGTTTTCTGTCTCAAAGTCTTATTAACTGAATTTCAATAATATAACTAAAGAGGTTTACGTATAGATTTTAATTAAATATAATGTATTGTATTAACTAATTGGCGCGTACTTTATTCAACTTGGGTTTATCACAAAGCGAGTTCGAACTTTTTGGTATCGTGTTGTCATTTAGAGCGCTGCATCCTGTTTATAGACTGCAAGAAACAAAAGAGAGAAAGAAAGAATTTGTTAATTAAAAATCATTAATTAAAGCATTGATTTCTCTTTTGTCTATGTGTGTGTGCGCGCTCGCTTAATTTAAAAACACATTTGCCAGGCTACCAGCATAATAAAAACGAATAAAACCAAACTTCGACCACATTCATTAAATTATTTAGCAATTTCACATACGAGAAATTTCTGAGCTCATTAAATTGTTTACCATTTGAATTCATTGCGTGGCAAGTTTCTTGCCAAAAGTTACGACCAGGATTCGGCACAGCAGCTGGACAAACTTTGTGGCAGTCAGCAAAAACAAAGTTTACGCCAACTTTTCACATGTCTTTGAGCCTTGAGCCTTGAGCCAAGGCCAAGAGGGCACATTTCTCGACGCCCCGTTAGCCTCGTTAGTTAAGAGAGTTCCGAGTTCTGCTTGAAGCCTTATTGAGTATTCAATGGCTCTGAACTGTACTGAACACAGAAATTAACACACAAATTAGCTCCGACAGGCGGAGACTCAAATTATGCGCATAAAAGGATTATTATTATTATCCTGTCCGTTTATTAGGAAATTGATGAGCCGGATTAATTGAAATGTGGGTGCTTGTCAATACGTTGATTGATAGAAGCAATGAGTGGTCTACAATGAGATGCTCTGTCGGAAGAACTTAAATTGTTCTTATGTATCAGGATTTTACTTAATCTATTTTATCTTACTAACAATTGCTTATAAACTGAGCATATAACATAATCCTTAATTAAACTATATAGACTTTCAGGGGCTATACAATCTTAATTCATTAACGTCAACTTTAGCTCTATATTTGACTCTTTAACTAGTTTCATACTTATCTCAATATTCAGCTTTATTTCCGACTCTTGCTCTAGCTCTATCTTCAGATCTAGATTGCTTTTCTTTCACTGATATTTCTACTTATTTGCTTCTCTAAAACTACTTCATATTTTTTTTCAACAATAATAAATAGATTTGTATCTGTCCATAGCTTAGGATAAACCTATATCTCCAGGCCATACTCTATCTTAACTTTTATTCCTGTCCTGAGTTATAATTATATCTATTTTTACCTCAGCTCTAGCTGTTTCTATAAAGTCTCTGACACTGAATGTTCCACAAAAATAGTGTACTGTGCCACTGCTAGCAAGGTATGCCCAGTAAATTTATCTTGTGTGTGCAGGGTATTAACAAATGATTGGAAGCCGAAGCGCAATAATAAATTGAATGAAAAATGTTGCATGTTCAACCGATGCATTCCTTTATGATTTATCATAATAGCGAAAACAAGCTGCATTTATAAGATTGACTGATGATTTTAATTCACAACCTGCTTAACAATGGGTTTTATAGATAGAAATGAGATTTTCAAGAAAATAATGTTCCTATTTAATTGAATTTAAATCTAAGGAAAACCATTTTAACACAAACGAAATATGTTTTAGCCTTACGAAAGCGTCTTAACTCATTGATTTATGGGTAAGACCTGCTAACCTAACAAGTAGATAAACAAAACTTGAAAACTTAAGTAATATTGACATTCCTTGGCCGTTGGCCAGCTGAAATCTACACGGCATTGAAATCACATTACGCAGATGATGAAGGCAAACGAGAGCAAAGAGAGGTGAAACTAACGATTAAATTCGTATTGTCATAAGCTGACAGGCCTTGCAACAAAATGCCACAAATAAATCCCCCCAATACAAAACAAAAAAAATGCATCGATACATAAATAAATAATAAAATAAATGCGCTTTAAATCATGAATATATTGTAAGTATTTGAAGGCAAGCGCAAATCTTGCAATTTTATGGCGAACTGAATTATTTATACATAAGTTGCAAGGAAAGGGAATGAGGCTGAATTGTATAGCAAGTCAGCGGACATATAAATAATTACGCATTCTTCAGAGATAGGTCCAACTAAACGTTAAAAATAAAAAAATGGGATAGCTGTTAATGATGATGATGCGATCTGATGTGAGTTTGATGATGCGTTGCAGCTGCCAAGCGTTTGCATACATGCTCGTATATGCAAATATTTTTCTTCCATTTGCCCTGCAGCTACACAGGCACAACATGCACACACCATACACACACTCCCCCGATAATTGAATTGTTTTGCAGCACTTTAGCAGCTCGTTAAATCTGTCAACATTGATCAATCATCCAGTGAAAGTTTCCATAGCTGAAAGCCAAGTTGGCGACGCATTTAAAGGACTTCGCAGAACAATCGTATACCTTTCGAAAAGGGAAAAGGGAAAATGGGAGGGAGCACTCTGTGCCACTGAATGACATTGAAAATACGCTATGAATTTCAGCACCAACGAAGATGAGGCGTGGCAACAGGAAAGGGGGCAGTCAGACTGTTCTTGGCGGCAGCAATGCCATAAAGCAAAACACAAAGTGAAAGCAATTTAGCAAAATGCACAAACACACTAAGAGCAACAACAACATCAAGAGCAGCAACATCCCGGCTACAATGAATGCCCTGGGCTACTTGCCGACATTTGTTGTGCCATAAAAGTGCAACGGTAACTATATAAAATTAATTAACTACAAAAAACAATGAACCAATCTGACACAGACTCACAATGGCTGTGACAGCGCCGGCGGTGGCAGGAACCGAGACGTCGGAGACAGAGACGGACACGGAGGCACAGGGGAATGCTCAGTCAGTCGGTTGCTACTTTGAAGTACTTGTGCTTATCATTCATGACAACCCCAGCATGAAAATGAATACGAAAACACAATGTGAAAAGGGAAAATCACTTGAGCAATGACACTCGTATACCCTACATAAGGCAAAGTAGTTGATCGATAGTTATTGCACTACAAAGCTTATTTTAATTGTTTTAATTAATATCAACTCGAAGCATGTTATTTCCTACACTGTAATTAAGAAACAATGTTCTGGATTTTGTATGTACAAATAATAAATAAGTGTAATACATATTTTTAAAAAATCGATCCACATTTATAGCCAATTTTTCAGTTATTAAAAAATGTATAAATTTTGCCTGTACAATTTAAAGTCAAAATAAAAAGTACATATACAGTACATAACATAAGTATACAGTATTTAATTTACATTAGCTAAATTAATTTGTATATTTTTATGACATTTAAAATAAAAATAGAATATCATATTCAAGTGCTTTAATAATTTCAATGTTCTTAAACAAAAGTAATTGTCTTTTTCTCAAATTTTACATATTTTTATTAACAATATATGTAATACCACATTCAGAATTGTTTAATTCATTTTAAAATTGTTCAAAATATATTTTAAATTCTCTCAACATATTCGTAATCAATTTTATGTGAATCTCCCTCGTTAAGAATGACACATTCAACTATGGAAGAAATAGCATTTGGCACATTCAACTCATTTATAAGATTTTGCATGAATGTTAAATGAATCATTCATATTTTGTTTATTCAAATACCTCACATATAAATGCAATTTTTAATCAAATTAATGTGACTTATTCTTTTCTAACATTTATTCCAACATGACACACTTATTTCGACCGTCGCATTCAACTATGAACAAATCAGTTAATGGCTGGCTGCCACAAAAGTTGACTGACAGTTCGACATGTTAATGCCATGGGGGATGTTGCATATTTAATGATAAAGCCAATATGCCCCAAACACGCTGGGGTATCATAATCAGGAAGCGCGACAGCAAACGGCAAACGGCAACGAGTAGCAAACAAAATGTTATAAATAAACAAACAAGCAGCGCGTTGGTTTCTACAGCTGCTACACAGTGTTCGTATCATGCCTTGGCGTCTGCCCCAATACCCTTGCAACCCACCCCAAACCCCTCTCTCTTCCCCTCTCTTTCTCTCTGTCACTCTCTCTCTCTCTTCCTCTCACACTTGCTATGCAATTTTGGCAGCCTTTGCATTGGCAGCGAAGCGACTCGACGACCTGGCCGCGCCCAAGCAGAGGAAGCAACTTGATTCAAGTGCATTGTCAAGGTACGGGACACGGGCAGAAGACACTGTCACAGCTACAAATACAAAGATCCACAGTTGCATAGATACATACATAATTGCATGTATCTGAAGATGATGCACAACATTGGATTGCATACATATTTATTTAGTTTATATTATTTAGATGAACTTGTGCACATAAATTAACTGAGCTTTTCTTTTTTGTAATCTTCTTTCTTCTTATTTTATTGCATTTCTTTTTGCCGTAGAACAAAATTCTTGAAATTCTTTCCAACAAACTCAAATGCCATTCAAAGAACGTTACAATGAGCACAATATAAATATATATGTATATAAGACTAATCAATTGCGTAAGCTGATTTCAAGCGCACAAATGTTACCTCGCATAATAATGAGCCATCCTACGCCACCACCTCGATCCCTGTCTCTCTCATTTATAATAGGCATTTTACGTCTGCAATGTGTGCCTAATACCTCATAATTCCCTTATTGAAATGAGTTGGCCTTCGAGACTCTCTCTCTCTCAGATTCAGTTACAGATTCAGATACAGATACAAAAGTCGCATAGCAATGAAAAATGACAGGTAGTGTATGTATCAAGTGTAGGTGAAGTACAGGCGGAGGGAGGATAAAGGAGGCTCAACCCTCGGAAAAATAATGTCGAAAAAAGCAAACTCAATTTATGAAAACATTCATGCAGCAAACACGCACACAAATTGCGTATGCGCAGCGTGGGCCCATTTTGAATCAACAAAAGCTTAAGCCATGTCTGCCCGCCTACCAATTCGCTCCACCTTTTCAATCTCCTTTCTCACATTCCCCAGAAAGCATGCCTAGAACCAAGTTAGGTATCATAAGCTATTCGTAAATAAGTGAATAAGTCTCATTTGCCTTTAGCCTGAAACAGAGATGGACAACATTTTTGTGTCAGAGAGACAAAATGGTAAACGGTAAACGCATTAGGCTAATTAGACAGCCGATCGAAAGATTATTAAATGAGTGAATTCGAGTGTATTCGTATTTAATACGAGTACTCACCGTTTAGAGCAGCTGCATTGGGATTAAATCAAATCCTTTGCTTAAATTTATGGCTGACATTTTAAGTTTTGCAACGTATTTAGCACAATTTCTTTATGATTTATGACACTTATTTATTGTGTATTGTTTGTTATTGTTATTTTAATTTTTTATTTTTTTGCTTCAAGTATATTTTGTTGTTGTTTTTTTGGATGAATTTTATTGTTACTTTCGTTTCGCGTTACTCGTTACGAGTCAATCAGGCACTTGCCACTTTTTAGTGGCGTATTTACCGCCACAAACTGATACAGATACGTGTATCGCGTTAATTTCACACACCGACACACACACACCCACTCACACAGGCACACACGCACACACACACCTTTTGAGAGCGAGAGGCACAACACCAAACACACAGCACACAACAGAGCACACGCCTCGTGCAGCGCGACGCCGATCGACGATGAATTTAGACTGAGGCTCAGCAGCTGTAAATGCTATTTTGACAATTTTTGTTTTTGTTCCGCTTTTCTTTCTTTTTGCTGTGCTTTCGTGCGATTCTCATGGCTCTTCGTGTGTTTACTCTTCGCATATTGTTATTATAAGTGTATTTAGATGTATATTTAGATATTATCTATCTTATATAGTTTTGATCTTATCAATCCACATTTATTGGCCATATTTTGACCCACACACGAGTTGATAATCTCTCTCAATCTTTATGCGGGTGTGTGTTTGTGTTTATTTGCCTGGCAATATGCACGACGTATACGTGATATATATGCAATTTTAGCTTAGCTGCTGCCTGTTTGTCTGTTGATGATGACGTCGCCAACAACGCGTCGCTTGTCTATCCAGCCAATGACGTCACCGTTTGTCACAGCTGTCACGCGCACAGTATACACTATTTTTAGTTGGCACGGCCGATGCCGCAGCGAGCAGCAGCAGCAGCAGCAGCAGCGGCAGCATCAGCAAAGCTGCTGCTAATTTTCGCAAGTGTTTTTCTTTGCGCTTTTCTTGGATCGGCCGCGTCTGAAAATAGAAAAGCAAAAGAAAAAATTGTGTGTGAAACTCATTGAAATGTTTGCGCGTACTCAATTTTAATATACGTAAATAAAACTGGCAACAGTTGCAACCGCAACAGCAATAGCAATAGCAACAGCAACAGCAACAGCAACAGCAACAACATCAACTGATTACTCATGCGTCCCGTTGGCGCACAAATTAAATTGCATTAAAATTATAAATGGCATCACGCGCGTTCCATAGCAAAATGCGTGAGTGTCAACACACCCGCACACCAGGTGAATGCATCTCCACTTGAAGGCTTCGCTAGCCCAATTTCTAATTATTATTTATGAGGCCTGTCAGCGGGGATATGTAGCTCTTCATGTGGATGATGACGACATGCAAATTCGCTGCGTGACACAACAACAACAAAGCAGAAACGCTATACCACATCAAAATTTGCAACTAGTCAGCACGTTTCTGGTTCGACAGCCACAGCAGAAGCTGAACTCGGCGTTTTAAGCGTAAAGAATTCAAAAATTCTAAAGCGAAATATTGGTAAATGTACAAAATATAAACATTATTTTTTCAGGACTTTAACGTTCAAAATATTTGGGTAACAAATACCCTAAAGGCTAAAAAGAAAAAAACTTTGATTGTCTTTAGTATTTTCATCTTTACCTTCTCTCTAATACTGTCCTAAAAATTATTTAAAAATTACATTGTGAACATGATAAATATTCCTCTGTGTTACTCCCATCAGACAAGCAAGTGCTGATTTAAGAACATGATTTCAAACACTAGGCTATAAAAATGTACATCCAAAACTTTTATTCTACTATAATGAGAAATTTGCCATTTATGAACCAATTATATATATTTCTTGCAATGCTCTCATATTAAGGGAAACTTTACTTATATTAAACTATCGCCATTAGCTGTTAAAATAATAAACTTACTCTTCAATTGTTACAAATACTTTAAACTTATAAAAGTTTAGCAATTTGTTAACTTTTCGCTTTGGAACATTACAGCTTTGTTAATAGTTAGATACTTATTATGGTTACTAACGGTTGCTTAACAGAGCAATTTACCAACTCTAGAAAATTACAGCTACAAAAATCCCATCGAATCAAGTTGGTTTTTTTCCGTACTCACAACACAACCCGTTCAGGAGAATACTTACACTGCCCAACAAAATGTAGAAAAAAGTTTCTTCGAGTGTACAAACTCAACTAGAGCTGTCAACTTATGACGAGCAAATTTTCAATTATGACTTGCAAATTTCACAGCAACAGCAAATACAAACTTTCGCTAATTGGATTCATGAAAAGTAGCCTCCTGTTCCCGTCTCCCATAGAGGGCAACAGGTAGATACTTCACAAAATTGTATCCACACCCAACCCAAATTGCCACACACAATATCAATAATTCAATTATGAGTCCGCCTTTGATGTACAGTTGACTTTAATCACATCAAATTAGAATAATGTGTTAACGGCATCAGAGTGTCAGCTAGTATTGGATAGTGCCTCTTGGGGGATTCGGAGTGTGCGGAGGTGGAGAGTTAACCGTCGAGAAAGGAAGCCGGGCTTCGGTTAGGGCCAGTCCAAGTGACAGCAGCAAAACCGGCAACAAGAAAAGTCTTCCCAGATTGAGTTGCATCTTTTTACTGAACAGCTGTTGAAAGTTGATTGATGTCAGAGCGCCAAATCCAATTCGCTTTTATAGCTCAAAGCCCCTTCTTATCAGTTGAGATGGGGATTTTGTTGTTAAGACAGACAAATGTCAGCGGGGCTAACCGAATGGTGATAACTGATGGCGGGGATGCCCAGTCGGGGAAGATCTGTTGCTGAATACTTAAGTTTTCTAGAAGGTCGTAACATGCCTGCCTCTTTCTGTCCCCGATTGAGGCATGTTCAGTTTGCCTAGTCAGCTACTTTATGTTGTTTTTGCATTGCAAATTACGAGCAACAACAACGAAATTCAAAGGCAACGTCACTGTGCGTCAACACAACGCCACGCCCACTAAAACAGCCTTCTTTTGCCCTTGTGCTGCTTCTGTTGCTGCCAGTGTGCAGTTGCTGCCTCCGATACTGCCCCTTGGCTCTATTAAAGCACTTTGTTAGTTTTCCTGCAGCTTCAGTTACAACCAAGAAGGTTGGTTAGCAAAACGAGTAAAGGGAAAAAGGCTGTGGGGACAACTTTGGCAGTGTCAGGTCTTCACTTTTGCGCCCTTTAAATTGCCAACTGACATTTTGAGCGAATTTCCCATGCACTTTACCACTTTGAGGTTAGTTTAACGTTGCTTTTTGGGTGAAGAAAGGTGGGATGGAATGGGATGCAATGGGGCATGCCTCATTAAGCTAAACAAACTGTAAACTGTGAGCTGTTAACCGAATTTTCAGCTATGAGAAAATCAATAAAATAAAAGAAATTTAATTATGGACTAATCAAATATACAAAGCATATACCAAGTGTGTCTAAACACACTATATAAATCCCAAATGGCACAAAGCCGCAAGATCAACCAGCAACCATAGTACCAGTGGCAACAACAACAATTTGAAAGCGAAAATTAAACATGAAGAAAAAAGCGAAACTTTTATGAACCTAAACAAACGCGTAATGTTTACTTAACAATCGATGAATCTGTTCTTATTGTTGCCACTGTTGTTGGCCGAAATGTGTTGGCCATTGCTTCCTATTACCATAAATCAAAACAAATGTGTTGCCCATTCGAAATATTCGAACACATTAATCGATTTTCATTGCTAACGCATAAAAAAATACATTGGCTAGTGTTTACACAAACTGCGGAGATAAACAATTGCCCAAAAATTATAAACAAAAATACGAATATAGCATTGACTATAGACCCATCGGCCATTTATCTATTTGGCAATTCGTCAATACCCTTGCGTCATGTTCTTGGTCTTACATAACAACAAGAGCTACATAAATATGTAGTAGGCTTAGTAACGCTGGAGCCGAGAGGGGAGAGAAATGGAGGGGTAGCCAAACTGCTGCACTTACTTAAATTCCTTGACATTTTTCTTGAGCTTGGCATTTTCTTCATTGCTGCGGCTGACATTTTGAATTATTTGCTGTAAATTGTTGCTGCTGTTGTTGTTGTGTTGTTTTTGTTGTTGTTGTTGTTGTTGCGCTAGGGACCTGCCTCGAGGCTAACGACCCGTGGCAACGCAAACAATCCAGTTGGAAAGTCTTCTATCCCCTTCCTGAACTTTCGCAGTCAAATTTCACTGGTCCCAAAATCAAAACCAGTGAAAAGTTCAAACTCGCGATAAGGAAAAACGAGCAGCAATTCAATTGATACATAAAAATTGTTGTTCTGATTTGAACGTTTTTCTAATGAAATCTACAACTGGAAACATTATATCAGCTTGAATGTTTGCTTCCCGCATATAAGTTCTATGAGTGTCATTAGCTTCGAAATTATAATGAATCAATTTGTAACTAATACACATTCGATTTAATAATAATAATATAATTGAATTATGCAAATAATGTTGCAACAATTTTTTTGTTTATATATTTTTCTATAAATGCGTAAACTTTACAGTCAAAAATGTTATCAAATTTCCGATTAAAAATTTATTAAAGAATTAGTAGCCTCATTATTAAGTTGTAGGAGATGTTAATACCTGTGAATAAAATAGAAGCCCACATGTATATGAATGTAAATAATATTTTTAAATTATATCCCTTTTAAGAAGAACAAGGATTATAATAATAAAACACAAGTAAAATCTTTTTTATCAATTTTTTAAAAGTAGTTAAAAATGTATGAATAATATCTGAATAAAAGTAAAAACTCTTTTGAAATGATGTAACGACAACAATGTCAATCAAGTACACAAAATGAGAACATTAATCATTCTTTTCAAAAATGTAAGATCAATAAAGTAAAGAAAGATGCATTATAACGTCTAACTAAAACCCATAACTTTGCTCTATAGAAATGATGAGATAATAATGTCAATCAACCATTTAACGAATTTGCCTGACTTTAGCTGACTTATATTGATATATGATTACCTATAAGCTGATTTAAGTGATAGGTATGCATTGCATACAAAACTTTGACGGTAGACGAGTTGGAATTAAATTCAGAGTGAACGTTGCACGTGCAACACTCACTCATGCATATGCCACACGGCGCTTCAAATGCAAACTCTCAGGAGGTATAAAACTAATTTACAAGTTTTTGCGCCCGCAAACGAGTTTGAAATTTAAGCGAAAGTCGCAAAGATGTGAGTGGAATACTTATGCAGATATCTGTATACCTACATATATATTTATAGGGTATATTTAGAGTATATATTCTGAGTAGGCAGACCAATAAAAATGCCAGCAAAAAGTGAATAAATAGGCTGGCCCAAACAAAGGCTGGCATAAATATGCATTTTTCTACATGTGTTCATAAATAAGCTCTACAACTGAGGTGGATGTTGGTGGAAATTTGGTTGGGAGATGCGACGAGGATGCTTGGGAAAGGAAAAGAGACATGGACCTGCTGCCATTTGCTGCTGTTTGAAAGGCAACACCAAGTTCATTAGGTATGTATGGGAAGTCTAGTCCGGAGAAGGTGCTTAATGCGACGCTGCCTGCTCCCCAAAATGGCTGCCATAAATGTGCCAGCTCATTTTGTACAGCACGGGGGGGGGGGAACAGGAAGGAGGAGGGTGTGGCAGGTTACTGCCTCTAATGTTATACAGACAAGATGAAGCACTTAAGAATGCGTTGTGCGATGTCAGCTGTGGGGTTGGATGGGGGCCCCGTCCAACTCTATGCATATATGTATATGTGTATGTGGGTATGTATATCTAATATCAGATGCTTGTCTGGACGGACAGGTGATAATGAACACACTTAGCTGGGAGCCTGGAGACCTGGAGGATACTTCCCGACTGTTGCCATTTGCTTTGCTGTCTGATGTCCTGGCATTACACACATGTTGCCATTTAAGCAGTTAATGGCGTGTTTAAAGCTAATTGCCGTTGCCAACTGTTGGGCCTGGTCTCAACATAAGCAGCCACAAAAGCCTCAGCTACTTGTTTATTAACTTTGCAATTTATTTCATGAACTTTTTGTGTCGCCTCTGCCAACCGCAACAACACTTTTGCCACAATGCAAAATGCTGAATTATGCATAGCATTGTTTTTTTTATTATTGTTGTTGTTTCTCTTGTTTGCATACCCTACAAATTGGTTGTAAAAAATGTATGCGTTCCAGGAATATTTCATATGGGGAGAAAACATGATTTGCAAGGAATTAATGTATAATTAAGGCAGTTAAAATTAATTTAATTTCGTTTTCCTTGCCAAAATTTAATCAAATTTAACTTAATATAAGTTCTGGTGAATTTAAATATACAGAAATGAGTTGCTTAATTATTTTAATTTATTGCATAAATAAACTAAGTTCCTGCAACTATTAAAATATTATTAAAATAACAATGACAATTGCAACAATTTAAAGTTTCATATTTTATATTTTCCTTCTGTGAAGGGCAGAGGAAAAACTTGATTTGCATTAAATTATTGCCTAATTAAAACTGGGATTTCGTTAATTATTGTTTTTCGCTTATTAAAATTCAATGAAATCGAAATCTATATTAATACTAGGGATTTTTCTGTAGACAAAACATTTGCTCAAATTAAATGGCTAAATAAAACAAAGTAGTAAGAGCTATTAATGTTTCACTAAATTCAATAATCGATATTTTTTCCAACTTTCCTATTTGGAAAACATAATTTAAAGTTGCGTATTGTATTTTCAGTACCCACGAGTTTTATATTGTACATCTATGAAGGGCATTTTTGAGTCGTTTCTTTTATTTCTCAATTTTTGCTTTTTGGTTTATGAAACCTGGGGGAATATCTCATTTGGCTAGGCCCTGTTGTCACAGCGACTGTGAAAATGTTATTGTTTGTGGCCCAAATGAGTCTGGAGGCCAGAAAAATGAGACTGACAGCATCGCCATCGCCATGGCCATCATTTGAGGCTCTCGGTCACCTGACAGTTAATCAGTACACACAACAACAAAGCTGCCCTACAGCACAGACACAAACACACATACTATACTCAGTACACTCATACTCACAATGTACACATCAGTTGCAAAGTGCTGCTTCAACATTTGCTTTGGGGCAGGCTCAGGTACAATCACAATTTTTTTGTTTGCCTTTTTTTTGGGCTGAAAATGTTTTGGCACTAAAAAATTAGTTTTCCTTTATTGAGCCGCCTGTGATTGCCACAGAGGACGTGCTGCCATTTAAGCACCATACAACCAGAGGTTGAGTATTCGGCCCGATTTTGCTCGATAGTGTTTTTCAGGTAGTTTGTGTTCTGTGTGCTTGTGTTGTTTGTTGTCTGGGCAACGTTGCGTATACACAACACAAATCTAATTAAATTTCATGCAGCTATGCAAGCAGACACTTGTTGGCTTATTTACCGCCTTAGCAAGTGAAAACATCACTGGAAGCAGATTACGATATCCTGCCGTGGTTTGTGGCCCGGTCAGGAAATTGATAGGCATCTGTGGCGCCTCAAAAGAGATCAGCATCAGATTGATGTTTGCGTCTGTTTTGGGAATAATGTGAAAACGGCAGCTGTGCTTAAATGCTTAACAAGGCTATAAGCTTGTGGCATTGCGGTCTTTGTTTTGACCCACCCCACTCCTTTGATCCGCAGGCGGTCCTATAAAGGTGGGCGCGGTTGTCGTTATTAGCATGCCATCAGGGATGACGATGCGACGACTGGGCCAGCAATTTATGCAAAACGTGCTCAAGTGGCCCACGTCGCGTGAGTGGCTCCAACTAACGCGTTGAACCACCAAACACCCTACATGGCAGCACCACTAACGGCTCATTATCAGCAGCATAAAATAAATGTCTGAATTACATATATTCTTTTATACATATATATATATATATATTTTGACCTGACCAAAACAGACTGGAATGCACGGCATATCACAGTTACTTTAAAGGTTTCGCATTCAGGTCAGATACACGTGTACTTGAAAGTCTCTGCAATGCCAAGAGCCGAAGTAAATGTTAAGGTCAACAAACAAGTTTCAAATATTCACTTTTTGTAATTGGATGCTGTCGTCTGTGATTCTGGCTGTGCATACCTTTAGATCCTCTCTCACACACAACCAACACAACAACCAACACACGCACAACCATTGTAGCACTCTGCAATCCGCGCCAGAGGCAAAAAAAAAAACAAAAGAAAAATAGAGAGAGAAAAAAAGAAGAATGAAATACAAGTTCGTAAAAAGCAAAGCTCAAATTGTATGTGTGCATGTTTTGTTGCTGCCACCGCACCCAATTGTTGTTTTTGTTGTTGTCATAAAGTCTGCGTGCGGGGGTTCTGCCTTTTTTTTGTTGTGTTCTGTTGTGCTCCTGTTTTGCTCCTTCGCGTTCACAATTCAAGCGCATTGTATTCTGTTTGTTTTATAGTTATTGCTTTTGTTTCGCCTTCAACAGTCGCCGAGACGCCCAGTTGCCATGCCCCCTCCGCATTTTATGCACATTTAATCTTATGACAGACAAAATGTTGTAAAATTGTTTATGGCACTCTGTGACATGGTCAGTTTTCCACTTTTCAACGCATACTACTCCTAACAACAACATTTATTCGCACATGTGCTTTGGGATTCAACAACAGGATTGTCAGGTGTTCAGAAAAAATACCCCATAATGCTTTATTAACCTTAAGCAGAGATGGCAAGTTTACTTTTAAAACCAAATAAAGGATATGCGTGTTGATGTCTACTTATACTATTATCTACTCATACTCAATGGAAAGGTTTTATTTAGTAAAGTTAAAATATTTCAAATAGTTCAAGTAAGTAAAGGTACATAACTATAAGTAGTTCCGCTTTTAAAGCAAATACTATACATTCACTTGCACTCCCTAGACATTTTGTTTTTTGACTTTTCACTGTGCCCCCAGAAACAGCAACTCTATCTTCTTGAAAATAAAGTAGCCTTTGAACAATTTTAATTTGTCCGTCTGGAATTTGACAACTTCAAGTTTTTTTTAGTCTTTTAATATAAAAATACGCGCTAATCATAAGACTTTAGTTTGTGTTTTAACAAATGTTTGTCACATAAATATTTAATTTCAATCTTAAGGAATGCAAACTACTTTAAAGCAGTTTGTCTACATTTATTTTTAGTTCCCCAAAAATTTCGATTGAAGTACAAAAGAAAAACATGTTTTTTTAACATACAATAATATTTGACATAAGTAATTTCAAGTGCAGAAAGAGAAGTTTTCAAAGAAAATGGGGAAATTGTGTTAATTTTAATTGCATTTGCATTTGCTTAATTTATAGGCTCACCTGGAGAGTAAATAATAATATTCTCTTTATTATTTGCAGGCAACCTGTTGGTTGCAATAGCTTTTGTTGCTTTTGTAGATTGTGTTGTAGTTGTTGTTGTAGTTGTAGTTGTAGTTGTTGTTGCTGTTGTCAGCTGTTGTTATGTATGTAAGTATATGAATATTGACAGACAATACAAGATTCCACTCAAAACAGTTGGCACGCTATTTGGTTTTCGTGTCAGCGCTGTGTCCAGTTCAATTTTATTTCGATTTTAATCGAAATATATTTTGGCCAAACTGTCTGCTCATTCAGCCGATGAATGCCGATGATGCTCCTCTCATATATGTAGACATACTCGTCGTTAATATGTATATGGATGTTTTTCGTAGAAATTTGAAAATTATTATTAGTTATTTGTTGTTTGCTTTGCGCTTTTTGGTCTGCAGACACATTTCATTTCATTTTGTTCTATTTACTTATTTATCTATGTGCTTCTTCTATTTATTTAATTTTTTATTTCTTGCTTTCTTTCTTTTCTGCTCGTGCGTTTTGTCTGTTCGGGGTGAGAATTTAAATAAGTTTTCTCGTCGAAAAGTCAAGCGCCGCAGATTTTATTGCGTTAATTTATGATTGGAATTTGTTGCCAGTTAGCTCTAGATTTATAAACATGTACGAGTATGTGCATATATTTGCTCTATTCTTCAGCAGTATATTTATATGAGTGTATTTTCATGTATGTACTTCTCGAAAAATAGTGTATTTGTCCCTTTAAGAGTTTTCTAGGTTTCCTGTTTTTAATTTGGTCTGCAGTTGAGTTACGAGTTACGAGTTACAGTTAGAGTTAGAGTTAAAGTTAAAGTTAAAGTTGAGTTGAGTTCCAGTTGAGTTGAGTTTACAAATTCGTTGCGCCTGTCACACTTGATATACAATATATATATAAAGCCAAAATACCCTTTTCATTACAAAGCTAATATTTATATATCTTCTTCTTGCTTTTGTGTTTAGGTTAGGAAAACGCGAACGCAACTCATTATTGCCACTTTGAAACCGAGCACACACAACGCGCACACGACACTTAAAACATGGCTCGAATAGCTTGATTGCATTAATTATTCAGCTCGAAAGGTAGTACGAATATTTGTGTATATATATATTTATTTAAATATATATATATCTGTATATATGTATATATCGTGTACGGTATAGGGTATATATGGTTATATGGTGGGGTCACGAAAGGCGTGTCAAACTTCACAAAGTTGCGAGTTTCACAAACGAATTGTTAACGCTGCGCGCGCGATAATAAAATTCTAAAGCATACTTTTTTAGCTATGCTGCACTTTTTGATACGCATCTACACATTGCACTTGTACACAAAGACTAACACACACGCACACACGTAGTGGCAGACACACACACACACACAAACTCAAACGCGCGCACACACACAGTTAGGTACTTGTTGTTTCAGCGGCAAAAAAGAGCTGCCTTCAGGCCAATGTCTAGTCCTCTGGTCTTGCGTTTATGCCGTGGCGCCCTTGCGGCCAACATCACGTCCAGCTAACGACTGAGACAACGCTGCGTATACGCAACAACGTTGACTGCCAACATGATATTTTCGGAGTAACTGCGAGGCGCTTGCGCTGTGAGAACGAAACATCGCAAACAAACGGAACACAAAACGGCCAAAGAGCGTGATGACAAACAGAATCAAGCAAGTGGTTTGCATTTGGGCCAATGGCCCTAAAAACATTAAGTGTGCTTAATCATCTGCCAAAAAGCATCAAATGCCATAAGAAAATTATGAGCTGTCCAATGGAAATGTTTTGTAAATTTTCAAACACCCAAATCCCTATCAATATTTATTGATAATAATCAATTGTTAGCTGTCAGCTAATAAGCCAGGCCAATTTGCAGCAGCAGGTGTGTGGCAGCATAAGTTAATATGTGAGCAGTTAATTACCTAGCAACATGCGGTGGTGCGGTGGTGTGAGGTGCCACAACAGTAGCAAATCAATTGACTGCCTGTGGTGATATATGTATGTATCTATCTACTGTTTACAATTTGCCATTTGCTGTCACACAGTTACACATAATTAAATATAAATGAAAAGCAACTTGACAAGAAATGCACATGCTTAAGCCCCTTCTCGGAAAATTGCTTACAAACTCAATGAGAAAATCGATGCAATCGAAGGAGCAACAGCAGCTGGAGGAAGAAACAACATCCGTTGTTAGTCTTAACTAAGGGGAGTCTATCTATTTGTCCGTCTCTCTGTCGGTCTGTAAGTCTGTCTGCCTGCGTGTCCCTGTGCCCGGCTGGCGATTATCTTGGTTGGGTAAGTGAGCAAAACTTTTTAATTAAAATTCACACGCAATATGTTGCGCATACGCAACGTTGTACTGCGTTAGAGCTCAGTTCAGCTCCTTTGCTCATTAGCGCTCAAATTGTGCGCGTATCATGTAATTTAGATTAAATGGAAATTGAAAATGTAAAGCGATTGCGGTTTTTGGCTTAGCTTTTCCACCTGTCACTCCCACTTCAGTCTCTCTCTCTCTTTCCGCTTCCTCCCTGTCCCTCAACCTTTCCATCGACTTTTATCGCTATATCGCAAAGTTTTGTCACCTACAATCACGCCCAGTGACCAAACAATTTACAAACTCAACTCAAGCGTTCCAGTTAAGTTTATACTCAGACAACGCTGACTCTAACCTCTAAGTTGGCATTAGAAACTTGTTAAATACCTGGCGATTAAATTATTACAACCAAAGTTTAGCTTATTGTTGGCCAAAGTCAACATTGCCACTGTCTCAGCAGCTTTTATAAATATTAATAAGGTCAAAGTGTCCAGGCAAATGAATCCACTTGACACGCTGTTTCTTCAACTCGCACATAGTAGTACATTTATCAACTAAATGGAGTTTGTGTTACAGCTACAAGGTAAACTGGAAAATTACTTTATTATGTGCGCTCTTTTATACCTTACTGGGGGGCTTGCCCCCTGCTCGTAATACCTTATATACCCTAGGGACAGCAACAGTTCAACTAGAGTGAGCAGTTTGAGACGGAGCATACGGTATGACTCACTGATTAGATAAATATATCAAATGAACTATATACTTATTATAGCAGTGAATAACTATATCTTTGTTAAATTCGTTAGTTTTATTTAAGCTGTTTCTAGTTATTTTAGATAACTCATTACATTTCACATGCACCTAGATCATTAAAGTGAACGCGGCTTCAGAACTTTGGTTCCGGAATCTTGAGTATACTAAAAGCGATCAGCAATCCAAATCCCTTTCTTTAATATTTACACATCTATATGTATAAAACTCTTTAACCCGTCTCGCTGATCATCACAAAGCCTTTATCATAACAGATAAGAAGGCCCCTAGTTATATATACATAGAACGTTATGGGTTTTCCCAAATTAGAAGAGGAACACCCTTAAATTGAGTCCAGGGAATCTTTACCTTCGGATGACACCAACATAATAATTACCCGCATTGCGTGTTTGTTGCTGCATAGAGATGACTCTTTAACTTGGTCATAAGTGCATGCTCAAGAAATCATGATATGGTCATCGAAGCTTATGGTTAAATCATTGTCGATGGAAACCACAATGTTGCCACACACGAAGTTGACCTAAATACTTAACTGGTGCTGTTCAATAATTGAAGAGTTGAGATTTCAATGTGGTCGTAACTTTGGCGAACGGACAAAAGTTACAATTGCTGCAGAGGATTATGTGAGGATGCTGTGCAATTATTACTCTAGAGAATTCCTATCAAGTTTCCATCTGTGTGTGTCTTATATGTTTTGTTTTTACCTGATGCTTCCTCTGCAAAAAGAATAACAAAATAAAATTAACATTTGCCGCAAAGCTGAAGTTCAAGGGAAACTTGGCTTGCACAAGTTTAGGCCACATAATTGTCTTTTAATTGCCGGCATGTAAGTCAAAGTAATAAGTGGCAAGGCAGAAAAGGGGAGTTAACTGAAATTTGTGGCACGTATTGGCACTTTTAAAGTGCAGCATGGTCATTAGGGGCAAGTATGTGGCTAACAAAATGAATTGCATGCCCGATAATTGGCCAAAACTGCAACGTTGGCCACTTCAAAGAGCCTGGCAACTTTCAGCATTCAGCTAAGAGCATTACACGCTGTTTGGGCACACTTTTGCAACGCCAATGTTTAATTAAGAAACCAATTATCGTTGCCAGCGCAACCAGGAGAAGTAGGCTATAGAAAAAGAAAGCGAGACGGGTAGGGAAAATATAATATGCCACGTGTCTTATTTGAGCACTTTCTGATGAGATATGAAAAGCGTTAAGACCTTCAATTAAAGCACCATTAGCTACCTCAGCCAGGCCAGGAGATATTTAGCTGTGCTTTGTCAATATCTCAGTCCCTCAATCGGGCTATCAGTTCGCCAAGCGTTCAATCAATTTATAAGGCATTTGTTATTAGTGGCATTTGGGCGTATGGTAATTTGGATTTATTTTTGGTAACTGTGACGACTCTTTATCGATCCATTAAGGCCAGTTACTTAGCCAACTCTAATTGCAGTCATTTTTGATCCGAATAATACCCATTTCAAACAGTCAAGTCAACCTGACAAAAGGTAACATCACAGCATATGACTTGTTAAGTCGTGTTAGATATGTATATATTGATTTTGGCCAGGCTCAAAACAAACATTCACAACAGAAGCAGGCAACATCAAGTCAAGAGGCGGTAAATGTGAATGACAATTTCAATTTAGCAATTTGCATGCTAATGTTATGCGGCAAACTTCCATTCAACTGCCTCCATTTAAATGTCGACACACAACACACACAAACACACACACACACACACACACCCACACACCCACACACATTGATGGACTCAAATACACACGCCACAAAGTGGCAGCTACATGTGTGTCGGTGTGCTTTGTTTGACTAATGCTTTGCCTTTTGGCCATTGTGTGGGGCATGTGAAAACCAGCATTGAATATTTTAAATGTATGTAAATATAATTCTAAGCAATTTTAATATAATTAATTAAATGATTAATTAATATTTATACGTTAACTCTGGATACGTGCACGTAAATGAAAAGATTACAGCATGAAAATGTGTTATATAATCCAAGTCCAGAGTATCTATAGTGTATATCATTCTTTTGGACTGCTGCAGATGACATTGGACTTAGTAACAGTTGGGCAGGTAAAGAAAGAATTGAGATCGGAGGTTTTACTGACAGTATGCCTAAAGTTATTTCTATTTATTATTATTTTCTTGTTTTCTACAATTCCAGCCTATCATAAACAGTGTTTCTACCCGATTTCTTCAGCAACTTAAGAGTACTTCATTTATTCACATTGAAATTGATTAATTAGTCAATTTATTTGTATTTCTTGGCAAGGGGGGTTGGAGAACCGATAATGAAATTTAGCTTGATTTTCCTATGATAAACCCGTACACGAGTCTTTAGTTCTCATAGACTCTGAGAACCAATCATTCATGCAGACGGACGTATCGGTTGTTGATAGTAATCAAGATTATGTAAATTTAAGAAGACTGGAGATGCCTTCTAGTATCCGTTAAAAACATTCGAAAATTATTATACAATAGAATCTTTTGCAAACAATTTTTCAAACGCTTACAGGGTATTTTGATTTGTGTAAATATTAATTGGTAAATTTTTATCACATGCCCATCTCTAACTCCTAATCCACACCCACAAACCTTGCGTGTTTGTGTACAGTTTCTGTGTCTGCCAGTAAATTTTCGGTTAGCCAGAGATAGGACAGTACTACACGTATCCTTTGTTACAATTTTATTAAATTACGACACAAAAGCGAATCCAAACTAAAGCCTTAAGCTCTGCTTCGACTATAATTATGTTTTTATTAGACAATGTTGTTTTTCTGGTTGTATCTCATTTGCATTGAATTTTTACATTGTTTGAATGTCTCTGATACGTAGTTGATTTTAATTCAACCATTCATGCTCGAGGCACTTTGCAGCGCTTGGCCGATTGTTCGGGTCCAATTCCAGCATTTCCTCCAAAAATAAAGCAAACGGTATTGCATCTTCCTCAGACCATTTGTAGCGATCCAGCAGCACTACCTCAATGCTACTGCGATTTACGTCTGCAAAAGTCGGTTGGCCTTCTTCATCAAAAAACCCTGAATATTGGCTGTCTTGCAATATTAAATTGCGAGGTATGGACCTCAAATGTGCGATTATGTCCAAAATGTGACGCAAGTCTTCAGTTTCAGAAAATAGATATTTTCCTGTAGCCAGCTCAAATACCAAGCAACCTGCGCTCCAGATATCTGCGGAGGTACTATAGCCTGCTTTGAGGATGACCTCAATGGCACGATAGGCACGCGTTTGTATATCCTCATTAATATGGCAATCCTTATAACATGAGTTACCCAAGTCCGCAATCTTAATTCGGACGTCTACAAGAGAATCCTTGCCATTGCAATACAACACATTTTCGGGCTTAATGTCCGTGTGAATAATTCCACAGCGGTGCAGGTAGTCAAGACCCTCGAGCAGCTGGCGTGCAATGCTCTTCACATTTTCTAAAGTAAGACCACGGTCTTTAAGATCCAACAAAGTTCCCTCCATTGCCTCCAACACAGCGCAAGTTACTTCGCCTTCAGAACTGGGAAGACGAAAATCTCCGAGTATCTGAAGTATTCTTTCCCGTCTTGGATCAGTTGGAAAACATTCTTGTACTTTTCGTAGCATTTGTATTTCCATTTTAATCATCTCCGCATTGTCCTTGATCCCATGGACCGGATCTTCTCTGGGTATTTTAATAACCACATCCCTTTCCATTTGCAAATCGTAGCAAAACAACACTGTTGACATATACTCATCGTAGAGAGTATCCACCACATGATAACGTTCTGAAAATGGTAATTAAATAATAGAATCTGATAAGATTTGCTTATTTAACTTACCGTGAATCGTATCACCCTGGTTGAATTTAATAACATCTTTAATGTCCTCACCTACGGGGGGTAAATAAATAACAACTTCTCTTTCCAGTTGCATATCCCAGCAAAGAAGCACTGTTGACATGAACTGATCGTAGAGCAAGGCCAACACATAATAGCGTTCTGAAAGTAGTTATCAAATTATTAAAAGCTATATAGGGTAATTGTTAAATAGAAGCACAGAGCTCCAAATATTTTGAAATTATTTTTCTGAATGGACCCCGATTTATCATGAATTTTGCTGATAAATTAATAAATTAATTAGTGACAATAGCAGCACAACAACTAAAACAATAACAACAACAAAAACTACAACAACAACAGCAAAAACCAACAACAACACAGAAAGTGCCCTGCGCAAGCCGTTTTAAGCCTAATAAAAATCAAACTTTAAAATTAATTTTAAAAAAACTACAAGAGACCGCCGCGATACTTTTCACCTAAATTCATGAAAAATAGGGGTCCATTCAGAAAAAAAATTTCAAAATTTTTGGAGCTCTGGGCTCCCATTTAACAATTACCCTGAATAGACTCGATTAAGTACTAAACTTACCATCAATCATATCACCCAGTTTGAAGTTTACATTTGGCGCTTCACCTAGCATCATCATCTTCAATTTAACCATTTCCGCATTGTCCTGATTTTCTTGGGGTATTTTTAAAGCCACATCCTGTTCCGTTTGAAAATCCCAACAGAGCAACACCTCCGGCATGATCCCGTCGTAGAGAAAGGCCAGCACATAATAACGTTCTGGAAATGGTTATTAAATAATAGAAACTGAATAGCTTCGATTACATATTGTTCATAAATTTCCATATTGATCACGGGTTGTAAGGTTCTTTCTGTCGCTTCAATTGCATTAACCGAGTGACAATACATATTGCAAGAGCTTCTCAAATTGCGACCACGGCAGATTTTTTTTAATAATATTTTACCATCCAGTAGATCGCCAAGGGCCAAGTTAGCAAGCACACGGCTAACTTTCACACCATTCATGAGTTTGCAGTTCTTCTTTTTACTATTTCGTTTAGTATAACTTTTGTTTTTACGATTTTTTGATTTAGTTCTGACGGTCATCTTTATACTTTTCATTTCACGCGTGCTCAAGTTTATATGTATGCAACCTCAGTGTTGTGTTTGTGCCGATTTTAGTGTTGTTAAACGCACAATATGCGTCAACTACTTAGCTTGGAAACTAAGGCAATTTCTTAAATTGCGACCAAGGCATATTTTTTTAATAATATTTTACCATCCAGTAGATCGCCTAGGGCCAAGTTAGCAGGCACACGGCTAACTTTCACACCATTCATGAGTCTGCAGTTCTTCTTTTTACTATTCCGTTTAGTATAACTTTTGATTTTACGATTTTTTGATTTAGTTTTGACGGTCATCATCTTTACACTTGTTATTTCACGCGTGCTCAAGTTTATATGTATGCAACCACAGTGTTGTGTTTTGTGCCGATTTTAGTGTTGGTAAACGCACAATATGTTTCAACTAGTTTGGAAACTTACCCAAACTAAAGAAACCGATAGACTTGAAAAGTTGTGCAATTATTTAGTTGCCATCAGATGTGGCAAGCAGTGTTGCAAAATAAGCTTATTTTAGGCTAGATCTAGCATATTTGAAAATAGAACAGCTTATAAAATTTGCAAATTGCTTATATCTATAAATCTAGCATATTTAAAGCCCATACAAATATATATGATTTTCCTCAAATGCTTCTATTGCCGTGGTCAAAAGCCGACCAAAAACGCGTTCTCAGTCAGATGAATATTGTAAAATCAAAGTTGCGCAACAAAATGCACTTTAAAACTTTAAATAGGGTTTTTTTTAAATTAAAAATCATAAATAAAACATTCGTTAACTAATTTAGTTAAATTAAATTCTAATGATTATGCATGTTTTCTTGCATTTGGATATAGCTTGTTGTAAGCGACATAATTCCGAAATTGACTTTTTAATGCAATATTGTTCAACTTTCCAAAATACGTCATCTGCTTAAATATTATAGCTTATGTCCTTATAAATACGCAAAAAATTAACTGTTTATTATGGCAATTTATATGCAAGCGAATGCACAGATAGGCAAAAAAAAAGTTGAAAAGTTGCTTTTTGGCGCCTACGTTATTTTCGCAAATAGGGCTCGACATATGTATATATATTTTATTTTTAGCTTATTTTTACTCAGAGTATAGCTTATGCGAGCGCTTAACACCTGGCATCACTGGTGGCAAGCAACCAAAAGTCAAACTAATTGCAGCACATGAAACAACTTGACATTGCCACATTGCCACTACTCAAAAGTTAAATCATGATGAATGAGGAGACACATTGTTCTTGCTCCATCCTTGACTGTTTCCATTGTGTATTTTGTCTTGTTACTGCAACTGTCTCCGTGCGGCACGTGCCGTCATCTGCACAACGCGTATAGAAAGGTATGAGTTCATTATACCCTTACTTTAGTTAAACTTAACTTAATTCGAGGAGCGTTCAATCTATTCATTGAATGGAAAGCTTCAAATGCTTCATAATTGGGGGATTCTACCGTTTTCCTGGTTTGTATGGATATCGTAGTTATCTAAACCCCGATATCTCGAGAAAAGATTTTCTAAATGTTTCGTCTTATGACGACCATCATCAGATCTTGTCGCCAAGGAAACCGTAGTATAGCCCATTCTTTATTTTTATATTAAATTATCACTGAGCATCACAGCAATACAGTGTATTGTGCAGAGTAATAAAACTTTGCTATTGCTTAGATAAATGCTTTCCGTACTCGGTACAGTTCTATCCCAAGCAAATCCTTGAAAAGTACTCAGCAGCTGGAAAGAGTGTAAATAATGTGTTCAAAATCCCGCTTAATGAACTGAAAATAGAAATACACAAGTACAAAATGCTTGGGAAATGTTGTATGCAGCATGTGGCAGGTTCAAGGTTAAAGTTGACTTAAGTAGTCTTTTTCAACTCAAATTGAATACTGGAATGGTAAGGAATACGGATGCCGGGAGTGTAAAGTTACAAAAGCATGCCAGCCGAAATAAAAAAAAAAAAACAAAAGCACAAGACACGCGAATGCGTGTCAAAAGGAAAACTGAAAATTGCGCCCAAAACTGAAATGAAAGCACGTCAAAATAAACTACATAGGGCAAGGGGGCAGGGTTAACAACTGTGGCAACTAAACTCGAAACTTTTAGATTTAAATTGCGCCACAATGAGGCGATAGAGGGAAATCAAAGCTTTAATTGAAGAGCAGCATGATATATAGCGAATATGAAATGAAAGTAAATTAAATTAAATCAGAGAACATACTTACTTATTATTTAGCAGACTGATTCATTTGTTTATTCATGAGCTGGCAATTTGCATGCTGATGCAACTGGGGTGTAATTATATTTTCATCAATTGCGAAACAATTCGACTGTATATAGCTAGTGGGTAGAGATATACACACATATATACTTTACATGCAGATTGACGCATTTCAATGCCAAGTCATAAACAGTAAAGATTCTGAATGAAAAGGATGTTGTTTTTGAGCAAGGGTCCTTGACATTTCATAACATCTCGTTTGTTCTGTTTGTCAGTTAGACAGTTGACTGCCACATTCCTATTGTCTGTTGACTTTTACTTTTGGCATTTGATATTTTTGGACCTTTGGAGGCCAATTAAGTGAATTATTCAACGAACAACAGTCGAATCTAAATAATAATGTTACTCATACAACATGCTGCGAAAGTCTCTAAATGGCCTAGGCTGCATTGCAGCTCTAAGTTAATCCCATAACCCCAAGAACTTTATCATGTACTTTCCCTTTCTTTAGCCTCAAACTCAAGCTCAGCACTCAACTGTCGAATTCGCTACGAAGGCCACAAAACTGTTTGAGTGGGGTATAACCCACTAGAAGCTCTCCTAATTAGTTGTAAACACTTAAATCTTAATAAATCTATTAGTTAATTTCTAAAAAACTTTATATACTATACATTATTTTAAAACATATAAATAAGCAGACCTCTTTTGCAGAACAAAAAAAGTTCTGCACTTTACTTCTAAAGTCTAAAGTAGAGATGACCTTTGCTTACCATTTGTGTAGGGTATCTGTGTAAATGCTGCAAGGTCACGTTCTTCGTTTTGTTAAACATTTCGATACCATTCACGTTTCATCAAAATTGAATATGCTTATTTATTTATGCGACTGTTTTAATATGCAGAACAGCCATTTCAATGGAATTGAATAGCACAAACAGACAGCTGAACAGGAGGAAGAGAAGTCAAAACTCAGGATCGTCGAATGAAAGACAGGATTACACAAACATTATGCATACGACAGTGGCAGAGCATGTTTAGTTGTTGGTTCAATTAACAAATAACCAGACAACCAAATGGGATCGTTGTCAAACTGTTTCGTGTTTCATATCATTACCAGATAGTTTGTCTAAATACGAAATGTTCTCTCTTTCCAAATCGCCTTCACTTAACTGAGTTGCAAAGTGGTTTATTTATTTACTATAAATAAAGATCAATTTATTAAACAGATGACGAGCTCTTACAGTGTAGTAGAAAATAAAAGCGGGTATATAATAATAAATTATTTAAATACCTAAAACTAATTTAAAACTAAATTTAATAAACTATTAATTTTCCTACAGTTACACAGATTCCAATAGTATCAAAGCCAAAGATTAAAGTAGAGAGAGTTAAATTAATAATTCTAAAGTAACCAATACAAGAACTGGAAAAGTTATTGTATTGATGTTTTTAAGCATAGGTTGTATTCGGCATCTTTAGTTTAATCTCGATTTTGAAATAAACCTAGAAATAACTGTCCAGGGCGAAATGTAGCTGAATGTGACTTGAAGAATGCGCATTTTAACTACATTTCATGTTTGGTGAATTACATATTAACTGTTGAAACACCCTCGATATGGGTGAGAAAGTGTGACTGTGTGTTGTACTTGCTGTTGTGCATGTGTGTGTTAAACCTGTACAGGTAGCTTTGGCTATACATATATGGCAATACATTTTATCTATTCAGGTAGTTACGTCACGCCATGAAACGCCTTTGTAGCTGCAGTTGAAATGTAAATCGAACAACCATTTGGCAAGGACAAGCGCCAGGACAGGCAGGAGCAGAAGCAACATAGAGAGAGAGAGAGAAAGATATATCTCTATAGAGATGGAGAAAGGGAAAGAGCGAGAGAGTTGGCTGACAGCAATCAAGTGGAAAGCTTACAGCGTGTACATTTTAGAATGGGTTGTTTTGGGAATGACTTGGGTTGGGTTGGGTTGGGTTTTGGTTATATTTAATTCATTGACGCTCTACTTCAACGTCATTGCTCCCCCGCCTCTACCCTCTCTACCGCAGAGCATAGTAGCTACTTCCTAGGCATGGCACGACAACAACGAGAACGACAACGTCGAGCTGTCTTCAAAGTTAACTTGGGCTTCGACTTCGACTTCGACTTGGTCTTGAGGTTCTTGCACAAGTCTTGGGGTATTACATATTTACATTTTTGATGGCTTCTTCGCAACGCTGCGGCTGGCAAATGTTTTTATTTTTTTATTTCTCTTTTTTTTCGGGTGTATTTCTAGTCTCTTCTTTTTTGCAGTTGAAGTGTGGGTTGTGGGTTGAAGGGGTGCAAAAGTGCGGGCATTTCCGGCAGCACTTTGCCATCTCAATTAGTCGGCTGACAGGACAGCGAACGGAAATTGTTTGCTATTTACATGGTAAATACGAAAAGAGTCAACTTAATTGTACCATTAAGACAGTGCAAGGTGCCGAGAAAGTTACAAGGTTGCAAGAGGTGCAAGGGTGCAACAAGTACAGAACAAAAACGCAATCAAACTGAAAGAAAAGCATTGTCATCTTGTTTTGCCCCGACTTCCATTTGCCGCCAACAAAAGTGCAATTTGCTGGGCGAACTCGTTGAATGTGCCACGCCCACAAAGGAGTTATAATCGTGCCAAAGGCACTTGAATATTCACCATAAATCCACTTGGCTTGCATTGAAAATAAGGAAATACACATAAAAAGCACGCGATACACAAACAAAAAGCAAACTCGTTCCCTCCCCTCCATCTGATGGAGGTTGGACTTGAGGTTTTCCTCGAACCGAGCTGAGTTTCGTTCGGCACAATGGGAATCGATTGAGCACAGCAAAAGGAATTTATAATGGTGCAATGACTTATGGCTCAATTGCTGCAGTGCAAATAAAATCCAATAAAATTGTATGTCACACAATCTCACACACATACATTAAGCCCAGCTAAAGCCTCTACAGCATCTGCACATTTGTCAAATAACCGGCATACATACATATTTCGTAGGGTTGCCACGGCAAATGGCAGAAGAAAAGGATTGTCTTCGAAAGCTGTAGATATGGTAACATATGCTAAGTAATTTAATGTTGTATAAATCACTTGAAATCTGACTAACAATGCGAAATTTAATATTCAATAGCTGACACTTCTTGTCTGGCAACAGGTGAGGAAAAAGGTACTCCAAATGCCAGGACAAGATGTTTGAAAACAACATGGTAGAAATACATTGCACCCCTTTTAATGGGTTAAAAAGTTTCAATCGTGGTTGACATCTGAACATACATTTTATATGACTGCTAAAAATATATATTTACATTTATTTCGAATAGTCTGTACAGTTTAAATTTTATTAAAACTGTTTATTATTAATAAATATCTCTGAACAAATTCCGAATTTTATTGTTGTATTATCCTATCACTATATATTTCTTTAAAATCTCCTTCTTTTAGATTTTAAAGGATTTCGAAGAACAATATCTTTTTGAATAATATTCAACCTTTTAATTTATTAAACCCGAAGAATTTGCTCGAAGATGGCATAAAGCAAATTAAAGTTGTATTGTCACTTTAATTTAAGTTGAATTCATATCTTAAATTTTTTAACATTCCTTATCCAAAATAAAAATAAATTGCTGTCCCCTCAAATATTCATCCTGTTTATGCATTGTACGTACTAAATCTCAGTTTTGATTATTTTAAAAAATTTACATTTTTCCAAACATTTGATTTTTGCTTTCGAACAAATATTGATCCACATCTGCAATCCACAAATCAGTGGCTATCTCTATCTGCTTCGCAAAAGACATCATTTCATTTCAGCCCCTTTCCTGTTCCTTTTGCTTTTGCTTTTCCACTGCACATCGAATTGTTTCCTTCACTTAAAAGTTGAACAAAAACATTGCAAAAAATACGAGTACTTAAAAAAGTTTATTTTAATACGAATGGTATCTGTTGTTGATTTTATTTTGCACTTTGCACTGTTCAGTGAGCGATTTCAATTATTTATGGCCTTGGCCGCATCAATTTTCAAGCCCATTTTAGCCATAGTGCCTACTGCCGCCACTTTGCCGCTGCTGCAGCAATAAATAATTGGAAAAACTTGCTTAAACCCACACAACCTGGGCAGTACTTATATAGAGTTACATTTATGGCTATAATTGTCAGGTGTAACCGCTCAGTTCCGGCAATTTCCGGCCATTGCGGCGCCATTTACTGAACGAAGAGCAACAACAAAAAAGCGGCCATAAAAACTGTTAACAGACAAAATTCTATAAATAAAAGAATAAATATACCGTTACGGATGCCCCACAAAAGAAAAAGCGAAAAAAAACACGGTTTTTCCATTAAGAGCTTAAACTATCAATCAGCAAAGCAGCTCAAAAAGTTTACTCAAGGATTCAAAAATTCAAAGTCTTAACAAATTGAATTAGGAACCGCCGAAATGAAAACAAATAAGTATCTATAGGCTGCGGGACGCGGGATTAGTGGCAAACCGGGGAAGACCCCCTCCCAATTAGCTAAAATTGACAAAGTTGATGGAACTTAAGGTTTGAATTTAGTTTGCGTGTTTTTAAGTGCGCAGCGCCGGGTATAAGGATATTTTAAGGACATTTTCTTTGATTAGCTTAATTAGACAAGTCTTTCAGCCCACTCCTTGGACTGTAATTAGACAGCAGTTCGACATGCGTTCCCTGATCTTCCAATGCAAGCCAATAGGATACATCATCCATGAGCTACGTGACCATCTCAGTGAAGCATTCCGATTGTACGAGACTATATAGAGCGATGTCATGCAAATTGAAAATGTCAAATACAAACAGTAGTCAAACGGGCAGACAGACGGTCATTGATAGGGGGAAAGGGACAGACAGATAGACAGATAGACAGTTGAACTGGCAGATGATTGTCAAACACACAGAACCCACTCGTAGAGGACAAAACGCATAGACAGACGACTTGACGGCGACCGCATTGGACCGTTGTGTGTTGAACTATCTACATATAAACTACAGTTTGAAGGTCACTCGGGGATTAGGCACACGTAGCAGAGTGCAGGAGATAACCAGAAATCAAGGACACGTCTGTGTTGCAACTCAACTTTTCCTCTCTCTATTACCCACTCCCACTCAGTCTCTATATCTCTCTGCTTCTCTGCTTCTCGTCCTACCGCTGTCACACTCTGTGCATTGAGTGTGTGGGCGTCATTGAAAACTTCAAACTGTATATAATGTGAAAGTATAAACACAAGTACACATACGCATACACACACACACATATTTATATATATATGTATAAATGGGTTACATATTTAGAAACTTCATGCAATTAAAAGGCAATTTTCCATTTCCGGATAGGGGCTGTGTGACTGAGGGCGATTACTTTAAGAACTAAGTGTTGCTTTGTTTCTCAGCTAAGCGATACCTTATATTATATTAAAAAATCTCTATAAATTAAAAATAAGTAGAGGTAAATATGTATATGGCAATCAAGCTTTTCATTCAAATAACTTGACATCATACCTTTCTGTTTTTAAACGATTAAAATAAGATTTCTTAAAACAGTAAACAGAACAAAAAAAATTAAAGTTTAAAGTCTTCGTGTAAGCTCGAATTTTTAAAGCATGAATTCAGGATACATTTGTTAAGTTTAGACTACTTATATGCAGAATAATTAACAAGGACAAGGACAAGGAACTGGGAATATTCAACTTAAATTTCGATTTTGCTTTCTGGTTAAGGATTTCATCTGTTATTTTTATATAAATCTAAAAAGTATAACTCTTAAATAAAAATGATAAATTAAACTTTAAATGGAGAAAAAATTCCCTGTACATATTCACATATTAACCTCATTTACTTTAATTGATTACTCGAATAAAATACATGCAGCTATCACAATGTTAACCATATAGTTCAAATACCCTATCGTATGTTATGTTACGAGGTATTAACATTCTGTGTGTACAGATCCCTGTGGCCATTTTATTTGTTTAGGACCATGTCCTTGCTTAGCTTCTGGAGTTGCCGTCGCGTGGCCTCTTTGTGGTCGCTTTTAAGTGTAAATATTGAGTTCTGGTCTTGGGATTGGGCTTGGGCGTGGAATTGGTTGTGAGATTGTGGGTACGGTTATGGGTTTACTTTTGGGTTTGGCTGCAAATTAAAGTCATTTGAACGTTTCAATTTGTACACAAAAAGCAGTCAAGTGCAATGTGTTTTTGACAGCTTTTGAGTGTTGTTAGTTAACACTGGTGTTCAGTTCAGTCAATAACACTGTTGTGGCTGTGACTGTGGCATAAATCTAATCAAGTGGAGCTGGTCAATCCCCGACGTTTATTTGCTCTTCATGACTATAAATTCAATCGAGAATAAATTTTATTATCTGACTTTCGATTTGTTTCGTTGTTGTTGCTATCGTTGTTGACTCTCTACAATTATTACACGCCGTATAAAAATATATATTGCTCAATTTATGATGGCACATTTCCTAAGGGATTGTAATAAAAGTAATAAATATGGATAACCATTCATATGTCCTTCTGTGCGTTTGTGTTTTTCTTTGCCTTACTTTTCGATTGAGCTTTTCTTTTTGTGTCCTGTCTTTCCTCTGTTTGTATGAGTATTGCAAATACAAGAGAATTTCATCTATTTCACATTGCTCGCATACCTTTTATCCGCTTTTGTCTTTCTCAAAGACATTCCATCTATGGCATTTCATTGTTTGCCCTGCCCTTAGTTTTCCTCTTTTTTACAGATTGTCAATGAGCTTTATTTAAGTTTCCAGTTTATTAGAGCTCGCTCGGGGAAATTCTAGCAAACACAACCACACACGCACGCATACCTAGCGGGAGTGTTGAAGTAAAACATTGCGGCTGCTTTGGGGAATGGTCAACAACAACAAGGACAACAGTTGAATGAAAACATGGCACATACATTTTAATTAAGTTGATTTTTCTTATTTAATATTTAATATTTACATAGATGGTGTTAAACAGCAAAACTTTACCTCTCTGACCCGCTTTTGTGTGTCCCTATTCAAACTTAAAGTACTGAAAAAAGTTTCAGCGACTTGAAAGTTGTTTGTTTTGTTTTGCTTTCATGGTTAAGAGGGGCCTACTTACTTGCCATTAAAATAACGCCAAAGTCGCAACAACTTTAGGCCTTGTTTCAAAATGAAAACAATTTGCCCAACTTAAGAGAGTCGCCCCTTGGCACCAAATACGCTCTTTTAGCCAACATTTCGGAGTGGCCAGACCAGCTGAGCTGACTCCGAAAGCGCATTGAAAATGAGTGTTAGCCCACAAGTGGTTGCCAAGTAGCCCAGAGGAAGGGAAAGAGAATGAGAGTGAGAGACATAGAGAGTGAGAGGGAAATGCAACTGCAGTTTGCAAACATATTTGAATATAAAGCAGGCAAAGCATTCCAAAAGTTTTGTTGCGTATACGCCATGCTGTATTCAACATAACACAAATGCAACTCATTTTTGTAGTCATAAACACTCCCGCACACCACATTGGAGCCCAAGCGCAAACAAGTTTTTCAATTAAAAACTCTACAAATGTTGGAGCTAATTTTAATTTGATGTTAGAGAAGCTTATACTTCAATTAAAAGAAACCCCAAAAGTGTTTTTATCATTTCGTTAACAGTGCATTTAAACTAGGATAACATCAAACACAGAGTGGCTAAAATAGTTGATCATCTATAGTCAAAAAAGGGACCTTTTAAAAAGGCAACATAAAGTACCAATAAAGGGTATGCTTATAATCATAATTAATCAGATAACTTTTAGAGAGTTGCAAATGTTTTAACTGGCTTGAATTTTGTACATATGTTCGTATATCATCATATTTATTTTATAAAAATCCGAAGGGGGATCATGCTCTAATATAATATGTACTTGTTGCTCCTCTCTGCTCTTATTGTTTGTAGTCGAAAGCTAATCTTTATATATAGTAGAGTTTTGATTCTTAGCACGGTAACAAAATGAGTTGATGAGTTGACTAGTTATTTGGTAGTTTTAGAGGTATTTAAGAAATCAAAAAGGACGGTAGAAGTGTTAGACCCTCTAAGGATTACGAAAAGTATGTGCAAAATATCATAAAATCATCAATGAGATAGCTAGTAATACTAATAGATGTTTAATCGTCATATCCCTTAATCGAATAACGTGTATTCAAAGAATTCTGAACAAGTTCCTAATGAGAAATGTTCAAGAAAATACTCCTTTGGATTTGGTATTGCTATTTGACATTTGACGACTTCAAAGTATTTTCTTTCTGAAATCAGAACATTTTTATCTTTTTTCTAACACACTGCAAACCATAATATACTAGCATAAAATAACATTTGCTATTAGCATAACATAACATATGCTAATTTATGCTAATATATGCTATTAAAATTTTATATACATTTACAGTTTTCAGCTACAAACTGTCGTGTAAGATCAATTACCTTAAAAACATCCTCAAGAAATTGAAGTCATCTATAATGTAAGGCTTGTCAGAGCTGCTGACTAGCTGTTTCAAACAGAAGGACGGCCCATCAGAACCCTTTTTTTAAAAGCAAAAAGAGGTAAAAGGTCAAGGTTCGCATGCATTAAAAGTATAAAGTGTAATAATTTTTTTTTTCTGTACAATCAAAGGCAATCGTTAATTAATTTGTAAATTTCAATATACTTTTAATGAGTCTAAAAACTTCTCAAGTTTTACAAAACTTGTGCATTACGCTGAACTCTAAACGAACTCAACTTTGCGAAAAGGTGAAAGCGAAAACGAAAGTGAAAGTGAAAGGGGAGAATGGAAGCATCGCAAATAGATTGAGTTGAATGATTAAGATGCCGACATTCACTCTCGCAACGGATGTTCGGTTGACAAATGCAAAAGTAGACATAACACACAGACAGAGCGAGAGGGAGAGGTGGAAGAGAGAGGGAGCTGTCTCGCGACAACAACAATGACAGAGGCTGAGACAAAGGCTGAATCCACTTTTGTTTATCTACTTTAAACTAACATCAGGCACTTTTGCTATCTAATCCTGAGCAACCCGACAGCTACTTAATGTCATCAGTGGCACTCGGTGGCATTTTGAGCGTCGACAAGGACACGATGACAAGGACTACAACTAGGACGAGCTTTAAAGTGCACAACCCACTGAAGAAGCCCCTCTCCCTCCCTTCATCTATCGTTCTCTGTCTGTCTGTCTGATGATGGGTAGGGTTTTGACCCTAACCTACGGGTCGGGCTCAACGTTTAACGTGCTGTCGCTTCACTCTCAGCTCAGACTGCAAATTGAATAATCGTTTGCGCTTGGTCGCATTTAAAAGGACCTCTTAAAAGTTTCATTGTGTGTTGTGCTTGGGACGCACAACAAATGTGAGAAATATCGATCATTCCCTTTAGGCGGACGGACAGACAGACGAATCTGGACACAATTTCCCCGGTTTAGTCTACTCTACCACATAAAACTTCTCACCCAGTTTGTATGTTTCCCCGACAATTCCTTTAGGAGAGCATGCAAAAAACTTGGTCCTTTTGTGAGTTTGCAAGTCTCATTGTTTCTTGTTGTCATTTGTTAGACATTTATAAGCAAATCCGGGTCTTGTTAGCATACGTTCAAGCTGTTTCGAATTTTTTGTTAAACTTTTAGGCAAATCAGAATGAATGAATGCCCCTACCAATAGGACCAAAGAACTGAATTCAACTGAAAAAGCTTTTAAAGTATTAACAAGTTCATAAATTGCAGGACCCTTGGCCAAGAAATTTTAAATTGAGTTAACAACCGTTTTAAATTTGTTGAAGCAGCCAAACGAACTGGACATAGATACAGGTAACTGAAGTGGAATAAATAGAGAAACAGAAATATGTTTAATGATGAAAAGCTTTCGTTTACCTCACTAAGATCATTATGACAATTAATTCAAATTCTTAATTTAAACCTCAAAGTATATCAAATACTCTCTCTGAATAAAACTCTGCATCAATACTTATCCAACATTCAAGTGTCTATCTATGTACTTGTATTTCAGATAGGATCATCGTGCAGATAATCCTTGTTAGACATACCCGAAATATATTCCTATCCGATTACCTTAGACTTTTTCCTGAATTGCTTTTCTTTGGCAACTTTTCTGTTTTGCAATTCGAGCTCCTGGCATTTGGCCAAGTTATTCACGCGTCGATTTCTTTGGCGTTTATCTCAGCCAAATGCGCCTCCTGTGGTGTTGACATTAGAGCCATGAACCCAAAGACACGTTTATTTAACTTTTTTTCGATTCTCACTCAGAGTGCTTGACACTGAACATATAGAGACTAGTTTGCGTATCCTGATAAGCCGAGAAAATTCCAGGCCATTGTGTGACCAATACAACAACTACAACAAATTAATCTCTGGCTCTGGAACCACACCCACCAGATACAAGTATGTATATATTTTTGACAAGCGAGGGCGACTACAAAAGTTATACATATTGTTATGTAAGTACTTAGTATGCAAGTGTAGACGATATTTAATTTAATGACAATGAGAAGCTATATGTAAATTTTACTGATATAGAGCCTGAGATATATATTTATATATATTCATTTGATGTCTACAATTTATATAATACATAATACAATAATTTAGTACGAAATATTTTCTTTTTTTCTTTTAATTATTGTAAGGTTATATTGCAACATTTTGGAGAAACGATTTGAGGATATAAGAAATATTTAATATGCATAAGAATTAATGTTTGTAAATAAATGGCAAAATAAAACAATTTTGTTTCTGATTGAATTTATTAAATATTTTATACTGACATTAGGACAACCATAATTTAAATTAAATTCCTATTATTTATGAAACTTACCCCGCAGTTGATGAGACAGGACATTTATACACGGCAAAAGGACATAAAATTCAATTTCCAGTTTAGTCATATCCAAACAAACGTGATATATTCCAAAGGTAATTTTGTAAACTTCATGTACCATGTCGAAGGTCGTCCACGACCCATTCCCACCACTCCCCTTAAAATGTATGTGAGAAATGTGGCCAAGGTCCGGCGTAGAGCAAATGTCCTGAGCCCATTTTCAATTTTCAGCTGGAAACATCTCAACTTGACTGCTTTTGTGATTTTTATGTGGCCATAAATTCACGACACGAGCATCTCATCGCATCTTCCTCAGCTTCCGGGAGGCAATATGTAATTGCATACAATTCACATCGAGAATGGGTTATAAATGAATGCCAATGTGTCTCGTCTTCCCACTCGTCCGATGCGACGGAAGTGCAACACATGAAGGAAAGTAAATGGAAAATTTATATGCTGAGCGTTGAGCAAGACATACAAGTATAATGCGAGTACCATATGAGTACCATATTCGTATTCACATTGAGTGCAATAAAAGATACATTTGTCGTTTTTCCAATTTGTGTAATTTTTATTTTGTTTATTTATGTTTTTGTTGGTTTTTTTTTGTTGTTTTGTTTTGCTTGTTTGTTTATTTGTTTATAACTACATCAATAAATTATGTATCGTATAATTCATACTTCATATACTCTTTGAAAGGAAATTGAATATTATTGGAATTGCGGTTCTCTGATAGATTATCCTTTGTTTTTCTGCATTTTGCTATTTAAATTTTCTCAAATTGTTGCATTTTGGAATTATTTTGAGGGAAACATCACTTGAAGCTCTAAGCATATAAGTCAACTTTTCTAGAGTTCATTGTAAAGCTACAAAGTTGTTATACATCATCATCATATAATATAATAGCCACATTTTCTGATATCTACGTAATCCAGTTGATAATTAGTTAATTCAAAGAGTATTCATTGTTGTTGTTGTTGTTTGTTGTTAACTTCGGCCAGCCGAAGACAGTAGGAGAACTTGTGTGCTAGTTGCTGTTTAAGGTAAGAATTTAACTTTGTCCACATGTGACGTCATAGTTCCATAAGAGTCTAAGTGTGTGTGGATGTGGGTGTGGGTTTATTTTCTCTATAAGTATTAATCGTGAATGTCTATGCTTGATATCGTTTAATCCTTTAGCTAATGCTTCTGCTTCAATTGTGGAAACATACAATGCCTTTTGTTAGTTAAATATATTATTCTATATGTTTGTATGTGTGTGTTTTAAATTGCAATTGAATTTGGTTGTGTATGTGTGTGAGTGTGTGTGTATAGGAGGTGCAAAGAATCGAATTAATAAGGCCACTTATCATAGTAAATCTTTAATAATGCACACATACACACGAACAACGACGTATGTAAGTTTAGCATATGTATATTATATGTAGTATTTTAATATATGTATATATATTGTTGATTTTGTGTATTGTATTTAGTTATAGTGTCATCAATTGTGTGGCATGCCCCACACACAATAACTGTTAACTTGCCGCTTAACTTAGCCTTAACTAAAGTGGCCTTTTCATCTGGGTTGGGTGCCATATAACGGATAAGACTGTCAATGGTGTATGAAGGTGTGTGTTGGTGTTGTTGTTTTTGCTTTTGCTACTAATAAAATACAAATATTACTACCACAATTGTTTTTCTTTTTTGTATATAGCATTAATCGCTTGCTTTCTCTGCATTTGTTAATATATATATAAATCTATTGAACAATAAGTGACAATATTTCATAATTTATAGGTCAAATTTTCTTTCATTTTCGTTTAGCTGTTCAATGGGCTTTTCATTTGCACAATTTTCGTGACATTTGTTCTTGTTATTATTATTGTGGTTGCTGTTGTTGTTGTTGTTGTTGTTATTGTTTCTAAAACGAAGGGATAAACTAATTTACTACTCTCATTATTGTTATGTTCAGCTCAAGAATACATTTAATATTCAATATTCATATACTATGTTCGTATGCTAAAAACCATTGGGTCACAGTACCATATATAGATATAGATATATGTATAGTATATCATACGATATTTAACTATATACGCTATATGCTAAGTATGTTTATGTTTATGTGTGCTTTATGTATCTCGCCTCTTGCTAATAAATGTACAATAACAAATTCTATTATGAACTGGCTGTTCAATTTATATTTTACTCTCTTCATATTGATCGATTGATTGATTAACTGATTGATCGGCTGATAACATAAACACATTTCTCTTGGAGATCGTTTAAACAAATATAATAAGCCGTGCAATACTTTTGCCCTATTTACAGAGTCAAAAATTGTGTGAGTGTGGAAATAGCAACCAAATCTAATAATAATATAATAGTAATAATAATCAAAAGAAACTCCAATAATAATAGTATGATTATAGAGCATAGGCTTGTTATTACAATTTAATGCTTATAATTCCAAATTGTATTTAAGAGAATTGTCTAATCGGTGTAAAACACGGGAAATAAATTAACTTGGATTTAACAACTAAATCAGATCTCGCATAAACATTTTTAGATTAACATTTTAGATGGTTTGGGTTTGTATGTTTGTGTGTTTGTAAATGGGCGTATGTGTGTGTATGCAGAGCACAGCAGAGCAGAGCGTTTTGCAGTTAATGATTGCTAAAGTGAAAATTGTTGTTGCGTATGTTGCCACGTGTCCGCCAACGGATGCAGCTAAGAAGCGCAACTCGCGCCGTCCGCAACATTATTTGGCCGTAGGCACAGCAGGCGCAGATTCGACGTAAGCGTTCCGCGAATGTGCGTCGCCGGCAGCGACGTGGACGCCAACGGGGCAAATCTTGCCGTCGACGGCGAAGCTGACGTCACTTCCGGCGCTGGAAGACACGCCGCAATGCCTTACGCCAAAAGAAACGCTGTGACTTAGACTTGCAGTACTGTGGCTCATCCAAGGCAACGGCGAGTCCCAATTCTTGCATATCGTTATCATCTCCATCTTGTGAATAGAATCTCTTATTTTCCTGATCACTCTCGTGATCCTCTCGCCGTCTCGTTGGCGTTGCGGGTGCTGTACGCGTACTGGACATGGGATTAAGAGCAACACCATGTGGCTGTGGTGTGGGCGGCGCAGAGGCAGTGGCCACGTAGGGTGCAACCAAATAGGGACGTGCGCGCAGCGCAGCCATAGCTGACGCCGATGTGGATGCAATGGATGAGATGGAAGCCAATGTGGCCACAGATGCTGTAGACTGCATATATTCTGATGATGCTGCTGTTGCTACTCCTACTCCTACTCCTGCTGCTGCTTCTGCTCCTGCTGGCTGGCTGGCTTGCAGCCAACAACCAGGCTGCATCGTATCTTATCTAAGCCACGGATGCTGCAGACACTGCGCAGCGGTGGCTCGCTTGGCTGGATCAAACTCTAGCATAGGTTTCAAAAACGCTGCAAACGCATCCGCATCGCGTTTCGACCATTCGTATTTCTCCACCAGCACATCCATCAATCCCCAAGGCTTTAGCCCGGTTATGTTACGCAGTTCTCCATTCAGGTAGAACGTCTGCTGTGCATACGTGCCACGGAACACAATTTGACGTGGTATTGGCCCAAGTAGTTCGATAATATGAGCTATATGATCCTCATCCCGAGAATACGTATCGCCCGAATGCGGCTCAAACAGATAATCTCCTGTGGCCAGTTCAAAGACCATGCATGCGGTGCTCCAGATGTCCGCAGATGTATCATAGCCAGCGCCCAGTATGACCTCCAATGAGCGATATTGACGCGTCTGTATATCCTCGGTAAAATGCTTATCCACCCAGCAAGCGTTGCCCAAATCAGCAATCTTCACCTGGACATTGCATGTCTCTAGAGCTGGATCACGCTTGTTGGCTCGATGCTTGGCCATTGGAGGCGGTGGTGGTGGTGGCAGTAATGGCTCCGAGTATGGACCACCGTTTGTGGAATTACCCGACGAGGATCGTTCGGCGGAGATGTTTGAGATTTTCGAAGTACTATTCGAGTTTTGCTTCGAATTGGAGTTGTTGTTGTTCAGTTGCTTATCCTGTTTGGGGCGCGGTGGCTTCTTATTGTTGCCGGCGGAACCATTTGATTGTCCTTTAAGTGTCGAGTTGCTGTTACTATTACTGTTGCTGTTACTGTTACTGTTGCTGTTACTGTTGCTGCCATTAGTGTTCGAGTTGGAGCTCTTCAATGCCGCACTGCTGCTGTCACCACTGCTCGAGTTTTCCAGCTGTTGCTGCCCTTGCGGCTGAGATTGCTGCTGATTGGACTTATCTAAAAGAAAAGTTATTTGTTTAATATCTGTTGAGGGTGTATTAAAATCTGTCACTTACTCTTGTTCTTCTTTTTCTTCTTCTTTTTGGCCTTCTCAATGCCATCCACAGCAGTTGCAGTTTGACTTGCATCGTCGGCAATTAATTCATTAGCAACTTGCTCTGACTTCTCTTCAGGTTGATGTGGCTTCTCCTCCAGCTGCTGTGGTTCCTCTTTAAGCTGCCCTTCTGCGTTCTGTTGTGGCTGCTCCTCACCAGTTTGTTCCAAGTAATCATGTTGCTTCTTAAACAGTTCCATGCGTTTTTTGGCCTTTCGCTTCAACTTCTTCTTCTTGTTCCTGCTCATTTTGCCAGTGATGATGGGTTCGCGATACTTCTTGGGTGCCCGGCTGACCAGAGACGGATACATCTTAGAGTTCATGCAGTACAATTGGGTTGCTTCAACGGCCAGGGAACGAACATGGGGCTCATCCACACACAGTAGAACATTCTCTGGCTTAATGTCTGTGTGAATGATTTTACAGTTGCTGTGCAAATAGTCCAGACCCTCTAGGATCTGGCGTGTAATGCTCTTCACATTCTCTAGGGGAATTCCACGATAATTGGACTTGCGTATGAGCTTCAATAGATTATCGCCAAGCACCTCGAAGACCATACAAATGTGTATTCCATTAACGCCTGTGATTTTGAAGTCATCATACATTTGAACAGTTTTCTGGCGACGTGGATTCAATGGATCCGTCTCTCGAACTGTTCTGAGTATCTTGATTTCATCCTTGGCCGTTTCAGCGAAATGCTGTGCCGATTTCACAATCTTGATGGCCACATAGCGCTTCTCCTGCAGATCCCAGCAGAGCCACACAGTCGAAAAGTGTCCCCAGCCCAATTTGCGGATTACATGATAACGACCTGTCAACGAAAAGTCATTTATAATCAAATACCACTCGTATATATGTATTTTTAAAAGAGTTAAAGGTCAAATGTGCACCGTCAGCCAGAAAAATGAAATCACAAATGTTTGCCTTTGATGGCAAAAAATCCATTTAAGTCGCTTTCAGTAACTCTCAACCACGTCGCTGGACACTTGGCAAGTAACTGACACGATGAGCTCTTGGGGAATATTCAATTAAATACACCCTCTGCGACTGCAATGAGGATTGTCAGCTGGTTATTCTCACAGCACAAATTGCTATTGTGCACATAGTATTGTATATAAATAATAATATACTGGTATATACGTACTATTTAGTTAATAAACAAATAGAATTTTGCAATGTCTGTTCAACTCTTATCATGGAGCTCTTCCTTATCGCAACAAAAGGTTAGCGGCATTTTCTTTGATTATAAATCCAAAATGAGCTTTATGCACATCGTTTGCTATAACAAAAACCATTCCCACCCACTTCCAATTGTGGGACTAACCAGGCAGGTGAAGGAAATGGGATTGGGGTGGTGATGAAAGCAACAATGTCAAGAGGTGACTGTCATGTCGCCACCAGCAACCGCTAACCTACCAAATTCAAATATTACCCCCTCCAATCGCACATAAACAACCCTTGCAAGCAGGAAAATCCAGCATGGACACATAATTCTGTATCTATGCATGTATCAGAAAGAAGGGAAATTCCAAATTGACAACCTGTTGTTGTGTTATATGCCCCACAAAGCCAACAACAGAACATTTTCGGAAAGAAGAAAAGAAGGATGCGTTTTGGGTTGCTTTCCTACAACACGATCTAGTTGAGCCTCAGTCTTGTTGTGCCACAATGTCAGAATAATTTATACAACAAAGTAGATAATTTCAACGAACCAAACTTGTAATTCTCTAACAAAATTGTAACTGCGAGTCCAATAATCAATACAAGACATCAAAGGATGCCTCTTTTATGGAAACGTTTTAAGTAAGTGAACTAGATAAAAATTGCTTTATCAAATCTAGCCGTCTAACACGAAAATTAGCAAACTTATAGAAATTGCAATAAATGGAAATTCAATTCATGACTTGAGTTGGAATTCTTAGTAAAATTGGGTTTCGAAAAACAGAGAACATAATGTAATACAATTATACAGACATATTGTGCCCAAGTTGATTATTTTATGAATGCTGACCTATTTTGGTTTAATTTTTTTACTTTCTGGTTTTAGTTGTCTTAATTCACTAAATTCAGTATTCGGATCAGCTTTTACCAAAGAGTTTTATTTAAATATATACATTGTTAGATCTGTGACAAGCCCACCTTAACCCTTTTAATAAGTATACAAAAAAAATAGCGTGCAGAAAATCGTTTTTTTTTTCTGGCTAAACAGTTGTGAGTTGCAAATGTGGTATGAGGTGCAAACAGGTGACATTACCATGGCATTGATACTTACCCTGAAACAAGTCCCCAATATTGACCGGATGATAGCCACCCTTACAGTAATCCTCCTTAAGTTCCTGCTCCTCATTCTCGCTGTTCATTTCCGATTCTTCAGATTCATTGGATGAACTGCGTGGAGGCTGCTGAGTGTAGATGCTGTTCTTTATCTTTGATTGCGATTGGGATTGCGCATCAGATGATTTGCCGGAACCACTTGATGTCGATGCAGTCGCATTACTTAAGGATCCAATAACTTTTAAGTTTCCTCCTGCATCCCCAGCACCGCTGGCATGCAGTTGAAGCTTGGTGGTGCCCTCTATATGGCTATTATTAGCATTTTCTGGTGCTGCTGGCATCGTGCAGTTGTCACTGCTTCTATGTTGTTGTTGCTGCTGTTGCTGCGGCGATTGTTGTTGCTGGTTCTCTTGGACGGGAGCAGCAGCTCCATTTTGCTTGCCGCGTTTCTTGTTGTTCTTATGACGCTTCTTCTTTGCTTGAATCGCTAGAACGCGACGGTTGACGTCAGCTTTTGAATTCATGTTGCTGCTGATATTACTATTCGCTTTTTGTATTTGTTATTCGCTCTTTTTTGTTGCCTCGCTTTCGCCTCCGCTAATTTTCACCAAGTGTAACAGCTGTTAAAGAAACAACAAAAAATGTGCTCAAATCTCAATAAGGCAATGCAAAAAAAAAAGTTTACGCTTGTATTGAACGTATTGCTGTTGTTGTTGCTATTCTATTGATATTGCTGTTATTCTTCTTCTTCGTTGTGTTGTTGTTGTTAGTATGCGCACGCCTTGTCTATGCTGGGGCTTCGTCAACCTCAACCCTTCTTTCTCACTCCACTACTTGCCTCGGGCTCCCACTTGTTCCAATTGGCACTGCAGCTGCTGCTGTCACTTCCTTTTGTTTTCTGTACAAAAAATCTAAGCGATATTTACTAAAAATGTTTTAGTAAAACGTGCACACACTAGTCGCTTCTCGATTAATCACAGAGATTGCTCTTTTATTCGCAGAAAATCTCAAACAAATGCGAGGCGAGCAAAAATATGCCAAATGGGCCTGCCAACTTAAACGTTTTTACTATAATTTCTCTAAGCACAGATGCATTAATGAGTATGATTTAAATTCTTCATATTTAATATATTGATATTCCAATGGGTAAAAAACAACATGGTTTTATGACTTAAGAACAGTTTGGAAAAAGTGTGCAATTATTAGGTTTGTTTAAAGAAAACTGGGTTGGCAGCAATTGTCGCCAGGTTTACTCTTTGCGTGTGCTCACACACACACGCACACATATATGTACACGCAACTCTATTGCTCGCTCGCTTGCACACCACACATTTGATTTCGCACATTTAAACGATCCTTGTTTACTATGACTGACGAGTTTAATTAATTGAGTAAACTTACATCACTTTAAATGTTTCTGCATGCTAATCCAGACATTTCATCGCGGAAACGTATGGACATAGAGCCAAAACGTTGCGCACGTTAAATTTGCAAGTGGAAAATTCTACTGCCCAAAATGCAACACTGCAACACTGACCAGAGTTGATAATCGTCCTTAAACAGCTGATTTAAGCAACATTCCAAATACTCATTTTAAAATTTGCGTCTGAAAAAAATGAAATGAGAAACCGTATTTAAATCAACAAAATGTATAAAGAAATAATTTCCATGGCAAACTGATAAGGAATATAAATGTATCGATATTTTTTTAGAAATATGTATCGACGTTGTTCGACGTTTCTGATATCGTAATATCGCAAAAAGTGCAGTTGTTTATTGTCGAGTTAACAAACAAAACAGCTGTTGGGATACTAAGAGAAAAGATTGTCAGTTTATTGTTTATTTAATGATGTATAGTGATATTTATACATTTTAAGTCCGTAAATTGGGCGTGATGAGTTGTCGTTTTTATTGACAAATTGTGCTAAAATTCTACTACGCAAAATGCTACCCTCCCGAGCAGTGTTGGCAAAGGTCACAGTGCCTATCAGCTGGGCAACGTCGCTTTGCAACACACGAGCAATGGAAATGGCGCGAAAGTAATTTGGCGCGTCGATGAACATTTGGAGGGAAACTGCAACGTCGTGGCCCAGTTGTAATTTGAGCAGTGGCAGTGGCAAGACGTGTTTTTGAAAATAATAATAAGAAAAAAGTGAGATCATATAAAGCCATTAGCAAGACGTGCCCAGAGTGAAATTGTTAACCAATACAATACTGATAAGCATAGCATTTAATTCGAATTGCAATCATGGCCCAGCCATCGGTAGCTGCATTTTTCAGTAATCGTAAACGCGCCGCTGTAGATGATGCCACTACAATTAAGACCAGGGTATGTACGATGACCATGCGGGTGTTGGTTCTTATTATGTGATGTGCTCAAAACGTGGTCCAAGTGCAAAAGATTTACTCAAGTCCAAGTGCAACATAATCTTGCAGATACTTTTGTATCTTGAAATGCTAGCAATCTGTGTGTATGTGTGTGTGTGTGTGTGTGTGTGTGTGTGTGTGTGTGCTAGTATTTGTGAAGTGGCATGCAACGTCCTGCGGCCATTTTCTATTGACAAAAACTAAATTCCTTTTGGTTTTCTTCTTCTTTGTAGCGTCTTGCAGAACCATCAGAAGTTGCTGCACCACAAAACATAGCGCTCCCGGGCGCATCCACAGATCAGGATGTGGACATTGATATCCTTAAGGGTGGCATACGCACACGCTCAGGACGCACCGTCAAACTTATTGGCGTACAGCCATCAACACCATCTCAGGATACCAAAAAGAAGCCCGCCAAAGGCGAGGCAAACATTAAGCAACCCAAACTCGTACAGTTCATACGCAAAGGTACACTTTCTCCCCGGAAGCAACCACCAGGCTACGCTGGCCATGATAATGATGCACAGGCCAGCAATGAACAGACACCCAAGTTGAACATTGCATTTGCCTCCAAGCAAAATGCTGACAATGTGCAGCGTGGAATGCGTACACCCACCAAACAGATCATCAAGGATGCATCGCCCATAAAGCACACGGATATGGCCAAGCGTGGCCTGACCTTTGATGAGGTCAAGACCAAGGTAACGCGCAGTGCTAAAATGCAAGAATTGAAGGCAGTCTTGGCCCGCAAAGCTAAATTGGAACAGGAACGCAAAGCGCAGGAGGAACGCAATCGTCGCTTAAGGGAAGCGGGTCCATCTCCAGCCAAAATAAAGACTATCCAGCTCAAGGAGTTCGATACCATAGAGCTGGAGGTGCTGACTAGGTGAGAGCAACATATCAGTTGATTTAATTAATACAAAGTATTTATTAGGGACCGCAAATAATGATTTTTTTTTTTAAATAAAAAAATCACCCACTTATAATAGATCAGAAAAAAATGGTTTGCACAAAAATATTTATTTTTGTTCCGTCACTGCATTTTCGGCATGATTTTTAAATTTCTGATTTACGATTTTCTTCAAAAGTAATCATTATTTTTTTCGCTTAAAATAAAACTCAATAGTAATCTTTAGCTTCTGTGTTAGACGTTTCACTAATATTATTGAATATTCTTGAAATATTGAGCGAAAAAAATAATGATTATTTTTGAGTTTTATTTTGTTGATAAAAAATAATGATTACATTTGAGGAAATTAATAAAAAATTGAAATATAATAATTATCATGTGATTTTTATAATAAAACGTATAATGATTACGGTCCCCATTATTTTAATGTTCCTTTTTAAATTAAATATTTGTATTCTGCTGGAAGATTCAAATATGCATAATTATTAAATGCATTATTACGGATGATAGCTTTCATTAGAATTTAGTTATAGATGAACAGTTTAACTATTTAACATTTTAATATTTTTGTATTGCTAATTCAAAGCATTAAAATTAGTATTACATGTATTATCATTAGTACCATGAGTTGCGCCTTCCACAATATTTTTGGCCTAGAAACAAAGTATATGAAACGAAAAAAAAACCGGGTAACATCATTAACAAACCATTCTTAACCAACTTTTTGCAGTTGCTATCGAGGTCGTTTTGGGGCTGGGAATGTTCTCCCTCTCTCTCTACTTCTCTCTCTGTCTTCAGTCTGTCATTTTTATTATTATTCAAGCGACCAATTGCTGAAATTGCATTTCTTTGACCAAGTTGTTGTTCTTCTTGTTGCTGTTGTTGTTGTTGTTGCAGCGTGGCGGTGTGATCTATGAAACGTAAAACTCGCGCTGGGTCAGTCCGTGTATGTACTTGAATTTATGCTGCAGTTGCTCATACACATGTCTTATGTATGTGTAGTTATGTTAGTGTGTGTAGCGTTATGTTTACCCTTCGCTTCACAAACGTTAAATTCTTGCCTGACCTTCCTCATACTCCGGGGGTTGTTCTGTATCTGTATTTATAGTTAGATACTTTGCCTGCATGGGAATGTTTGACTCTTGGACTCAGGTAGCGTTTGGGTTGTTGTAACGGTTTTCAATTTTTTTTATTTTGAGGATTGTTATGTCCTTACAATGAAATCTAACTTGCATCAGAACATTTTTATAGTTTCGTAAACACTAGAAAATGTCGACTTTTCTGATAGGAATTTGGTTGCATCTGGATTGTTTTGAGGGTTGTCTAGACTTATTTCTTTTCTTTAAGAAATAGACTGTTATATATGTATATAATTCGTACATATTCCAAACGCTTTACACGACAAGAATATGTTGCAATAAGCCTCCCTTTATATATTTTGTACACTCTGAATAAAGATCATTCGATGAATTTGTAAAACCCCGAAGCCCAGTAGAAGATATGTTTTACAACTTAAATATTAACTTGCCGTTGCCCTTTGCCCCTTAAAGATAAGTGCTAAAATTTTGAATTAGAAGAAGACTTAAGCAAAGATTAAAAACTGATTTGTTAATCAACTCGTGAACTTAGTTTACTTATGTATACATAATGTCAAATATGTACAAGGTCAAATATCTGCTACTACTTTTGTATGGAGCGTTCATGAATTCTTCAATATGCAAAATATAAAGTTATAGATTATAAACTCATTTTAATAAATTTGCACATTCCTCTCATTTCTTGCAGCCCCTCGAAGACGTTTAAGACACCAACAAAATTGCCGCCTCCAACACCGGACAAGAATGAGTTGATGTCACCTCGTCACACGGATGTGTCGAAACGTCTGCTCTTTAGTCCGGCCAAGAATGGATCACCAGTTAAGCTGGTGGAGCCGCCAGCGTATAAGCGTTTTGCCAGCCTCATTGAGAACAGCAAGGCTGGGCAACTGCCCTTGCCGTACAAGTATCGTCATTTGCTGGAAATGTTCAAAGGCCTGGACTCCGTGGTGGCCATGTTCCATAATCGCAAGGAGTGCATTACCTTTAAGAAGTTGAAGCCGGCAGTACAGCGCATGTTGCGCAAAAACTTTTCGGAAACGCATCTGGCTCAGATTAAACATGTATATCCAGAGGCATTTATCGTGTCCCAGATGAAGATGCGAAACTTTGGTTCGGTGTCGAAGGCTGATTACTTTCAGCTGGTCATCAGTCCCAATGTGGAGCAGGTGCCGGAACAGCAGCGCCTCAACAAGATCGATGAGAACGATGTGCTCGCGTCGGCACAGTCGACGTCAATGAATCCACACGTCATGACGGCACGTATGCAGAAATTCCAAAGTCTTTTGCTGGAACGTGTCATGCAGGAGCATGATAAGTTTTTACGCTCTTTGGATCCACCTATCATCATTAACAAGACGCTAACGCGCTGGCATCCAGAGTTTGATCTGGAAAGCTGTGCCGAGGTCGAGTTGGCGGTGTTGCCTCAACCTCCCAATGTAGAGAAGTATTCCTCAGCCAAGGACATTCTCTCAACGGCACGAAATCTGTTCAACTGCGCCACGCCCATGGAACGTGCAATGGATCGGTATGAGGCAAAGTTGGAGGCTGACAGGCATCAAGCAAATGTCTCAGAAGATGTGACGCAACAGAAGGAGATACCCAGCACCTCAGCAGCAATAAAAGACACCAAATTACTAACGGAAACTTCCACTGCCAAGCCCACGGTGAAAGAATGTACGGCAACAAGTTCCGATGCAACATCCAACCTACTAAAGGGTTTGCCCAAGTCCTTAATTGACAAGATTCGGGCAAAGCAGGCGGCAAAAGCACTGGATGCCATGACGCGGCGACCATCACAGGATCAGGAGGCCACAAAATACTCGCGCCTGCCGGAATTGGCGCGTCATCTGCGCAACGTATTCGTTACGGAACGAAAGAGCGTTCTTACCCTCGAGATTATCATCAAGAAGATACAAAACAGTTTTCGAGCAAATCTAACACCGCAGGATATTGAAGCGCATTTAAAACTACTCGCCAAGGAGTTGCCATCCTGGGCATCATTCCATGAAGTCCGCAAAACAATGTATGTTAAGATTGCCAAAGACATGGACATGAATAAGATAATTGAAAAATTGGAGGATATCGCTAATGAGAAGAGCAAATAACTGGAGATTGAGATAAAGCAACCTTGCAAATTCTAGACCCTGTGGCTATATCCAGCTATATTTATATTTAAGTAAACACTTACCTAGACTCCATTAAACTAGAAAAATCTATTGTTATTGAAACTACTGACATTAATTATAAAACATTTGACAAATTAAAAACATCTCAAAACACTATTTTCATCATCACATTTCATAAACACCCAATTATTTTTGTACACCTTAAATTTATACAATGCATTAATTATACAGCAGACATTTATACTTAAATTAAGATAATTATTTTCATGTTGTATTACGTTTGATTAAATAAATGTTTTTCTGGAAAAATACTTTGGATATGTTTTAAAAAATATCGCATCCAATAGAAATTTATAGCTATAGGAGATATTCACGTCACAGGAATTTTATAGCACAAAATATCCCAAATGTCAGAATATGTATGGCACAACACCCCATTGACCGACATAAATATCTTTTATATTATAGTTATTTCAATTTGAAGATAGGGCAACACTGTTGATTTAGTACATTTTATTTTTACGTATGTGGTAACACTTGTGCAGATGCGCGGGCTTTATATTTATTGTGATAATTTGCGGCTGAAAACATGAACGGAAATGATGAAGAATCGGAGATTCCTGCGCCTACAAGTGCTGCATCGGGCCAAATCAAGGCCATAGCCAAGGACACTGTGCACAAGATCTGCTCGGGGCAGGTACATTGTTAGCCAAATAAAAGTAAACAATAGGAATTATGCATCTTTCTTGTTGCTTTATTGCTTTAAGGTGGTGCTCAGTTTGGCAGTGGCTGTGAAGGAGTTAGTGGAGAATGCCATTGATGCGGGAGCCACGCTTATTGAGATTAAGCTTAGAGATCAAGGACTGCAGGGCGTGGAAGTGTCTGATAATGGCTCTGGCGTGGAGGAGGCCAATTTGGAGGGCATGAGTAAGTTTCAACTTCCAAGAGCTGTAATTGAATTCGAATTAAATTCTGTTTTACAACGACAGCTGCTAAGTATCATACATCCAAAATTCGTGAATTTGTTGATCTGCTGGGTGTGGAGACGTTTGGATTTCGTGGCGAGGCTCTAAGTTCGCTTTGTGCTCTCTCCGACATGGCAATACAGACAAGACACAAGTCGACCGATGTGGGTAAGTTGTAGCTAATATATAAATAACAATATTTCTAAGACTGGCACTTTTCAAGCTCTGAAAATTGAACTCGACCATGAGGGAAGGATAAAGAAACGTTCGCCCTGTGCCCGCGGTGTAGGCACCACAGTCTCCCTGAGCAATCTGTTTGTCACGTTGCCCGTGCGTAGACGTGACTTTACGCGCAACATTAAAAAGGAATTCACCAAGATGTGTCAGATTCTACAGGCCTATTGTCTGGTCACCAAAGGCGTACGCATCATTTGCAGTAATCAGACGCCCAAAGGCGTAAAATCAGTTGTGGTGCAAACACATGGTGCTCAGGATGAGCTGGCCAATATTTCGGCAGTGTTTGGAGCACGCCAAGTGGCAGACTTGGTGCCATTAAAGTCACCCTTTGAGGCAGGACAACTCAATGAGGATAGCTTGCGTGCAGACCTGCAATCCTCCAGCGATGTGGCTGACATCAGTTGTACACAGTTTAGTGCCGAGGATGTGGAGCGTCTAAATCAAGCGGATTTCCAACTGCAAGGCTACATATCTAGTTGTCGTCATGGTGCTGGAAGATCCACCAGAGACCGTCAGTTCTTCTATGTCAATTCTCGTCCCTGTGATCCCAAAAATGTAAGTTTTTATCAACAGATAAAAGAGAATGTTAAATCACATTTCTGTTTAGATTGCCAAGGTAATGAACGATATATACCATCGATATAATGTTCAACAGCAGCCATTTATCTACCTGAACATTGTGACTGCTCGTGCCGATGTAGATGTGAATCTAACACCTGACAAACGTCAGTTACTACTTAACAATGAGAAAATTCTTCTGTTGGCCCTAAAAAAGTCACTGCTGGACACCTTTGGGAGCTTGCCCTCCACGTTTCAAATGCAAAATACTTCCATAGCCAGCATGCTACAACCCAAAGTCAAATCAGAAGCTAAAAGTGCCGTCGATGAAATAGAAACTGATGATGATGTTCCTGTGAGTTCTTCACAGCGTTTCATGGACGTTTTAACTCAATGGCGACGCACGGGAGATACTAAAGGTGTGGCACCATCAGCGCCAGCTAAGCGACGTTGTGAGGAAACCGCAGAGATCTCAGCACGTGCCATGAAGTTGCAAAAGATTCAGGATTTCCTAAGTCAGGAGTCCCCACAAGATCGCAGCCAGAAATGCGAGTCGGAAACAGATGAAGAAGAAGCTCCTAACCAGAATGAAAAAGTGAGCACCAACAACAGCATTATCAGCTTGAAGCAGCTCGAACAGGAGTCACTGGGTAAATGTTGGCAACATTTGCCGTACAAACAGTATATGAGTTTGTCTAAAGCGAAATGTGTGTAAAAAGCAAAAGGAAGCGTGGCAGACCCCTACAAGTATAAAGTATATATTCTATATCAGCATCAACTGCAAAGTCGATGAATAGTTTTAAGTGATCTGTAAGAGATACCAAGCCTGCTTCGTCTGTATCCTAACCAGATCAAGCTTTGTTATCACACCTCCTTCTGCTTCTTTAAATTGATAAAGCGAATAACAAAGGAAGCTTACCTTTGTCCATTTTTTTGAGAACTTAGAAGTTATTCAAGATACACTACAATAGAGAACACTCACGGGATGTTTGTTCGTTTGCTTATGGATTGTATTAATGAGCAAGTACAGAGTCTTCCACAGTCGGGCTCCCTCGCCTGTAGCCTTACGTTAAAGATTTTTTCAAATATTTTTCTGCTTTTAGCTTACGATGGACTGATCCAATCAACAAAAGAAACTCGCATAGATTGTAAGACGTTGACGCCCTTGAAACCGCGTCAGATTATTGCAGAGCTAAAGCCAAAGGTTTTACATATTGAAAGCAAGCCCAGGGAGGAGCTAAAGCCAAAGATTAAACATATTGAGAGCAAGCCCACAGACGATCCAGATGAAGAACAGCCGAAATCTTCGCAGACAACCACTGAGTACAGCGATGATGAGATTGAAATGCCTACACGTATTGAATTCGATGGCAATGACAACGATTCACAGGCAGATCCACCCAACAGCATAGCAAGCGGTGAACTGCGCACCACGCTGGAGGAGATTGCGGCCAGTCTACAAGCCCAAGAGCAGCAACAGGCAGAGCGCAAGCATTGCGCCAAGTTGCAACGTTTACGCTTCAAAAGCGAAATAAATCCTAGTCAGAATCAGAACGCGGAGGCAGAGTTGCAAAAGGAAATAACTAAAGCGGATTTTGCACGCATGCAAATAATTGGACAATTTAATCTGGGATTCATTATAGTTAAGCTGGAGGATGATATCTTCATCGTGGATCAGCATGCATCCGATGAGAAGTACAACTTTGAGACGCTGCAACGCACAACGCAGTTGGAGCATCAACGTCTTACTGTACCTCAAAATCTCGAGCTGACGGCAGTTAATGAAATGATATTGCTGGATCATTTGCCTGTCTTTGAGAAAAATGGTTTTAAATTTGAGATCAATGAACAAGGTAAGCTTGATTAGCTCCCTCTGAGATTGTCCTTTAATAAGTTGTTTATTTTTAGCGCCTGCCACGAAAAAGGTTCGTTTGCTGGGCAAACCCTTTAGCAAGAACTGGGAGTTTGGCAAAGAGGACATCGATGAGCTCATCTTTATGCTGCAGGATGCACCCGAGGGCACCGTCTGTCGTCCTTCTCGCATACGTTCCATGTTCGCATCCCGCGCCTGCCGCAAATCTGTGATGATTGGCAAAGCACTTAATAGAGGCACCACAATGCGCAGGCTCATCACCCAAATGGGTGAAATCGAACAGCCTTGGGTAAGTGTTTAAATCCAGTGATGGGAATTGGAATACCACTCAATTAGCTCCTTTGGTTATTTATTGTTGAGATGCTTAGGTCGCTTTTTCTTGTTAACTGCTTAAAAGCCCAAAGGGATCATGGTTTCCTCTATAAATTGACTATAAATAAACATCCTTTTTTTGAGGGGACTACTGCATCATAAAATTGTCATCTTTAAAGTACCAAAGATTACCTTATGTTATATTTTCAAATGAAATTTTCATAAATATTCGAGAAACCTCTCATGAATTTCACATTATAATAAAATCAGCGGCAAATCTCACTCGTTGCAAAATAATATACTACCTGTTTAGCATAGCGATAAATGAGTGTTGACTAAAGATTAACTAAGATAGTTAAACTTAACTACGTAGTGATAGTGATTAAAGTACTTTGCTGCGAAGATTGTCAATACTTCATTGTTCCTGTTTTTCTTATTGTACAAAAATACCTAATAAATAATTATGATATAATTTTTATTTATAAATCAAAAACAAAAAAAATCTATTCAAAATGAAAAACAATTAAATTTCTGGATTATTTAAAACAAAGTTTAAAAATTTATTATTATTTTAAATTTCCAATAAAAGTCCATAAAGTGTTTAATTTTTAAACTGAAATTTTTATAAACATTCAAGAAACCTCTCATCAATTTCACATTATGATAAAATCAAGGGAAACCTCCCTCACACTCTTAACAACATGTTTGGCATAGCCTTAAATGAATGTTGACTAAAGATTAACTAAGCTACTTAAACGTAGCTACGTAATGATTGTGATTAAAGTACTTTGCTTCGAAAACCACGTGAAACGAGCTCGGCCACAAGGGAAACCTCACGATTGCGTGTCTCGGGTAGATAAAACTTGGTGAGCAAATAAAGTAGGCCACTGAACATGGAGAATACAATGAAGATCCAAAAGCCGAGCAATGAATGCATGGTAGGAAACAGAAAGCCGACCAGAAAATTGCATCCCCAACCCACTTGATTGCCCATGGAGAGGGCCACAGAGCGCGAAGGCACCTCGAAGAGCTCTAAAAGATATTAAATGGAATTGTATATAAAATGTATTAATCAAGCAGTTAATACGAATACCTGCTCCAATAAAAGATGGCATGGGACCCAAAGCAAGCTGAAAGAAAAAGAGATATAGAAAAACACTGGCAATGGTGCCAAAGGATAACCAGGGAATCGTAACCTGTAGGAGATAAAGATTGCAAAGCTTAATCAGTTATCAATTGGGACTTGGAGCAGAACTTACGCTGTACTCCACTAGCCAGCCAAAGGCGAACATAAGTATCCCACAGAAGGAGGTGGAGAGTAGCATGAGGGTGCGTCTATTGAACTTGGCCATAAGCACAGGACCCAATAAGGATGTGCAAAGATTTACATTGCCCGCAGCTAGATTCAACAGTTCGGCAGTTCGTGGCGAGAGTCCGCTGCCTCTGAATATCGACACGGAGTAATAAAAGATCTGTCACAGAAAAAGACTACACTTAAAACCGCAATTCAATCTTGTAAGTCATCAACTGACCGATGAACAGCCCGTGAGCTGTTGTCCTCCCTGATAAGCACACAGGAGGATCAAAGGCAGCATCATTTTGGAATCTCTGAGTACTTCAATCAAGCTGCGAGTGTTGCATTTGCTGTCGGATTCCTGTTCCATGGCGTGTATTTCCTGTTGCAGGCCAAGATCGGTTCCTCGCAAGAGGATGAGCATTTGGAGCGCCTCCTCGCGACGCTGCTTGACAATGTACAGCCACTTGGGACTCTCCGCATAGTATCGAAAGGGTGCATAACAAGTGGCCATGAAAACTAAATAAAATCCAAGAGCAATATGCCAATTGTGCTCTTCTCCAAATAACGACTGCAGAGTGAAGATCTGAGCCACAACCATGCCAATGGAGAAGCCCACGGAACAGCATACTCCCAACGTGCCACGCTGTTTCAAAGCGGCAATCTCGCTGTGATACATGGGCAGAGAGGTGCTAATAAGGCCAGCTCCAAAGCCAGCCAAAAGACGACTCAGCAACAACAGCTCCACAGACTGCAACCAACGGCAGGTGAGGAAACCAATGCCCGCCAGACCACACAAGTATCCACTCAAGAAAATGCAACCACGTCGTCCAAAACGATTCGCTGCCCAGCCAGCACAGGCAGATCCCAGAACACCGCCAATCAAAAAGATGGACACAATCAAGGCCCAAAGCGTGTCCAGAGCAGCTGGAGTTAAAATAAATCCATAGTTCTTTTGCAGAGTGGACGCACACCAGGAACGCATGTGCTGCAAGGCTCATCATAAAGAAACAGAGGGAAAGGGGAGGAAAGAGATGGTCTTACCACGGCGGGACTGTTGATAACAGCCATGCAATAACCGCAGGGCAAGGCGGCACCAATTGTGCTGCCCAATGTACTCCAGACAAGCAGACGTGTCCACTGCGGCTCATTCTTGGACTGCTGTTGCGGAGATGCCATCAGTTCCCTGCTGAAAACCATGATGAACTGTGCAGTCAGTGAACAACCGACATGACTTTTAATCAACGTAATCAGCTTAAGCTCTTAAAAATTTATTAGACTAGAGTTAGTAACTTAAGCTATGGGCATTTAAACCCTAAAGCGCTTTGATTTAAAGCCATTTGCAACCAGAGGAGCCACTTCGCTTGGATCTCGGCCGCGAGTCTCTGGCAAGTATCTGACTGTCAGCAGAAAGAGCAGCAGGCAATTGATGGAGAATGGCAGAAAGACCAGAGCACCCCAGGCATTCTGCAGAGTGGGAAAGGCCATGCCAATGAGCAGATTACATAGCCAATAGACGACGCTGCCCAGCGCCATGGCAGCTGGACGTGGTGCCACCTCAAAGAGCTCTGGAAGAGAATAATTGAACAAGGGAGCAACATGTAAGAACGCGATTGTCAACTATGAGACACCTGTTACTAAATCTTAAAATATATTAATTGTATCCATTAATTTGGCTCCAGTGCCTATTCTCTATAGGGAGACTCCCTTTATTTAACAATAAATGTGGTAGCTCTAAGTCTCCTGATTCAGTCTCTGAGATTCAGAATCCCTTACGGCGCATAGCTAGTTCGAACCTATATTTGTATATCTTTAAAGATCTGCCACTCCACGTTTTCCCTATTGCATATTTACATTGTAACGAATAGCATATACTCTTTTACTCGTAGAGTATAAAAATGGGTATAAAAACTAAGTAAGTTAAATAAGATAACTCACCTGCTCCAATGAAAAAGGGCAAGGGACCCAGTCCAAATTGGAAGACAAATATGTACAAAAATATGCAGGCGACGCAGCCCATGGCAAACCAGCTGAAGCTTTCCTGGACAGTAGATTAATTAATAACTAACCATTAGGATAAAATTTTCACTTACAATAAATTGCAGCAGCATAGCAAAGAGGAATAAAAAGATGGCACTAAACAAGGTGGAGAAGGCCATCAAAGGACGACGATTAACACGCTCCATTAACACGGGACCCAAAAAGGACGTGGCCAAGTTAACTGATCCTGCGCCCAGATTGGCCCACTCGGCAGCCTGAGCCGTTAAGCCCGCTTTGCGAAAGATGGACACCGAGTAGTAGAAGATCTGCAAGAAATCTCTGGTTATTCTTATAATAAAATAACTGAATCTCCACTACAAACCGCATTGATGCCGGAGAGCTGCTGACCTCCGAGATAGGCGCAAACAATAATCAAAGGGAGTCGCAGCTGAGGATTACGCAGGACTTGAAGGAATGTACACGAAGAGCTCTCAGCCTTCGCCTCCTTCTCCATATGATCAAGTTCCTCTTTAAGAGCCACACTGTCTGCCGCATAACCTCGAAGAAGTTGCAACTGTTGAGCCGCCTGTTCCTTGCGTCCCTTCACAATGTACAACCACTTGGGACTCTCCGGATACCATTTGAAGGGTGCATAACAAATGACCACGAAGATGCCATAAAAGGCCAAAGCAATGTGCCAATGTTGCTCATCTCCAAACACGGATTGCAGACTGCAGATTTGTGCAACGACAACGCCTGCAGTGAGACCCATGGGGCAAAGTGGCGCCAACTTGCTGCGCTGTTGCAAAGCCGCCAACTCACTATGATACATTGGCATGCAGGCAGTGACCAAACCACCAGTGAGTCCCACCAGTAGACGACCGATCAGCAACAGTTCCACGGAGCTAAGTAATCTGCAGATGTAGAAACAAATGGAGCCGAGGAGCAACAGTATGCCACAAATGTAGAAACTGCCGCGACGTCCAAATCTGTTGGCTATAGAGGCACCAGTCATAGAACCCACGGCACCGCCCACTAGGAAAATGGACACAACCATTGCCCAAAGCAGCTCCAAAGCGGATGTGCTCAGCTGCAGATCATATCTAGCCTTAATAGTCTCTTGACACCAGGCACGCATGTGCTAGAAGGGGGAAGAAATGGAGAGTGAGTGATAGCTTTTCTAGAGGCAGGAATACGCTCTTACCATGGCAGGACTGTTGACCACGCCAATGCAATAGCCCACAGGCAAAGCTGCTCCGATTGTGCCACCAAAGCCAGCCAGATTAAGACTCCAACTCCATTTGGGCTGCTCCCGATCCTGTAAAGACAGGAGCTGTACTGTCTGATAGCTTCGACCATGTCCTTGGCTTACCAATCGCTTAGCGCTTTCAGCCGCCATTAGTGGTGCCTCCAGAACTGTCAATGAGTTGCCGCAATGTGCGTCGTTGGCTTTTGGTTGTTCCATGGATGACATCCAACAAACTATCCACTGGCAGGTTGTATTTCATTATGAAAAAAACTTGCCGCATTGCGATTACATTTATAGAGATAGCGTTAGTTTAAACAAGATTTATTTATTTCTCATTACAGAACTGTCCACACGGTCGTCCTACCATACGTCATCTAATAAATATCACGATGCTGATGGATGAGGAGGCGAATAATGATGAGAATGTCAACTAACAACGGAGACCATACCAAAAACAGAAGTCACAATTAAAAATGCCAAACAATTATAAAGGTTTATGTTTATTGTTGTCTAGTTGCTAGTGAATTATCTGGTTATCTGGTCATAGGGTTATCTAGTTTACATCGTTGACAAAACGTGACAATTCACACGCTGATCGTGCGAAAGATGTTGAAGCCACTGTGTGCCGTTGATAGCATCACACCTGGCAGTTGGGGATGCCAGTGAAGCTCCTTGATCTCCTTTTGGCCCTGATGGATGAACAGCAGCTGTGGCGGTAGTTTGTTAATCTCCTCCTCATTTTGTGCCGCTGCCTGTACTTGATCCGCATCCTTTTCCACAGCCAAATCCCACAAGGCAATCTGGTCATCATCCCCGCCAGAGGCCAAAACTGTTGCCTCATTGGGATTCCATTCGACAGTCGTTATGTGATCCGTATGATGCTTGAATGTGGCAATTGGTTTCTGCGTCTTAAACTGACGCAAGTCCCAAATGTGAAGGAAACCATCGTCACCGCCGCTAGCGATAAAGGGTTCCGTGTGATTCCACGAGATGACATTGATGTCACTTTCATGTGCGTTCTCGCAGGTGAGCATACAGGCCTTTTGGGGAGCTGCACGGCAGTCCCAAATGCGTATGGTCTTATCTACGGAACATGAAGCAAGAACACTGCGCTCGTTGGGACTCCATTGTAAATCCTCCACAGATGCGGTGTGACCAAGCAGTGGCCGCTGATCGACCTTCCAGGTACCGTCCTCCAGCGGACTCCATATGTGTATATCACGTCGACAATCGCCCGTAGCTAGCACACCCTCGGCACTGGCACTCCAGTCAATGGCAAATCCCTCCTGCTGATGTCCGCTAAAGGTGAAGGCAGGACGTGAAGCTGATGAATCAGTGCTGGCACTTTGCTGCTCGTATTGCTTGAGCAACTGTGCATCCTCGACAGCCTGCAGCTGCTGTGACAGATTCCAAATGTTCACACGTCCCAGTTCACTCCAGGAGGCCGCATACACGGTATTTCCCAGACGACGGGCACGAACACGATTCACGCATCCTTGATGCTTGATAAGTGCACAAGTCATTTGTGGTTTCTTCAGCTCACTCTTGTCGGGTACATCATCCTGGTCATCCTCCAACTCCTCATCATCCTCGTCGTCATCATCGTCCTCTTGCGTCTTGTGAAGATTACTCATTTTCATCACAATCAAATTGTTGACATGTGTGCGAGCTGCTTGAGTACCGGCTACTAAATAGGCGGTCATCGGGAATGTCTCGCGGCCTGTACCCAGTTCATCGGGCAGAATGTCAAAGCTCAGACAAGGGGCACCTGTGGAAGCCTGATGCAGCATGACGTAGGCACTCTCATCACACACCAGTTCCTCATCTTCGGCCAGCTGTTTGCCCGGCAAATAGACTTGTTTAGGATCTTTTGCAGTCCCATCCTCGCCGTCAGCATCCTCGTCGGACTCCATGTCGCTTTCGGCATCCTCTGGCTCCACTACCTCCATATCAACTTCATCATTTGTATTGTCCATGGTTAATAAATTATTTAGTTCCAATTGAACTTCACAAAATCTCTTGTTTTGGCGCTGCACGTGCAATTGGGCCACAAAACAGTGTGACCAGATTTGATTTCTGCGATTATACATACAAATCACTTTTCAATCTACTAGATTGAATCTAGTGTGTTCGTATTTTTTTGTTTGGTTTTTTTGTCACTCTTGCGAAGGCAATAAACAGAGAAAAAGCAAATCTGAAAAAACTTAAGCGTTAAAAAAGTAAAATAAAATATTTGTTATAAAAATGGCGAAAGCTGGAAATCCGTTTAATGTTTTGCGTAGTATATACCACAATGAGTTTCAGTGGTAAATACGAAATAACTTCCATTGATAATAATTCCATAACTCCAGTGCCGCATTTATTTACATAACCAAACTTTTTCCTTAGGATGTTGGTGAAAAGCTTCGGGATGTTTTTCCTGGGTGTTCGAATTGCAAAGGAATTCGTGGGCGTGGAGTTGATGCCCAGCGTGATGCCGGCCTAGTATAACAACAATAAAACCAAATTCGCCATGTACAAAAATAGGGCAGTTAACTAATTATAATTTAAACAAAAACTTATTTACAAAGTGTATTGTAACAAATGGTTGGTTCCCCTAATTTCTGCTAACGATGAGCTCCTTTATTTTGGATTCATCCATGTCGATTTCATGTATAAGACTGTCGGCGAGTATTCGAGGCGTCATCTCACGTTGCAGGAAATTGGCGACTAGTTTCCGACCAGGGACTTCGCCGCCATGGGCCAGGATCTCTGAACGATACTTTTCTCCAGCCTGACGATTGAACGGATTAGCTTCGAAGTACGTCTGCCATATCCATGAGGCGATAGTCTTTGATATCAGATAAGCGTAGTACTTGGCACCGTAGCCTACCAAATGGGAGAACCGCAGCTGCCAGGCCGTATTCTCTACATAGGGCAATCCGTAGTATTGTTTTTGTACCGCGCGAAGTGTTTCCGTTGTATTGACGCCTTGTTTCCTAATGTCGCCATGGTAGCCCTGATCCAGGGCAGAGTAGAACACCTGCAGTTGTGTCTCGCTGGCCGCAAACAAATGTTTGGAAGCACATAGTCGCTGCAGCATATCCTCCGAGATGGGCTTGTGGGTCTGGAAGTGCCGGGCAAAGGTGCGAAGCACGCGCGGATCACTGGCAAAGTATTCCATCAGCACACTGGGCACCTCGGCAAAGTCTGTGGCGCATCGTGTGCCCGTCACATGCTGATGTTCAGTGCGTGCCAGCATTGAGTGCATGGCATGTCCCATTTCATGGAACAGATTGTCCAAGCGAGCCGGCGACAACAATGTTGGGCCTGTCCAACGAGGCTGGGCCAATCCGAGCATGACCACAACAATGGGCAACTGATATGTTCCGTCAGGCAGTCGTTTTCCGCCCTGTATGGTAAAGTGGCAGTCCTGATTAGGCTTTCCACTGCGCTCGAAGAAGTCACAGTAGATGTAGCCCAAAAGACCTTCGCTATCGTGCACCACGGCGAGCTTATAGATGTCACTGTGCCAGCTTTCTCCCGGCTCCATCTCAGCGTTCTGTAAACGCACTCCGTAAAGCGAGTGAAGTAAATTGTCCAGACCCTCCATGCAACCGCCTAGGGAGAAGTAGGGCAAGAACTCATTTGCCTGTTCCTCTAGAGACTGTCGCTTAAGCTGTGTGGTAAAGTAGGGTGTGTCCCAGATCTCAGTTAGCGCTTTAACCTGACCGTTTTCCTTGCGCTTCATCTGGGTCATCAGAGCAAAGTCCGCTTCGGCCCGTGGGCGAAGCTGCTCCGAGAGTTCATCAATAAATTCTCGCACCAGCTCTGGACGCTCCATGGTACTGCCATTGAGGGCACGATGTGCATAAGTTTCAAAGCCACAGCTGCGCGCTAACTCATATCGGCAGATAAGTAGATCTTTGAGCAGCTCCTCTTGGCTATCTGAAGGCTGCAAGTACAAGCGATAGGCGGCTTCACGCATCTGGACATTGGAAGCATTCGTGCACAGACCCGTAATAATGATGTTATCGCCGGTTGTGGGGAAACTGGGGGAGAATCAAGCAAGGATTTAACAGGAGAAGCTTAATTGTGGTTAGTAGTTTCTTACTAGTGTCGAATATCATCTGGAACAACGTTGCGTGGTAGTACCGTAGGCTGCACGGCCCCGTTCATGAATTTCTGTCCAAGCTGTAGAATATAATCATTGAGCCGGACCACACGCAAACGTTCCTCTTCCGGCAAATGAATGCCGCATTGTTCAAAGTCGAATAGAAACAGTTTTGCCACATGACGATCCACCTCGGTGGTAGGCATAAAGTCACCCTCCTGAACCACTTTACTGAGTGCCTGATAGAGTGGTTTATGTGTGTTCAAGCTTTCCACAATGCCGCAAATACTGATGCAAGCCTGCTCGGCAGCTTGCATGTATTTGTTCTTGGGATGGGCAATCCGTACAAACTCAGCCAAGTCAGCAACCTTGCACAAAGAATCGGAGAGTTCATCAAAGATATCCACCATTTTACGCTGTCTTTGGCCGGAGGTGGCCTCTGCAATGAGATCCTGGGTTGAATTCTCCACATTTTCGCGCAGTAAGTAGAATCCCTCAGAAGAACGAAGCTCCTGCATCCGAAATAGACCCTAGATATTGACAAATTTTAATAAAATTTCGGATAATAGGCCATTTTTACGACAGCATATGCGGCACTACATTCGTACTATTCGGTCACCGTTTACATTTATCTAGCGCTTCACATTTGGTCGTGGAAAGCCAAATGACGAATGTTTGTGCTCATGGTAAATCCCTATAACTTTTACTGCGAGTTAAATAAGCTTTGTACACTGACCACATCGTCGCGCGTAAAATTGATCCTCTTTGCTGGTGGCGCGTTGAAGGCGGTGGCAAGCGGCGACCATGTTGAGACCAGTTTCTTTTGCCGCCAACGTTGCAGCACTGTGTTTGCTGTATTTCTACTAATTCGAAACATTGTTGTTTTCTTTTGTAAACTGTTTATTTCAGTTGTTAAGCCGAATGTTACATATTCATGGTGTCCCCATTCAATCAGCTGTTTTGAGAGAGAGAAAGAGATATGTAAATAAGCAAGTGCCTCTCTCTCGTTGCTAGTGTTGAACATCATTAGAATTTAATAACAAACCACCGTTGTGCTGCCAGCTTGTTGCAAATTTATTTAATTAATTTAAGTTAATAGCACAAAAAGTTAATAAAAAAATACACATTTTGTGTTTTTATGCAAAGTTTGGTGTTATTTTTTTCTTCTAGCACTGACATTTTATTTTGGGACTGGATATTTTAATGCATGATTGACGGCCACCCAGACGCTTGCCAACACCAAAAACGCAAGCATCGCGACCACCCATACGTTTGCCAGCACCAAAAACGTAAGAGAAGCGGCCACCAGGCGCCTTATTTAGATTAAGGCTCATTTTTTCAATGTCCGTATAAGCTTTATTTGTCACATATCTATGACATTTTATCATTCGGATAGTTAATTGAGACCTATATATATATATAGACATTGACAAAATGTGCCTAAGTTAAACAAATTTGTTTGATTAAAGACGCGTTCTTATTGTCTGAAGTGACAACCGTTACGTTAAACTAAGTGAATTTGACAAAATACGTAAAGAAGTAGAGAAAGTATACTGCGGTTAGCGCTAAGAGCGATGACGGTTTTTTCAACCCAACGCTCGACGTGGGAGAAATTAATGAACTTCATAGATTTTTTGCCTTGACATCCCTTTGAACCGCCAATAATGCCAGCCAGCCCGTCTCGACACATTAATGGACCACCCAAATCGCCTGGACAAAGTTCTCCTTGTTCATCCGGCTCCACACAAATATTGCCCTCTGGAGTAAAATATTCCAGATCAGAACAATGGCCAGGTTCACGAATAAAGACCTCCAAGTACATGACCTCATTGGCATACGGACCATGCTGAAGGAGCAGATGAATTAGAAAAACAAGAAAGACAAAAAAAAGCATACTCTTGCATAGCCCTATATACAATTATCGACTGATCTTTAAAATAGCAGATATGTATGTATATGATTCAAGCCAAACTTGTTGGGGATGTACATGATAATACTAAAAACACAATCTGTGAGATTGGTTAAGATATCTTTAAAACAACATAGTTTTGGTATACAAAGGTTAACTTTCAGCCGATCGTTCCTAAAGGGGTTATAAGATCCGGTATAAGCCGGTCTTGCCATAAGGACTGCCTGGATCAAAAAGACGTATCGCTACCAAGTACCAAAAGCATAACAACTACTTGAGAGACCAGCATGCATAAAAACAGACGGACAGGGCTATAGCGACTCGTATTTCTGATCATGAATACAAGTGTATACAAATTATAAATCTCTGCAAGGGTATAAGAATAAGTTTGGCTATGGAGGACAATTACCGGATAAACCTGGCCCCAACCTAGGGTCGTGCATTTCATCCCAACCGTAAGCTTTAATCTTTTTCGTTTTATAATTGGCTTCACATTACGATAGTTTGCTGGAATGCGACTGCTCAGTTTCAATACAGCCACATCATAGTTGATATAACGATGATATTTATGATGGATAACAATTTTATCGACATGCCGGGTTTCATCTTTTCTATACTCTTCGAGGCGGTAAACGTTGCCGAAAACAATCAGGATTCCACGTGGATGCATAACAGACTTATGACTGCTACGGAATAAAAACAATACTATGATAGTTGACCAATTGCTTTCATAACTTACTCTGTAACACAATGAGCCGCTGTCAAAATTGTCATGCTGCTGATTATAATGCCTGTGCAGAAATGATTGTCGCCTTGGAAATGAATGAAGTTAGGCGTCCTTATGGATACCAAATATTTCACATATTGAGCATTAGTCGGCGTTATGCCACCGGCAATCAACATCTGAAATTTCTCATCTGTATGCCTACCAAAGGTTCCTCGAGCACCGCACACAAAAGAAACAAATTGGAACAATAGCCAGAAGTGGACAAACTGGAAACTTTTCATGGTAAGCTTACTTCGATTGAGATTAAACAAATAGTATAACATTTATTAGAGCAACTGCACAAACTACATAGTATGTTTTAAATATATCCTACTCCCTCTTCTTTTCGCCTTTCTTTTCGATTGAATTCAGCGAGAATGAGTATCGTCAGAGATTTTTGACACAGTTCGTGGGAGGGTTGTTATAGCTACAGACAGACTCGTTAAGCAATGTATTTTTGTCCACGCTGCAGAATACATGGAAGGGCTAATTACGCCCACTGGGCGTGGTTAGATAAGTGTAACACACAGACAAAAAATATAGAACTGGCACAAAGAGACATACATAGTTAGATACACATACATATTCAAATACATCTAGAGGGGGAATAACAATAGTAATTTGCTCATTTTGAAATTGTTGCTTATAGCTTTGTTGGGTTTTTTGGCCTTATTTTCGTTTAGGCAGCTTGTAATTTGTTGGTGGATGCAGCTTGAGATGATCCAGAAAAACGGGCTGCATATCGGCACACCAGGATATCTCCTCACGTACACGCACCGGGCCATCCTTGCATGTCAGCCAATAGGTGCTCATTAGTCCTTTGCCCTGTAAATACAATATTAAGTCAATGGAGACAGCATTCATTAAATATTTAGCAAGAACGTACCTTGACATCGATGAGGCCACGATGCTCGGTCTTGAATCCACCAATTTGCTGCAATGCCTCGTTCATTTCCTCGGTGATATGTATCTTTTGTGCCTCGCCAGTGCTCTCCATGCGTGAGGCAGTGTTCACAGTGTCACCGAATAGACAATACCGTGGCATCTTACTGCCAACAATGCCGGCCACAACGGGTCCAGTGTGGACCCCACAGCGTATCTGGACGAACTCATCGCCGGCTCGGGGAATTCGGAATACGGATGAGGCGTCCAGTAAATCGAGTGCCATTGTTGCAATTTCGCTAATGTGTTTGTTGCCTAGGGTGAATTTAGACAAACATATGTTTAAATATTTAACAGCATAAATTAAGGCGATTGAACTTCCAAAACTAAAATTAGCGTAAAATCTGCGAGCGGATTGAGGAGGGTCAATGCCTGTTTGACTGACAGGGAAATTTACATAAATTACCGTTTTTCACTGGCAGCCCAGAGGCAACCATATAGGAGTCCCCAATGGTTTCCACTTTATACACATCATAGCATTCGATGCGTTCGTCAAACACGCGATAGATTGAATTGAGAAAGGTCACCACCTGCCAAATATGTTTAAACATTTCAGTTAAAGTTAATGGACCTTAATAGCCATCAATCTCTTCCCCATCCTCTCTCTAACTCTTACCTCCAGTGGCGTGCACTCGGCAGCGATTTCGGTGAAGCCAACAATGTCGCTAAAATAAATGGTCACTGCCTCGTATAGCTCGGCGGGCACCTGTCCCAAATTTAAGATTGTTACGTGTGCATAATGTGACATTAAATTTATCTGCACTCACCTGTTGCGTCTGTTTCAATTGCATTGCCACACTGGGTGGCAGCATCTGAAAGAGCAAGGAATCACTTTTGCGCTTCTCACGCTTCAATTCCTTTGCCTTCAACGACAGATTCATGGCGTATAACTGAGATGAGGTGGAGACAGTTACGCTTTACACTTGTTGGAGTAGTTGTGACGTCATTTCTCACCTGTATTGTTGCCGCCGCGTTCTTGACTAGTATGATAATAATTGGTGATACCAGGAGTACAACAACAAGTATGGCTATGCCAATTGCTTCCTTGCGATCTGCCTCAACGAGCGTTTTGTCCACATACTCTCTGTAAGTTAACAAAAAAACAACACAAATACAAATCACTTTAAGTTCAGTGTGCAGTTTTCAAAATGGCGGAAAACAAATTACACCAAGTAGCTTATCGATGTCGATAATTGTGGCATGTAAATCGATATTTATGCTGATCGACACTCACTTAATTAGACGGCGTAGTGCTTTTTGTAAAATTCTTAAGTCATCCGTGTAATTGTGCATAAATTCATTGTATTCGATGGCGCTGTGTTCATCCGATATATTGGGCTTGTTTTTAAGCACAATATTACTCCTGCGGAAACAAGGTAATGGAGAATTTTAAATAAAATTTCAATTACATTGAGAATCTTTCAAATTCTCACATGAGCTTGACGCGATGGAACTTCTTGGTATTAGTGATATTAGTGTACATGGGTTTCAGCATGGGGGCATAGTTCAGAGTGGAGTTGATCATTTCCCTGGCCATGAACTCGTATCGCACGTAGGATACAAAGTTTTCAGCAGTCAAAGAACCGCGTCCATAGTATCGTATGCCAAAGGATGTGGCAATGTTTTGACACTCGATACTTTTTAGCAGATTTTTAAATCCCACCAGATAACTGCAGATCAATTGTAATTTAGGGCAAAAACGAAACAAATAAATTGCTTAGACTTACCGCCACACACCACTGTTGTCCGTTTCCTTAATCTGTTCATTTAGATGGTGCAGCAGGCCTCGATTTATGGACGTATACCAATTCATGACTTCCGTAATGGAACTGTCTTCAGGCTCTAAGCGTACACGCTCTCTAAATTCATTTAGACGACTCTGAAACTCGTTGCGATTCAACATAACCTCTCTATCGTCCTCATCCTCATCTGGTGCCGTCGGCACACTAATCTCGCTCCAAGTGGTCATGTTGTTCAACGCATAATCCGTGTTGGCAAAGCGCTGTGTCAAGTTGGCACTGAGGAAGACATAATGCATTTTCTCATTGTAATACCCTTGCAGAGGGTATTTTAATTTTGCCACAAAGTGTGTAACGCCTATACTATAATCTTTATAATAATGGCAAACTGAGTCGATATAGTCATATATCTCTTTTTCTATGTCTAGTCTCTTAGTCTTAAATTAGTTAATTTAACTTAGTACAAAAACGGCTTTTTCAAGCGAACAATAAATGTCTGATTACTAGATCATATACCTGCCGAGAGTCTTAAGTATATAAGTATATATCAATATATCTTTTTAAATTATATCATATAGCTGCCTTATGTCGGTTATAATTTAACCTTTAGATTAAAAAACTACTTATTTTGTTTCTTTCGATATCTTAACCAAACTCACAGATTATTATCGTTATATACTATTTAAGAGATTTGCATAAAATCGAACTACTTTATCATAAACCTGATATATGTCGAATTTTGAATGCAGGTCTCTGAAAGGGTATCCAATATTTGACGCGCCAAAGATAGCTTGCTTTATATTTATTCATTGTCATTGCTCTATAAAATAACTTTTCTAAAGAAGTAAACTCACCGCTGCTTGCTGCCATTGGTAAAGATGTAGAAGGCCACCTCGGATCGTTCTAGCTGTATTCGTGTGACAACTTTACCCAAGTCCGTTGCAATCGTCACCTGGCGTGGGTGAAATGTATGAGATTATCACAGTGTCAACACGTACATATATGTGTGTGCGTGTGTGTTAGCGTGTGCCTGACGGTGTGTGTGTCCATTTGCGCAGTTTTTCCTCAAGTTTTTCCTTGGTTAGGAGTGGTCTTGATTAGTTAGTCGTTTGCTTTGGTAACGCATTGAATAATTCATCAAACATTTTTCATATGATTGGTAAATACGGGGGAAACGAATCCATTGTTTATAATGTAATGAAATGCCTTTAAGCACTGCCATATACCCTGTTAAACTGTACTTGTTAAGGTATATAGATGCAGCTTGCTTAAACAATTTTGACCACTAAGATTAAGCTAAGATCCGAGCCTTGTCTTTACTGTAATTAATGTTAAAATGAATCTTCTGTTTCTAAAATCTTGGATGGATCTTTAGCGTTATGGTTTTAACCAAGAAATGAAACCGAAACGAATTTCGCTTCCGGTTCTAGTACGTACCGAAACGAGTATTTCAGTAAAAGGTTCTATTTCAGTTTTGTTAAGTCTTACTTATAATTTGACAAAAAATTTTATAGTGCAAAACAATGTTCGTACAAAAAATAAAAAAACAAATTTTAAAATGTACCGAAACAGTACAGGTACGAACGTTTTGGTTTTTGGTTCTTAAAAAATAATTTATTTCTGTTCCGGTTCCGGTCCTGGTTCCGGTTATGGTTTCATTCCCTGGTTTTAAGCAGTCATCATGGGACTTATTATTATTATAATAAGAGATTCATCGTGGCTTTTCCTTCAATGTTTCTGACTCGTATTATGTATATCGCTAGAGTATGTGGTTTTCGAGTCTAGTGCTTTGACATTGTATTTGCAATATTTTGCATTCTCAAGTACGTGACCCAGTTGAAGGGTCGCGCTTAAAAGTACGTATTTCCTGTTCGCCACGCCCACACACAGGGCTGAGACTGTGCCAATGCATATTTTGCTCGTCAATTCACTTTGCCGTCAAGCAATATTTTCATTTTATTATTTTTATTTCTTATATTTTCCGTTCGTCTTATTTACATTAAACGTGGCCTTGAAGAGGGGTTCTGGTTAGGGTGGTTTTCAGTGAGGTTAGGACTCTGAATGGGATTGAGACTGATGCTTGCCCCACGCAGCGCGACAGAGTTTCTTAAGTGCCTTGTCGAGAGGCTTCTCTCTGCGTTGCCCACTTACCTGAGCAAATAAATATTGGCAATTGCGATATGTTTTCAATCTTCCCCCTGTGGTAATATTCCTGTGCTCCTTCCCACATTTACCATTCCCATGGCTACATTTGTTTGTTGGTCAAGTGACCGTTGAACATTGTGCCTTGTACTACTTGGCGTATGATTGAATTACAGCAATAAATTTTAATTACGCTTCAAAAGGACACACATCTTTGCTCCCTTGTTGTTGTTTGTTCTTCTTTGGTACTCACCTGGGTCTCAATGTCGGCCACATCGGCCCTGTACTCCAGTATCTCTTGCAGTGTTAGCGATGTTTGCACAATCAATGCCAATATTGGTATAAATGGTAGAATTATCATCTGCAAAATGTACAAACGCACTTTCAACTCTCGCAATCTATTCTCATTTATCTAAGTGTGTGTGTGTGTGTATCTGTGTGTCAAATTGTGATTAGTCTTTATCGTATTCAGTGGTCGCTAATCGCGACACTTCATTAGGGGACGCACGTGACACACGACTTCTCTTGCCACGGATCGTGTGCTAATTAAGATGCATACGCTTTGCTAATTTATGCTATTGTAGTCACTGTTCTGCCACGACCCCCTACTTACTGCCTCCCCCACTCACCTGCATCAGTTGCAATCGTCTTCCCGTTTTTATGGCCGGATTCCGTGCAGCGGCACTGCAGCATCTGCCGCTGCCACCATTGGATATATCCTCGGAACTAATCGAGCGCACGGAAATTTTATCGAGCTGCAGATTATGATGTGTGTGTGAGGGTACCAGGAGTAGTCCACTGGTGCCACTGCCATTGCCACCGCTGCGAGCAGGAGGATGATTCGATTTGCAGTTGCTAATGTTGATCTTAATGCATGTGGATGTGGCTGCAGTTGCCGAAGCAGAAGCGGAAGCGGATGCCGAGGCTGCTGCATCCTTTGCTGTTGTCTCCTTTGTCCTTTGCATCGTGTGTTGTCCCAATGTCCTATTCAATTTGCGAACTGTTCGACCATTTAGCATATTGAGCACATCGGGAACGCTTCATAAACCCAAACGTTTATGGCTGCATAAAGTGCGATACATAATTGTGTGGCTCAAGTAGTTCGTGGGGGGGATTCAATTCTGAACTGTTTTGTATCAGATGTACACTTGTGACACTTGTGGAGTTTCCCAGGTCCCCGGTCCCTGCAGTAATGAGAAAGGCGCATAAAATAATTGCAAAAACGGAAAACGGATAAATAAACACATATGGGGACCGAACGCTGAGAATTCCCCTCAAGTATCCCACCCTTTCCTGATTCCCAGTCAACGCGTCATGTCAGCACAACAAATTTGATGGATGAACAGCCAAGCGTTGACTAGGGCTAGTGGTAAGGGTATTAAGGGGTTGAGGGTTGATGGTTGAGCTGCACTGTCCAAGGATTTGCCAATGTGTTGTAATTGAAGACACATGTTATCGCTTTGACGCGGAAAACAATGCTAAGTAAATAAAGGATTATTATACTAAACACAAGTATCTCAACTGTTTCGTTCAGTGTAGCGTTGGACAAACAATTTCCGCAATGGTCTTCAGCACACACATATCCTTTTTACTAGCCTTTGCTCTTCTTGTTTACTTTTCACTCACTCATCAGGCGCATTTATTGATTAAACTTTTAATTGCGTTGACAAATTGTCATTAAGTAAGTGAAAATAATCACATTAATAAAAAAAAATCATTGAAAAAATGGTTTAAAAATATCCTTGAATGCAATCATAATCTTATCTTTATTGTAAATGCCATAATCTATGACACAATATGTAATTCTTTTGCTATCATTTTTACTGCATACGCAGCATGAAAATCATTGTATTAATTTCCACATCAGAAGCGCGCAAATAAACAATAAATATTATTATTTTTATTACCACATTAAATGTCGCACAGAGCACAATTTCAATTATCTTTTTGGTCAAGCACTTAATACTGTTAATACCGCCTCAAGTGATGGGAACTCCGTTAGAAATGTTGCACAAATTCCCGCGAGGAGCTCACAAAAGCAACTGAACTTAAACCTGTTGAGTTTCATCTGTTTATAGACGTTTTAACATATGTCCTTTGGGCGCTAGGTCAAATACTACCCAATCACCACCCACAAATGTTAGACTGTTAAACGTCTGTTAAGAGTTGCAGTTGCTTTTCTCAGCTTATAAGCTAAAGTTGACGAGTATTGATATATTTCTACATGACATCATTTTCTTATATTTACTATTTATACATAATTTTTTTTATTTTTATAAATATTACACTATTTGATATTATTTAACTTGTGTTTAAATGTAACGGCAACGAGCGTATTTTTAACAGAGTGAACTGCTTGCTGAACTGCTTTGTGCACTGCACGATACCCATGTGCAGGCTGCCTGCTACGCTTGCAATTCAACTGCTTGCAAATGACAGAAAAAGCTTAAAAAAATGAAAAAATGGTCCCGTTCCGTTAGTGTCCTTTAGTTTTGTTAGCGCTGCCACTAGTCACATTTGGAACTACAAGGCGCCACTTGTCATATTTTGTTTTGTTAAAAATGCGGAAAAAAGAAAAACATTTTCAAAAAAGGAAGAATTCGCGCTGAAAATATACGAAATGTCTTCCTCCTCATCCATTTCATTCTCGCTTCGTTTAAATTAATTTCTTTCCAATATCACAATTCACAAATCACAATTTACCGACAACATTTTTTTCGTAACTTTCCTGCAATCGGACTTTGAAAAAATCCAAATTTGACGGGAAAACATCTGAACTGGCAACATTGCTCTGCAATGTTGTTGTTTTTGGCAATCAATGTAAATTTTCAATGGTCAACTTGATCAACGCGTCGTATGATTAATATCGGGTCATTAAATTGAGTTATTATACAAAACGTACGACTTGGGCTCTGTAATTCAAATCGACAGCCATTGTCACGCCTTTTTTTGTTGAGTAGAGTGCTGTGTGAGATCATCGTGCGATAGACACACTCCATTGTCGCCTTAAAAGAGCGCCTAAAGCAAATAAGACTTTCCAAATCGGCCATTTGCATAACTAGCTGTAAAAGTGTTTAAAACATTAACAGCAACAATCGGCAGCGATTGGCTGGATTCGAATCCGCAAAACGGAATGATATTCGAAACCAAAAACCAAAAAAAAACAAAACAACAAAATTATATACAAAAGATAATGCACAGAGCGTGGAGTGGTAACCAGAAACCAGTTCTAAACAGTAGAAAGAGCGAAATAGCTAAAACGCACACACACATATTAGCGTCGCTGCTGTTGGTCGGGATGATTGGACGATGGAACCATCATTGGGACCACCTTGGCGTCGCGCTGCTCACCTCATCTTCCCTTTGAGCCATGAAATACAATTGGATCGGGTAACTTTGAACTGGGCGGTTGACTAGAGGTGTTGCTTGACGGTGGTGCTATGTGGTGTCCAAATTGATGTTTCAATAAAGACTATAAATTTATGACTAACGAATCAAGTGGACGCCCAAGACATTCCCGCAACTCTTTAATTCTTTTAGGGGCCAAACACGACAACGAGTAGGTGTCGCCATTGGTGCCACAATGAATTAATTTGGACAATTTATGAGCCAATCTCGCGGCTGACAACTGCCTAGCAATAGCTGGCAATAGGAATGCTGCCTGAGTTGGGCTTTTCACACTCTGTCCGCTCCGGTGGTCGATCGTTTTCTATTCGAGAAATTGAATTATAATTTGATGCCCGATGCCCAATGCCCGATGACCAAACGCATCTGCATACATTAACGAATTGATCGGGCCACATAAATCTGGCAGCTGCGACACAATTAGCAGCACCGCCAACTGACCAAAGCCGCCACCCAAAATTGACAGCAACCAGGAGGCCAAGCAGTCAGTCTTTCAGCCAGTTTCCACAATATATGTGTGTACATAAATAGTCGACATTGCTCTCTTCTGGTCAACAGCTGAAAGATAAACATAAACGTAAGCCCAGCGATTAAACTAAGGCAAGCCGAAGCAGCAAATACCCTAACTCGAATGCATGTAATTTAAAGAGTTCTGTTGAGGTTTATATCAGTGACAACTCTCTTTATTAAATATATTTAGTGTGTTTCATAAATCCCTGTTGTCTACAATTATAATTTATTACTATATTTTATTCATTTTAAACTTTTAAACTTTAAAATGAATTTAATTTTATTCATTCACAATTTAATTAATTTTAAATATTCAGGCGTGTTTCAGAAATCCCTTAAAATGACAATTGCTTTTAAAAACAACCGATCGAAATTTTGTTGTACCTTTATTGATGGAGATTTCACTCTACGGAGTCCCAAATAGCGGCTGGCTTGTTTAAAGTTTAAAAAAATTTTATTTTTGCTATATATTTCATACTTACAAGTGTTCATTTAAAATGTATATTAAGCATTTTTTAATAAACTAACAAATAATTAAGTGTGTTTCAGTATAGAATGTGAATGTATCTATAGAGATTTTAAAGAATTGTTTAAAAAAAAGTTTTTCGGCATATAAATCTTCAAATTTTAATTTTTTTCTTTACACATTTTTCAAATCACAAGTGTAACTAAAGTTTTGTATAATTTATAGAACAAACAAAAGCATTCAAAATATTTTTGATAAGTCTTATTTAAAAACTAGTATAATCTAATTCAATACATTTTGAACTCCAACAAATCTCTGAACAACTTTTTTTAAAAGCATTGAATGCTGTGAGTCACGGGCACCAGCAATTGCTGCGGCGTTGCTTCTGAAAGAGATTTCTATTTGTATTATTAAATACATTTTAAATTTTTTAAAATTAAGAGAGCTAACAGACTCAAATTCTTTTGACAAGTGTATATAACCTTTTAAATATACACTATGCCAGGCTACGCAAAAGCCGGAACCAAGAGCTGTCCACATTCTGTTGCCTCGCCATGGACTGACTCTTAAAATGTCTCATTTAAATAACTTGCATGCATTTAGTCATCCTTTTTGTCCCAACTTGGGCTCAGACGCAGCCAGAGACAGTCTCTGTTGTTGATATTGTTGCTGTTGTTGCCGTTGTCGTTGCAGGCATGCGCCTTGGGGGCAGGCTAAGAGAGAGAGGGGGAGAAAGAGAGAGAGCGACATTGGACTTCGCTGACGACGTCAACTTAAGTGGCCAGCCATGGACAACGCGTCCTCTCAAAGTGTCGAGAGTATGTAAATCTTTTGGCATTGCCAATGCCAATGTGAATGCCATTGCCATTCTTATATGTTTTCTTTGTTGGAATTGCTGCAGTTGTCTCTGGCTTGATCGATTTTGTCGACGTCTGTTCAATTGTTGGCCTGGACAAAAGGATACATATGTGTACATGTGTTTGGGGCCCACAAAGATTTCCATCTGTGGACATAATGGAGACATTGCCCGTTGCACTCGATTGTTGTTCACATTTATTTGACAAATTTTGTCGTGAGTTGGGATCAGTTGCAGCTGTCCTTTTCCCTCTTCCTCTCTGTATATGAGTAACTGCAGCATTTTAATTAATTCAAATGCAATTCAGCTGCTGTTGTTGCTCCTGCTGTTGAGGCGAGTGAAGAAGCGATGATTGAAGCTGAAAGCCAGCACGTGAGTGAAACAGACGACAGTTAAACTGCCAGACGGCAGCCACTGTCACTTTTTTCAACATCTTTTGCTACAACTGCTTCCTCTTCTTCGAGACAAACAGTCAGTCAGACCGACAGAGCGACAGACAGATGGACGCTCATTCAGTAAACGTTTGTGATTTGTAACGATTGTGCAGTACATAAATCAGTCATGGATTTATTGCGAGAAATGAAATTTGCCGACTGCGTCTCCATCTTCCAACTTCCAACTTGCAACTTCAACTACAACTTGGCCTGGTGAAGGTGAAGCATCTTCTGTAGCTCCTCTTGGTTGCTTCGTTTCTTCGTTTCGTCGTTTCTTGGGTCGTGGTCGTGTGAGTGGCGCTGCGTGTGGGTCGCATAAATTTCACGCTTTGCGCAGGCGCTGCTACAAATCGATGTTCTCTTTATTTTTTTTTCTCCTTCCTCTTCAACTGCTTTTTGTGTGTGTGATGTTTTTTTTGTGGTTTTCTTTATTTTTTGCTAGTTTTTATGTAGCACGCGGGGACGTGCAATGCCGTTGGCTCAAATCGATAGTGGCAAATACGTTTTGACGTTGCTCGAGACGAACCAGGAAGTTGTAAGAGTCTATGCAAACATGTGTACACAAATCCATATAAAACTCTGACCTGCAACGCGTTGCCATTAGGAATGCCAAAGCCATAAGGGCAGATCACGAGTCGCCTGCAACTCCAAGATGTCTCCCTGTTGCAGTCGCACGTTGCAACTTGCAACACGCAATGGCGCTGCTAATTGTTCATTCGCCCAACAACAACAACAACAGCAGCAACAGCAAGAACAACAAATGCCCAGCTGAAATGCAACTGCCAAACAAAATGAAGGAAAGACATTCGCATCATATCTGATTGCATGACAGTTCTCAATTACTTTTTCCGACATTTACAAAAGTAAAGAAAAAAACATTTGTACCCATTGCAAAATTGAACGAAATATTACAATATTTTGTGACAGTTTTATGAAATATTCGCAAATTGTTAGACAAGGGCGACAAATGGAAATTGTGTTGTAGAAGTGGGGCTAATTAACATATGAAACTCTGAATTCGTTAAGGCTTATATTGCAAAAGCGAGTAATTACTGAAGTTATTGGCTCATTTTATGGGTATACTTTTTAGTAATGCGTCGACATCCTTAACTGGGTTCATTGCACCCATCAAATGGTTTCAGTTTCCCTTTTTTTTAAGCCGTTTGTCTAAACGTTTAAGCGTCTTGGCCCGTGTGAATTCCCGTTAGCTTTTGCCCAAAAACTTATAATTTATGGCTGGTAAACTTTGCCTAATCCCTGGCCTAATCGTCTGGGCAGCTGAACTGCTGCTGCATGCCACAGCTCTCCATTGAGTTCCAATAGCAAATCCAAGCCAAAGAGAGTGCAGAGAGTCTGAGTGAGAGGGAGTGTGAGGGAGTGAAAGAGAGAGAAGTCAGTCACCTTCGCGAACAGCACGTTTCTCTGGTATTTTACTTTCTTGTGTTGTGCGCGTTTCGTTTTCGTTTCATTTTTTGGCTTCATAATTTATTATCGCTTCAAAGGCATCTCAATTATGGCTCCTGGCAGACATGAAACCCAAAGCCAACCATAAAGCCAACTCCAACTCCAAGTCCACAACAAATCTGTGGATCGTATCTGGCGTATCTTTGGCGAATATAAATGCGTTCGTTTTGTAAATCAGCAATCGAACAATTACAAAAGTTTACAAAACTTTATTCAATTAACTTTTGTTCGACTATCGTAATGTCGTAATGTTTGCAACATAGAGTGGTATGTTGTTATTGTTATTGTTGCTGTTGCTGTTGCTTTCGTTATGAACAGTTTATTGGTGTGAAAATGCGCCACAAACTGCGAGACGCTTTAACCAAAGTTGCAAGCGAAGCTTCAATTTCAGCCACATTGCAATCGTGACGTGATTTTGATTGCCGCCAGCATATTGCATCCCCTTCCCCTTTTCTGGTGCTGCTGCCTCTCCCCACATTGCTGTGCATTTTTTGTTCTGGTTGCATGTTGCATGTTGCACGGCGCAAAGGCGGGGCAAGAGTTAAAGCGACCAACCAAAGCGCAGCTAAAGATTTTTTGCACACTTTTACTTTCAAGATCTTTGGCATTGTTTTCCCAATTGCCTCAATCCTCAATTCTCACTCCCTTCCCCAACCCGGAACTATAAATCCAGTTGCCATCTCATTACTGTCTGGGAGCATAGATTAATCGTAGACAAATTGTCGTCATGTCTGTGTGTTGTCTCTTGAATATCAATTGTCCCAAACGAAGACATAATACCGAGCTATAGCTATAGCTATAGCAGGTGCCGCATCGCGGCTCTCTAGAGTTTTTCTTCTTTTATCACTTTTTTTCTTACCTTTTTTTTTGTTTCTGATTTATGCGACTATTCAAAAAGTCAAAATTCAACACTTCAATACTTGTCAGAAACCTAAACAAATGACAAATGTGTGAGTTGAGTGCGCATAGTGTGAAAGACTATATGAATATCCTGTAATTGATTGTATAAGATGGTATTGTTAACTGGAAAGTTTTACTTAGGATAAAAAACAGCTGGTTTTATTTATAAAATAAATAAAATTAAACGCAGCTTAAATAAGCTTGAATTTCGGCAAACAAAACGCAAACATTTAATATAAAAACTAAATAAAGTTTAAGGTATTGACAGCATTAAGTATCTGTTGCACTAATCAATTGATGGAAATTGTAAATCTAATTGTATTTATTATAAAAAAAATCTCAAAATTTTGTTAGCATTGAGTCCAGATGTTATAAGAAATCGCAGTGTCGTTTTTCTAAATCACACTCAGACGGTTCTCTTTTGAACTTTAGATGTTTCTAGACTTTGTGGAGCAGTTTATCTAGCATAGCTTTCCTTCTACAACATGGTTCAATATTAAAATACTCTTTCCAATTATAAATAAAGGGTATGCATTTACAAATTCCAAGCGTTCTCGGCCCAAGCACACTTCGTTATTATTAGAAATTCCAGGCATAGAACATGCCTGCCCATTGAACCATTGATGTGTGTATTGACAACTTGTCCCTGCCACAAGGGGCCAGAGGAAGTGCCTCATACAAATGCACAGCGACTTGTTGTTGTTGCTGTTGTCGTTGTTATATATGACAAATGGCTTCCATTTCCTTTCAGTTGATCGATGCCGATATAAGTTGATATTTGCGCTGACCAAAAAAAGAAAAGAGAGATCCGAGTGGAGAGAGATACTACTCATTTTGGGGTATGCCAAAATTGCAGGGATCGTGTATTTTGTTTCATTTTCGGTAAGGGCATATGAGAAAAATGCGCTAATTACACGCAGCGCACTGGTTAATTGAAGTTGTCAACGGGCATGTCGAAATATGCGATGTTTTGTCGGGTTTTTGGGGTACGGAGTAAATCAAAGAGTCTGTTCCCTTTCGATCATGGACAATGTGACTGAGCCCAATTATCTGTGAATTGAACTAAGCGCAGGAGCAGTAGGAGCAGTAGCAGGAGGAGAAAAAGAAATGCCTGACAGAGTGGATGCAATGGCGCCATTAATTATCACAAAAACGGATACATTTCTTCATAATTGAAGCGGTTGAATGACATGCGTACCATGCAACATATCCATGCCACATCCATGTATCCACATATCCATGCAAAGGTGACCGTCCTAATGACAACATCGCTTCCGACTGACTGCACAACTGCAGCTGCTTGTAGCTTGCAACTGCCACAGATCCCAGTTCCAATTGCAGCATCAGCTTCCAGCTTTCAGCTCTCAACTCCCATATCCAGCATCTCCATGGGCTCCATTAGCAGGAGTGATGCAGCGCCTAATAGAGAAGCATTACTCATGCTCAGCAGGACATCGTTATGGCCTCGTGTCTAGCCGGGACTCGCTCAGCTCAGTACAGCTCTTAGCTCTTAGCTCTCAGGTCTCTTCAGGTTGTGTGTGTGCGCAGTGTGCGTTCGAGTTAAACATGCAATTGAGAAATTTATTAAAAATCATTTTCATTAATTTGGTTATTTATGCACAGGATCAAACATTCAATTAGGCTGATGTTATAAATCTCGTATTCATTTTTCACATGCTACAACCACACGCTGCATCTATAAATCAAACACACAGTCACACTCACAGACATACACACACACACACACGTACACACTTTCATAGTTGCAACTTGCAACTTGCATCTGCCCACGGGAAACCAACAACTCATCTGCAGCTTCAATTGCTTTGCCGATTTTTTTAATTGTCAATAAAATAATAAAAGTACTTAGGAAATCTCAAATCGTTTGGCTTTTTGTTTTGTTTGCTTATTTATTTATTTTTGGTATAAAGGTTAAAAGTGAAAGATTTCCTGCTGACTTGCAACAATGACAAAAAAGCTTGTTGCTTTTTTCATTGTTCGCCTTGTTTTTATTATTTATTTGTCATGTTCGGCACGAAAAATGAGAGTAATAAGATGCACAAAATAAGATAAAAAATAGCAAAAACCTGCAAACAAATCTCTGTTATATTTGCAGACAATTGTATGCTCTTTAATTGTCCAGCTTTAATAGTTGTGGGAATTCAGCTTCAAGTATAGAAAACTATTGCTTAATTATAACTAAATAAATAATAATAATCAAAAGACCACTTGATTAAGAAAGCAATTGAAGTTTTTTACTACTTTCGCTCGTATTCTTTTCCCTGATAATTGCACTCTTCAACGAAGTACTTGAATAGTTTTTAAGTGTATGATTCTTTTACTTTACTTTCTTGAAGAAACTGGGATCGATTGTGCCTTTGTACACTTAAAGGTTTTGAATTAGGCTCTTATTAACTTACATATGGAAAAAATATTATTTTTAAAATAAAGAGTATTCATATGCAATTTTCAGCACAAAGTCATTTCATTTACAGACTGTAAATCAGTAAACTTTAAGAGCAACCCACGTCATGTTTTGATCGGCAAATCGCTGGCAATAAATTGACAAAGGCAAATCAGTTAACGAACAACAGAAAAAACTGTACAAATTTGGGACATTTGTTGAGCTGACCTTTGTGTGACCTTTTTTTGGCCACGGCTTAACTAAATCTCAGCTGCGGCATGGACCTAATAAGTCACAGCAGCTGAGCAGGAAGCTAGCCAGTTGCTTATCGCTTACCTAAATCGAACTTGGGTGGGTAGCAGTCCCTCCATCCCTCCCCTGCCCCTCATCCTTCACCCTTCTTATAGATACATATATGGGAAGCCTGTTGCTAGATCATAAAATAAACTTAATAAAAGCAAAATCAACTGGTTGGCTGGTTGACTGTCTGGCTGGCTGGTTGCCTGGGCATCATCAAAAAGCCGACAAAAGGGGCGTGACGCGACTATCAGCACGGCCAGGCCCCTTTTTGTGTGCTTGTGCATTGGTTGTGGCCAACAATTTTGATATAATAAATTGCATAGAAACATAAATTTAATTTTTAACGCCCCAGAACGACAGAGTCTAGCTTCCCTTTTAGCATAACAATTAAGACATTATCCACAGAGAGAGAGCGTTAGAAAGAAATGGAGAGTATAAGAGGGAGGAGAGAATGAGAGGGAGAGAGAAAGAACACTTTCAGATGGTTGACAAAATGGTGGATGGATGTTAAGAATTCATGTCCACAATTAATGGCGCTTTAGTTGGCGCTTTTCGCACTCTCACATTTTTCACACAAGTGGACACAAAAGGCGAGCCCTTGATCCGCCCCAGCCTGACAGTGTTTGTGCATAGTCTTGGCCATAATCATAAGCCATAAGCAAAACCCATAACGTTCCGCGCATGCGCACTCTGCACTCATACTCATACTGGTATTTGTATGTTTGTTTCCCCCTTACCGGCTCCTTGAACTCAAATGATGGCTCTGCTCGCGCTCTGTGTCTTTGCTGATTGATGATTTTCATTTGCCATTCGGACAGCTCTACATTAATATCAACAACAGCGTCCTACAGCTAGTGAGCCCCTCCAGACAGAGACGCCGCTGCTCATCAGCGTTTGCTCTCCCGAACCTGGAGCGTCATCATCAGCGAAGGCGTCCTCTCGCTTTCGGGGCGTCACAATTGCGTTGAGAACACCCAGGAATTTGTGGCATTTTATGGCCAATGTTTGACTATTGCATTGCCAAGTGTTTGCACAACCATCCACAATCCACTGAGATTCGAGAGATCCACAAATCCACTTTCCATTAGGTACACATGCAAGCATAATCGTTCTGGGCCGTGTTAAATTTATGAGTACTCCTATTTAGTTGTAGTCACTGTTTGTTTCTACCCTTTCCAATAAGTGGTTATCTTCGCTGATTCTTTGAGTTTGTCAGTTTTGCAAAAAGGATTTTTAAGATAGTGAAAAATAGTAATATTATTAAAAATAGTAATATAATTATGCATACAAAATTAAATTGAAATTAATTTTAAAAACTATAAAACTGAAGATTAAAAGCTTAAGTATGGAGTATACTAAAATTATAACTGATCCAACATTTGTTGCAAGGTCTGGGGAAAACTCAGAAAAACCAATCAGTTCAAAAAGAAAAGGTTTATTATAAACAAAATTACAGCAGATTTAAGATCACATATGACAAATCTCACAGACCAGTGTGATTTGAAATTCAAGTGAGGTGATTAAAAAGAGAAGCTATAAACATAAATATAATAAATAAATTACAGAATATAATATATATAAATATAATTATGAATATAAATATATTCTTATTATATTATATTATATGTTGTATATTATAAGTATAACTATATTTATATTTCTAGCTGTAAGAGTATGCACTTGGCTTTTCAGTTGGCTTTTAATGGTTTCAACTACAGCTCCATTTGGCTAAGCTTCCTGAGTAGTCACCAGTTGCACGCGTTGCAAGCTGCAAGTTGCGCGTTGCGAGTCGCATCGCATCGCAGCCAATGCAATCATTACTCACGCGCGCTAATCCCAGCGACTCCATTTGCCAGCTGGATAGTTGAAGCCACAGCCACAGCCAAAGCCGAAAGCCAAAAGAAAAATCACATGCGCAGCATTTAAAGATTTGGGGCGCGAGCGGGAAAAGCAACAGTGCGAAATGACAGAGCGTCGATAAGCAGCTCGGAAAAACTTACTGCAGAGGCAGTTGCAAAGCTTGCCAGTTGCAAGTTGGCGGTAAACAGTAAGCCAGGCAATTGAGTTGTTCCCCTGGCCAACTGGTTGCACCTTTCCTGCTGTTGCTGCTGTTGCTGCTGCTCTTCCTCTAAGCATGTGCTGCACGTAATGGTGTTGCATTTATTAAAGGCTTTTGTGCGTGCGGGCCAGGCTCAGACGGAGAGACTCATACCATGGATACAACTTCAACTGCAGCTCCAACTCCATCTCCGGCTCAGGGTCCACTCTCTCACTCTGTGTACGTCTCTCAGATGCTTAATCCATAAATGGAAATTAATGGTTTAAATACGAATGTATTCGGCGGCCATGTGTTACCTCCTAAGAGAAGTAGACGGAGAGGCAATGGAGGAGACGCAGTTGGAGCCTGGACAGGCTAATGGCACTGGCCCCCTAACGGTACCATTTGAGTGCCACTGCATTTGCAGCGGGGCTGGCAAAAATATTAAGACATAAATGTCGTCAACAATGATACGGACACAGTGCGGCATAGTGTGCGTAGGCGGCACAGTGGTTCAACTGCATAGTGTTTGTACTCAAAATGGGTTTTCAATTAAGGGCCGAGCATTATCCATATATCATCCGATTGGCTGTCCGTAATGAGCACAACAATGCTTTAAATGCCCCATACACACACACGCACACACACACAGACATACACAGATAATCAGCGACGGAAATGGGCAGACAGATTAGCGCCCACCTTCATAGGGAGACCAGAGAGACCACATTGTGGTGGGCATTGGTTTGGCCCTTTCTTGGGTCATTTGCTAGGTTAAGTCGCCACGAGGGTTGCCAGTTGCCCGTTGCCCGTTGCCCGTTGCCCGTTGCCAGTTGCCACATGCAACATAAGTGCATATAAAAAATGATACCACAATTTATGGACGACATCTAATGGCGTTCACTTCATATCCCCATGCCCCATCCACTGGCAAAAGAGATGCTGCAACAGTGTTGGCGGATTTGTGGCTGGCAGCCAACGCAGCCTCGTTGCATGCAGCGGTACAGCGTTGCAGCACATCTCATAAAACATAATCAAGTTCACATTCACCAGTCGCCTGGCGACAATGGCATTCGCATCCTGCCTAGACTCGAGTCTCCAATCTTTAGTTCTCAGTTCTCAGTTCACAGTCCTCCTCCCGCTTGACTATGCAAGATTAATTTTCCACCATATTGTCATATTTTGCTGTCGCATGCGTCACTTTAGTTTCTGTTGTTGCTGTTGCAAGTTCCATTTTTATAAGCGTTTTGATTCCATTAACTCACACAGCTGCAACATGAATGCATGCATCGAATAGGATATCAGTTCTTTACAGCTTACCACCGAGTAATTTCCATAACTTTTGCTCCAAATTATTTGCCATTGCCGATGCTGATGCCGATGCCGATGCCGAAGCCGAAGCCGCAACAAATGCATTTATCATGTGGTACGTACTGCCGACTGAGGTGTGTATTAATTGTTAACCATTTGGCATTTGGCAATCGCATCCATTGCATCTTCACTGGGTGTGGGCGTAGACGTGGGCGTGTGTACTGCCACAACTGCTCCATCTCATTCACCATCTGCCATAAGCACTTCAAGGAGCATTGCCTGCATTAATAATGCCAATTGGAATGCATTTAATGCATTCTCACAGCTCAATGGCAGATGAAACCTGCACGAGAGACTCCTGAAAGTCATGTGAAAGCAAATCCCAGCTAATGAAGTTGAAGCTCTTTGCCAATTATTTGCTTTTCAATAAAAATAAATTTACCTCTTAGATTGTTAGTATAAACATGTAAAACAATCCAAATGAAATAATGCAAATATGTGAATGCAACTGCAAAAATTGGGACCTATTTAGATCACAATTCATGAGAATATATTTACATCTAAGCTGATTATAATAAATATATTTCTAACAACAAGAGAATTTTTAAATTTAATCTATTTAAAAGTAGATCGCTAGACAAATTAGATAAGCAAATCAGATAAGCATCGATGTATTGATGCTTAATGATTTGTTCATTTCCTTAACAATTGAATTAATAATTATGATGTAATTAATCGATTCCGAAAGAAAGTCAAATTACAGGAGGAGTCTCAACTTTAAACCCAATTTTTGAAATAGGTTCGACCCAAATTAAACCTGACTCACTTTAGAAAACACTTAAAATTGTTATTTGATTTCTTGTTGTTGTATTTTATGTAAATTAGGTGGCAAGTACATTATCATAAGTATTTCGTTTGTTTGCTTTTGGCCAATAACAATAGTTACACATTTTGAATCTGGCTTTTGTTCATCTGCTTTTCACGCGAGTTCGTTGCCTAAGTCTTTTGTTTGCAGACCACACACAGATGCGCAAAGCAACAGAAAAAGAGATGGGAGGAGGTTGGAGGTGGTAGGCGGTTAAAGGGGGTATTGATTTCACTTATTTGAGCAAATCGAAACAAGCCCGTTAACAATTTGCGCAAAACATTTGCCCAGCCCCAAAAAAAAAAGAAGGAGAAATAAACAAAGCCAAGGTTCAGGTTCTTGGGAGTTCCACACAGGCAGCAGTAGGAGAAGGAGGAGGTGGAATGGGAGGGGAGAATGGTCAGAGGGGGCGGACGCATCGACAACGCACGCCTGTTCGCATTCAATAAATAAAATGTCAAAACAATAATGAAATGAATTATGAGCGCGCATCAGCAGCGACGGCAGTCGAGGCAGCTGCTGAGGCAACTGAGGGAATTGTGGCAGTTGGGGAAGTTGTGGCAATTGTGGCAGTTGCGGCAGCTGAGGCAAGGCGGCGTGGGCTACCATTTGGGTGCCTTGGTCAATTTCTTGTTGCTTTTATTTATTGATTTCGTGCGTATGCACAATCAGCACACAGCACAAACTGACTGCAGTTGTTGGTGCATCCGATTCCATGGTCAGTGGCATCAACAACGGACGTTGTTGCAACGTGGTTACAATTGTCAGAATGCTCGTTTGGGCCAACGATTGGCTGACGGCCTCAGGCCTCAACGCGTAATGAAATGTTGCATCTGTATGTGTGTCTCCGTGTGTGTCTGTGTGTGTGTGTACTGGATTATGGTCATGTGTATGTCGCCTTTTACATACGATTCTCCTCTGTATGGGTTTGGGAGTGAATCTGTGTGTGCTGGATGCTAACGCCACGCGAAACGCAATCAAAACTTTCGCTGCCAAACGAAAAAAGCAATTATTTCGATAAAAATGACCGTTTACTGTCGTTTTGTGGATATTGAGGCCCAATTTATGTGTACTCGTATGTGCATACCAACGGGCCAACCAACGTCTTAACATGGCACGGAGCGAGGGAGTTAGCCAGCGTTACCGTTGCGAGTTAACTTGGTTTTAACTGGGTCAAGGGAATGTACGAAAAACATAACGAAATGAAAATAAATAAATAACAACGTTCGTTCTGATTCTGTCAACGTATCGTCAACAGATATTCAAATGATTATAAGAGCAATAATTGAAGACGACTTTACTGTCTATTAAATTAGGAGGAAAGTTCTTGAAAAAATAAAGAGAGAAATTGGATTTGCTAATTTATATACTTGCTTAAAAACTAAAGGACATGTTACATAATCAAAATTTAGTAACATTAAAAAGCTATCTTTAAAATGAACAATTAATAATTAATTTTAAACTATTAATTAAACGAATTTAAAATGTTATATGAACCCATAGTTCATGGAGGTTTTAATGGAGATACTCGTTTAATATAAATGTATAGTTTTTGTTTAATGAAACGAAAGAATTATATTTTAATTAATAATAATTAAAATTGATTTAAAAGACTTACATTTGAGTACTTGCTCTATCTTAAAACTTGACGTAGGTATTAATTTTTATATAGGATATCTTAGTCCTTTTTCCTAACATAATATGTGCTAGCTTTGTTTTTTCCCATTTCTATTTAGAATTTTATTGCTTCCATTAATAGATCGCTATATAAATAAAGTTAGTTGTATTACATTTATGGGCAAGCTTACATTAGGTTTTACAACTTGACACATTTGCTATAAATACATTCCGTAACTGTGCATGCTTTTATTGTTATAACCAACTCATAAAGCTCGAACGAACTCGGAGGCAATTTTAAAGCCCATAATACAAACCATATCATGCGCATATTATCGCATATACCTATATCATATATAGGTATACACATATAAATTGTATATGTGATTTTGAGAGATTTATGCGCTCAGTATTTTATGGTGCACTTAAGAGCTGACCACTTAGCCATTTTTGGGTCGCAAATTATTAGCCTCGGATTGGGGCGACAAATAAGGCGTAAGATTTGAAACGCCCAAAAGAAATCGATTTCAAAATATTTTGATATGCTTGTATATGGTGGAAACTCATTTGTTGCTCAACATATTTGCCATAAAAAAGAAACATTCATGAATACTTACGAATACTCACGCTCACTCAGTCAAATATCTCAGCTGACCACGCATGCATAAATATTTTAACGATCCTCAATACAAGCTGGTTTCTTTGGCCCTAGGCTGAAGCTGAAGTTGGAGCTGTAGCTGGAGTTGGTAAGCCTTATTTGGATCAAGATAAAAATTATGTATGATCAAAAATCAGTTTGACAACAAAATGCTTTATGTGCGCAATTCTTAACGCTGCAATTTAACAAAACGGCACATTAAGAATAAGAGGAAGACGACGACGACGACGATGACAAGAAAGTGGCCGGGAAGATAGCAAAGGAAAAGGAAGTGGAAGTACTGTGCGACGAGGGGATAACCCAATTTCTGGGAGCCAAGGATGCGGCTGTAGGATTGCTGAAACGTTCCTGGCATGCTAATAAGGGCGACGGTGGCGGCGGCAACTTTTCACCCGGGCGAAAGTAGTCAAAGTTGAATGGCCCCCCATCCTGGCCGACGCCCGCAATCATTCATCATAAACACGGTAACCGATCGGCAGCCGCATCAAGACAGGCACATACAGGCTAAATTCAGCAGGTATGAGGCATGGGGCATGAGGCATTTGGCAGTTGCCTGCCACCATATCTTCAACGTCGATCAATGCAAATTTTTGCGCCGATCAAAACTGGCCAACAGCCTACGCAGAGCGCAGAAGGCTCAAGAATTATTATTAAATTCGATATAAATAATATTTTCAAGCGTGCCCCTCTTCTTCCCTTCCACCCCTCATTGGAGGTTGCTACGGCTGCGGCTGCGGCTGCTGCTGATTAATAAAAGACGGGCTGTGGCTGCCGTGGCAGCAGCGCTCGATGGCCTGCGGTGCTTAAATTCTGAGGCATCTGTCAAACTGAGCGAAGGTGCACGTTTTGTATGCACAGCTTGGTGCCAGGCCAAGTCCAAGCCCAAGTCCTGGCCTGGACTCAAGCTGAACATCATTGGCATTGGTTGCAGACCCACCGAAGAGCGAATTGGTGTTCAAATATTTTAAAAATACTTTGCATATGTGACACTCGCATAATAACGCTTCAATTAAGCTTCACTCGACTCGACTCGACTCGACTCGACTTGACTTGACTTGACTTTACTCGGGTTCGGTTCAGTCCTTTGACACGATTTTCTTTTGTGCTCCCCAAAAGAAAAGAAACAAAGAAGAAAAAAAACTGCTGTTTCAGATGCATATCAATAAGATCTGACGTCAATTTTGATAAGCGAACGCATATTATTATTGTTATTATTAGCAATATACTCGCATGCTGCAGGTCCAATCTCTGTCTCAGTCCCTGTCCCTGTCCCATTCCGGCCAAGTTCAGCTGCAACTTCATCCCTTCCCCGTCTCTAGCGGAGGGAAGCAGCACTTATAATAAGCAGCAAAGAGCGCAGAATCCCTTCGAGCATTTTCGTTGCATCGACGTCCGCCACGGATATCAGGCAACAATCGACATATGCAAAAGGAAGAAAAAAAAAACGACAACAAAATAATATAAAAAGGAAAAGAAAAAGGAAAATTCCTGAAGCAGCAGCAAGGCGAGCTGAATAAAACAAGAATTATGCAAAAATTATGCAAGGCGCAACAATTTACAAAGTGCCCGATCAGTTGCGCACACTGGTACAAGGGTCAAACAAAGCCGAAGATAAAATAGTTATAACAAGCTCGCAAATTATCAATTAATTAAATAAATTAAATAAAGTAATTTAAGTTTTATACTTTTGGAAAGTTAAACTGGGAATGCTCAACTTAAAGATTAAAGCATTTGAACATTGATTGCGACCATTGCCTATATAACATACATGGACCTCAATTAATTACTTGACTTGTTTTCAATATGGAACTTAGAGATTCAAACATTATATTTAATATTTAAATTTGATATTAATTTTTAAAGCTTTTTATTTATTATTAAAATACACTTTCTTGGCTTTATTTAGATTTCAAACATAATAACCGTTTACAGATGTTTATATGGACTCTAGACAATTTATGTTACAAATGTTTATATCGCGTCTAGTTCGATATTAATATACCATATTTGATTTTGAAATTCGATTTAAAAAATAAACTCTTTTGGATTCACTGCAATTGAGTTGGGAAACTCTTGGTTTGATCACACTGTACGATCGATTTGGTGGAATAGATAAAAATTGACGTTTTGATCGATATTTATTGTTGGTTCACATGGTATAGCTATGATGATGATGGTGATGTTCCCCAACTGTTAACTGGCCACTTGGTCACTTTGTTGCTCCAGAATGTCCTGCAGTGCTTGCTGGCAATCGATGATGATCTTAGACAGAAGCTTGGTCCAAAACGCAAAAGGGGCGGAACTGTGATTTAAGATTTCATTTGTTAGTTGGGGGCCAAAACAATTTGTTACTGTTGCACGACAAGCGTATGAATGTTGCTTAGCATGACTTGCCTTCCTGCCCCTTGCCCCTGTCACCCACAAATGAAGTGGCAGCATGAGTGCGTCCTGACTTGGTTTGGCTTGGTTTGGTTTGGGTTGGGCATGGCCTGGTCGATGCACTCTCGAATACATTTGTAGTAATCACGCGTTATCGTTGCATTTGGACATTTTAAAAGGTCATAACTTAAAACCTTATCGCCAGCGCCGGCAGACGGACATAGGCGACACAGCGAGAATCCCGGGCGACATGCGACACGAACACACGACACACAGCACACACACGCACACACATACAGATAGAGAGTTAGTAAGGTCGTTGTTGCCCCCAAAAGTAGCCGAAATTGAGCACAAGAGCACAAGGATAACATGAAATACCAAAGTCGAGAGTCAAGAATTGAATGCAGAGACAGAATAAGAACCTGTGCCTGTTCCATAAACGCCGCTTTGAGTTGAAACACGCAACTCGAGAGAGAACGAAGTGTAATGGGCTCAGAAGATGTTACTATTGCATTCCATTGAGCGCGCTCTGATAATGAGCCAGACACACACACACAGAGACTCACACACTCACACACACAACAGGACACACTTTGTGAGAGGTTGTGCTAAAAGCGAAATGATAAGCTGACAGCAGTGGAGTAGGCGACCGAATCTTGCATTCACTTCCTTTGGCAAAAACCTGCGACGATGGCGATCGTCGTTGGTTTTGTGTTTGTTTTTATGATAGCAACGGGGGGCATTGAGACTGTGAGTCCGATTCGGAGTCGGACATGGTCTTGGAATCGCTCTATGACTCAGCCACTGGAAGCTCCCCAAAAGATCTCTGCATTAGAGAGATCACCAGTCGCGAACGTAATTAAATCTTTTTCGATTCTCATTTAATATTTTGGGAATCAAACACTTAAAGCCGACATTTGATTTCCATTCATGATTCTTTGGGGTCCTCCTTAGCTGTCGAAGTGTTTATAGTTTTTAAATGTATACAAATAAATAAAAAAAAAAGTTATTCACAAACATAAAAGAAAGGATTAAGTATAGAATAAATGTTATCTTCAATAATTCGCAGAAAAATTCTAAAATTTTTAATTTTATATGTTCAGCAATCAAAAATATCAATGAAATTTTAGATACTCCGCTAAAAATTAAAAACAATATGCATATTTATTGAAAGAAATTATATTTTATTTATTTTTCGAATTAAAAGCTTGGTCGAAATGTTAATCGATTTAAATACGAATATGAATTGCCGTCTTTCCAAGTTTTATTTAATGTTAAGAAGTCTTCTAAAGGTAGTTAAAGCCTATCTTACTCAAAATTAATAGTTTTTTAAATACTCAAATAAAGTTTGTTTGGCTATAACTTTTTTAATATATCTTATTTGGAAAATGAGGATTAATCTAAATTTGGAAATTTAATTAAAAAGGTTCAATGACTATTAAACTAAAAGAGGAAATAGTAATCCTGTACGATCTTGTCCACTCTTCCAGCTGTTGCTCGGTGAAATTGTATGCCTTAGGACTTTCTTAGATTAGATTTTTTTTAGGTCCTTGAACCGAAGAAAGGAAGTTAATGAAGCGCGTAAATGCGGCACGGTTCTGTTTCAGAGTCGATAAGTTTTTAAATGCCTTAGGTTCTCGCATATCAACGTTATTATTGAACAGCCGGGCAACAAAAACAACAACAATAGTATAGACAATAATAACAACGTTGGAAATTTTCTATTGTTACCATTTTCATTTGCGGCCTTTTATTCAGAAATGAGATACCCAATAGTTATATGCTCAGAGCAACGATCCGATTATCATCTAACTGTGTGTACATAGTTTTCTTCTTCCAATTCTTCTTCTTTGGCTTCTTTCTATGTGTATGCGTGTGTTGACATTCCTTTTTTTTTGTGACATTTTCTACGAAAACTCAATACAAACATATCGTAGTTGTCCCTAGATGATGCCCAGCACTCCCATTCAATGACAAGCCTTAAATTTACGACAATAGCTGAGACAGGTAGAAATAAAAAGAGCTAGAGGTTGGGGTAGTAGAGGTCGGTATCGGGGTCGGCGTCGAGGTCGGGGTCGGGGTTCACTTATAGCCCTTCAACGATACGCAGATGACTATCGCAACTGGACGACGACAAAAGTCGGCACAGATGACTCATCAAATTAGCGTCTCCGGGCGCGGGCGATAAGCAGTAACCCGAAGGATTAGCGTTTGAGAAATTTCCAAGTGCCATCAATGGGCACAGAGAAGAGAAGGAGATGGAGTATAGCAGAAAGAGAGAGAGAGAGAGAGACAGATTGAGATTGTAAAAGAAAAGTGCTCATATCATTTTACAAACACAAGCGAGGCCACTCGAGAATTGACACTGACTGGACAGAGTTTCAATTTTTATGACCCTGCTGTGTCTAAAACGAAAGAGGCAGGAGTTGTGTCTGGGAAAAGTAAATGTAGAATTTCCCTGGGACCACCCTCGTAAAAAAAAGTGATTGTCAAGCGATTATTAATTGCTGGGCATTTGTTATTAGTTAATTGGGTGCAGGTTCACAACCATTAACTGAATCTCAGTCCAAGTCCAAGTCCAAGTTCGAGCTGAAGTCAAAGTGAAATTCTCTCTCTTTGCAGCGTGTTTTTACAGTTAGTCGCGCAATTATTCGTTCAATTTACACAGGAAGCTTTTGTCGCTGATGAACGCGGTACGGGCGATAATCCGACAGCAAAATATGCGAACGTTAATTACGCTTTTGAGAACGTTTTACCAAACAGACAGATAGAGGGGCGAAAAGGGGGACAGAGAGTGAGATATTGAGAGAGAGAGGATCCACATTGTTGGTAAGTTTGACTCCTTAAGCATCGGGTCTGATGCCTGACGGCAGATAATGTTGATCGCATGAATGATGGAATCGAATGCGGCTGCCACAACATGTGCCTGCCATACGGGTTTTGATCGATTAGAGCCCAGTGTCTTCTCTCAGTCTGAGTCTGAGTCTCAGTCTTAGTCCCAATCCCAATCGCAGTCTCCGGTCTCCGGTCTCCGGTCTCCAGTCTCCATTCTCAGGCTTACTTGATTGAAAGCTTGCAAATTGTTTAAGAAAATGCTGCACTTACGCATCGTCAATGCTTGATGGGAATGTGTCATGGTTGAAGATGAGAATCCCCTGCTTAATGTCGCCTCGTAAATGTTTAGTTTCACATTCTCATTCTCTGTTTTTAGAATCGATAGTTATGTTGTAGGCCCTCACACTGAGCCAGAGAAGCATTTATCTTGTACCCTAAGTGCTGCATGTGGCGTTACTTTCGTTTCTGATTAATTTGGGCTAATTTGTTAAGTAATAAAAGGCAAAAAGGGTTGTCCAAAACGAAGTTGTAAAAATAATATAAAAACAGTTTGAAACAAATTCCCGTGATCTTCATTGGGTTGCAGCGATTTATTAACACTTAACATGGTACCCAACTACCAGACGATGACTCCAACTTCAACTCAGACCCCGAAACAGTCCCTGACTTTAACTCTGACTTCAACTTCAACTCCGACTCCGAGTCATTCTCCTTTGGCTGCGTAGGAGCAGCTCTGAAGTAGGGCGCCAAATTGTGCACGTTGCGGCCTGCGGGTTGCCCCGACGCATTAAGACGGGTTTAGTATTTCGATTATTGACTTCCATCCTTTCATGCAACATGCAGCAGCGGGTGGTGTGGCATTGTCCAATATTTCTGCTGGTTGCCTCAATGGAAAACTCTTGCCTTAATTGAGCCCCAAGTACAAAGGCTAAAGCAGATGGGAAAGCGTTAATGCATCTCCCAGCTAAAATCTTCGATATAAAAATAAATGAATAAAATTACATTTAAATTCTCTGTGATCTTTAATGGCCGTAGGGTAAGTGGTTGCCATAAAATTGAACAGCTTTTCACTTAAGATTCTGACCCAATATTTGGGCAATTATTTAAACTTGATCCGAGTAAAGCATAATAAATGTTTGCATATTATAGAATCTTAGATAATATTATTACTATTATAAATAACAATCAATGAATGAATGTTCATTCTATAAAAACTTAAATGCTAACCAATTGAGAAATAAATAACTGCAAGATTTGCCAAAAGATGTTGCTATAAAGTTGTATCCATGGCATAATTCGACGAATTTGCTGTTAAAGTCAAAATACATTTATCAAAGAATTGGTAAAACACATGTTTGAGCCAAAAAAAAAAAAAGTTAACCAAGTCGATTGAAGAGACCAAGATCATGTCTAATGCCAGCACATTTGCGTCAATTAATTTATTAATAAAACACGATAAAAGCATCGGGACAAAGTCGAGGGCCACCTGTTCTTTCCCTCACCCATTCTCCAGCTCGTTCCAAATCCAAGTCAAGATTCAGGTCCAGGTCCAGGTCCAACTCCATGTCTTTGCCAGCCTAATTCACATGTCACGTTCGGTTGGCTTGGCTGTGGTTTTCGGTTGCGGCTGAGATTGCGATAAACTGCGAAACATGGTTACAAGGTGGAGAAGCACTTCTCTACAGCCTCAGTCACAGCAACAACAACAACAACAACAATAACAACGACTACAACAACGGCATTAAGAGTAGCAACAAAGACGAGTAGCTGCGTTCTGAGTGATCGGCCGACAGTTGTTGTTGTTGGAGTTGAATGAGAGTTGGGCCCGTTTTACACTCATAAAATTAAATCAACAACAATTTTATAATTTGGCGCATTAAATCAACTGTGGGCAGCGCCCAAAGCCATGCCCCCTATGGCCATATACCAAGTTTTCCGCCTGCTTCTCTCCTCCTTTTAGCCGCCCCTTATTAACTGTGGCTAGGCTACCGTCTAAAGCCCAAAACGAGCCACGTAGCACACAATCAGGCGCGTGCAATCTTAATGGATAAATTATTGAGGCAAAACCAGCCTGGCATCCGTATCCAGAGACAGAGACAGAGACCGAGACTCAGCTCTCAGTTCTTAATTCTCAGTTCTCAGTCAGAGACTAACAACAATTGGTTGTGTTTATGTGTGTTTGCATGTGTGTGTGTGCTTGTTATGTCATAATCGCATTACTTAACGGACTGCGTAATATAATAATCATTTATTAATTTGTTACCGGACCACGCCAGTTGAAAGCAGGTGCCAGTTGGGCCAAGTACGTGCCACAAATCACAACAAAAAGAACAACCCAAAAGAGAGAGCGAACAAGACAGCAGAGAAACATGCTCCCATTTGATTCACTTGTTCTTCTCAATTATATAATAGAAGTCGTGCTTATAGACCTGTTCATTGGATCGTTCTTGCCTCGTCAGTCTTTGTATCTGTTCCACTTCCGATTATGATTATGATCGAGAACTCAATTATAACAAAATTCGAGGCACATTTCAACAATTATTATGGCCCAATCAACGTTTTGGGCAATATCGTGAAATCATCAAATCGTTTCGACACGATTAATTATTAATGAATGGGCTCTGCCCTTTTTCTTCTATTTTGGCATCATTAGAGACGACCAAATGGCCCTAACTAAAAGTTAGTAAAGGCACGAAACTGATTTATTTCAATTTGAGATCGCAAATAACCTAACTAGACTCATAATTGCCTTTCAATTAGCTTTCGTTTTGTAAAGATGTTAAATTCTCCCACAAATTTATGGCAGTTCAAAGAAATTTCTCTTGAATCTTTTACAAAATTTTGAAGATTTGCTGACTCGGTTGTGATTGCCATGTAATTAGCACCCGCCCTCACATTATCCATAAATTTGTGCAAAAAGTGTTGCCAACTCAGCCGAGTATCTGTCCAACACGCCCCCAACTTTTGTTTGCCAAGGCTAACCTCTAATTTGGCGGCAGAGCATTTTTATTGCCAAGTCCGAGTCCAACTTCAAGTCCAATTTCAACTGGGAGGAGGCAGAAAAAACCAAACACGCGCCTCAGTTAATGACACACATAAGAAAAGGTTTCTGTATCTGCATCTGCTTTGTGATTTGTGAATTGCCTGAATTTGGATGGTATTATTGTTGTGGCTGTTGTTGTTGTGATTTAAGCTGCCGATTGTTTGGGGCACGTGTTTTTTTTGTTTTATATTGCCAAACTTGAGCCGTGAGTCGAAAATTGGCATTTCCATTTCACTTAAATGAGGCGTTTCAAATGAGCTGGTGCTGCTTGTTTTGGGCCAAAATGAATTGCTTGTTTAACACTAATGACTGGGCATTTAAAAGCCATACACACAGGTCCAATTAGCTGCACGCCAGCCATATGATCTCAGGGTGGTTCTCAGAGTAGTGTCAGTCTCAGTTTGAGACTTTCAATTGGAATATGTTGGTCATAAATATGTTGCTATAGCCGCAGCTACCATAATAAATAAGTCGCCCTGATGATGACCTGCTGTGCAAGACATCTACAAAGGACAATTCTTAAATCACTTCTATGACCTTTTCTAGTAGTTAAACCGACTAGTCTTAATTTTTTCAAAATCAGTAGCCACAATCTGTAGAACCTCTTTGTAGATACCACGACTGCAAAGATTCCTTGGAATATTTCATAGCTTCTGAAATACTTAAAGTAAAAGAATTGTCTCCTAAACGTGTAGATCCTGAATATTGAAATTCGACCTGTCACATTCTTTGCATTAATTTAGTAAAAGAAAGAAGAGAACTTACAAACTTGCGATTGTGAAAAGTCTAACTAAAAGTGCCACAAAACTTGACTTGTAAGGTTCCTACCACTCTTCAAACTCGAATAGTTTTGTCAAAACTAATCCGATTTTAATGCTGAATATCATTTGGTTTGATCTAATTGATTGTTAATTTAAAATAGTTCGTGTGCTTGAATAAATGTTACCTTCAAAATTGTCAAAAATGTAATTTTAAACACGGATCTATTCATTAATTTTACATTTACAAATTTTTGATTTCAAAAATAACAAATTTCTTCAAAATTTTCAGACTTTTTTTTTATTTTTATAATTTTCACTGCACTCCAGCTTTCACTTTAATTCAATTCCTAGTGCCCCAGTTAGTATAAAATAACACTATGATTATAATTGACAGCCTAACGAGTATACGGATGGAGCTTTTATCATTTGTATAAGAACTTGTGAAAATCAGGCAACACATGTTTAAGCCTACAAAATATCATTTTATTTAGAATAAGTTTAAATATATGAATCCGTAGCGACATGTGTTGATTATTTGTATAATTTTTGTACCAATAAGGAATCGCCATTGAATTATTGTATTACATTACAAGTAATCCCAAAAACACTCTCCCCAACTCTCTCGCATTTTCTCTGATCTGTCTAAAGTATCAACTGTAGCTTCAGAGGCAGGAGCCGATCAAGCACATCAATATTTGCTTTCGGCACTTGAATTGAGGCTGAGATGTTGCAGGCGCTTAATTAATTGCCTCAACTTATTTGACAGCGCTGAGCTGAGGCAACTATAAATAATGAGAGCTTTCTATAAATCATTTGCCAGCTGCCACTGGCAGGACAAGGATGTGCTTGTGAATGTGAACATGGATTGGGGTGCACTCATACACGTGTCTTTGCATGCGTTTGATAAGCATTGGCCATGGCCAATGGCAAGGAAAATAGCTTAATATGCGCCAACAGCAGCTGTTGCTGCTGCTGCTGCGGTTGTTGCAGATATAACCATGCAACAATCTGGCGTCTAGGCAGCAAAGCAATGCAATGCGGTTGGAATATGTATGTATATTTATAGTTGAAAGCGCCAAAGGCCGAAAAACTCGTACGCAAAAATAAATATCCATATGGCTGGGCACGCACGCGCCCTAGACAGGGTACTTACATACTACCCGTAATTACAAAAAAATATACTAGACTCGAACTGAACCCAAGAGAGACTGAAGAAGTCGAGCTGAGAGCTCAGCGATATTGGAAAATCGCTTAACAAGCCAATAGGCTGAGTTATGACTGAGCTGCCGTCTTTTCCATGGCCAAGTTTGTTGTCGCTGTCGTTGTTGCTGTTGTTATTGCTGTTTCTGTTGCTGTTGCTTTTGCTGTTGTTGTCGTTGCTGCTGTCGTTGTTGTCTTTGCAGAGCGGCAGCAATTTGTTCTTGTTGTCGACTTTGCATGTCGCTGTGACTCCCAACCCGATTGCCTCCTCTGACTTTGGCTCTGACTCGGACTCTGACTCTGACTCTGACTCTGGCTGTCTGTCAGTTTGCTTGTTTTGCATGCGAGCCAATAAGAGTACATATTTCTTCCCGGAAACTTAGTCCAGCCGATGACGATGTAGTAGACGGCGGCTGCTTTGGCATCCGCTGATTAGAGCAACGCTTGCTCTACCTTGTTCCACCATGTTAAATAGCTGACAAAACCAATGTAAGGCCAGAAGTGGCCACCCGGCCACCCTCTTGTTACTTCCGCATAACCGGACAGAGATAAATCCATAATCTGACGAATGCTTAAACTACAGATTTAGCAATTAGTAATTTAGATAATGCTCTGCTTTGACTCTATAATTTAGTTAAGCAGCTTACGAAAGGCGTTTTGTAAAAGTGAATGAAAAATTGATTAGAAATTGGATTGAAAATTTAATTTGTAGCGAGGGTAGCTTAATAGTAAAGTAAAAATGTGTTTTGTAAGAGGTTATTTTACTTTTTCATTAATAACACAAGCAATCTGCCTATCAGAGAGTTTTAATAGACATTTTCTGTCTACCATGCTCACTATTTGCTCTAAAAATTTCCATTTTGATCAGCTTATAAACACAGAAGTTATTAAAGCAAATTTTTGACATAGATATACATATTATTTTGACATATCTTTTTCCCTTGAGTTAATATTAAAGTATATCTTCTCAAGTTCCTATCAATTTCATTATTCATTCAATTTGTTTAATTGGTTATTACTATTAGTTTTAAATTTATTCTCTTTCTTGACATTTATTATGAATTCTTTATCCCTCGAGTTCATCTTAAAGTAGAACTTCTTAAAGTTCACTCCATTAATCAATCAATTTGTTGTAAAATTAGTTTGTTTTGACATATCTGGTATAATAAATACTTACTATAAAATATTAAACAATTCAGAATGTGGCACAGATTTCAATTTCAGTGAGCATTGATTGACAGTGTTTAAAGGGGAACGGGAGGGGATCGAAAATTGCAACTGCCACATTAATCATACGCAGCGTGGTGCAAATTTGAACATATGTACACGTTGTTAGCTGGAAAATGGATACTAGAGTCTCGACATAATCACAGCAACAGGTGGCATTCAGCCAGCGAGTCATTTGTGTCGATTTCGTCAGCAGATTGCATATAAATGTGAATTGTGAATGTGAATGTGAATACTAAGTGTAACAGTATGTGTGTGTCGCCAAAAAAAAAAAAAAACAAATACTGTCGGCATTTGATTCGTAAATGACATTCACTTTTTTTTTTCGGTATAATCAAAATGTATGCAATTATGACATTTGCAAATGCTGAGGCAGACCTTGAGGCAACACCCTCGTTGCAAATATGATGAATAGGCGCGATATGTGAATACTTTTGTGGGCCTAATGAAGCCGTTTGCCTTTGCCAGATTCTGAAGTTAAGAGCTGACATTTCAGCTTATCTCTTCTCAAGAATGCCTAATTTGAATATTGTTATATTCATTTTAATTTAAGATTTTTTATTCTTATTCATTTATATTTATTTTTTTATGACTTGTTTACACTCCGACAAGCAATTGTGCTTGTGGCTTGAGCTCAACTTTCAAACCAAGACTCCGACCCAGATCCTCGCTGAAATGACAGGCAGAGGCGTCGGCGGTGATGGCAACGTCGCCTCTCATTTCAAGATTGCACAAATAAAACAAGGGATTCGTCGTTGACACAGCGTGGTAGTGGCAACCACAACCGGTGGCACACACAACTGGGGCACGCCTTTCAACCTTACAACCCGAGTGCTATTGTGATTTCCTGCTTCTTCTTGGTCCTCTGCGCAAAAAGCAATCAAAACGAATGGCAACATTTTGAATTTCATTAAGAAAATTGCAAGAGTGGTGACACCTTTTGTGGTTCCTCGATATTTACTATAGCTTTTGTGGTGCAACCAAAACTTCCGCTTTGACGTAATATATAAATAAATTAACCTTTGTGTCAATTTGACAACAGGAAAATAACTAAGCTCTAAATAATAAAGGGTAGAATTCAGGGCAATTTCTAGTCTAATTTGATTTGATTCCAAGAGCTACAAGTTTTAGCTTATTTCTTATTTAAGGCCCTTCTCACTATAACAGATATTAAAGAAAAATAAAATTAGACTTAGCAGTTTGTCATTATAAGATAGTTTTCAATTAAACTGCCATACATCATTTTAACTTTAGTCTTAATATTTTATATATTTTTAATTTTTTTATTTTCTATTTCAGTTATTTTCTATTTACTTTTAGGCTAATCTAGTAAGTATTGAAGTTAAATTATTTTAGTTTTGTTGAGAGTGCGGGGCATTGCATATATCTTTTAAATATAGTTGGTGGAAGTTGGTTCCAAATGTGGACAGCGTAGATCATTCTTATATGTTATTGTTGCAGTTGCAGTTGCAGCTTTGACAGCCCGTTGACAGTTGAATCTAAGTGCAGGCAAAGTCAAAGCTAAGACATAATCTGGCTACTGGAAATTACGCTACAATTAATTGAGCTACACTTCGAGCGGGGTTAAGCTTGGGGTATGGAGAGGGGCAGGGAATAACAGAGGCCAAGCCTACGTTGAAGCTGTCACACCTTCGTCAGCGGCGTGAGGGGTGAGTAGAAGGTGGAGTGTGGCTTAGCTGCGACAATATCGAAATCAGAATTGAAATAATCATCGTGAAGCGCTTTCCGGCTGATTCATTGGGTTTTGGATTTCAGCTCTTTATATTGGTCTGTGTGTGAGTGTGTGTGTGTGTAATTCCTGTGGGACTTATGAGTGATTGTGACTTGATTTCAATTTCGATTTACAATTTTCGACTTGCGGCAGCTTCATTAATTTGCCTCAATGATTCTGCATTAGCGCTGGCTTAGGGGCAGGGCAAACACACGAAAAGATCTCATATTTTTTCAAGAGATTAACGCGACGAAACTTCCAATGAATTCGATTTGAATCAATTAAACGCCTCCAATGCCCCATTCCAAGTGTCAGATGAGTGCGACTTTTGTATAACGCTCTCTTGCCTGTTAATTTGTTTTGGGAGGAGGCCAATAACTTGGCTAGCTGCAACTCGAGACTGTGTTTTAAGAAACTTGTTTAACTGCAAACTTGTGGCTGTAGCTGTGGCTGTCAAGGCTGCCACATGGCGACACGTTCCAAAAAAGTTCCTTAACCTGCAGAGATCGGCACAAGCTCTAAAATCACTAGATCGCTTAATAAGCAGCCTAGCTGTCTGCTGTGCTGGTTGCACAGGTTTGTGTGATCTCTGCAGATCTCTCCAGGTCTGTGGCAAGTCCGTGTCTGTGTTTGTGGCAGCTCCTTTGACTTGGCACCGGCAACAGCATAAAAATCTACACCGTTTTAAGCATAAATCGCCGCTGGCCATGCGCCGATATGCGTTCAACTCACTGAACTTGCCACGACTCTCGTTCTTGACTCCCTCTGTAGAGAGATGTGGTTGCTGCTGCTCCTGCTGCAGATTTGGCTGCTGCGGCTGCTGCTGCTGCTGCTGCTCCACCTACTTCAACTCCGACATCGGCTGTTACAGTTTTCGCTTTGCCCGCCGACTGGCAAACATATATATTATTTAAATTTTTAAACGATTGATCGTCCTCCGCCCTGTGCATGCTTCCTGCCTCCTGTGGCTCCAGCTTTCTGCCTTTGCTTTTGACTTTGTTTCTCCCTTCGTTCTCCTTTCTGTTCATCGCCATCCATTGCCTCTCTCGTGATAGTTTGAGTTATTTAGTTGGCTGCTTTATTGCCCAAGCAAACTGCAGGCCGGGGCGTGTCTGAGACTCCAACTCCAACTTCGACTTTAACTTTAGCTCACACAACTTTGTGCGTTCTCCTTGTGGTTCTTATAACAAAATGATTATGTTTTGCATATTGAGTGAAATTTGCATAAATGAGAAAGCTGCAAAATGTTGCGATCTCTGGGCTAAGCCTAAGAAAACAACAACACTCGCCACGGATTAAAATTATAACAAAAACATTTTCATTTCAAAAAGACGAAAGAAACACATTATCATAATATTTGATTGCGTTAACTGCACAAATTATGGGCCCAGGCGGCGGCTGCGATTGCCTATTAAAGTGGGCGGATTCAGTTAGAAGACTCTCAGAGATTGAATAATGTTGCCAAGGTCTTTGGTAGAACTCTTGTGTGGAAAGTGAATAAGCGAGGCCTTTAAGGTAACAGACAAAAAGTGCAGAAATTAAATAGAAATCACCTTTTAGAAAATACATATTTTTTTGGAAGGCTTTTAATAAATTCCTGAAAGTAGAAAGAATTCAGGAAATGTTCATTTATATCTTCTTATTCTTGAAAATATAGAAATCAATAAAGTTCTAAGATCTTCAGTAATTTAGATATATGGTACTCTCCAAACTAATACCATATATTGATAATATGCATAGTAAATATATCTATTAAAAAAGTCTTTTGTGTAGTACTCTTAAAAAGGAAGATAAGTTATCAAATCTTATTAATTCTAAGGTACTAACTTAAGTATACTTTGATTGATTGCCTTTTTAATCAACCCTTCTCTAGATCAGCTTCCATTCCATAGAACTCGCAGTTTACTTTCGGTATTGGAAAATTGGAGAAAAAAAAGAAAAGTTGCATTTGTAATTTGTTGCATGTGTCACTTTTAGGTCGAAAAGTCAATGTTATTTTCAACATTTTTCTTAGGCTTTTATTTACCCACGCTCATTTAACGCTTAGAATAACAATCATTAACATAAGAACAGAGTCACTTCCTTGGAACGTTAGCGTAACGTTTTGGGTGCCCCTTTTCAAGCCCCTTTTTTATGCCCCTGCCCCTGCCCATGCCCATGCCCCGCCCTTGTCTTTGGCCTATGCAACTGGCCGTGTCGCTGAACCCCTTTTCGAGCAACGATGCGCGCTAAAGAAATTAAAATTGAAAATTCCTTTATTTCAATATTTTGACAGTGACTTGGCAGCGCCTCGTTAAGAAAAAACAAAATAAACTCGAAACAAACTCAAGAATGGGCAACCAAACCAAACGAAACGAAACATTTTTCAGTTGTCTTTGTGGCCAGTCTGTGTCTTTCACTTGTTTTGTTGTGTGTTTGAGAGTGTGTGAGTGTGTGTACGTATGTATTTGAACAGAACTCTTTGGGGGGCAGGGGATGTGCCTAACTTCTGTGAAATGGCCACAAAATGTGCCAAGTGCTTGTTGACTTGGCCTGAACTTGTTACAATTTCCATCTATTCCCGCTTTCTACGCCTCGTTTGCCATTGACTTTGTTGTTCTCGTTGTTTTCGTTGTTGTTGTTGTTGTATTTGCTTTCATTTGGATACAAATTAATGAGCCGAGAATGTGTTGGATTGTGTTAATAGGCGCCTTTGCGACAATTGCCCCATAAATTAAAGCATTGCCATGCAAATTTCATATAAAAGCCACTTGAGCCGCAGATAAGTGCACTTAGCTTACATATAAATTAATATTAATTATGCACTGATTAGCCCAGCATTCCATAAGACAAATAAGCCCACAGCAGCTATAACAAGATCAGCATTTGCTCTTAAACATTTGGCGTAAATCACTTCCAATGCTTAAAGCACCCAATTGAATTTACGAGCACCTGAATCGAACCTCAACAAAGCCAGAGAGCAGACAGAACCGAGTTAAGAAGTACCTTTAAGAAATCGAACTCTAAATACCCTTTCACGGGCTAAATTTCATGTTATGAATATTCAATATATTCGCAATAATAACATAATAGTTATTTTGATACTTGAATTATTGATGAGTAAGCATAATTACTTCAGTTATTGTGTCAATAATTAGAATTGTGATAAAACTGTTTGAATAATTACACAATTATTGATATACTTGTATAATTTACCACTGAAATGAGCATTTACAGAAAATTAAATACTTAGAATAACGAAGCAATATTATAACTATAAAATATTTAGTAGCAATTACAATTCTTTGTATTTAAATTTATTAAGTATGATTATTTATTTATTATTTATTTGCAAGTAATTGCAAATATTTGCCTTTTTTTCACAGCTTTCTTTACATTTTTGACTTGCAGCTAACTTGTTTTGGCATATTTAATAATAAACCTTCACTTGGTCAGTTATTGAATTGGTGACGTATTGAATCAAGATACTTTTATTCAATTTGGCTTGTTAAATTACTTGTTTAACTAAATGCCTGAGTTGCTGTTGCTGTTGCTGTTGGTGCAGTGCCGAGTTTGGCTGCAATCGAGTCGTTGTTGGCAGACCGCATTCATTCAATTGCATTTGACAGGCGTTTGCCATAAAAATGATGGCAATAACAACAACAACAACAACAAAAAAACGATTAGTTGCAACTGGAACTGCAAATGTGGTAAATGTGGCTGCAAATTTACATGCACTCAACGGACATCGACTGAAAGTTATGACAAGTTATCGTCTTGGCATTTGTCTTGGCCATTTCTCAAGCAGACGCTCGTAGGCGTTCAATGGCGACAATTCGCTTTCATTAGCAATTAAAATATAGTAAACTTATAAATTGGATTTAGAAATGGATAAAGTTATAAATAGCTTATAGAAATGTGGCGCCATTTGTTGAAGCTTTGTTTGTTTAACTTTTGTTTTGGCTTTCCAAAGTGCTGGGCACGACTGCACGAGTTCGGTTTCAATTTCCCAGAGTCGAAATTTGTCAAACGTGGATTTCAGGGGAATTTGTCAAAAGCGGATGCAAGTGAAATTGATACGAGCGCCTTTTGTTATGGCCAAATAATAAGAGGAAGGTGTGAAAAGATCGTCGTGCCATCGCTGTGTAGACTAAGCACGAATCAAACCAACAAAAAACTTGAAAACTTCAAAATTCAAAAACTTAAAACCAAACACTTTTGCATTCCCAAAGCCCAAGCTGCAAGTTGGATGAACGCTATGTGACTGGAAGACTGGAAGAAACCGCTGTTTCAATCGCTGCCACTGCTGTTCATCTAATCTGTTTGGTGTTAAGTCCAAAGGAGCATGTGTAATTCGATTGTTTACATGCGAATGAATTCTGAAGCAAAATTCTTGCAAAATGACAGCAAAACGGGGCTGAAAAATATCAAAAAAAAAATAAAAAATGAAGCAAAAATAATGAAATCGAAGTGCTGCGGCGCTGGCTGCTGGCAAGCGAATTAAATATATCAAAACGAAACCAAACTGGCATCTCTCAGATCACGATGGAGCTCATTGGAGCGCAGGTTACGCCTTGAAGCCCTTGGACACTGGCGCAGCAGGAGGCGCAATTTATTGGGTTCAGCCTGGACGATACGATGGTGTGGCTCTGTGGCTCTGTAGCTCTTGTGGGATCTGTGTATTGGGGGTGTCGTTACTTGCCAGCGCCGAGCTGTCTCCCGCACTGTCAGTCTATCATTTTATTAAATGCGTACCCGCCTGACGTTTCACACACAGACACACACACAGTCTCACATACACATCTACACTCGTTTGTCAGTCTCATTGTTGGTTCTCAGTCCTCGTCTTCGTCATCATCCAGTCTTCATCGTCGTCTTCATCTTTGTGCTCGTCTTTGTGGTCTTCGTATTTAGCTTGAATTGTGTCGCGTCTCAGACCATGGTATGGGCAAAGGAGAAGGCGAAGGCGTCGTCCTTTCGCGCCTGAGAGATGCGTTTCACTCATATCCGGTTAAATATTCACACCTCAGCCGTGCCCCAAGTACAACAACGACGCCACAGCTCAAGTCCAAAACCAACCGACGAGTTTTGCTAAATTGCATTTGCCGCTGTCTTTGCCGTTCCTGTTGATGTTGTTGTTGTTATTGCTGTTGCTGCTGTTGCGGTATTAAATTTCAAACCGCACAGCCTGCTGAAAGAAGGGGATTTGGGGGCAACGGGTGGACAGCCGGTGCGAGCTGGCGTAAGTAATGCCCAGAAATCTTGCAGATTTGTGGCTTAAAATTATGAAAATTATGTCTGACACATCCTGCTGTCTGCTTAAGGTCTTTGTTTATCCTGGCAGCGCGGCAAAAGGGAAGCGCCTCCAACACTCCAACACTCGACAGCACCAACAACAACAATAATAACAGCAAAAGCAACAACAACCATAACAGCAACAACAACAACGATCTTTTATTTGCATAAGTTTATTTTTTGCATCGTTTGGCTGCGACAAAGTTCGTTGCTTAAGTCTTTCGTTTTGTTTGCTTTACCTTGGCTTGTCTTTGGCCCAGCTCCGACAAATTGAAAGTGAAATTACTTATGACACTCGCTTAACAACTCATTACATTCATGTCCGAACTTTTTTCCTGAAAATATTTTAGGAGTGGGAGATACAATAGAGATACACACAATTTGAGAAATTACTTAAAAGTGAAAATCAAATTTGGTATACATTAACTATTCATGCTTATGATAATTCTTAATTCGACTCTCTCCATTTGCTGAATTAGAGTTGACTTTAAGCAAGCTAAAGATTAATTGCAGAATAGAGTAGAAAGTGTTCATACGGAGATCGAAAATGATATAATTAAGAAATAGGTGTATATTTTTATGCAGCACAAAGTATTTTGTTATCAAAAAATATTTAAAAATTCTTAAAATACACCAAACGACAGCTTTATTTATATTTATTTTATGAACTTTCACAACAATCGGAGTTTGAAGGAGATACAGAATAAGTAAGGTAATATAGTATTTAACCCAGTAGGCAGTCTTTGGTAAAAAGTAATGCTAAATCATATTTAAAATATATCTAAATCTATAAATTGTATTCAACGATTCTTGTAAATTGGATCTGAATCTGAGATAGAGAGTTAATAAAGAAATATATAAAATTTTTAATACAGTAGGTAGTATTTGGTTATAAAATTTTGTTCAAACATATTTAAAATACATCAAAAAATATATTTTTTTATATTAATCTTGCGATTTCTTATGAGTTGTATTTTATGACTGATGTTAATTTGATTCCCACAAAATACATATAATATTTTCAATACAGTAGGTAGTATTTTGTAATAAAGTATTGTTCAAACATACTTATTTAAAATACACCAAAAAAGACGTATTTTTTATATTAATTTTGTGAATTTCTTATGAATTGTCTTTTATGATAGTTGTTAATTTGATTCCCACATCAAGCTGAGTTTGAGTTTAATCAATCGATGCTGAATCTTTACTCAAATCTGTGCAGCTTTGTCATATGACCCAATGCCACTCCTTACACTCCTCTCCCTCCCCTCAGCAACGCAGTGGCAATGGGCAGCCTGCTGGGTCAGCGCCTAATTGAGTCATAGCCGGAGTCGTCCGAGTCAGCAGGAACGACAAACACGAATTAAGCACAATAAAATTGTGTATCGCATTCGCATTAGTAAGGTGGTGCAAGGTGGTGCGGTGCCGCGGTGATGTGGTTGAGGTTCTAGCCTTGAGCCGGTCACAGATGCGCCGCTGATTTTGGGGCGCAACGAAACGAAAGGCCAAACGAAAAAATAAACAAAAATAAAAAAGACACCAAATAACGAAATTAAATCAGCAAAACAGCACAAATAAAATCCATTAGGTGTAGGTACCACACGAACAGCGATAGAGTTGGGAAGAGAGAGGGAGAGAGAGGAAGAGGAGTGAGGACAACGACAGCAACTGTGACTGTGACTTCGACTGCGACTGCGACAACTGGGATGTCGTGAGAGCTGGCTGTCTGCCTGGCTAGCCCCATCATGGTCTGGGAATCTGTTGTGGTTCGTTTTGCTTTTGGTTTTTTGGTTTGGCAAGAAGATTTGTCATTGTTAGACGGGTTCTTAATTTCTCGAATGCTGCACACACCGCGGTTATTCAAACGAAGCGGCCATCAGATCGGCGCAAGGCTCATGTTTTGGCACCCACAATCCCAATGGGTTGGGTACTGTCTGTGTGTGGTTGTCTCCGTGTGTTTGTCTCTCTCTGTGTGTGTGTGTGTGGGTGATGATGATTCCTGGAATTATAATGAAACCCGTTTTGGCGCGTCTCCATTCATAATTGCCAAAGCTGGCAACGGATCACATTTATGGCCGCAATGACAGCAAATGGGCATCAAACAGACCGCCAGCCTTGGACCACCCACTGGTCAGATCAGCAGCAGCAACATTGAGTGCAACATCGAGTGCAACAGCAACATCAGCAGCAGCAGCAGCAATCGGCATCAAAAGTGTTGCAATGAGGCATTTACAATAGCAAACGAGTTAATTACCACGACGGCGGCTCAACACATGCCTCGACCTTATAGAGCCACTTGCAACTGCAACTGCAACTGACTCTACCACAACTGTGTCGTCTGTCTGTGCTGTCCATGCTGTCTGGCAGTTGGACTGTGTGCAAGTTGGCCCAATCTGCTGCATTGATCGAGCAAACGATCTGCGATTGCGTTTGGCTTTCCCTGTTTCGAGTCTTGTTTTTGCGCCTGCGCGTGTTCAAATTGTCCAAAGCGTAACAATTTAATATCGATGGGACTGGCAGCCAAACAGCCAAAGAGCCAGACAACAAGACAGACAACCAAGCAAGTAACCATCCCAGGCAGCATCTGCATAGCTGTGGCAACTTCGTCTGCCAACGGTGGCAACATGTGCCTGCGCCTGCAACTGCAACAGCAACTGTGGCAGAACCTCTGCGTTTGCTTTTTTCGTATACCCTGTAGTCATAAAACTGATAAGAGTAAGGCAGTCCTATCAGAGAGTGCCATTTGGGAAACGAATGAATATATAATAACAATAATAGTAATTATATTCTTCTAAGTTATTTAATTAATTAATTTACTAATAATTAAAATAATAGTGTTTAATATTGTAGGTTTACAAATTTATTTAAAAAATGTAAATATTAATAATTCAATTCTGGAGATAACGTAATCGTAACGAATATTAAAATTACGGTTTTAGCTCACAAATCTCTCTCAACGTCAGAGTGTTTCTTTGTTTGAATTTAAAGTATCTACCTATACAGGGTATTTGGTGGTCAAACACTCACACTAGTCTGGTTACTTTTATGCATGTTGTACGTTTCGCATTTTATTTAATTGATTTTTTTGCACCGCACTCGCACTGGCCATTAATTCATTTATTTATTTAGCGCTGCGCTGCCAACGACATCAACTGGGAGGAGGGAGATGGGGTGTTTGGGTGATAGGGTGATAGGGGATATGAGGCAGGTGGGGATGGGCATGAATTAATCGTGCTTAACACCATTCTTGGCATATTCTGGCAATGGCTGCAATAGACTCCAATTCGAATTTGGATACGAATTTAGAGCGGAAGCACTTAGCTTAGTTTCTTCTCCTGCAATAAGCATTGAGAATCCTTCGATTCTCCTTCTCTTTGAGATTTGGGAATGGTTCTCCTTTCGCGTATCTGGTATGCATGCGTCATTATCTCGCATCGCATCATTAATAAAGCCATACAAATAAAAATAAAACACAGAACGGGCCAAGAAAACGCAACGTTAAAATGAAACCGACAAAAATATGTATGGCTCCTTTTACAAAATGTTTATATGCACAGGCAACTTGGACTTGGACTTGGACTTGGAATTGGCACTTGGAATGGTAAGGGGACTGAAACGAAGGGGGTTTGTGAATAAGAGTGTGACTGGGTTTTGGGTTCGGCTAAAACGTTTTCAAGGTCAGTGCTTGTGTCGCCGACGACGACGCCGACGCCGAATGAACGTGATAAATGAAGTGTCTCCGCGCGAAATAGCCACAAATCAAAGGTAGGCCAGGACCAGGTAACATATTGTTGGTGTTGTTGTTATTGTTATTGTCGTAGTCACTGTGAAGTTCAAGTTCGCCTCGCCTGCAAAATATTGAATATCAGCTAAAAGCATTTCACAATAAGCGAGAAAACATGCATTCTGAGTGCTAAAATGGCAAAAACATCGCATATTATATGAATCATATCGGAAAACGAATCAATTCTGTATATATTTATATCTTTCGTTATGCGAATTCGGAACAGTTTTATTCAATAATGTCTCATTTTTGAATTTTTCAATTGCAATAGAAATTGTACATAATTTCTTGTACTTTACAGCTGTTATTAAAGTGGCAATGTTAATGAAATAATATTTATGCACATATTGAATTTGTTATGTTAAGTAAGTAGATGAAAAGAAAGAGAATAGATTACGGTTTTTTGTAAAAGACATTACTGTACCAAAGTTAACATAAATACCATTTTAATACTCTTGCAGATACTATTATAATTTTTGTCGATATAGCCAAACTAGTCTCTCAGTTTTGAAGATATCTTGATGAAACTTGGTACAGGTCCGTCTTTTTGGACGCAGTACAAATGTACAATTCTTAGTTATATGAAACTGATGTTTTCATATTCTTAGCTACATTATTTGTATTTTAAATATGATAAAATTGAGTAACTTAAAATCGGCGCAGTAGACAAAATAATATAAATACAAGCATAAATTAATAAGTGAAAATCGCAATAGACAAAAACTACTGTTTGTTGTTATTGTAAAATAACATTTCTGTTATTACAGATGTCAGCGAATGATGCTTATGTATTTTATTTACTTGCCTTTGTCATGGCTAACACATATTAACTATGTTAGAAAACTGTCTGTTGTTTGTATAATACATTTTTATTTGCAATGCATGTTTTCAATACACAGAATCAGCATGTAAGTGACATTCACAATGTGATTCCAAAAGGTGATACATATGCATGATATGATGATCCAATCTCAGTTGTTGATGCTTCTCGATTTCAGACTCCCATACCCATTCATACGAGAGTGCACTTACAATGTTCTCTTTGCTATTCACTAATTAGTCAACTTCAAGGCAACAGCCCCTACCTCACCCCCTCGCACTACAATAACTACAATCATATGATATAACAAACAAGAGTTAAACATATAAAAAAAATTTACAAAAAAAAAAAAAGGAAAACAGAAAACGCGATCCAAAAAATTCCGACTTAAGTGCTTTTAATTATCCAAAAGAATTCAGTGGTATTCTGAGTTTGGTATCCTTGTTTGTCATCATCGTCATACTTGGGGCTGCGTCTTAAAATTACAGGCGCGTTTGTATGGCGGCAGCGATCTGACTTTTTCCTCTTCCTTTCCCTCTTCTGTAGCTGATTTTAGTTTTTGTTGTAGTTCTGTTGTTGTTGTTGTTGTTGTTGTTGCTGCTAGTGGCCTTTTGTCAGGGCTGTTTCAAAGTTTTAACGCATCATATGCAGGCAGGCTGCCTCTTCATCTCCCATAAAAGGTGTGCAAGCAAACGCAACGATCTCTTTTATAAGGCTCTGCAGCATATTATACCTGTATGACATACATATACATATCGAAGGAGTAATATCTCCTCTTAGTTGTGGCAAAAGCATATTCATATTGCAATGAAAGCGAAAGCTGGCTTCTGATCAAGTTCACGCATGATCTGAAACATACTCTTCTTTAGATCATTTAAGGTTGTGTAATGTCTACTTGAGAAGTCTTAAGTTTGTCAAAACTCAACAAAAGTCAAGCTAACGATAAGATATTTATTTTTTAAATAGTTAAATACTTTTACAGATTCAGCTAACTCTCGAAATTGATTTGGCAAAGTAAAGTTGATAGACATGATTTGACGAATGTGCGTTTTAGAATTCTTAAAAACACGAAACCCAATATAAATAAATATTTACCATTTGAAAATCTGTTTTCGGACTTTAATATTGCGTCATATCGATTATAATACTTAAATAGACCTCGAGCATATTTAATAATAATTTAATAAATTATTTATAAAGTTCTTTTTTTTAATTAGTTAGCTAAGTTATAAATTTATTTATTAACTTAATTTTTATTAATTCATCTTCGAGCTTTAAGGTTAATGCATATTTCTTATTTACTATATTTATATTTATCGCTTTTTAGGTAAAGTTAGAAACTTATTCTGTTCGCTTAAAGTCAAAACTTTGCTTAATTTTGTTGCCGTTTGAAGTTGTAAAGAGTTAACAATAATTGGACATAAAATACTTGTTGGTTATGCGTGTTAGTTAGCGCATATTACAGGCGGTTCGGGCTTGGCAGTAGCAATGCGTCGCCAGCGACATCAACTGGCGGCATCAGTTTTTGGCTAGAGGCCCGACGGCAAACGCAGTTTCCTGGAAACTTATCGCATATATATGTACACACACACACACACACACACGCTTGCACAGTCATATACACACCCAGCCGTTAGAAGGCAACTGCAGCATCAATGTGGCATCATTGGAGGCAACGAGAGAGCGGGCTGCTTATCGGCTATGAGCTTTCTCAGGAGAAATGCCACCAACAAATGCTGCTGGAGTGAAGCTGGCGGCGTTGGCGATGTTGGCGATGATGGTGGCTGGAAGACTGAATCCCAGGCAGCTGCCAAGATCAAGTTGATTGAAGGGCCTTTCAAAATAGAATACAAATATAGAATTTAAGGCTCAGCCCAAGACTCTCTGCACTATTTGTCTTGGTATTGTAGGAAGTAAAATGCAGTGCAAACAATGTGAAGGGACATGCAAGAAAAATATTGTTATAATGCAGAGGTTGGTTGCCTCAAAAAGGTATCCTGCCAACGGCTTAAGACTATGCACCCAGGCACTTCATTGGCCGCAGGGCAAAGGAGTATAAGTATGTGAGTGCGAGTGCTAGTGCTAGTGCGAATGCGAATGTGATTGCGACTACGATGTAGTTTTGTGGCAAGTGGCAATGCTCGACGACGCCACCGAAGCCGAAGGAGGACGGCAGCAGCAGCAACAACAGCAACAACAACAACAGCAACATCAGCTACAACAGCAACATCAGCTGCAGCGGCAGTTATGCCAAGTCAGCGTGATGCGCGCAAAGTGACGAGTTTTTAATGAATTTGTTTAACTCAGGTCAGGCCATGGCAGCCAGAGAGACAGCCAAAGTCTGGAGTTTGGAGTCTTGAAGAGCCATGCAGAAGCAGCAGCAAGTGCCCCATACCCGTGCTGCCCTGTTCAAGTGTAGCCTGGCTAGGATATGTTGTACTCGTAGATGTGTTATGAGTATATGTCTGTAGACATTGTGGACTTGTGGATTTGTGGATGCAAGCGCTGACGGCCCGTGACGACGACGACGACGGCGATGAAGTCGAAGAACTGCATGCAAGGAGTGAGTTCCTGCCTCTTCAGCTGCTTCAGCTTGTGGCAGTTTCGTCCAAGTCGTCATCATCAGCGACGCCAGCGTCTAGCATGAGTGGTCTGGAATCTAGCAATGCAAACAATGGCAGCATCACTTTTCAGTCTTAGCCTTAGCCTCAGTCTCAACTTCATGCCATGTCCAGATCTTAATCTAGCTCCAGTTCCAGTTTCGCTTCAAGATGATCAGTCGCCTTCGACTTTGACTTCGACTTCGAGTCACTTTGTGTGTCCTTCGCCGTTCACTTTCGTTGACCACGCGGCGACGCGTCCGCCGATACATTTTCTTGTACTCGTATATATTTTGTATCTTTTCCCCCCTTTTCTTTCTTTTTGTTGGTTTCCTTTTTTTTTTCATTTCATCTGTGTTTGCTCCTCTTGTGTTCAACAAAATGTTCCAAATTGTTGCGCACTGCAAACATCTCAAGAATTTGCGCTTAACAAACTTCGAAAAAATGCTTTTTTTAAGTGTGTGTGTGTGTGTGCGTGTGTGTCAAGTTTTTATTTCTCTGTTTGCTTGCTGCACTGAAAGTTATACGCGGGCCAAGACTTTGGCAATAATTAAAACGCTACGGCGACAGCGACAGCGACGGCGACGGCGACTCAACGAAAAAGTGTTCCCACAAAACAAAAGACTTAGGCAACGAACTTGACAAGCACTGCGCTCGCGCGTCCCATCACAGTTATACAATCTGTCGATCGTTATAACTATGACATGGAAAAGGCTAAACATCATTTGTCAAACACTGGTCAACTGTTAACTTCTCTTCATCTTCGTACATTTGTTTAATTCGATTAACTTTGGGCCGGGACATGGACGTAGCTGCTGGCTGCTGGCTCTTGGCTTAAATATAACAAGTTTGCTGCGACCACCAGGTTTCTTTCCCACCATATTGGCAATACTAACAACAACAACAACAACAACAGCCTTTAAACGATAAGACTATGAAGACGCAGTGCCAACTCCAATTCCAATTCCAAAGTCGCAAACGTTACCAACCAGGTTACAATTTATCATTCACATTTTTACACGGCCGAAAAAGCCACCCGGCGGATTTTATGCCTCGCAAACGAGCTACAAAAATTAATGTTAATTAATTTGACTTAAACTGACGATTTCAACAGCCACATTACTGCGGGGCATATGGCAAAAAAAAAAGAAACACACACACACACACACAAAATATACAAGAAAACAGAAAGATATAAATATCAAAACCGAAAACTTAAACAAAATCAAATCAAAAGCAAATTTCAATGGAGATCTTTTTTTGTGTGTGGTCAACAATTTGAAATGAATTGAATTTTGTGTTTAGCTCATGAGATGTCGCTCGATTTAGAGTCAGATACTGATTTAGATTCAGATCAATTGATAATGAAAAGCAGCTAAAGTGCCCAATCAGACAGCTGACACTTTAAACTTTATTTTATTGAATTTTATGTATATTTATTGCAAATGTTTTTGTCTCATTTCTCTCTCTCTCCGTTTGATCTTTCACTAGTTATCTATGCATGGCCATTGAAATCGATTTGATTTGATTTGATATTTAATGTGCATTCACTTGGTTATTTGATGAACCGATATTTGCATTTTAATGCGGGGGAAACTGGCAATGGGATTTGGAATTGTGTTAAGTATACGCGATAACAGTAAAAATGAGTTGGTCATAAATTATGTTTATGCCTGTCATTCGATGCTGAGCAACTTTTAATTGTTAGTGCAAATTCAATTAGGCAAATCGTGAGTCTGACTGGCAAGTTCCCAAGTTCGAGAGTCCCCACAAAACGGAGACTCTCACACAAATACACACAAACACACACACAGACACAGAGACAGAGGCACACTCAGCAGTAGCCTGGGCAAAAGAATGCGCCAGCCTTAGTCTCGTTGTTGTTGTTGTTGTTGTTATCGTTGTCGCTGTTGCCTTCGTTGCCTGCTCTGGGTCTGGATCTGAGCAGCTACTCGAGCTCGACTCATTCCGTTTCCAACGCACATTCGCGCTCTGTCCTCGAGTAAAAATTCTCTAAACATGCTGTCAAGTTATGTCTACATTCCTTGATCATATTTTTTCCAACTTTTTTTCTTTTCTTTCCTTTAGCTGCCATCGCCATTGCAGCTCACAGCTCACAGCTCGCTCCCGCTCAGAGCGTACCACAATCACCAGATACTAGTTTCTTAATGTGGCGCAGCAAATGTGCCGCACTGAGCATAAAAATCAACAACACGAACGCTTCAAGAGCTTCAAATGGGCATTAAAGTGTCCACAGTCTGTGTGGTTGTGCTCAATTCAGAGAGAGTTCCCTCAGTCTCTCTGTATCACTCTTTCTCTCTCTCTCTCCTCCCCTCTCTCTGTCTCCTTCATCATATCTCATGTGAGTCATTGAGTGAAATGATATGAGTGAGTTTACTGTCTGCTCTTAAGACCTGCTCTTTACATTTCAATCATTTAATAGTGATAATTTATATCACAAAAAAATAAAGATTTGATTATTAGAAATGTCATAATTAGTATTTAAAGTAGTATAATTAAATAATTCATCATAATTATACTGAAGATAATTTATAAAGTTTTAAAAGATTTGTGCAATAATTGGGCATTTAGTTTTTGTCGTTTTGCCGACGGTCTTTCTTATTGTTAAATGTATTTTGGTTATCTAAGCTTGTAAATACTTGACAAATTAATTGAAAATTGAGTGCTTATCCTATAAGAATTTAATTAAAATAAAATCTATAGTACATTGTTGTACAAAGTACTTAACTACTAAAACAAATAAGCAGATAAAGAGCCAACTAGGTTATTTCAGTCGAATGCAATTTAAAAATCATTGGAATAATTATTTATTTTTCTTTATTTGTCACAAGACTTTTGTAAAAGTTTTCAGCCTGATTATGATATGAAAATAAAGTTAGCAGTAGTCGAAGTCTGTTTTGTTTGTAAAAAATGTTTCAAATGCAACTTTTACTGTTTTGTCAAGCATTTATTTGCACATAAGGTGCAGTTAGTTAAGTTAGATTTCGACCAGGTTTAAGAGCACCTAAGTCCAAAGATTTTGCTCCAACCTTAGTAGCAATTTTATTTGATCAACCGTTTTTATAATAAAATTGACGAACTATTTATATTTCCGGTTCGAGGGGTGAATAATTTCAAAGGTTCGTTTCATGGTCCTGTCCGGTTACCCCAAAAAGCCAAAGCGAAGTGGATCTTTAGCAATGCCAATACCACCCATACTGTATTTTATTATATGATCAGCTTTGGAGTGTAGCTCTGGGGATTATTTAAGCAAATCAATAAGGACTATATAAGCGCAGGATATGTCTAAGGATTGAAAGACATGCATGTGCACGTTAAGTTAAGCAAGTTACAGATATATAGAAAGAGCGCCAAGTGCTGAGCTCCTGAGTCTCACTCAAAAACCGGCATATATCTCAGAGAGAGAGAAAGATGCAAAGAGAGAGAGATTGAGCGAAAGACAGTTACTGAGAGCGGGAGAGTGAGCATTGAGTGCTTACTGAGCTGAGCTGGGTCTGGTCAGGTCTGAACTGAGCTGCTGGTCCGGTCTTTAACTAAGCCTGGCGACAGCTCTCCAGTCGACAGTCTGCCATCCAAACTCGAACGAAGCGGTACGCATGCGCGCACGTTGTGCATCCTTCAGATACAAAGATACAAAACTGCTGTCAAATAACAAATACCACAAAAGTGCACTCAAACTGTTGACATAACATCATGTGAATAGATTCAAACGAATATCAAGTAATAAATACTTTTACACAAATATAGCTATAACATAACTTTATGTATGAAAGACAACAACAGAGCAAACGCGCAGACAGCGAACGGAAAAAATTAAAAAATAAAGGAGAATAAAAAATAAAAAAGCATAAAAATTCCTCAGATCGTTCGGTGTGCGGCGAACGAGCAACGTGAATGTTGTGGACGGTCGAAGCGGACAAAAAGCCCTAAAAATAAAATAAAAATAAAATCAAGCAAAGGTGCGAGACAAGAAATTAAATTGATAAACCTAAAAGCAAAAGCAAACAACAACAGCAATAACAACAACAACAACAACGAAACCCTTGACCGTGCCTAGTCTCAGAGCCTGGGCAGGACTTGGTAGAGTTGAACTTGGACTTGGACTTGTCGCGCTTTTGTGGCAATTATCAAGCGCACTGCATCAGGCTGGGAATGCCAAACGACTGTAGACAAGTCAGCCTGTGTATGTGTGTGTTTGTCAGTGTGTATAAGTGTGTGTGACTGTGCTTATGTGTGTGGCAAATAGCTCAAAGCCACGAAATTGCTTTTATCGGCGCGCCATAATCGCCAATTGCAAAAATTGAATAAAAAACAACAAACTGTTAAGCCAGCTGAACAGCAACAGCTAAGGGCCTGGCCTAAACTAAAATAAAAAAAAAATAAACTTACAAAAAAAATTATATATAAACCAAGAACAACAACAACAACAAGCGCATCGCGTGGAGGCCGCGATAAACTCCAAAAACTGCGGCAAGAGAACGAGGAAATTGCTAAAATATTACCCCGAAAGGCATATTCGCTATGTACATACGTGTGCAACGGCCACAGATACAGACAATAACAACAACAACAGCAACAGCAGCAAAGAGTACGACAACAACTTTAACAACAACAACAACTACTAGGAGAGCGACAACAACAATAGCTGAAGCGACGGCAGAGAAAAATGTATAATAAAAAATTACAACAAGTGATCGTGCAGAAAATAGATCGATAAAACGACCAAATAAAAAAAAACTACAAAAAATACGAACAGAACGAGCAAAAAAATAAATAAAGCGGCGTTGGGCACGTTTTTTTTCAGTTGTTGCTGTTTCAATTTCAATTGTGGAAATCGAAGAAAAATCGCCCAAACCCAAAGCTTAAACGTAAACGTAATAAACGAACCGGTCAGCGAGTGAGAGCGAGCAAGAGAAAGAAGAGAGAGAGAGACAGTCGGCGATAGAACTAGCTAACAGAAAAAAAAAGGAACCCGCAACCCGAGGACCCACAGCTCTGATAAAATAGCCCTGGATCAGGCGCAATATTTATTAAACAAAGCCAGAAATTAATTTCACGACTTTCGTCGACGACGACGACGTCTGAGTTTCATCTGGTTAACCCCGCTGCTAATCCCTGCCCCACCCAGCCGGCTTCTTTATGTGCAGTTTGAACTTGCACTCAGCTTGAGAGTGTGACAGAGAAAGAAGAGGCAGTGTGAGAGAGCGGACAAGGGAGAGAGAGAAAAGTTCGGTGACTGCAGCAGCAAAATGTACGACATCAAGCGCCTGGAAGCCGGACAACAGCAACAGCCACAACAGCTACAACAGCAACAACTATCACAACAACAACCAATTGAAAAAACTCTAAGCGATCGTCTGTGCGGCACAGCGGCGTTGCAACAGCTACAGCTCACCTGCAGCGTTATAACGCCCACGCCGCGTAACAACAGCACGCACATCCCAACGAGCAACAGCAACAGCAACAGTTGCAGCGGGAAAGGGAACGGGAACGGGATCGGGAACAGCCCCATAGAAGCCACACACATGACGCTATTGACGCTGCGTCGTCGTCGGGCGTTCCAGCGTCGCGCTTGCCTGCTCAGCATTCTGGCCGCCTTTGTCTTTGGCATGGCTCTGGGTGTGATTGTTCCCATGCTCGGCCTGCCTGATTACTTTGCCACCAGCAGCAGCAGCAGAAGCAGCAGCGACAGTGAGGAGACAGTCGTCAGATCCTTGAACCTCAGCGAGGAACCACCACCATTGCCCTACAGCGTAGCCTTCATCCGGGATGAGGATGAACAGTCAGGAAATGCAGAGCTCAGTGCAGAGCAAGTTTTTCGCAATGCTTTCCACTTGGAGCAGGATAAGAACTCGCCCGATTCGATGATAGTCAAGAAACTGGACACTAACGATGGCAGCATCAAGGAATTTCATGTGCAGCGCATTGGTAATGGACGCTATCGCAAAGGTCCGGAAAGACGTCTCTCCAAATCATCCCAAGTGGATGGACGCAGCAAATCTTTGGCGAAGCCACAGCTGCAACCACGAGAGAATCAACTGCAAACTGAAGGAATCATAGAGTCGAACATCTATTGGGGAGAGCTAGTCGAGAATGCATTGCCCAAGGGCTTTGCGGCCGAGGATCAGCACAACTGGGAACGGTATGTGGCAGGTCAGGGTCAAGTCACAAGGCTGGAGCAGGGATGTGGACGCATGCAGAATCGTCTTGTGGTCTTTGCTGATGGAACACGCGCCTGTGCACGCTATCGCCAGAACACGGATCAGATCCAGGGCGAGATATTTAGCTATTATCTTGGACAGTTGCTCAACATTAGCAATCTGGCGCCGAGTGCAGCGACAGTCATTGACACAACGACGCCAAGTTGGTCCAGTGCATTGGGGGACATCACGCAGGCACAGTGGAAGGAACATAGGCCGGTGGTGCTAACACGATGGTTGGCCGATCTGGAGCCAGCGGGTATACCGCAACCGTTTCAGCCACTGGAAAGGCATTTGAACAAGTACGATGTCTGGAATATAACGCAGCAAATGCAACGGGAGGGTTCGGAATCGACATCGAGGGGATTACTCAAGCGACTGGAGGCTGCCAGCAGCCAAACGGCCGATCATCAATCACGCATGCTTGAGGAGTCCCAGTCAACCGAATCGTCCTCAACAGCATCCTCAACTGCATCCTCGACGTCCTCGTCAACGGCTCTGCTGCAGCGACTAATTGAATTGGCACAATGGTCCGATTTAATCGTCTTCGATTACCTGATCGCGAACCTCGATCGTGTCGTTAATAACTTGTACAACTTTCAATGGAATGCCGACATTATGGCTGCGCCTGCTCACAATCTTGCCCGCCAGAGGGATACGCAGCTGCTCGTGTTCCTTGACAACGAATCGGGCCTCTTGCATGGCTATCGGCTGCTCAAGAAGTATGAGGCCTATCACAGTCTCCTGCTGGACAATCTGTGCATCTTTCGTCGTCCCACCATCGAGGCGCTTCAACGTTTGCGTGCCGCGGGCGGAGCGGGGAATCAACTCCGAGAACTCTTTGAGCGCACCACAAGCCCCAATGTGCGTGATGTGCTGCCCTCTCTGCCGGATAAATCAATCAAGATTCTGGCGGAACGCATCGATCGCGTGCTGGCCCAAGTCCAAAAGTGCAGCGACAGCAACAAGAGCAGCTAATGAAATGATACCAATCGGGAATGGGATTGGGATTGTGATTGAGATTGGGAATCGATTGGGAAATTGTCGCCAGACATTGACTGATAAGCTGTAAATATCGTTAAAACAAAACATACCTAAAGAGATAATTTAAAAATGTTCGCTTTTGTTAAACATAATATTAGGTTTGGATAATCTAATCTTAAAGACTTAACTTAATAAAATGCCAAATGTTCACAACTGGCCCAACAGCTTCAACAGTCAAAATATATAGATCAACATAACAATCGGGCCAAGTACGAGTATTAGCAGGTCAATATCGACATCAGATCATTATCATTATCTAAAGCGAGTATTAAGTAAATTCTAGATTAAGCTAAAGTCTAGCGATAATAATTGTTTTATTTTTTTCTGTATTCTATTAGCTTGTAGTTTGAGATACTTTTTGTGATATTTTGTTTAAGCATTAGTGAAAACTAATTTAAATCAATAAGTAGATATCATTTTTGTATAATTTATGGGCCATTTTCCTTAAGTGAAACAAATAAAATACACACACAAACAAAAAACCAAAGCGACTTCAATTGCAACTTTAACTGTTTACAGATACAGATACAAGAGTAGATACAGATACAAATGCATATGGAGATGGAGATGAGCACGCCTGCGCCCAGTGAGAACTTACATAGTCATGACAATAAATTGTCATTGATCTTTTTTGCAGGTGAAGCAAAGCAAAGAGATGAGCAACAGGCAACAACTGTGGCTGCAACTGTGGCAGCAGCTGTGGCAAGTACTCGGATCGGATACTCGGGTAGTCGGTACTTGGTAACTACTCCCATGGCTGTCTGTCTGCTGCGCTGCATTTGTCAACTTGCCAGCAGCGAAGTAACTTGCCACAACCTGGTCTCTGCCTCTGCCCCTCGAGTGGCACTGTTGTCACGCAGGCCACAGTCTCAGTCTTCGCTTCGGCCTCGGCTTGCTTTTCATAATATCTTCATAAGCATTTGAAGTGTTCCCCCCTCTCTCTCTCTCTGTCTGTCTGCATCTCTCTCTCTTCTCTCTCTCTCTTTCTGTCTGTCTGTTTGAAATTCAAGTGCAACGACGACGTTGAAGCCAGAAGAAAGATGAAGCTGAGCCGGAATGAGGCAAAGCGCAGTTCAAGATACTTTCGTCGCACACACACACTCTCACACATCTATATGCACACACTCACACATGCTCTGTCTCCACTGAGATATCACTATGGCCAGACCCAGAGCCAAGCCAAGAACAAGACACAGACCGAGGCTTGCGTCCAGGCCATCTCTGTTGTCTGTCTGTGTGTCTGCTTTAAGATTTAAGATCGCTGCTCATTAAGTGCGTCCGCGTGTCTCAACGACAAGAGATGCTGAGAATGAGAATCTTTCGCCCTCTCCCTCTCTCACTCTCACTCTCTTCTCTCTCTGTCTGCATCTCATCGCATCTATCCATCTTTCTCTTTCATTCGCAAGCAATTCAAACAGCAACTCGTCTGATGTTGGAGCTGGGAGTTTTGCATCTGATTTCGTTGCGTATATTTTATTGGACACCAGAGTAGTTCACGTAAATAAAATGAAATGAAATAAGGCAAGAGACGACTCCAACTGCAACTGCAACGAGACTGAAATATATGTGTATATACGATTAATCGTATGTGCAACAAAGTTGGTTTGCTCTATCGGAATATTTGCCACAGTTCGGGTAACTTACAGCTACAAATCTCATAAGAAATTCGAAAAGCTTTACAAACTGAAGAGCACATACAATGTTTAGATAACCCGTTTCGGTTCCTACTCTTCCTCCCTCTTTCACACACTCTCACTCTTGCTCTTTCTCTCTCTCTATATGTCTCTCTGAGTGTGTGTCTGGGTGAGCTTAATAAAAATCGTTATGCTAGTTTAATAAATATATCAAATAACCTAAAGACGTGTTAGGGAACTTGTGACTTTAACACGTTCAGAACTTGCTACAAACTCTTTAAATCTTTAACTCGTTAAGCATATCATTTTACATTTGGGCAACAGAAATTTTACTCTCAAATCAATGATATTTCCCTTAACCTTAAGCTGAGGGAAACCATATAACAGTAACAAAGAGTTCATGCTCTGGAGAAAATAGATATAAAAATACAAAATAAAATTAGTTTATATTGATGAAAAATGGTTAAGAGGAGAAATGTTCACTCCACAAAATGTGCTTTTGTTTAAACACACACACTAAGACAAACTGCAAAGCACTCCACACATATGGTAAAAATTACCGTAACAAACAACAAGAAACTAAACATGAGTACACTTTTTATGATCATTTTTTATGGGGTTATTAATAAAAGTTTATGGTCATGTGCCATAAGGTTCAACCAACAATAAAACATAATGTGTCTCTCTCAATGATATACACGAGAGCTGCTCATTGAAAACTCCCAACAATATTCCTATAATAATATTCAAAGTAACTTTAGGCAAACAAATTCTGTACAACGAAAGAATAAAGAAGAGTTGTTAAAATAAGAAGAAAAGGATCCTTGACTTTGAAGTTTAAAGACTTAATTTCTCTAGAGATTTGGGTACATTTCTATATATATAAAGACATAATCAACTAGCTTTGAATGAGAAAAGATTATTATAATAATGAGCATTAAAAAATTATTGATGGAGAACTAATAACAGTTCTTAGACTTAAAATCACTTTTATACATTTAGAATAGCGCTATAATGATTAAAGAAAGTTAATTTCAATGTAGGACAAAAGGATGATTAAGGAACAGTTTGTATTTGTTAAGAGTGTAAGCTTAAACAATATTAAATTTACTTAAATTCTTAAAGTATGAACTTTAGTGCTTATTAAATGAACACTGAATACCGAAAAAAAAAAACAAAATATACCTTTTCTTTAATCAATGATGAGATGATATAAGCGAAAGTAAATTCAAACTAAAAACATGATTTTCTGGGAAAAGTTAACTATTATTGGGCTATTTGGAATTTGTATAGCAGAGCTTATTAATCTTGTATTCATTTCCCAAAGCATGTATTACCGTATACTTAATAATAATATTTAATCGTTTTTCTTTTCTCATTCATGTGCAGCTTTCTCTGCTGCAAGATTTAGTTGTTAAGAGTTAGTTAAAAGAGATGCTTTTCCCATAGTTATAAATATCGAACTGCCCTCGTATAAGCAGTTACTTGAGTTATTTTCGGTTAGTTAACATTGATTTGGCAAGTCTTTTAGTCGGGGGCAATGAAGTTGCAAAGGAGTTGAAACGATTCCTTTAGCTGACAACGCGACTTCAAGAGTTTGGATAGTACGCTGTTCTTGTTGCTGTTGCTGTTGCTCTGTTGTTGTGGTGTCGCCTCTGTGTGCACAATAATTTGCATATACACTCACACACACACAACCTCACATACAAATACACCCATACAGAGACGCAGAGCATTTGCCTTTTGGCGAGCTGTGCATGCAATATTTTCTCGTGTTGTGTGTTTACTCTTTTCGCTTTTATTTAATGTCCATGTAGCTTGGCCGGGGCTCTTGTAGCAGTTGTTGTTGTTGTTGTTTTTGTTGTTAGTGTTTCTGTAGCTGTTGGTGTGGCAGCTTTTGCTTGTTGCGTTTACAGCAAAATTCTAAACAAATTGCTTCCGCACCTGCAGCTAAGAAAATCAATGCAGAATACAAAAATCCACAAGCAGCAGGCGAGGCAGAAACTCCAACTTCGATTCCGACTTAAAGTTGAACTCAGAGCTACAGAAAATATAGTTGATCTCTTTGTATGGGCATAATAAAATGCTTTGTGCCACATGGGGAAAGAACAGCCAACCTCCTTACAAGCGGCATGCCGCACTCCACGAACCCATCAAAATAAAACATTTCCCAGGCCAAAGAAAGTGGTTGAATAGGAGAATAGGTCAGCATATCATATCATATCATAATCCTTACAATGGCCCCCTTCGAAACTAAGCAATAACAATGCTCGACTAATATTTACAATAGAAAGGGTAAGTGCGACCAAATGAGGAACAACATGGAAAGAGACCATAACACACAAAGCTATATTATACACACCTATTTCTTACTATTTCTTAGCATTTCCCCCTCATTTGCTTTTCTATTTCTGTTTCTATTTTTCTTTTCATTTTTTAAGTGCTCGTCCCTTTGGGCGCTAACAAAATTACGTGGAAGGGCAGCTCAGAAGGCTCAAAAAGAAATTTACGATCGGCATTTGGATTTGAATTTATGAAAAACCTTCTTTCTTTTTACACCTGAAAAATCTTCCAGACAGCCTCAAAAGATGCTTAACTGACTTTTCTCGGGAGGCCGCAACTCGAAAAGACGGGGCACTGTGCTTCTTGTTAACATATGCTCGGAAAAGAAGAAAGAGATAAACAATTTTGATACGCCAAAAGATACAGAAAAGCAGATGAAGCAGAGACAAAAACAGAAGACTTAGGCAACAAACTAGACGTAGCCTCAATTAGATTTGATAAGCAAGCTGGGAACTGTAGCTGAAGCAAATTTCTTATAGTGTAGAAGTAAACTTTAAGACATCGAGTATATAGCTTGCGGCAGTATTATCAATTATTCATTTAACGATTTACTGATTAATTTAACAAACTAGTCAATGATTCTGATTCTGACTCTGATTCGGATTCGGAATTCTGTCCCCCAACTTCGAAACATTGACATTGACGAAGTGCAGAACTTTTTGTTCAAGCTTGGTATTAAAATACGCATATTACATTTTTACTTCTTTCGGCTTTTCCCCAATATATATATTTCTTCACATATTCTCATCCCCCGTATCAGATTCTCTCAGCTGCCTAAACCGAAACCAAAGTCGAAGTCGAACCTGTTCTGTTCTGGCTGTCTATTCACTTTGTTTGAAATCTTTTTGGCCGAATCAGGTGAAGTGAGTTGATTGATTGCGCTAATTTATAACGACAATGGGTCAGATCGCACATGGACCTTTGAGCTTGCCCTGTTGTTACTGTCTGCCTCTTTGGCTGACTGCCTGACTGCCTGACTGACTGCTGGACTGACGGACCGACGGACTAACTGACTGCCTCTTCGACTGCTGACTTTGTTGTTGGAATCCATTAAACACCGCCTTTGCTATGCCTTCTGCTGTGGCTTCGGCTTCGGCTGTGGCTGATGATGATGATGCGCACGCTGATGAATGAATCTTTTCAATTTTGAAATTTTTTAAACGAATTTGTCAAAACCCGCTGAAGAAAGAGAGTGGAAAGTTGAGTGCGTGAGGCAATGAGATAAAAATCCTATGCAAAACAAATGAAATGCATGTTTGTTGCTTAAGTCTTTTGTTTCTCTCCTTCGCTCTCTCTTTTGTTGACCTTGTCTAGCTGAGAGTTGCCCATGGGGCCTTTTAACTTTGCCCTTGCATCTGCCTGGTTAATTGCTCATGATTGAATTATAAATACACGCAGAGGCACCAGCATCAGCTGCAACTGTTGCCCTGCATCAACTAATGTGCCACATAATCAGCTGCCGGTTTACCAAAATCAGACATGCCCCAAGTTGGCCCAAATCTGAAAACAATCATAGCAGACGTCTGTCTAAGGTCTATAGAAATCAGCGGATACGAAGATTCAAATAATAAATTATAAGCCTACAAGCTTAGCTAGTCCGAGTGCTTAGATGAAGACCACACTCACACACACACACGCACACACACACACAACCAGCGTATAGAAATTGTTTAAGAAAAGGCCTAAACTCGACTGAGACAAGCTTTAACACCTTGGCACACCAAGACAAACATTTGTTCAAGACAAGTTTCAGTCACTCTGTTACTTTTCGTCTAAATAAACAAAAGGGGCAACAACTACAACAACGGCAATAACAGCAAGAGCAACAACAAATTAACAAACACCTGAAACCCAACCGAATCAACTCGCAACTCTTATGCGGGCTGTCGAACCCATTTTCCAATAATTAAAAGCTGCAGCCATCAAATGAACAACAACAACAACAACGAAAACAACTCAAAGAACAGAAAGGGCAACAGATTGACTTCAAAATCGAGCTCAAATTAGTTGTGGCAAGGCGTGGCCATAGCCTGCCCATAGTGCACGGTGGTACAAATCAGTCGAAAGAAGAGCATATCAAAAACTAGTTGGAGAATAGCACAAGTTGATTTGAACGAATTATAAAATTATTTAAGCCATGTTATTAAAAAATTATAAGATGTTTTCGAATGCATAAAGAGTTTTATGTTTTCCATTTAAATATCATTAAATGTTTTTAAATTTTAAATTTTAATAAATTTGTATATTTATAGTGTTAAACATTAAATACCAAATAAATAATTTGGTTGAACTTAAAACCTTATTAATAAATAAATATACTTATAATGCTGATTTCTGTACAAATTTCTAAACTTCTGGTCATATGAAGAGCTTATTGCAGTTTCGTGTAATTACTGTATTTATTAATAAATAAAAAGTTTGTCGGTGTTTGGTAAATATATTAAATAACTATGCTTATGAATATATTTAGAGATTTTGTATTTATGTACATAAGTACATATTTATTAAAAACTCGATTATATTAAGAACTTCTTTCAGCTTGCGTTGTAATTATGGATGCCAAGAACTCATATATTATAATATGTCGGTGTTTGAACCTTATTTATTAAACGAAAATTAACTGAACTTGCGTTGGAAGTTAAGACCCCCCACAGGTGTTTAATGTACATAAGTGCTTTGCTATTGTAATCATTGATCATGGATCAGTATTAACATCAGTTTAATTAGCTCTCTTTGGGGTCGCACCCCAATCAATCGAACCTGAAGCTGTTGACCTTCAATGTTGAGTTCAAAAGCAAGCAAATTACACTCCAAATCCAAACTCAAGTGCCCCCTAATCTGCATAATGAAAATTTATGATTGCTTATGATAGATTTTTACTTGAAACGAAATACAGTTTGCGACAATTGTGCGACTTTTTGCGGCGCCAGGGCGACAAATGCCACTTAATTGCAATTGGCTGACGCCGCCAGTTGGCCAAGTCGCCAAGTTTGCGTTTTCTAATGCCTGTTAGCGGTTGTTATTCAACAACATATTTAAAACACTTTAAAATCGCGTTCTCACAGTTATGTAGATAAGTACGTGTACAACCTGCGTTTTGCCCCGTTTACCGAACTCAAACGAACTCTGTTCAATGTCGTTTGGCGCCATTCTCATAATACCCTGCAGTATTGCATATTTAAGGAACGTGGTATATTAGATTTGTGCTAATTTAGGTTATGAGTAGACTTTATACCCTTTAAACATTATAATATGTTAATGTTATAGTATGTAAATGCTATTTCCTAGATTACTTAGTCAGTACGTCTGATCTCAGTGTCTATAAAAGGGTTTCAATCCATAATAGTTGCAGGGTATCTTCTGGAAAACTATATTAGACTATATTAGACTCCTGCACTCAGTTCACAGGATTTCTTCTAAAAGAGCTTAAGACGAACTTATTCTTGCTGTAAGAAAGCTTCAAAATATTTTTTAATATGTCAAAAACTTTCTTGTTCTCATTATTGATCTGAATTGCTTGGAAGGTATCTTCTAAAAGAGCTTATGTTTCTTCCTTCATCTCTCCTTTTGATCTGGCTATAAATCAGCTCTTAGTATTTGATATTCCTTCATAATTGCTTGCTCACAGGGTATCTCCTGGTCTAGCATAAGCTTACTTCTTCTCATTCTAAAATCTTGTTCTCATTCTTGCATTTGCGTGGGCGATGTTGCAGTTGTTGTCGTCGTTGCATTTGTTACACGAACAATATTTATTCTAATTGTTGTTCTTGTTAATTTTATTGTTGTTGTTGTTGTTGGTGCTGTAATATTGCATGCAAATGTCTAAAACTGTTGAATATAACAACCTTCAAACGATGTTTATAATTATCAACTGCCAGATCTAATGCTCGCAATGGCAACTACATCCAAGAGCTCTCTGTGTGTGTGAGTATCTTTTACAGTGGATGTATCTATTTCTGGTTATTGGTAGATTCTTTGAATGCAGCTCCGACTACGAGTCTATTGAATAGACGCCTCCATGTGCTGATGGCTAGTCTGTTGTCATTGTGTTAACTTTCATTAGCTTTCTAATGTTTGTTGTCACTGTTGTTGTTGTTGTTGTTAATGTTGTTAATGTTGTTGTTGCTATCTTTGGGGACTCGCTGGATTGCCGATGTGTCGGGTGCTCAAGGGGAAAGAGGGGTCCTCACTGGGGTTTCGTTTCGGGTTTGGTCTCTTGCCGCCTGCCAATCGTCATTTTATTTTACTGTCACTCAAATCTTTATAAGTTTTCTTTCTCTTTAATTTTCTCGCTTGGGCTTAGAGGCCTAGCGTTCTGCTTACGGTTGTTTCTTTACTCCCTCTCTCGCTTTCCTGCTCTCTCTCTGAGTCCCTCTCCCTCCTTCGTGGTCTACGATTCGGCTATTGTAAATATTTTTCCATTATTTTCCATTAGTTTTCACTCGTTTGTTACATTCCCCGATTGCTGTTTGTTGTTGTTTTCTTTTGGTTGTTGTTTGGTGTTGGCGTGGTCGTTACACAGGTTGTTCTTCACTTTGTTGTTGTTGTTACTGTTGCTGTTGTTGTTGTTGTTGTTTCTGTTGTTCTTGCTTGTGCTTCTCTGCTGTTTGGCATATATTGGTTATTATCTTTGAAGCGCATCGGCTTTGCTGCGTTTACCGATGACTCTGTCCTCAAACGTTGTTCTTCTTGTTGTTCTTATTTGAGAAGTTGTTGTTGTTGTTGTTGTTTTCATCGTCTTCGTTGTCGCCTGTGCGTATTTGGCCAGTTGACTGGGCGCGTGAGTGACGGAATGATGTTACCCAAAACCAGTTTCATTGACAATTATACACTCGCACATACACACATCATGCTGCATCCACATTCACATTCACATCCATGGCACTCATTATGCCAGTGTCGCGCTCGTTGATCAAACTTTTGCAGCAACAACAACAACTGCAACTTCTTAGTGTGTGCTCTATGTGTGTGTGAGTGTGTATCTTTTTTTTTTTGGTGTTTTTCTGTTGGTTTCGGTTTGATGGATGACTGACAAAGGCAGAGCAGAGCGTCCCCAACTCGATTCGATCAAGCATACGCCATGTGTGTCTGTCTGATTGTCGCTCGTCTGCCTGTTTATTTGTCTTGTTTGATTTGAGTGCACACACAACTGTCATTGTCGCTGTCAAATCGCATTAATATCACTGAGCTGTCAAATTACAGCCAAATGTTTGCCCATGCCCATGTCTCTCTCTCTCCCTCTATCTCCATCTCTCTTGGTCTCACTCTCACACACTGCCCACTTGGTAACTCAATTAAAATGTTATTCATGACGCTGGCTGTGAACGTGGCTCAATTTCGGACCACTAAGAGCCATCATTAGGCCTAAGAGAGAGGCGCCAGGCGTTTGGGCCGCGTCCAATTACCAACAAATAAACAGCAAATTATTCGCTACTGCCAAGCTGACGAGTTGCTCTCTTGCCTTTTGCCTCTTGCCTCTGTTTAATGGTAATAAGCCCAAAATTACGCGACGCTGATTGGTCTATTTGACAAACGTGCTGAAACGTGTCTGGGCCTCTTCATTGTTATTGTTGTCTTTGTTGTTGTAGTTGCTGTTGTTGTAGTTGTTGCCTCTTATGTTGTTTCGCTTTGTTGTTGGATTTGCTAATGGCTTTGGAAGCCATCTTTTTTTTCTTTTGGCCAAATGGGAGGGCCAAAGTCGCGTTCGTGTCTTAAGTCTTTTGTTTTTGCTATGCCCAATTAGTTTTAAAATCTCTGCCGATTGCAATTGCGATCTATTGTGGGTGCAGCCCGTTTAATTACTTAATTAATGCTGCGATAAAATTAACGCCATCGCATTCGATGATAATATCGAAAATAGAGTTCAGCCAACTATAATAAACTGTGCAAACTCAACTCAACTCAACCCAGTTCAATTTATGAGGCCTAAGACAAATGGGGAAAAAGTCCCTGTTCAGAGTGAACATTTCAAAATGCGCTGTGAAGTCATAAAATTGCTAACTTTAGCTTAGCGTTGAGCAATTAAACACCATACACACACACACACACACAGATACACATAAAGGCGTGCAGACAGGCATTTGCTCAGTGAATCTCTTTCTCTCTCACCTGGGCAAAAGGTGTCGAAAGTTCAAAGCAACAACAGCTGCATTTTATTTTCTTTCTTTTTTGTATCTTTTAACTGCCAAAGAGCGCCCCCAAAAACAAAATAAAATAAAGAAAATGTATTCCAATCTCAGTTTACAGTGACTGCAATAAATCTTTTAACGACAGTTCATCCTATTTGGTGCCCCACAACGTCGAACTTGCCTCTTGCCACTTGATGCATTGACTTTGACTGGCAGTTCATTAGAATTGTTAAAGGAGAGCAGACGACGAGTGCAACGCGTGGCTAATCTTGCGCATCCAAATCAAATAATCTTCGACGTCAACCTATGCCCAAAAGCAGACAACGCTCCGTTGTGCCAGTTACGAAACCAGCTCCAACTCTTCAAGTCCAAAAAAAGAATCCCAAAAAAATATCGAAGCCGACAGTTTGTTCTTCATCAAATTATGTTAATCAGCTTTGGGTCTTTGGTGCGAGGATGGGTTTAGTATTGCTTTTTAGGGTATTGTGATTAATTGCATCAGCAGGCTTCATTTATTGTTGTTGTTGTTGTTGTGATTGTTGTTGCTGTTGTTGTTGTAGTTGTTGTTGCTGTTAAATCTCGGAAAGGCGTCAGAGCTGAATAGATAACGTTCTCTGTTCTAGTTACAATATTTATTTCGTTGTCTTGTTAGCAAGACAGTGTGATAGAGATAGACAGGGAGAGAAAGGAAGAGAGAGAAAGACAGAGAGAGAGAGAGTGTGATTGAGTAAGAGTGTGTTCTTTGTGTGTGTGCGATAAGCTAATTCTAATTCCTTTAGCGGCCTAATGTGTTTATAATTAACATGCGGGTCAACTGGCTAACAACTGCTAAAGTAACAACAACAACAACAACAACAACAACAACAACACTAACTTATTGCCCATGGGGCGTGGTCATACTAACAGCAACGCACGCCTCTTGCCACAATGCAGCAACAGCAACAAATTGCAGCATCGACAACGTCTAGTCAAACAGTAGCTGCACAAGACTCTAGTTGTTGCTGTTGCTGTTGCTGCTGCTGTTGTTGCTTGTACACTGCTATTTGTTGTTGTTATTGTTGTTGTTGGTGTTTGATTACAATTTGCGCACTGATCGCAAAAATAAAAAAATTTTACGAACAATTTTGTCTGGCGTTTGGATCTTGTGGCGGTTCTTATGGTCACGTCGACTTGTCTTACACTTGCGTGAACATGCCCCGACACGAACCCCAGCCCCTCTCCCACTCCGTCCACCCGTCTCCTGCCACGCCCCTCAATTTAACTGCAGCACCAGAGTCTCGACACCAACTTTGACTCCGTTTCGTTTGGTTACTTTTTTATTTTTTTGGACGCGTGTAAACGCAGTAGCAACATGTTGGCTACTCGATTAGCATTTGAAACGTGTAAAATGTTATCGATGGTCATAGGAATCTGCAGCGATTTGATCAACATACATTTATGCCCATTCTAAAAGCGGTAACACTTTTGATGTTGTGCAACCTTCTCAAACCACAAATGGATGAATTAAATCAAACACAGATTTGCATATTGGTAAAAGTGTAAAAGTGTTCAAAATATTTTAGCAAAACATAAGGAAGCAGTTAAAAATTTGTTTAATTTAAACTATATAAAGTTATTTAGATTTTATTTGCTATAAATTTGTAAATGTAAATTGTTTAATTTTAATTTTATTTTATTTATTATACCCTGTTTTGTATTTCTTAAATAAGTCCAGTACAAGTATTTCTGTCGACTGATCATAGTGGATAATAATAAATTTAGGAAGTATCATTACTTCAAAGTTGTAAAAATCATGAGAAATACTTTGATTGATAGAAAGTTCACTAATACTTATATTTTTTAGAAGGAGATAGAAATACATTTAACAGAAACGGAAAATCACAATGCAATTTTAAGGCATAACACTGATCAACTTTTTATAAAAATGAACTGTTAAGTGGCACTCCAATCTTCTACTACAATCTTCTGTTAAAGCACAACAATTTCGTTCTTTAATTGTTTCTTCTTCCATTTTAGTAGCATATTTAATTAATAAATTTAATTGATACTATATAAGCTTATTTTGAGCAGTAGAGCTAGCTAATTTAATTTGCAACGACATTGAACCTTGCCCTAAACATAAAGATCACTTTACTGCAGCAGCTGAAAACCGACAAGAAAAAAATGAAGGAAAAACTTTGGAAATGCTGCAAAAACTGCTGAAATAGTCACGAGTTTTTTGGCTTTTTTCGCGTTTTGCAGCCAAATGAAATAGATAAAAATAAAACATAATGTTGACCCGCTTGGCATTAGGACCAGACAATCCAGTTGCTGCTGCTGTTGTTGTTGCGGTAGTTATTGTTGGCCAGGCTAAGAGCGCGCGGTAGCTGGCAAATAATAATGGCCAAAAAAGCACTGCAAGCGGGCGTCAATTTCAGCGACCTGGGCTTATTAAGCAATGAAATATAATGCCCTGACGCTGATTTATCACATGCATCGACGGCATGACACGGCCATCGGGGAAGGGGAAGAGGAGAAGGGAGGAGTTGCAGGGAATAAGCGATTTTCCATCTTGTCTGGAACTGTGTGATGCCCACGCAAAGATTGCGATATAGGTTATGCCCGGGTAATGGTAATGGAAATGAAAATGGAAATGAAAATGGAAATCGAGTTGTAAGTGAGGCAGCCTTAAAAAGCCGAAATGAAAAACGGCAACACACACACACACTCATACAAAAAAGTTGCCAGTTGACATTTGTGGCAGGCGCAGTAATTGACGCCGCTTGTCGAATTGTTGTTGTTGCAAGTCCGTAAAATATCGTCTATCGCAAACACCTAAATCGAAAATTGAAAGAGAAAATGCATTACGAGGGCTGCTTTCCACCTCGTAACTTACTTGACACGCGCTGCATCTAAACTTCCAGTATATTGAGATGTCTGCCACGCTGAAGTTGGCAATATGTAAATGTTGCTGTGGCAGCAACAGCAGCTGCAGTCCTACGAGTTAGGTATCTGGGCAAGTCATCAACGGTAGCCCGGCTAAGAGTACGACGATGGCGACTGTGGATTGACAATGTCATAACCCGCCTCGCTCTCTAGACACGCTTAACGGTTAATGCATTTAAGCTGAAATTATGAGCTGCGACAGCCAGCCAAAATCTTTGATTGCCAGTGCAGGCCAACAACACCAGCATTGTTGTTGCTTTTGCTATTGCTGTTGTGGCTGTTAACAAATGCGTAATGCTTGTACGTCTTGTACGGCATGATTTGCATTTGTTGCGAAAATTGTAGAAAAATAAAGAATTGAAGAAAACCGCATGCAGCACTCGACATGGAAAGTGACTCATGCGTCGCGTTTGTTGCCTAAGTCTTTTGTTTTGTTGCCGCATTGCCAGCATGTGCCTGTGCCTATGGCTGTGTCTGTGCCTGTGTGTCACTGTGACAGACAGCCAGCCCCCCTCCTTCTACAAAACTTACGCACTTCATAATTCAATCAAGCTCAAACATTTCGCAATCCCACACAGAAGGAATTTATTGTTCGGCTCACAATTTTTCTTTCAATTGCATTTTGGAGCCACAGCGCACACGACACACGTTCCAATGTTGAACTGCTCGACAACTGTCTCTGTATTGTCTGTCAGTCGGTCTGTTGTCTGTCGTGTCTGTTTGTCAGCCGACTGTCCGACTGTCGCTTGTCTGTCTAGCCTTTTGAGCCAATTGTACATTTCCTCACTGTGGACCACAACAACAACAGCAGCAGCAGCAGCAACAACAACCACCGCCCAGCGCCAGCTGCATTTTGTTGAGCTTTGCCAATGTTTCTATTTCATGCACAACTGTCAATGTTTCTTGCAGTTCTTGTTGTTGTTGCTGCTGTTGTTGTTGTAGCTGTTGGCTGCTTGCCAGCATGAAATTGTTAACAACATTTGTAGCTGTTGCTCATTGCCGACCACACTGCGTGCCACCGCCTGCTGCCTGTTGCCTGCCGCTTGCCGCCTGCTGCCTGACTTCAGATCATATTGACAATGAAAGCCGTTGCTACTTCAAACGCCGGCATTTTGTTGTTATTGCAATTGCTCTGTTTGCTTGATAGTTGCCAGAGTCCATACTGACAGGTTAGCGAAAAAAAAAGCAACAACAAATGAAATCTGGGTTCGGCAAGCTGAATAGCTAATACTCTTATCAAATGATAATAACGTAATACTCTATATGGTATGGTAAATTAAAAAGGAAATTAGATGGATTTATTGCCTTGTAATTTAAAATTAAGATAGAAAGAATTTATTCAAATTAATAATAAACGTTTTATTCGATATGCTGAGTGGAACGAAATACTTTAGCCTCTAGAGACTATTTGCTATTTCAGCTGATCATTTTATTGAATATTATATAATAGATATTTTACTCACCCTCTTTAATGCCATCACTAACTGCATTAAAATAACTAAACACCCGATGTGAAAGTGTACTGCAAATAAAGCGAATTCGAATTTTGATTTGATTTGAAAATTCCATCGCAAAGGCAATAAACATTTTTAGTTCACTTTTCATTTTGTTGTTGCACTGCGGCTGTTGAAACATTTTTTGTAATTGATTTTTGTATTATTTTTATTCGCTTATTGTTGTTGTCATTTCTGTTTCTGGCAAGACTTTTTATGGCTTTAGTTAGTTTTTTAAGTCAAAATCCAAGCTAACATATGGCATTGATTTATGTGCATTTAAGCAAACATTTTGCGAATTTGTTGCTGCCACAGAGTATTAAATGCATTTTTCCGCCATCCAATAAAAACTACAATTTTAAACAAATACCAACAACAATAGCGAAGGCACTTGAAGTTGTCTTAATCTGTCTGAAGCGGCTTCTTTAAATTATTCCTTTATGCATAATTACAACTCACCTTTGTTGGCGGGCTTTGGCTGGGGCATGCCCCCAGGGCACATTTGGCATGTCATGACGCAGTGGCTGCTACTTCTGTGGGAAATAACTTGAGATTATTAATAATAATATCTTTATGAATTAAAGCACTTCTCAGCGAAAAACACTTTAACTGAAAGAAAATGCTAAAACTCTTGAATAACTAAAAAACAATGTTGTTTGCAAAAACCATTCTGAAAAGCTTTTTGAAAAGTCATAAAATTAACTTTTTATGCCAAATACAAGCATAACAACAATTGAAGGCTGTCAAAACATTTGCATTTTCACGCTTTTTGGGCAATCAATCAACTTTAGAGTACAACAACAACAACCACAAAACGAACAACCATTAAATTGTTAACAATTTAGCCAAGAGAATTGTTAGAGTTATAGATAGTTGAAATGTTATAACTCAAATCTTTATCGACGTAATAAAAAAATATGAAAATTAGTAAAATATTAAATTTAAGATGTCTATCTTTGGCACCCCTGCAGATACCTGTATTCAACTAATATAGCTGTCATATGAAATAGTATTCCGATTTTAAAAAAATTTGTATATGTCGGTACTGAACAAGCCAAATTAAGAATTTACAATATTTGAGAGCTTTCAGAACGCAACAGTCGTTTTCAATACTGCCCATGAATATTAAAAGATGCAACAAAAATATTCTTTTGGATGCTTTTTCAATATAACTTGTAAAAATTATAAAAATAAACTCTGCTAAACTACCTTGATTCAATTGAGATTGTTGTTCAATTTGACTATTTTCCGTTATAAGCATAAACTTGTTGGGTAAAGAAGTTCAAATGAATTAGGATCTTGGCCCAGGCCAACTTTCACATTGCGAAAAGCAAGTTATCTGGCAAATTCGAGTCTTTTAAAAGATCGTTTTCTATTCATCACTTTGATTTGAGATTGGATTGGTACCCCAAAGCGATGACAATTCCTCAGTGGACACACTGCAGCAAGTGGGTCATGCATATTCATTTCAGCTACAAATAAACATACACAGAGAGAAAGAGATAAAGAGACCCAAAAAGAGATAAAGAAAGAGAGAGTGAGGGAGAGAGAAAGAGAGTTTATGTGTGTGGAAATATTTTGGCATAGTTGACCAGAAAATGCCCACGAAATGCCACTAATTTAATGGGTATTTTTGCGTGAGGCGGTTTTTTGGAAAGTGGGTTAACCTGTCACGTGGACAGCCTGACAGTCTGACTGTCTGACAGCCCAGCCTGACTCTGCTCTGCGAATGCGAATGGCTACGCATGTGCATGTGCGCGCGGGAATCGCTAAAAGGCCTTGACTTAGTTGGCAATGCTTAGTTGCAACTTGCGACTTGCAACTTACAACTACTACTTGCCTCAATGTCTGTATCTATGTCTGTTGTGGTTGCCTTGGGGCGGTGGCTCGGGCCTGGCTGGCCAAATTAAACCTAAAATGTCAGACGATTAGATAAGCGACGGCATTCTAAGATGAGCGCGCACAGCTCTTGGCGATAGCTCAGACTCAGACTCCCAGTCGGTGCTCTACTCCGAAACTTGGGTATAGTATAACTGAAGCCGGTTTATGACTCTGTGACTCTAAGACTCACACGCACTGCTTTGGGATTGTGAGACTGTGAGACTGTGCGACGACTCCTACTAACTATAAATCTGAGCCAACTTGTGATTAGTGGCCAACACAAAAACGTCAATGCCTGGCAAACACACAAATTAGGTTAAGCCAATATTTTGCTAGGCACACAAGTGGCCACCGCAATAACAACAAGTTCAACTCCAACTTGAAGTGCTGCAACGCCCACCCGGCTTTGACTTGCTTGTGGCATGCAACATGCGGCTGCCCAGTACCAGTTCATCAAAGCCGAAAGAATTTTGAGCAGCAGCTCGCAAATATTTTAAACACGAAATACTTATGGATACCTCAGTCTCAGCCCGAACAAAAAAAGACCTGGCTAAAAAGTTCAAAATCATAAATTTTCAGCGATATTAGGTTAGCCGCAGCATCGACAGCAGCGGCAGCAGCAGCATCGACAGCAGCAACAACGGTGTTGATGATATTGCCATGCCGTAGTCTATGTCAGTTTGGCTAACCATTCACCACTGCCGATCCCTCTTTGGAAGGCAGTGCGTAGTTCAGTTTAAACTAGAGATGACAACGTAATATATTCTACACAGCACAGAAACAAACATGGTAAAGTTATGTCTAGAAAAGAAAATAGAATATAACCAAATATTTAATATCTGCTCTTTAAAATTATAGTCTCACGACACGGTGCCACCTCTAACCTAATAGACCGAGCTCGACACATTCCGACACAAAAGCTATATAGAGAATAGAAAATAGATATGACCAAGCTAAGACTTCATTTAATTCTCATCTGTTTTTCTTTAGAAATCATTCACAACTAACTAACTTTAAGTATGTGCTTAGTCGTGTCAAGACACGGTTCCACCTCTAGCCTGATAGTCTGAGTTCAACACATTCCGACACAAATGCTATATAGAGAATAGAAAATAGATATGACCAAGCGAAGACTTCAATTGATTCTCATCTGATCTTCTTTAGAAATCATTCACAATTCCTAACTCTTAGTCTGTGCTTAGTCGTGTCAAGACACGGTGCCACCTCTAACCTAATAGACCGAGCTCGACACATTCCGACACAAAAGCTATATAGAGAATAGAAAATAGATATGACCAGGCTAACACTTCATTTGATTCTCATCTGATCTTCTTTAGAAATCATTCACAACTAACTAACTTTTAGTCTGTGTTTAGTCGTGTCACGACACGGTTCCACCTCTAGCCTGATAGCCTGAGTTCGACTTGAGACGACTTTCGGACTTTGACTAGCCCGAGCATGTAGCACATTTTCTTTTGTTGTGCGAATGCCGTGTGGATTTATTGATTTTGGTCAAAAGCCATGCTTAAGCTTAAATTATGTGCTGGCTTAAACGCAGCCAGATCCTTGTGGCAGTGGCAACTGGCGATGAAAGCCACTGATTTGTGGGACGGGCCCATGTCGTTGTCCGTCTGCCCATAAATCCAGACCATTTCATAACCAACAACCACAACCGGGCCATTTATCAACAGCCTTTGCATCTATGTATCTAATTAAGCCGCTACGACAAATTTGTCAAGTGTGAAAATCGCATAAAAGGCAAGTTGGAAAAAAAATATAGAAATATATATACATAAAAAATAAAATAGTTATAAAAATTATAATTCAACGGAAAAATGCATTGAGTAAAATCTGTGTCAACCTGGCCAAGATTGGTAAGCGGGCAACAAGCCAAAGCGAGCGACAAGTGGCTAAGATATCGCATAAAGCAACGATTTAATTAGACACTGATAATTATTGTACAAGTTTGCCGCCGTCAGATGCTGTTGCTGTTGCTGTTGCTGTTGCAGTTGCAGTTACAGTTTCTGGGGCAAGTGGCAAGTGCAGCGGTTGCAGTAGGCGCAACTGACGATAGATAGACTCGCCATGCTGCTATCTCATATGTTAGATTTAGCTAATTTCCCAAATTGGTATGCCGTGATATTGCAACGCGCAAGGCGCCACATTATTTATTGGGAAAATATTTTGAGAAACAACACGAAATGTTGGCAAGTGACACGGGTTTCTATGTTGTACGAGTTGCTGTTGCAAGTTGCAAGGCTGTGCTCTGTTGCATGTGATCGATAGGAATTGCAAACTGAAAGCATGATTAAACAAGTCAAGTATAGGTAACAATTATGGATGGTAAGCAAATGGTTTTAGGGACAGAGAGAATAGATACATGGAGAGACAGGAAAGATGGGAAAAGAAGGAATATGAACAGTCTGTAACAACAGTACGTTAACATATCAATTCACACATTTGAACATCTCTACTGCCTTACCAAATACTCAACACTTAAAAGCTACTGAAAGCACGCTATAGCTTGTTAAAATGGTATTCATATTGTTATTGAAGCGAAAAACATTGCTTAATGACTTTCACAGCATGAATGACCAAGATCTGCCCAATTTTGCTTGTGGCAAATATCAACTTTTATAGCGCAAAATATAAACTAGTATTTTACAAGTGAACATAAAGTTTCGTTGCTTATGGCAAGTCTCTCAGCAACATCAACAATAAGAGATATAAATACGTAATATAACGATAGATATATGTATTTATTTATGACAACATAATGCAGTTTGTTCCCTATTAAAAATTCAACAAATATGTTTGGCTACCAGTGATCATGGCTCACGCCTCTCGTGTCCAGCAATTGATCTTACAAGTTGAATGCCATGTTAAACACCCTAGACTCTTCTAATTTGTGTCCAAATGAAATAAATTTATGAACATCGATTGCAAAGTTGATTAGACGAAAGCCGACATGGAGCCAAAGACCCAATACCCAATACCCATAACCGAATACCCAAATCTTAATTCAACCAGTGAAACCAGTTTTTTATGCTGGGCAGAGGATAGAAACTCTCCAATGGAAGTTTGACTTTGGTTGACTCTGCTTAGCGGCCACTTGTAATATTTTTGGGCTTCTCCTAATTGCAATTTGATGTTTCGGTTCGTTTTTCCACGGAAATAAAGTTGTATACACTCAAATACACATACCCAGGGACAATTTGGGGCGCAGTCTGTTGCACTTAGCGGCGGCGTGTGAAAACCTAACGAACGTTGCCCTCCTCTGATCATCTACAGCTTCCATACACATCTCATTTTCATCTCAAGGTGCGAACTTTGTCGTGATCTTCCTATCCCCTCCTATCTCTTTCTTGCCATGCCTCTGCTGTGCGTGTGTTTATTAGAGGCGGCATTGCTTTTTTGCTTATGGTGCTAATTGATTGGTGCCAAAGTTGTATAAAAATTGGAACAGAACAGAACCTGAGGAGGGATCTTCATTCTCTAGATAAGAGTTGTGGCTATGCCTTGATTGCGTTTGGAGAACCGTTTAAATTACTTTTGTTGTATTTGCGCATTCATTAACATGCGGAACCGCTTTGTTGTTTGATTGGTTCCCAAACAAAACTTGTGTAATAAAGTTAAAATATTTAACTTGCAATTTTGAATGCAGCGCCGGCTTCAACTTCAACTCGAAACACAACCACATCAAACAGCAAACGGCAAACGGCAAAGGCAAAACATGCCAGTTTCGTGCCCCGAAAAGTCACGAAATCTCAGCATAAAAATAAAGAAAAAGCAGCCAAAAATAAAGGAAAAAAAAAGGAAAAGGCAAAAAAGTGATTGATGGAAATTGCTCAAACTGTCATGTTTATGAACGTCCGCAGGATACGAAGCCGACAGAGAGAGGACTGTGGCTAAAATCTGCACGCAATGCGACAGCAATTTGCAAACAAAAAGTATACACCGAAAAGCAAATACTCTTTGATTTATAGCTTGGCAAATAAAAATGGCAGGACATTGCAGGGCATATAAGTGTGCGTATCTCTTACAGAGTTTTGCTAATTCTCACTCACTTTGCTTGCCAAGAAGTTGTCAAGTTCTGTTCTCGTTATTTCAGTTGCTTAAAGCCACACACAGTGCAAGGGAATTGAGATTGGGATTGATTGTTGCGTGTTTGTGTCAAGGTGTTGCAACAGTTATCGAAAATGTTGTTCTCGTTCTTTTTGTTGTTGTTGTTGTTGTTGTTGCCTTGAGCATACTTTCGAAAATTCATTGAACAATGCATTGCCTGACATTTGATGCGCTCTGACGCTAACTGCGCCAAGTTTGTTGCCTAAGTCTTTCGTTTTTCCTGCAAGTCTGAGAAAGAAAGAAATTACACAAAAATTACAAAAAGGCAAATAATTTGCTTTGCAAATGGAATGCGGCACAACAAGTGCAATGTTCTATGAGCCAGGCTTAGTGGTCACTTGCCAGTGGCCAGATGCCAGTTGCCAGTTGCCAGTGGTTGTTGCTGCCACCAATCACGGCAGCCAATCGCCGTTTCAAGTGTACAAAATCGCGGCCATGCAAAACATGCTAACCAAGGCTTAATTATGCGCTCACAGTATTGCAGTATGTAGTTGTTGCAGTGGCAGTTGCAGTTGCAGATGCACTTGCAACAACAGCAACAGCAGCAGCAGCCGCCATACTTAGAACAGAACAGCAGCTGGTGGCAAGCTGGCAGCCAGCCAACCAACGCTCAACGTTAACAACTTTAATCCATCGTGCGGCCATTTTTATGTGCGCCATCATGTTGCCTCCCATAATTTTATGCCTCATCAATGACAGTGCGGTAACAGCAACAACAACAGCAACAGCAACAACCACAAGAACAACAGCAGCTACAACAGATCTGTCTGATGTGTCTGTGGCAAGTTGCTGAGTAGCTAGACAACAAGCTAACAGAAGCCGCTGCAACAACAGCAGCGGTGGCAGCCACTGCAGTGGCAATCAGTATGTGGCAATGTGCATCCTCTCTCCTTCATACGCTCTTACGACTCTCATCCTTTGTGACGCATGCTTTCAACATACTTTATCCTGGCAATCTGCTGCCATTTTTGTACTCAAATGCACTTGCAACAGCAAGTAGCATGCAGCGACCAGCATGCAGCAAGCCTGAAATTGTTTTCGTGGTAATTTGCACCCGAGGCGATTTAAATTCCTTACCTTGCCGCTTTACTAGAACTAAAGAGACGTCGTTGCTGTTGTTGTTGCTGTTGCTGTTGCCATTGCCGGACGAGGCAAGTCCTCTTCTCTTCTGCTGCTGTTGTAAGCTCCCTCAGTCACTGTCGCTGTCGCAGTTGTTCATCATCTTCATCTTTGGCTTTGACAGCTGTTGCAGTTGCTTCGCCTGCTCCTCCTTCCTGCCTCTTTCCCTCTACCTCTACCTCTACCTCCTCCTCATCCTTCTGTTCGGCCATTATCCGGATGTGTCGTTTTTTATTATTTAGAACTTTTTTGCCCCTTATTTTTGCTGACTTTCAGAGCCCATCGTCGTCGTGTACTTGCAGCCTGATTATTGTTATTAGTCCGTATAGATATTCATCCAGTGCCTGCTTATTTGGCTGCAAGCGTATTGCTAATCTTGCATCAAAATCGATTGTGCAGCAGACTTGTTGCTGCTGCTGCTGCTGTTGCAGCCATGCCCCGATATTCACAGCAAGAAGACACTTTAAAATCAAAAAGAAAGAGTCGCATGTGATCACAATTTGATGGAGCTTTTGTTTTCTAGACTCGTTTTTGCGGCACCATCAAGACCTACCATAGAAGCTCACAATTCCAATACGCTGTCATAAAAGCCATTAAGAGTTGTTGACCAATTTACATATGTTGATCTCTAAAATGGCTGCAATAACAGTTAGCTGAAACTTTTGTTGTTCTCTCACCGCTGTTTTTTGTGGCTTTCACAGCTGCCACAAAACATTGATGGAAGATTGATCTGGCTGGTCGACAGCTGCGTTGTGTCTGATTGGCCGGGCCAATGCCCAATTTGGCTTTGAGGTTTTGCCCTGTGTTGCCCTTGCGGAAGTGAGGACGCCCCTTTCATGCACCGCTCTGAGTGCAATTTCGCTCATCATCTTAATTTTATTATCGACATAAATATCAAACGAAAATTGTGGCATATAATGCGATACAAATCGGGTTACAAGAGAGCTTGCATCGCCCGTTGCATAGTTCACCACTTCATTCAGAGGCCGTGGACCTGCACCTAAGACAAAGACTGAGACTGAGATTGAGACTGCGTTTGAGACTGAGCCATGAAGCTGCCCTCTGAAGGACATTATGGAAATGATGTCCCCAGGCGCTTGATGTCCATTACTCAGTCGCAGCGCCCGGCAACGCCCAATTGATCAATGCGTGGTGATAGCCAGCAACAGAGACTGAGGGACTCAGAATGAGACTGAAACTGAGGTAGACGCAGATACCGATTCCAATCCCTCTTTCCCTCTCTCTCTCTGTCGCCATCTCTCTTGCAATTTATGCCTGACAGGGGCAAATTCAATTGCGCGGCATGAAGCTGCTCAGGTTAAGCAGCACAAATAGTTGCCATCTCACATGTGCCACGCCTATTTCTTACACTATCAGTCATAAAAATGCGAAATTTATGCAATTGCCGCAGCTGAAATGATTGCTGATCCCCACATGGCGTGCTCAACAAGAACTACAACAACAGCACACCCACCGCGACTGTTGCACACCTAGCTGCCCCCTGCCATACAATACACTCTCTCTCTCCTCTCCCCTCACCACTCTTGTTGCCACCCACCAGCAAACGGGGCTGTGATATTGACGCTGCCAGCGCACGGGACGCGCATGCGTTTCGCGCGTAAATTGGTCTCCACTTTTCGGACCGCAGTCAACCGTTACCCCTCCCCACTCTGCCCACCCCTCACTCACCCACTGACTTAACAGCCGCGTCGCCAACTCGTTTACCGCCTCGACCTGTCTGCCAGCGATACACATTTCGTATACCCCGCATGCCATTGTCTAGAAAGAGTTTATGTAATTTGAAGTAATATTGTGTTTATACATTAACATATTTATCACTTTAAAAATACAATAAATAAATAAACTAAATTTAAATGGGTATATTTTTTATTTTTTTATTGAGCGTGTGTTTCTTCTCAATTTGATTTAAATGGTATTTTGAAGTACATTTTAGTATATTTTATTTTTATAATTCCCAAGTAGTTTAACCTATTTTAAAAGCGAAGAGACAGCCAGACAATCCAGTTGTTGTGGTCTACTTGGTGCCTACAATTTCTTCATTTGAAATTTATAGATCACTTGTTACTAACTAGCAGCTCATATTATATTATTATTAGTTTCTTAAAGAAAAGTAATTTATTTATGAAACTCCAGAACCAGCAGTAAATATTTAAAACACAAAGTTAATTTAGCTTGCAGTCTTTATATTTTATTATATACCTTTCTTTGCATGTTGCTTAACATAAAGACAACAAAACAGGCTTTCAACAGTTTTATTTAAAAAAAATTGATGCACGTTTTCATTACTTTTCATTTTTAATTATAGTTGCAAAATGTTTCAGTATCACTTCTTTTTTCCAATGCTACTGAAATTAAATTTCATTACCACTACTTTTATCAATGGCAATAAACTGAAAAGTTGATTAAAAAAAAATAGATAAATGGGAACTCCTCTGCGAGTAACTATTTATCGGATCCTAGCAACAAATGTTGGATCATTTATTAATTTTTGTAATAACCCTTAGACTTTTATGCTTTCAAATATCCTTTTAGTTCATAATTTAGCTTTATATTGTTATAGGTATATATAATTATTTTAAATTTCAATTACTTTTGGTCAACTGCTCTTAGTTGACATTAAATAAATAAGTTTGGACTAAAAAATAAATACTTTCTTCTAATTGTGTGTTTTTGATATCAGAAAGTTTTAGAAAGTCCAAACAAAGTCTAAACCGTATTCTCTCAGTATTTCTATAACTCATGCAGCTTTGTTTATTTACAGGGTATTTGGCTAGTAGAGCTGCTGTTGTTGCATGCTCTCCAAAATGTCCGCATACAAATTGATTTCATTTCCTCTGTAATGTCGCCGCCGCGCGTGTGTGGCAATCGTAGATTGTTGGATTTCTTTGGTTTCTGTTTCTGTTTCTAAACATTTATTTATGCCCCGTAATTGTTATACTTTGCTTCGATATCGGATGACCGGAGTGTGATCAGGCCACACATTTGCATTCCAAATGCGTTCAAAGTCTAATGACAAATAAATAAAATTGTTTGTAAACGTTGACACGCAACTTAGAAGGCGAGAAGGCGTGGCAAGGAGATGTGGAAAAGGGAAGGGGACAGAAAGATCAGCCCACACGCAGGATTTGAAATCCAACAAAATGAGAAAATTGAATGATGCACTTGGAGTACTCGGAGTGGCAACCAGATTGACAAGCTGCCGATGTTGCAAGTTGCAGTTGCAACTACTGCTGTCTGTCTCGCTCTCATCGTCGTCGTCGTCATCGTCATCGTCATCGTCATCATCAGTCAACCAATTTGTTTCGATGAATGACTGAATGAATTTGTTCACCCCTTGGTCATCTTGATAGGCGCGCCAAGCGTTCGGACTTGGACTTGGACCAACCCAAACCAACTCACTCAACTTGCAACAGCAGCCAAGAGGCAGTGGCAACAGGTTCTTCTGCAGTCTTGTCGAAACGCAACGCAGTTTGTTAAACTGCTGCAAGAACAAGAAGACAACAACAGCAACAAGAAGGAGCAGTTGTTGCAGAGGGATGTGGAGGAGTAGAAGGATGAGCAGGAGGAGGCAACATGATCGAAGCGCGGCACTTTGCATAGAAGCGTTTTGGCAGCATTCGCGATTGCGATCAGCGTTCAATCCGCGCATTGCTCTTGGTGTTGGTATTGGTGCTGGTGCTGGGCAGGAACAGGCGAATGATGAGCAGCGAGAGGGTGTGGCAGGGGCAGGGGCAGGAGAAGGAGGGGATGGGTTTGAGGCAATTGCTGCAAGCAACGCAAATGCCAAGCACCGAAAAACACAAAGTAGGCTGGACGAGGCCACCGATCGTGGCAAGCAGAAAGATGTAGACAGAGAGGAGAGAAATGGGGGAGAGATGGGGATGCAAGCAAGTGATAGAGAGAGGGGAGGGACACTGACAGAGATAAGAGCAGCGACATCGGAATCGCTCGTTAGTTGCAGACGGACAGCTTTTCTGGTAGCTCGATCCGTCATGCAGCGTAGTCAAGTAGAAAGTGCTGCCACTGCCACTGCCACTGCCACAACCACTGTGGCTGTTGCATCTGCCTCAGCTGCCTCATCAGCTTTTGCTTTTTACTTTTTTTTTGCTTTTCCTTTTGCTAAATGACAATGTCGTTTTACCGTCGGCAAAACAGCAGAGATCTGGTCAAGGCAGCTGCCGCCATTTTGACGGTGCTCCGCCTCAGTGAAGACCAAAGATACTCATAATCACACACACACACACACACATGCAGAGATACAAGCACACACACACACACACAGATACTTACATATACACTTGCAAAACACTCAGCTTATTCGCATGTAATTGAAGTCGTTTATGGGAACAGTCGCTGCAGTAGCTGCCATAGCAGAGAGGGTTAACAGGTGTTGGGGGATACAAAAGGGGAAGTGGTAGGTGAAGAGGTAAGTGAGGGGAGGGGAATTGGCAATGGGAACAGCAGAACCGCAGACGGCAGCCAGTCGGCCATCATCATTGAGGCCGCCAATGAAAAGCATGTGGCAACATCATTAACTCTTCCTTTTTGCTGTTGCAGTTCTTCCTCTTACCCCTTTCCAGCTTGCCACAATTTTGTATTTTTGTTTTTTCTTATATATTTTTTTAATTTTTTTGCTGTTGTTGTTGTTTTTAGTCAGAGAAAGTAATTGGCACTTGCTGTTGTGGCACACAAAATGGCGCCAGAGCCAAGCGACCATTTTGAAGAGAAGCCACAAACAGTTGCTGGTGCCTAACTGTTCTCATGGTGGTGACTCTGGTGGTGGTGCTGGTGGTGCCATTATGACACATGACACTTGGGCAACGCTTTTAAAAATGAATGCAACAACAAAGCGAAGGCGGAGACGTAGATGAATATGGAACTGTTGTGGAATTGAGGAGCCAAAGTCAAGCTTTGTCTCAGAAATATTGCTAGTCTCAGTCTGAGTCTCAGTCTCCGTCTCCATCTCAGTCTCAGTCTCAGTCTTCGTCTCAGTTTCTGACTCTGGGCCAACCCCTGCAGAGGCGACAGCGCGTTCAGTTCGGTTCTTTTCGCATAAATTCACAGCAGGAGTTCTCCCCTCATATGCGATTGAATTTATTTTTTATACAGTTTTTTTTTTGTTTCTTTATTTTTGTTTTCAGGCGTCTCGAGATTCAGTCATTTGTTGTGATGACTTGGAGACTTGGAAAAGTTTCATGTCTGCATTTCATTTCATTTGTTTAAAATAATAATATGAGAATTCTGATGTCTTAATCTGCGGCCATTAATATGCTCGATAAATAAACTGTATTAATTTATGCGCATTTTAGGAAAAAGCCATCTCGATGTTGATCAACTTGATGTTGATGCTGATGATGATGATGTTGTCTCTCGATTAAATATAAATGTTAATTTCTATACCCTAGCTTTGTCGTTGGGGGCCGGGGCTAAAGACGACTTTGCTGCATTCTCAATGAAATTTGATGACTGCTTTGTAACCAAACACCATCAAAAAAAAAAAAAGAGGATGAGGAAGACAAACTACCAAAAAATACCAAGAAGTGCGCAGCACGGCAGCAAAAAAAAAAACTGAGCAACGGACTGTGCTTTAGTTGGCAAACATAGCGACAGGCAGTGAGAGAGATCAGAGTGAGAGACTTGCCACATACCCCTTCTCAGCTGCACGGCATGTGGTGGCACTTCTGGTCAAGGTGTTGACCCAAGCCTAAACCACAACCACAACCACCAAGCTACAACCACAACCACAAGCACAACCACATTGAATGCATTTGTCGCAACGCATCAGCTTGCAAATTATGCGACTTTAAACGCTTCTGACGCACGCGGCATCTACATGTGGCACGCATTCAAATTGAATTTCACTTCATTTCATTGCCTCACAATCGTTTTAATTAAATGCACCACATCACATTGTTTACTTTAACTTTATTTTCTTATAGGTAAACAAGATTTATTTTCGGTTATCAAAGTTGCCTCATCATATTTCAGTTGAATTGTAGTTGCCACTTGACTGCGATTGACTGCCACACACCTCGTTTTGGACTGCCCAAAATATTGTTCAACTGTCGTCTTATAATCTATTTTTCTTTCCTTTTTTTCTTATTTTGTGGCATTCACATGTTGCACTTGTGGCAGCCAACGATATATACTTGATATTTGTCTAACTTGAAAGGCGTTAAATTTGAATTGATTTCAAGTCTTGAGCTCAAGTCTTTTGCTCATTATGCCTGAAAAAAGCTTAAAAACAGGAGCGGGCAACGTGCAACATGACTGAGGTTGCACTATATTTGATACAAAAATAATAATTTAATTAGGAAATAAGGTCTATGTGAAACAACAATAATGAAGTATTATAATCTAATATTTTCCCACTAAAATGTAGAGTTTAAAATCTAATTTTTAGATTAAAGATTTGTAACTGTGGGTGTATCAAATTTATAATTGATACAACATTTCTTGAAAGGAAAAACTCAATAAGGTATAAGAATGGGTAATATTATAAAAGACTAACAATGAGATTATTGCCAAACTATTTACTAAAACTTTCCTTTATGTAGAGTTCTATGTTTCAATTATAATGGAAATTGGAAATCTGTATATAAGAATTATAATTATGATCACCCTGAAAAGCTAATGACTGTATTGCGAAAATACCTTTGAATAAATCTGAGCATCTTTTTTAAGATAACATTCTATAAAACTCGTGAATTCATAACATTATAAAAGACTAACAATGAGATTATTGCCAAACTATTTACTAAAACTTTCGTTTATGTAGAGTTCTATGTTTCAATTTTAATGGAAACTGGAAATCTGTATTTAAGAATTGCAATTATGATCACCCTGAAAAGCTAATGACTGTATTGCGAAAATACCTTTGAATAAATCTGAGCATCTCATTTAAGTTAACATTCTATAGAGCTCGTGAGGATCGGTCTTTGGTACTTAAGATATTTGGACCATGTTCGATGTATTGTCAACAGTAGCTGGCATCAGGCCTGGTCACTGACTGAGATAAGTAATCAAATTTATATCGAACTTGTGTTGGCCACAAAACTGCGCAGAGTCGTAAAATGTAACATAACTGTGAGATTTGGAAGAGACTTTATGGCATTTACGGAGGCAGCTTTTTAATGGGCCAAAAGAACAGAATGTCTTTTATGTGGGCCGACAGAGGCTGGCGAGATTGGGCCCATATTTTAATGCCCATATCCATATCGCATGTCCATATTACTATTACTATACCTTATAGCATATGGCATTGGTCTTTGGAGCTAGACTAAGATCCAAGTGCGCGCATTTTTCGACAAGTTTTACGGCCTTTTTATGACTTAATCCATACCGAAAGGCTACAATCAATACAACAACAACAACGACAACAACAACAGCAACAATAACAGATATGTTTGGCATTTGGTCTGAAACATTGTTAGGGTGCCTCGGCGTCATAAACAATCATTTCGTAGAGTCATTCATATTTCTGTTAGCATAACAATGGCCAAATCTTACAACGGACAACGGACAACGAACATTGGACATCGGACATCGACGACTCTCTCGAAATCAAAGTGGAAAAAATCCTTTAAAATAAATAAACAATTTACATTTTTAATCAATTGTGGACCCAGTCAAGATCTGCAGGCGTGATAAAGACAGCTGCCTTTCCCTCTTTCCTTCTCCTTCTGCCTGACAATAGGCAAGCTGGGAGTGTCTATAATCAAATAATTTCAAAAATGTGAAACGTAAATCAAATCAAGTTGATATATAAATAAACATTAAATTATAAAGCAATTTTGCAATTGAATTCAAAATGTTGTCCACTCATGCAGCAGCGACATCTGGCAGTATTGCTTATCATCAGAGATATATATATCTTATTAAATTAAAAACAAAATTTATCATTTAAAAAAATATGTGAACATAGTTTATGAAAATTTTTACAATAAAATTCTTGCAAATGGTGTCAAAATTTTGGTAATCACCAAATTCTTAACTAATTAAAATTTTCATATTTTAACTATCGGAAATCTCATAAGAATTGAATCAAAAATCTTAAAAGTCTATTTTAGAGCGTATTCATTACCAATTAATACGCATACAGTATTATTTAACAAACATATCCTGAATGCATACTTAAACTGAAACTATTTAATCAAGAGATTGAAACTTGCATTTTAGAAGGTTATATTTGGTTATATTTCAAAATATAAACTAAGTATTTCCGTGATTAATGTAAATTGTATCATTGTTTGGTTTTAAAAAGTAAAAGTAGGTCTACGAAATCAATGTCTTTCTTTCTTGTTTCCATCATATTACGAAGAGTTGAAGTTTGTTTCTCATATTTAAATACGATTTCCGCTTCGTCTTCCTAAATTGAGAATCTTGTTCAAGCGCGTAACTTTGACACTTTTCTCTTGAATTTGTTTCTGTTTCTGTTTCAGTTGTGGTTTTTGTCTTATCTTAACAAATTGCCAAGTGCTTAAGAACTGACATGCCAGAGCGGCGGGAGCGTTAGGGCATTAACGGTCCGGTCACATGTCCATAACTTTCATCCATATGGCTTTATGATTGTATATATGTATGGCATTGTCTTCATAGCCATGAATAACATTCTTAGGCCTTTGTTTTGTTTAGACGTCTGGTTAGAAGGTATCAAAGTAGTTGTAGCTAGAGTCAGAATCGGAGTCGGAGCTATAGCTGGAGCTGTCTGCAGCTACATGGAAATGTGGAACCATTTCCGCCTGCTGCCCTGTCTCGATTTCCATTTGGGTTTTAATCCAATAAATAATTCAATTGTGTCACAAAAATCAAATCAATTGCGTGGGCAGCAGCGCAAAACAATGTGAGCCAGAGCTTTGCTAACAGACAGCCGTAAGATACATCATACAGAGCAAGTTTTATATAATCCTACAGATACAGATACCAAATAGCGATATGAGATAGTGATGGTCGCGTGAAACGGTCTTTAAATTCGACACGTCATAAGACGAGGTGACCTAGACATATATCGTCTCTCTTACTATATTCTCCTCTTCCTAAGAACAATTTGAACTCTATCTCTCTCATTCACAATTTCTAAAAAGTATAGTCTTGAGTCGTGCGTGTTCGTGTTATTCATCGCACTCACCGCTAATGCAAAAGTAAATACAGTCTGCCTCTGTCTCTCTCACTCTCTTTGTCTTCGTCTCTTTCCCTCTCATTGTCTATCGGGTTGTCGACCCACTTATAATATTTGCCCAGAGCACACTGAAGTCAAAAGTCTGCTATTGTCTAGCAAACGCTTTGGCATAGTGCGTCATCAAAAGGAGAGACACGGAGACAAACAGACAGAGAGAGAGATAGAGAGAGAGAGAGGGAGTTGAGAATATAGAAAGAGACAGCAGATGATTTCGGGCTATTGGCTGATTTTACTTGGCTGATATACTCCTCGGCGTGAACAATTGCCAATGCTAAAGATACAATTGTTGCTGCTGCTGCTGCGGTTGCAAATGGACTAAGAACGACTGTGGCCAGGAATGGATTGACAGACAATTTATAATTCAGAATGTTAATCAAAGGCAAATCACGTTGAACCTGCGGCCGTTGTGGCAAATGGCTTCATTAGCAAAAAGAGCAGCAGACGTTGCCGCATTGAAGCAATGCCGCACAAAGACGGCAATAAATTGCAACGAGATTGCACAAATGGCTGCAAGGCTGGCCAAGGCAAGGAATTATGAATTCATGGTTTCAATTGCAACAAAAGCTTATTGCTGCCACCAACCACACCCGCACCCATGCCACAACATTTAGCTGCCAGCTAAAAACTATTCGTTGCACATAATTAGGCAGCCAATTCTCCAAAGTATCAACAGAATTCGTCGTCGCCGATGACTGTGAGAAACTTGCCCCAATCGGACATCGCATCACTTCAACTCGACTCTCGTCGACTGTCAACAACAACAAAACATTAGCTATCGTATCTGGGCCTTAACTACAACATTTACTGTTCCTCAGCTACGCACTTGGCCTAGACCCGAACACTAGGAAGTGAAGATGCAATTCCCAAGTTTGGTCTCTCTAATCGAACTGTCGCCAGTCAACAGTTACAGTTGTCGTTGTTCCTCTTGTTGTTGTTATTGTTGTTGTCGTTGTTGTTGCTTTGTTTTTGTTGTAGTGGCCCCATTGTGTGGTACATCCTTTGACAGTGCATTGCACTTGCAACTGCAGCAGCCTCAACAACAAACGGCAACAATTGCTGACGCGTGAGCTTGCAACACGTCGCTAGTTTGTACCAACAACTGCTGCAAGCTTGAAAGCAATGTAATTTTTGATACTCTATTTAGCAGCAGGCTAAAAAGAAAAGCTGACAAAGAATTTAAAATTCTAAAAACTTCCTAAATAGTTGAAAGCTGAGCAAAAGTTTATTTATAAAGAAAATATTGAAAATATCAAAAGATGACTGAAATAAAAAACTAAACTTTGCAAAAGCTTGATTTAAAATTAAATTATGTAAGAAATTATAATGAAGACCAAATTATAATGCATATCATTTATGAATTATATTATAAAATATTTAATATTATTAAGTTTTTATTATGAAAACTATTTGGTTAAATTTTTGACATGGAGCACAACATTGATAAAAGAACAGCCTCTAACAAAAGAAAACTTAAGTAAGTGTACTTCATTTGGTAATTTTTTGTAATAAAAAAACATAAAATAAGTAAATAAATTAGCTAGAATAAAAAAATTATTTGCGCATAAGTAGAGTATTTGAAGTGCTATCTAAGCGTAACTGAGAAATCGCATTATGTTTTATTGACAGCTTGTGATCATGATCAGTGCGTAATGAGTGTTCGCTTTATCTCAGGCACTTGTTGGACTCGCCAATTGAGTTGGGTTTGGCGTCCAATCCCCCCCAGCAACTGCAATGGTGTGGCAGTTACTCTTTTGCCCCGTTTCAAGTGCCAAAAACGTGGCAGACGGCTGTCACAACAGGCGCTAAAACAAACAGGCCTGAGACTGAAAGGAAAGAGAAAAAACGCTAACCAGCTAACCAACTAACCAGGCTATAACCAGGCTGTAACCAGGCTATAACCAGTGGACAGTCCGTTGAACGCTAACCAGGCACAGTCTCTGAGTTTCAGTCAGAGTCTCCGTCAGAGTCTCAGTCTCAGTTTGAGCCCTTTCTCATTTCACTGAAGACTTTGACTGGGTCTGGAACTGAAACTGGAACTGTGTCTGGAACTGAAACTGAAACTGGGCTCTGTCAGTTGGCTGACAAGCGTGCATCATCGTTGCAAGTGCGGTCTTGTCATGATGCCAAATTGTTAAGTTTTGGCCGCAGTCGCAATGTTTTCTTGGACAACAACATGCGTTCAAGCTGGACTTGGACTTGAAGTTGTAGCTGTAGTTGTAGTTGTAGTTGTAGTTGGGCAAATCCTACATAAATAATGCATTTGCCATCCAAGAAGTGAAGACCACATAGTGTGCTTACACCGTTGGGCTGGGAAAAATAAAAAACAAACCAAAGAAAAAAGAAGAAGTAGACACTGACACTTTGGAGTATTTGGGTCAGTGGTGGCTTCCGGTGGTTGCCACAATTCCATTGGCTAAAGCATCTACTCCAAATTGAAATTGAGTCAAAGTTCTCTGTGACTCTTTGAGAGGTTGACTGGCATCTCATTTAGGCGCCTGATTGTGTTGTCAGCAAAATGGAACCAGCTTGAGATAACGGCTCGCACATTATTAAATAACAATAAACAATAAATTGCATTAGTTTTCATTAAAAGTCGTGGCACACGGCAATGTCTTAATCATACGATTCCATTTCCGTTGTCCCCATCCTCTGTCATGCAAATTATAGAAAACATGAGGAAGTTTCGAGGCACAGAAATAGCCAAAGTCACAGTCTCTGCCACAGGCAGAGTCGACATTGGAGAAGCGTGCAGCGAGGCGAACATTAACTGCGCTTTGCTTAAAATTTATGTTAATCGCTTGTTTTACTTTTAATTTCGCACTTAAAATTGTCGCCATGCTCAGCTAGAGGACTATCACTATCTTCAATCGACTCTCAACTGAGAACCAGTTCCACTCGGAAAGTGTGTGTGCAGTGTGTGTGTACAGTGTGTGTGCTGTGCGTTGTAGTCTCTAGGCGACTGGGCAGACAGCATCGATAAATTTTATCGATTCCTTGCTGTGGGATTTTAAAACACATCAAAAGACAATAAAATATATCACAAATACGACGATGTTTAGGAACCTGTTTAAGCCAAGACCAACAGAGCGACAAAACTTAACTGCACTCTTGATGCCAGCCAGCATCAGGGATATGGCTAAAAAGATTCCAATTTCTCAGACGTATTCCCGTTGTATATTCTGTCCAGGTTGCCAGTTGGTAATCCCCCCCCCCTCCATCCCCCGTTCAGCCACAACATGAATACATAGTTATTTTAGCATTTTATGTGTCGTCGATTGTTGTGGGGATTTGCTGCCGATGTTGTTGCTGTTGCCAGTTGCCAGTTGCTGTTGCTGTTGCCAGTTGCCGAGGCTAATTGGATAAGGTAATCCCAACAACAAAATATGAAATCGCCGGTTCGATATGGCCAAGTTGGGAATTAGAAGTGCGCGGATTTTATGACGCACTTCAGAGCCAGAAAAAAAAAGAGTCAGAGATCAAAAATTAAGGCACAATAGAGACACACACACACACACACACACACACACTGACTCAACTGACTTTGCAGCCCATTTATAATTAAACGTCAAATGTTGAAAGCCGGGCAAATAAATGTCAAGAGCGAACGAACTTTACATAAGCTCCACATGACAATTTTAGGTCCCAAGTGCGACTTGATTTTGGAGCTTAAGAATATCAAAGCTATTCACATTCAAACGGCGAGTACTCGTATTCACATTCAAACATTCACACAGGCAAACAACTTAAATCCGAATTGAAATTGGAATTGTCAGTCATGTTGTTGGGCTAAGGCGTTGTCCCCTGTGTGTGTGTGTGTGTGTTTGAGTGTGTGCTGCGTGGGCGGATTAACACACACACGCACACACTCACACAAAATCACACTCTTAGCGGGCAGCTCAATTCATTTTAATTGAAAATTGTCAACAGCTTGAAGTCGCAACTTCAAAATGCCGCAGCCTGCCTCAAACACTTCTAATCAAGATCCCAGATCAAGTCTCCCCTCCTCTCACTCTACTCCTCTCTGAGAGCTTTCAGAGGTTTGATACGGTTTTTTTTTTTTTTTTTTGGTGGGCGTCGTCCGATTCCAAATGCCCATGATCAGAGCACAGCTGCAGCGGCAGCAGCGGCAGCAAATGCGGAAATGTTGCAAGGCAGTTGGAACAATTCTTTTAGCTGCAACAACGTGTGGCAGATGGCGGCTGTTTTGGGCTCTGGCTCTGCGAATGCACACGTAAATTAGCATAAATAGATTTCAATCACTGGGCAATAATTTCATTATGACAAAGGCGCACACACACACACACACATACAATGTGGCACACACACGCATGTGCCGCAGCAAGCGATCGTTTTATTGATTTTTCCCAAGTCAAATATGGCTTTGAACTTGGACTTTTGCGCCAATAATACACTCACACAGCAGGCAGGCAACCCAGCAACTTGCAACAAACAACAGCAACAACAACTTGCAACAATAACAACAACAACAAGAGGAAGAGCAGATAACAAACAAACGAAATATGCAAAAGTGCATGCGAGGCGAGATATGCTAACAAGACAAGGCGAACCAAAGGCCGACTTGCCTGCAAAACGTACTAACTCTGGCTAAAATATTAATCAGCCATGGGAGACCATTGGTGCAAGGTGAGACGGTTGCCAGTTTGCCAGTTTGCCAGTTTTTGCCAGTTTGCCAGTTGCCTGTTTGCTCTGGCACTAAAAACGATTAATTCGCAGCGGGGTGGACACTACAATGACCTGTACGCCGATTGAACAGTTGCAACGAACCCGAAACCATATAAATGTAGACATATAACATACTATATATACACACATACATACATTCAAATACTTTTGCGTATGCGTATGCTAAGAATGCACACACGCTTACGCATTCTCAGCTGATTTGCTCCTGAACGCATTCCAAATTTTGATTGACTTTAATTCGTAAATATATAATAGAAATGTAACGATATAGATATAAATAGTTATACTTATTTATTTATTTGGAGAGTTGACTTCTGTTTACAAAACTGAAGTCAACATGTTAAGCCATGGCTACAAAGTCATTTGGCTACATAAGTATTTATGGAAAGAAAGTTGAACTTTTTACTTCAATAATGAATGACAAATTTCTAAATATTATCATCGTTCTTATATACAAATTACATTAATATCGACTGTAGCCAGACCGATAATGTACCTAATGTATTAACTGTGTTTTTCAATTACTTTAAATTTTGTTAAATTATGCCCTTCAACAGATAAACGATCGTCAAAAAATTATAAACAAAAAGAATGTTTTATTTGCAATCTATCTAAAAGATAATGAGTAAATGGTATCCTATAATAACATGTCGAATTAGTTACACACAGATCGTTAAGTGAATCACTTTTTTATGACCCTTCTTTTTTATTTTGTCATTACAAATTTTCTTTAAGATATTAAGAATAAATATTTTGAAATTCAGACCGAAATATCGCTAAGCTCATATGCTGTTTTATACATCCTATGAGCCATATTTTAGATGAGGATATTTTTTAAGAAGTATCATCTCCCATTTCATTAACAGATCTATAAGAAGCCATATGTTCAGATTTTACACAGCATATTTTACAAATCTAACTGTCAAAATTTGTCACATTTAATGCCTGTTTAAGGGCATTACAATGGCTTTTTCGCCTTTGGCGTCATTTCTGTCTCACTGTTAATATGATATGAATAGTTAAATTTATGTTATCAACGTCAATGCACATATATATTTATTTTACTGAGCTATGCAGTATATGTAATTAAACTGAGCTGCAGATATGTTTGCATCTAAATGCAGTTCTTGATGTTTGCTGCTGCAGCTCATCATGTCATTTCTCAAGCTGCCAAGATTTATATTTGATTGACTTTAATTCGAAATATGCGCAAATTAGTCAGATGGTTATAGATAGTTATAGATAGATGGATAGATAGATAGATAGATATATATTTTATATAAAATATGTGAGCTGCAGATATGTGAGGATGTATGTAAGTATGTGGTGTGTTGGCATTTGCTGTAGCAGCTCATCATTTCGACTGCCAAAGTCATTTCTCATGTTGCCAAGATTTATGGCTTCCACCTTCTCGTCGCATGTGGAAGCCAATGCCAGCAGCAGCCGCCGCACAAACGCCTGATGCGCTGCTGTACAGCAACAGCAACAGCAACAACAACAACAGCAATGAAAACAACTTCAACTCAAAGAACAACAACAACAACAATAAACTGCCATTCGCACTAAAATTGAATTCTGCACTGCGTTGTGCGGGCAAAACGCGCTGCTCCCGCTATGATTGATCACTAAATTGCACAAGCTTAAGCGGCGCAAGCCCAAGACGCGTCTGGAGATGAGCATGAGAAGCATCTGGGCATGATCAGGCGATGGAGACAGAAGGGTAAGAGGCAGGAGGCAAGAGGCAGGAGGCAGGAGACAGAGCGACAGTGCGCAGTGGCAGTTGCCTGGCTTTGGGCCTTTGATGGGACGCATTGGGTTTTGTGTTTTGTGTTTTGGTTTTGAGTTTTGGGGTTTTGCGATTTCAGTTGTATGCAACGGCGTTGCGCATTTTTGTTGCATGCTTACAATCAGATCTGTCAGATCAGTTTCCTCTTTGGCTGCCTCGCATATTCTTCTCTTTTTTTATTTTATTTTTTTATTTCGGGCAGTTTTGTTTTGTTTTGCTCTTTCAAAGACTGGCATTTATTTAATCCGACTTTGTAGCAGCTTCCATTCCGTTGTTGCAACAGTCATGAGGCAAGAGGCAAGGTTTCAGGGCGTTGCATGGGGCGTTTTATTGTTATATCGACACCAGTAGTTTGTGCGCAAGTTGCGCGTCATTTGCATTAGCGTAGAGAGACCTAAGGAGGCGAGAGACATTCCCAGAGATTCCCAAAGCCGCCAAATGCCGCCAAATTGTGAACGGAGACCACCAAAAAGGTACGTCTCAACTCGGTTCGATTCAACTCTGTCCCATTCGACTCGATTCGATTCGACTTGGCTTTGGTTTGGTTTGGTTTGCTCCGATGCCCATTAAAATCGCTCATTGAAAATATTTTAAGTGTTTTTTTATATGTCATTTTATGGGCTGGGATATGGTCATCTTTTATGTGTTGTACTCGGTTGCTTTGGAATCAGCTCGTAGAATTTGTTTATCGTTAATGGCTCCATTTACGATGTGATTCTTGATGGAATACGTGCGGCAGCTTCCTGTGGCTATGTGGCAGTTACCACAACTCTGCCCCACTCTTAAATGTGGTTGGTGGTTTGCTTATCCACCAGCTTCCGTTGCTCAATGGATGACATTTAAGCAAATGCCGCTTTCGGAAATCTCTCTTTCTCTACTTCCCTCTCTCTCTTTGTCTGTGTGTGCCTTTTTTGGGTTATGCGTTGCCATAAAAATGCAAATACACATTCATAACAATAATATCGAATGTGTTAACGTGTGCCCTAATATGGCCAAACATTTTCACACCTCGAAACGACAGTTGGCTGGCCAAGTGGATAGCCCGAGACTCTCTGCCTGACTGCCTGCTTATGGACTCGATTTCATTTATGGCCAAGACACACCGACAGCACTAACTGTTGGCAGTAGAAAGCCGCGCGCTTCAAGTGGAAGTTGCAAGTTGCAGTTGCAAGCGAGTTATGTGTGTGTGAAATTAACTTATAGCCTTTTATTGGCAGCACACACAGCATTTACCAACTTCAACTTGGCCAAGTTTGTAGCGATCGTTGCATTTATTATGGTGCTACTTGCCCAACCGGAAATGCAATGCACATTGGCGCCCTTGGCAGCAGCACCAACATCTACAACAGCAACAAACAACAACAACACCAACAACAACAACAGCAGCCCCCAAAATAAAATCAACAAATATTCAGCAACTGTGGCATGCCACAGACGAGACTACATTTGCATGTTGCTACACACAAGTTGTAGTTGTTGCTGCTAACCTGGCAGTGGCCTAGAGTTGCTCGCGTTGCCTGACCTAACAACATGTTGTCGATGTTGATGTTGTTGTTGTTGTTGTTGTGGCCAGAAGAGGAGGCAGAAGGCGGCCAGAGTATGTTGCGATGATATCTCTCTTAGACTATATATTGCAGTTGCTGCTGTTATTGCTGTTGCTGTTGCTGTTATGGATGCTGCAGAGTTGTGGGTCAGCAACTGCTTGCTGTTGTTGCGCGCATTTTAATTGAATTAACATTTTTACTAGTGTAATGATTTCAATTAGTTTGCACCTCGCACATGTATTGTCAGTTGGCCAGGCGAGTCTCCAACAATGTTGCAAGTTTGTGCTGCCAGGCAGCTGCCTCTTGCCAGGCAACGACATTAGTAGACTCTTGAACTGTGGCTGTGACTGTGGCTGTGGCATTGCAATGTCTCTCCCTCTGTCTATCTATCTGTATGTCTGTCTGTCTGTCTCTGTGTCTGCGTCTGTCTGCGATCTCGATGTGTTTTGCTTCTGCCTTGCCTTTTGCTCGATTTGGCTGCCGGCTGCACATTTGCATTAATTGCTTGTTGCTGTTGTATGTTGCCTGTGTTGTCTGTGTTGCCTTGCCTTCTACTGTTGGTGCTGCTGCTGCTGCTGCTGTTACTGCTTTTGCTGAACTGCACGTGTTTGTTTTTGGCATTGTACTCGTGTTTGGCTTACTAATGGCTTAATAGTTTTATTGCCCCATCGATTTGCATTCAAGTTTGGACCAAGTCCCCGCTGCTGCTCCTGCAGCTGGAATGTAGTTGTTGTCTGTGCAAACCGCCAGCAGCAGCAGCAGCAGCAACAGATCTGACCTGAGCAACGGTCACAAATCATGGCACTGACACGAATTTCGCATGCTCTGTTCCCTTACTAACCAGGCTCTTCTTCCACTTCCACTTCCTCCTCCTCCTCCTGCCTGTTGTCCCTGTCTCCTTGCGATTGTCAACTGTCCGTGTGTCATTTCAAAATGCGTTCGCTGCTTATCTGCAGTCGCATTCATTTTCGATTTTATTTTGCTTGCCTTTTGACGGCAAAAGACCTGAAGCTTCAGCTGATCCGGCTGCTGCGTCGGCGTTGCTAAAAGGCTTCAACCGCATTGATAACAACAGCAACAACAACAACAACAACAACTGAAGAGAAAAACCCGCACGTTGCTGTTCTTGTTGCTGATGATGACGATGACGACGACGATCTCTGGTTGCGCCTGCGCAACTCTTGGTTGGTCCTGCCGGGCATGCATTAACTTTAAGTGTAGGTTACTGATAAGCGTGCCTGCCTTGGCACTGGGTGATGCATCGCCAGCGTTGCATCTTCTACATATCTCTATCTATCTCTCTCTTTCTCTCTCTGTCTGTCTCCTTCTCTCTCTCTCTCTCTCTCTTTCTCTGTGCTACATTTGCGCTGCGCTGTCGACTGCAGTCATGCCCTACACACACTCACAGGCTGCACAACAAGTTCGTGTCTTAAGTCTTTTGTTTTGCCATGTGATTTTTTGGGCCATATGTGCCTGCATATGCATAAATAAGTACGATAAGACTGCACTTGGCACTCCAAATTCAACTTCAACTCCCAAATTCAAAATACACTTTTGCATATATATATTCAATGTTGTTGTTGCCGTTGTTGTTGTCGTTGATGTTGCTGTTGCTTTGGTGTGGAGTGTAGCTTAAATGACATACGATGTGTTGGCGCTGCAATTCCATTGGATGCGAATGCATTAAGAGTGCCAGTTGACCAAGAGCCTGTCACCAGACTGATGTGGCCGCATGCTGCATGCCTCTGACTCTGTGCCACAGTTGTTGCTGCTCTTTTAAATGCGCTAAATTGATATTCAGGTTTTTTTCTACTCGTTATTTTCTCGTTTTTGGTCATTTTTTGCGAGGCATAAAACTCGCACAAATCAGCGTTAAAAATTAATTGTCTGTTATTATCGTGGATTATTAATAATTTATTCTAAGCTCAAGTTCGTCGTGTTGAAGTTCGGCTTCGACGTCGACGTCGACGTCGACTCCAAAATGTATGTGTGTGTGTGTGTATGTAAATACATTAATAAATTCCAACTGGAGGGAGTCTCCATAATTATGGTCATTTGGCAAGTGTTTACTTTGCGCTTAGAGCTGGGCGTGACTGTCATTTGTCTTAATAAAGAAAAACAGTTGCAAAAAATATATACAAGAGAGAAAAAAAAACGAGAAACGAAACGAAACGAAACAAAACAAAACTCATTTACATAAATGTTGGCCTGGCCAAAATCGAAAACTTTTTGAAGCGCCCAAGCACATGTAATGCTCCTAATTACCAGTCCAGGCAGACAGCCAAAAGTTGAACCAGTTGCCACTCACAAAACTCCTGATGATGATGATCATTATAATGATGATGATGCTGCACAAGCGATCAATAAGAAGGCGCATGACTCAGTTTCAGTTGCAGTCTCAGTGGCAACACAAATAATATAAAAAAAAAAAACTAAAAATAAAACCAAACGAAAAATGCAGAAATTTATATGGGTAACAACTTCAAGGAATTTGTCATAGCGTCTTCTCCCTGCCTCTATCTCTACCTCTACCTCTGCCTCTACCTCTGTTGCTGTCATTGTGGCATTGCCTCACATGGTTGCTGCTGCGTTTTCGTTTCGTTTCAACTTTTTGTTCTTTGTTCGATGGGCATTAAATGGCAGCAATTTGTTTTGGGCAACTGTCACAGAAGTTGGCACAATTGCGGCTCAGTTTGTCAGTTCCTTTGCTTTACGGACTCTCGGACTTTCAGACTTTCGGACGGACGGGGGGACTACTGGACTCCTCCTGAATGTGGCGCTGGCTCTGACTCTGATTTTGGGCCTGTGGCTGCCGCCAGTGTGTGTAATTTAAGACAGTTTTCACTGCAAACTTAATTAACTCGTTGCTGTCTCATTTGGCTGCTGTTGCTGCCACATGTTGCCTTTCACCCTGCCCTTGGGGCACAACCGCAAGTCAGTGATTTCAAATGCGTTTTGTAGTTTGATTACTGTGTGTGTGCAACTTGCAACTTTACGATAGCTGAATAGTTATATAGCTGTCCTCATATTGCGACTTTTACTATTCAAATTACGCTGAAAACAAAACGAAAAGAAAGTGGGCGGCATTGAAGCGCAAAAGCAAACCACTGAGCTTTCTTGTAGCCTTTTGCTTTAGCCACCAACTCTTTCCCTATCCGATTTCCACCTCTCACTTACCTCAATAGTATTGAAATACATTTTATTGTAGTTGAGGGCAACATTCTTGCTAACTATATTATTAGTTTTTATAACTGCTGAACGATTTGCTTAACATTTTAAATAATAGTTGAGTGTTGGCCATTTTGAATAGCTAAATAAGTTAGTATCTTCTATTTTATACTTTATTATCCCATTAATAACTTGGTTCCATGTGATGACAAGTGCGACTATTTCACAAATTAATAAATATTTCGAAGATTAGCCAATAAGCCAAATAAATCCTCAATTTGCATGTTCTTCTTAAACAGTTTTCTGTTATTTCTGATATAATAAGGACTATTGTTCCCTATCGTTATATAAACAAACTTTAATTTAAAATACTTATTGAACTTTTTTAATTTTTGTGTAACATAAATATTACTTACCGTATAACCAATTGACAAAAACACTATGGTTAATATGATTAAGAAATCTATTTTTTTATAAACATCATGAAAATATTTCTGTTAACCTGTAACTAGCATTTCCGTTAGAGTATACACTCTTCGGCTCACTGCAATGCGTTTCTTCTTTTATATTTTTAAGACTAGGTAGTAAAATGTTATGACTATAAAAATCCAACAGTTTGCCTTCTCATATATATTTAGATAATAAAATGGGCAATGAGTGTAAAATATGATATTATTGCCATCGCATATGATTATTTAATAAAATTAATGTTGTTTATTGAAAATTAAGAAACTATAAAATACATAGTTGGTTTTAAGTATGAAGGTGAATCTCTGAATTTTGCAGGGCGAATTCACTTTTCATTCATTAGGGGCAACATTTTATGGTTTGCACTTAACACTTGCGAGTATTTCGAATAACTTGGCTAAATTGTAAATTATTTGCAATTTCTCAATTTGCAAATTGCTTAAATTAGCCAAGGCGACCGCCAAGGGGACAACGACAGCAGCAACAATACCACAACAACAACAGCAACATTGCAGTTGGCTGTTGCCATTGGCACCCACCCAAGTGATGGCAAATGTTGCCGCTGACCGCAGAGAAGAGGAGAACGCGTCGCATTGCAGTCGCAACATTTTGATGGCGCATGGCGGCATTTATGCTGATTATGTTGCATATAAATTCCGTGGCAACATTTACAGAGAGGGGAGAAGAGGGAGAGCGGAGAGGATGCTGGCCCCTTGGTCCTTCTTGTGTACTTGGAGAATGTTTACACGCGTTCGTTGGCCGTTGTCGGGCTTCTTATTTGTCCATGGCCATGGCCGAACTGGGACGGTTCATAAATTTAGCTGCAGCTTTGACTTTAACTCGTTCAACGCACTTCAGGCCAAGACAAGGCAACAACTAAACAACCATGAACAACAGCAACAACAACGAGACAACATTGAGGTAAAAGGAAATCTCAACTGGGCAACTTGAACGCGACGACAACGAAAAATAAAGTTGCATACAAATTGTTGTTGCCGTTGCTGTTGCTGTTGCAGTCGCTGGAGCCTTTTGCGCCGCTTCTTGGCCAGCAACTTGGCCACTTGTGTCAAATCACCTCCTCCCCTCTCTGCTCTCCCTTCTCCTCATCACTCTCTCTCTCTCACTCTGCCTCTGGAGTGTCACCTTCTCTGCAGCTCCATCTGCGTCGCTGGTTAACGCAAACATTTTAGCCTTTTGAGCGCGTCTTGACGACAGATTTAGACGTTAAGCAGGCGCGTTAAGTGTCCCCTGGGAAAACGCGGCTAAGCATTGCTGTGTTGACAAAACGAGCCAACAACTGAGAGATGCTGTTGTTGTTGTCGCTCTTGTTGTTGCTCATGTTGCTGTTGTTGCTACTGCCATGTTGCTGTTGCTCAAGTGCTGTTGCTGTTGCTGTTGTCGATTTTGCACAGCCGCAACAATTTGTATAGCCATAGATGCAATCGCCGGCACAAAATTTTAACACCATTAGCTGACCAGCGGCAAGTTTTTCCAATTTTTCTATTTTTTGTTTATTTCTTTGCTTATTTCTGTTTGAGTATTTTAGCGGTTCGCTTGTTTGTCTCACTTTGCTGCATATTTTCGCGCCTAATTTGCGGCTAACCACAGCCACACCCCCAAAAAGTGCAACAGCCCCACCGCCGGACGCTGCAACAGTTTGAATCTGTGTCCGAAACTCGTGGGTGCATGTGTTGCATGTGCATGTGCATGTGCATGTGCATATGCATTACCAGGTTGCACGTTGCCGATTGCCAATTGCCAATTGGCAATCTAGATTGGCGTTGCACACAGCTGCACAGTGGGGCCAAGTCAAGCTACTAGAGCAATCGATTGGCCTGGCCAATTTTGTCATAAATAATTCTAAAGTAGCTGCAATTTGTTTAAGCGCACTCAACTTTATTGTTATTAATCTGTCGATTATTTATGCGGCAAATGCATGTGCCACACATTTCCTGATTTCTGAACCCGCCGTCATTCTCAATAATTGCGTTAACCACAAAACGGGGCCAAATTACTCATGCGCCATGTGTGCCGGACACCATCGACAACGAGACATCGAGATCAAGATCGGGGCCTCATTTCAATTGTTAACCGACAATTGGCAGCGTTGATTGATTGCCAGCTGATATGATAGCAGCAATTGTGGTTGGAAATTCAATCGCCCAGTCACATCAAAAGGGAGTCTTTAACCTCTCTTCCTCCTCCCTTCCTACTCCTGGCTCTAGCTGTCAGCAGAATTAAACGCGGCAATGCCAGTGGCAGAAGTGACAAAACAGCAACAAAATGTCATAATTGATAGCGACTAGCGACTGTTGCTAAGACGCTGCTGTTGTTGCTGCAGATGTTGCTCGAGTTGAGTCCGGCGACTGTTGCCCAGATTAAGCGCAAATTGTGTTTATGTTCAACACATAGAAATTGTGACAAGTTAATATACGAGTAGCAACAAATCCGATTATAGGCATGACTTGATTTCATTTGCATGTGTTGCCCCTCATCAGCAATTTGTTGCAGCTTTGCTGCTGCTGCTGTCTCCTAATTGCAACGCATTGGGGCGAGACATGAAAATTAATTATAAACTTCATATTTATTTAATATATGTCGTGACTAGGGAGTGTTGTTATGAACTAAGGCAATGACCAGTTTCTTCAAAACAAAAGACTTAGGCAACGAACTCATTGTTGCAGCTCACATTTCCAAGAGCCATTCGATTTAATTTAAATTAGTTTATAATTTATTTGATGCCTCATAGACATAAACACCCATATACATATACATATACATATAGACACACACATACCGATCGAGACCACACACAAGTCACAAATTATCTCGTAGGCTATTTAAAAGCGTCGCTTAAAATGTTTAATTTAACATAAAATCAACACACAGCGACAGAGTGAGCCACATTTACGGGAAAGAGAAACACATAAACAAGCACATTATTGAGAGTTAAAGACAAACAAGAAACACACAACAATAAAGGCAACAAAAACCAATAAGACCCAATGCGATAAATTTGTACAATAAAACAAAACTGATTTCCGTCTAATGCGATTGACACCTAAAACACCAAAAATTTCAAATTACAATAAGTATACAAAATCGTCTCTATCTCTCTCCTCTCCCCTTTAGCATCACCTGCCCTCTCTCTCTTTCTCTCTCTCTCTCTGTTGTTTTCTTAGTCACTCTCGTTGCCTTTGTTTCGCCTCATTTCTGATTCCTATTAAAAACAAATACATGCACATAAATAATGTTATTAAAATTGAGACACGATGTGATTTCAGTTCTGAAACTATCGAACTTAAGAGCTAGGGGAACAAGGGAAACTAGGTGCCGGGTCAGTCAGTTGGCCAGTTAGCCAGTTTGCCAGTTGGCCAGTTAAACAGCTAACCAGCTAGCTAGCCAGCCGGCGGGGCACTTGATTAGCTCATCACTTAGGCCACTAAAAGAGACACTTCCAGCTGACACTGATTGGTCGCTGTGGTCCACAAGTTGACAACGAGTAGTCACCACAGTTCGCATGCTCATTTTCAAATTATCTCAGTGTGTATGTGTGTGTGTGTGTGTGTGTGTTACACACACTTATGCCAATAACTTAACAAGTGGGCAGCCAAAAAGAGTCAAAAGTGTCTGTTTATAGACGCACTGTCATTATTTATGGAATTAAAATGTTTAGCTCGTCTCTTTTCGCTGTCCGACTGTCTGACCATTTAAGCATTGACCTTTTGCATATGAAAATAAATACGAATATCATCCCGAACGATTAATTATATCGAAAACTTGTACCTAATGCCTCATTTAAATAGATTGCAGCTCCATTCAGATTACTCGACATATCTCTTTTTATTTATTTAATTATGCAAATAATTTAACAATAAAAGCTTGAAGCTTTTGATACATGATATATGTTTAAACATGGCATATTTTAGAATTATTATGGTTTATTTATAGCAGAACTTGATAGCTTGCCTATCAACTGACAAGCATTTCAAGTTTTGTCAAAACAAATTTTTGCATCAATTCGCAGCTCAGCGTTATTTTTGGTCATTTTTTTGGGGTCATATAAGGTCAATATGTTAACATAACATGGGTTTAAAATAGCAAAAGAGGAATAGAAATATATCGATGTTAATAAGTAAAATACATTTAAATTGGATTATATTCGCCACAACTAAAGATCTTAAATAAACAAGATTTATATTTTTGTATACAAATTACAAATTTAAAAATACAAATCAAAATAAAAAGTTCAAATTCATTTTTATAATTGTTATGTCAATCATAGCTTAATATTTAGAATACATTAGTATCACACAAGTATTTCAATTTATTGAATTAATTTTTAAAGTTAATAAAAAGCCGATTGTATTCGATTCTAGTTAAATCTTTAAGTTTAAAGAGTTCACTTTGAGAAAGATTAGCCATTGAGAGATTATTATGAACAAAAGATATTACTCTTTTCTAATTTTTGTAATAAAATTCAAAACTAAAGTGTATTTTTATAAGTATTGTGTTCAGCATTGCGTAATTAGTATACATTAATATTACAGAAGTATATAATAGAATTCTTAGGCCATTCTCCTGTTCAATCTTTAAGGAGTTCACATTGAGACTGCTTTAGCTTTTGGCTTTTTTCACAGTCACACGCCAGAGTGGGAGGCAAAGAGGGGGGGCGAGTTGAACAATTAGCTGGGTGATTTATCGATTTGGAGCAGCGTCGCGTCAATCGAATGGCGAATGGCTCAAACGAACTCAAACGAAATGGCCAAGAGACCGACTCCGTAGCACGGTGCAACGGCCGCCATCGGTTACAATTTGATTTGATTTGATGTGCGCCTACGAATGTTGCCAGTTACCAGGTTGCCCGGTTGCCCGATTGCAGTTGCCAGTTGCTAGTTGCCAGTGGCAGTGGCAGGCGCTGGCATTTGTCGCCATCGTTGCAAGCTGCTTGTCGCTTGTTGTTGCTGTTATTGTTGTTGTTGCATTGCTGTCGAAACGCATAATCGTAAAATTTGCTGTGGAATGTTGCAATATTTTGCGAGTGGAGCAATTTGAGCGTGAATTATTCCAAACGTTGCATTACAAATGATTTCGCTGCGTTTGCCACAAACAACAAACAGCAAACTTTAATTGACCCAACAAGGAAGTGGTTGACAAAACCAGCAACACCACCAACACCATCTCAAGAGCCTGGCAGCATCCCAGCCAGCTCTCAGACTCTTTACAGTTCACACCCAGATTCTGTTCTCAACGCTTGGAAGCTTCATTTTGCATGGTACGTGATGCTGACAAAAGGCGTTGCTGCATTAACCGTCCAACAGTTGACACTTTGTGTCCAACGACAGGCCATAAAATCATATTCCACTCTGTTTTCCATGAATGTCACACTTGAGCTGCGTTTTTGCCAAGTTGGTGGTGGGTGCAGCGATAACTACGAGTACGACTACGTCTACATCTACTACGTCTCTATTATTGGCGTGGAGTTACGGTGTGAAGTCATCGCGTGAAACTTTTGCAGGCTTCCATTTAATTTCCATGGCCAATGTCTGGCAAATGCATAAACTGCAGCTGCAGCTGCTGGCCATTGTTTAGGATGAGGACAAGAGCCGACAAACTGAGAGACAGACATGGCAGACAGTCGCCCGGTGTCAGAGCCAGAGTCAGACTAGACCTGGTGAGGCAGCCATGTAGGTAATTCCTGGAAGTTAATTTCATTAAGAGCAACTTGCAATGCGCGTCGTATTTATTAGCCGCACGATATATTGCATAGGCATGGCTTTGTTTTCAAGGAATCTGCCGCGTTTGCCAGACAACCAACCATGTATTTGTGGAATTCATCATCGGCGACAAGCAGTGGATCTCTCTCTCTCCCTCTCTCTCTGTCTCTCCCTTCCAACCATCCGCTCCCTCACACACACGGTGTCTCTCACCTCTCGATTGGCATTTCCCCTGCATTTAGTTGTTTGTAATTTTCATAACTTATTGCATTGTGTAGAGATCCGGTTGCAAGCTAAATAAGGCAAAAATTTCCTTAAGAAAATTTACGCGCAAGTGCGATTTCCAGTTAATAAAATTATCCCCCCTGCCAGACAAGGGGGCTTCCCCTTCCATCTTGTTGACTGCTTCGTGAAATTCTTATTAATTCTTATCGCAAAAACAAAGATTTCTTTCGCTCAGAGCTATGCGTGTTTCAATGCCGACATCGGTATCGGCATCTGGACATGCACATGCCCACCTGTAACTGTGTGAGTGTGTGTGTGTGTGTATCTATGTGTGTGTATTGGAAGCGAGTGCGCCTTCATTTGGTCACAACGATGCCGACAAGTGTTGTACACGCATTCCAAATACTTTTCTATCATTAGCGGCTACTGCACGCGCAAATGTCAACGCTGCTGTTCTCTGGACTCCTTCTGGTTGGTCTCCAGGCAACACACACTCTCTGGAATAGAGAAAGATTCATTGAATGCCTTTGGCTAGTTAGATACTTAAAAATTCTGTGTTAAAAACTTACAGTCCAAGCTGTAGAAGCCAAAAAAACTATGATTAATTTTTGATTCAACTGTTTGTTGTTTTAAATGAACTGTTGCTTTTGATTCAACTTCTCAAATATTCAAAGTCGTTTTTAAAAACTCAGAACAACTTTCATTACTATAGAAGACTGTGTGCTCATATATACTCTGAGAAACAGTCGATTGCAGTCCAATTTTAAAAAGTCGCCTCTTGTAACTGGTTAAATTTTATCTTCTGTTTTGACTTCGACATCAGAAATTTTGGATGTTGAAGCAAAAGCAAAGCAAATGAAAGTTGTTGAGTTTTAAAAAACTGTTTGACGATGGTTTTAATATAGACATCGACTTGAAATGAAACTAATTAAACACTTGACAAATCTCTTTAGTATTTCTTTAGCTACATTTCGCATTTATTTGAACTTGAAACAAAGTGAACCTCACACAACCAAAATAAAATTGAAAACATACGAGTTACAACATCGCCAAATGACTGTGTGTTACAAAGTATTGACTATCACTAAGACAGACTATGTGGTATATTAATATTAACAGCAAAATGTTTACAAATTCGAGTATTCTCTTCAAATGCTTATTGTTTTTTTTTTTTTATGGCACAGCCGCAATATTTAGTAATATAATTTATAAACAACGTAGATGATTACAAGCACGAACAATATGAACAGCTTGGACTTTAGACTGTATGTCCGATCAAGGCTCTGAATCCAACGACTAAAGGCAACAGACACGGGCACATTGTCTGGACGTAGGGAGCGACGAGCAACGGGCTCATAGGTGGATCCAGTGCGTCCAGCGGAGTGTCTGTTATAGGAGCTACTGCGATCGCCAATGCGCTCGGAGCGCAACATTGCCAATTTGCGTGCGAAGTCACTCTCGAATTTAACGCCTCCCTGTGCCTGGCCGGGATCCTCCTCCTCGGCGGTGTCATCGCTAAATTCATTGGCAAAGGTGCGTGGTGGAGAGCGTCGATAAGTTGATGAAGATGTTGTTGGATAGATTGGAGCAGTTGAGCCCACATAGCTGCTATAGCGGCCTGTACGATTGAAGCTGGAATAATCATAGCCACCTAGAGTATTGCGTGCCTGACTGGCGCTGGGTCCTTCATACAGATGGGTGCGACGTTGCGGCGGTTCCTGAACGGACTCTGGGGCACGATACACTGGCTTGCTAACATATTGATGAGTGTTTGTTGTTGTTGTGGTTAGCTTCGATGTTGCTGCTTTTTGTGTGTGCTTGTATTGATCTTCGGCGTTCTGAGCAGCTCGAGCCAGTTGCTCGTCCTCTTCTTCGTCAGACTCCAGTATTATCAATGAGTTGACCTCTAAGACATTTTCGGGACTTCGTTGTTTTGAAACTGTTGTTGTTGTCTTCTCAGCAATTGTCTCAGGCTTTGCTGCATTTGAGATGCGACGCGTCTGAATGGGAGCAGCTGCTTTGGGAGCAGGCACTGTAGTTGTTGCAACTGGTTTCGCTGTAGTTGCCTCGGGCACACGTGGAAGAGGTGGCGCAACGGCTTCCGGCTTACGGCGACGATCAGCCGCCTCTTTGGTGTCGTTGGGCGTGGCGGCAATAGTTCGACGTGCCTTGGATGATGTGGCTGCATTGGCGCCATCCTTGGATGAAGTGCCGCCATCTCGCTTATCAACAGACACCACTGATGCTGCAGCTGGCTGCAAAGTCTCACGTCGATTGCTGCTGGCTTTCTTTGGACTGGATGCCGGCAATGTAGCGTTGCCGCCAAGTGAGGCACGCAAACGTTTAACCAAAACCTTGCGAGTGCTGTCTGTTACGGCTATATTTGGCAATCCTTGTGCTTTCAGCTGCTTGCTCAACTCGGTATTGGACAAAGCATCTAAATGATCAACGTCAGCCATAATAATAAGTTTTTTCACACACAATTTAACAATTCGTTGAAATTGAAAGCAGTTGCGCGTCGCTTTTTGCGCGTTGCAGTGTTGCTTGACGATGTGCGATATGTCAGAACTATCGATATGTTATCGTCGGTCAGGTCTGCAAAATAACCTCGGTTGCTTTGAACTGCAAGTGGTAATATTATAGTTAAATATGATTTATTTTATTTTTATTTTACATCAAATAAAAGCTATTGTTATTTTTGTTTAGTTTCACCAGACGCACTAAAATAATTTTCAAAAGTCTGGCAACGCTCCGCTAATAGAGCTGACAACCTGTCACAATATTACATTTTACAACACTACCAAAATGGAGAGGAAAACAAATGATTAATATACTTAATAAATAAGGTAATACTCTGCAGATTTCACGCGTTGTAACGTGAAAGGAACATTGAAGACTTCACCCACACCTGCCGACTACACTAAAGGGAACAGAGAGAATAAAAGATACGAATATGGATATCTCAAAGGCACCAAATCCACGCAAACTACAACTTTGTCGCACCTACTTTTTGAGTAAGTTTGTTAATGAAAAAAAAACTCTTTAACCAAGCTGTGTTTTCTAGCTGGTTTCGCCTTTCTACCCTTCGTTTGGGCCATAAATGTATGCTGGTTCTTCCAGGAGGCATTTCGCAAACCACCATATCCAGAGCAGAATTCAATAAAACGCTGTAAGTCTGTTTTGCTTTGTCTTTCTTTCATCCATCAATACTTAGTGACTTTCCCCTTCTCCAGATGTCATCTACTCGGCGATAGGTACACTTATCTGGACAATTGTTTTAATTAGTTGGATCATCATATTTCAAACTAATCGAGCAGCTTGGGGCGCTACTGCCGACTATATTAGCTTCATAATACCACTGGGAAGCGCATAATGTACATAACTATATAAATATAGCATTAAATTAACTATTGATATTATCAAAAGACATACACTAATAAATTTAACACAATTTAATTTTAATGGCATTTGTTATTACTCAACATCCCAAAGGAGAACCCCGAAAATTTAATCAACAGATATTCAATTTTTTAAATACATTTTTTATTCACATCTAAAGCTTATTTTTTTATTTTGTTATATATATATATATCTATATATGTGTACTATATTTTGAAATTTCTTAGTAATAGTTATGTGTTTATTTTGTTTGTTCATAATTTGTTTTGAATGCGATTTATTCATTTGTTGTTTGTCGCTACCGCTTCGTATTCGTGACACTTGCCATCATATCCGGCTGGCGGATATATATTTCCGGTATCCGGTTTCCTTGTGCTTACATACAATTTCATTGTTTAGAATGTCATTAAGTTTGCTCTTGCTTTGTTATTCGTTTTAAAATACATACATATTTGTTTTGTAAAAAGATCTGCGCTTGTACCATTAATTTTGTTATCAATAAACTAAGCTGTCAATTTGCGATTGATCCTCAATTAATCGTTAATTTATATCTACGCTGATTCCACTACGAACATTTTTTGCGATTAATGTGAGATGAAAATTGTATCGTCTTCAATTAGGGAAATTGTAGCACATTTGAAATATGTATATATAATTTATTTATATAGATATATGTATATCGGTTATTCCCCTTGTTTTTTTCTTGTGCTACATACATTGATACATATGATGCTTTTGTGTTTATAACATGCCGCATGCCACATGCCAACTTGGCATTGCCAAGTGTATTAAGTGAATTGTTTAATTAATTCACATTTGAACATCCATTGAAACTAATTTACAATGTAGTATATATATATATAAAAAAGACTCGATTTAAGGTATATTTACATGCAATACTTTGTGTTTTATTGATAAATTCTAAAGAATTGTGTTCTTGTTTTGTTTTCCTTTGTTTTGTTTTTTTGTTTTGTCGGGGCTTAGGCTATAAAACATTAAGTGCCATTAAATCACGCGTGTAGTCTATGAAGCGGCTAGTGAACTACAACATACACCACCCACATTCACAATCTAGATATAATAAAAGTAAATTACACATATCATAATTATAATAATAATATATCATTATATCCTACACATATATACATACATATATACGTATATGTATGTTTTTTGCATTTATATAAATATATTTAAAGTACACATTTGATACTTAGAAACATTTAAATTAGTTGCGGCCACTCGGGCCGAGAAATTCACAAAAGGAAAATGTTTTTTCTTTTTCTTATTCTTTTTTTGTTTTGTTTTAGATAAACTACGGATACGAATAGTACACACATTACATACATACATAAGATATAAGAATGGGGGGCGCCCTTTGTCTTTTAGATGCAAATATTGCGCTAGCTCCATTCGCAACACAGATAAGGATTAATTAATACACACTGCTAAATGCTAAATTTTGTAAGATCTACATTATATAATTGGTAATCAGTAATTGGTAATCGGTAATTTGTAATTGCTAAACTGTATTCAGTAATCGGTAATAATCGTTAAACAATATGCAATATTATTATTAAGTTTCATTTTCATTTTCTTTTCACTTTTTCAATTTCTTTTTATGTTATTTTGTTTTGTTTTTACAAGAAATCAACACACTACAGGTTTCCATACGGTTTGTTCATGTTCGATTTACGCCTCTCTCGTATAATATATATATAAATATATGTAACTACAATTATATTATGTTTTTTTGTTATGTATATGTGTTAATAATAATAATAATAATATATGTAAAATATTTATATATAAATTTGTAAGTATATGCAAAATACACTTAGGAAAAACATCGCTAATTTGTAGTTATGCTATATTATCATCATATCAATTATGTTTATATGTATATTGTTTATCTGGTAATAGTAATGATAACTTAGGCCTTACAATTACATTTATAGTTAACACGTTAAACGAAACATACAAAAAATACTTATGCATATAAATAGTCGTTTTGTTTCTGTTTGTTTTGTTATGTTGTTGTTGTTTTTGTTGTTGTTACTAGTTGCTGTGGTTGTTGTTGTTGGGGTGCTTGTGGATCATAACAATGTAAAAATAATATATTTACTATATGTATATGCTTTATGTGTGTGTTTGTCTGTGTGAGTGTGTGTGTATGTGAATCTGTATTCACACCCATAACAAATAGCAAATGCAATATTTTTGGGATTATTATCAATCAACAACTGCCTCCACTCCAACTTTAACTTCCACTCCCAGTTGTAATCCCAATCCGAGTTCTCGTTAATTGTTCTTCACATTGTAGGCCTTCTTCTCAGTGCTGCCGTTCAGTGGATCTCATTTTGACGGTCCCGGCGGAAATGGATTTATCACAGCTACTGCAGCCGCCTGTTGGCTGGCCAAGACGGCAGCTAAAATCGAGGAGGAGCAACAACAACCACAATTAGCAAATTAGGAATTGTTAAGTTCTACTAATCTTTGCCAATTACATACCTCCATAGGGCGCTGGGTACATGGGATACCCGAGTCCTACATGTGTGTGATGGTGTGTGTGCACGTGCCTTTGGGGCGGCGGACTTCGTGAATCGGCGGCACCGGCACCACCAGGAGCGCCATTTCCGGCACCGCCAACAACCCCAACAGGTGCACTACCAGGCGGACCGCCACCAAGTGGCGGCGCTCCAGGCAGTGGCTGCTTGTGCGCATCTAGCGCTGTGCCCGGAGCCACACCATGTGATTTTTGGCCAGCCAGATCAGATTTGTTGGACGGCGGACCGCCCAAGCTGCCCGGTGGCGGCTGCAGATTCAGTGGCACACCACCACCACCACCTGGCGCTGAGCCCGGCTGACTTGGTCCATTGCCACCTAAAACATTGGGTCCAGAGCCGGGGCCACTATTACTGGGTCCGCCCCCAGGCTGTGGTGGTCCAAGACTGGGACTGCTGACGCTGACCTTGACGGGACCGCTGGCGCTGGTGGGTGACTTGAGTGCACGTTCACTGAGCTCGTGTATCTTGTGCGTGGTGTAATACTGGCTGGCAGCATGATGCAGTGCGTCCAGCGCCTTAGTGCCCGTATTTCGTGACAGATCCTCGGGCGCATGATAACGCGGTATGGGCAGATGATACGGCGCTCCATTATACGGTCCAGCAGCGGACATTAAAACATTGCGGTACATGGGATGGTTGGGATCGAAGCCAAATGGTGTTGGTGAAATGTACGAGGGATGTAAAAAGTATTGCGAGGTGGGCGGCGGGGGAGGTCCCTGGGTTTCCATTGTTGGTTTCTGACCCTCTTGCTTCACCTTCAGCTGCTGCTGCTGCTGATCATCGTCGGCTGAGTTGCCTTTTTGTTTGGGCGACTCTTTGGTCAGATTTGTGGCTTTGTTGTTTGCCGATGCGCTTGCTTGTGATTGTTGCTTTAGCTTCTGTTGTTGCTGCTGCTGCTGCTGTTGTTGTTGCTGCTGCTGTTGTTGCTGCTGCTGCTGTTGTTGTTGCTGCTGCTGTTGATGCTGCTGCTGCTGTTGTTGCTGCTGCTGTTGTTGTTGTTGCTGTTGTTGTTGTTGCTGCTGTTGTTGCATATGCTGATGATGTTGTTGCAGCGCCTGTTGCTGATGCTGTGCAATGGATAGTTGCTGCTGCTGTTGCGCACTCATGCCAGACTCATCCTTGTGCTGCTGTGGCATGCCAGGATGCGGTTGCATGCCAGGCGCACCTTGTGCCGCTGCCACAGCAGCATTCTGTCGTCGGTGCTGATCCGTAAACATGTAGTAACTGTTTAAAGCAACGTTTCAAATTAATATATAATTTATTTTCAAATATCCCTTAGATTTTTCACTCACCGTCGCAACTCCTCCTCGCGTGCTGCCGCAGCCAGACTCATAGAATGACGCTGATAGATGCTTGGATAGGCGCTTAATGCCTGCAGATCCTTTGGATGCAATGCATGCGGTTGTTGTGGCTGCGGCGGCGGTTGTTGCTGTTGTTGCTGATGCTGTGGCGGCGGCTGCTGTTGCCCCGGATTGGAGTTGGGCTCCTGTTTGATCTCCTGCTTGATCATTGGCTCCTGCTTGATCAGTTTATTAGCCAGCAGCTGCAGAGAATAGAAAGTAACATAAAGAGATTACAATTTGCGTTCATTTAAGTACATTTTGGTATCTTTCAGGAATATACAAATATTTAATGTAATTAGTTAATCATAACTACTAAAATTTATAAGGTTTTTCAACTAAGCGTTGGCAATAGTTAGAAAATTTACTTGGAATGTTTATCAACTTAAAAAACTTAGTTGTGACTTTCCTGGAAACGCTCAATGAACTTAGGACAGATTTGTATTTTAGTAAAGTTAAATATGTAAACTCTATTTCCAGCTCTGAGTGAGCTGTGGTTTCAATGTGGTTACTCCACTTTACCTGCTGCTGTGGTGGCAAATGCTTGGAATTCTCATGCGGGCTGGGACTTTCCTTGATGCGCTCCTCCTTGATGCTGATGCCAGAGAGCTGTTGTTGTTGTTGTTGTTGCTGCTGTTGTTGTTGTGCCTGCGAGCTGGGCGGCAAACCAGGATGACCACCCAACTTGGCAGCCTCCTCCGAGGCCACAATCGAAACGGGACCAAAATTCGGATCCACACTGTAAGGATAGCCCGGCGGAATAAAGCTGCAAAAATGAAAGGCAAAGAGTAATAAATATTAAGTTATAGATTAGATATGGGTATAGATTACTGAGCTGTAAAAGCTTACAATCAAATCTTATCATAATCATTATAATTGGTAATTTTTGAATCAATTTGTTTGCAATCAACTTTTGATTTCAATCAATCAAATTGATTGCAATCTCTATAGATTAAGTGCGATTGCAATCTTTTACAGATATATTATATATTATAGATAGATAGATTATATATTTACTTGTAGGGATAAAAGTGACCCAGAGCTTTGGCCTGCGTCGGACCGCCTAGTCCTGCCAGGCCGGCCATACCAGGTGGTAAAGCACCTGGTGGCGGTCCAGTCACAGCACTGAGATTAACAGGCGGCGGTTGCACTTGACCGGCTTGCGATGGCGGCGGACCCGAATCCTTGCCATTGTTGTCGGATTGTCCGGGCTGCTGTTGTTGCTGTTGGCCAACTGATTGCGATGGCGGCTTTGTCATCAGATCCAATGGCGGCTCCTTGTTCTTATTGCTGTAATCAGCGAGATGTCCAACTGCCTGCTGTGGTGGCGGTGCCAACAGATGCGTCTGTGGCGTCTGTGAGGTAGCTGGCGGGGCTCCTGGTTGTTGCATTTGTTGCTGCTGTTGCGACGGTTTGTCCGGACCCGGTTGCACCATGTATTGTGGTTGTGGTTGCTGTGGCGTCGGCTGTTGTTGCTGTTGCTGCTGCTGGGCAGCTGGATAAAACTGATACATGCCATAACTTGCCAGGGATGGTGGCATATTTGGTGCTGGCGCTGCTGGAACACCCACCTCGTTGGGCTTTTTGCCAAGCAGCTCAATGTGCTTGACCGGTTGCGCCTTGTCCAGCATATCCTGCTCTGCCACGGGCGTCGAATCGTCCGATATATCACTGTACGCAGGACTCTGCACATCATCACGAGACACGCTGCCATCAAAGTCCCCTGGGCCAGGGGATTTGCGGTTCTTTTTCTGCTTGCTGCTTACGCCACCAACTGCCACTGAGCTTGGTCCAAAGCCTGGTGTGCTCTTCAAGCCAGGTGGCGGCTGCTGTTGTTGCTGCTGCTGTGGGACATATCCAGGAGGCGCTTGTTGTGCATCCTGTGCCAGGCTAGGCGGACGCAATGGACTCTGTCCAGGTGGCGACTGCTGAGATGTTGCTCCTTGTTGCTGCTGCTGTTGTTGTTGTTGTTGCTGCTGTTGTTGTTGTTGCTGCTGCTGTTGTTGCATAGCCGCCGCATCGGGTGGACCAAAGCGTAAGACACCTGCTTTTACTGTTGAATTGAAAATGAATTTAGTTGAGAAACAGATAAAGAGAATCCTAAAGATAAGATACTTACATGCACCCTGTTGTAGCAAGGCCTGTTGCTGTTGCTCAGAGAGCATTGCTGGCAGTCCAAGGCCACCCAGCAACTGCTGCTGGTGCTGCGATAATGCTTGTGTTGATATGCCAGTGGTTATGCTGCCACCAGCCACCGGCTGATTACCAGCACCACCAACAGGCGCCAGTAGCGCTTGTGGTTGGGTTGGATTCTGTGTGGTTGGCGGCTGCTGTTGTTGTGGTGCAACGGCAGCTGTTGCCGCCGATGGCACAACCAACGGCATAGCGGGCAAAGTGGTTGGAGCGCCAACATCTGTAATTGTGCTGGAAGCACTGGTAACCGCAGTTGTAGCTGTTGCAGCGTTTGTCTCCGCCACAGAAACTGGAGAAACTGTGCTAACAGTTGCCCCTGCAACTGCAACTGCTGCTGTTGTTGCTGCTGTGGTGCCATTGGCCACAGCTGTGCTGTTGGCAGTCGGCGTTGTTGCGGTTGCTGTTGTGGGTGCTGATGCTGGAGTTGCTGTTGCCGCTGCTGCTGCTGCGGCTGTGGCAGCTGCTTGTGTTGTTGCAACTGATGGTGTTGCAGCTGGAAGTGGGGAGGGAGGCGTGCCTGGCTCCTCAGGTGCCTGCATAGAGTCCTCATCCATGGAGCTGGCACCACCACCACCGCTGCTGCCACTGGCGCCATGTGCATGCGATTGATGATAGCGCAGTCCATTGGCATGCTTGTACTTTTTGCTGCAGTCCTGCTCGGGACACTCGAGCAGCACAGGTGAGATCGCGCATGGCGAGGCAGTCTTACATTTCTTTGTGTTGATTTGCACATTCAGTCCGGTCACGGGATTGAGCAGACTTTGCGGTTGAGTGGCCAGGCCACCGCCGCTAGCCGAGATTGGTATGCCACTGGCATTAACCATGCTCACCATGCCGCCGGATGCATCGGTGCCATCTCCATTGAGCGGTGATGGCGCCTCATCCTTTGATTTACGCTTCTCCGGCCTTGGCGGCAGAAATGCTGTCGGTGATGTGCTTGGCGTGGCACCACCACCACCACCACCAGAACCACCGCCACCACCGCCGCCATTACCCGATGAACTGCTGCTGCTGTTGCCAGCATTACCCGATGCACTGCGTGTCGCCCCGCGTCCCTTTGTGGCGCCATTGCGCAACTTTGAGTGCACCTGGGCATGTGAGAAGTAAATCTACAAGAGACAAAATAAATAATTCAAATTGTAATTGTTGATATCTAAAACTTTTGTTTTAACTTCTTATAGTTGCAAATAAAGAAGAATTAAGGATAATAAAGTGAAACACTTTATCAAACTGTTGTCGATTACTCACCGAGCTTCTAGTTTCCGTAAAGTTGCTCAGATCGGGGGTTAAGCCTGCGCTGCGTCCGCGCTTGCCGCGGCCCTTTGGAGTTCGAGAATCTAATTCTTCAGTTGGTGAATCACAGAATCTGCAAATATAAAACAAACACATTCAATAATGTCAAGCAGGAGAAAGTATATATAGACTACAGTCTTTAGCTAAGCTTTATTTCCAAGTTTCAACAAATCTCTGTAGTCATTTTGAATTGAATTAAAAGATTTTGAGTTTAATAAAGCAACAAAATTATTATTTAGGGACATTTTTTTTCCCTCAAACTTGCAATTTTGCAATTGAAAATTAATTTTTGAATCACATAAGCAATACGATATTCAAATAACTAATTGTCCAACTTTAATGAACCAATTTCAAAGGCGAATATAATTTACTTGTTAAATCAATCAATAAATTGATTATTAATATTTCTTCTTTAGCAAATCCATATATATCTCCATTATATATTACTCTAAATCTTAACTTTAACGTAGATATTTTTTAATAATTATCTCTATTGTATAGAAATCTTAAAAGTTTCCATAGATATATTTTATAATTATCATCAAAGGTGACTTTCAAAGATATATATATCTATCGTACATAGAGTTTATTTATAGATTTCCTTAAAAAAACTGGCTTTTTTCCTATTTATTTTCAAAATTACAAATAATGATAAGAAACAAAAAAAAAAGATCAGAATCAATATGGTATTAAAAAAGGCATCTTTATTTTCGGAAACAGTTTGAAAGAGCACCTGTCCTTCCCGTCCAGCTACTCACCTTGGAGGAGCCCAATCGTGTCGGGTGCAATCGAGGAGGGTGCCCACATATGTTTTGCCACGCCACGTTACATTGACGACGAGGACACCACCCTCAGTCTCGTGCCAAACGATGCCCTCGAGGGTGACCGAGGTGCCCGGCTCACAGGGTCCGAGGCAATCGGGTTCGGTGATGGTGCCGACAGAGGTGCCAATGCATATATCGACCATATCCTTGTTGCTGCCATCACTATGTTTGGCTCGTTTCGCTGGCGGGGATTTGCTTTCCTCATCGCCAGCATTGGTGCCACTGCTGCCAGCGGGCACTGAAATTGTGTGGTGCATTGTGGCTGAGATCATGCCGGGTGCCATTAACTTGGCCTGTGCCAGACTCGCAGCTTTGCTCTCGGCATTGCTGCCAGCTCCGGCTCCGGTTGCTGATGCAGATACACCGCTAACCTGGCTGCCAGGATAGTTGCCGTTGTTTGAATTGCTGTTGCTGCCACCGCCCACGCTGCCAACACCTCCGCTGCTGCTGGAGGCAGCTGCTGCTGCCAGTTGTGCGGCAATATGTGAGGAGATTTTAATGCTGGCATCTTTACCAGGCGGACCAGGAGCATTTGCGGCACCAGGATTAACACTGTTGCCACTGTTGCTGCCGGTTGCCGACTGCGAGGCGTTTGTTGCTGCCGTTGAGGCTGCCAGCAATGAGGCAGAAACCGAAACAACAGCAGCGGGAGATCCCGCCGAGGGGGTAAACACACCTGGAGGAACAGCAGACACTGAGGAGTTGCCACTGGCACTGCTGTTGCTGCCGCTGCTGGCATTGGAGATGCGTCGAATGCAGGCATGATGAGAACAGGGCGGGGCAGATGCTGATGCGGTTGCAACATCACCGTTGCATTGGCAATTGCTGTTGCTATTGTTGCTGCTGCTACTGCTATTGTTGTTGGCGTTCTTTTCAGGCGTATCCTTCTCACCGGCTGCGGATGCTGCCGATGATTTATCAACGCTGAGGCGATTGGAATGTGCATTTTTATCCTTGGTCTTCTCACGCCGATGCCCAGAGCTGCCACGTTTGTTGCCCTGCGGCGTTGACTGTGCGTTGTTGTTGCTGCTGTTGTTGTTGCTGCCGCTGCTGCCGTGGGCGTTGTTTTGATTGCCGCCACTGTTGTTGCTGCTACTGCTGCTGCTGTTGTTATTGTTGCTACTGTTGCTGGAATTGTTTAAATGCTTTTTGCTGCTGCTGCTGGAACTGGAAGAGTTGCCGCTGGCACCGCTAGAGCTATTATTGCTATTGTTGCTACTATTGTTGTTACTTAGGGAAGACGCATTTGCGTTGTTGCTGCTGTTGCTACTGGTGCTGCTGCTGCCACCATCATCCTGTTGGCTGCTGCCACCCGAGCTATTGCCCAGACCACCACCATTCTGTTGCTGTTGTTGCTGCTGTTGCTGATCTGTGGCCTTAACTATTTCATGCTTTGCCTCGGAACTTTTTGTGCCGGGCTTGGTGCGTTTGATCTTCATTTTAAGTCCTTTATCGAGCGTTGCCTGATGATCAATGGACATTTTTGCACTCGATTTACCGCTGCCGCTTTGCGAACTTTGGCCACTAATTGTGGCGCCCCCAATTCCACTGCCTATGCTGTTGCTGTTGTTTGAATTGCTATTGCCGGCACTGTTGTTGCCGCCTCCGCTGCTGTTGTTGTTGCTGCTGCTACTGTTGTTGTTATTGCTACTGTTGTTGTTGTTGCTCGAGTTGCTGCCGCTGCCGCTGCCCGTTTGCGAGGACATGCCGCCAGCGGAGAGTTTAGCTAGTTGACCAGTGCTGCTGCTGCAGTTGTTGTTGCTGCTGCTGCTGCCGCTATTCAATGAAGATTGGCTTATGGAAGAGGATACCAAATTGCCGCCCTTGGAAAAACCGGCAAATGTCGATGATGACAATGTGCTGCTGCTGTTTTTACTGCTGCTCCCACTGTTATTATTGTTTTGATGTTGATTGTTATTGTTGTTGTTGAGTCCTGGACTGTTTAATTGTGCAACTAACGCAGACTTGAAACCCTTGGGGCTGCTGCCAGCTGAGTTATGATGATGATGATGGTGGTGGTGATGATGATGATGATGATGTTTGCCCGCTGATGAAGAGGAAGAACCTTTGCTGCCGGACAACACAGCTGAGCTACTGTTGTTGCTGCTACTGCTGCTGCTACTATTGTTGCTGCTGCTTGTTGTTGCTGTGGTTGAAGTGTTGGTGGCGTTGCCGCTGCCGCTGGCAATGGGTTGACGTGTGAACTTAATTGTGGTTGGCGATGTGGCCGACAAATTGCTATGCAATGTGGTCTTGTGCGATTTATGAGCTGATGTTGCTGCCGCTGCTGCTGCTGATGATGATGATGTAGATGCTGTTGTTGATGCTGCTGTTGTGCTGTTTGCTTGTTTGGCATTTAGCGTTGTCGATGTTGTTGTTGATGTTGTCGTTGTCGCCGCTGTCGTTTGGTTGTTGCCACCACCCGAATGCGCCGCCGACTTTTCAATGTCAGCGTCTAGATCATCCAGCAACTCTGGTATGCCGCCAATATTCCACTCGTCCTCGTACTCAAAATTTGTATCCTTCGATTCACTTGAATTGGAAGAGCTGCTGCTATTCGACGTTGTTGAGTTGTTTGTTGTCGTTGTATTTGCGTTTCCCTTGCCCCCACCAATAAATTCTACACCCAAAGACAAAGGGAGAAAGTCGAAAGAGTATTTGATTAGAATTGAGTTACACGCTTTTTACTTTATGCGATCTCTTTTAAAACACTCAGAGCCTTAAGCAAAAGAGCTTTAGCTGCAGTGAAAACCAAAGCAAAAGCTTCTTTTTGATCAGCAATACATTCTCACGTTAATGTTGGCTTTGATTTGATTTCCAGTTGCATTTCTGATGCATGTGTATGTGTATGTGTGTGTAATTGTGGACTCTACTTACTCGTGTGCTTCTTAATCGCACTGTTGCCTTGCAAATTATTCGTTGCTGTTGTTGCCTTCACTTTGTTATTGAAATTCAATGCTTGATTTGTGGCTGCCGTTGTTGTTGTTGCTGCTGCCGCTGTACTTGTTGTTGTTGTAGCCGCTGTTCCTGCTGCCGATGCTGCTACAGTTGTTGTTGTTGCGTTTGCCGCACTTAAATTAGCTAACAATTTATTCTTAATATTGCTTTCCGTTGCTACGTTGCTGCTATTCAGGGCCACCTGCAAAAAAAATAGCCAAAGAGCCACAAAGAGAAAGAAAAGAAAGCAGTTTAGTTTCAAATGTATGTGTGTGTGAGTTTCAAGTCTCAAAAAATTAAACACAAAATATGGAGTGGATAAAAGGGGAAGGGGTAATTGAGACGCGCCTTTTACCGCAATTTGTTACCTTATTAAGCCGATTTTCCATTCCATTACAAGCGCCTTAATTGATAACTTTTCAATGGCAACCGAGTTATGGAACATTTAAATTTAACAAATTATAAATAATAAAGAAAAACGCCGAAAATGCTTTGCGCGAGCGTTCTTCCAGCGTCCTTTTTCATTTGGCAGCGCGGCGACGCAGATGAGACTGAACAAAAAAAAAAAAAAGAGCTCAGAGAGCAACCACCGAAAACAGCACGCACGCAATCACACATACATTCACAGACAAGCGTACGACACTCATCAGTGATGACAACAACTGGCGACAAACCAACCAAATGAGCGGAAAAAAGGATAACACATTAAATATGAGGACACACAGTAGAACAAATAGTTTTATAATAAAATTCATGACATTTAGTAAATATTATTATACAAAAATTAAATTTGACATCATCAATTACAGCTTATTCCGTATATCTATCCCGTTAGCTTATGATGCACTTGTGTCTAAAATTCTCAAGTGTTACTCCTATTTCATTTGTCAAAACGGGCTTTAATAAATTTTAGAATTATTAAAGCAGCATAAAGTTCTGTAAAGGAAATGCTTTACATTTCTTCCGATTAAAGTATTTTTAAAAAGGACAAATCTGTCCGAAAAAAGGCGGAGTTGGCAACACTGCCACTCACACAAACGTATATTGAGCGAGAGAGGCAGAGAGGAAGAGAGCAACGAGAGCGGCAGGCGCATAAACAAAAACGCCACTTTAATGTATGAGTGTTGGTAAACGGCATAAAAATAATGTAGTTTTCATATATTGTTCATGTTGTTGTTGTCGTTATTTGATTTACGCTGTGATTAAACAGTCCCTTGTCCCATTCCATTTCAATAATAAACAAAGACAGCTTTAAGTAATTGTGATTGTATTTTCTTCGGCCCAATAAATCAATCATCACAAAATTAAGGCTACTGCTGTGACCATAAAACAACAAAACGTAACATTCCCAACATCATAATATGAATGTGTATTTGGTATTTTTTGCTCAACGTTATCATATATATTTTTTTTTTTGCTTTATCTGCGCACTCTGTAAAGTCTAGTGGCCACTTGAGAAACCGCCCACTTGAGGGTCAGGCCAACAGAAAGAAATGACAATAAAATAATTACGGTTCTTATCACCTTCGATGGTGTTTTGGTCAGATAGGGAAGGGACGGGATACGTAATGGTAAGGGGTAAGTACTATATTCTTACTACATGCTTACCTTATTCGGGTGGTGGCTAGTGTTCGCCTCGTTACGTCTCATTGACTCCATGCAGACGCAAACGATCGGGCGGCCGCACTACGCGGGCCCAAAGTACTACCAATAGTGCCTAGGAACGTACTTTTCAATGTGCAGCCAGTGTTGCTGATCTTCTTTTTGTTGCTGTTGTTCTTCTTGTTATTCTTACGTGCTACTGGAACTTGGAATTGCTGTTGCTGGCGTTGCCGTACTGTCGAGTTTTCGAGGCAACGGCACAGTGAGGAGACGCAGGGCCTCGGCCCTCGGGCCAAACTGTTCATTTTCAAAACTGCAATGACAAAAAAGAAAGAGAATGAGAATGAGATAGTGCTATATAAAATAGTTGGTTAGGAAGAGAAATAGTACAATCAATAAGGCATCAAGTTTGAAGTGTACCAACAAAAAAAAAAAGAAAAGCTATAAATAAAACATGCAAAATAACAACAACAAAAGTACATACATAAATAACAATTTTGTTGCCTTTCAAGTGTGGCGGCCATTCGAGTTTTGCGATTAGCGCTAGTCGCCCCTCTTATCGCTCTCTGTTCTTTACTCTGACTGACTGACTGAACGATTGACTTACTGACTGACTGACGGTCTGACTGGGGGCTTGGAGGTTAAGTTTAATGCATTCGAGCTGTGATTTGCTATACAACTTGCACTTGGCAGACACCTTAACGACTTGGCAATTAAAACACTTTTGCAATTTGCTGATAACCCACTCAAGTGCTTGAAATATGATTTGGGAAACATGTATGAATGCATTGTCGATGCCTGGCCACGGTAGCGATTCCCGATAAGATAGCACCGATATTGATAAACTATTTATCATACAAATTACAGTTCCACACAGCTGAATAGCGACACATTTGCTATAATCTAGTTATAAATAAGAAGTGTATATATGCAAGTGCCTTTTACTGTACGCATGTATTTATTGGCATGACGTCATTGGTGACAGGCAACGACACCCGAATTAAGTTGTTCTGTTGTCGACTTGTCACTTAACACTACTTACTCTCTCTGACACTCTCTCTTTCTGTATGTCTCTCTTAGTGGGTGCTTATTGAGATGTACTTAAACATTTAAGAGTATTCACATATGTACATATGAACAAGTTGTCAGCAGCTAATCGCTTTTTAGTTTCCTCTTTGCTCGTCCACTGTTTGTAAGCCGCTTTGTCAGACACCACAAACAGTTACAAAAACAACTGCACAGCAGCCACCGCACGTGGATTAACACATACACATACAGTGACATGAAAGCTCACTGTGCTTTATGGTTGTGTATATGTATGCATGTGTGCATCTACTACTATCTATGACAGAGTATTATACATAAATTGGGTCGCAACTTCCAACACTTTATGATCGTCATAACTCCCACGCTGTCTTTTGCTTTACCGGGTTTCCATTTGGAACTGGAACTGTGTTGGAAAGTCTGTGGATTATTTTTGCTTTAAAGCCCATTCAAACAACGCGCAAGCAATTAAATTTGCATGTGGTTAGCATTTTTTCGATAATTAAGTAACGCACACACACACACACTCATACACATACATTCATAAACACACAAATGACAGACGTTTATTTCATTATTATTTTTATGTGGGTTTCGCTAGTTTGTATGTCGTTTATTTGTTGTTGTATGTAATTCTGCCTTTATATTTTAATATGGATATTTAATTAATTGAGTTGTTGCGTTTATTGTCATTATTAAACGAGCCCACGCTCATCAATAATTGGTTAGTGAGGCATAATGACATCTGTGTGTGTGTGTGTGTGTGTGAGAAAGTAATACATTTGTTATTCAGTGAGAATTATAATCAATTCGTTTTCCCATATATTTAAGCTTTTACACAACTTTTACGTCCTCCAATTAACTACATACTTTCGATTATTTGTCTGATAATTGTATCTATTAATCAATTAAGTTTTCAAGTATTTTAAGATTTTATATTTGATTGTAATTACATAGTTAAAGGGATGCATATCTTAAAGTAAATCTACAAAAACATACATGTATCTGATTACAATCAGTACGGTTTCCAAACTTCTAAAAGAGCTGGTACTCAAAATAAACGTATTTCTTGTGTTCACTTATTTGCAAACTTTTAAAGAGATTTAATAAAGTCTGAAAATTTGAATATAATCAGATCAAGTTCCTCTAAGTTCACTTACTTTCAATCTATGTTTAATCTGTATCTGATAGCTGTCTAAATTTTAAAGTACTCCAAGATTTTTAGAAAGAGGTATTTATATATCTGATATTTGAATATTGTCAAGTAAGTTTACATGCACTCGCATTAGCATTTACTCTAATTAAAGATGTCCTGCGTAGTCATTTAATTGCAGGGTTTGTCGGTTTTCTATGAAGAGGTATGATTATATCTTTTATCTGATTTTAAACAGATACATTTTCAAAGCTCTTGAAAGAGATTTTACTATAATTAAAGTTTCTATTTAGCTACCTCTGAGCAACTCTCATGGGAAAGATTGATTTGCTGCAAGATTAACGCCACGTGCATGGTGGGTGGGCTATGCGTAGCTGCGTGGCATGTGGCATGCGGCATGTGGCATCAACGTGCCAAAGCACGGTAAGTGGTGTTGCAGCCATAACAAACAAACAAGCCGATTGAAACACTCCATAATTTAGACAAATCAATAAATTACTAATAGCCTGCCAACGAATTCGGCTGAAGAGCTCGTTTTGTTGCAAGGGACCCACAATGCGGCAACAAGAGGTAAATAACAACAACCAAAACAACAAGTAAGAAGAAGCTGCTGCCACAAGGCAGTTTTCAGTTTAAAGTCGATACAAAGGCAGCGCCGGTCATCGTTCAAGTCGTGTTTTAAATTGGGCTTCAACTGAAAAAAATACATGCACATACGAATACATACGTATCTACATATATGTACATACATATATGTATTTACAGCTCTGGTAAATAAAATAGCACCACGAGTAGAAAATGCCTTCAGAGGGAATTATTGAAGGCAAGGCAGACTTGGTAGCCTTAGTAGGATCTATGGCTAAAGGTTCGACTTTTTCAATTATTGTGCTGCAAAAGTATCCACAATGTGTTTATATATTCTATAATCTCCACTAAAGGCAGTTTCTTCTCTTGATGCTATTTTATTCACCAGAGCTGTATGTACATATATTCCTTTTAGATTTTTATGGTTGCCTGTACTTGAGGGACAAGAGATTGGGATGCGAGGCAAGGCTTGTTATAGCCAACTTAAGTTCCAGAGTCTCTCTGTCCGCACGTATTAAACTTTTGGAGAGGGCGCCGTGGAGTGGTGATTGGTTGAGGGGCAGGGAACTGGGAGCAGGGGAAGCTGGTTTAAGATTTACGACCTCGTCGTCATCATCGTTGTGGTCAACTTTGTGGTTGTAGAAGAAGATCGAAGCGCTGCTGTTGTTGCCGCTAAATGAACGCCTCGAGGGAGTTGCCAGTTGCGCTTTTATTAGCAAACTAACCGCAAAAAGGGGCAACCAAAGGAAACCAACAACAGCAGCAACAACTACAACACAGAACAAGTTCCCGGGTTCCCCTATGATTCCCTTCCTCTGCTTGTCCCAAATGTAGTTTCGTTTATAATTTTCATCACTCTGATTTTGTTTTGATTCGCTGCGATGCGCGTTAATTTGATTTTATATGCACAATATGCAGCAAGCACACACAAATACTCTTCCACGCACACACAGATACTCTCACTCACACATATTTATACTTATATATATATAGATATTTCCAAGTGCTTATGTTAAGTATCTGGTTGCGTTGGTGGCTCAAAATGTTTCTGCGGTTGGACGCCGAGTTCAATTAAATAAAGTGCAGCCCCGCCCCTTTTGCCTTTCTTACTGTGGCTGCCACACTCTGTTAAGGAACGGCACACTCGAGTGGCGATCATGCCACTTAAAAACAGGGAAGGAGTTTGCATCGAACTGCGGCACATCATTCAATTGCTTTTTCAATATCGATCACTGGAAATGGTTCAAAAACTCAAGTGCCTTTGTCTCTATCTCCTCGTCCCCGCCTCGACATTCACTCTCAAGTGGTTGTGTTGTCCAGATAAGCGTGGTATTATACCTTGTAACAAGCGCATACAAAAAGGGGTATCATGGACTTACCCGTGTCCAAATAGCTTAACATTACTCAAGGTCTATAAATCTCTGGAATCTTTCATACTTAAAACTATTATTAAAATTATATGGTGCTTTAACAGAAAACTGTAAGATATTTATATTACATAAATATTTAACATACAACTGTTAGTAACAGCGCTTGTTGTACCAGATACAAATTAAACTTTAACTGCTTGTAACAGTAAGTTATCTACGTTGTTGTGCAATGTTCAATACACAAAAATTAATATAAAATAAAATAAATATTCATTATAGTTACAAATATTAGTAACAGAGTATCAGAAAAGTAGCGGACTTAACGAATATACAATAGTTTATAACATGTCAGTAGAGAGTATCTCAAAGTAGTTTAACGTATGTTAATCCATCTACAAAAGATTTTGTTCGTTATTTCCTACCTATTTTTGGACTGATAATACTTGAAAATTATGACTATATTTAGTCCCCAGAGCGCTGTTATTTGTCTACTTTTTTTGTATGCAATCAATAAATTATAACATTGTATTGCATGCTGTAAAACAATTCTCAATGGAAATGTGATTAACATTTGGTAGTTATCTCAATGATAGATGGCACCCATGTTCACAATTATCAAAAATGAGAGCTTGTTAACCACGTTAATTGCAACAAAGCTAAGGATCTACAATATAGATTATTGTATTTGGGAAAAAACAAATGCTGTAAAGTGCACTATATAAGCCGGAAACATTTATTCTTCCAGTTGAGTTGAGACTTAAGGTTGAAAATGATTTGTAAAACATTGGTGCAATTGTTGTTTGTGGCATGGACACTCGTGTTGATTTTATTCTGCGTTGAGTGTGATGGTGTAGTAAGTTATATATATTTTTAATAATAATAGGATAATATCCTTTGGTTGCAATTTTAGCGCAAGTGGGATTACGAACCTATCTCAGTGGATACCAAAACGTCAGATTCAAATAAAATGGACATGAACATGCGTCTTAAAAGAACAAAAAAGGGTGATATTGCCTTTGATGGTTACTTGAACTTTGCTTATGATATAGATGAGACCACAATGGTGCGTACCTCATAATTCTCAAAGGATTCTAAAGAAATGTATAATAATTAATTATTTAGGTTGAGGCCGTCGCTTTTCGCAGCCAAACGGGCAGAGAAGAAGACTACCAACCGATGCCATGGAGCATCAAAAAGCAAACATATCCTGAATATATTGAAGGCTTCTACGAAGATATGATCTATGCCAATTTAGCCCATTGTACGAATCTGCCAGAACCGGCAAATGCAAGTCCTTGGAAAAGAGCAAACTATACACTTACGGAGTGTATTGTCGAGGGCAAAGGCATGCCCGAAATGGCACCACAAGGCTATTACAAGGTCATTTTCACAGCTACCGGAGAGGTTGACTGGGTCTTCGAGACTGTCGTCAAGATCTTTGATAAAACACCATATTAACTAAAATGTACACAATCCTGTACACAGAATAAAATAAAATTAAATTAAGCAAAATTGAACTATGACAAATAAATTGTAAGTTGTTGGGAACAACAATGCACTATAATCAAAAGGTCCGAGATTTTGGCATAAAGTCGTACTCTATTATTGCACATAAATTAAAAATATTACTATGCAATTTGGATCTTTTTTCCTTATTGGGCCACGCCGTAAACCCCTCGCCATAGTTCAGTATTTTGACTTAAAATTATAAAAAAAAATCAAGATACATATAAAACTATAGACTTGAAACATTGCATAAACAACGTTAGGCCAAAGTAGAATTTATAATTTTTTGATTGTTTAAATGTGACATTGCATTCAACCCCCTCTCCGTCCGACTATGAGAGTAAGGATCACTATTTTTACATACAATCTAAGGTTAACAAATAAAGACGAACGTAGAATTAAAAAAACATTATTTTTTACTGGACCTTGTTTTCACCCCGAGCACAAATTACTAATGTTCAACGATTCTCCATTAAAAATTCATTTGCAACACTTGGTTTTTGGAGAAAAGGGTTTAAAAACGGACAAAATATATTATTCATATACCATATACGACATTTTTACAAAGAACTTAACAGTTTTAGCCGGACTTTTTTAGCATAGGACAACGGGGAGATTTCGGCTGTGAATACTTGATAAGTGTAACCACTTACCAAAGAATACAATACCAATGTATTCATTGGTTAGTGGTGTTACCATATGTATTTGGCAATAAATGTCTCCTTTTATATTACCTTAACAAAAAAGTTGATAGTGAAACAGAAACACGTTAACAAAAACGCTTTTCTAAAAGCAAATTCTGCAATATAAATATGTTTACCAGTAGTAGCAACTTAGAATACCACCTTTGTGTAAGCTCACAAAACAATGTTTTACTTTTTGCTTTAAGTATTTAATAAATCTCTGATAAGAACAGAACAATGGAAAGGTAAAACAATTAATATCAAATTTTACAGAGTAGGGCTTTCTTCATTTTTCATTAAATCTGAATTGCAGTCTAACTATTTAAAAGATCATACTAAATATGTGTATTATTTTTAATATTTAAGAAAGCATGTGTTTGCCAATTGTAGACAAAAACTCTTTGGACATATGTATACCGCTTAATTATTTATGGCAATTAGGGTTATATTAGACTGTCAATCTGCTATTAACATTTCGAAATTATCTGAACAATAGATGACATTCATGTTTACATGTACTAAAAATCAGAGCTTGTTAACATAGTTAATTGGAGTTAAGGTAAGATCTATTTACAACAATATCGTTATTGGCCGCAAAAGCTCTTGCTATATAAACCAAAAGTATTTGGTGTGAGAGTTGAGTCGAGAGTTTATATTGAAAATGAACCACAAATCGTTGTTTCTGTTGTTTTTCAATGTGTGTTTCCTGTGCGTTGGGTGTAATGGAAAGGTAGGGAATACAACATACATATAGAATCAGGATAATCCCATTCTGATTGTAATTTCAGCGCAAGTGGGATTACGAACCCTTATCGGTAGATTGCAATACGTCGGACCCAAATAAATTGTTCATGGATGTGCGTATTAAGAGAACGTCAAAGGGTGAATTTACTTATGACGGCGAAATAAACTTTGATTATGATGCGAGTGATGACGTAATGGTGAGAATTTCATAATCCCTGAAGAGTTCTAAATCACAATTAATTAAATTCCTTTTAGGTTGAGGCTTGGGCCTTTCGTAGCCAATCGGGAAGAGAAAACGACTTCCAACCGATGCCATGGACTATCAAAAAGCAAACTTACACAGAATTTATTGAAAATTTCTACGATGATATTATCTATTCGAATTTTGCCGGCTGCTCGAATATGCCAAAACCCGATGAAGTACTTCCCTGGAGAAGAACAAACTATACTTTTAAGGATTGTATTGTCGAGGGCGATGGTCTGCCCGAAATGGCACCACAAGGCTATTATAAGGTCGTTTTTAAAGTTACGGGAGAGGTTGAATGGGGTTTTGTGGCTATTTCCAGGATAACCGATAAATGGATGCCCTAATAAATGTCTTTACCTAACTACAAGATTTCAATACATTTTAATGCACACATATTATATACACAACATACAATACATACAAACAACTAAAAATTTTTAAAAACCAATTCGAATTTTTTTTAATATAAACAGATTTTACACTTTGATCTCTGAAATAAATCCAACAATCTTAATTCAATATATCTAAGATAACGGCAATTTTTAAATAAATATTGTAAGATTATTCAGGTCAGTCAAAATTAGGATTCTGAAAATACCAATATAAACACCTTTTATTTTGAAAACTTGTAGATAGATGATTAATAACTTTACAAGGATTCGATATTTTGAATGGATTTCGACTGAGATAGTTCCATTTAAAAGGGTTTAAATACAACGAAATATGTACATATAATTCCGATAAATTTTGGTAACATATTTATTCCCTTTTTTGTGGGCGTATCGTACTTCGTGCTGTGTCGACAATTGTGCCACATGCCAGGTGAACTTGAATTCGTTACAGTTACCGGTTGATGGAAAGGAGGGACAACAGACAGAGGAGAGGGATAAATGTGGCAGCCAGGTAGACATTCGAAATTAGTGTGTAGCAGCTGTTGCAGTTGCAAGATGCAAGCAGCAAGCAGCAAACAGCAAGGCACAACTTTAGATCGAGTGTGAAATTGTCAAGACATGTTTGAAATTGTGTTGTGGTAAAAAGTGTTAACTTTCCTGACAGAGCCAAGAGGGGAATGTGGGGGAAGGGGCTAGGTAAAAGCTGTGCATGGTAACGGTAACGTTGCATACTAAAATGAATAAGAGAAAAACGTAAGAAAACTCTTACAAAATGTCGCCGTGTAAATGCAATTCGAATCGCATTTCAAGTGAAAACTTGGCGCAGTTGCTGGCTAATTTATTGCAAATTGTTAAAGTGACGACGTCGATGAAGAGGTGGAGAAAGGGGAACTAGGAGAGGGGAGGAGGGAGCAGGAGGTTGCTGCTACTACTTTGATATTGTTGCACGTTGTTGTTGTCGTTGCGGCCCCGCTGCGGCTGTCAACCGATGACAAGCACATTGGCTGTCTGCCTCCATGTGTTGCAAGCACTAGGCACAATGTTGCCGCTGTTTTTCATACCAATGTGAATATATAACACTTTAGAGTGGACCAAATATCCATGTGGAATTTTTTGTAAAATTGAGTAGCTCAAATGTACAACTGTCCCCTATCACTTGAGCAGACAACAGCCCTTTTATTTTAATAATCCAACTTTTTTTTCCATAATCACTTTGTTTATTTATATGATTGATTTATATTTTTAGGTATTTATTTATGTTTATATTTATAAATAAAGATCTTACTGCTGTTGTTAGGAATTTTCGCTTCTTTCTTCAGTTTAAGCTGAAACCGATAAATTGTTTCCTCAAGTTCACTTTAAAGAACGCTCCAAATGCATACAAAGTTTCTCCAAGCACAGATTTGTCTATATATCTATAGCTATGGTCACTTTCAGGGTATATTTTTAAGCACATACAACGGTTCTATTTAGTTGCTTTTAAAAAAAGTCGTGTATAGCGTTTTTATACAGTTAAACGACACCTCCATGGTCATTTTATTGCGAGACGCACACCTGGAAATTCATTATCTCTGGTAACTGTGTCCAGCCAAATGTGGCATAGATTCAATTGCCAATTTGCATACACGCATGTGCCGTTGTTCGGTTAATACCCCTACCTCCTACCACACAGTGCTTGGCGACCACTACGGTTTGGGCCAAGTTAAGAGCAAACACGAACATTTTATAGAGCTGACAATATCAAATTGTTATCTGGCATAAAATAATTACAACGTTTTAATGCAGACAAAATAGTTGCCGCTGTTGCACGTTGCCTGTTGCAAGTTGGCGGCTGTCGGTTGCCGTTGCCAAAGTTTTAGCTGCCACATTGAGTGGCAATCAAAGCGCGTGTGCGAGAGAATTCACTTGCAACGAGACGACATCGACAGCAACGAAGCAGTTCGAGTTGCGCTAATTAACCAAAAACGCAGCCAATTAGTTTGGCTAACACCGCAACGAACGGTGGCAAGAAGTCGGAAGGTGAGAGAGAGGGGTGGGAGGCGGAGGCGGAGGCAGAGTGAAGGGAAGGTGTAGAGTGCAGTCAAATGCAAACGTGTTGGCATGTGTCATATATATAAAAGAAACTTGTTAAACAAGCCACAAGTTGAGGGGACAGCTTTACAGTTTGGCAGAGTTGGGAATCGAGCCAGTGTTGTTAATGAGTTTGTCACTTTAATAGTGTTAGAGAAAGGGTTTATAAATTGATAAAAGGCTGTAAGATACAAATTAGCTTTTATTTTAGCCAATTTAATGCAGAGTAATAAGAAAGGATAAACAGAAATCATTATCAAGTACCCACTAAAAAGCAAAGACCTGATACTCATAGTTACTTTTAATATATTATCTTTAATCTCGACTCATTTTTCTACCTTTGAACTTGACTTCGAACCGAGATCCATCAAGATATTGAAAGAGTTTGATCAAACTTGTATTTTGATTATGATAAAATAATCATCATTCATGTTAAAACAGTGGCAATGTAAAGTATGATCCTAGTAAATCATTAACTATATCATTACCACTGCGGAGGAAAACTCTACTTTGGAGTCTTTGCTTTAAGTAAGTACAATGGTTATATTAGGTTTGTCTTTGTATTTTAGAAATATCTATTATTTAATATATCTTTGGTCGCAAAATATTATATATAAAATTTAGCACTAGTTTTTAACATGTAAAAATGTTTATTTTTTTCTAATTACAATCTACGCACAACATGTAAATTCTTGTAAGTTTGCAACACTGTTTGGATATTATATTAATTTTCAAGCAAAATTTTGCATATATGCGACGAAATGCGATGCGGCTATCATAAACAACAGAGGCAACAGGATGATGGGCGGCAGGGGGCGTGGCAATGTAGACAGAACAGGCAGCAGACTGCAAAGCTTGTTAAAATTCATGTAATGCATTAACTGAAGAACAACAACCACAAATTACACACAGTCCAGGATGGTTGACTGGCTGAAGATGGCTAGATGGAAGGAGGGGATCGGATAGGGAAGGGAAGGGGTATCTCACCCTGGTGCCGTCATTTTGGCCAAGCAATGTCCAAACGGCCGATGGGCTGCAATGAAAAGGCAATTAAAGCGCAGCAGGCAACAGACTCAAACACACAAATTCGAAGCCAGAGATGGAAGTTGTTATTGTTGTTGTCGTTGTTGTTGTTGTTGTTGCTGTTGTTGCAGCAATCAATTGCATGCTTCAATGGACAAATATACGAGAAAAGAGAGAGAGAGAGAGAGAGAGAGAGACAGACTGAGAAGGAGAGAGAGAGCCAGTCACAGATAGACATGGCTGATATGAACGCAACTCTTCGTCGTTTGTCCAAGTCGGACAACTGTGGACGGACAGCGCCTAGATAGACTCAACTAGATAAAGGCTTCAGTCTCAGCAACAAAAACAACAACAACAACAACTAAAGGTACAACAACCAGAGGAACAACAACAATAGCTACAGCAAAAATAAAACTGTGCACCGCATTTGGCATGCTTGACTGAGAAGTTGGCCCAAGAGTCATGCTCTTTGGTCTCAAGTCTCCGAGTCTCTGTGTCTATTGGATTGCGTCTTCATTCGTCGCAAGTTGTTGCCGTTGCTGCTGCTGTTGTTGCTGTTGTTGTTGTAGCTGTTGCAGTCAAGTGGAACGGCAAAAACTTGTTAACTTTTAGCTGCAAAAGGTTTGGGCCACGTTGAGTCAATCAAGCGTCAGCTTCAACAACTTTAACTTGAGTAGTTGTTGTTGTTGTTGTTAGAGTTGCTGCTGCTGCTGTTGTTGCTGCTGCTGCTGTTGTTGCTGCTGCTGCTGTCGGGGCGTCAATTAATCAAGAGCGGAGGCATAATCATTGCAATCAAGTCATTTTTACCTGCTGCATTTTGCGCTGCAGTTGTTTGAGAGATCGCTTAATTGTCACTTGACAGCAATTAACACAATTTTCCTGTAGACTCAACAACTTTGGTTACGCCCCAAAAAGCCCCTATATATATGTGTGTGTGGGTGTGGCAGTCACTAATGTGAGTCAAATTGCAAATGCAAATTGTTATATAGTTCGACTTTAAAACAGGTTAAAATGTAGTTGTGGCTTCTTTAAATTATTGGTAGTTGCTTGGGTATTACAGTGTTTGTAAATCAAAAGTCATCTTGAAAAAATTCATTTATCGATTTATCTCAATGGCAATTACCTTGATTATTAAGAAGTATTTTTATTTTTCGTTGCTAAAGTTTGTTTTTATTTTGATTGTTTTTATTTATTTATTTCACTGCAGACAAAAACTGTCATTGGGAAAATTAAGTTATTAAACAGTTATCGGTAGTTTATAACAAATGTCCCTCCTTTACCATAATCTTTGTCTTTTCTAATGCTAATGCACAATGAGTTATCATTCATTGGATGGATTTATCGATTGAATACACAATCGATATCACTGCAGTTGTTTTATGCTGAGCTATGGTTTGTAGTATTGCTACTTAGATTCAAAACTTCTATGCATTTCAACTGAATACCAAGTAAGTTTTATTTTTTTAAGCCAAGTTTGTGCTATCTCTGGCAATAAACGGCTGCAAACTTTTTCCATAAACAACAACAAACACAACAACAACAACAGCATATAGGGCAGTACACTTTGAATAGCTGCTGAGAAATTGCAATTGGCATGCCCTATAAAGAAAAACTTACTTAATAAGGTATACTAGACGTGACGATAGCAATAAGGATACTTTTTAACATTATTATATTCTGCAAAGCTGCTGTAACAGTGGAAGTATAACTTTGATCACAGATTTAAATTATATTATTTAAATATACCAATTGCAAATAAACATTGAAGTTTAAGGACAAGTAATTTAGATGTGCTCATTATGTCGATCAGAAGTATAGATCTGATATATGTATATTTATCTGATACATCTTTACTACACCTCATATAAATATACACATCTCATATTATAGTTTGGTAAGTAAAAAATAGCGAGTCAAAGTCCACATTCTCATGCTGTTAGTCATGAATTCTTTTTAGATTCCTTTCGCTGGGTATCCCAAAGTTGGAAATGCCTAAAGTGTTTTTAGTTGTTCCGTTCAGTTCTACAGCATTTCTTTTCTCTACTCTACTTCACATCTCTCCCCTCTTATCACCCCTGCCAATGGCATGCCACTCGTTCTGTTGAAGTGCTTGGTTTGTATCCTCGGGGCCTTTTGGCTGCAGCATACTTTTGGTTTTATGTTGCAAAAAGGGCACAAAAGCCAGACGAGGCAGGCAACATAAGAACCAAGTGAAGAAGCTGCGGGGCAGCTACGTTGGCAGGCAACAGACTTGCCACACACACTCACACACACACACATACAGTAAGATATATGTATAATACATTCAGTTGCCTTGGCTGATGAAGTTGAACAATTTCCGAGTTGAGAACTGTGCAACAGGAAAAGGGGGAGCAGGAAGAGGGGAAAGTGCAGCATGAGCAAACTGGCAACGTTCATTTTGTTGCTGCTGCTGCTGTGGCAGCTACTAGTCAAGATTTGCATAGTGCCCGCAGCATGCTGCCCCCTTTTGAGGCAACAAGCAATCAAACTGCGACAAGTTTTTCTGGCACTGGCGACACGCAAATTTTCTACGCTAATTTATGATGGGGCGCCCATAAATTTATGGACTTCTCTGTGTGTGTGTGTTGTGTGGCACTCAAGGGGACTTGCCACACTTGCCACTAGCAATTAATTTTCAATTAAGTCGCTGAAATAGTTAATTTACTTGGAATTATATGAAATCAAAGGAGAACCTAAAAACCACATTTTTCCAAGCACAAAAAATACACATATATTAATAATTCTCAAGAAGTTTTAGCTATAACTACGACTTGCTTTAAAAACTCAAGCTTAATTGCATTTTAATTTAACTTTTTCCCTCCTTTTCTTTGCCAACTTTACTTCCTTTCGCATTCCCTTTTCCCTGACCGTAATTTGGCCAATAAGTCAGCCCAGCATAGCCATACCCATAATCTGGCTAAAGAGTTTTGCAGCTCTTTTTCGACTCTTTCACTTTGTCGGACCCTGTTGCCGCAGTTGTTGTTGCAGTTGTTGTTGTTGCCACTTGGCTGCCCAGTCGGTTGCCAGCCTTTCTCCTCATCACATTGTAAAGATTTATGAACGCCTTTTGCGCTTTAAATTGAATTCAATATTTTGCCAACGCTGCTGCAAGTTATTTTCATGTTGTTGCAACTGCAACAGCAACGGCAACGCCAACAACAGCAACAACAACAGCAACAAATTGTTCAACAACAAAGTTTTCGTTGACAGTTGCATTTTATGGCCAGGCACATTTCATTGCTTTCTTTTATTTCTCCCTTCTTCTTTTTACTTTGTCTTTTTTATACGCTGAAAATTGATTTTCCTTTTACCTCGCGCGTGTTTGTGAGAGTGGGTGGATGTGGATGTGTGTGTGTGTGTGTGTCAGTGTCTGACTGTAAGAGGTGTGAAAGGCGGCGTCGAGTGGCTTCACTGGGAAGCAGACAATTGACTTGTTGTTTCTCCTTCACTTCTTCTTCTTGTTATTTAAATGCCATAAAAATACCAACCTGCAAAGATAGTAGAGAAAATACAAACTTTTAATATTACAAGGAAAAATAACAAGTTAAATAAAGAAAAACTTTAAGTTTAAAGCAAGTCGAAAGAGAGATGGCAATGTACATATATTATTTAACCGCAACTAAAAGTTTTCAACAAAATAAAAGTTGTATTGTTTCCAAAAAACTATTTATCATTGTGGTGAAATCGCATAATATCAATCAATAATCGTTTCTATACTTCTGCTGAAACTGTAATAAGTACCCGCTGAATAAAATGATAGTTTTTTATAGAAATCAGCCAACTTCATGACTTTTAAATGGGCTTGAAGATCTTGACAGCCAGTTCACATCTTCTCTGTTAAAATTAAGGCAACTGAGAACTTTTTTTTCGCAGCATTGCTAATGCTAAAAGTAAATTTGAGTAATTTCAATACTTTGCTAAAGCGCTCGATGATGAATTGTCGAGTATTAAAGAATACAAATATCAACAAATAACAGAGTTGCTACTTTTTACGCCTGAGTTTTAAAGCGTGTTTACACTGACTGATTCAATGGTCTTTAAATAGAAGAATTGTTCCATAGGAAAGTGTGGATAAAAGAACTTTAAACTTTAAACTACATTATAAACCCCACCCGGCCTTAAATTTATTTATGTAATTAATTTAAAATATAAATCATACAAATCGTACTCTTCTTGTTGAAGCAATTGATACATATGTGAAATATGCGACTTTTTTATATGCATGCCTATATTAAAAAGAAGAATGTAAAATTTACAACGAAATATTACACAAATATTTGTTAAAATCGATATGAGAGGTAAATGTATATTCGTGATTTTTTATTCTTTCAAAAAAAGCCCGAGGTACTCGAAAAAGCCCCGTGCCCATCTCGATTACATACTATTTTTTAACACAATGTTCCTAACAAAAAAGTAACATCTAGTAGACAATGCACATTACACAGTTCGATCTTTTGGATAAAACAAATTTGTTGAGATTTTTTTCTCTTTTTGCACAGATCAACAATTGAAGTTCATGTGTTGCAATTGTTGTTACCGTTGTTGATATGGATGTTGTTGTTATTGTTGTTGTTGCCGTTGGGGGCAATCATCATTACAAAGTGCTGAGGTGCAGCACTCTGTCGGCTGTCAAGATAAGTTGCGCTCTTCTGGTTTTCCATTTTTTGTTTTCTTTTGTTTTTGTTGCCACGAATTCTGCAAAGCATTCAAAGTCAGGCAGTTAACCAGCTTCAGTTGAGTTGAGTTAAGTTGAGTAGAGTTGAGTTCAGTTCAGTTCAGTCAAGTCTTGTGAAGTGAGGCGAAAGGTGTGCGGAGTACTCTGACTTCTCCCTCCCCTTCACCATCACCGTGTATGGAGTGGCAACAACAACAATGATGCCCCACAGAAAACTGAAAATGTTTTTTCGTTTGAGTGCACAAAACGCCGACGTGATGATTGTTGTTGTTGTCGCCTTGCCTGCCAGAGGGCGCTACATTGTCGATTTTGTTGTTGTTCGCATACAAGTTTTGCTTTTGTTTTGTTGCTTTTACTTCTTGCTCACTCGTTCGCCCTCTTATATCCCTGTCTCTTTTATGCACCCGTCAATTCAATTTGAAGCCATTTAGCATCAATTTGCAGTAATTTGACGTATAAATTATGTCAAATTGCCGAGCAGCTTGTCATTGAGTGTATTCTGTAGTCATGTTGTTGCTGTAGTTGTTGTTGTTGTTCTCCCTCACTCACTTAATTCCTTGTTGTTGTTATCGCTGCTGCTGCTGCCTTTGCACCTTTTTTCAATGACCGCTCACACAGATTGGCTCAGGTAGAGAAAGAGAGCGGTGAGGAGACCAGAGGAGAGTAAGGAGGTTCCAGTTCAATTCCATTGTATCCGACTGGGTTTATTTTCTGCTCTTGTGTTGTCTCTGTTTTTTTTTGTATATTGGACACGTTTCGCACTGTGTGAATTTTATTTTCGCTTGTCGACACAAAAGAATTTCACTTAACACACACACACACACATACAGATACAGATACAAGCCGAAAAAAGGGTCCAAAGACCCGAACAACAGACACTAAAGTGCCCATAAAAAGGTCCGATATATGAACGCACGTATGTATGTGTATGTGTGTGTATCTATAACTAAACAGAGGGGAAAAAAACCAGCAGGGGCAGCAATCTTTACGCTTTTGTGAATGTTAACATTCAAAGATATCATCGGAAAATTCACTGGAAATATGCCTCAGCACAGTACAATAAAAAAGGTAGTGATGAGCAAAGAGCGAGAAGAAGCAAGAGAGAAGCAAGCACAAGATCAATGCAGCTCCCCTGCCTGTGAGAGCTTGTCTTAATGTGCGTGTGTGTGTGAAGGCTCCCCCTTAGGTTAAGACTCGACTCGGTTTTGCTTCGTTCTCCCTCGTGTATTTTGTCGCCTCTTTTGTGCGGATGAGTTGCCGTTCACGCGTCGTAAACTCGGTAGCTGCTTTCAAACAGGCGCTACAACAACAGCAGCAACAAAGACAATGGAAGAACAACCGAACAACAACAAAAATTTCCGCATGCGCCGCCTGTTTGTGTATGTGCGTTGTGGAAGATGGGGGATTGAGTGGAAAGAAACATGTCATCATCATGTCCGTCTGTGCCAACTATCCACCCACAATCTCCCTCGCACTCTCACACACTCGTTCTCTTTCTCCCCTTCACAGCCATTTAGGGACCCTCAAGAATGCAGGTTTGTTTGGCTTTCATTTCTAGTAATTTGAAGAATTTCCATTTGCATTTTAATTAAGTGAATGGACGCTGAGGGTGGACTCTTCTTCAAGAGGGGGAGAAAGAGAGGGAGGCAAGTTCGCTCGAGCAGCAAAACTTTATTATCTGTACAAGCAATTATGCATATCATAAAACACTTTAAACATTAATGAGCCTCAGCAACGCCAGGGCCAAAGCCCAAGTCTGGGACCGAACCCAAAAGCCAATTCATTACGCTGTCTCTAAAGCAGTGCTGACAGAATTGATTTGGCTAAAATATAATGAAACTAAAAAAGGCTATAAATAGCTAAATATAAAATTATCACAATCTATCACAATCAAGGAATTACCTGCTGAAGTATTATTCATACACAACCTAATGACTTAAGTACTTATTTAACATTTATAAATACAATTTATTTCTTAATTTTCTAGGTGCACTTGACTAAACACGGCTTCAATCTGAGCATTCAAACATGCTACCAATGAACCAAAAGATTTTTGCGATACACAATGTTATCTTTTAAATATTTATAATAGTTCTGACATTTTGATTCACCCATAAAATATCAGCAAGGCATACTAATTTTCTCAAATATATTGATGTTATCTGAAAGCGCAGTCGAATAATCTTTAAAAATAGTCAATTTCTTAGCCATTAGTATTTCGTGACATTTTAAAGCTTTCGCCATGAAAAACTTGCTATATCTAGCTACTTAATAGCTTAAGTCCCAGCTCTTGACTCAGATGCCCAGTTGGCCCAAGCGACGCTCGTTTATTCATTCATCCACTTAGGCGCAGAGACAGCAAAGACACCAAAGAGTACGACGGAAGACTGGCAAGAGGAGAGAGGGAAGATGGGGGAGAGGAGAGACGGTGGCAACCGAATGACGCCCCCAACTGTTTCAGTTAGTTATGGCAAAGTCAGCATGTTGCCACTTTATTGCCTGCTTTACATTTCTGTTAGTTTAGTCCGCGCCCGGGGGCTAAAAACTGCTGTGTGCCTCTGTCTATGTATTTAAATATACAAATGTGAGTGTGTGTTTGTGTGTGAAATCGTGTTATGTTTTGCGGCTAAATTAAAATTCGACTTAATCGTTTAAACATTTAAGAGGCGAGGCGAAGCCCCAAAGCAAAAAGCAACATCAGCAGCAGCACCGACAACAACTACAATAACAACAATATCTAAATAAAAACTACTCCACTCCTTGTTGTAGTTGTATGTAGTTTTTGTTTTTGTTGCCTTTTTTCAACTTCTTCGTTTTCTGCATGCGCAGTCGCAGCAGCAGCAGCACATTGCTGTCTCGCTTGAACGCGTTGTGAGTGCCATAAACAAACATGGCTGCTCTAGCTGTCGCTCGCTCTTTAGCAAAGCAAGTGCAACAGGAGAGGAGCAGCAGGGACAGAGATAGAGAGAGAGTTTAAGAGTGGAATGAAAGAGTGTGGAGCCTTTTAACTTTGTTTGTTGTTGTTGTTGCCCTGAGGGCCGCACAATTCAAATGTTAATTAAAATTTAAAAGCTTAAACTGCTCAAATTGTAGCACAGAAGCTGCAGACATAGCGACAGCAACAACACGATTTATCTGCTGCCCGCCTTTCAACGTTACCTTTTGTCATTTTAGTAAAATTAAATTATTTCATTTATATTTCACATTTTATTAATTTATATTATGTCTGTATGTTTGCATTCCTTAATTAATTGCATGGGTTGCTGACAGCTCAAGTCACAGCATTTGCAAATTAACAATAAAAACCCAATGGGCCTAGAGTATTGCACGTGCTTAAAATATAAATGAATATAAATATGTTACCACATACATATAGTACAAATAAAATAAATACATACGATTTACGCTTGGCTTAAAACGTGAGCCAACAAATGCAACAGCCATAAACCGTGCCAAGCAATATGAGCATGTGCTATAAAAAGCACCACAACAACAACCAGCACAACAACAACGACAACTGTCAACTACTAACCAATTGCCCAGCAGCAATGGCAACAACAACTTGTTTCCATTTCAATTAACTGCTGTTGCAGCGCTAGCCATAAAACTCAAATGGCTCGCAAAAATACAAATACAAATACAAATGCACATAAAATACAGTATGCACAAAGTAGCAATGAAAATGCCATTATAGAGATTTATTATTATATGTATGTATGTACATATGGGCATGTGTACATTTGTACATATTGTACCGTTATGTGATTCTGGCACATTCGTTAAATCAACGATTTATTTGACGAAAAGTATTGAATGAACTGCAAAATTGGAGCAAAGTTTTCAAGCCATCAGTGTTGTATAGCACTTAATACAATCAAGTGTTACACACAGTATTTTCTATTTATTTTAATTCTTCTTTATTAACATTTCTAAATACTGAGCAAAATGTTCGACTGAAGCAAAGCTTTCACTCTTAATTTACATGTTATTATTTCTGTTCACAATATTTCTAAATATTTGTATCTATTTTATTTCTTATTTAATTACAATACATATTTCTAAATATTAAACGAAATGGAAAAGTGAAGCCAAGTTTTCACTCTTAACTTGCAGTGATCGATTAGTGTTGTATATCATTAAAAGAATTCAAGTGTTTTGCAGTGAACTTATTTGACTTATTTGATTTCTTATTTGTTTACAACATTTCTATGCTTGTTTAAAGCTAACCAAATGCAAGTTTTTCCATCTCATTGCACGCCCAATTCTTTTAGTTTTCTTTTATTTGGTTCTCTTTTGCGACACAGTTAACGTTGCATGCAATCAAAGCGTGGGGCGTGTCAAGTCGGTTGGATGGTTAGGGGGAGGCGTAACAACCATCTTGACAACGTTTTGTGTTTGTTTCGCTTTCGATTTAGTTATTATTTAAGTAGCAACATTTTTTTGTAATCCATAATTTGCAACAGTTTAACGCGACTTTGACATGCAACATTTTGTTTGGGGTTACAACAAGCCAAAATAACAACGACAAAAAGGAAAGAAAAAAACCAATCGAAAGCAGCAGCAAACAGTGAAGAAAAGAATTCTAATTGAGGTACCTCAACATGCGAACCAACAACAACGGCAGCAACAACATCAAGAGCGAAATGTTGCTGATAGCAATCAACATCAATTAAAGCAGCTGTCTGTCTTCAGTTGCTGCTGTTGTTGTAGTTGTTGTTGCCGTGTAATTATATTTGTTGTTGCGCCTTTGCCATTATAATCAACGTCGTCATCATCATCATTATCATCTTGGACGTTGTTGTCGCTACTCGACTAAGCACTGAACCATTGCAATTGCTGCGGTTACTCTTGCTTCTACAGCCAGCAACATGTTGCTGCTGTCAGCTGTATGTGTGTGCTTGTTGCTTTTCGCCTGATGGCAACTACTGATAATTATAATCCGCTTGTGGTTAAAATGGTGTTGCCTACCTTACTAGCGATAAGCTCGCATGAATAATTATGTTGCCAGTTGGCGAGTTGTTGCTCCTGCTCCTGCTGCTGTTGTCGTTGTTGCTGTTGCTGCTGTGGTGGCTGCTGCCTGTCACTGTAGCTGGCCAATGCGCGACAACTCATGAATAATTAATTCACTGCCTGACGCTGCTGCTGCCGCTTTTGCTATTGCTGCTGTTGTTGTCTCTGCACAGCAGCAACTTGTTCTTGTGCCGAGCTAGCTGCTCGTTGAAATATATTTTCAATTATAGCAGGAAATCGTGAATTACACTAGGACGCAGTTGTTGTTGCTATTATTGTGGCATTCACTGATGTTGTTATATTATTTTGATTAAACTTGACACAGTCTCTCGTCAAAAGTTGTTGTTATTATTGTTGTTGCTGCTGCTGCTGCTGTCGTCGCATCACGCAATTATTTAATATATAAAATACTTACATAAACGACGTCAACAAAGTGCGCAAAAAATTTGCTCGCATCGCTTTTTGAAGCTGCCGACAATAATTAACACTTGAATAGCAACCGCAGCAACAACAACAACAACAACAACAAAAGCAGCAGCAACAACACAAGGGGCAACTACTTGTGTGTGGCAACTACTACGAGTATTTATTATCAACTTAATTTGCATGAAATGTTTGCACATCATATTGAAATTCCCACCTTAAATTAAATAAGCATTCAGTTTTTCTAAACGACAGCAACAACAGAGAGATGAAAAATACAAAGCAGAAGGTTCGGGCCACAAGTCGCACAATTGGCACTTGAAAGGCATCACTGATATACAATGGCAATAACTGCAACAGCAGCAGCAGCAGCAACAGCAAAAACAACAACAACAGGAGGCAACAAGCTAAACAAGTCTTGCTTCTGCCAGACAGACAAAAGAAGCAGCAACAACATAGCATTCAGCTTAGGGATGACAACGAAGCTTTTGAGATGGGCGAAAGAAAACTTCTTTTTACAGAGGATTTAAATGAAGTATTTGTAATTACACTTAAATTTTTTTGGCAATAAATATTTTATTGCTTTTTTTAGTCATAAAATGTGAAAGGCTCATGTTTTGAAGTTTGAAGTTTTTATTGTATTTAAATGTATGCAAGCCCTTTTAAAGCAAGTTTAAGCATCATATAATGTCCTTCTTTAAGCTTTATTATAATAAAAGCAGCAAAAACATGTCAAACCTAAGCCGTTTAACAACACTGCTTGTGGTATAAGTACTATACACACTTTTGTAGAGCTTTATAAAACTCTTACAGTATATTCAAGACATGCTTTGAGTTCACAGCATTTCAGAAGCTTTCAAAGCACATTCATGCTTTTTTCTTTTGCCATAATTTCAGCCCATACAAATTTTCTAAACTCTACATTACATTGTGCATACATACTTAATGCGCACCAAAGCTAATAGCTCCAAATGATTTTAATACTACTTTGATTTATTCACATCACGGTCCATAACCATCGCTATCATCGAGATGTATCCATAGGACATCAGGGATTTGTCCAGCCTCTGATGCTGCTGCTGTTGCTGTTGGACATTGAATTCCATTTCATTTCCATTCCATTCAAAAAAGACAACGAGACGTTAAAGCCGACGCCGTAGCTGTTTGTCATACCAAGTGAAATGGCTTACATGCATTTCTACTTCTTCACCTCTGCATTTGACTCTTCCTCACGTCTGTGCACATCGTGTTGAGGTGTGCTGGGCGATAGCATCTTGCATAAAATTACTGACAGCAGCAGAAGCTGAAGCAGAAGCAGAAGAGGCAACCACCACCAGGAGCAACAGCCACCAGCAGCGTCGAGTTGATGCTGTGCCACTGATAGCCTCGAAATTGTTGGCAGTTGCAATTTGCTGTTTGGAATTTTAAGCGAGCCAACAATAAAGCTGGTCAACACAGTGCCGACGGGGACGGGGAGTAAAGCGAGCAGACATACACAGATAGCAACATCATTCTCATGCTCATCAGCAACAGCAACGGCAGCAACAGCAACAGCAACATCAGAGTTGGGAGTTAAGACGATTGCACATAAAAGTCAGCAGGCGGTGCTGATGTGTTGCTCCTGGCTGACTGTCGGACTGTCTGACTGCTTGACACCCCCTGTAGCTGCCCCCTTTCCTCCTTTTGCCCCATGTGGCATAATGTTTCCTGCGCCCTGCTGCTGTTGCTGCTCTTGCTCTTGGTTGTTGTTGCTGCCAGCTTCGTTTGCATTTTATTTCAGTTGTTTTTTTTTCGTTTGCCTTTCTGTTTTTTTGCTGCGCTGTTTTGTTCATTTCAATTCAATTTTTTGCGCTGTTGCTTTTTGCATAAACTCGAAAGAGAGAAACAAAAAAGAAAAAATAACAAATGCTGTGCAAAAATCGAAATAAGATATAGTCAAAGGCAGCAACAGCAACGGCAGCAGCAGCAGCAGCAGCAACAGCACGATTTATGTTAATCAGACAACAGCAGCAGCAAACAGCAACTGGGTGGAGGGGGCGTGGCAGAGACGGGGGAAAGCGGAAAAACAGCAGACAGCGCCAGGCAAATGCATTCAATCATATTTTATCTTGGCACAGTCTCTGTCTCTCTCGCTTTTTTAGTTATTATGTATCGCTTAGATGCCTTGGCGCACTTTCCGATTTCTTTGAACTAAGAAGAGAGAGAGAGAGGATAAGGAAAGGGGGGCGGATCAAGAGGGGTTACTCATAGTGGACAGATTTCTGGAGCAGCGCCAGGCACAACTCCTAGACACAATCTTTGGCCACGTTTTTTATTGGCATTTGTTTGTGGTCGTCGTCGTCGTCGTCGTCGTCTATCGAATGCTTTTGTGGCCTGTGGTGAGATTTCAATTTGATTCGATATCGATTTGATTTCAATTTGCCAAATGCTTTGCCTGCCATTTGTTGTTGCTGCCGTTTGCTGTTCGCTGTCATTGTTGTTGTCGCTGTCGTTGGCGTAGTTGTTGCTGTTTTTGTTACCGTTGTTGTTGTGTCGGGTGAAAGTTCGTTACTTTGTTAATTTAAATGGCATTGAGAATGGGAAAGTAATTGACTGTAGATTGTAAAAAAGGCAAGTCCCAGGCAATTTAGCAGCTTCTCAAGCTGAAAACTGTATTACGAGCGGACTTGCCTACATTATAAGTCATTTATCAATATTTCAACATTTCGTTATATTTTTTTTCCTTATTTAAAATTTATTTGAAGCAGACGACAAAATTTAAATTGTAAATAGGTGCAGTTACTTAATAGATTACCTTTTAGATTATTAATGAAATTCAATTAAAGATAATGAGAAAGAATATTAATAAATATATATAAAGTATTCCATTGTCACTTGCTTTTTTTATGTATAAACAAAAAGTAAAAATTTAGAAAAATAATTTAAAACACTAACAATGAATCTGAACAGTATTTAAGTAGAACAGAAAATGTGTTATAAATTTTAATTTGCTTCCTTTTTTAAAATGATATTCTTTTGTATGTGAATACACTACAATTATCGATAATTTTAGCTTGGATTTTTCAAAGTGTGAGTCACTTGGAATACGATTTTTCAAAATAACCAATATATTGTTGCTGAATAGACTATTCAAATGTTTTTCAGACATTTTACAATGTTCTCACCACACTGTTACACATTCTGTTAATTATTCAGCAGTCTGTACAAAAACTTTAATTGAATTGAATTAAGTTGCTTTGTTTAATCCTCTCTAATTCCATTGAACAAACCACAAAATCAGCAAATTGCAGATTGGCAATTAAAAATGTACAAACTCAAAATGCCGTTATATTTACATATCTATTAGATTTATGTATCATAATCTGTGCAATGAAGCGTTGGGTTCGAATTGATTATGGCTTAAATATATATGCAGACAACAAAATATAATCTCATTACTTACAATTCAACAAAAGGCGGGCAGATTGAGGGGCGTGTGATTAAATTAAATACGAACCTGCAACGAGAGAGAAATAATAATAATTATTAATGAATTCTAATTGGCATATTGCATTATTATATATATATAGATATTTTATAATTGTTCATGAGCTTATTTAAATAAATATTTTGCCAAATGAATTGTTTGCATTTCTCGTTGGCAATTCAATTGCCGTCAAGTGAACTGCACTTAATAAATGCGATGCACATTCAAATGAAAGCGAATAAATGTCTCATTAAATTCACTTGGCAACTGCATCAATTTAATGCACTTTAAAATGTGAATTACATCAACTTTTTCTTTTCTTTTTTTTTAAAGGGCAGCAGCTCGAAGGAAAGGCAAACAGCCCCGCCCACTAACACACCCACGCCCAACGCACAAAACTGACATAAAACATTTAACATTTTGTGCTTTCTTTTTTGCAGTTTGCAGTTTGCTGTTTGCCAGTTTTTCGCTATTCCTCTTTCTTTTTTTTTCTTGTTGAAGGCAGAACAAGCGCAAAGCGTAAAACAAACTGCAAAAAACTAACCTAAAACCCCTTTGGGTTTCCATTAGGGTGATTCAGATTGCGGAAATACAAAAGAGAACCACTGAAGAAAAGTTTAATATAGAGATAGGTTCAAGATTGCTTACAAATCTGTTAATTTAAATAGCTAGCTGTTAGTACCTAACAAACTGTTGGCCACATTTTAAGCAGCAAAAATCAATTTAATTCTTTGTTTTTTTTTTTATTTATTTAAGAAATAGTACAAAAGTGACAAGAGTTAAAAGCAGAGTCGCGGTCTTTTTGCAAGTTGGTGCCTTAATCATATTATATATTTAATTATAAACATTGTTTGAAATTAATATTACTGTTTAACAGAATTTAAAAAATATTATGAATTCGATAATAATAAATATTTTTAATTTTATGAAAAAATATATTAATTCTGTAAAGTAAATAAAACTAATTATTTTATGAAAATTATATATTTTTATTGTAAATACATTTTCTGTTATATCAACTTGTCGACTTTTATTCCAATTTCATGCCTTGAAACACCCTTTAGAATGGTCAACATGCAACATGGGCTATCTAACTGACCAGCTGGCATTTTGGCAAACTGGCCAACTGACAGACAGACAGACAGACGTGTTGGCAGACAGTCTGACTTGTCGTGCTCCTGCTTCTTCTTCAACTTTTGCTGTGTATTTTTTTTGTGCTTCTGTTTCTGGTCTCCGTGCTCCGAAAATAATAATAATAAAACAAACCAGAGAAGAAAAAATAAAACACAGTTGTGCTATTTATTTTGCGCTTTTCATGCTCTTTTTGCGCCGGATGTGCTGCATAAAAATGCAACACACATTCGCACACCCATACACACACACACACACACACACACATAGAACTGGGCAAAACATTTTAAGAAAATGTTGAAAAAATGTGTAATTTCAACAAAAGCACAAAAAGAAACTAGCACAAAAAAAGCCCCTTCTCTCCAACATCACCTCCATCCTCTCTCTTTATTCTTCTTCCCTAGTTATCCACTCTGCAACCCCTACAACTGCCATCCGTCCGGTTGCTGCCTCCTCTTCTTTCTTCTTATTACGTTTTTGTTAGCAACTTTGCTAAACTTTTGGCCCAACGAAATAGCCGAAAGCGAAATGCGTTTTTGATGCTGTTGCTGTTACTGCCTCGCCTTGCCCCTGGCCTCTTGCCTCATCCTATCGTGGCTCATGTGGGTGGTTGATTTTGGGTGGTTTTTTTACTGCATGGTTGCATTTGCCGCTGTTGGCGATGGCCAAAAAGTTTAAGCATTAAGCCGCTGTCAATTATCTGCCTTCCCTTCCTAATCTTTCTCTTTTTCATTTTCTTTCTCTCATGCAAATCCACAAACGCATAGAAAACGATTTGCCCCCAACTCCATTCAATCCGCTTCCCACCCCATCCGCCTTCTTCTTCTCCTCCACCCTTAAGCCCCGTTGAACGTCTTGGAAAATTGAAACAACTTTTGCAATTACTTTCCGCAAACAAAACAAATGTGCGCGAGTCACGCAATCTGCCTTCTACCCCTCCCTTCCCCCCTTTTGCTTACCTGCCACAGGCACTGTTGCATGACCGTGGAGGGGACATGGTGGGGGAGGGGGAAGACCAAAACAATAATTACCCAGCATTGTTCATGCATACATTCCATATAATGCTAATGACAATAACGAGTCACAACGGGCTCAACACAAAAGGGATGACACCAGCTGTTGGGTGGTGCGTTGGTGGTGGAGGTGGAGGTGCGACACTGGCATCTGAAGCTATTGTTGTTGTTGTTGTTGGAGGCATGTGTTTGGTCCGCAAGCTTTTAAACTGTTTAACCCGCAGATTCGTACGTAAATTTAAACTCGATTTAAAAATTAAATTTTAAGTTTGCAATATTGAAGATTGAACTGATTTCATTAAAAATATATGGTTTATTTTTAATATATTTAAAATAAATGTAAAGTCGAACAATTTTAAGCATTGATTTTTTAATATAAATAAAAAATTTTTTAAAATTGATCGATAATTCGGATTAAAATAAAAATATTAGTGCAATCTTTGTGTCTGAAGCATGTTTTCTTCATATTGATTTATTTAAACAAACTTAGGCTCTATATCTGATACATTTGGCCTCTGGCTTTAATCAATAAAGCTAATTTTTAGTTGATATTAAGTATTTTTTGATAACGCGACTTAAAGAATATTTAAACATTTATATTTTACTAGCTCGTTAACAATGCTAAAGCCTAAATTTCATCCGATTGGTTCCGAAAGTTCAAAAGCAAAAAAATTTCATAAGCAATTTTGAGCTTTGACCCCGAATTTGAACTTTTGAAGTTGGAATTTCGCAAAATGGTGATGAGTCAGTGAATCAATCGTTCAGTCAGTAAGTCAGGTCAAAGAGTTCTTTATACATACATAGATTGTGATAAATGTTAAATAAAAATTGTATTTTAAATTGTTTTACTTGTCAATTGCATTAATATTATCAGTTGTTTAAGGACAAACTCTCTTGTTCTTGTTAGGAGAGTTTGACTGTATAATATGGAAAATGCCATACATTGTTCGTTTAATTAAAATGTCATGTGTGTGTTATGTGTGTGGTATGTGTGCCTTTGCCTTTTCAATTGGTTTGCCCAATTACACTAACAATAATTTGAATGGAAATTGCCCAACATGTTGAATGCATTTCGTAGTCCAGTGGATATGTGTGTGTAGATTGTACGGAAAATATTTATGCTCACACACATACACTCTCAGACTCATCTGTCATACAATGTGTGTGGTTATTCATAGAGAAATGTGGCTAGGATCTATATGCATGTGAACAAGGACTAAGGGAGTCCTTGGCCGGCGTTTGTAAATCAACTTTTCAGATCCTTGCAGCGATGCTACAATTTTATTATTGCGTTTATTTAACTTGACCCAATGGATATGCATACATAAGCAGTTTGCTGCCAACTGCCAACCAACAACAACAGCAGCAACAACAACAGCAACAGCAACGATAGTTGGCAACAACAACATTTGCATTTTGCCATTTTCATTGTTTGCTGCTGCTGAAGCGACTGCTGTGGATGCCTCGTAAATCCTTTAGCCACAACCACACCCACACTCACACACATGTTACCCACACACACACCTATATACAGCTACATCCACCCACACAATGACTATTTGCTGATTGTCTGACTGTCTGTTGTGGTTGGTAAAATGTGAATGTAAATGTGCAGCTTCCACCTGACAGCTAGCTGCTCTCTCATTCTCTTAGCCATTCTCTCTGGCCCTCTACCTTTCTCGGAATTATTCGATTTCTCTACATCTCTGTTAAATTGCATTATGCAATTCCCAACGAGTTGAACATTTGCCTCCAGGCTCCACTTCACAACCAACTAACTGCCCACCTGTCTCTTGGCCAAATGGAGCACGCAATTCCATTAAGTCCTTTGTTCCTGAGTGTCCTTCTGTGCGTGTGTGTTGCATTCTCTTCCTCTATAAATCTCTCTTCCTCTCTGTCTGCATTCCTGCTTAATAATTCAATTATGTCACAATGCATTTAATGTGCCAAGCAAATTGCTAATTTCAATTTTCCATCATATTGGAGGCCATAGAAACAACAAATTTACCACAGGACATCTCTTAATTAAAATTGTATCAATTGTATAAAAGCGCCAATGAGAACTTTACTATTAGCTGTATTCGCTTAAATATTTCATGTATTAATCTTTTTAATATGAGTTGAAATATCATTAATAATAAAATGTGCCTTTAAAATAGAAATTTCTTCAATGATTATATATCAGAGTGATTTTAATTTGAATATGAATGTATAAAAGTACAAATAGAAGTAGAAAAACACAACATATAACCTATTTTATATTTACTCAAAATGAATCGATTGATGGTCACTCTTATTCACATTGTTGAATGCTAAACTACTTTTTCTGGTTTTCTAAAATATAATACTGTTTACACTTAGCAGCCAACTGTTTTTAAATTTTTTTCTAGCATTAAAATGTCAACATTTTGAATATGTTAAGTTATTTGATTTAAATGAATTCAGATTTGCAGTTTGCCACTGCTGCTGATGCCTGTGTTTGTTGCATGCAACTATGCAACGACATTTCTCTTTTACATTTTCAATCCCATTCGATTTCGACAAATTTCAGTCACGTAGCTAAAACTATTTGTTGTTTCTTATTTGTTAAACAACTGTAAATGTTTAAGAGTTCCCAAGAAGATTAAAAATTAATATACTTGGAATTGCTTCACAAAATCGTAATACCTTTTTAATTCACAATTTTAATATGGGCTATAAACATGGTACATAAATTTGCTTAGCTGTTTATTGCTCCCATTTTCAGAAATCGTTTTGCTCAGCAAATTGTCTCATTTCTTTTTTTGTTGGTTGTTGTTGATTTTTATATTTAAAAATAATAAAAGCCACCGCCCACATTGAGTTCAATGTCTTTGGCTTTGACCAAAAATAAATATTCAGCGCAAATGTTGAAATTGTCAACTAATTGAATGAATGAATGACAGAATAAATGACTGACTGAATGAACGAATGAATGGCTACTAAATTTAAATTAATTGCAAAATAAATTCAAAACAAATTGTTTTTATTCATGCACAACACGTGGCAGGCAACTAATAACACAAAGTGTGAGTGTGTGTTAAAATGTGTGTTTATTTGTGCTTTGTATGCAAATTTAGCCTGGCTAAAAGACTTACTTGCAGCTACTACTGCTTAATATAAGCTCTCGGTTAACTCATTGCTTAAGTATTGCTCTTGTTGTTTGCATTTGTACATCATAAATAATGCAAATTAATTAGGTATGGAATTTATTTCACACTGCCCACTGACACACACATAGATTAATAAATGTGTATGTGTGTGTGTGTGTTTGTGACTGGCAATTTACGCCAAAATGCTGGGTAATTTAATTGAAAATGGCAGCCTAAGGGGGCGCACAACAACAGACAACGACGTCGGACAACAAACGCAGACAAAGGCCAATATATATACACACAACAACAACAACAAAAATAACTACAACCTGCACATATGCTATTCTCATTGTTGTTGTTGTTGTTGTTGTTGTTGGCCTGGGCACTTGGCACGTTCCGTGCCAGCGAAAAATTCTCATAATAATTAAACGAAAAACGCGTTGATTGCATGCAATTTGCATTTTACGACTACGCGACGAGGGCAGAACCGTCCACACTCTCTCTCTGTCAGACTGTCTGTCTGTCTGTCGAACTGTCCCACTGTCTGTCCGAGTGTGTGTGTGTGTCTGTTTATACCTGTCTTTTTGTAGTACCTGTGTGTTAGGGTAGGCCAACAACAGCTGCTTGGCTCTCACCAAAGCGCTCAATTGGATACTCAATAAGCCAATGCTGTTATTATAATACCCCCAACAACAGCAACATGAACAGCAACAACAACAACTGACAGACAGACAGACAGACAGCTCACACCTTTGCCTGTCTTCGCACACATTTAGCCCCTTTTACCCCCTTCACACACAACTACAACAACTACATTGATTAGCTCGATTAGGCAAATTAGCTTGGCAAATGAATAAGCACAACAAGACAGTTTCACTGAGCGCGAGTTAATTTAATTGCACGAAGCGACTGTTGGGTGTGTCGGGTGGAGGGGAAGGATTGACAATTGCCCCACCCTCTTATCAATTTGCCTAAGGTGTGAGGGAGCAGCAACTGCCAACCTTCTTATCAATCTCAAAGTGCAAATCACACAAAGAATAGTCGATTTAATTATTTGCTAATCGCATTATTTGCACACTTTTTAGAAATTGTTGTTTATTTAAATATTTTATTATGTATTTATTCATATTTGTATATATATTTTTAATCGCATCATTTGCACGCTTATTAAGAAATTTCCAATTACTTAAATTGTATATTATTTATTTGTTTCAATACATTCACAAGTTCCTTGTCTAATTTTCCCCGACCTGTTTAACATTACTATCGTTTATTTGCATAAAAACCATCAATAACTTTTATTTATAATTTTGCAATTTTCCGGCAATTAAAATGCACGTTTTTTCTCCAAGTTTTTACTTTAATGTCATCATGATATACTATTTATGAACTGTGCAGAAATATATTAATTTCTGAATGCGACATTTATATATTTTTATAAATTTATTTTTACGTATATGTGCAATTAAATTGGCGACAAGCAAATTTACGACTGCTTCCGTTATACATTTCTATTTCCATTTTGCATTTCCCATTTTCATATACATTTTCCATTCTATTTGCTTAAATTAGTAACGCAATATTCATTAGCATTTTTCGCATAGCTGATCAAATGTGGTGTATAAAAAGTTGTTCAATCAACGGCCACAAAAAGATCAAAGGAGTTTCGCAGTTTCCATTTGCATACAACAATAACAAAAAAAAAACAACACACGTTAAGTCGGAAACAAACAAATAAAAGAAAAGTCAAGAGAGAAAAAGCGAAATGCGTAGCAATTTTAATTGGACACACGCTATAACACAGCTCAGTTGAATAGTGTGAGGAACATAAACAGATTGTAAAGCATTTAGTTGAAAAATGCATGACAAACGGTGTATTCGATAACAATCAATGAACTTATATAGTTTTATAATATCTAGATACTTTTTTGATTTAGTCACAGAGCAATTGAAGAAATGTTAATTATAGCTAAGTATAAATCAAGTGTGACAGTAAGAAAACTCGTATCCTAAAAAAGACAACTTTAGTTGAACTATGTTTGAAGACTATTTGTGATATAGATATATCATAAACTGTCCAGATTAACAAAGATGAATATTTATTTTATTTAAAGAGTTGAAACCTGTTTGCGAAGCCCGAGTTAACATGTTAAAGCCATGGCTAAAAAGGATTTTGACTAAACAAAAATGATATTATTGCACAATTAACTATCTAATAATATTAAGCTTAATTTGAATAAAATTTAGTTGAAACAAGTTGCAGTATTTCGTGCCACTTTTGGCATGTCACAAGATGTCCATTCTAACTGTGTTGCCCAACAAACATGTATAATTATACGTAAGTAACTTCCTCTCTCTTCTCCCTCTCTCTCTCTCTTTTCATCACTCTGTGTAAATGTAGGCGTTGCCTTCTGCCTTATGTTGGTTCGCTGCCAATTCTTGGGAAGAATTCTTGATGCAAGATTTATATCCGTTTGGCGTGAATTCAACGTACAAAATTTGTAGCTTGCCAAATATTTTCGACACATTTTGCGGCTGGCTGAAAGTAGCAAATAATGATGATGATCATCATCATTATGATCATTATTATTAATGTGCTATGATGAAGTGCCAATAATTTTCTGGCGTTTTGTAAAACTAATGTACTTCCATTTCTCTAACAGCAGCCACTTGGCCATAATTTATGCCATAAATTTTCATACGCTAAGAACATTTTTTTTTCCTTTCCTTTGACGTGGTTTCTGCTGTCAAAGTCGATTAACAGTGTAGATTACTTTTCGATATGCTCCGAATACCAGTAGTTTTAGAAGCAGTGTTCAGATTTATCGAAATGTTTTCCATAGCTACAATAAGAAAATCACTCATTGCTACAAAAAGCTGAACATAATTCATTTTTAAGAAAGCTACAATTAAGTTTAATTAATAAAAAATAAGTGTGAAATAACAAATAGAAAATCCTGCTTACAAATTAACTTTAAATTTACTTGTTGAACTAAAGTTTTACTTGACTATATTATAATAAATGTCTTATAAATAATATTGCTAGGGTATTAAATATTTGTTCTCCTTTGAATTTATCACTTTTATTATGTGTATCGCAATTTATGTGGACTGCATTTGATATGTGGGGGCGTGGCAAACCGCATTTTATTTATTTGCTGTTAATTAATGTCAAGTATTTCAATAAACAATTAAAGAAATCAAGCAGAGCAAGTATGAGAGGGGGAGAGGAGGGTTTGTATAAAAAAGAAAATGTGCAATTGAAATTTATGAATGTCGTTCGTTCGCTTTCATTTATTTCATTAATTTTTTGCTTTTGCTTTTGCGTTTGTTTTTGTTGTTGCACATTTTGCGAGCTGTTTCATGCTTCATGGGGCATGAAATGCAATGGCAACCAGCTAAAACATCAACAACAATAACAACAACAGGAGCAACAGCAACAAAACTGCAGTAATAATAAAAAGTAATTTTTTTGCTGTTTTGTTTTTTTGTATTCAATGAAATTGCAATACTTGTTGTTGTTGGTATTGTCGTTTTTGCTGTTGTTGCCATGTTGTTAAACAATGGACGCTCATTGTATTCATGTTTGAAAACCATTTTAAGCGTTGAGCTGCAACAACGACAACAACAACAAATTGACTGGCCTGTCCGTTGGTAATTTTGCCTCACCTCTAAATTGTGGGCTTTGCGGCAGCCGGAACACGCCCATTACACACGCACATACACAGGGTATACATACATACTCAGTATGCGTATGTGAATACACACACATGTGTGTGTCTGTGTATGTGCTTATTCATTTCACTGACCACCTCCTGCGGCTTTCCATTGCGTGCCAAAGTTGCCGCCTCTGTCTGGCCACATGTCCTGTGACGGACAACAACAGCAACAACAACCCTGGCCTTTAAATATGCAGCAGAGAACACTGTAGGTGCTGATCAACCGAAACTATAGCCTAGAATACGATGAACATCAATATTTAAATTTTCTTTTATTTTTGAATTAAATTGAATTTAACTTGAGTTAACTTAAGTTGAATTTCTAATTTAATTAAATTTTCTGTAGCTTTTTGTTAATATTCTATCGCTATTTAAATGTTCTCTTTCAACATCGTTATCGAAAATGCTAAGTTATCGATATCCATTCTATCCTAAAAGAAACAGTAGATCGGTTAAAGCCGAAAAAAACACCTAACATGAATAATAAACACCAAAAATTTGATTTCTCAGTGCTTGTGCATAGCAAATCAGTCTGAAATTTTACTGTACTACCATAGCCTATATTTCAGCTTGCAGCTCACAGCTTTACAGGGTATTAGAACGCACGTATGCATGCAAGAAAAATGCGTTTGTATTGCATGCAATTAACGTAACAGCAACAGCAGCATAAATGAAATATGCATGAAAACAATAATCAATGCAAACACATATGATAAAAAAAAAGGAAAACAAAACAAAGAGTAAAAAGAAGTGAGTGTGTGTGGAGTATACCATAGTTGGGGATTCGAAGAGGGTATTGGGGATTTGATTTCATGCAGTGGCCAGTGCAATGCAGTCTACTCGATTATATTCTAAGTGCCGTGTCATTAAAATCGCGTGCGACGGCCCCTTGCTGCCTTTGGGGGCGTGTCAACGCAACGATTTGGCTGGACTGCTAAGCGAGCTAACAGAAAAATATAACAACTAAAATATAATAATAATTACAACAACAAAAACAACAACAACAATCAAACTCAACACAAGAAAACAAGCTGCCAATTGGCGTGGCAGTTACAGTTGAAGAAACATGAAGAGCGAAGCGAAAAAAGACAGTGAGAAAAATGTTGTATTAATTTCAGTTAGCTCAGCTCTGTAATTAACTGGACTGGGACAAAAGAGGGCTGCAACCTTAACGCCCTCATCATCATCATCATCATCACCAACATTATTATTATCATCATCATTATTATTAGCTACAGAAAATGAAAGAAATTGAAATGGGTCGTCGTCATTAGCAGCAAAAACATAAAAGGCGCACTAATTAAAATTACAACAAAAGAGAAACGACAAGAGAGGAAAGAGGCGAGAACAAGAGAGGAAAGAGGCGACAACACAAAAAATGTCTATAATAGATAAACAATAACAGCAAGAGCAAACAACACAACACAACACAGAAAAAAGACAGCAAAGTAATTGAGTTGGCAAAAAGGACAACGAGGCAAATCAGTTAAAGGGAACAGGATAAGGGGAAAAAACGAAAACAGAGAGGTCGCAAAAGCAAGAAGAAACATTCATTTAAATTTAAATAAACAATTTCCGGTTTATGCCCTTCGCAAATTGAATTAAAAATGTGATTGTAAATTTGCAATATGCACATAATTAAAGCGTGAAGAAGCAGGAATCGAGGCAGAAATAAGGATCAACTTGAACAAGTAGCAAGGGGCAGGAACAAGCAGCTAAAAGCGTCATATTAAAGCTGATTTGCCGCTTGACTTGTCAACCAAAAGCACACACACACACACAGACACATACACAGACACTTTCGTATACACGAATAAGCAAACAAACAAATAAACGAACAAACTGAAAGCTGGTTTTATTCGCGCATTTCGCATTTTATCTGGTATTACGTATACGACGTGTATGGCTCGCATTGTGTGTGTGTGCGTGTGTGTGGAGTTTGCTGCTGTGTAGGTGGCAAGAGCTTAGCACAGGAAGCCGGAAGGCAGCTGGAAGGAAAGAAATACACATGGAGCGTATGAACGTTGCACAGTGGGACCAACATGCTATATACAAGATATCAAAAATTGCAATAACAGTCACAGTTTAAAAACAGTTTTTTATGAGATTTGTTTGTGAAAACGAATAAATTAATAATCAAAGTAATTAGACATATATACTACATTTTTATTATGTCAAACAAAAAACACAAATAACTATTATTTACTTGAGAATTTAGAGATTTATTTGTTAAGAGTAATGTTATAGTGTTATCATATGAATATTATCTTTCATTGTGTGTGAATCATTTCCCAGGTTTTCTGTTTAAAAAAAAAATACTTTAATAATAGCTCAAATAATATATCTTTATTATATACATTACCAAGGTATGCTTATTCCTTGATTCTATTCAACTTAATTTATAAAGATAATAATATACTTATTTCTGCATTATTCTCTTTTCTTAAATTGTTCTGTTTTCTTAGTCATACATTTAATCTATAACCAATTTTACTATAGTTTGTTACAGTGTGCAGTCGGTAGAACTCTACCATGTCCAGGATCAGGCTCAAGCCCAGGCCCAGGCCCAGGACAGACCAACCGCAGCACAGAGCATATCCTGTCGTTGTGTTTTGCCCAGAATGTGGCCCGAGCTCGACCCAGGGCCATATTTTTATGCGCGTTCAGTTCCCTGCATGGCATATCCGGTTGAGAAGGCGCAAGGAACGTGAACGTGAATGTAACGTGCAATGCCAGCTGGAATTTACAAAGGCCGCCCCCTCTACCACTACCACTACCTCTCCCTCTCCCTCTCCTAACCCCTACAACTGTTTTCATGACTCTATATGTTTTCCCTCCAGTTCTCGGGCTACTGCTGCTGCTGTCTGTTCCTTATATAAAATATCCTGCCAGCTTGTGTGGCGCTTCCTGTGGCGCATACACACATACACACGCCCACCCTTTTACCACTGATGTACGTTGATTTTGTCGCAGTGTCGCAGCAACAACAACAAAGTGAAAACCCCTTCTTCTCCACACTCTCCCTGTCACTCTGCTCTATTGCCGGGCGTTGCTTTGCTCTGTTTATTGTTTTTTTCTTTCTTTTTTTTGCCACAGGAAAACCTTTGCGTGGCATGTTCCAAACTCTTTTGTTTCGCTGCGGCATGTGTGTGTGTGTGTTTCGACATTGTCAGGATTTATGCAACGTCCTGATGCATATACATATATATATTTCTCCTTGCTTTTTGCCCGATTTTTAACATCAAAAAAAAAGCCATGAAAACAAGAAACGAAACGAACTTTAAAAGGTTGTCACATGAGTTGATGGAAATTTGTGCTCAAATTATGCACAGTGCATAAATTAAATGTCAATTTTAATAAAGTCATTCTGGCGGGGAGTTGCCAAATCAAATGTACGTGCAACAGCAACAAAGGGAGTGAGAAAAGAGGACTGAGTGGGGGGGTGGGGAGGTCAAAACGTGTCTGTGGTCGACAGACTGCCAAAGAAATTAAATTTTTATGAATCAACAATGGCAACAAGCAGGCGAAGCAACTGAAGGGAAGGCATAATGAAGTTTAAGTGTAATATAATGGGCATTGGGCATGGGCAAAGGCGAAGGCGAGGGCCAGACGCTGTGACGCCCTTGCCTTAACAGAGGACAACCCCAAAAGCAACAGCAACAGCAACAAGAACAACAACAACAACAGTGGCAACAACAATTTCACATTGTGTGCATGTTCAGGTTAAAGTGGTTAAATAAACGCACGCGTGGCGACACAAATGAAACGTGACGAGTGCCACTGACGATCGCACCCACCCTCAACTCAAATAAGGAGGCAGGAGTCAAGAAGGGGAAGGTGGCAAGCACCAGGCATCAGGCGGCAGTCAATCGTGCCTCGCATGTGCAAGTAGACAAAAGTCGCACATTGAGAAGCCGTAGAACCGAGCACACGTGCCTGGCACTCTAATCATTTGCACGGACTTTAAAGGGAAGCCTTTACATATTGTAGAACAACCAAGCAATCAGAAAACTCTAAGAAAGCATTAAAAGTGATAAGGGAGCTATCGATAATCGATAAGTTTGCTAGTTTATTGGATCCTTCAATGTTAACAAAGTCCTTTAAGTAAATGCTAAACCCAAGAAATAAAATGGTAGCACATGGTAAGTCCACAACAAGTATATAACTTTTACGAGTAAGTAACTTTAATCAATATATTTAGGGTTTTATTAATGCTTAAAACCCAACAAATAAATTGCCTATTAAAGTGTTGAAAATGATAAAAATAACTATCGTTAATCGATAGATTTGCAAGTTCATTGTTTTTTTAGTTGTGAAGAAAATCTTCTAAATATGTCTAAATTCACTTAATCAGCAACAAGAATCAAATGTTTATAAATAAGTATCGATCGATATTATTGTTGTTTACAATTAAATGTAAACAGTAAATAAATGAACTCGATTAATTTCCTATTCTTATCAAAACGCTAACAGATATACGCAAAATGACTTTTAAAGCCTTAAGTAGAAACTAAAAATTTATTTAAAACATTAAACAAATTAACATACGTCAAACTCATTAAAAGGGAAAAATTGCAATTAGTCTAAATATAGAATTGTCCTTAATTTATAAACTTTGCTAGGCTATGTTACACATAAAAAAAGTATAATAAAGAAAAGTTCCAATTTGAATACATGTTTCTAATTCCCGTCATCATTCTACATACAGTTCTAACTAAGTTGCTGTTCAAAGTAAATATCAAGCTTGTATACAAACACCTATTCCAACTTTTTAATTTTAATGCTGGAAAACTTTATTAACTTTTTCAACTTTGCCCACACACAAAGAGAGAGAGAGAGAGCAATGTTGATATTACCTTTGACAAATTCCCAAATGCCTTTGACTGAACAAATTAACCTGTGTGCGTGGAAAACATTTTCATTTCCCTTTGTGGTTTTCAATAATTTATGAAACAACAATAACGGCAACAGCAGCAGGAGCCACATTTATGGCAAAATGACATTGCATGTTTAGGGCAAATTAACTGAAAGTATTTTCAACTTATTACCAACGATACATACACACACTTATGTACATGAAATAATAGCTTCTTTGTGGTGCAGTTTGTCATGACAAGACTGCCTGGAAATAAAGCAGCCGTCAACAGTGAACAAGAAACAAGTTCAAACATAACACTGACCCTTTATGATGAATAATAAACGCAAATTGCTTGTGACTGAGCAGTGTTGATTAACATTGGCAGTAAACAGAAAAACAGTTATAATGAAAGTATCAGTTAGAGTACGATTAAGGACAATATCAAGTGCAGAAATTTAAGTAATATTAACAGCAGATTGTGGAAGGTAAACTAAGACTCTAGCAGTAGCAACAACACTGACTGTAAAAGTACTATTAACAACAGTGCTAGTTAATAGTTACATTAAAAATAGCTCTTAATATACGATTGTTAGTAATTGTAAACGTAAAAGTAAGTATGAGAAAAGTCCTTAAACTCTGTTGGTAATACTAATTGTGACTTACCAGTCACTGCATACTTAATGAAAAGTGTAGACTTGATAAAAAAAGAGTAAATTTGCAGTTAAATTGAACAAATGAATAGTCGGAATCCTAAATTGATTCCCATAAAATGTCATTAGAAATCGTCTTGAAATAAAATGCCACAACTTGAGTAAAATACCAAAAACATCTTCTTACTTCTGTGGCTTTTGCAGCAAAGTTTTACGCATTTCTGCACTGCATTTTGTTAATTAAAAGCACAAAACTATGCTGAATAATTAAATGAGGGGAAAGTGTAAGTGTGTGAGTGAGAGAGAGAGAGGGTGTTTAAGAAAGAGATGGCACTAAGAGTAGACATGTGTCAAAGAGATTTTGGGATTATTTCAGGTGGATGGAAATTTAGGAAACTTTTATGCAGAGACTTTTGCCTAATTCCTCGAGGTGCTTAAGTCTCTCTCGAAGTTTGTGCGGCGGTGTGTGTGTGTGTGTGTGTGTGTATATTTATCTATGTGAGTAATGTTTGTGTATCTACTAATACACGCCTCACAGCACACACAACAACAACAATGGCCAAAAGGATCTACTTTGCTATGCATAGCAAATACTTTTGACTGCTATTTGTGGTAGTTGATGTGGCAGAGGCAGAGGCAAGACAAGAGCTTGTTGCAAATACAGCTTCAGACTTGAGACCGTAATGAAGGATTGTTGTCGTTGTCGTGTGGTGGTTGCTGTTGCTGTAGCTGTAGCTGCTGCTGTCTCTGGCAGCAACATTTGCCTTTTACTTTTGGCCCTGCGTCTTCCAATCAGTTGACGCCCACAGACAAACTTTAGTCTGCAACTCCGACACGTTTAAATATATGCAAATCAGCAGCAGCAGCAGCAGCAACAACAACAACTGCGACAGCAACAACAATAACTGTGTTCCTCGTCGCCAAGTTGTGAAAATCAAATTAAGCAGCAGCAGCAGCCAAAAAAAGAAAGAAAAGATGTTGTTGCCGATGTCGCATGTCATGTGGCGCGTGGGCGTATCCAGAAACGGTTTGCAATTGTTGTTGCTGTTCTCGTTGCTATTGCTGTTGTGCTGCTGCTATACTGCGACAAATGCAGACAGTCAACAATGTTGCTGTCGCCTGGGCTGAGTGCCAACATTTGGATAACTTTTGGGCCAAACTCAAAGGCAAAACTGTGACTACGACTGCGACACTGAAGTGGCAACTTACAAGAGGCTGCTGCTGCTGTTGCTACTTCTGTTGCTGCTGCTGCTGCTGCTGCCACCAACAACCCACACACAAAAAACAAACCCCAACGATAAAAAGCTTGCAACTGTGGAGAATGGCAAACGAGAGGAAAAACTTGGCAAACTTTGGCTTGCAATTTTCTTTTACTGTTTGAAGTAGTTCTCTGTGATTTTGGCCACCCCGAAACGAAAGGCTTACGAGGCTAAAGTATTTGACGCCACCAGCAGCAACAGCAGCAACAACAGCAAGAAGAGGGAAGAGTGCAAGGTGTACAGGGTTCGAAATTGAATTGAAGTGTGCTTCAGTTTTGTGTTGCCAGGCAGAAGGAAGTAGTTAAGTGAACTCAAGGGAAAAGTTTTCTGTGACCGGGTAAAAGTGGGATAAAGCTGAGGGGGGAAAATGAAAAACAGCAGCAGAGTGCGCACTTCTCTTTATACCCTGTAGCATTAAATGTTATGCAACCGGGTATAATGTAAGAAAAACATCATCATTGGTCTTTCTTATTTCATTTACAAAGTATAATATAGCTTGGTTCAGAGATCATATCTATATACCCGTGTTATAAAATGTGCTAAACAGGGTATAGCATACTTGTGATGGCAGAGAAAGACCCTTTAAAGTGTCTCTTAGTTTACAAATATTTTACAATTTTATTTCACAGCATGGTAAGTATTCTTTTTTATTAAGTTATAATCCTATTTTTCGTGTATATATTCTATTGTGCTTAACCATTTAGATTCACTCGAAATGTTCTATAACCATATATCAATAAAAGGTTAGCTAACTAAGCCTGGTTTTCTATTAACTGCGGCCTTAACTGTGTGCTCTTGTTTATACGTATAAACACATACTTTGTTGCGGAGCATAAAAAGCAAATAAATTCTTTGGCAGTGATAAATGTTTGTCTTGTGACTTGACAGTCAAAGTTCTTTGTATGTTTGAGCCACAGTTGATGATTGTCATGCCCCAAAAAGCTCCCCCCCCTTCCTTTTACAAACTTACTTCATTACCAAAGAATGCAAGTTGGTAGCAACTTTGTGTTGTGCTAGCATTATTTCGGCTTCTTCTGCCAGCTTGCTTTGGTTAAATTTCTGTTTTTCTTTTTTTTTTTCGCTAAAACAAACAACTGTTGGGACTGTTGAGCCACGCCCACACTAAATGAATGAAGAGACAGCGAGAGGGGGGCGGTGGTTGGGCAGGCAACACAAATGTCAAGTGTGGTATGCAAATGTGGCAGAGTGGAAAATGTGCGGAATTCGTTAAGAAACAAAACGCGACAAACAAAACACATAACAAATTTTCATGTGATTTTAATTTATTTGCCTTTCAAGTGCGAGCCGAGTTGAATATTGCAAGCAAGTTGTTTTCCCTTTCTCTATATGTTTTATTTTGTTTCTTGGCAGCTAATTAAACACACAATCCCCCATAACAAAAGACCCCAAAAATATGCACTGACAACATTTAAGCACACACACACTCAGTGTGGGTCTCTATAAATAAAATGGTCAGCGCAGCTCAACAAGCAAACAATTTTAAATTTAAATAAATTAAAAATAAAGGCAACGGGCGAGGCAAATGCTTAAGAGGCTCTCAACTGCGGCGGCAGGGGGGAAAGAGATGAAAAGAAAGAGGCAAATACTTTAGCTTTGATACCCAAAGTGGTCAGAGGCTGCGTCAATTTGTAGCAACAACAATTTTTCGCCTCATTTTTGCAGCAATAAAATTTAATTTTATGAGACAAGCCACCAAAGCCTAAAACAAATACAATCATCAAATAAATAATAACGAAAATTAACATAGAGACCAGCAAACCGAATAGCAAATACTCTTTGCATTAAATTTACTTTACATTGTTCAAGCTTTTCGAAAGACTTTATCTCAATGTGTTACATTTGGAAAGACAAATCTACAATACCCTCTTGAAGGATAGGGCATTGTGAGCATTTCATTTTGATTTGCGGCCTCGAGCGTCATAACTCATTGTGCTATATATATATACTTTTATATATTTGTCTATATCTGTTTGTTTATACGGTTTTGTGTATGCTTATGATAAATTTCATATTTCGCTTGAAAATCAAAAATTCATTGGCAAAGCGCCGCTGCGATTATTATTTATTTAGTTTTAAAATTACATTAAGCATACGACGCGTTGAACATGTCAGCGCTGTCATTTAAAAGCATACGCTTATACATAGATGTGGGTTTTTTTATATATATATATATAGATATACCACCCTATACAGAGATGGCTTTTTAATAGAAATTTGTATCAGATATTTTGGGAAAGCAGCTGTGATTGAAGAGAAGAGGTAATTTTGAATGCAGAATCCCATTAATCATACAAGATATTTTAAGATACTTATAAAAGGGATTCTTCTGAATACATCTAATATTCTAATATCATTCAATTTTCTATATTTTCTTGGAAACATTTCAAGCTGTTGTTAGTGAAAGTTTTTGCGAAAACAGATCAATTTAGGCCCATTTTTTCAATAAGATCTCAAACTATCCGAATGATAAACTGACGTAAAATGTATAGAAACTAATGTCAAAAGTCAAAGATATTGAAAAACTGGCCCTTGAAATAGTTTAAAAATCATTTCATTCATTGGCATTGCAGCATATCTCTGTAGTCGATCTCTCTGTACAATATCACACTAACTAAATTCTTAAATTGTTGTATTTTTAGAACTCTTAACGCATTTTCATTTTGAGTTCTCGACGTAATACGATTTGACACATGTCCGCCGCCGCCTTTGGGTGCCGTTAATTATACTCAATACTAGATGTTGACTGTGGATTGTGGACTGTGGGGACTGTGGAGACGGTGTGGACTCTGTGTGGATGGTGGCCTGTGTGGGCTGTGAATTGTGTGAGTTTTGTGGTTTTTGGGAAACTAAATCGATCGATTCGTTTTCAAGTGGCGCAACATTTATGGGGTGTGCAATCAAAAATTGTGTGGCTTTCATTAATTTTTTGTTTATTTTGTGTTTTGGAGTGAAACAAATTAACTTGTTTGTTTATTAAATTTAAGCTAGAGTGAGATAGCCATAAAGTATCAAAGAGAGAAGGAATTGTGTGTATTTTTAAATCGCCTGCGGCTTGAAAATTTTCATTGAAATTACTCGCTTTTGGTTTTATTTATTTATGTTTTTTTTGCTGGTTTCTCTTTTTTTTTTCATTTACATTTCGTTCTTCTCGTTGCCCGCATTTTTCACACGTAATTCTGACAGCTTTATGTGCGTAAGCGTGTGTGTGCGTGTTTATCTGTGTGTGTGTGTGTGAGAGTTTGTTGGTTTTGCCTTCCATTTGCTTTTTTTGGCGTGTATTTCATTTTTGTATGCCAAATGTGCGAAATGTCATAAATTTTATGGCCAGCGCGCATGCAAAACACAAAAATGAGCAAAAATCCAACAACATTGGCGAACGTGCCCGTTGGGGTCGTCGTCAGAAAAGGAGCAGGGCGGAAAAGGGGCAGGGTTCTTGGTACATTTTTGGATGAATGGGCAAAGGCAAAAGTAATGAAATTCACATTCAGTTTATTTTCATTTTTATGCGATATTTTTATTACGACGACGACGACAACGACGAAGATACTGACTCCAAAATAAATGCAAATGGTGTCAAAACTTCGACAAAACTTATGCCAAGATCAGGAAAAGAAAGAAACTAAGCAACAATAGGACTTGAAAGCATAATCATAAAATACAGAAATACCCTTGTAATAGATAGATATAGGGAGAAATTTCCAATTATAGTAACCATTTGTTGTCAACCAACTGAACATAGAGAATAGTAGAAATTTATATAAAGGAATATATAAAACTCTTTGTTCTGATTTACTCATCATCGTGGAGCCAAAATGGTAAGAGCTATACATTAATAAAATTGGACTGAAATTTAATTGATTGTTGATTTAATTTATTATTTTCTGACTGTTTTCTGTGAATTATACAAATTTTAAAAATTATCCTGGAAGCCAAAGAATATATTAGATATATTTTAATACTATTGAAATTACAAGAAAAACTTTTCGAAGTACTAATTATAAGAGTTCATTGAGTGTTTAATTTATTTCTTTTTTTAAGGAAAGCTCATAAATGATTTTTAACCACATTGTTGAGCTCATTGTAAAGTTGGTGGCAAAATTTTAATGCCCTACACACATGCGTAGGGTACCAAAAGCACTTCAGTTAGTTGGAGTGTTGATTTCGAATTATATTACTTGCTCAGATTTATATATGTGTGTGCCTGTACACTTTATTGTTGTGTGTTGGCTTTCAACAATTTGTACTTGACTCGAAACAGGTAAACAAATATTTGCCAAGCCATTCGAATAATGCCTCGAATATGTTTTCTGACCAATTGAGTCATAATTACGAGCACTTCTAGGCAACTAGACATTTTTTTGTGTATTTGTAGTTGCTATTGTTGTTGTTTTTATTACGAGTATGAATGTTGTTGACAAGTTTGTCGTATTTACTCATTAGCTTCGGCTTGAGTTTCAACTGCGACTTCAACTGATTGAGAATTCATTAAATTAATTCAGATTTCATTGCAGAAAATCCAAAACCTTAAATCACTTTTAAAATATTTATGCAAATGCGTTTATTGAAATTGTATCAAAATTCATTTGTGTTTGGGGATTACATTTTTTCTGAAGAAATTAAATTTATTTTGTTATCAACACACAGCACAGAATTTTATGGAAATCGAAAATGCCAAAATAGAAAATATTTTATGAGAATTTCTCTACGTTATTTGAAATATGAAAAGTCGCCCACCGGCAAACAGGAACTTATTTGTTGTTGTTTTTGTTGCTTTTGCAGCAGTTGTTGTTTTTGTTTTTGTTTTGCTGTCGGTTTATTTCGACCGAACACAGAATTTGCGGTTGCCGTGTATCTGTGTATCTGTATCTGAATCCGTATCTGTGTGTGCGGTTTGTACAAAACTTTTACATTTTGCCTGGAAAATTTTCTGTTTCACAACGCACAATTTTCAATGGGGATTTTTGGTATTTGCCATGGGAATGAGAAGGTCGGGGAGGGTTGGAAAAGGTTGGGGAATTTCGTTTGTCGGCACTCTCGGAAATGTTTCATTAATGCAGAGCACAAAAAACATAACGAAAATGTGTGGCGCATACAAATTTGTTGTTTGTTGCTCAGAAAAAAAGCAAAAAGAGCTTGATGAAATGAAAGATACCCTGTAGGCAGGTGAAAACCCAAAAAAGCGTTTTCTTTAAATAAGTATATTCTGTTTAATTAATTTTAATTTAGGAGAATTGCGAATAATATCAAAACTATACAATTTATATTTACTTTGCTTTGTGATAGCTGATTTTATGCATTCTCCTTTCCATCTTACCATACTCCAGAGTTGGTCAAAAGTTGAAAACAGATCAACTTTAAATTATGCATATTAGCTGGCCTCCAAAACTGCAGTTCAGCACTAATAAAATTTCATTTTAATTGCAAAAGTTTTTTAATTAAACAAATTTGCACAACGCTGAAGCGGTGGAAAGTCCCGGCCACCAGCCACCAGAGGGAGCAACTTACTCAAATTATTATGCAACTGACGGGAATCTGATAATTGTGCACTCACCTGTAAGAGAGAAACAGAGAAAAAAGAGAGAGAGAGAGAAATTAGTTGGAATCAAGACATAATTAAAATAAATAATAAATCAGACGCGTGTTTAATAAATGCGCGTTTTGTGTACACAACAAACATTGAAATTCAATTTACTGCCATTTGGCATAAATAATAGCACAAACACACATATATATATACACACACAGTTACAAACATACACATTGTGACCAAAGTTGCCGCTGCCACAGAGGCAATTAATGTGACGCATAAATAATTTATTGACATTCACAATGACAATTGAATGGAAGCGAAAAACAACAACGAGAATGAAGACTGTAAGGCAACGAGGAATGTGGCAGGGAGAGGGGCAGGGATGGGTGGTGGCCAACAACAACAAGAAGAACCAACTGACTGGCAACACAATTGCACATCTGTCACACGGCAACAAACTGAGGCAATGTTGTCGTCTCCTTGCTACAAGTTTATCCATTTAATCGCCCATCAGCACAAAACTGAAAAACTTGCTGAATAAAAAATCACTTGAGCTGCTTATTGGATTTGATTGGATTATTTGATTGATATAACTTAAACTTGTAGTTAGTCACTCTTGACTTAAGATTAGTCATACTATGCTGAAGCTAAGCTCTAAAATTGCAAATGTTTAAGTTTTCACAAAGATATCTTTAGAGATAGAGAGCTAACTATCCCAGGGATACTTTCTATATACTATGACTGTTTGAGAATCTAAGAAGTACATAATAAAAATTTGAATATAAAGCCAAGATTAACCTTTTAAGGAAGAAACTATTTGTACTTGGAGATATTAAATATTCAATATTCTTGATTGAAAAGAAATAGTCTAGAATAAAATAGAAAATTTATACTATGTTTGATTTTGAATAACTCAATTTCTGTATCTACAAAATTAAATGTAAATTCAGATATTTCTTGTAATTAAGTAATATTAGTAAAATTAACTTTTTAATACATCTTAATAATAAATAAATCTTTTGTTATCTTCTAAAGCTAAAGTTCTCACTATTATCTAAGTTTTCCTTTACTAGAAAATATTCTCAGCGAATTTCGTTCTAAAAGGTATGAGAAATAATAGCTTAGAAAGACAAATAAAATAACTACTAAAATAGACTGTAAAAACAGATTATTATCATTATCATAATGATCGTAAGATTAAGTCTTATAAAACAATTACACAGAAAACATAACTACATCTCTTGCTGCTGTTAAGATTATAAAATGAATAATCTAAAAGCTATGAAATATTCATGATGCTTGCCATCAAATTTATGCATCAGTTATCTGTTTTAAAGCTAACGAAGTAATAAAAAAATAACATTTTCAAGTTGACATTTGAGTTGTTTTGACATCAATTTTGATATTGCCACAAATGGTTGTAGTTTTCTGTGCGGCAGGCAAACTAGTGGCAGTTGAAAGTTCAGTTGAATAGCTGGCACTTGAGGGCCGCAGTTTTGCTTTTGTGGCTGGGTCAAGTCGTTGTTGGCAGCAACAACTTTCTAAATGCGCAAGTGAACACTTAGCCACAGTCATTTAACTGTATTCTGGCCATCCATCAACAGCAGCAGCCAAAACAACAGCAACAACAACTAAAACAATAACTGCAAGTCATCTGAGTGATGATTCGTGCAGCATGAAGAAGAAAAGTAATGTTGCCACGCCCAGCAATTCACGCAATTGCAAATCAGTTAGAGAAGTAACCTCAACGGGTGTCAGTTCAACTGGAACTACTGGAAGCTAAACTGGAACTGCATCTGGAACTGAAATAACTTAATTCACTCGACAAGCTGATTAATTAAGTCCGTTCGTTGTTGGCGGCTCTGGCTTGAGGGCGCCTCAAGTAGCTTCAATTAGCCTCGGCCACAGCCCGGCGACAATGTCATTATGAAGCTCTCGAGATTGACTTTTAATGACCGGAAATAAAATAAAAAACAACAAAAACAAAAACAACGTAGCAAAGGCAACGACAGTAAAAAAATATATGTATATATAAAGTTCAGCAACAGCCAAAAGAAAAACCCAGGGCACAGCTCAAAACTAAAATACAATGAGAAAAGTTGCCGTTGCTTTTTTCCTCTTCTTATTTTTCCTTCATCTCTACTTTTTTTTGCGCTGTGCTTGTGGCCTCGTTTCCCCCTTTGCTGTCCCTTTACGCCTCCACTCGACGAGTGGCAGCCAAATGAAAAATGTTTCAACTGCCGCCCATTTGAGTTGTCCTCAACGCCATCTCTCCGCCTCTTCTCTTAAAAGTTACACAACGAAAGGTCCAAACTCAGACACCGAGAGCCTTGCCCACAGATCATGAGTTCTGCGTCGGCAATAGCGACTAGCAGATGCTCTGTAAGCAATAGTCAAAGGAAAATGTGATACTAAAATTCCAGCTTAAGATTCCTGATTATTATTTAGCTTTTCAATATTAGATTTGAGACCCTGATGATAACAAATATTTGCTGAGAGCGAAATGAAAAAACCTACTTGAATCGAGTATTTGACTATCTTTGAACTTTGATCCTGTTTGGGATTGATTTTATCCTAGAATTAATGCCGTGTTATTCTCTGTGTACACTTTCCCATCGGCACCCTTTACAAGTACCATCTCCTATAGCCATGGCTTACAGGGTAGTTGTAAAAGAGATTTCATCGTTTTGCCATTCTACGTTTTGGTTTTTTTTCCCCTTTTTTTACTCGTTTTCGTTATGTTTTTTTCTGTCCATCGTCATCGTCATCGTCGTCGTCGTCATCGGCGATGTTGCCGCGAGGCAAACTGTGGCTCTGTTGGCTCTTTTGTGTTTATAAAAATTGAATTGATGAGTCGCTTGAAATGAGTTCAAAAGGTTAATAAACGTGGCCCCGAAAGAGTTGGGTGTTTTGTGACCGCCTGCCTGCCTGCCTGCTGTGAATAATACGAGTACATATTTGAATATTACTGCAGTACGAGTGAATGTTATGAGTACGAGTGAATGTTATGAGTACGAGTGAATGTGCTTCGAGTGCTACAAATAAAGCAATTTGTCTAATTGCACTTGGACACGCCCAGGCAACAAAACGTTTTACACTTATTTAGCTTAGGCAATTGTGTGTGTATTTGTGTTTGTGTGTTTTAGGCCTGATTTGGCAGATGGCCAATACTATCTATGGAATTACGACAACAACAAATAAATGAATAGCAACAACAACAACAACAATGTGGAAATGCCGTTGCAAATTATGCGGCACAAATGCAAATTGCGGCTGACAATAATTGTGGGCGTTGTACAATTGTTCAATTGTTGTTGCTACGGCATTTGGGGGCTCTATGCGGCTGCTGTTGCTAAATTGAGCAACGCCAAGTGCCAAAAGTGTTGCCAGCACTTGAACAATTTAATTATAGCCCCAACCAGGCACTTGAAATGTTGCACAGCCAGCCGGGCTGGCTAGCAGGCAGGCAGGCAGTCAGGTCGACAGTCAGGCAATTGTACTATACAGCCAAAAGTCGTTCCACCAGTTGGCAAATAGTTTTTCGACTTTTCGCTGTTTCCCTTTTTTTTGTTGTTTTTTATCTTTTCTTTTTTTTTTGGCAATTCAAAGACTCTTGGCCATTGCCCAGAAGCGTTCAGAGGGGGATGCTAGCTGTCTAACATTTGACAACCTGTGCGGATACTGGGGCGTATACTTAATATAGAGACATTGCCGCTTTCGGCCTCGAGACACTCGACAGTCGACAGTCGACTCGTTAATTTATGCAACAAATTTTATGCTGAGGTGCGCCAAAAGAGCTGTCATTAAATAGTCTAAACAACCACAGCAACAACAACAAGCACAACCACAACGAGAGTATGTGAACAGCTCGTATATTGATTAAATGCTGCTTTATTTGCTGCAATTTAAATAATTAATTGAGTAGATGAGGGAAACAGGCAGGCGCCACTTCAAACCGGCAGCTTTAAGAGAACCCACAATTTATCTATATAAGTACAAAAAACAAAACAAAACATACAACGAGTTGATTCCGTGTAGAAAAATCAATTTGCATATGCAAATTATAGTTTCAACTTGAGTTTCAGTTTCAATTTCAGTTGCTGCTGTTGCTGTTGCTGTTATTGTTGTTGTTGTCATTTGTCGTTGTTCGCGGGGTGTTAATAAATTGTCACGAGATGTGGAAAAAGAATATTTGCCAAAGTTGACTTTTGCCAACCACACACAATGTTATTCTATACTTAGTATTATTTAACTGACTGAGCCACAAAATGACACAATCTCAAACGATTTGCCCACAGTTCACTCACCCAAAGTGGAGGGCAGGGGATTGTGGTTTTTGTTTTGATTCCAAGCAGATTTCTAGTTCTCTGATTTATGCACTCGACTCTAGATCTTGTTGTATCATTAATTATGCATATAATTATAAAAGCATTTGCAATAAAAACAAATCCCGGAATTTATAGCGAATCAACTTAAAAAATACCTTGCCTTTAACCAATGAGCATTCAACTAACACAAATATCAAAGTTAAAATACATACATATATACCCATATATGCAGATTTTTGGCATATTTTTGAAACCAAAAACCAGTAGCTGTTAATCTTTAGCTTATCTCTAAATGATTTTTGTAGATTTCAAGAGTTTATGACAATTTAAAGAGTTTATTACGATTAAAAGAGTATATTTCTGATTTTATAAAACTGGAAATGGGATAAGCAAGATTTTTACTACCGTTCGAAGTCATATTTAAGCCTTACGTGATTACGTGATTAAAATAGTTTAGAGCAAATGTTTCTACTTACAATTAACAGCTGTTATTGATATGTTATTTGTTTGACAGACCTTAACATTCACAATCTGTTATTCTGTTGACAAGCTTTTAGCCACAGTTTACTGACTGAAATCATGTTATTTATATGGCAAGCTGTTACTAATTGCGGAATGTTATTCTTAACACTTAATAAACATACTTTGTGGTTTTTTATGTCCAGCTGTCTGCTATTTACATGGCCAGTTGTTACCAACAGCTTGACATTATGTTTATTGAAGTTATTTCTTTTAAAACTATTTTCCTGTTTCTCATGGTTTTAATTTTCTATTTACGCTCGCAGTCCTTGCAAAGTTATCTTAGGATACATTTACAATTTCTGACACTGTCATCAAATTCCATACAACTTATAAAGTTACAAAATGCGCTTTCAAGCGCACTGAACTCGATTCCAAAACAAAACCAAAGCAGAGACAATAACAATAATATAACAACAACAATATGTTTATTTTTTTTTTTGCGGTTTTTAATGTACCGCACGTCTGAGTCTCTGTTTATGACGCTGACGCTGTCTCTCTGATTCTGGATCTGACTCGGTTTCACAGTGTGCTGGGCTTCTCCAACCGTCTGTCGGTCTGCCTTTCTGTCTCTCTGTCTCTCTGTCGGTCTGTTTGGTTGGTTGTTTGTCTGTCCGTCTGTTTCATCTGTCAGTCGTTCAGCGCACTTTGCCTTTGCGGGTGGTCGCCGATACAGATACAAGGCGATCTGTTTCTGCTATGGCTCGACCCCCGAACACACAAACAATCATACAAACACTCACACACACATACACACACATGTCACTTGACGTAAGTGTGTGTAACTGTGAGTGTGTATTCGTATCTGTGCGCTTGTTAACTTGTTCGCATGTCATTCGTTTCATTTTGACTTGCTTTCATGTCACTAAATTTGATTTTGTGTCGCAGACAACACGGCTACAACAATAACAACAACAAGGACAACACGCACAACAAAATTATGGCCATTAAATTGGCTGAGAGAGCATACAGAGTTAGACAGCTAGTCATAGTTGTTGGGGCGTATGTATCTGTATCTGTATCTATATCTGTATCACTGGCTATGTTAGCCTATTGTGGATGCTCAGTCATTTATTATTGATATTAGCCACGCTTTTATTATAAATGACAAATTTTCCCAGTCAAATATATTTTGTTGCATTATATATGCATATCAATTTGAATATACCCTTACAAAAGGTATTGTCTTTCTAAGAGGCAAAGTGTAACGAATTGAGGAATAAAAGAAAAAGCCGAACAGATAGCTCAACAGATTATAGAATTAAGTTCAACTTTAAAAATCATATTAAGTAGAAAAGAGCATTCCAATAAGCTGGAATAATGCTATAATGAAAAATACTGTGAATATCAATATAAGTCTCATTTTAAAGTTGAAGTTATGCTTATAACATTCTTAAGCTAATTCAGCTGCATTATAAATACTTTTTTATACAAGGGTATTTAAAGTTAATTTAACATTTATTATAATTTTAGGCCTTTCAGTTTCTTTCACTGTAAATTTATTTGTCATTCTGTTGATGCGCTTTTTGTTTGTGAATTTTGTATGGTCGGTTAGTTTTTTGCTGGTCTTTCAGAGTCTTCTCAATTGTGTTGAGTGAGTTTATTGTTTATTAGCGGTCTTTTTGTGGCTGCCTTTAGTTGTTGTCGTTGTTGTTATTTCACAGTTGAGCGCATTAAATGCTTTATAATACGCATGTCAAAAGCATCTGTCTGTCTGTCCTTCTTTCTCTGTCTCTCTGTCTGTCTGTCTCTGTCGACTCTTGAGGTTCGCTATCAATGGCCACAAAAATTGGCGCCATGTCGCACGCTTCGCTGCCTTTACTTCCCCTCCCTTTGAGAGTAATTGATAGATTTGGGTTAACTGCCACATCTAGAGGCAGATACATATTGATAGAGAGAGAGAGAGAGAGAGAGAGATATGGAGAGTGAAAGAGGGAGGTAGTCACACTTACTTCTCCACGCTTCTCCAAGCGTAACACAGTTGACAAGGGGGCACCAACGACAACAACAACAACTTGCAACAATTGGGAATGGCCTGGAAATGTGGCAATGTTGTCATTAACAAATTGTTGAAGCAATTGAATAAATCGATTCAACGATTCCATTGAGTGTTTCAATTAATGGTCCAAGTTGGAGAACAAAACACACTTTAACCCATTCAAATTAACACGAATTCAATAAATTTACTCAAGAATCTCAAATGGAAATTGAATTGTTTAGTTTCACACCAGTTCAAGTGGATTATGTAAACATTAAAAGGGTTTTCAATTAAACTAACTGAAATTTACCAGTTTTGGCCAAGATAGAGTAGATGTCCCTCTGACTTTGAGAAGTTCAATCTATAGTTGTTTCTTTTTTTCTTAGGAATATTTATTTATTTATTGTATGTGACTTCTAAAATATTTCTACTTCAACTGTAGGGAATTCTTGTTCTGTTTTATAAGCAAATTAATGGAAAGAAGTAAAATCTTATGATGGTACACTCTCAAATAGATTAAAGGTCGGGCTCACTGATTAAAGTCTCTTAAATTTAAAAATACAGTAAGCTACAGTGGATCAAGCTCGACAGTAGGAGACCCAGTACTTTTTGAGTGCAAACCGTTCACTATTGATTGTTCTTCAATAATGCGTACCAAACAATAGATGGCGCCACTGCGAAGTTAATAAACACGGAGGTCGCTAGCGTCTCTTCTTCTTCCTTTTGCCTTTAACATTGTTAGTTGAATAACTTCCGTGTTTATCATCCGAATGAAATTTTCTGGACAGGTTTGGACCATAGTGTATATTATATATACCAATAATCAAGTCGCTAACATTAAAGGGGCTCCTTCAATTCGACTTCGAAATTTTGTATTTCAATTTCCGGGGGCGGAAGGGGGCGTGGCGAAAATCTAAAATAAACTTGATCAATGGGAGATATATATAAACCTACACACCAAATTTGATGTCTCTAGCTGTTATAGTCTCTGAGATCTAGGTGTTCATATTTTCGAAATTTCGATCAGCCGTATATTATCCGTTTATTATCCGATCCGGATAAAACTTTCAGGACAGGATTGGACTATGATGTTTATCATGTGTGAAAAAATCATATCGCTAGCATTAAAGGTGCTTTCGTTATTCGACTTTGAAATTTTGTTTCAAATTTACGGGGGCGGAGGGGGGCGTGGCAAAATTCTAAAACAAACTTCATCAATGCAATATATAGATGAACCTTCATGCCAAATTTGGTGGCTCTAGCTCTGATAGTCTGAGATATAGGTGTTCAAAAAAGGGACAGACAGACGGACATGGCTATATCGACTCGGCTGTTGATGCTGATCAAGAATATATATACTTTATGGGGTCTGCCACGCCTCCTTCTGCCTGTTACGCACATTTTTTTGCACAAACTTAATAGACCCATTTGTACTTTTTTAAAGTACTGGGTCTAAAAAGAAATACAATCTATTCACTATAGATCTAATAGAAGAATCGTAGGAATGAAATATGAATAACACTGGTTTATTTTCAGTTGTTTTTTATGTGAACAAATCCAATAATATCGAATGTATTGTTATACATTTCATGATCTATATAATTTACGAGATAGCTAATAATTATATTATTTTTCTCAAGACCCTTTAAGTGGCTTGCTTTATTCGTTTTCTTATCGATTGGGCATGGCAAACATTATGATTTCACGCTTTTGCATTTGATAATAAAAAATCACTTTAGTCTCGTCTTTCAACAATCCACATTTCTGACATTTTCCCCATTAGCTATGGGCGTGGGTGTTAAGGGATTGGGGTTCATTTCTAATCAGATATGAGGATGAGAGTGGGCTGGGAACTGCCAGTCAACCAGCTTATGTTGTCCGTTAGTAAACCCCCCAGCCAAAAACCAAATACCCGCATTGGCATAGGCAATTTGGCAAATGCGATGTTGCAGACATTGTGCGTCATGTTCAAGTCCACCACGGAGCAATTGGCAGCAGTAGCAGGCATTTACCTTCCCCCCTTCAACAGTCACTGGGACCACCCTCCCTTGGTCATTGAAACTCCCTTACCATTCCCATACCCACTCCCATACCCATACCCATGCCATCCATTCACTCACTCAATTGGCAGCAGCACACACAGAGAGGGCGACCTTTTATGGCCTGTGACTGGCAAATGTGGACGGGGACAGGGACAGTGACATGGACAGGGGTAAAGGATGGAGTAGTAGGGGTTTTTGTGGATTGTGGATCGGACCCCTGCGGTCGTTTGCATTGCAAAGCGTGTGCTACCCGGGGTACGGAACAGCTGGCAGGCTGAGATGTCAGAGGGGAGGAGAGAGAGTGCTACTAACATGATTTGCACGCTTCGTTGCTTCGGTTGCATTTAACATGGCAAAGCTGAAGTGCAAGGGGGGGAAAGATAGGCTAGTGGTGAGGGAGAGACGGGGAGAGGCTTGCTGGACGACCCGCGCGAACCCGCGGACAGTGGCTACCACGGGCAGCGTGTGGTTACGTTTCAACGAAGTCGACGTCGGCGTCGTTTGCGGTTTGAGTTTGAGTTTGCTTTTGCTCTTGCTTTTTGTGCCATGGTTTGAGGTTCAGTTTGGATTGGTTTGGGGTTTTTTTTTTTAGCGAGCTCGAGTGACCGTCGTTGCGACCGCATTGCATTTGGCCATAATTTGGTTCGGTTGCATGTTGCAGCGCCATAAACAGCGTGCACACAAACTTCAAAAGTGCAACATGGAAATAAATTATGACACTAATGCACAAACACACACATTACAAATATAACAGACCCCCAGTTTTCAGTTTCCAGTTTCCATTTTATTGTTGTTTGTGCAATGTATAAATTATTTAGCGGCGCCTAATGGCAATTAGTTGACAAGTGACACGCTTCAGATTTGGCAATGTTTAAATTCAACAACTACAACAAAGAAATACACCATAATATTAAAGTTAACAACTCACACATCCGTCGTGTTACGTGGAGTTTATTGCCCAGTAGCCAGTGCTACATTATCAAGAGCTGTAATTAATTTATTGACTCACGACATGGTAAAAAAAAACAGTTTAGCTAGTGCTGAAACATAATGAAAGATTACCTTAAACAACGTTTACGAATGACGCATAAAAGGAAAATAGTGAATCATATGTGCTCTTTTCAGAGAACCTAAGCAGTAGAGACATCTAAACTGACTCTGAGCAAGCAAAGGTTTACGAAAGACGCATTGAAGAATATTGGAATCGAGAAATTGCACTAATTTAAAAAGAGCTGAGTTAGATATGACACAGAATATATAGTGGAAAGAGAGAAAAGCTTTAATTTACAATAAAAAGAAACGTTTACAAATGAAGATGGAAAGGGATTGAAATAATGAAATGACTTTTTGCCAGAGAAGCTAAGATGTACTGAGACCTATTACATGGTAAAATAGCTGAGAATGCTTTAATGGAAAGCAAACGTTTAAGAACGATGCGCAAAAAGGAATTGGGATAATCGATTGTTTTTTCGACAGAAAACTAAACCTTACAAACACACAGCCAACACTACACTAAATATGATAAATAGCGTATAGTCGAACTTTATTTGTAAAAGATATGAATTGAGGTTCAGAACTATTATTTAGAGACTCACATAAAAATAGCGATAATCTGTTTAAATTGAATAGACTTGTGATATGCTACTATCACCAATAGTATCAATTAAATCATAGAAACCCTGTCATAAATTATTTGACTTCACATTTTGATGAAAATGCAACTCATGATTATGCATATCAGTTCGGGGAGACAAGAGACCAACTAAAAACTGAGGCGTGGCTGCTCCATTAAGAGTGTGTGCGTGTTCTAAATGCTTTCATTTGGAATGTCTCATGAATTATGGAATAGACAAGCGGCATTCAACACTTAGTGAGTTTGTCAGTCAGTCAGTCAGTCAGTTAGCTTGGCACTCGCCCTTGCGCCGCTTTTTGGACAGCTGTAAAATATTATCGATAAATGTTTAATAGCTCAACACGCACATTTTCAGATAGCACTAGGCGAATGCGCATAAATAAATAAAACATAAATAAATAAATAACATTCAGCGAGTGTGGGCTGGAATCGAGTCACAAAACCAGACTAAACGAAACACAGACCAAACCAAGACCAAGACCAAGACCCATGAGCCAAGACCCAAGAGTTGTTGGCTCTCCTCAAAACGTATTTAATATGAGCAAACATGCGACGAGCGTGTAAATATTTACTAATGAACAATATTTACTTTGTTATTAAAGTAGTCGACGCGGCGTTCAAGACAACAGGGAACAAGAGAATACTTGAGGCATAGGAGGAGCGTTGGCCATATTTCCCTCTACCTCTCTCTATGTCTGTCCCTATCCCTAAATGAAGGTCTGACTGGAACTCTGACTATCTCTGACTGTCTTTCAGCCTGCGTGTTAATGGCTGTGAGAGCTTCGAATTACCAGTTTCGAGTTGGCGTTCGAGGTTGTGGGCTCCTCCAGGCAGCGCTTGTCGTGATTGCGGCAAACCAAAAAGCAGAATCACAAAGAAAAAAAAAAAGAAAGAGACCCTACAACATGAAACCACAAGACCACAACTGCAGATTGGTTGGCCTCAGTTCCTCAATCGTTGTTCGTCATAAACAACTTGATTGCAGCTAACTTGGCAGAAGCAATGTCTACTCTGATGTGCTTCGCACTTTGCCACACTTGAAAGCGCGTTCAGCGAAAACAGAAACTGGGAACGAAAGAGAGTGAGAGAGAGGCGTGAGTGGAAAAGGGGCAGAGGATGGCGATAATTGCCCTGCAGGGCAAACCCAATATAGTGACAAAGTGGCATTACTTTTCAATTTTACAAGTGCGCAGCAGCAACGACAACAACAACAACAACGATAATAAACAGCCAAGTTACTTTTTACCAGCAGCTGAGCTGTCGATGATACTTGTGTTGGGTTTTTTTTTTTTTTGGGCCACGACTTCGGCAACAACATAATCAAAGCGAGGCAATCGTTTAAATTTATTTTAATTATGACCGAATGTCACCCTACAAACAACGGCAACGAAGGAGCGTACAAAAGGGCGAGCGTTGCGTCCCCTTTTCAAAATTTAACGCCATTTGCAGAGTGCCTGGTAAAAGTAACAGAAGCAAAAACCAACCGGGCAAAAGAGGGTAAAACCAGTGAGCCAAGTGGGGTTCGAATCCGTGGCATGAATCATGCATTATGTGTGCCCCCCGACCCTCAGTTGAAAAGTGTTGAGGAGGCAACGACGAAAGAGGGGGGAAAAAAACAACGAGACAACGAGAGTTCCCTTCTCTTCCTCTCTCTCTCTCTCGCTCTTTCAGTATGCAAGACCTGTTTCATTATAATTATGACCCTCATCAAAAATATTTGACTCAAGCGGTTTGTCGTAAAACAGGAGGGTAACCGTTCCCCTTCCAGTGATCTGTATCTTCCCTTCTCCGTCTCGTACCATCTTGTCTTTGCCCTTTCCTTTTCCTTTCATTTCCTACACTCTAAAGCGACCCTTTTTGCTTTCATAATTTCATTGAGGATAATTTGAAAATGTGCTCTGGATGCGTTGCCCTGAAAATTCACGCATATATATTATTCTCTTCTTATTTTTTTCCAGCTTGAAAGCGATTACGATGAGCGCCGAACGCAAAAAGTGCCAAAATAACGATTAACGTTCTGTCGGGGGAGAATCTAGAGGGAAATTGAAGGGAAATAGAATAAAACAGAGTAACAAAAATATCTTAAGGGTAGCTCGGGGCTCAACTAAGGGTTGATTGCCAGTCTGACTGCCTGCATAAGTAATGAATGCGAATACGAATACGAATGGGAATGCGAATGAATGTTTGAATGTCGAATGTTGAATGTTGTTGGACTGCCAAATTTGACTTTGCCCCTTGGGATACTAAGCGCACGCTTTTGATTGAGCCCTGTGGCAAGAGGCAGCTGTACTCTGAAGGGTTTGGACTTGGTTTTGGGTTGGGTTTAGATTTAAGTTTGGGTATGGGTTGGGTTGGGTTTTTGGGTTTGGGTTTTTGTGGTTGCCATATCTCAACAGATTTGTAACAACAACAAAAATTGTAAACTTGGCAAATGCCACATGCGACGCGTGGCATTAGCGCGGCTTTTGTTTGTCTTTGCCAACAAGCATATAAATATATATGTATGTATGGATGGATGAATACGCCAAAAGGCGTTTAGACCTGCCCAGCAGCGGTTGGTCAGTGACCAGAACCAGAGGGAGAGCATTAAGTAGTTCCGACAACTCCCAACCACTTTCAATTAATGTCCATGCCAAAGAGCTCGAGCTCGAGCTCCTCTACCCCCAACTACCTTGTGCCTTGTGGCTGTAAATTACAGAGAGGCAATGCCGATGCCGCATTTCGATGCCGATGCCGATGCACGGCTCACAGGTAGCTGCCAATTGGTCCGACAACCAGACTAAGGTAATCAGCCACAAAACGAGGCGGCAACTGGCCAGGCCCAGAGAGAAATGCAGCACATAATACAGCACAGAGTGCAGTCGAAGTGTGGGCAATACTAGTACTAATTAATACCCTGTAACTACACAATAGAAAGGTAGCTTGAATCACATACATATTCAATCAACAATATGTTTCTTTCTTTTCTATTATATTCTTGCCTGTTCTATTCTATTCTAATCTAATCTGTTATATAATTCATGACATTACAATAATTCCCAATCATTACTTAAGTTTAACAAAGTTCAACGGAAATAATATGCAGTGATAATTATAGACATCATTATAAAGCTGATTAACGTTTGAACTAACAACTATAGATTTCGCTTAATTAAGCGCTGTTTACTTACTGATTAAGCAATTTTTATAATCAATAGCTTTACATTGTATCTGGGAATTTTACTTTAGATTTTATATATACATTTTTCTATTACAAAATTAAACGCATTTAAAATATTGAATAACAGTGTGGAAATAGCATACCCTTTGCAGGCAGCTAAACACTTTGAGGGTATAAATGCTGCACATGCCACATACTCCATGCCACAGAGCAGCCAGTCAGTCAGTCAGGCAGTCAGGGAGACTTTTCTGCATCGTTCCACGTTCCCCAACACAATAAAACTCGACATGTGAACAACAATATTATCAACGTCATGGGTCCCCGGGATTGCTGGACTGAAAAGGCCTGAAGAGGCTTCTGCTTCCCTGTTCTCTATGCCCTTTCCGAGGGCCTCATGCCTCTGCCACAGAGCAGAGAATACATTTTGTTGCCATGTGTGTGTGAGTGTGTGAGTATCTGTGTGTGTGTTTCAGTATAACCCCTGGGGATTTCGAGCGTGTAATGTATGCTTTTCATGTTTTTTATGCCATTGTTTGGCTGAGTTTTTCCTCTGTTTCTCTTTCTGCCCTTTTTTTTTCTTTTTTGGTACAAACAGGCAAACTAACTCGACTGACAAACTGCCAGACTGACGAACTGACGACATGTCCTGCAAACATTTTGTCAGAGCAGTCGCCACGTTTTGTTACTCTTTCTTTTTCTTTTTTGAAATCTTTTTTGCAGGCTCAAAATTCAAATTCAGACAACGAGAAAAAAAGAAAAGAAAAAACGTAGTCAAGTCTCTTGTTGCAAGTTCTGTTAATTTATTTCAACTCTTTTTCATATTTCTACCCACTCCAAAAGCGAAGGCTCACTGATTGCGTTGCCAGCCTCCAGTCAGCCTCCACTTCCTCTTCTCTGCTCTCTGCCATGCCTCCACAATGAACATGGCTATTGACTCCCCTTTGTCTGCCTCCGTATTCCATTCTTTTTTTTGCGGTGCTTTTGTAATTGCACAGAATGTGTCCGCATACGAGAGAGAAGCTGCCACTTTTGCGGCTCTTTTTTATTCACTTGCAACGTCTGCAATAATCCACATACTGAGCTTATACACAGAGCTATTCATTACATTTCTAGTCAAATGTTTGGCCATATACAAAAGACTCTTATATTTCTTTTGGATTATTCATAGATTTGTAGCTTGTTGAGATAAACACGCAACTTTTGTAATATTCGTAAAAGAACAATGGCAAAATACAACTTTGAAAGAAAATTAAAGTTCTTAGTTTAAGAACGTTTTAGACTTTAAGCTTGTTGAGCTAAAATTTTGTAATTCCAGTAAAAGTAATGAAAAAGTTATGCTTAAAAGCACATTTAAGCTTGCAGTTTTCTTTAAATTTAAATTGAAATAAGTTGTATTATTTTTATACCTTTTTAAGTTAAACATGAAATATTTGTAAAGAGAAAAAATTAAGAGTGTAAGAAAAATGTTAAGATTTGAAAGCACATTAAAGCTCTTAGAAAAACTGATTTTAGATTTGAATTGTAATTTAATTTTTGTAGAATAAGAAACACAAATAAAAAGTTAATTCTGAAACTGAAGGCTTTCCAATCTGATTTGTATATAGAATTCCGTAAGCTGAATATTGTGTATAAACTCTATTCTGACAATTAGCCTTGTTGCTAAAGAGTATTTCAGAAGTCAGTAATTTTGTTTTTAAGTACATTAATGCCGTTCACTTAATTACTTGAGTGCGTCTTCTGTATGCGCCTTTTCAAGCAGAAATAATAGCAACAACAAAAAACAACAGCAAAGCCACTCAAGTAATCAGTAAGTATTTCGAAGGTGCGTAGACAATTTGGGCGAGAGAATTGCTGATTAATGTAGCTGGGATTAATTACAGTTAATTGTTATAAACATCAGTAACAAGAAAAGGACGCCACAGGAATTTGTTACTAAATAATCTACATTTTGGACCAAGGCAAATGTGCGCAGCTGCAAAAGCAAAAGCGGAAAACACAGAGAGGGGAAGACAGGGCGGGATGGGACGTAGGACGGTTGTGGAACGGATAAAGTAACAAATATGCTTAATAAATAAACACGGGCAAATACAAAAGGCAAAGGCGACAAAGGAAGAGGCATGGGAATATGGCAGAATGAGAACGAGAGGACGGGGGCATCAGGAATGAGGATGTGGCACGTATAATTACGTAGCTGACACCTTTTGTTTGGGGGTTGCATGGTTTTCTGGAGGGTTGACGACGAGGATTGCCATCAATTTGCGACGGGGGGAAAGGAATACAAAATTATTTGCGTTAAAGTTGCTGAATAAACAGGAAACCATGGAAAGAACAAGAGGGGAGAGCACTAAATACGGAAATGCCACAAGGGATGGTTCCGCTTCTTGTTGTTGTCGTTGTTGTTGTTGCTTTTGTTGTTGCTGGTGAGTCAAGCAGCAGGATTGTACATCCCTTGGGGAGGGTTTCCACTTCTCTTCTCTCCTCTTTCTTGCCCTCTCGATAAAATACCCAAGGGACACTATTGGACACAGCCGCAGTCGTAGCATATTAAATGCTAATTTTCATTTGATTGTGCGTTTTGCAGTTCAAAAAAAATGACTGCTGGACTCTGCAACACACTTCGCGGCTCATTGAGGCACAGAAAAAAAACACAGTAACAAGAAGAAGACAAAGTTAAGTAGCATGAAAATTAATTGATTTACGCATTAGTTTTTGGACAATGTGTGAAAACGTGACAGCTGCTCAAATCCAAAGAAGTCAATTGCTGAAAAACAGCTCAAATTGTGGCAATGGAAGCAGCAACGAAGAAGAAGAAGCAACTGAATAGCATGCTCAATTCAAGCCTCAAGTGGCATTCAACTGCCAGATACAGCAACAAATACAGCTACAGATGGAAATGGAGATACAGATAGCAGAGATACAAAGATACTTGAGGCACATATGCATATTTTGTATATTGAATAAGAACAGAACATGAATAAATAAAATGCCAACAATTGCCGTAGGTATGTGAGTGCGTAAAGAGCTGAGAGGAAAGAGGAAAGACAGGCAGTTGCAGGGCTAAGCAGTGCCAATATCTATATATGATCCAAGTAAATGAAAATCCAGAGACACGGCTATGGTAAGCGTTTTACGAATGAAGAATGGGACTAGGGACTGTGCACAGTTGAGCAACATGAACAATTGAATAGGATTTTAAATAATACAAATATTTGACTAAAACTGCAATCTCAAGTTAATGAAAATGATTTGATAAACTGGTCCTGTTGATCTGATAGATATTTGTGAATTCAATCAATAAAGGTACCTTAAATTTTAAATAATTTTCTATTCATTTTCTGGCTTTAATAAACACTGTCTACTTTAGCGATTAATTTAGAATTTGAATGTACATATGAATCTTATATTATATCTTTATTAGCTGCTTCCTTTTTTTTATTTTATCTGTCGAATAATAATAAATAAGTTCTTCTTAGAGCGCTTAAATTTAAGTCAATTTAGAGTAAGTCAATTTTTCGTTTTTAAGTTTATACAAATTTAAATTATATAACATATACATATATCAAATATATTCTGATTGATGTAAAACAGTTTTAAAAGTTAGATATTTCTTTAGTATCCGGCTGTGCAGTTTTTGAACCAATGTGCAACTCTGTTTTTGAGCTTCGATATTTTATATGCTGTTTGGCATGCAAATTGTGTGCTGCCTCTGCCTCTGCCACTGCCTCTGCCTCTGCCTCTGCCCCAAACTCTGCCACTGCCTGTTCGTTTGCTTGGGGGCTCTGCACGTTTCCAGTTCAATGCACAAATACACAAGCTGGCAAAAGGCAGTCCAACGACAGCATTGTAGTGGGCAGAGACGCAGACAGAGGCGGAGACGGAGACGACAGCAGAGACTTTAGTTCAATGGATGCGATGCCAAAAGGGGTGACGACGACGACGACGACGACGACGACGACGACGACGACGCTGGCAACGTCTTCAGTTACAAGCAAGAGCATAGCAGAAGACAGTGAGCGTGTGAGCGAGATAGAGAAAGGGAGCTTTTGCTGATGCATATCTAAAAGCATATTAAGAGTCTACAACAACTACAACTACAACTACAACAACAACAACAACTACTACAACAACAACAACAACTACAACAACAACATACGTATGCTTCGCTAAGTGTGTAAAATGATCAGCAATGCAAGTTGCAAAATGCAGCAAAAGGGAGAAGTAAAGAGTGGGGAGTAGGTAAGGTAAGGGAGTATAGAGAGGGGAATGGACAGGCAGACAGAATGGCAGGCAGTCAGTTGTGTGGTTTGGACAAAGCGCCGGCAACAGCTTAAGTATAGATATATGCACATATGTGAGTATCTGTGTGAGAGCATACATATGTACGTGTGTCTGTGTTGGACAGACAAAAGCTGGCTTGGAGTAGGGCAACGTGCCAGGCAAGACAACAACAACTACAACAACAACAATGGTTATGGCAACGAGATTGTATGAGAAGTTGAAAACTCAACACAAGGGGAGAAAAGAACAGAGGGGAGAAAGGAAGAGGGGGGAGTGTAGAAACAACTGGGAGCAAGGCAAACAGGCAAACAAGGAATAGGGCGCGTCCGTGTCGCACATAAAACTGATTGTGGTGAACTATGCGAATGTTTTTGAGTGTGTTGCCACACACACACACACTCAGACACACACACAAAGCTTGTCGGTTTGCAGGTTTTGTGTGTGTTTTGCTAGGATCCCATAGGGAAGCGACAGGATGTTGAGCTATGTAATGGAAAAATCAAAGCAGAAGGCATTTTAATTTCAGCTTATATAGAGAAATTGCATACGTTTCTGCCGTTTTTATAGTGAAAAGTATTTGCAGCAAGTTTTTTAGATATCAAGTACATAATAAAGCGACTTTACGTGACAATCGTACGACAAAAATCAGTAAACTTTTCAACTTTTAAATACAAATAGCAATCAAGTTTGACAATACATCTTTAGTCAACTTTAACTTGTAAAAATGGAATTGGAACTGTGTTTCTTGATATTTTCCTAGTGCTACAAGTACAATGACTGAATGATTATAAATAATGGCACTAGCCACTATGTTACAAAATATTTAATTTAAACACTTGTACATTTTTAATTATGTAGTATGTTTTGCTATATCCCTTACTTACTATATGACAACTAGTAATTCTTTTTATTTTGATTTTGATTGATGCTGCAAGTGAGTTAATATTCGTTAAATACGTTCTCTTTATTTTAAAAATTAACTTGAATGAATACAGTCAAGCATAAATTGTTCAAATAAGTAAATGGTTCGCATGTAAAATTTCACAAGCTGTGAGTTCTGGATCAATTTGAAGTAATACCCATACATTAAATCTTAATTTACTGTAAATTGATCAGTTGTAAGCCGCGACACCCACGCAGCTGCTTCAGTTTCTCAGCTACGAAAGTTGCTTGAGACAAAAAGAAAAACATAAACGCTCAATAATAAAAACAATTCCATTCCACACACACGCACACATCAACACACACACACATAGTTACACACTCACGCACAGTCATTTCACATCCATTCCACATGGCTGGGACCATTTCGGATTGTGCCATGCGCCGTGCCAGAAATAAAATCTATTGTCTGCCAAAAAGTTAACGCACTTTATTGCCATTGTGTTTTGGCTTGTTGTTGAGAAGAGGGAGAAGAGGGAGAAGAGGGAGAAGATAGAGAGAAAGGGAAATAGAGGGGAAGTTAAACAGCTACATGGTGCTATTGCTATGTCTTTTATATTGCCATGTGTGTATATATCTTTGTGTGGAACAGCTTCAAGCAGATCCAAAGCTCATTTGTCAAGTGAGCTTCGCAACTTTGCGGCAAAGGCGAAACAGAGCAGTAAGAAAGAAGCACGAAAAACGACGCAGGGAACGACGTGAGGGAAGGGGAGGGGAGAGGAGGGCGTTACCACAACAGGGCAAGACCAGAGCAGACCAGGCCAAGAGACAAGCCAAGCCAAGCCAAGTTAAACCAAGCCAAGCAGCACAAAAATGTTGGCAATACAATATTTTGCCATTATGTCGAACAATAACAAGTCGACATAAGTAGATGCCGAAGAATGAAGAGCTGAAGGTGGTGGAGAGAAGAAGCAGATGAAAAAAGAAATATATATATACGTATATGTGTGTGTGTGTGTGTATAAAAATAAAGAGAAATAAAATGAAGAGGAAGAAGACAGGGCCAAGCAGGCCAGAGACCCAAGACCCCAGACCCAAGAGCCAAACAGCAACAAAAGAAGGCAAAGAGCCAAGCGAATAGCTGCCAATTTCAGGCTTAAGTGTTCTTTTGACCCTCCTCTCTCTCTTGGCCAACTCAAACACACACACACACACATCTATAGATAATGATGGGCATGAGCAGCAGGAGGGGGAGAGGAGCAAAGAGTAACGACGCATATGAAATTTAATACCACTTCACCTTTTTCTGCGACGGCATCCGGCGCTCAGTTGTTGTTGCTGTTGCCTCCTCTATCCCTCCCCTCACTTTCCCCACCATCAGCACACGTTCCAGCAGATTGAGCGCTTTATTAAGCGCATTTAAAAATTATAAAGACGCATAATAAAATATGCGTGCTTATGAATATGTGTGTGTGTGGGAAAGAGAAGAGTTATGACGTATAAAAGCCGTGAAAAGTTAACGGCGAATAAAAGCGACCATTTTCCAACAGACCCAAAAAAAAAAAAAGAAACAAAATTAAGCCAGGATTTTAATACAACAACAAAGCAATAGCAGATATTTCGCATGAACAAGCACAAACAATTTCCAAAAACGACATGATTTTTCAGTAAGTTGTTCATCAAGGGAAGTGGCAGGGGCAACAGCAGGGGGGAAGTTGGAATTGAAAAAGAAACTCAACACAACTCGACTCGACTTGACTCGATTCGACTCCACAGCGCGCAAGGCAAGAAGAAGCAGACAAAGAACAAGAACGAGCTAAAGAATTTTTACGTTTTTGTTGTTGCTGCTGCTGCTGCTGCTGTCCCCATAGCGAGAGAACGTGGCATGAATAGCAGCAGCAGCAGCAAAATAAAAACTAAAATAAAAGCAAAAGGGGCAGAGAGAGAGAGAGAAAAAATTAATATTAAACAAAAAGTGGATTGCATGCAACCAAAGGGAGTGGAAGACAACGGCAAAGTTCTTCTTTTTATACCCAGTACTTCAAAACGAACAAAGGGTCTATCAAGCTATTAAAAAAAAGAAATGTGCGTAACACGCAAAAGCAGGCATAGCCATGTCTATCTGAATAATCACCAAGATCTTATAGATCTATAGAGGCTATATATATATATATATATAGAGGCCCCAAACTTGGTATACGGCTTCTTTTGGCAAATGTGACGCATACTTTAATCTGAATCTGTTCTGAAAATTTCATTTCGATCGAACAATCAAGTTGAAAGTTATAAACCAAACAATTTCTTTGAATTTGTTTTATTGAATTTTCCTTTCTTCAATCGCTACAAGTACATAGATTGTCTATCTATGATAGATACTTATTATTTATTGCGCTAATCACTAGTAATTGCTTATAATTAAAGTAAAATTGTAACTCTAGTACAATAGTAGATACAAAATGTTGATACTATCTAGTTTATAGTAGTATAAAATTAAAGCTTCCTTAAATCCTTTATTTTAATCCTTATTTAAATCATGAATATCATAATTTATAATAATTTTCCCCCAATATTTTAATATTTTTCCATAAATAAAGGGTCTAAAACAGTCTCCACTGAAGCCTTTTCCCTATTTTTCTTCTTTTATTACAGTCAGCGCTAAGCAAAAGGAGCTTTAAGAGAGACCTACAGAGAGAGGCAGAGAAGCTGGATTTGTTGTTGTTGTTGTTTTTGTTGTTGTTGTTGTTTAAGTAACAGCAGCAGCGATTAGGGGCCCTGTGGCAAAAGCAAAAAGGAATGAAGCAACTGTCGACCTGTCGACTTGTATTCGTGCTTCTCCTTTGTCCATCTCACTCGCTTACCGCGAAGGAGACAGAGAGAGCGAGATGGCATTGCTTAACTCCAGTGGCTGGTTATCCGGTCTCTCTTAAGCTGCGGCTTAGCGCAAAAGCAAATGCAAGTGAGCAAAGTTTTAAAATGCCGTAAAAAGGCATTAAGCACACAGCAGCAGCAACAGCAAAAGTAGAAAACTTTACAAAGCTCAGCACAAAATAAATATGTATGTATGTGCATTTGTATGTATGTATACAGTTAGCTGTATTCATTTACAAATGTGAGATATGTAGAGTTTGTAATATAATTTATGCCACACTTCAAACGTCTGCCTAGTGTGGCATACCCCTCCCCTTCTCACCTCTTTCTCGTCCCTAGATAAGCTGTTTGTTTTAATTAAGCCGCTGGCAAAGCTGCAAAGCAAATCGAAGCGGAAACATTTTCAGCACCATTAAAAATGCATTATAAATACCACAATGATGTCTGTGAGGGAGGGGGAAGAGATTCGGGGGTGGGTATGAATTATTTTCATAAATTTGTCGTGTTTTTTTTTGTTTTTGTGGGTAAACGACGTGTAAATGTGCATGAAGTGTGTGTTTGGTGTGTGTGATTAATTGCATGACAGCACACAGTAGCAAGGGGGATTAAAGAGAAGAGAAGAGGGTAGAGGGGAGTGCAGTTCAACTTGCATTTGTGCAGATAAGTAAATCTCCAACAAATTGCATTGACAGCCAAGAGCTGCAACGATTTAAGATTTGTTGTTGAAATGACAACGCATTGAGTTTGAAATCAAAATGAAATCAACATAAAAATGCCAAACAAAAAGATACGAGATTACCAACAACAAAAGAGATAGAGATGACATCGTGAGGCAGGCACGAGCTTCGATACTCACATTAAACGATTGTAAATTATGCAAACGTTACAAAATTAGTTTTGTTTATTCTCTCGTTTGTATTCTCTAATAAGTACATGATTATTTGGTAAATTATGAAGATTCCTGACCCACAGTGATCAGCATTGTAATTCATAAATAATTGTGTCTTGGATTAATAATTTTTATTAAGTCCTACAAATCTCTTCAATGTAGTTATTAGTTATCAAATTGTATTCAATTCTGTTTCATCAATCTATTGAAAGAAGATAAGCTCAAATACTATTTATTGCACTTTCCAACATTTCAAATTTAATCTTTTTTTTTCAATGTACAATATTGTATAACAAGTCAGAAAAACTGAATAGATTAAAGTTTTCAATTGAATATAAAGATCAGTTATAACAATTTACTTATTATTTGTTTTAAGAATTTATAAAACTGATTGTAGTAACAATTATTATCACAAATATTGAACTCTGAACAAGCTGAAATCCCATATCATTATATTTAATGAATAATTCCCTGATTCATAGTAATTGGGTTTTTTTTTAGTAAATCAAATACATGTCATTATTTGAGATTATCAAGAATTAAGGTCTTTGAACTGAACTTGAACTGTGATTTGATTCAATTCGATTCGATGGGATTTGATTAACAAAACTAACAATTTAGCGGCACTTTCAAGTGCAGTTTTTTCAAACACGCGATCATCTCTAGTTTTTAAATGCTGTTCTCGCTGCTTTCTGCTAAGTGACCGTGTCCATAAGCTAACTGCATAATGATGTTGCCGCCATCGACCATCGACCATCGACAACTGCTGCAACCGCAACAGCAACAACTACTAAGGCGGCACATATGTTACATACATACATACAGCCATATATACTTATATTTTAGTCAAGAGACGCGGCGTATTTGGAACCTTGTTGCAAGGCATTTGAAAAATTGCAATTGAAACTAATTCGGTTAAGTGCAAGACAGAAGAAGGGGAGTAGTGGGGTAGGGAGGGAGGGATGGGGAGGGGGCTGCCAAGAGTGGCAAAGAGGCCAACAGAGTTAGAGTCTTGAGCCAACTGGTCCATAATTCATGAGAGAGACACGCTGCGTGCCCGCTGTGAAACAAGTTGCAAGTTGTACACGCAGCAACAAATTTCCCAGCTGCGAACAGAAGGCGAAGTTTGCAACGTTAGATGGAGACTGAGGAGTGAAGACTGAAGAGTGGAGACTGAAGAGTGAAGACTGAAGAGTGAAGACTGGGGAGTGAAGACTGGGGAGTGTAGAATGTGAACGTGTGGGGAACAAGGGGAGTGTGCAAAATTAACACCGCGACTCGCAATCAGCTCAGTTGTCATTATTTTTATTAATTTAATCTCCGTTTACAGACAAGTCAACCAGTTAAGCATTTGCGTGTTCCCATTGCCCCTCCCCACTCCCTCCTCCCCACTTGTCTAAATTCCCGTTTCGGACTGCAACTTTTTTTCCGCTTGACTAAATTTATTAGCGCGACATTTTTATTGATTTTGTTTCTGTTTGCCTTGTTTTTTATTTTTATTTTTTTCCAGCTTTGTCTTCTTCTTACAAGTTTTTTGCGGCTTGTGCACGACAAATTTGTTATAGCAAATAATTACAGTAAAAATTTGCCAACTGCTTTAGTATAATTAAGTAGTGTATTTGTTTTGTTTTTACAGTTAGTTAAACAGTTGCTGATTTTAAGTGCTTACCTAATGAAGCTCAAATATGCGACTATTAAAAATAAGCACTTTTTTTGCTCTCTGTTTGTCTATAATTACAAATGCACACAATTTGCATACTGATTTATGAGAGTATTTACGTCAATGAAGATCAATGCCATTGAAATCTTTTTTTATATTAAGTAATACTATAAAGATGAAATGTAGTGCTTTTCTTTATCTAATTTGAAGACTGTTAAGTTATATGTATTTAGTAATATTTTAAAAAGGCACTGCTTTTGTTTAATTTAAACCACTTTTAAACAGTTTGAAAACTGTCAAGTTAAGGTATAATATAAAAAGGTACTGCTTTTTTTTAAGTTAAAACACTTTTAAACAATTTGAAAACTGCCAAGTTTAGTAGTGAATTTTTGTTATCTCTTGTACTTTGAACATAAAGTTGAAAGTTGACAGCTTACTTGCATATTTTAAGACAACTTAATTTGTGTTTATTTCATTTGCACACAAGTAGAAACTTTTTCTCATTGCGCTAATCTTTCAATCAACACAATTTTAAAATCTGCACCCTATAATTGTTTGCGCTTGGTAAATCTTGTCCCAATGTTTTGTTTGCTCTCGCCGCATTCATAATAAAAAAGTAAGCGCAAAATATAATCACAAAATATTTACACAACTTATTTGTGTGGCTCGTAAATTTTTCTGTTTTTATTGTGCTGGGTAAATACAATAAATACTTGAGTTTAAAACAAGAAAAAAAAAATGTTTAAAAAAAAACCAATGCAATTGGCAAACAAAAACTGCAGGTAAAAAACAAAACAAAAAGTCGCTGTTAAAAAGAAAAAAAACAACTAGTGAATGGAGGGGGGGGCAACAAAGGAAGAAAAGGTGTCTGTTTTCACAGCCTTTTTGGCATTGTAAGTGTGTGTGTTTGTGCACCAGTGTGTGTGTGTGTGTGAGTGTGTGTGTGCCTCTTTGCTCTGTTGCTGTTGCTGTTTCTGCTTCTTGTTTGCCCAGCCAAGCGATGAGACGTTAACGACGACGCACAGTGGCTTTTTCACAAAACTTACGTTGTAAAAATAAAATAAAATCTTGGATACAACATGTTAAAATGTTCATGCAGTTTGATAGCTAAATGTTTCAAGTTTATAAGGTTACTTTTTTTAATTTGTGTAAATCACTTCGGAGACAGAGCTCTTGGAACATGAACAATTTTGTACTTTTCTATGAAACAAAATCTCTTTTAGATCGTAAGATATGATATTTGCTTGGTAAATAATCAAAAAGAGCCACCGTATCGTTTTGTAGCTAGCCTCAAGTGTTGTTTTTGGTTCTCACTCTCTTTAAAGCTTAGCTAATTTGCTTGCCGCGCCAATTGAGACAGCCAAAGCGGCGACGCTGACGTCGACTGCACAAAGCGCAACAAGCAAAAAAGCAAAAAGCAAAAAAGCCGTTTCGCAATTTTCAATTGTGCACGTCAAAGTGTTAAAACGGCACGCGATTTATTGCACATGCCTTTTGTATCTATGTATCTGTAACTATCTATGTGTGCTTGTGTGTGTGTGTCTGTGTATCTGTGTGTACTCGAGTGCTTTTTCAGTAGCCGCCCAGACGTCTCTGCGTCTTAGATGCGCTTAATTAGACAGTGACTGCATCAGCATCAGCATCAACATCAGCAGCTGAGGACGCCAACGCCAACGCTTTAGCTTTATTGATTTACGGCCAGCAATCAAGTGTGAAATTGACTTTTACATTCCCCACACTCCCAGTCCCTCTCCTCCCTCCATTCCCATTCCACCCCTGGCGAATCACCTTCAGCGAGGCGTGTAAATATTTGTTGTTTAAAATATGCAACGGTTTTTTTGTGCCTGCATTTTATTTACGCTTTGCTTTATTCGAATTTTCTTTTAACAACTTTGTCATGATTTATACGCGGCTCATTAATCTCGCAAGTTGTTTAACTTAAACGCGTTTTTAGCAGCGTGAGAGTGACTAAGAGAGAGAGAGAGGGATCGTATGGGGGGGAGGGGAATGAAATCAAACTGCTGCCATAAATTATCGCAACATGCGTTCGGAATAGAGTTGCCAATCGGACCCAGACTTGGCTATGGAATTTCAAGCCAGTTTTCCAATGTGACAACGAGATCAGTTCAATAAGTTGCGTATCGCAATTGTCGTAAGTCAAATAACTTGAATCAATCAACATTCATTTGAGCTTTGAACTCAATCAAGCAAACATTTTAAATTGACTGTATTCAACTCGAAATGAATACTCATGAATCATATCAAGCCCTTAAAGCTTGCAGCTTACTAAACCATTACCTTCATGGGCCATATATCGAGTTACTAATGTACTACCAAACTAAAGCTATACACATGAATCATTGTGGCTTAACTCTGAGCGTTTTGCCCTCGTTAGACTTACCCCTCCGCCCCTAAAGAGGTGGTGGGTCAGTGCAACATGAAATTTAAATGCAACTAATTTAACTACACACTCGAATTGGGCACCATAAATTATGGCAATTATGTTAATGCACCAAGAGAGTCTCCATTGTGAGCAACCGCAAAGTTGTGTTGAATGTTCATATTAAGCAATTTGCAATCAAACAATATAAATGACGAAAAATAATAAACATATTCATATAGTATAGTCACTATACTATAGTGTATAATCTATTCGTACACGTAGGCAATTATCACGATAATGCACATAACAATAACAATAATAATAATCATATAAGCTAATGATTATAATGATAATCATGCAAATAATTTCTAACAATTGGCAATTTAAGAAAATTGCAATATGCCAATGCATTTAAATTAAACAATTTGTGAGACTATACACACCCTTTTCCCTCTGCTAATAATTGCAAAAAGTCGCAAGATTTCCAAATATACTTTCAGTGACGAACAAGATGCGAATTCGTTAAGCAAAATAAAATATATATTTGTACACATAAAACGTGGGTAAGCAAAAAAAAAATTCATAGGAAAATATATAAATACTGCTGAAATATAAAATAATATGGCATAATCTTTTTATGGCCGTAAAGCTTAGCCAAAAGTGCCTCAGAAGCTTAACACAGCCAAGGCAATACCAATAATCTCCAGACAAAGGGTATATTAATTTGAAAGGTTCGCATTCAGATTTATACACATTAAACAGATAATTAATGAATCTTTGATCAGGCAGCTTTTAGGCTCCACTTAATCTGATAATAATACATTTTGTAGCTTGCTCTTAATTCAATCAAATCATGACTTGCATGAATCAAAGATCTTTCTTTCAATCCCATATCAATCAGTTGGCACTATGTCTGACAATCAGCTTTTATGCTTCTTCTTATCTGCTTGTTATAGGGCATTTCAAAGTCAGTCCATCTCATTTTGTTTGTATTTCCTTTCCCTCCCGGGTTTCTCTGGTTTCTGTTGGCTTTTTGCTGGTTTATTTACATTTCTGGCGAGTTTCATTTGCGTGGCGGGGTAGCTAAGCCGCCAAATAAAGAATCATAAAAGATATCAAAATAAATATGCGAGAATAAACCGCAGCAAGACGTAAAAGCCTCAACTTCACTCAGTAGCAGGCGGTGCACAGCAGGCGTTCTCATTGTTGTTGTTAAACCGCATGCAAAAAAAAAAATGCTTAGCTAAGTATTTAGAGAAGTCGCAGTGAGGGGGATAGAAACCCGCTAGGGATGATTGATATTATAACGATATTAAATACAAAATTTTATGACGTGCAATGTGAAATAAAGCGACACCTTTCTATTTTTGAAACTACATTTTAAGCCTATAGGTACACCTGATCCTGATCCTAGTTAGCTAAGTACTTTCAAAATAACCTAGAAGCAAGCCAATATATGTATGAAACTTTCTTTTTAAAAAAATATGTATTTCATTTGTGAGTATTGAACAAATTTTCTATTTTGTATCCTTTTTTAATGTCAAAAGACAGTTGGATTTATATTTTTAAATCTAACTGATTCAAATCGATCTTATCCGATATTTTTTTTAATTTATTACGATATATTTTTTGGCATCTTCTCCTTTGTCCATTTCAATTCATTTTTCCAATACACATCTCTAAGGTTTGCTGCTTGATTTAAAAAGCACGCTTTGCTTGATGGACTACGTCTTCGTTTCTGTCCCCGATCCCAACTCCATTCACTTAAAACTCCACAGCTGCTCCACGCCCAGACAACAGCGATGGATGAAAGAAGAAGAGGAATGAGAAAAAAAAAACAGACAGCGCCGTTTGTCAGTTAATGACGATACAACAACAGCAACAACAACATCAGCGACAACAAAATAAATAAATATGCAATAACAAAAGAGCAGAGCCACAAAAGCCGCTGGCTAAATAAACAAACAGTGTGAATTTTATGAGATACACGAAAAAGCCACCGTCATATCCATCTATTGGATACATTTTTATGGCTCTTGTTCATTTTTGTATCTTTGTATCTGTATCTTTATCTGTGTGTATACGTTATGGCCAAAAAATATCACTGGAAAATCAATCGTCTGGGTTTGGCAAATGGCCCATCCATTAATTTTTTTTTTTGGTCTTGTTATTTACAATGGCGCCCCCACGAAATGGAAACAATGTAAAAACTAAACTATTCCCTTGATGAAACCGACTTAATAAAGCAATTATAACAGCAGGAGGGAAAAGTGTAAACAATGTTTTGTTTTATTATAAAATCAAAGTGATGGAAATAAGGAAAAATATATATGTACATACATACGTGTACATATGTATACTTCACACCTAAAATTTCAAACAATTGTTATGTGCTTTTATTAACATTGGCATGTTAACAGCAAGGTCTATTTGCATGTTATGTTAAGCGGCTGTTAATTATCGTTATGTGTGTGTTTTATGGATAAGGAAATTGCAACTAAATCACTTGAACAGCATCATTTAACATTGTTAACAGAGCATCGAATATGCTAATCATCGTAACATCATTTGCTCCTACATACATACATACATACATACATACATATTAGTTTTTATTTTTTGTGTATCTTTTTTGATATTTTGATTACGCTGCTTAAATAAATTTAGCGCATGGCGTTTGCCAGCTGCTATTTATTTCTGGCCTCAAATGACGGCGCGTGTAGCGATCACAATTTAGATACAGATGGATAAAGATACAAAAACAAACATACATAGCTCGAGTCTTCATACTTATGTTAACAACTCACATTTTGGCATTTATCCAGAAATGTGGATTATCTTGTACTTATGTCGACGTTGAGTGTATACAACATTCATCCAAAGTGATCTTCATTTCAACAATTAGCAATGAAATTATTGAGAATTTCAAACAAAAATAGAAACACAGTTGAAGGCTCTTTAAATAATATCCGATTTGAAATGTTTGCTATTTTTAAATATAAATTATTATTATTATTTCCATGAAATATATCATTTGAGATAGCAACGTGAGTAATTAGATCATGTTCTGATTTTAAGTATGACAAATTGAATGATTTAATTACGTTTACAGCATAAATTATTACAATTCATTTATTTGTAATTATAAATTATGGGCATTTAACATTCCGCACAATGAGAAAATGTTTTGTATTTTCATTTTATTTTATGCCTTCCGTTGTATACTCTGCATTATGGTACTTTACATTTCATGTAGAGTGTGTGACGCATACAAATTTACTGCTTATCCTATCTGTTTGTTAGGGTATTTCCTCTTTGGCATTGCGAGCGAAAACATTCTCTAGTTTTGTTCGGTTTTTTTTAGTGTTTGATTGCTTATCAGCAATTGTTTGCATTTCATTTTAATTTGTTGCTGTCAGATATGTTCGGAAAAAATAAATATTAATTACGTTTATCGGTTTTGTGATATTCGCAATATTTACACGTTATAATTAATTGTTTTTATTTATGAACATGCTATGCCTCAATAATGAATTAGTGGCTATCAACTGCTGCTGCCTCCCCTTCTGCCCCTTCCCATCCCTTCCCGGTGCGACAATTAAATTGAGTTATCGGTGTTGAAAATGTCGCGCGACCAGTCAAAAATTTACATCAAATTAAACTTGTTCAAAATGATACGAGTTGCGGTTTTTTTATTAAGCTTTCATTTTTTGTCCGATTTATTTCATTTGTTATCTTTTTTTGTTAGTGTTTTTGTTGAGCGCCCACACACACTTTAAATATGCAAATCTGTATCTGAATCTGTAGCTGTATCTGTATCTGAGCAGCATAAATTAATTATCAAAGCAGTCAATTTACATCGTCTATCTAAGTGTGTGTGTGTGTGTGTGTGTGTAGCGTCGTCACTCGCTTTGTGATGGCCCTGGTTGTGGCTTGTGTATCTGAAAGATACTCGCCACAAGCACAAAGTCAATTTTCGCATATACTTAAAAAAAAACATCATCACAATCAATTTGCCTCCGCTTTTGCCTCGTGTCCGTCTCTTGTCGTTGGGAATTAAGTTTTTGTTGCTTTTCTTGTTGTTGTTGTTGTTTTCGTAGTTGTTGTTGTTGCTTGGCCCACATTATCTAGTGAACGTTGAACGCTTTCGTGCCTCTGGTGTTGTGGTTTTTTTTTCTGTTGTTGTTTTCTTATTTTGTTGTTGTTGCTTTTGTGTACATGTGTTTAGCGTGTTCAGAAATTTGCTTTTTTAATGACGCTCTTGTTGATTGCGAACTGTTTGTTTTTACTAAACCCGCCGCGATTCACATTCACCCCTTGCCCCTTACCCCGTCGCAATCATCCTCGAAAACGGCCTTTAACATTCATTTATTATTTTGAAATGTTGAACAAATCTCAGCGCAAATATTTGCAAATACATTTTTATTTTTATTGTTTTGTGGAAAGAAAATTATTATGCCTTGTCAACGATTGAATTGTTATTGATTAGACTAAATTCAAATATGCTTTATAGCTTTAAATGAAATTTACCTCAGCTTGTAAATTCCCTCGTAAAACTCAGCTTATTTTGTTTTTTCATCCTACAACTTAGTTATTGTTTATCTATATATAGACATTTCCAACTGTGCGCTCAAGCGAAACCGTCGCAGTTTCTCCATTATTTTAAGACTATATTTTGTTGCTTTATTTATCGCATTCAATTTTTGCACAATTGAAACTGCCAGAAACGTTAAAAGTTCTCAACGCAACTCATTTGCATGGGCGCAACGAACGTTTGTCACTGTCAGACATTTATGAGAATTGAACAAATCAATTTGCTTTAATCGTGTCGCCGAGGCGGGGCCCTGACAAATGGCCAACTAAGTGACTGCAATGGGCATAAAGACAGTGACTGGTTTATTATGAATAGTAGTATATATACATACGATACGGGAGCCATAGCTCGATTGCCACTTGCCAAAATTAAAAGCAGCTCAACTGCCATTAATGGTTAACTATTTTAGCAAATAAATTTTAGAGTTTTTTGGTAGACTTTCTTGGGGGGCTGTTAGCAAGAATATAAACCTTAACAGCTAAATTGAAAAAGAATTTCCTGAACAAACCTATCATCAATATGTGATTAAATTTATATCAACCTGTTATAAACGGATAAATGTTATGTTAAACCCCATTGACATTATAGCAAATAAGTTAGTGAGTTGACAAGTTCACTTTCGATATGTTATTTGTAAGAACTGTTTAATTAAATGCAAAATGCATTAACCACAAATAGTTAACATTGTTAAACTACAGTTAGAAATAGTTTAATATTGTTTTATTATTTATTATTTTATTATTTTGTTAGGCAACTGCTAAAATGGCAATCTTGAATTCAATCTTTCTATGTATAAACCTAAAAGTAAAAGCTTTTCCTTATTTATACTTGTGCTATATTTACTATTAACTGTTTTCCGATAATGTGCTATGTTAATGAATGAAATCATACACATTTAACTTTCGCACATTGCCTTCCATTCGCATTAACGTTTTCAGGCTGTTAGGCTGTTAATTAAAATAAAAAGAGCTCATCAAACAAATGATTAGGCACCAAAAGTCACTAACTAAGTATAATTACATATACTTGTATGTGTATGAATATGTCTTTAAATGTGTGTGTGTGTGTATGTGTGTGTGTACATGAAATGTTTTGTCAGCCAATTGACACATTTGTAGCGTTGAAATTGTTATCGTCTGAAGCGCAGAACGGTGGCAAATACCACCAACAACAATAACAACAACAACAACAACAACCACAAAGGCAATTACACTTTGCAGAAAAGGCAAAAGCTCCCAACGCGCCAACTAAAGTCAGTTAACATGTATGTATGTATGTATCTGTGTATCTATGTGTGTTTGTATCTTGTAGTCTTGAGTCTTGACTGCTGAATTTGTTGTTGCTGCTGGCAACTTTTACCGACTCCGACAGTGTGACAAATTATTATGTGTGCTTGTATGGGTGTATGTTACTCTCTCTGTGTGTGTAATACATGCATAGTGGGCAGGCAGAGTGGAAGAGGAAGGGGGGTCGCCGCTTTGGACTGTCGCTGGCGGCGCTGCTGGTGCTAATGACCGTAACTAAGTTGGCGTCACGATTGTGCGCGCCACTGGAAGCTCCCTCCTTCTTCTTCTTATTCTACTCAACAGTGTTGTTGTTGCTTTTGGGTTTGCGGTTGCTCTGTTGCCTGAACGCTGTTGCCCATTTGTGTAAAGCATTTTTAATGTTATGACCAAGAGCGCGTCTAATAGACGCTTAATAGTGCTGTTGTTATTATTTTTGTTGTATCTTTATATCTGTATCTGTATCTGTATCTCACTATCTGCATCTGTATCTGAGTCTAATGTTATTTTTTGTTGCTTTTAGTTGTTGTGTTTCATTATGCATTATGTTTACAAAGCGTTTAACGCAGTTGATTTACTTAATTGCATGTCCAATAGCGGCGTATCTGTCAGATACATTTCAATAGAAGCTGTAAATGTAACTTTCTGCCTGTATGCATATTTATAATACATATTCAACTGAACACTGTGGGCTGCAGTCCACGCTAGTGACGAAAAAAGGCCCCAAAAACACCATTTTATTCAGTTACTCAATATATGGCTTGAACAAAATAACCATAACGGATTAAATTTTTGTTCTTATGTGATTTAGAAACCATAATCAATTATAAGGAATTAAATCTAAAAATAAAATTCCAAGAACTTATGCTTTTGCACAGATTAAAATATGCATGGTAATTTTGTATTTTATCAAAACACTGTTTTCACCAACTGTATAATATATGAAAATAAATGTCTTTATCATACACACACACACGAAAACAGACCACACCTGCTATATATACACACACACATATACGTGCATATTCTTACTTAAAATTTCATAATTTGAACTAAATGCAAAACACGCCCTGCCAAAAACTTATCAAAGCAACAAAAACAAACATACACAGCCCAAAAGGGGCCAATTCAATGAGAGCGAACGAAAGGGGAGCAGCTACGTGTGCTTTGGCCTCCCCTCCCTCTCCTTTTCATTCACCCTCAACACTGTTTGTTTATCGTTCGTCTTTCGGTCGTGTTCGTTCTCAACATGGCCGACACTGACTGCGCGCCGCAGGCTTCATTAGGCAGCGTGATTCCTTTTTCATTTGTATTTATGCATGTATTTTCTCTGTTTGTCCCTTTTGTTTGCCGCTGCTTTTACTTCTGCTCTGCTGCTGCTGCTTCTGACGACGCCCCTTTTATGGGAATTTCACTCATTGTATTTTATTTGTGTGCACTTTAAATTCGTAATAATAAAAACCCAATGAGCCGTCATTTGCCTGTCATCAGGCAAAGGGGAAGTGGAAGGGGAAAAAAGAATGAGAAATAAATATGTATGTATAATTCGTTTGGTATTTTCTAAATCTACTTCCCACGTTATTTAATCCGCATAATAATCAAATACCAAAACGTCAATTTAAATCATTAACCATAAATCAGAAAATGACCATTTTTGACATGTTTTTGCATGTTTATACATATTTGCTACCAATTTCTAATCATGTCTTCCATTGTAGAGCAGGGGGATGGGAGGAAAACAAAACCCATTTAATTACAAATCGGCTTAAATTGAAACACCTTAATTGGCATTAACTTGAGGCAAAAAACGAAACGATAAAAAAAGAAACATGTACAACAAGAGCCGCAGCAGCAGCAGCAAGCGGCAATTAATCAAACTGGAAATCAATTATTCCCTCCCTCCTTCTTCAAAAATCTCTCGCTCTATCTTCACAGCTAGCTATCTCGCTTGCACATCGATGGACAGCAACATGAACATCACAACTGTGTGGAGAGGGTTGGCAGGGGGGCTGTCTTTTGGGATTTATAGCATG